>OY992764.1:8150019-10650019 GCA_963921325.1 Logfia minima | reverse complement strand
AACTAAACTTTTAAAACATAATATTTAAGATATTAAACTTTTTCAAAATAGCTTTTCAAAAATATTATTATGTGCTTCGTCTATATATGTGTTAATTATAGTTGTGTATAAATAATTTTCAATTTTAAATCAAGTATTTTAATTAATGGTGATGACTAATTATTGAATATTAGAGTTGTAAATGAACCAGACGAACTCAAACGATGTTCGTTTGTCTTTTTAACGTTTAAGTTTAACGTAATAAAAGAATGACCGTGAACACTTAAAACGAAAGGAAAATTTTTGTTCTTGTTCGTTCATAGAAAAATGAATTTATTTATGTTCGTTTATTAAGATGACAAACAAAAACGAATATAAATGAACAAACGAAAGTGAACAAGCATCATTTATTCAAAAATCATTTGAGTTCGTTTGGTTTGTTTACAACTCTACGCACGCATAATTTTAAACATTTATCCATCACCATTAATTAAAATACTTAATTTAAAGTTGAAAAACATTTATATACAACCTTAATTGACACATATATACACGAAATGCATAATAATTTTTTTTGCAAAGCTATTTTCAAAAAAAATTATATAAAATGTTTGTAAAAGTTCAGTTACTTAAATGAAAAAAAAAATAGTATAATAGAATAAATAAATATTTTTATATAGTACAGTAGCTTAAAAATATAAATGTTTTAGTACAATCATCCGAATAAATATTAAAGTAGTACAACGACCCAAATAAATATGTTTAAAAAGTATAATGACCCTCGAGTGCATTAACCCCTGAGAATACGTATACATATTTTTCGGGAAGTTTTGAGCCCTGGTAAATATATATAATATGATGATGTTAAATCAAATAAAACATATATTATGGTAAAAAAGGAAAAAGGTTAGAATAGAAAATGACAGTGATAAAAGCACTAATTTCAACTACTTCATGTTAAATGTACCCTCATATAAGCATGTTTTACAATGAACAGTCATGTAGGCAACGATAAGTTAAAAAACAAACATTGAAGATTTGAAGCTGCCAAAGTTTATATAAGCAAGGCGTCGTAGATCTGGATTTGGGTCACACACAATATTCCAAAAAACAATACATAAGAAAGAGAAAAGAGGCCCACATGCTTACTCTTAAAGCCCAAAGATAGCCCCATGCTTTTTCTGTCTTTTTCCTCACTTGCCATTTTTCCTATATTTACACTGGGACCCATTTCCTTATTATCGGACCATGTTTCCTCATGCCATGTCTCTTGTGAAAATAATACTGCTATCGGCGTCTTGGCGATACCGATAATTGTGAATGTTAAGTTCCTAAAAAACAAAAACAAAACCGAAAAGAAAAGATAATAATAAAAATATAAAAAGAAAATTATCATTTTAGTAGATGGTTAGAAAATAATAGAACTATAATATTGCTCTATTTGTGTTTAGATTTTTTATATTCCTTGCTTTAGTATACCTTTTGCTTTTCACATTTTCATTCCTCATTTTTAACTAAATGCCTCCAAAATTTTCGCATTTTGTTGGTGATTTTGACGTAATCACGTTAGTGTACTTTTTGCCCATGGAAGTAAGATTACCATCTTATATGTGGTTGAATGAAAATAAAATAAATGGGTCAATCGACCATCTGACGGTTCCTATTGATCGATTTGACTGTTAATATAAAAGATTTACAATTGTATAATTTACAGTTAAAAAAATATGAAAATAAAAATTGAACTCGTAATCTTTGCTTATATAATAGATGAAAATAAAATTATATATGAAAAAATGGTGAAGAGATTTCACCTAGACATTAGAGTGAAAACTATCGATTAACTGTTTATCATACCTAACATCACCAATTGTTATTTCAATCATGATCATTGCCAACCAAATACAAATTATCAGTAACAAAATGTACAACTATTTTTAACTTATTATATAAGTTTTGTCATTATATATGCTAGAAAGATAGCCTCATTTTTGGTTGACAATCTTATTCGAAAGCGTACCATTGTTTCTTTCCCTTTCTATACTTAGTAACTTTATATTCTCTACTTTATATACTCATATTATTATATTTGTTTGTCTTAAAAAAGTTGTTTACCTACAAAAATTTACTATAAAGGAGTTATCAAATTTTTAAATTTACTATTATTTATTATTCTCAGTAACGTATTTTTTAAATATTTTCAATCGATATTAATTTCATCTTATACTAAAGTAGGATCGATTGAAAATGTTTAAAAAATACGTTACTGAGAATAATAAATAATAGTAAAAGATAAAATTAATATTTTACTAAATTATTAAAAATTTAATAATTTTTATTCGAATACATTCTTTTTGAGATGAAGAGACTATACAAGTCCGAGTACCACATGCATTATGTTTGTACCCACGGAATGTCGTATTTCTAGTTTCTGCACCTAAACAAGTGCATATATGAAGTCTCAATTTTCTGTCATTTCTTTATTGAACCAAAAGTCTAATAAGTTTCATTGTCACACCTCTTTTTCATCCAAGATTGACATGTGGCATCTTTATTCATATGATCTTATATTAATTCTTAAAATGACATATAATATATATTAAAATACTAATGTTTGCATATGATGGTCACATGTCTTGTTAGAAATTAGTTACATGGGTGTTATGTATGTATAGCTGTTTATGAGTGTTCGTAGCTAATGCATTTTAGCAATATTAAATTTTACATCACTACAACTTATGTTTATTTATGAATTTATATAACTAAGTAAATAAGTATGTATTATTAGCAACTGGCCCCTTATAGAGGAATATAAAACTATAGAGTTAAATGCAACCCCTAAAATTAAGATATGGGGTCAATGGCTGCAAATCTTGTTGGATAGATTGTTTACTTCACATGCAACTTGTTCAATCAAGCAAACACGTACAAATCAAAGTTGTATTATTTATGAGATACGATATGACAATCTTCTTAGTCGGCAGATAATTTACTTTTAATATTGTTTTTCACATATTGTTTTTGAAATGGAACGTGCAATGGCATTTTTAGAGTCGGAAAATAATTTACTACTAATATTATTTTTTACATATCGTCTTTGAAATGATTTTCACATATCGTCTTTGAAATGAAACGTACAAGGGCAGTTATTAACATTTTGCAATATATTTAGGTTTCAGAGTTATCTTTTTTATAAAAAAATGTAATATAAAAAATTTGAACGTATACATGTGTAGAAAAGCTATACAATTACATATTACACATAAAATGTTACATATATACATATAGCCAATATTAAAAATCAATATATGTACACTTAGATCAATTTTTAGGTCAATCTTTTGATTCTAGGTATATGGAAGAAATCCTTAAAATTAAATATAAAGGTGTGAAAATGATTAAAGATGATGAGGTGCATATAACACGGACCCTAGATGCTTTGCGGTACCTTAGAAGATGAGATTGATCAAACCATGTGACACCCAGCCCTCCCTAGTAAATACCTAACCTAATATTTGCAAACCGCTGATTCATCAAATGACACAATAACCAAAAAGGGTTTCCTATCATTATTATTTTATTTTAATAAATGCAATTAAGGTAACTGATTTAAACCTTATTTTATTAAACAATGTAACTATGTATTTTAATATGTATATTGGTAAATAAAAATTACAGGGGTACGTAGGTAACTCATCAACTGATTACAGGTTCAAAACCTCTTTCGATACATTGTATCATGTATCATGTATCATTAATTGTATATATATATATATAAGAGAGATATGTTTGTAAATTTGTCTTCTTAAAAAAATAAGATAAAATGAATTGAAGATTACAGAGGCCAGGGGGAATTATATGCTTGCACAAGCATTTGTATGCCACGCTTGTAAACAAGCACATGATCACATACGTTTATTAAAGAGAACAAAAAATGAAAAACCAAATCTATTAAACAATTAAAACGGAGTTAAAGTGATTTGAAATGTATCAAATTAAGCTTTCATATTTATAGTATATATTGAATTATTCGATTTTCATTGTGTGAAATGCACTTTCATTTTATTACTACTATATATAATTTGATGACGTGTCAACTTATAAAAATATCACATGACATTTTATATTGTTGGCATGTTACAAACATACTATAAATTATATGTAATAGAAACAAATAATAAATTTATTACATATTATAAAAATTCAAATAATTTGATATGTAGACTTTAATTTTATATATTTCTGTCCACTTAACCTATTAGAAATATTGAGAGAGGAATGAGGGAGGGGAGGAAGCTACGGGTACATTTGTTTCTTTACTTAAAATTTTGACATCTAAAAGTCAAACGCTATAAGTATTGAATGAAGTGAGATGAAGTTATGATGGCATTAGTACATTAATTACTTCAAGCAAGCAAGTTCATGCTCAAACTCAAATATTTAACAACCACGAGTTGCTCGTTTATATGGTACTATAACTCACCCATTCAATTTGTAAAGATGCTTAATTTTGTTAAATATGATTTATTAATATTTAATTGTACATCATATAATTATTTATTTTCTGACATTTATAATATATAATAAAATATTGAAAATTACATTATGTAAATTTTTTATTTATGGTTATTGTATGCATTTTGATGATGTGACAATTTATTATGATGTCATATGTCACCTCGTACAATTGACTTACAAGTAAAAGTATAAAAAATCATATACAATAGCAATGATCGAATGATAAGTTAACTACATTAAATAGAAGCTCGAATAGTTTGATAGACGCTATGAATGTCAGTACATATATAATTAAATTTTCATACACTTGATCCATTTACAAAATCTTTAATGAACTGTACTATACACATTCGATTTATATAAACTATAAAGCAAATAACTATTTATTTTTTAGGTCAAGAAAACGTGAATAAAGCTCTATTTGTGAATATGATTATAAGTTCAACTACTCATATAGACATCAAGGGTTCAGGGTTTTCTTGGTTGCAGTAAAGTAAAAAATTAGATTAACAGAAAATGTATAAGAAATGTAAAAACGTGTTCAAATATACTTTTTTAGGATTGGAAGTGCCGTTGGCTTATTTCAAATATTAAATCAGTTATGGTGTTACCTAGAGGTTAAAAATCCTCTGTTTAGTTACAAAAATAACGTCCAGGTCCTTAAATAATAATAATCAAAAAACAAGAAAAAAGTTGTAACCTAAAACAGAAGCTAAACATGAGTACATTACCTTTTTATGTGATATTCTGTATCATTTAAAGTTTTTATAGATGGCTCAATACGAAGAAAATAAAATTTAAGTGCTTTCGTCATTTGTGGTAATTATGTTATTATCTTATAAAATAAGGGCATTTATACGTCTTTGCATGCATATAACCCATATCTGCTCACCTTGTTTTCATTCCAAATCAAGTTTATCTTTCTTTCTATCTTCTCATTCTCTCTCTAAATGTACAGAGGTTCAATAACGGAAGCAACCACCGCGCTGTCGGTGTTGCTGCTATGCGCCACCATCCACACCGCCGTTGCTGTCACTGACGGTAAGCTACAATCTAACACCACCATTTTAACATTACTGTCGGTCTTTTACTTTGACATGCTATTAAGTAGCATAATGTTGTGTAAGAGTGCCAAATAACAATAGATAGATTATGTATATTTTAAAAGTAAAATGATTATAAATATACTTTACGTTCAAAAACATACTCTTCAATACACCTAACGTTTGTACACTAACAACTCTGAATAATACCCCGTTTCCTTTTTTAGCTTTCCATCCGCATATAATGATATTTCTATGCATTTATAAGACGTTGAGTAAAATATATATGGCGCAGCAAAAGAAAAAGAAGTTACTAGAAATACTACAATGTCACATCAATAATGGTGGTTGGCCAGATGACCACATATCCTGTTTACATGATGCTTAATTTAGATAGTTCACTATCTACATAAATATTAAAAGTAATATACTTTAATAATTACACAAGTTTATAAATGTATCAAGTTTATCTTTTTGGTCATATTAGGCGACATAATTTATCAATTTGTGACATGAGAACAAGAGAAACAACAACCTAACGTGTTATATGTTTGTTTATTTGAATCTATACAAACAGAATGATTTGTGTAATATTCTTTTACCGATATTTATATTTTTAGGATGATATAGTATATACTTAAATTTCTCTAAATACGAAGTCGAAACAAGATATAGAAATTGGACCATTACGTAGTGCAGCCAATGTATCAGATGGTTGTACATATAGTTATTAATTTAATGTAATATAAAAAGTAAAAAGAGAAAATAAAAAAATAAATAATTATTTTATCTTAAATTAAATATTTGTATTGTTTATTTGTCAACTACTTTACTATTAACTCTCACCGTATTATATTTTTCTTAAAAATAATAATATTAAACAATATTGCACATATACATATAAATATATATATATAGCAACTCTTATAAATTTAGTCAAGCTATAGATTAAAAATTAAAATTTTTACAAAATGAGTCGAATCACGATTTAATATAAAAAGTCTGCGTATGCACGTGTGCGGGCACATGCCCACGCCACCCTGTCTTCAACTTAGAATGAAATTTTATGGAAGTCGATCGACATGATAGAATTTAATTGTTACCATTATTTGTTCTGTACTTCATTTCTGTTCTGATTAAATATTTAAGGTATTATATTATTACTACGGTAGGAGAAAATATGATATTATTTAGAGTTAAGTGATTTAAGAATATATCGAATTTTATTCGATATTGTCATTGCATGTATTTACTCAATAATTTTTATTGTATATAGAGAACGTAGGTATCTAAAATTTTAGTACTTGTAATTTGTAAACACACGTGAGTTGACGTCTAAGTTTTTATTGATGTGACACGTCAATAAATCACCGAATATATACATATACAATAACAAATAACTAAAAGTATCAATACATATAGTATGCACCAATCAAAGTTAAATATTTGACTGAAGAAGTTTGATATACATGTTTACATGATTAATACGTGCCAAATCTTAGGTTACTTGTTTCACGGGATTATGTAGATTTATTAGTGTAGATACTTGATATGATAAAACATGCTATCAGAAGATCGCACATCATGGCTAGATTTGTTAATCTACTAATCAATGAAAAATTGCATAGTAAAATTCTGGTCCTAATATTTCAGGATTATTATATAATGGGAATTTCGAGCTGGGGCCAAAACCTTCGGACTTGAAAGGCACAGAGGTGTTAAAACACGACGCCATCCCAGGGTGGAAGACTTTTGGTTTCATCGAGTACATTAAATCAGGCCAAAAACAAGGTGACATGTTGCTAGTAGTCCCTGAAGGAGCCTTCGCAGTTAGGCTAGGAAACGAAGCAACAATCGAACAGAGTATAAATGTGACTAAGGGAATGTATTATTCCCTCACCTTTAGTGCTGCTCGAACATGTGCTCAAGAAGAGACATTGAATGTGTCGGTGACACCTGATTTCGGCGTGCTGCCGATGCAGACATTGTACAGTAGCAGCGGATGGGATTCGTATGCTTGGGCTTTTCAAGCAGAGTTTAGTACAGTCACAATTAAGTTACATAATCCAGGAGTCGAAGAGGATCCAGCTTGTGGTCCACTTATTGATTCTATCGCTATCAAAACTCTATACCCTCCTAAACCATCACGAGGTACGTAATTAAGTCAAATTATATATTTCCATCTTTAATTAAGGGATATTTGAAATTGTTGGTCTTTTTTTTTTTTTTTTGCAGTAGATAAGCAATTCCAAATGCCTCTTTAACTCGTATTTTAGTAGAATTCAATGGTAGATAACACAAAAAAGGAAAAGAAAAAAAAAATCTAGAAATTAGGGTCATTTACTATTGGTTATTGCATTGAATGTTGACCCTTTATGATATGCAAGTGGTGTTTATAGTTCAATTACAAAATCCACTTTAATGTATATCTGTCACACAAAATCCAAGTACACAGTGACATTGATGAATCAGGTAGTCTTGTGGTTGCAAAATTTGGCACATCACCTATCTATGTCATATTATAAGATATTATTGATTGAAGATTTTGTACAATGTGAAAATGATATGTACGTTTAATATGAGAATTGATGCAGACAATATATTGAAAAATGGAGGATTTGAAGAAGGCCCATATATATTCCCAAACACAACATGGGGTGTGTTGGTGCCACCTAACATTGAAGACGACCACTCGCCACTCCCAGCTTGGATGGTTGAGTCACTTAAAGCCGTTAAGTACATCGACTCATCCCATTTCTCGGTGCCACAAGGAAGACGGGCAGTTGAGCTTGTTGCAGGGAAGGAAAGTGCAATAGCTCAAGTTGCTCGAACGGTAATTGGAAAGACTTACCAACTTTTTTTCAGCGTGGGAGATGCTAATAACGCATGTGAAGGGTCTATGGTTGTTGAGGCATTCGCAAATAGAGAAACTTTAAAGGTTCCTTATCAATCAAAGGGTAAAGGAGGATTTAAGCGTGCGGTTCTTAAGTTTGTGGCAACAAGTACAAGAACTAGAATTATGTTCTATAGTACATTTTACACGATGAGAAGCGACGATTTTTCTTCACTTTGTGGGCCGGTTATTGACGATGTTAAGCTTTTGAGCGTTCGAAAACCTCGTAAACTTGCTTGAGGTGGGTTGTGAAGCTATGGTTGATTTGGTTCAACATTTTAAGTGTTTAGAATATTTGGGAAGTAAGAGTGTTTTTTTCTTTTTTGTTATTTAGTAAAGAATAACAAGTTTTTCAAACATAGTGGAGGTTAAACATAAGAGTTGTGGCACTAAGAATGGTATATAAAGATAATTGAAAAGTGATGTGGTTTTCATTTTATATGTAACTTTACTTTGATGAATGATACAGATGCAATTGTGTATTTATCAATCTACTATATATTAATTTTTGAATGTTTAAATATCTAGCAGGGTACTCAAAAAACGTGATGACTAAAAATTTTGTTCAACGATGTATCTGTTCCTGCAATATTATGTTTAATTGTTGACATGTTTTAGGAAACATATAGATATTGAGGGTAAAGCACTATGAATGTCACAAGGAAGACGAGCAGCCCATTTTGAAAACATATAGCTTTAAAATAAACATTCCGCATTAGGAGGTATAGAAAGATACATTACAGTTATCTTTGAGTCAGTTATGGTCAGTTACTCCTATCCTGAGTTGGTATGTGTTTGAGTTGGTAGTCACGAAATTAGATGATACAAGCTTCCCTGGTTTTAGTAAAATATGGTTGACTTTAAATTGTCAACAACGAAAACCTATTAGAAGGGATATAAGAACAATCTTAATTTGGAATGACTGGTGCAACTTGCAAGCTTCACATGTTGGTGTTATGCTGGTATAGAATGATGCTGCAGTCCTGTTCTGGGAAAAGAATCTCAGGTACTTGACTTCGTTGAGTCAATACTGGAAGCAATTTGGGAGAGCTTAAAAGAATATCATGGTGAATAATGGTGCAGGAAATCACATTATATAAAGGATTTTATTATTAATTATTTAATTGTTTTAGTTGGTTCCTATTTATTAGCTAGACATAAACTTCATAACCAACAAGGATTGTTTATTGGTTTCCTACTCCAACTCCTACGTGTATTTGCTGGTATATATATTCCCCAGCTTCGTCTAATAAAAAAAAATCTTTCTGCATTAACGAATCCTTTATGGTATCAGAGCCAGGCTAATCAAGAAACCAAAAATCAAATCTGATCAAGAAACAAACCTAATCACAGGTCTCCAACTGATCAAGAAACGCACCTGAATCATGGGTGACAAAAACGAAGATAACCGAATTGATACAAATTCGCCCTACTATATTCACGCCTCCGAATCACCGAGGCAATTGCAAGTAAATGACGTTCTCACGGATACAAATTATGGAGATTGGTCGGAAGAAATCAAGAACTTCTTGTTTGCGAAAAATAAAATAGGATTTGTAGATGGAACGATCAAGAAACCGAAAGAGGATGCACCTGAATATATGATGTGGATGCGTTGCGATGCGATGATCAAGGGTTGGCTTACCACGGCCATGGAGAAAAACATCCGATCCAGCGTCAAATATGCTAAGACGTCATCGGAGATATGGACCGATCTTAAAGAACGTTTTGGGAAAGAAAGCGCACCTCGCGCATACGAATTGAAACAAACGCTGGTTAACACCCAACAAGATGGATCTTCTGTCTCTACATATTACACAAAGCTGAGGAGTTTGTGGGATGAAATACAAACCGTCTTTTCGACACCGAATTGTACGTGTAACGCGTGCACATGTGAAGTGGCAAAGAAACTGAGTCAGGCCAGGGAAACAGAAAAGTTGTATGAGTTCTTGATGAGGTTGGATTCGACATACACGACAATAAGGACACAGATCCTTGCAACCAAACCGATGCCCACCCTTGGCGCTGCCTATCACATGGTGGCAGAAGACGAACAAAGAAGAGCAATATCGGCATCAAAGAAACCGGTTCAAGAGGCAGCAGCTTTTCAAAGTTTCTCACAAGACAAAAGAAAGACAACGAGTGAATTCAATGTGCAACGTAACAGGGGAATGACTAAAGACACGAGACGATTCAATACAGAAAATAACGAGAATTGTGGGTACTGTGGAAAACCCGGTCATAGTCGGGATGGATGTTTCGAGCGAATTGGCTATCCCGATTGGTGGCCCGGTAAAGGAAAACGAGAAAAAAGCAAGACCAAGGCTGCCTTAGTCGATGTCGAATCATGCCCAATACCAGGCCTCACTAATGAACAATATCAAATGGTCGTAAAACACTTCACAGTGGATATAAACAACACTGCAAGTAATTCCAATAAAGTGGCATCAACCGTTAACACGACAGGTAAAACTAATAAATCAGATACTTGGATTGTAGACACGGGTGCCACTGAACATATGACGAGTAACGATAGTTTACTCGATGACAAAGTTGATGTGAATGACGAGACACCGGTTATTATCCCAAACGGCGATTACATCCCAGTTAAAGGGAAAGGCACGACAATATTACCGAATGGGATCCATATTGGAAGGGTCTTATATATACCAAAATTTAATTGTAACTTACTCTCTGTTAGTCGACTAACTAAAGATCTACAATGTTTTGTAACATTTTTCCCCGATTTCTTTATTGCGCAGGATTTAAGGACGAGGAACTTGATTGGTGCGGGGCAATGTGATAGTGGTCTATATAGAATGGAATTCAAGGAAAGAAGAGCATTGGTAGCTGCACGAGATCCATCGTTATGGCATAGAAGATTAGGACACGCATCTGAGGCTAAACTAAATAAATTAGAATTTTTAGAAGATGTTACTTTTGACTTAAAAAATAATACTTGTGACTCTTGCATCAAAGCAAAACATTCTCGCTTACCGTTTTCCAAAAGTTCAATTAAAACGAATGCTTGTTTTGAGTTGATACATTGTGATGTTTGGGGAAGTTATCGGACACCATCTCTTTCTGGTGCACGATACTTTCTCACAATAGTAGATGACTATAGTAGAGTAGTGTGGGTCTTCCTCATTAAGCACAAAAGTGAAGCAAGTGGGCATCTAATAAACTTTTGTACTATGATCAAGACACAATTTGGAAAAGAGGTTAAGAGAATAAGAAGCGATAATGGAGGTGAGTTTGTATCGGGGAACATGCTTGAATTCTATGCAAACAAAGGAATATTACTCGAGACTACTTGTCCGCATACCCCACAACAAAACGGGGTCGTCGAAAGAAAACACCGACATCTCCTAGAAACGGCGAGAGCATTAAGATTCGAAGCAAGCTTGCCAACTAAACTATGGGGAGAATGCATATTAACGGCAGCGTACATCATTAATAGATTGCCTTCAAAGGTCATCGATTTCAAGACCCCCTTCGAGTTGCTGTTTAATAAGAAACCCGAATATGAGCACATGAAAGTATTTGGTTGTCGAGCTTATGTGAGAAACACCGACACAAAAGGGGATAAGTTCGAAGTAAGAGGGAGACCTGGAGTTTTCGTAGGGTATCCTCTTGGGCAAAAGGGGTACAAAGTACTAGATACTGTCCTTAATAAAATCATCGTGTCAAGGGACGTGAGATTTGTCGAACAAATCTTCCCGTACACTTTGGAAAGAAATAGTAACAACGAAGGCAAAACACAAAATGATGAATTGTTTAATAATTCATATGATGATGACATAGGCAAAAATAATGCAATGGAACCAAATCATGAGGAGGAGCATGTGGACAGTGGGGTGAACGAAAATAATGAGGATGGTACAGAAATATTGAACCAGGAGAATTCAGAGTCACACACAATTAATGAAGAAAGTGCCCAATACAATAAGAGAATAAGATCGCAACCTAAAAGGTTCGAAGACTTCGTTGTGACTTTGCCGCCATCTATAGACCACACACAAGCTCCACATGATCAAGACTCCTCAACGGTATATCCTATCTCTAACCATATTTCTTATAATAATTTCTCAAGCAAACATACGAGTTTTTTGGCAGCCATTAGTGCAAATAGCGAACCAAAGACTTTTAAACGTGCTATTCAAGATAAAAGGTGGCAAGAGGCAATGACACGTGAAATCAAGGCCTTAGAAGAGAATAAAACGTGGACTATAGAAGAGTTACCGGATGGAAAGCGTGCTATAGATTCAAAATGGATTTATAAGATCAAATATAAACCTAATGGCGATATTGAAAGATATAAAGCACGTCTAGTCGCAAAGGGATTCACGCAGGTAGAGGGTATTGACTTTCATGATACCTTCGCACCTGTTGCGAAATTAGTAACAGTACGTACCTTACTTACGGTAGCAACGAAAAAAGACTGGATCATTCATCAATTAGACGTAAATAACGCATTTTTGCACGGAGATCTAAATGAAGAAGTATATATGAAGATACCGGAGGGCTTTGCGAAGGAAGGAGAGACAAAGGTTTGTAGACTGCGCAAGTCTATCTATGGGTTACGTCAAGCTTCTAGAAACTGGTATCATAAATTTACATTGGCGTTATCTGATTTGGGGTTCTGTCAGGCACATGCCGATGCCTCCTTATTTGTTTATGATCAAGGAGAAACTTACGTGGCAACCTTAATATATGTAGATGACGTTATCGTAACTGGAAATAGCATGGAGAAAATACAAGATACAAAGAAATATCTTGACGAGAAGTTCAGTATCAAGGATTTGGGGGAACTGAAATATTTCCTTGGCATCGAAGTAGCACGGATGAAAAATGGGCTAATTCTTAGTCAACGAAAATATACCTTGGACATATTAAAGGACAGTGGCATGATGGGATGTAAACCAAGTTACTTACCCATGGAACAAAACTTACAACTAGACCAATGTGAAAATAGTCCGCGTGTAGATGCGAATCAGTATCGCAGAATGGTGGGTCGGCTTTTATATTTGCAAGCTACGAGGCCTGATATTACGTACGCGGTTAACATGTTAAGTCAGTTTGTTAGTGACCCAAGACAGAAGCACATGGACGTGGCCACTCGGGTACTACGCTACCTAAAGACGACTCCGGGACAAGGCATTTTCATACCCAAAGATGGAGGAATTGATCTTGTTGCTTACTGTGATTCCGACTGGCTAGGATGTGCGTTCACACGGAGATCTAGAACTGGTTATGTGATATTACTAGGGGGAGCTCCAATCTCGTGGAAAACTAAGAAACAAACCGTTGTATCCCGTTCTTCCGCAGAAGCTGAATATCGAGCAATGGCGCACACAGTAAGTGAGATTTTGTGGCTACGTTGGCTGCTAAAAATACTGAAGGTCGGGATGAGTAAAGCTACACCTCTTTTCTGTGATAACCAAGCTGCGCGACACATTGCTAATAACCCGGTGTTTCATGAACGAACTAAGCATGTCGAAATGGATTGCTATTTTGTACGTGAAAGGGTCAAGTCGTCAGAAGTACAACCGATGTGTGTAAACACTAAAACGCAATTGGCGGACGTGTTTACAAAGGCTTTAGGTGCTGATCGCTTACGTGACTTAACTTGCAAGTTGGGCGTTCGAGACATATATGCGCCAACTTGAGGGGGAGTAAAGGATTTTATTATTAATTATTTAATTGTTTTAGTTGGTTCCTATTTATTAGCTAGACATAAACTTCATAACCAACAAGGATTGTTTATTGGTTTCCTACTCCAACTCCTACGTGTATTTGCTGGTATATATATTCCCCAGCTTCGTCTAATAAAAAAAAATCTTTCTGCATTAACGAATCCTTTATTATAATCCCAGAATGATTGTGTCAAGTGTTAAGGTCTTGAATATGGATTTTGAAGGGGTGCAAAGTTGGCTTAGTTTTACTGGTTCATGTCAAAATGACCAAAACATAATACATTACTGGTATGATGAGAATACATTATTCGATGGTGTAGAATTGATTTTGGGAATGAGGTATATGGGATTACAAAGACTGGAAGAAATTTGGAACACAAATTCATTAGTTCTAGCGTGTGATTTAAAACATCATTGGTATTGGTTAACTTTTCAAAGTCAAAGAACGTACGGAGTATTCAGACAACTCAGGCCTGCTCATTCAAATGCTGATTCAAGTTTGCAGTTTGACTTTTATAAGTCATCACATTTGTGTTTTAAAGTTCCATGGAAACAAAATCATGAAGTATGACATTGGGAACTTAGTGAACAATATCGCTTACAGGGCTGGAAAATTGAATCATATAGATGGAAAATGTGAGGCTTGGTTGAGAAGATCAGAAGCAGGGAATTAAACAGAAACGGTTGGAAATGGAAATGGGCCAGTGTGCTATGGATTATGGTTTGACCATTTGTCCAGTTTGGTAATGAGGAAACTGGCGAGTATAAATGGTTTGATACTTTGATGGGCAAAATGAGATGTATCGATACACAGGGAATTACATGTATGAAAATATGATCATGTGTAGATTTGTTTCTTTTCTACATGTTTATTCAAAATATGTTTTGGGTAAACATCTATTTAAAACTAACTGTAATTTTTTTTGTTTTTTAATAAAAATTTGTTGGGGTATTGACCGCTTTACCCAAAAAGAAAAAAAAAACATCATTTTAGAAATATTACCCTGATTTTTAATAGTGTAAAAGCTAAAAAAAAGAAAAGGAAAAACAACACGCATATTTTATTTTTTGAAATGTACATATGTATGCGATGTACTTTGTAAATATTCAATGTGCGCAATAAACTTTCAAATTTTATTTCAAAATGCACAACTTATAAGCATAAAATACAAGTAACATAGAGCACGATAAAAAGTGACACTTATACTTTATACTTTACTAATTACTAGTTATACATCGTGTACCTTAAAATGAAAATTAAAAGTATGTTGGTTAAAATATTTAAGAAGTACATTACATGTTAATTAACTTTTACCCTTTTATAGAACATAGAAGGAAGCCCTTTCTATTCATTTGAGAGAGGAAAACTTTTATTGGATGTGACATTTAAAATTACAACTACACAAAACATATATAAAAATAAGAGAAGAATAGGAAAAAAAAAAAGTAAAAGATTCCACATTCTGAAAATTTATGGGAATTGAGCTCTGTTTAATTTACAGAATGTTTTTAACAAATTTAAATCTTTTAACATAATTAAAATTATAAGGAATTATAATGAAATGAAACTCAATTTCTTTTTTTGTTTGACTAGTAAATTTGTTAAAAGAATTGAATTGTTGATAAATAACACAATTATGAATTATCCTTATTTAATTTATTTATTTTAAATGTTTTAATTTCATGAAGTTACCTAGTAAACTTAATAATCTTTTTTTTTTTTTTTTTTATCATCTTTAATAGTAAGTATTTTAGCGTTATCCTTGTTTATAAAACTTGTTTTTTATTTCTTTTATCTAATTACTTAAAATTATTATCATTTACTTTACTCAAATACGTAATTGTTTCAGTGCATATATATTATTTTCTTCCATTCCCACGGATGGGTATGTGTTCTGTAAATTATATCCAGAATCACGTTGGACCGCCGTCAACAAAATCAAAACTAACACCATCAACAACTCAAACAACTAAGCAAATCGGAGAGGACGAAAAAAATTATTGAACAATCAAAGAACCCTAAAACGAAAACAATGATTCAAACACCAAAAATAAAAAACCAAACAATAGATGCTTTAGATCGGAAAAGAAAGAAGATGACAATCGTACTGCGTTGACGAAATCGAAGATGTTGTGGTGTAATGGTGATGAAATTGAAGAAGAAAGTTGATAAGAAAACCCTAGAAAGTACGGAGTAGAAAATAGTGATAAATTAAAAGAAATTGATTGTTGTTGTGTGACACTGTTGCAAGGATGGTTGTGAGGCACACGGTAGTTGAGGTCGCGGCGAAGGAGATGGTAACTGGGTAAGGTCTGAGATAATTGAAAAGGGAAATAGAAAGGGTTTTTATAGTATAATGTGCTAGATTCCTTTGAATGATCAGGTTTCCTTCTAAGAATTGAAAGAATGTTAAATTCCTTTGGGTAAATGAATTGGAAGGAGTTCACTAAATTTCAATTCCTTTGATTTTCCAACCAAACTCCCTCACATTCCTTCAAATTCCGTAAATCAAACATGGGCTGATGTGATTACCCGTTATGAATCCTTTGCTCCACCAAACTCCAAACCTATGTCAGGCATTTTTTAGCTTCTTTTTTATTGTAAAAAGATAAAAAGATCGTTTAGATGTATTTGAATCGCTCAACTTTTCAAACACATTAATATCCTCCTTTGCGTTCTATTTTTGTGAACTCTCTCAATGGCGAAGCCACATTGACACTAGGCAGCGACATGGATACCCCAAACAACAGTTAGTAGCAGATGTAGAGGAAATTACTCAAATAAATAGTTAACGGACCCATTTCACATTTTACAAAAATATATTCAAAAATCACCGAAACTTAATAAACAAACCGGCAAACACGACAATTTTTCTTAGTCCAACAAAAGATCATCGCGTGTTCAAGAAATATCGTTGGTCAAGGAATAAATCGCTGATCAACAGACATATCGCCTATCATATTAATACGTCAAAGTGTATAAAAAATCACCAAAAGCAAATTACGCCCGGTGAAATCTCTTCAAAATTTCCTATTCACCTTTGAGCATCAAACTAGTTTGTGGGTTACAAAAGAGGAATTAAACATATAACACGTGTACTCTATACACAAAGACTCAAAAACAAACCGAACACTTTGCCGACCCTTTATTTTGCCGAACCTTCAATTCTACTTGGGCAAATTTTTAGTGTCATGTACCAACTTTTTTGTGGTTGGCGAAACTTTGTTGACCGGTGAAAAGGGGGTAGACTGGTCGAAATTTGCAGGACACATAGGATTTTGCATGGGGCTTCGGGTTTCATCGAATTCGCCGGTTTGCTAATTCATTTCTATATGTGTGTGTAGATTTGAAAAATAAATCTAAGACGGTCTATTTGGAGAGAAGCAATGGATTGACTATCCATTTCAATAAATTTCTCTATTATTATTGCACGATTGTATTGAACAACTATTGTAGAGACGGAAGAAAATAGGGGCAGATGTTGCTCGACCCTCCAAAGTCTAAATAGAACTAGTATTCATATATATATATCTGAAGGGCAAATTCTATTTACACCGATGAAAATAACTTTTACACGGATGAATAGATTGAAAGAAGTGACTACACCACTCTATTTTGTTGTTAGTTAAATTTTTAATATATTATTTTTTTATATTTAATTAAAGTAATTTTATGTTTTTCTTTATAACTTTTTATATACGATACTTGAAATAATTTTGAATATATATTTATGATCAGTATAATTTTATTTACATTATAACATAAATTTTATCATCATATGATACTTAGTTTAAAGAATATACTTTTAGGTATCTAAATCAACATTTTTAATATCGAAATGTAGATAAAGATAAACTGATCATAGTCGTATATTTAAAATAATACAAAAAATAGAAAAGTTATTAACAAAAAACACAGTAATACGTTAATACAACTATTTGATATATATTTATTTCTCACGCATGAATCTTAATAATGTGACTCCATCGACATGTGTAATTTGAGATACCTTCATGACCCTACATCGAAATGTCCATACTATTCAAAATGGAGTGCGGTCCATGCCTTCATGTTTTTCTTTAATAGCTTTTTATATACGATACTTTAAATAATTCTAAAAATATATCTATAATCAGTGTAATTTTATCTACATTCTGACATAAATTTTATCATCATATGATACTTAGTTTAAAGAATATATTCTTTAGTCTCGAAATCAACATTTTTTTATATCAAAATGTAGATAAAAATAAATTGATCATAGTCGTATATTTGAATTAATACAAAAAAATACATAAGAAAAGTTATTAGCAAAAAACACAATAATACGTTAATAAACAACCTTTTGAATATAATATATATATATATATATATCTATTTCTCATGCATGAATCTTAACTAGCAGAATACCCGCGCAATGCAGCGGGAAGAGTTTATTAATTTCATATTAATTTGATATACAGTATTGTGTTTTCTTAAATATTTTTAAAATAAAAAACTACATTACACTGCATGAAGAATACTGTTTTATAAGTGGAAAAATAACTTTTTAACAAATTTTATGAAATACTGTTTTATTTCGCAATTTTCATTATTTTTAAAACGTAGTAATCATATTCTTTTTCAATTTTATTTGTAATTTCTTTTTGGAGTTAATTAAGATACATAACCTAATAAGTTCAAATTGAAACTAAAAATTAAGCCACAAATGTAAGTCCGTTTTGACCCGAACCCGTTATGACCCGCACCCCTTGTGGCCCAAGCTCGTTAGGACCCAAACCCGTTTTAGCCCAACTGCCCGACCCCATCTGCCCGCCCATTTCGCTCCTTTAAATGCAATAATGTATATATATAGAGAAGTTTAAGTTAAATTAAATGTCATATTAATTAGTTTATGGTTTAATAATATTTGTGTTAATGAGAACTTAATAATTAATAATTAGGGGTATGTTAATTAAATGTCATATATTAATTAGTTTATGGTTTAATAATGTTTGTATTAATGAGAATTTAATAATTAATAATTAGGGGTATGTTAGTTATTTTTATGAATTCTTAAAAAATCTCTTAGTAATTGTAAGGGCAAATTAGTCAATTCTATCTTTAAAAAAACATGGAAATGTATTGTATATTATTAATAGATAATGTGACTTCATCGAAATGCGTAATTGAAAATACCCTCATGACCCTACATCGAAATGTCCATACTATTCAAAATGGAGTGCGTTCCATACCTTCATGTTTTTATTTAAGAACTTTTTACATACAATACTTGAAATAATTCTAAATATATATTTACAATCAATGAACATTTTAACTACATTATGATATAAATTTTATCATCATATGATATTTATTTAACAAATGTATTTTATAGTTTCGAAATTAACATTTTTTTATATCGAAATATAGATAAAAATAATTTGATCATAATCATATATTTAAATTAATATAAAAATATACATAGAAAAAATTATCAACAAAAAATACGATAATACGTTAATACAACTTTTTTTTTCTTTTTGCCACCGATCGTTAACAGGTTAGTATATCATACCGGTTTAATATGGTGCAAATTTTTTACATTTCACGTGACTCTCACGTGACCAGTTAATCACCCAATTGCTATGACTTAGTTTGATCGGACGGCTGAAATGATGCGTGAGATTGAAGCTAAATCACATATATGTCTCCGTGTTTATATAGGTCTAGGGTATCACATTTTCAAAACGCAGAATCTGCACCTGCTTCCTCCATCCTATTATTATTATTACCAGATATTCCTAATCATACAAAGTTTCAAACCCATTTATTCATCACTCTCTCCGTCAAGTCTGAGCTTTTAAATGGTAAATCTTGACCTTATTTCATCTGGGTTTCTTTTAATTTGATTATTAATTATTAATGTTGAATTTATGCTTTACTTTTTGTGGGTTTGTGTTTAATTTGTGGGGTGTATTCTTTTTTGTTTTAGGCTTTACCCAATCAGCAAACTGTTGATTACCCAAGTTTCAAACTTGTCATTGTTGGAGATGGTGGAACTGGTAAGGTTTTAAATTTATTAGATTTTATTTATTTAATAGTTTCATATTTTTCAAAACCATCAATTTATGGTTTTAATCTTATGCTTTATTAGCTGCTATCTTAATACACTTTTATTTAGGTTTAGGGTTTATCACATAATAAGGGTGATGATTATGTATTTAAGCTCTTGTAACCACCTCAAATTCATATAAAGTAGTGTTGTTTTGCTGCTTTTATTCATTTGTTACTGCGTATTCTGATGTGTCTGATTGTAACTATAATAAGCTTTTCAGCAAGTATTATGAGTCGTAACTTTTGAGCACAGGGTTTGAATTTACATTATTATGTGATTTTAGTTGTGAATTAATGTTCGTGAAAGTTTAGGCGTAGTTTGTTATTGTTAGATATATATTTTTTTTCATAATGTAAACTGATATCTGATACTTGGTTGCTTATAATATGTGAACTTGTTTGGTGATTGCTTTTTTTTTTTCCTGGAAAAACAAAAGATGAAAGTTCACATTGTCTTTCTTTTTTCTTTTTCTTTTTCTTTGTTTTATGACTCTATCGGGTTCATGAGCTTATTCTTGATAAAGTATTGGTCTTTTTTTGTTTATCAGTATTGTAGACAGTGAGACATCAGAATATGTAATGCAATTCATAAAAGCTTCTATACCACTATTGTGTTCCTTAAAACATTAACATTATTTAAACTTTGTTCTCTATTGAGTTCACTTCTCTAAAATTGTTAATGATGAGACAAATGACCAAGAGTTTTTTAGAATGATGCGTTAGAGTTTTTAAATATAGCTTAAGTTCTAGTTTATGTTTTTTTCTTTTTCTTTTTCTTTTATTTATTTTTATTATTAGTGCTTTCGTGATGGGAATAAGTGTTTACGATGTTGTGGTTCTGCAGGGAAAACTACATTCGTGAAGAGGCATCTGACTGGAGAATTTGAGAAGAAATATGAACGTAAGGATTTATGGAATTTGTTACTATTGGGGTGTCTATGTAATGAATGTTTTGAGTTGTCTACATGAATGGTTGATAATGTTTTTTGTTGATCATGTTTAGCAACAATTGGTGTGGAGGTTCATCCCTTGGATTTTTTCACCAATTGTGGTAAGATTCGGTTTTACTGCTGGGATACAGCTGGGCAGGAGAAATTCGGTGGTCTTAGAGATGGATATTAGTAAGTGTTATGTTTTAACGGCAAATTGCTATTTTTTCTATGCATACGAAATGCTATTGAGCTAATTCTATAGTTATTATCATTACAGTCGACATCACTGCCAATTAATTTATACAATATGTTAAAATGGGTTGCCTGTGCATTTGGCATACAACAGATATTGTTACTGCATTGAGGCTTGGTGGACTACAATGCATATAGTTAATTAAGGAACTTGTTTGTTTATTTGTCAAATATCTAAATTACTTTAGTAAAATACTAAATAAAGGAACCTTGTGGACATCACTTATGATGATGGTTTTCATACATCTTTCTAATAATTATTGACGAGTTAACTATTTGACTTACTTGCAGCATTCACGGTCAATGTGCCATCATCATGTTCGATGTAACTGCCAGACTCACTTACAAGAATGTTCCCACATGGCATCGTGATCTTTGCAGGTTTGTCAAAGATTGTCTTCGTTTAGTTGGTGCAATACTCCTTTGCAAGATTTTTTAGCTAAATTACCTTGCGTTGAGTGTAAAGTTTTTTGTTTTTGATCACGTCGTTGAAGGGTATTTTAGACTTATAACTGTTTATGGGGTAACTCTTTATAGGGTATGTGAGAACATTCCAATTGTACTATGTGGAAATAAGGTTGATGTGAAGAACCGTCAAGTGAAAGCAAAGCAGGTTACTTTCCACAGAAAGAAAAACTTGCAGTATTACGAGATATCAGCCAAGAGCAACTACAACTTTGAGAAGCCATTCCTCTACCTCGCCAGGAAACTTGCCGGGTAACTATTTTTATTTTTATTATTTTTTTGTAGCTAAATTTACTTTTAAAGTTTGTGTGAATTGACATTATATGATAAATATGTAAAACGATTTCAAGGGTACGTTTTGTTGGTGTTTAGGGACCCGAACTTGCACTTTGTTGAGTCTCCTGCACTTGCTCCACCAGAAGTTCAAATCGATCTTGTTGCTCAACAACAGTAAGTTTACTTTTGACCAATGTTTCTGATGGTTACTTGGCTCTTGTATTTATTAGTCATGTATCATGTGTTTGTAGGCATGAGGCGGAACTTGCACAAGCTGCAAATCAACCCCTTCCAGATGACGATGATGATGCTTTTGAGTAAAGTGAAGACGGTGTGTCCTGTTTTTCCTGGAGTTTAAAGTTTATTTGTGTGGGTGGAGGTTTACCTTTTTACTTATTATTGTGTTGCAAATGTCCACTTTTATCAGCTCTTACTGTTCAGAGCAAGCATTTTAACCCCTTGGTTTGTATGGTTTTATTAAAAGATTTGCATTTGCGGCTTCACTTCAAGTCCTTGTGGGTTTTGTTAGTTACTTTGAATCAAAGTTGATTCGTATGACCTCCACTACAACATGGTCCAACTTAATATGTTGAACAAGTACAAGTTAAAAACTTATCAAATTAGTACATGTTTATAAATCATCACTTTAACAAAGACAAAGGCAAGAGGGCGATTTGAGATCATGATTTAAACTGGCGTCCTTTCTTTCTTTTCCTACTAAAAAATAATAATCAAATATGTCACGATGTAATAAATCCATTTTAAATCGGGGGTCAATGCGAGCACTCCCCCTTTTCTTCATACACATATACAAATGAGGTGCATTTATTCAAATCCTTTAAATCAGGTCAAATTTTAAAAAGAAAGGAGATGAAAAGAAAACACACGTGGTTGGGACACATGGTGGAATTAGTGGGAAAGGTTATTAAATCTGGTTCAGTTTGCTTGGGATGTGAGTTGAGTAATGTTATAGATCATGTTGTAGTGGGAGACTCAACAAAGTGCAAATCTGGTTCAGTTTGCTTGGGAAAGGTTATAGATCTAAACATAAAGTTAGATTTTATTCTTTCACTGTTATCAGTAAGAAAATTAGATCTTATTTTTTCACTCTTACCAGTAAGACATATGATCTCTTTTAATTTCAACGTATCATTTTATCATATTGACCAACCAAATCTTAAATATGCTTTTTAAACTTATCTGGGTGACAACCACAAAGCCTTTGATCATAGAATATCTCGACACCCCGATGGTAAATAAGCGGCTCTGGCAGCTGCACTTATAACACTTTTTTATAAGTTTAGGCGTACGTATCATTTTTTTTATATTAATAATAAAACGCATATCAAACCAAACCATCCATTTAGACACTTCTGTAAACCACTCCAATCCTCTAACCTGAACTTTGACTCACCACCAAACAACACATCGTGGTTGCTTTTACATTCAAACTACATGCTGAAAGCATAGTTTGGTTGTTGCAGGGAATATTAGTACGCATCATTCAATTCAATTAAATTATATGATATGAACATAAAGAAGATATAAACAATGGAAAGTTGATGATAATTCCAACGTCTACAGCTACATTAGAATGCATCATCTTGATCATTTGATACAAATACAAATTCAAGTTGATGGAAATAAGAATCGATCTTCATTCAATTGAAGTCTTGTAATGAATTCCATGCGATCATTCGAGAACAGCATCACTATCACCATCCTGCCATAAGTGAAATAAAAACAACTCAAAACCAGCTGTTAAGTACAAGATGTCAACTAAAATAACATAAAACTAAACAAATACACAATGTATGATAAAACAACAAATCAGTTGCACAACATCATCATAGGATCGATTTGATTAATCTTGTGAGCGTCAGACAAGCATACAGTTACTCGTCATTCTTAAAAATGTCAAACAAGAGTGAAAACAGGAAAACTTATAAGCAATGGGTTGGATTTTTCTTCGAACAAGGTACAGCTTGCGATACATTAGGCACAAAGCACGATGACATCATTATGCTTTACTCTTGTGTCACTTTAAAAGTACTGCATGCAAAAAGAATGCCACAAACATATTATAGTTTGCATCTCACAGCACTAGAATAATTACAACCATTATTATAGAACACAGTGGTGATGTCTTTTCACCACAATATTAATCTATTTTTCAATTGTTGGATGATATTTCAGTGTTTTCATAGAAACTGTTAAACCGTGATGCAATAGTATCAACTTCAAAACATGTCTACATACAATGATATTTCAGAGTTATTGGAATTATGGCAGAGAATACAAAGTTTTACGTTTTTGCCACAGCACAACTGCAAAATTCTTAATATTGTTTCATGAAGACCACCAAACTAGTTTACCAGAGTTATTTTTGCACAAACATGAGAATAACTGCAGTCGAATCAAATGTAAAAATCAATATCTGGAACATACAAACATCTAGTTACAATCAGAAGCTCCACTTCACCTCAAATAAGGGAGTATAGTCTCCAGAACATATTTTTGACACATTGAGACGTTACCAGAAGTCGAGAATAAACAGAAAGTCACACGAAGAAACTCAACGTTGAATGTTCACCACAGTAATTATATACAGAGATAATAGTTTCATACACGTAATTAGTAAGAGCACATTACACAATTGCCAAATTTATCCTTTTTGCTTTGTTACTAACAAAAATCTATGCATGATGTTCTGCATTTCAAGAAAATCTGTAGTGCAGTTAACTTACAGTGCACTTGGGGTTTCTTCTCACAACAAACCTGCATTGCAGTTAAGACAACCATATAATAATAATAATATAGGATAGCTGTACAAAAACAATAATTTCATTCAGTAACTGGCTCCTTTGCAGACAAAAAGATTATCAACCTTTTGCTAATTATCACACAGAAAGCCAATGGTATGTTAGACACCTTTGTCAACATAATCATCTCCAGCATAGTGATGAAAGATCAAGGCTGGCCTGAAATAGCAACAGATCAGCTAATAATGTTAAACAATGATAGCAGTGGCTGATCAATGAGCCACCACTATCTTTTTAGGGTACAGATAAGTGCCAATGGCAACAAATTGTCTTATCTGTAACAAACTGATGCTGAAATGTCCCACTGCTTTTTCCAAGAGAAAGGCAGCAGAACCAGAATCTTGTTTGGACCTTTGGAAGCAAGAGATGCATGCCTCCAATTGTGGCTCTGGAAAATGTATACGAACCATCAATAACATTCTAAACAACAAAGTAGAGAAAAGAATTCTAGTTTACGATGAACAAAGTAGTGAAAAACAAGATAGGGTCTAATTTCACCTCATAAACGATTAGATACATTGCACTACTAATTACAAAAACGAAATGTTTAGGCAACTGCAGATATTTGGCAGAGGAAGCTACTACATGTAATATCTCATATTACTTCTTACAATATTATTGGAATTGTACAAGAACATCCTATCTTTAAAAGGGGAGAAAAGAAAACGAAAACAAAGAAAACTGTCAGTTCACTGTTAATCAAGAATACCAGCTCCAGAAGAAATTAAATTCTTTAGCTCTGTCAAATGTTCATCATTTGAAATGTGGAGGCTAATGCGAAGGTTTGTCAATAATGCTTCTTTTTCCCAACTTAATGGGCCAGAAGCATATAATGCCTCCAAAGTGGAACGATAAGCATGTAACTCTAACCTATGAATACTCACTGCCACTTCCTGTTCATTCCGCGAAGTACTACTAGACTCTCCATCACTAGAAAGAATATCTGCATCATATTGACTAGACAACTTATTAGGATCGTCACAAGGAACACTACAACTACCGACAGAGCACTGGTCACTGTCAGAGTCATTAGGTTCTGATATTCTTACATGATCATTACAACCAACAGCATTTGTTTTTCTTTTCTCCATTTCATAATAACCATTTAAACTATTGTTAAATGAGGCTTGCACGTATTTGTTACCCTCAAAAGCATCTACCTTTTTGAATGAATGGCCTGAAACATGCCTTTGCCTGCCGTCTTTCTCAGCAGGTTTGAATTTCTTAGCTTGAATAATAGACGAGCAAAATGGGGAAGCTCTCTTCAGCTTCTTAGATACAACACAAGACTCCTGCAATATAGCATCATTATACACAGCTAAGCAATCATGTTGTTCCTCACATCTCTGGATGTCCATCTTCAGGGAAATATTAGGTTCGACTCCATACCTTCCTGAAATCTATATAAAGAAGCCAACAGACAAACAAAAAGATTAGAACTTTATATGATAATCATTTGCACAAATAAGAAATATAGTTTGGAAGTAAGAGAACAGATAAAAAATAATACCTTCCCAACTGGAATCCATTGACCATCAACCCACGACTGTCGCATCCTGATGTTTGTTTTGTGGATCTTCATTTCATGGGTGAACCCATGCGGCCTTACCAAAAATCGACCTCCTTTTAAGACGTTCAAAACAGTCGCAATTTTCCATGAATTTTCATCAAACACTTCCACAATATCACCACTCGCCCATCTCTGCGAACTGATTGTAGGTGGAGAAGGCCTGATGAACCTTCTCGATACCTTTTCGACATCTTCGTAGCCATCATACCTAACGTTATAAGCATGTCCATTTCCAGACATGATTTCCGCAACACACCACGATGCAGGTGCCTCCTTATTCATAACTTCTACTTTGCTACCCTTTTTGAACTTCATGGTATATATTCAAACTTTTGAGTAGGTCAACAAAACCTGCCAAAAAAGAAGAAGATTAAAATAAACTAAATCTTCCAAAATCAAGAAACAGATCATCTCTAAGCCTATAGTTAAAACACAAAACATCTAACAAAACAAACAACAGAACAGAAAACAGCCATCAACAGTTTGTTATTAGGCAGGTATATTTGTATAAAATTAACCAAATAATACAATTACTTTAAATTCTTCTAGTTGATCAGTGACAAGATTTAGTTTTCCCAATAAAGTATTAATTGTTTCATTAATCCCAATTAGCAAAACATCAGATATGCAACTAATATATATAAGGGAGTGGATTCAAGGAAGAAGGAAAAACTGGTGGAGAAGGGGGAGAAGAGTTTTTAACCCTTTAATTCAGTAAAATAACCCTTTGATTCAGTTTGAAATCATATTTATTTTTTGTGAATCATACTTACTTTTTGTTGAATCATCGTTTTAAATATATATTTTTCCCCCTTCTCCCCCAAACTTTTCATTCTTTTTAGATCTTGGTACTGTATATACGTCTGTCACAGTTTGTTTTATAATAATAACAGATCTTTAAATTTAGAAACTATATTACCAGAAAACAAAAATAATACAGGAGCAAATCAATGATATGAAAAGTAATTTCACAATACCTACAAATAAATTAACTAAAAGTAAAATAATAATAATTATAATATCACCACATAAATAAATATGATCAAAGAATCAAGTATTTAGATTTATAAATAAAATAAAAATAGTTGACTTTATCCCCAAAACCTAAATTCATCAACCAAAAAAATCGACAAAAGTACAGCAATAGCTCCAATATTCCAAATAAATAACATCAATTAACCACAGTATACTACTACAATGATATATATCAAAATCAAATATATTACACAACCAATTTAATCAAACGAACTAAATTGGGGAAACGGTTAAAACAAGAAAAATTGACAAATCACTCACCTTTTTCTTCAAATTCGACGAATCGATTAGCTGTAGTTAGGGTCAATTGATGTTAAATTAACTCTGGGATCACCGATTTTGTGTTTTGTGTTTTGTGTTTTTCTAGGGTTTGGTTCGTTTTTTTAATATTTTTGTTGTTTAATTTGGGAATGTTAAAGAAAATAAAATTAATTTGTGAAATATATATGTGGTTGAAGGGCATTAATGTAAAATTAGATAAGGATTAAACCTAAAAAAGGGAAAATGGGGTGTGTAATGCGCGCAGTCGTACACATGACGAGAGGGCCTAATTCGTGTGGGAGAGAAGTTTTATCTCAATGGATAGCCTTTTCACGCTCTTGTTATGCGCGTGTCTAACACGCTCCAGTTTATTGTGAAGATTTCTTCAACCAAACGTAGACTCTATTGCGAAATTTTTTTAGTTTTTACTTTTTATAAGACAAACTATCTAGAATATAATCGAATTATTGAGTGATTAACAACGAAAATCTCAAAACTGAAAATCAAGTTTTAATTACTTTATATTTCTATTAAAATATGTATTTTATTTTGTTTAACCATTAATTAATTTTTGACAAACAAAATAATAATGTAGACAATTAAAATAAGCCCAATAGAATAGTATATATTGAAATATTCAATGACTAAACTTATCTGTATGTTCTTTAAACCAATTTGATAATAATTATAACGATATCATGAACGAATACTTAAAACAAATAATGATGCAATTATTTATAAAGAGTAGTGATAAATATAAATAAAATTTTGACAAGTACATAAAACTTATACTTTAAGGTGTTGTACAACATGCATTAAAATGTTAAATGTTTGATGTTTCCATCAGAAAAATTATAACCACCCATTTATAAAGAATGTTGTTGGTATTCCATAATCCAAATTAGTAAAACCAATTTTTTTTATGTTGTAACAAATGAATATTAGAAGAAGCCTTTACTCTTCCAATATATATATATATATATAGATTGACCTAAAGAACTGAAGGTGTATTTGACAATTGAGATTGGTGACTCGAATTCAACGTGTTTTGATTGAACAATCAAGGATATGTAACACGTTCCAATTGTTAGTATTTTACTCTCTAGCAGTCGTGTTGATTAAAACACCTTTGCCAAAATAATGTATTTTAAAAGGGTGTAACATATTGACTTGCAACAAGAGGACAGAAAAGGAAGTAGAATTGGTAGAAACGTTTAATGTTTGAATTGTTATTTTAAAATTAAAATTGATCTAATGATAAAATACAATTAGATGATGAGTACATATAAAAAAATTAATTTTTAATATAATATGAAACGATAACGTTTGTTTTACCCCTTTTTTATTTGTATAGACGTGTAATGCAAGCAATACAACTTTCCTCTTCCAATCCAACAGGATTCCCAGGTTTTGGTAGAAGCAACAATATAATTATTGAAGTGTACATATATCGTTAACATATAAAAACATAGATATTTTCTTTCCAAGAATCACATTTTTTACGGTTTTGTTGCGTTTTCATCGTCAATATTTCTTATAAATCATTTACAACCCAATTATAAATCTTAAATTTTGTAAGATCAAAAATTATTTTAATAACTTTAATTGAGCACATAAATATATATAAAGTGTTATTAAATGCATTATTTAATCATCTTACATCTAATTTAAGCAAATAGAATGTAAAAACATAAATTCCTTTTAGGATAATGATAACTATAGCCCTTAAAGTAATAGTTAAATTTGCCTAAAATAACATTGGAAACTTAGTTTACAATTATTCAAAGTGATTATATTCTATATTTATACTTACTTTCCATAAATACATATTTAAATATTTAATATTAATGGAAATAATTAATTATAATTTTAAAAGGTTTATAAATATGGTATGCTTAACTATAACCCTTAGGGTTATAGTTAGCATTCCCCTTTTAGTTATTATCCTTATTTGTCTACTTAGTTAAAGCCTTACATGAATAATATAAGTAATGAATTTTTACGATCTATTTTTTTAGTAAACAAGTTTAAATTTTCAAATGATATTTCATATATATATTTTTTATCTATTTTTTAATGCAATTAAATTTAGAAGAAAGTGTATGATTTTAATGTGAAAAATGTCACTAATAATGGTGCCATTTGATAATATTCATAGATGAATTTATGAATTTCTTGCTCGATATACTTCATTATTTTGAAGTTATCTTTTTCTTTTTCTTTGTGATTTAAAAGTTTGTCTATACAATCATATTGCTTAAGGATTTTCAGTATGCATACTTGTATTCTATACTACATGACTCTAGTAATAGATGTTGAATTGTCTCTTAGATTCATGTATTAATTGTTGGAAGCTACATAAATGATGGTACAAAGTTATCAGCAAATCTACAATAATCATGCACTATGTGTTTGAGAAAGACAATTTCACTTTATATAGCAACAACAAATTGGTCGATTAACCTACAACTATTTTTGTATATGTGTTTATTGATAATTATTTTCTTTTGCAACAAATCATCACTTTAAATTATATACGTCTGTCTGCTAACTTACAACTCATGAATATTAATACAAATCTATAAGCGTTTGGATTATAGCTTTCATAACTTACATCTCGATTATGTAATTTTATGTTTGTAAAACAAATTGAAAGTTGTTGCAACTCGTAATTGAAGCTTTTGTTACAGTTAAAAGTTAAAGTTTTCAAATGTGTAAACATATTTGATGGAGTAACTATAAGCTACTTAAGCTAAAATTAAATTTATTTTTAAAAGATTTGTCTCCTCGAAAAAGTTAAGTTAATAATTGGGGCCATACATGATCTCAAGTAAGCAATATATATGCAATTTGTGAATTGTGATAGAGAAGAAGTAAAAGCTCAAGAGAGGAACTTTAACCAGACCCGATCGATTTCCACCCATTTTGATATTACATAACCTGCAATGCCTCACAAATAGGTAAACAACGTCTACATATAGAGATAGCAAATATTAAAAGAAAACGGTAACTTACAAATCACAACAAAAGCCTTACAATCCTTAGAACATCTTGTATTCGTACGTGATCCATCAACTATACTGAGAATTAACTATCTGTTCAGAAAATGCTCCATCAACGTAACACTTAAAAGACAAGTAAAAATTGAATTAATCAAATGAACAAAGCAAGAAGAATAGGTAGATTCAAATACATAACTGTGGCCAAATCGTTGTCATTCCTGTTTTATAGTCGATTATTCAATTAAAAAATATAGTTATATATCACCTCCTTAATAATAGGTATAGGTATCTTGTAGGTTTAATAAGTTGTTGAAAATTATCACAAAGTCTTATTGCTGTGGCATTCAATTGATTTTTTTTAAATGTAAAGAATTTTAATTTTCTTAATTGTAGGCACAAGAAAACGCGTTATGTGGTTAAATATAAAATATAATTATTTTTAAGAAAGTTATCATCGCACTTTTTATGGCTTGAAATTATCTAACTTTTTAGTAGGATTCAGTGGAAGGAAAAATGAATATAAATTGGAAGAGACATCAAATATCATCTACGTAAATGGAATCTCTAATAATAAAGGACTTAATATTCTTTTCATGAATTAAAAAACTCAATATTCTTTTTAGTTAATATTACATATAAGAATTATATATTATATTACGAGATGCAAACTCATGCGATCATAGCAATTCACATTATACAAATTTGATAATTAGAATGTTTCTTTATCAACATCGTTAATTGTTTAATAACAAATAAAATATTCCTATATAGTCTATCGTAACACAAATAATAATAAACGCATGTAAATATAGCATATGAAAACAACATAATTTCAATATTTAAAAATTTTATAAGTGTAAGAAAACAATGATCTAAAATTCATCAATGAGCATCACTTAAAAAACTTCATTAAAACCCTATAAAAAAGAAGATCATCTCGTAAAAAAATATGTAAAACTTGTTTTACCTTTCAAATATATATGTCTTTGAATAATGTTAATTCACTTAACATTTACATCAAATCCTACAAAATAAATAAATAAGTTAAGAAAACATACTGGGTTACTAATTTCATAACATAAACAAAAATAAACTAATATCAATTGCATATATAAATGTATATGATAATTAATGAAACATATAATATACAAAAACAAAATATCAAGAAGCAATCGATGAAACACAAACACCCTATGTTAAAAAACTATATGAAACATATAATATATAATATCAAAAATAAAACCCTAGTTCAGTTAAACCATCTTGTTTCTTATGTACCCTTGTATTTTCCAGAAGTTTCAATTAGCACCCTTTCTATTTGGTTTAGTCCTATTTGGAGTGATGCAATCTTTCGTTACATATCGACTCACAAGTAGGAGATGATATGTGGTTGAAACTTGTAAAGGAGATGCATGCGACGTTTAGGGCATGTTTACATAGACTTTAATGGGTTATATCAAAGAAAAAGCTTATTTGGTCACTCATTTCGTTATGTTTACTTGAGACTTATCTATTGAGGTATTTGTTAAATGATGTTTTTTTATCCGTCCAAAACAGCACCCCATTTCATTCAGCATCTCCTATTTTCAATACTACCCATAATAGTAAATACATGTAAAAATTCGTGATCATTTGTTTTTTTATTAATTTAATTACTTAAGTTCTTAAGCAATTGTTGCTTGTATAATATAATTTTGGCAGATTCTATATTGATATTGATATTGATATTTCATATCTTACATGTTGATGATATCAGATTTGCTCATCAAGAAAGAGTAATCTAAAATCTGTGAGCCATGATAACTTTCTGAGTTGGGATCTGATAACATAACCGTTTATATGATTGTTAGAGTCGGTCTTGAATGTACGCCCCATGAGCCGCCTTTGAGGATCGATGTATATGATTGTTAGAGTCGGTCTTGAATGTACGCCCCATGAGCCGCCTTTGAGGATCAATTTACATCGAGTTTGAGTGCGAAGTGGAGCATAATCTATAACTAAAGCTGAGGTAGCATAATCAAGAGATTATACGCGTACATGGGCTCTAACAGGGATGATTACCATATGCATATTACATGAGGTGTCCAATGAGTCCTGTTATAAAGTCGAACCATCATATATCATGTTGGAAAATATTCGTAAAAGAACAATAATAATAAGATCATATCAAACTTTATAACTAATTTTAAGTAAGAAAACCAGTAGGGCGAAAATAGCCTTTTAGATACAATTGTACCCTACTTTATAATTGCTTTCATTAGTTACATATTAAGCATAGGATATTTAAATTCATTGCAAGAATCATGCACCAAAAAATCAAGAAATGGGCAACCAGATAGTCATACAATTTCAATACCAACACAATATTGTGTGGTAGCCTATGCCATGTTGCTCAAGTTCATGCCTAGACACAATAATATATTAATACAGTTTGATCAACACCTAAAAACATCATGATACACGTGGTGCTTGTTTGGGCACCATATACAAGTTCTGGAAATCAAAATATAAGAGCTTCAATGGAAGTAACCCTGGAAAGTGAGAACAGTAACGGATTATACATCCACTTCGTTGAAAAGCTATTAAAGGCAATGACTATGGGTCGCTAAATAGATAATGGAGTAGTGGAGCAACCACTGCTACACTTAGACTGTTCCCCAGCAATGCATACCTGCAGGAAAAAAAGTGTGATTAATCTTTCAGATAAATCATGATACATAGTTTAAGAAGATTGTTTTGACTATCTTTTGAACATCTAACATACCCTAGAATAAAAATAAAAATATAACCATATTGCGAAATGATCACAATACAATCAACCTATTTGTAATGATGATACTGGCATATGTGTAGTTTTAACTGAAAGCTACCAGGAAAAAAAATTAGATATTCAAGGGATGTAAAAAAGAATGTCATGATTTTCATGAGATCCAGGGATAGTAATATCATAAACTTTTAGGGAGGGTTCCTTTTTTGTTTCCTCTGTAACCATGTTACACAAAGGAAGAGCCTGTGTTTGACTTTCCAGACGGACTAGCTTTGACTTCAAAATCCATAATAATTTTTTAACAGTTTCATATAAAAACAGAAAGAAGTGCTATATATTGAGAAAGCTTATGACTTTTCTCGGAGGTGTTATTGCAAAACCACATTTACAGTATCTAAGGCAAAAGAGATTACATGTTTGACTCTTGAAAGCCAAACTATATCGTTCCCAAGTCCCAACTCGTAAATTTATACGTATTTAGTTGTCTTCTAAATAGTAGAAATTTATGATTACTGTAAACTTAAAAACCGAACTACTGTGGACAAAATGCTTACTGTTAAGACGAAGCTATGTAAAAGGCACTCTAAAACCAGTTCTGTTTTATAGCAGAAGATGTATGCTAATTTAATTCTAATCAACTCTCATAGTTCCAGATCATATATATTTATTAATCTCTATTTTGATATGCAGAAATGTAAGGATAAAAAAGATAATGTAACAAGATACCGTTGTCGAAGGGTTACATGTTCCGGGAACTCAAATTCCTTGGGGAAAGAATGCAAATTGGAAACCTACAATATAATTTTCTTAAGAGCTAGTGAAATGAATAATGAACAACCATAAAGAAAGGTGGTACACACTACACACTAATGAAGAATAATTTACATTAGAAAACCAACATACCTCTCTAGGGGAAAAGTATCTAAGACTAAGTTCTTCCAATGATGTTTTGTCTCTTATTGTTGGCTGCAAACACATACAAGATTGCAATAACCCAACAATTTAAAAGAGACAAAATTGTAGAAATGTAAATGCAAAAAAGAACCATCATGTTTGCTACCTTTTGTCTAGAGCTAAAACAAGCAATTCTTGCAGTGAAGTAATTTTGTTGGCATTTTCACAGGAATGATTATTTGCAACCAAAAAACAAAAAAATATGACGTTCTGGAAAATTACCATAATGGTCGCCAAAAGGGAGCCAGTGCCCTTCACATAACGATAGTAACTCTTTGTGAAACAGCAGCAACGCCTTGAATCAGGATAGACGATATCTATAACATTGTTAAGGATCACATAGACTGAGGTTATAATTATGGATTATAAATTAACTTGCTACTAAGGATACCCATGGCACTCCCCCATCTCTCTATCAAGCTTGATGGAACAGAGTACCGATTTAAGGAACCTTCTGGTGAAGAAGTATTGTGATCTGTGGTGCTTCCAGATTCCAAAAACCGTTCTATAGGAAGGCATGTTTGGAGTATCTCATCAGAGGAACTCGTTAATTGATCATTTTCACTGATTGATATGCTCTTTTTGCAGTCATGTAATGGTTCTGGAACACAAAGAAGCTGTCCATCAAATTCTGGGTTGCAGAAAGATGAAGGTTTTCTTTTTGCCTGTAAACATTACAAACAATTAAATATATCTTTCTAACTTCCATCCATTTTTCACTAATGGTGCATGGAAGCTGGTAGATAGAGACTGACATACCAGGCAAAAGTATCGAGGACGAGAATAAGGGACACCAAACTGCAGTGGGCTTAATATAAATTCTTGTGTCACAAATCCGCTTTCTTTGAGTATTTGGACCATCTGTTGGTGTGTATCAGATGTCTGGATAAAAATAGACTGTTTAGTAAGCAAACAATGTATATATCAACATATTTATAACAGATTAAACTGGAATTCATATTCCAAACCTCAAATCCAACAACATTCTCAACAAAGAGCATGGCCGGAGGTTGCATCAATTGCGGTATGATCTCAAGAATTTTGAGAAATGAGGACGCCCGAGCATCAGCAGATTGTTTCTGAAGACCTAAAGGCATGGTTAGCACGGGACTAATTTACATTCAATGTAATATAGATTACTCCTCTGTCCCAATATTATACTTCAAGATTGATTTTCTAGTAACCCTAACCGGCCCAATGCGAATTGTTAAAGCCATATATGATCCCAAGCCAGTGATTGTCTACTCGAGATAAACTGTAGAGAAACGTAAAAATGGAAATGATATGGATCTTCAGTAACTAATGTCTTAAAGACACCACCAAATTTGAAACTGTCTATATAAGCAAGATTAGGAGTTATAGGTTGTTTTAATGCTTGATTGCTTGTCTAGTTGGTATTATTAAGCATCAATTGGATGCCTCTCAAGAGCACACTGACTTTTGTTTCGTGTATTTCATTATATGACGTATTTAATAAATTGTGTGAGTTCTATCATATATCAAGCTCACCTAGCAGCGTGCTCAAATGATGGCCCCAACTAATCCACCTTTAGCAAGGAATTGTTCTAATAAATTACTTTCCTCCTTTCTCCAGGTGAAGTCCGGAACCAACTAGACTACATGCTCGAGGCACCTTACTATTTTAGTTCGTTCCAAAATTATTATATACGCATTGTTATGCTCAAAAAGAAAAACGAAACTTACGCAATGTTATACTTCAAAAGAAAAATGAAACTGACTTGAATATAAATTCCTAAAAAGGCTAAAACTAACATTAATTGCATATTTCTAAAACTGAAAGTCTTTTCCTAACTAAAAATTATTTTTTAGTAGGATTTTACATTACCTTGTCGAGTATAAGGTTGGCAAGGTGGAGAAAGAAGCCACACGTTTGCTATATAGCGATCAAGATCAGCAGCAGTCAAAGTCTGAATATTACCCTATATAAACAATACTGATAGCATCATTATACATTTATACAAATAGTTGCAACTTCCAACATCTACAATCTTTTTGTACCACTTGTTACAGGTTAAATGCCGAATAAAACTTTTCGCACAAATTACTTTATTAACAAAAATAACTAGATAATTTACTGAATTAAATAAAGAAAGAAATAAAAAGGCAAACCTGAAATGGACGTTGGTTAAAATTATGTTGATAAACATCATTAGCTAAGTCGTTTATATCGAAAGCTTCAACCATTTTAGCATTGACTCCGGCCTTCATTGCTGAATACCTCTGTTCAATTCTTCATGTTTCAGTTATCTATTATAAAAATATATATTATATTATATATATTAAAAAAAAAGCAAAAAAATTTATTACCATGCCACCAATTCCACTGTAGAATTCGAGCACGCGCCATGGCTGTTGTTCGTCTTCCATGAGAGACAATCCCTAATTTGGCGTGTTCAAGGCACAAGTGTTTGAAAGAAATTTATTTACATTTTTCTACCAAAATTATTACAATTTCGTTCCTTCAACTTTAAAATTTTTACACAAATAACCCTTCATTACTTTGAGCATCTTCTTTTCTCCAACAAAATTTACTCCCTCTTCAAAAATTCCTTTCAAGTTACTATTTGGGATAATCTTAGGAACTTCTTTTATAGTCCGTATACACATTTAATATTACATTTATAATTATAATTATAATCGACCATTTCAATTTTTTTATGGAAAGATTATCTTTAATTTCTTTTACAGATTTTTTTTCCTGTTATATGGTTATTGTAAACTTGAGGCATTTCGTAACAATCTATGGTCTTGTGAAAATGACTACATTAACGAATTTGATTCGATTACCATGAAATAGTCATAAAATATGATGCTAGTATGATATTTTCTTGACCTATAAGGTTTTTTTTGTCACGATTGCATAGCCTAATATTACTTGTCCTTATTAAATAGAAAAAGTTGTTGAAAAAAATATTGTTAAGCTCTTTTATCCCTAAATGTTAACCTCTCAAATTGATAAATCAAAAAATCGAGCAGGGGAGATGAACCCGACTCAATCCAAAATCGAATCCGATATGAATTTTTTAGGGTCGGCCTGATTAGGATCACATATGGTTTTCGTGTTGTGTGACCCGAGCCGATAAACTTGAAGTTCTTATAGGGTCAGGGTTATAGTTAAGTTGACATTGTTATCGTGTTATCAAGTCAACCCGATAAGAACATAAAAAATCTTGTATTTCTTATAAGGTCGGGTGACTGGTTACTTTTTTTAAATACATAAAGCTGACCCGATTGGACCGGTACCCGAAAATCTGATTCCTTATAAGGTCGAGTGACTGGTTACTTTTTTTAAACCCTCAAACAATTCAACCCGACCCAAATGTCCCTCAAATATGATAACCCGGCCCTATAACACCCCTAAATCGAGCCAAACAAACATAAAATGTAGGTACCACTCTGTAAAATTAAAAACTACAAGGGGTCAAAGATGCATTTTGGTTATAAAGAAAGATCGATTTAGGGTTTCATTCGATTCGGAACCTAAAAGTGACAGTGGCCCCAGCGCGCTTGATCTCTCAAACACTTATTGACGACGATCATCTTTTTCTCCAACAATTTTAAGATATCTTTTATTTGCATGATGTACATGACAAATTTGTTAGAAAAGGAGAAGTCAGATGCCTGATTTCCTCAAAAAAAAATTATGAGAACAGGCCACTTACTACATCACGTGACCAAGTTAAGTAATCTAGGGTACTACATTAATCGGATTAACAAGTTTAGGGTAGTATTTTCTACCTTTAATAAGTTAAGTAATCAAGTTCATGGTAGTAACATACATTTTGCCATTTTTTTGTGGCTTTTAATATATTTACTTCCATCATTTTTTAGACAGTGAAGTCATCTGGGTCACCTGACATACCGGTGAACTGCACATATTGCCGGTTCAGGGGCAAAATTGGAATTTAACACATTGAATGCGTGTAATGTAAAAACAGTCAACTTTGGAGGCCGAGGATCCCCTCTAGCCCCTGATTATAATGTATGACATTAGTTTCACAGGGGAGGTTACAATCAAATACGTAGAAGTGTTGTTGTCTTAAGTCTGCAATTATAGTGATTTGAATAAGGGTACACTTCGCACTTCACATAGTTACTAAATTTATCATAAAATTTAATTACAGCGAAACTAATAACATACCATGATAGTGATTCAACACGGCCGCAATATTTGAAACTAAACTTGAGACTCTACACTTATGGATTGTCTAGAAGAGGTGACAAACGGTTGGACAACGACATTAATCCATATATACATGGGTAAGTTCAATTTTAAAGGGGTCAAAAGGGAAGGGAAAAAGTCGCTATCAACTCAAGTTAAGGGGACAGATCTTTTCCTGACAAGAAGGATAGATAATACTATAATAGAGCTTACTCTTGATTTTTGGTGATCATTTTCATTGGGAAAATTCTAAACCATATTTATTTTTGAGAAAAATAAAATGAAGATGCCAAATGTGAAAGTATCTCATTCACAAACAAAAATTCCGTTTCCTGTCTGTTTCCCTTTATTTTTTATGCGTTCGAATTAATGAACAAAAGAACCTTCTCTTCTGTGATTCATTTCGAGATAACGAACAGGTGAAAAAGAATCACCTTTTGTCACGATATGTCTTCAAATCACATTTCACACTTATTACCTAATCAAAATCTTTAAGAAGCTTGTTGGAATTTTCGTTTGTAAAATGGTGTCGTGTCATTGACATCCCATATAAAATTGGTAAAACCTTTTTGTAATACTTAGCATCGTAACTACGTATAAAACATTTCTTACATTTTATCTTGAAATATAGGTTTTTAAATATTAAAAAAAATCTAGGGAAATTATACCCCTGCTAAATTTTATTAAACACTAAACATATACTATATACTATAATAATAATAATAACAACAAAATGTGAGTCTTATACTCTTATGAGTTACGGGTCGACTCTTACAAGTTGAGTCAAAAAACTCAAAAACGAGACGACTTGGATCATGACTTTTAATAACCGTCTCTTATGAGTCAAGTTGACTCTTCTGAGTCTTGTGCGACTTCTAGGAGTTAGAAATCAGATAAGTTATAGTGTAATGTAATACAAAAAATTAACGAACAAAATAGAAAAAAATATGATTATAATCTATTTTAATTTAAGCTTTTATGTTGATTGTCGGTCAACAACTTAACTATCGACTGTCACCATGTTTTAATTATCTTAAAACAAAAATCTTAAACATTAATATACATATACATATAAATATATATTTTTATTGTAAAATACTGACTCTTGCAAGTCGAGTCAAGTCACGAGTTACAAATCAATCTAAGTCATAGGCCGAGTCACGAGTTAACCTAACGAAAAAGTCGAAACCTAACAAAAGAATTAAACCTGAAGTGTTGCGAAAGACCGGGATGTGAAACAAATTTAAGGTACCGGACTTTTGGCACATATAACCATTAAACCAGAGACCACCTAAATTCCTTTTAAGCTCAATGTAAAAAAAAAGAAAAAGAATTATGAAATTACGTAAAAGAAGAAAAAACTAATCTATTAGTAGGCCAACTAATGAGGATAGTTTGCCTTTTAGAAAGCGGAAGCAGGGGCGGAAGATATAAGGGGCAGGAGGGGGTGCCCGCCCCTCGAAAATCGCAAGTAGAACCAGTATACATGTATATATTTGGTGGGTCTAAGACTAAAATATCTCGTATATTTGTAATTCACTTCCCTTATATTTATATCGAATGATTTTACCCTCAAAATACAACTTTCAAGTTCCGCCACTGAGCGGAAGGCTCAAAGAGATCTCTAATAATATACGGTAATGGGGCTGAAGAGCCATTAACCTCGTTTGCTAAAGAAAGAAATCAGTTGTGGTTCAGACTATTACAATTTTAAACTTTACAATATCTGAATGGTAAATGGTTGAACAAGTTCCAAACCCATGCACATCAATTTATATCTCATTCTAATAAATTGATTAAAGACTACCTAAATTAATGCTAATAAAAATGGATGTCAACTATGCAATTTTAAGTCAACTAGCTAGTTTTTTTAGTACTAATAAATAGAAGGTACTCAATTGTAACTACCATATTATAACTGAACTCATTTTTTAAGTAACAACTTTAAGACATTATTATATAATGAACCTCTACTTTCATAAAGAATGTGCCACGTCATTACTTGACGGTTTCTTCCATTCTCTTACATCACTGCAACCGTAAATAAACAAGAATCTACTCAAAGTTATTCACCGATGCTGGTGCTTTGCACGGGTAGCATGCAAGTCTTCATATATATTTGTAAGTCTAACAAAAGTAAAATTCATAATAATTTAGATATATGTATTTTATTAGGTGACATCAAGTATAAACAAGGATATTTATTGTTTGAATTTGAGTTGTTCAAGGTATTTGATTTTGTAACAAGTTTGGTAGTACTCAATTCAAACGCACATATTGATACTGAGAATAGATTTGTCTAGTTCCATTCTTTATTCCCTAAAATGAAGAAAAACATAAAAGAAATAAAACCAGCTGTATGTGTAACGATGCATACACAATTACTTTACCACACAAATCATATATTTCACATAGCATGTCTCGACATGATACACACGACGAACATAAGCACACATAAACATATACATACATCGAGCATGCAGATATGCGCATACATATTGACACCCACACACATACTAAAGTTTGTAAACCTTGGAACGAATCAAATATGCCAATATAAATTTTATAAGTGTACACATATATATGTCATTGTCACGATAGATAAAGATAGGAATGCTTATATAAGAGGCATAAACAACTTATATTCGGTTTTCCAATAAATATATGGTATGTGCTAACTTTATTATTTAGTTGATATAGGTATATGAATATGAATATAAGGGATTTGTAAATTCCATCTGGACAGGGGTGTTCTTGACAGGAGAGATTGTTAAAGAAATTCAATTTCACTTTAACAATTATAAAGCACAATTGGAAATTTCAATCTATTCATATTAAGACTACAAATTAATTTGAATTATATTTCTTAATGTAACAACCAAAAGGCCTTTGACCTAGTGGTATGTGAGGAACTCATCAATCTGTGTTCGCATTAAAAGCGAATTGTATATATATATGTGTGATTCTACACATTATGTGAGATAGATTGTAAGAATTCTATTCTAAATAAAAGTGTAGAAAATAATATATGCACTTATGTACACATTTTATTTTTATACGCACTTATAAGCTCATGCGAACACTTTTAAGTGCTAAATCTTTTGTAATTTTTCTCAGTATTTTGTACACGTTTATAATTATTTATAATTGCGAACATATTGATCAAATTTTATGTATTTCTTAATATTGCTTAAAAGAAGGTGCTTAGAAGTGAGATCTTTGTTGTAGTGCACATCATCTTTTTTAACTTAATCAAACTACTTACCTGTAATATGCCTATTTGCGGGTCTGTATAAGCACAGATTGTCGCTATATATAGGTCACTATATCAGAATATATGAGGTAATTTCTTGTTTATCATGTGGAAATGGTGTTCACATAATATTATATATCAAACACTTTTTCTACCAACTAGCTACAAGAATATATTCTCAAGATATCCATAGCAGCAGCCTCAGTGACACTTTAGGTTTAGGGCTTACATTTTCCATTTTCTTGTTTTAGATGTCTTAATAATAATAAGATTCGAACTTTCTTATTCTTTCTTTTCAGATGCGCGTGCCTTTTTGTTATCTGATTCTAGTTTGGTAGGTGGTTTCAGGCAGTGTCTTACTGGTGTAGATATAGCTGATTCAGATCATGTATTAGCAGCCCATTTTCTTTATAAATAGACACACATAAAGCCATTCGATTTCATTGCAGGGTGCTATTTTGATTTGTTTAATATTAATCGTCATATCTAGTGCTTAGTTACAAAGAGTTTAAGACAATGAGTTACAACGGCTCTAACCGCGATTCAGGTTAGTACTCTTTATGTCTTTAACCGATTAATTACCGTTGATGCATTGTCTTAATAATCACATGTGAAACTCCATGCACCCATGCAACATGGTGGGCTCAATGTCTTCAATCAAAGAAGCTAGTCTCTATACAGCCTTTGAATGAATAATCATTTGTGTATGCATTGTGCCAAAGGGCCATTGACTTAGCAGTATTGAGGTGATCCTCCAATTATGAGGTAGTGGGCTCAAGTCCAGGGGTGGACATATGTATATATTCGTGGTGTGGTGTGTGAGCTCATTGCCTTTCTAAAAAAAAATTGTGTATTCATTGTCCTTAAAACACTATGTTAGGGTGTGATTGTAGCTAGGTCAAAAAGTAGTCCTTGCATGCATTCTTTTCTTTTGCTTTTAACAAAAAAGCTACTTCTATAAGTTGGACTCCTTCGAGTAACCCAACTAGATGTTTAATAGCGCTTGCGCTTCTAAAAATTGCTTTACGAAGATTATATTTTTACATGGTTGTTAAGATTAAGCCTGGCTATATCTTCTTTCAGGAAGTAGAACTGTTAGAAGAAATGTGGAGTTTGGAAGGACTTTTGTGGTGATGCCTAAAGGAATTCACAAAGCAACTATAGTTTGGCTACATGGCATTGGTGAGAAGGGCTCCAGGTGATTAACTGATTATGCATCTTAATTTGCTTAAATTAATTAACTTCACTTTGGAAAGGAGTAATTGGGCTCTATGTAATCTTGTGTAATTTTGTTTTTCTGCTTCTAGTTTCTTACAAGCATGTTATATATTATCATCGCCATTAAAAAAAAAAAGTTTTTGGGCTCTACTTACTTTCACTTTTTGACATTTGACTATTCTGATTTCACTTTACAATTTTTGCCATATGGCTATGTTTAATCAAAGGTCTGTAAGGTCAACACAATCCTTGAATTCGTTCAATTCATTACTTGCTCTTGTAGCCATCTTGTTTGATATTGTGAGTGTCAAATATTTATTTTTAAAACCAGAGTTGATGAAAGTTCTATTAGTTTTAAGAAGAGAAAATATATTTATATATATGTAAGTATGTAACTATATGAAATGCATTAGAATATAGACTTTTTAAAGACAAAACATCTGAAAGTTTTGAGTCAATTAAAATTTGAATATATATGAAAAGTGTGCATGTTTGAATCTTGACTCTCTTTATGAGACTTATGTGGTCCTTAGTGACCAACTATAACGATGCTATATTATCGAATGAAAGCAACTGCAGCACACATACTCACACATAACCATGTGTTTAGCTTCAACGGCGTCCACACCCCAGCCTCCACGTCCACCTGAACCAACATGTGGCATAAAAGTTCATTGATTCATATTCTCCTTCCCCTTTTAATGATTAATGATTAAAGCTAAACAATCACATTCTTATTTCTAACAGAAATATATAGTTGCAGATAAAAGTTCATATTCTCCTTGCCCTTTTGTAGTAACGATATGGCTTTTTTTTCTTATTTATATCAGTTGGACTCAAATATTGGAAACTTTTCATCTTCCACATGTAAGGAATCTAATTTCTACTTTTCTCATGCACGTTCAACCATGATTTTAGGTAGGTTTATTGCGTGATAAGTAACTTGAGATTTCTTTTGTATGATTTAGATCAAATGGATCTGCCCAAGTGCACCAACTCGTCAAGTAACACTATTTGGTGGATATCCTTGCACTGCCTGTATGTTCAACATCTTTATGTATTTATTAATCATGTTAACAAGTTGTAATAATATAAGAAATATGGAGTAAATGTCAAATTTATAACATTAACTGTGTGCATCAGGGTTTAATATGACAAGCATGTCAGAAGATGGGTGTGACGATTTGGATGGCTTGGATGCTTCAGCAGCACATGTTGCCAATCTGTTGACTAGTGAACCAGATGATGGTACACCCCCACGTTAGTTACTCGGTTGAAAAACTAGTATATTTGGCATGAAACACTGTAGTGTCTTGCGATACCTTCAAGTTTTTTCATGATCATGAAAGCATATACAACCTTTAATAACCCCTTGGCACATATACTTGAAATATCTACTTTTTCGTAACACTTTCAAGTATCTGGTTACTTTTTTAAACCATTACAACAACCGATATTCATAAGAATAGCTAGATAGAACACATATCAACATTAAGCATCTACTGGTCCACATTATGTTCTATTTTCTCTAAATCTTTTCATGTTCCCAAATATTTAAAATTAATGATTTTTATGCCACTTCACAAAGAGCATAAACATATGGCACCATTAATATTTTAACACTTTAAGAATTTGCTAAAGTGTTTTTTGTCTTGTGTTTTCTGTTTCAAATTATAAATAATCTTTATTCTTACCTTTCCTTCTACAGTTAAACTAGGCGTTGCAGGCTTCAGTATGGGTGCAGCTGTGGCTCTCTACTCTGCAACATGTCGATCTCTTGGTCAATATGGGAATGGAAATCGATACCCCATAGACCTTAGTGCCGCTGTGTCTCTCAGCGGTTGGCTCCCATGTTCCAGGTTAGTTTACCTTATGAAGTTCGCTTAAACCTCTTAAACGTGTACTAAATTTAATAGTTTCATATCTTCACATTCAAGTTGTGGGTCCCATTTACAAAAAAATATTACCTTTTTCTAGGAATCTAAGCAACAGAGTGGGAGCATCACAAGAAGCTATAAGGCGCGCAGCATTTCTACCTATTTTGCTTTGTCATGGTCGAGGTATTTGCATATGGCATAAGAATATACATAATATTGTTTTGCTGAATCAATAAAAAAAAAAAGTTTGTGCAACTTGACCTAGTAGTTTGTATTTCTTTGTTGCAGTTGATGATGTAGTGGAGTACAAACTTGGAGAGAAATCTGCACAAACCATGTTCTCAGCTGGATTTCAGAACCTAACTTTTCGAGCATATAATGGGTAATTCTTTTTTCCGAGTTTATCTTAAGCATTATTCAGCATGTACAGTTGCTGATTTTTTAATTTTTATTCAGGCTTGGTCATCACACAATCATAGAAGAGATTAATGACGTCTGTAGTTGGCTGAATGCATTCCTAGGGGCTTGATGAATAACATTCTCCATCTTGGATGCATGGAAATTTTGGGGTGAGGGTGGTGTTGATATATACTATCATACTTGACTACCTAGCATAAAGACAATTTAGTTTGATGTATTTTTATTTCATAAAGATGGTATAATTATAAGCGTTTTCAGAGTTTCATTTTCGATTGAATTTGTATTCCTACATCATGTGACAACCCCTAATCATATAAATATTATTACGTATTATTGTTTTATCGTTTAAATTTTAATGCTCAAGTGTGTTGAATAGAATGTCTTTAATATCCAAAAGGTCAAAGGTGCTGCACGAAGGATCTAAGGTCACAAAGTCCCAAGCATAACCATAACATTGTTACAAGATTAACGGACCAATCAAATCTAGCTAGGCTAACTCACAAAAACCAACAAATAAGTATTTTGTTTTCTTAAATCAAGGACAAGTAACCCAACGAAGACTAATTTGAATACCGCTTTCTAAATTTTCTGATGCAGCCAGTTACAATTTTTTAGAAGAAAAAATAAAATAAAACACAAGGTTTAACATATGAAAAGGAAAAACAGGAAAGGCTTGGGCTCACCTAGACTAACTTGCCAATCCTTAAATGTCCTGTTCTTAAACCTGGGTCGGGTCAAAACAAATTGAGAGTATCTTTTAGTACAGCTCGGGTCAGGTGGACCTGAAAAGACTTATTAGTTCTTTTCTAATTTCTCATTAAGTAATCGATGCATAAAACTTTTTAAAAATAAAGACCAATTTGATCAATTCCCTTCATAGCTAAATTGACCCGTAAGTCTGTCAAAGGTAACATAACTTGAATTAAATGAGTAGAAATTACCACATATAGTCCTCACTGTAGACCAGTCATATGTACCCTTTGGCTCAAATCATCACTAACATTCACTGATTTAAAAAACCATGAAAAATAAAAGAACATATTTCTCAGGAAACATTTACATCCAATTTCTCAAAAACAAAGGTGGTATAGCATTCGATCCAACTAGTCAACAGTTAACAAAGAACGCCTCTGTTACATATACCATGCAACTTTATGCCTTCCGGCCTACAAGATCAGAATAACATGGATCAAAAGGTCAAGGTTTTTTTTTTGAATGAAATTTATATAGTTTTCAAGAGAGTCAGTTACATCCCCAAACAGAGGTACTTGGGTTGGGTGGTGATCACTGAATTAGGCCAGCGCTTAATCACAGCATATAATTCTCACTAACTCTTGAACTATTTGGGCAGATCATTTCCGGAGAAAGGTTCGTCATGAAATCTGGATGTCCAACATCAATATTTGTATTAGTTGAAGCTGTGAACTGGTTAATGAACTCAACATTGCAGATGTGTATCCAAAGGAATTTTATCAGAATTATCATATCCTATTGAAGGAATGTATCTTCCACATTCTTAGGATTGTCAAATTCAGGTAGAGACAATTCCTGCTTGTCAATCTGATGGATTACAACATTCTTGTTGTCTTCTGGATCAATCATACATATATTTCGTTGAATAACATACTTAAACTAATAATAACAAACTCTCTTTGTCCCAAAATAAAGTCTGTTACTATTTTAGCTTATCCTAAACATGAAGTCCCCTTCCACAATAATGTACCAAATTTCCCATTCTACCCTTAGTTATATACTTTCGAAAAGATGTATAAGGGTGAATTAGAAGTTTGACTATCTGTTAAAGTAATCATTCTACATTCCTAAAACTATGTGCATCTTGTATAGTAAACACTTATTTTAGGACGAAGGGTGCAGATATTAGTAAGTCTTATATATATATATATATATATATATCCTCTTTTGCCATAAACATTTTTACATCCTTGACATCGACATTCATTACTGCATCCGACATTAGCCTCATATCACTTGCAGTACCTTCGCACACACATTGACTTCAAACAGTTACAACCCTTTATATGTTTTTGTTTATTGATCGACACCCTCCTGTCGAGAAATAATCATTATAGTTTAATAATGCATCAATTAACTAATTAGCATGTAAAGTAATGTCTAAAGATTCATATATAGCACATTATGAATATTGCTAATCTTGGACGAAAAAGCAAGCGGATTTTTTGATTCTAACAGTTCACGTTTCTGATCAACGATATCTTCATAATCAAGACTATTGAAACATTCTTGGCAATAACAAGATTCAGCACAATATAATCCAGCAGAAAAACAATGACAATAACTGCAAACTTCGTACATGTATGATGTATCATTGACATTTATACAAATTGACAGCTTAATAAATCCTGATATAAAATTAACTTACAGTTTTAGGCACTTTGTTTTCTTGTAGTTGCAGCGTTTTTGACCATCGTTGTTACCGTTCGACATCATTCTGTGACAGTTAAAGATAATTATGAATATAATTGACTAGAAAATGAGATCAAATTCGTCAAGAACAACTTTCAATGAATGAAAAAATCGATAAAAATAAAATCAAAATCGAAGAAAGAAATCGGAACGTACTCTGAAGAATCAGTGGATTCCATGATGTAATGGTTTAGTGAAATTGATGCAGGAATTAAAACCCTAATAATTCTGTTTTGACCACTCTGTTTCGTTTGGGTGAAAAATACAAAGTAAAATAAAAATGATAGAATAAGGCGGGAAATATATATTTAACAATTGGGGAGCTAAATTTTGACTTTAAGAGTCAAAACTAAGTTCTCTCAAGTTCAAAACTAACATATGTTTTTCTTTTAATCTAGCATTACACTTTATATACTTGTTGTACTAGCTATATAGTTCGATAAAAGTATCTTTATTTTTATCTTTAATAAAGTCAGTAATGGAGATCTTGTAACTGTTGTGGCTACAAGTCTTCTAAGTGTTATTATCTTGTAGTAACTATTAGGCTGTTGAGCTCTTTTGGGATGTTTGATTTTCCCTGTTTTTGCATCTTTTCTGCCTATATAAAGGCTTTCTCCATTATCAAATATAATCATCAGATCAGCAGTATCTAAATATGTTGTTTTTCCTTTTCAACTGTTAATTTCTGAATATATCTCCAACATAGTAGAACTGGATAGGAAAGTGGTTTGATTGTTTTGTGTCTCGATAATAATAAGGGGCAGAACTGGATATTAGTAATAGTATAGGGTTCAGTTGTGCAAATGTAGTATTACCGGTATACGTTTTCGTGTGATGCGGGTTTAGACCTTACGTTGAATGAAAATACATATCTGCTCTACATTTGTATAACTGGTCCCCATACTATTACTAATATCCAGTTCTACCCCTTATTATTATTAAGACACATAACAGTTTGTGTATATTTTGTTTGTTGCAGTTTATTGTAGAACCTGGTAACAGAAAAAGAAAACGAAACAGCAGTTGTAACTCATAAACAGAAAGTAACGATTAAATAAACCGAGGCCTGTGTTGAACACGGTTCCCTTAAAACATATTTCGCGTATGTTTCCCAGGGTACAACAGATTAAAAGCTGTTGTACAGCCGGAGTTAATCGTGCTTGCCTGAAATTGCAGCAGAGTTCAATGGTGTGTGCAGTTAATTCGAGAGAACGAGTTTTTGAGATTATTTCCAGTGTCGAATAAGAACCCCAAAACACCCTATATATAATGCACCAAGAAATCGTTTACAATAAAACGAAATCTTGTAATCGAAGCAACCAAAGTCGGTTTAATATGAAGTGTACCTGAGCAAATCAATTCCAAAATTAGAAACAGAAACGGGTCAAACTGGGTTCGATCCATGGGTCATGGGTCGGGTCCAAAAATTGTGAATCTGGGCAAAAACCGGCCTGCGCAAGCCCGGGTTTTTTCGAGCTGCATTCGTGCGGGCGCATCATGGATCAGGAGCCCGACCCGTTTTTGAGATTAATCGGGCTGTTGGTTACAAAGAGAGGTATCGGGGTGACAGGTGAATCACGCCAACTTAAGGAACTTGCAGAAGAGTAAACTCCACTATCTTTTGCACTATTCAGCATTGCAGGATGATCAGTTACATATGGGAGATGTCTGGCACTGATACACGTATTGTCTGGAGGTGTGAATTGATACATGAATTCAGCATTGGGATATGATTGTTGATTGAAAGAAACCATATTAAAGTGCCCTCTGCTTGGTCCTACAATCCTATTGCAGTTGATAGATCCTGGTGAAGTGATGTATCCAGTTGTCAATGTATCGTTTCCAAGGCTAGACATGAAATAAAAAATAGTAATTACAAGTATAAGAATAAACACCATAACCATTCTACATCATTATGACTTCTAAAAGTATATGATAAACAACTTACCCCGACTGTCGAAATGGTGAGCAAGGAGTCAAGTTGTGAGGATTGTGGATTTCGGGTAGAGAAAATACTGACCCAATGGACTCCACTTCCGTTTCTGGTTTACCTTTTCTTTTTCCATAAACATTTTTACATACTTCACATCAGCATTCACTACCGCATCCAATATTGGCCTATTGGAACAAACTCAGAAAGTCAATTGGGACAGTATTGACTGGAGAAAGTAGAGGAACTAAAATAAGTGGTTTGGGCTAATACAACAAATTCAAACGAGTCGGGTTGGCCCTAAACACTTTTTATCCAAATCTCTCAAGTTCTTTATAACACTAAAAAATTATTACAAATACTATACTATTTCAATAAAAATATAACTTTTTGAATAGAATGAGTTATGCACTAGAAATACACTTTGGCCCATTCATGCCAAACTATTTTTTCCTATTTGACATGCTAGAGATAAAAACATAACCCAACCCGCTCATAGGTAAATGACACGAAATCTGAAACACTAAAAAATGTAACAAGAATCCAACATGAATTGAACTATAAAACCTTATAGCACTCGCAGTACTTTTTCAAACACATTGACTTCTTACAGTTGCAACCTTTTATGAGTTTTCCCATAATTATTGTCATCCGATTTTCATCCTCCTGTAAACAACCATGATCGTCAGTAACTAATCTAATCAATCAAATAGAAAAAAAAAAAAAATCAAACATAAAGGTTCCACATACCATGGAATCAATCTTGGGTGAAAACGCAAGTGGATTTCGCAATTCAATTTGTTGACGAGCCTCAACAACAGTATCATCATAATTAGGCCTATTGAAGCATTCTTGGCAAGAACAAGCTTCATCACAATATAATCCAGCAGCAAAACAATCACAATAACTGCAAAAAAAATTGCATATACACATAATCGACATTTATACAAACACCTTGTGGTCATACATATAGTAGTTAAGTAAATGCTAATATTAGTTAACTTACAGTTTCAAGCACTTTGACTTTTTACATTTGCAGCGCGTTTGACCAACTTTTTTACTGTATGACGTCACCCTTTGACAAATTGACAAGAAAAGGAGATCAAAATCATTAAGAAGATTTTGTGGATATTAACAAGATCGCAACGGAAATAAACCAAAAAATGGATTAGAATAAAACAGTGCATGATGAAAATGAAATTGAAGAAAGAAATCGGACGTACTTTGAGGAATCAAGTGATTCCATGATTCAATTGTGATGGTGAAATTGATGCAGAAATTAAAACCCTAATTTCTGTCATGAATTATGAGAACTCTGTTTCTGTTTGGGTGAAAAACAAGATGATAGAAAAAGGCGGGGATTTGGAGATATATCCACACGTGCACAACAATTTAATTCATTTTCTAAATCGAGTAACGTTAGAACCAGATACATTTTACAAAATATATATTTTATAAAATAAAATTTATAAAATAATGTAAAGTTAGATGAATAAATCATAATTCAAATTTGTTTCTTTCTCTTGCTTCTCTCTATTTACACTATTGTTTACACTATTGATCCATATCATTATGTAGATATTTTATTTTGTAAAATGTATATGACGATAACATTCCTCTTTGTAAATTTTATTGTACTTTAATTTTTTTCTTTATGAAAAATGATAATAATGTCCAACGTATCGCATGTAGAGTGATTATACATTTCGGTAAACGTACATTTAATTTAATTTAATTTAATTTAATTTAATTTATGTGTGTATATGTATTTTGTTACATTAAAAGTAGTCATTCATTTTTTTAATTTGCTAATGATTGATTAAAACAGTATAATGTCACAGATTAAACTTAGATGCATATATCTTGTAACAACCTAATCGTATTTATATGAGATAGGATCTGTCACATCTCACATGGATTACTGTATCTTAGAGCCTCTCCAGTTAAATAAGAGTTGTAAATTTTTTGACATGATAAAAAAGACATCTTTTGAAATGCATTATATTAATAGAAAAACTCCATCACGTCATGTGTTTTGTACACGAATAACTTGACTCGGTTACACCACCATCTTCAGTTACACGAATAACTTGACTCAGTTACACCACCAAAATTCAAACAAAGAGGATTCAAATCAAGAGACAAAGTTAAAGTTATGTACAGTTAATGCAGGAATATAATCTCATTTGTCACTTGCTGAAGTCATGGTGCCTGTATTCGGATCGATATAGGTGTCTCTTGCTGCATCGGTTGTGTTATCAAAAATGTTATCAACAGGCTTTTCGTGAGAGTCATCAACTTTTGACCCGCCAAATAGAGACACTGCAGGGATGATCAATGAACCGGGTACTCTTATCACCGAAGAATCATTCTCACTAGCTCTTGAACCACTTGGCCAGTTCGTTAAAGGAAGCTCCGTATTAGAAGTGAGATATCTGGCACTAATATTCGTAGTATATAGAAGCGTAAATTGTTGATCCAGATGATCATCATCAAAATTCCCATTCACTGTTCCGAAGATCGTATCACAATTAGTATATCCTGGTGATGGAGTGTAACATCCAGCAAAAAGATCGGTTGTTGATGCCTCCTCTATGTGGCTAGAAATGAGGAAAACAATAAAGTAAGAGTCAACGCGCAACCAACTAATTAATGGGTTTTGCTGATCTGTACACCCAGTGCACGCGATAAGCTCCATCAGTAAATTCAATGTTTGCCTGAATATGAAAATATGAAATTTAATACTCATTAATTTAATCTGATATTTACTTTTTTTAGAATTATAAATGTAAACCGATATTTTCATAATTAAGAAAATATTGAGTTTATTTGATGCAACTTATCATGTGCCATGAGTACACATTAGCAAAACCACTGGTTAACTAATAACTATCCATTCTAAAATAGAAAACCTACCCCGAATGTTGAGATGGTGTCCAACGAGTCGATTCCTTATGCACATTATACTCTGGATTGAAAGATATATAAGCTAGAGTTCAATATTAAAACCAAGAAAAGATCTAACTAGATATCAAATCTGTCTTCTTACCTATAATACTTCTTGTTACTATTTACAATCAATCAAAGATATAGTTCTATGAATATGCTTTCTTACCTCCTTTTTTGCCAAAAACATTTTTACATCCTTCACATCGGCATTCATCACTACATTTGACATTAGCCTGATAGCATTCGCAATACCTTTTTATGCACATGGATTTCTTACAATTGCAACCTCTTTTATGTTTTCCTGCAATTGTAGTCGGCGAATTTCCATCCTCCTGTTCACAATCACTATGGTTTAATAATCTATCAACTAGCATGTAAAGTTCGTTAATCTTATATGTTACATACCCCATTATGGATCTTTGTTGAAAATGCAAGTGGATTTCTTAATTCGATTCGTTGACGTGTTTCATCAACGGTATCTTCATAATCAAGTATATTGAAGCATTCTTGACAAGAGCAAGTGTCATCACAATATAATCCAGCAGCAAAACAATCACAATAACTGCAACGTAATCACAATTACCTCAAACTTTAGTTGGGTGTCTTGTTATAAGTTGAAGGATTAAGTGTTTAAAAAATATATATATCAAACTTTACTCAATGTTCTAAATTGCATATCCAACTATATCAGTTTCTATTCCATGAATCAAACTTTCCAATTATAAATTTCGTTGACATGAAAGTTAGATTTGTTATCACGTCATCAAAATAAGTGCAACATCACCAAGTTACAAGTTATAAGAGGATATATATATATATACATATAATAACAACATTTAAAATACATATAATAAAGGGATCGAGTGAAGTTCGATTCATTTGACACACTTAACCCTAACTTGAATGGTATAAAAGGAATATTAATTTGCATGGCAATCTGAAATTAACTTACAGTTTCAAGCACTTAGACTTCTTACAGCTGCAATGCTTCTGACCATCGAAATTGCTATTGGTTTTCATTCTAGAATATTTAGAGACAAAACATGAATCTAATAAATAAAAATAATAATAAATAATCCACATAAATAATAGTGATCGACGTTTTACTAAACAATAGAATCAACTATATATAACATACATGTAAGCATTTATATATATAAAAAAAACTTATCAAGCATATGAAATATAATATTTACCTCACTAATTTATAATATAAGATGATTAAAAAGCAAGTTAATGATCGAAAAAGAAAACTAGATATGATGCATGTACTTGGATTAATTAAGGTATGTAATTGATACGGCGTAAAAACCCTACCTCTGGATTATATGTTGCTGAGCGATTATTTCGAACACCATCCGATGAAACCGAATATAACAAGATATAGTATATAGTTTTAGCACTCTTGAATGAGATAAACTACAATTTATTTAATTTGTTGGTAAAAATAAAAATAAAATAAGGTACATATCAGTTTTAATTAATGATGGAGGGTGTTTGAACTGAACATGCAACCTTCACTACAACAAAGTATGTGATTCTCCACGGCTTTTTCATCGGAATCCAACGCTTTAAAATGGATAACTATATACTCCACGCCTTCTTTTGCGTGGGTATTTTGGGTGTTAGAAATTTACTAACACAATATAGTGGGCCTATTTATCTCTTATTCCACATTTATAAGTGTAACAAAAACTTGAATGTCCACACTTAAAAGCGTGGCAAACGGTTTAAATCTCCACCACTAAAAAACGTGAAGAAATGAATGAATCTTCAATAATAAAAACCGTGAACAAATTGTTAGAATCTCTGGCTTAAAGAACAATCAGTCATACACATATATACATAATAAAAGTAGTAAGCTAAAACCGGCTCAGGAGAAGGGGTCGTTGAATAAGCAAAACAACCAATTGATGCCGTTATAGAAGAATTTCCACCTATGGATGAGAATTCGGAATTAGAAATGGATAATACTGTTTGGACTCCTACCGAAGCTGAGCTTTCTCTCGTAAAGCCAAAGACACCCCAAGACAAGTTCCAACTGTTGGGAAGGGGAAACTGTGCGTTTGGCTATTGGTGAGTCTGTCTTTCTTGAGAAAAAAATTGAGCGACCAACCCCTCCATTTGGATCTTGACACATAAAAGTACATCTCGAAAACATATATCAAAAGGTACATTGATATTCTTAAACTACATATCACTTAAAAGTTAAAAAGTCAAAGACGAATTCAACTCTCAATTCAACCGGTTAAACCCGATTAACCCGGACCTGATCATGTATCCGGGTCAACAGATTTGAAAACATTGTTTTTAATTAATTGGGAAGACAAACGATAATAATATGGGTGATAAATTATGGTTATTATTATTAGTTTATTTCTAGCACAAACTTACGTATTATTCATATTTACACATTTTAGTTCATTAATTGATTGTGTTAATTATAATATAAGAATAATTAATATCACTCGTTAACTTATGCATTTAAGAATGCATCCTTTGCTTTGGGTTATTATAACATACCCCTAAAAATGATTTTGTCTCCAAAATTCACAATAATTGAATTTAACCATGTAACTTTATATTCTCATTTATTATAACATATCTCTCTGAAATGTTTCATTCCAAAAACGACAATAATTGAATTTAGCCATGAAACTTTATATTTCCGGTTATTATACAATAGGTCTTTAGATCCCATAAGTTCTTCCATAACTTCCATTTCAATTTCCAACTGTTGTTCAGGATCAATTTGTTCTGAGTTGCTGCTGACTTTTTAATGTCTTTTTAGAAACTTCTTCATTTGCTCGATCCTATAACACTGAAGACGTGTTATAAAGAGGCTGTAAGTTCATAAAAGGAAAACACGTATATTAAGTTAAATAACTTAATGCAACTGTACAGTTATATTTATTTACATACCATGAGTTCTCGTGAGATTTTAGTAACATATGACCCTTCTTTTGTTACATGAAATAATCCAAAAAAAACTCCACTTGATAAGGAGATCGTGTTTCATTTTCTGTAAAACAAAAAGATAAGCGTCAACAATTATTTTAGGATCGTGCACCAATTGATCCAAAAAACTCCATATTCATTTTCTGTAAAGCAAAAAGATAAGTTTCCTAGCATAAAACTTACAAATTCATCCTTCATCCCTGCATAACTACGAGCACCAGTGGTGTGAGGATGAGGACGTGACCTGGTTTAATTTTGATTACATGCAGGTTGTTGGGATGCTAAAGATTGTGAATGAGTAGGAAATGATGACGATGAAGAGTTTTGATGAAAAGTAGATAAAGGACTAAAGGAGGTGGACGAAATGGTGCGTGAAGGAAAGATTGGCGATCTGATCGAAATTGTGTGGATGATGCAAATAAATGATAATGAAAAGAGGTTTCTTGAACAATACTAGATTCAGCATCTACATCCAAAAGAGGTTTCTTGAACAATACTAGATTCAGAATGTGATGAAGGTATATGAGTATATCTTGCTCCCCATGAAACGACCATGTCATGTACCCCGGTAAAAATCCATAACGCAATGTGGGTGTGAACAGTATCTACATCCAACCTCTTATAGTTACAACATTTAAGACAAGGACATGCAATTATTCCCCTTATACCTCTAACACGAGCAAGCTCTATAAAAAGCTTGACTCCACCTTTGTAAGTGTTGCTTGTTATTGGCGCTTTGATAAAACTTTTGTCCATTAATTAAACTTACCAAACTGAGTGTAAAAGAATAATGCAAATAAATGAATAAAAGCATATAATGATAATGAAGGAAATAGTAGTTCATGCAAAAATGTATTAGCATAACTCTTTGCTTGTTGTCCTCTTACTTACTCAATTGTGGGGGTCTCTCGGGTGTCTGATCCGATCAGTCTCGTGATGAAGAGAATTCCGATCTTCCACTAAGAAAGGTCTCGTCACGACAACTCAATTTGTCCGGTAAACTACTAGGGGCTCCCCATGGTTTAGTCGAAACCGATCGATCTAGCCATGAGCAGGGCAATTTGGGATCCTCATTTTGGTCAACCGGCTGTAGGGGGCCTTCCACCACTTCGACTGATGCGGACGCGGTTCTCTCGTCGTGAAACTGCATGAAGTACATCGAATTTTGGAGATATCCCGTAATGTCCTTTTTGTAGCTAGATAAGGACGACCTCGAGAGAGCAGACGACCAGTAGAGTAGGCCACCCAGTGCCACTACCCACTTCTACTAAGGCTGGGCTTAATAGGAGCAAGAGACTTGGTTGGCAGGAAATCCTGAGATTCATTGAAAACTAAGAGCGGCGCGTGGGAAAGCTTGAGGGTAGTCTTTTTTCTTTTGGTTCCAATTGAATGCAATTGAATACAGCGGTGCAGGGCCTCTAAGATTATGAATAAGCTATTCATTTTCCGTCCTATTGAAGAAATTCGGCATGATGGTAGTATTAAAAAATATATTATCAAAACTTCTAAGACTACTTAGATATAACAGTAACCTAAAACTTCATATCTTTTAAGAGCCAGGTTTACTCGAAATAAGGTAATGTTAGATTTGATTCGACTTAAATACACATCTAGTAAAGATAGTGTTGTCCACAAAGAATAAACTGATTTTTAATCAGTCAACCAACCTGCATAAAGCCACCTAGATTGCTTTATATTGTTTATTTGGCATTGTGATAAAATGCAACTCATGTATCCTCAAATTATTTTTAATAACATAAGTCCATCCAATAATCGATGTGTAATTTCATTTTTATATAGCAACCTACAGTCAAACTGGTTCAACTATATCATCACAACTAATAGTCTTTTCTTCCTTTTTTGTAAGTAGCTGCTAATTTAGGTAATTGAGTAGTTCAAAATACTAACAGAGAGTAAATATAACTTTTATATACATAATTTCGATAACCTGATCATATAACAATTAGCAGCATATCATTAAACAATGAGCAGTTAACACAAAATAACAATAACATTTACATAGATCAAATAAAAATTAAATTTCCTACTTATTACATGTGATTAACGAACAATTAGCAGTTTAAATACGTAAACACAAAATTTAGACAATTAATTTGCTTAATAAGCTAACTTTTATATACGTATTTGATCAATAACACGAAATTTACATGAATCTAATCAAAACGCACATTTGAATGCAGCAGTGAAGTTGAATCAACTGACCATAATATATGATTCAGCATTGCGTACAGCGATTGAAGAGCTAGGGTTTATGCGCTGAAAAGCTTCTCGCTGATTTTAAGTTCAATTGATTTGAAGAGCTAGGTTTAGACACAATCGCGGTTTAGGGATTCAATTTAAAAATCACAGGTACCTCTTTGTGGAGCTTCAATTTCAATCGAAAAGAGCGCGCGAATGTCAAGTCACGCACTCACAGTCTCGCACAATTTACAGATGTTAACAAAATGAAGACGGTTCATTCTATTGATGGGCCAAACGTAGTAGGTCGGTTTCATAAGTAGTGGGTCGGGTTTTGATCCATAACTCGTTCGTATATATTTTTATAATATCAATTATTAATAATAACTAATATTATATTATTATTATTATTATTATTAATATATATATTAAAGAAATATAAATAGTTGCTTTATATTTTTACACGCATACGACAATGTTATTTGACAACCTCTCATAATTTAAAAATAATTAATTAATTAAATATTAGAGTTAGATAATATTTCAATATAATATTAACTAATTAAAGAATCTATGAATCCTACTTAAATACTAATTTAGAAAATAATACTAAATTTTTAAATCTATTAATACTAATATTATTATTTAATTTCTTAAAATTATTCAATGAATTTTCACCGGTCAAACTCTAAAAATTTAAAAATAATTAATTATATTAAATTTAATAATACTAATATTATTATTTAATTTCTTAAAAATAGAAATTGGATTTTTTAATCGATTTTGTAGTTTCAAGTTACGACTACCTATTTAATTTTTTAGTAATGAATAAACATTATATTATAAATATTGTATTACTTAAATTGTTGTGCATCGCACATGTTAATAACTAGTATTAATATATATGGATTTGATTGGTCCAAAGTCTAGCAAGTCATTCTCCCTACTTTCTAAAATAAAATTCAAATCTTTTATTGTTAAGTTTGAAATGCATCCCTTTCCTTTTATTTTAACACTTTTATGTGTGTAACACAATTAACTTTAAGATCACTCTCAATTATGAGTATGTTAGTTTTATGTCAGTTATATCATCTCAGCACCACCTCAACACTTTTCAAACTAACAAAACACTGTCAACTCTAACTGTGTCATTTAATTTTTGAGTCTCACACAAATTTAAATAAAGCAATTTCGTTAATATTAAAAACCTTACATTAATTAATTACAATAAAATATTACATAAATTAAAATAACACACTAAAATAATCTCTTTAAAAAATGGCTATATATTCGTTAAATAAGGATTAAAAGAACCTTTCTTTTTTGGGGGTTGGGGGGGGGGGGGGGGTTTCAATGGTAAAGTTAAAAAATGCATGCGGGTCCACCAAACCAAACCAATGCGCCTCTCTCCTACATTGCGAAACCGATGCAGACGAACAGACGCGGCCATGCCTACAGTGTCGGTCGATCAATACGCGCCCATTCCAAACCAACGCACCCTACTGAAGTGCTTTTAGTAAATTCTTCACATCACTGCTTAAGTGGAAATTTATGTGTGAAAAAACTAATACTTTTTGTGGTGCTTGTTTGATATTTATTACAGCTATTAATATTGTGTAGGTTATCTCTAATTATATTTATTAACACTATTATTATTATTATTTATTTATTTATTTATTTACTAATAATAGTAATAATATTTCATGATACCAATAGTAGTTTATTACTGCTTTGTATAATCATCAATACTCTTTTTACTATATATATCATGATTTCACATGTTGATATTAAGAGACATATGTTTAATAGTATCTGAATACAATAATAATTGATACTTCTTTAATGAAAGTGGTTTTTTATAATAGTTTAAATTATTGTAATGTAAATTCAATATTGTGATATAAATAAATAAAGAAGATATTTAAATGTATTATGTAAAATATAATATTAATTGAATGATTTTTATAATTAATAAGTGAAGGGATAAGATGGTAATTTCTTATATCCCTTTTTGAAGGATTAAGAAAGAGAGTGTTAAATGCTTAATAAGAGTTATAGATATATCATTATTATAGAAAATCATTTTAGTGTGAATAATATAATAATAATGAAATAAAGAAGAATGAGAAGGGTATGAGGCAAACGGTGAGTACGTTTTGGTGCAACAGATAAAGGATCGAAACAAGGTGGTCTACAAGGAAGCGTAAGAAGAGGTTTTGAAAGTACAGGAATCAAAATCTTTATATTTTAAAACAAAGGTGGTAAATAAAAACAATAAGAGTAAAGAATCAAGAAGTATTGATAAAGAAAAGAAGTGTAAGAGAAATAGTAAAGAGATAAGCATTGTTGAAGAGGGAATAACGACTACTAATTTTGATAATGTGGAGTATTTGAAAGATTTTGCTGCAAGCTTGGGCATCTAGTGGGGTGGCACACAATAACCCGTGTTGGTATGGTGATAGTTCTCAAGTTATAAATATTTATCTCTCGCAATAGCTCCCGTTTTATCTTTATTTATCATTAGTTTAATGAACTTTTGGTACTTAATATGCTTTAAATGTGTTTATTATTGTAAGTAAGGGGTGCGAGATGAAAATGGATGACAACGTTGAAGAAACGGTTGAATATGAAGAATTGTTGTAGATTCGGCAAGGCTCCACGATTTTGACCATAACTCCTTCATACGGACTCCAATTGAAGTGATTAAAAAGTCCAAATTCTTGGAACTCGGAGCGCTACAACTTTCAAGAAGATGTCAAGACTGAAAGCATAAGTGGACTATTCGTCGGGTAGTTAGCCTACCCACCGGGTAACATTGTTTCAAAATGGTAATTTGTCATATAAAAATAGTACCCGCCGGGTATTTATTCTACTTTGCCGGGTAGCTAGCAGATGCGGGATTTTTGACTTTTTACCCAAATTAAACCCTAATTTTGAGATAAGTTTTTGGTGGCCGTTTCTCTCAGGTTCTTGGGCTATTTTTGGTGATTTTGAGACGATTGAAAACCTTTCCAATCCATTGTAATTCAAGAATCAAGGCTATAACAACAATTAAACATTACACGATTCGGTTTACATTCTTTTCCTTTAAACAATGTTTATTTCCAATTCATTTGTGTTTATTGTTCTTATTAGTTTGACTATGGTTAATTGCTTTTACATTTACTTTGATGATGTGACGTAATGATTTAGGGTGTTAATCTTTTGATGTTTACATTGTTTAATTCATGTTTAATTGAACCATTTGTGATTGAGTTTTAATTATTAATTTGTTCTATTGATAAATCATAGGATGTTTATAGTAAAAACTACTACATCTTAATTGGTTTATTACAATTATTTGTCTATTAATGATTGTTAATTGATTGCAAACACAAGATTGAAATATGACTAGTTAATTAAACTTGATTGTATTTGAATCGAATTTAAGTAGGGACATCAACTTAAGTTTAGTAATTCTACGAACGTAGGTTTACAAGATTAAATCATGAGTTAACGGATTGAATTAAGACTTAGTATTTAATTTGTGGCCAAAGTACTTGCACAAAGATTAAAGAAAGTGGTTGGTAAACTTGTGGATGTGGTGCAAAATGCTTTTATCGAAGGAAGGTATATTCTTGATGGGGTGTTGATACCCAATGAGACGGTGGATTGTATTAGAAAAAAAAAAAGAAGCATTTGATTTTTAAGTGGATTTTGAGAAGGCTTACGATAACGTTAATTGGAAAATTTTAGACGAGGTTTTTGGACAAATGGGGTTTAGAATTAATTGGAGAAGTTAGATGAAAGCTTGCTTGCAATCGACGTCAATTTCAATATTGGCGAATGGGTCACCTACGAAGGAGTTTAGGATGCAGAGAGATGTTAGACATGGTGATCCCTTATCACCTTTCTTATTCATTTTAGTAGTGGAGGGGTTAGATGCTACGATAAAAGAAGCAGTGAGAGGTGAATTGTTCAAGGGTGTAAATGGTAGAGGGTGATAATGTAGTTGTATCTCATCTTCAATACGCGAACGATGCAATATTTTTTGGAAATGGGATAGAAGAAATGTGGGAAACTTAATGGTAATATGCAGTCTTTTGAAGCAGTTTTGAACTAAAATAACTTTGGGAAAAAGTAGGCTTATGTTTAGGTGTCTCGGAAGTTGAAGTGGAAAACATGGCGAGATGGTTGAAGTGTAAGGTGAGGGAAATTCCATTTACATATTTGGCTCTACCTATTGGTAAGAGCATGAGAAGAGAGGGTGATTGGAAACCGGTGATTGAAAAATTACAAAACAGTTGTTGGATTGGAAGGCGAGAATGATATCTTTTGGTGGTCAGTTGACTCTTATCAAATCAGTCCTTGGAAGCTTGCCACTTTAATACTTTTCAATCTTCCATGCTCCGCTTTGTATTTTTTTTTTAAAACCAGAGTCTATACGTCTTAATTTCTTTTGGGGAGGGTTGAGGTGGCATGCAAGATGTGATAGGTTAAATGGGAAGAGATGTTATCACCTTATGAGGGTGGGAGGGGTTAAATATTGGTTCATTGAAAGCAAACAATTGGATGCTAGTGGGTAAATGGTGGTGGCTACTTAAAACGAAAAATAATGTGTTTTGGGTCAAAATCATCAAAGGTCTATATGGGAGGGATGGGGGGGGGGGGTAAAATTTGGGTGAAGGGGGTAATGTAGGAAGCATGGGTCATACTTGGGCGGGTATATGGCGGGTTGGGAAGGAAATTGATGAAAAAGGGGGTGTGATTCTTTATATTTTGTAGAAAAATTGGAGATGAGGCTCAAATAAGATTTTGAAAAGATAGATCGGTGGGTGATGTAGTTTTAAAAGAAATTTCTATAGACTGTATAACTTAGAAAGAAAGAAGAAGGTGGTGATAAAAGAAAAAGGTAAATGAGTGAATAATAAGCGGGTGTAAGAATGTGATTGGGTTAGACCTCTAAGAGTCCGGACTTGTAAGGATTAGAATGAACTAGTTAATTCGATTGATTCGATTATTTTAGACCCGGACGGATGTGATAAATAGTAATGGATATTTGATGGCGATATGCGTGTGCAACTGGTATATATCACCTACTGTGATGGTCACATTGACTGAGTTGGGGAGTACAGTTTTTTGTTTTATACTTCTATTTGCATACATGGCTAGGTAGTGGTGTAAATCTATGTTTGAGTTTGTTGTATATAGTGGTTTATCAATAAATATTTGCATTTTCTAAAAAGAGAATGAGAAGGGGAAAAAAAAGGCCGGGCAATGAGATTGATAGTAGGAAAAGAAACGAATATTGGTCAAATTAAGCCTCGAAGACTTCTCTTATTCATCATCATCAGCATCCACTTTCTTTATCGATATTCTTACCATTTTTCCCCTTTCACTTTCATTTATATTCAAAAACTTCCCATCACTTCTTTATATATTTTTCACAAATACAATAATTTATATCATATTTCTTTCTATTAATATGAAACTCTGTTTGCATTATCGAGTTATTTTACGAGTAGAAAGAAAAAAGGAAGATAATGAATAACAAGATCAATCAATTCTCGAGCTTTTATTTTAAATGAAAAAGGAAGATAATGTAAAAAGTTTTCCGTCTAAATATAAACAGATTATAAAGAAAAACTACAAGTGTATTGTGTAAATTACCATTTCAACCCTAATAGCCCTAATATTAAACGGTATAATTGTAACATACTCAATTGATATACCTTTTTCATTTTTGTACATATCAAGAACACAATTTTAATATTATTTTTTTTACTTTCCGTCAAATTCAAAAATATATATGTAATAAATTATGTCTGTTTTTTGCTCTGTCCCTTTATTTTCTCATACTTTAAAACTTGAAAATGCAGATGAAAAGGAGTCTTCGAAAATAAAGGAACATATATAAACCCACACAAATTTAGTTTGACAAATATTTAAGATTTTTTCAATTAATACTATTATTTTTCATGGCTTAAAAGCCATTAAATTTATAAACTTTGAAACTATTCCTGACAAAACATACAAACAGAAAAGAGTATTAAAGTACGGAGTATTCAATTATCTATAGTGATTTGTGGCTTTTTATTTCAAATTATGTATACAAGCTACTTACGTTCCTCGAAATTGTAGCCATGCAACTGACACACACGAGTGTCCTCCCTAGCCTTTCCCTTTTCTATATAGTTTGTGAGGTAAATATATTCCCGATATCATTCACTATGCACTTTACAATTACTCTACCCTTTATATACGTGTGTATGCTGTATTATGATGTATATATGATACATGGGTACATGTATGTTTAAATAGAGCCGTCCTCGAGAGTATATATATATATATATAGTGCCATCGCATACGGTCTCTGAAATTTAAGAGTCTTAAAATTTCATATGTATTACATATATGCATATATATACCTACATATATATATATAGATGGGTTTATTTATAATAAATATTAACGTAAAAGAAATACAACTTAATATATAGTGCATACAATTATATATTAGTGTGCATCATGATATCCATATATATTTATTTATATTTATATATGTATAAATATATTAATAGCCTCCAAATAGATGTTATAAGGAAAAAGATGGAATTTTAAGTTATAGCTGATAAATAAATTGCATCTTATTGTAAAGTTAAAAGCAATTCTAATTCTTAACAACTTTCAATGAAAAAATCATCTCAAAAGGTAAACAATTTACAAGCACTTAATCACAAGTGTTAAAACAAAAACTGAATATGAAGATACCTCAATTCTCATTTCTATGACTTGTACGATGTAAAGTAGCAACAATAAAAATATCTTTTATTATACTTGATACCAATGTGAGTGTTGCTTCACTCCAAAATAACTTATATAAATTAAAGTCACTGAGATATTACTTACGTTCTATACTTATAATTATGTGGTAAATATCACACGGATCAACAATGATAGCATATTATATTGATAACTCAAAGAAGGTTGACTACAAATAAATGATTGAAGATATTACATCATAAAATACTCGAAGAATGACACTATTTAAGTAGTATGTTGTCATTGAGTTTTTTTTTTAAGTTTTCAAGTAGCACCGACCAAAATAAAGCTAGAAACAAACAACACAACACTAAAAGCTCGCTCTTAAAAAGCACTTGGCTAGCCTATTGATATACCATGGAGCATGAAATTATTTTTCACACTTTATAGGGTCTTATCTTGAGGTTTTGCACGGAATCTCTAAAAACTTAGAAAAGGTCATGTGTTTAAGAGCTAAGCATTTGAAAGTAAAGGGGGTTAACAATTCTTTGTAAAATAGTAACGATAAATATTATATAGAAAATGATAATAAAATAGTCTTCCAATCTTCATTAAGTGAACGATAGAAGGTCGACCACACTGTTTTTTAATGGATCAATTGGTGCACAAAAAATGCAATTGTGGTTCAACGACCTTTCTAAGGAAAGATGCATGATTATGGATCAATGGGTAATTGAAAGGGCCAAATGATAAAGGGAGGTGATATTCATGTTATGTATTTGATTCATGCATAAAAATATACATAGTTTGTACATACAATATAATTTTTCATGTACAATTCTAATGTATTTATAACATATAGTTGTGTAAATATCATTCCACAATGATAATATACTTTTGAAGGTGAGTGATCATCCTGAGTTAAGCTATTTATATATTACTCCGTATCTGAGTTGGTCGGCGTGCTAAGCGCCATTTAGTCATCTTGTCTCCGTCACCGTGTATGTTAGTATGCATATATGGTGCTTTATGTGTATTAATTATTATTTCAAATTTAGCTTACATTAATTATGACTAGTTTCTTTAATTTTTGTGTCCCCATGAATCGTGTAAGATAAAAATATATTTTGAAATACAATTAATATGTATTGTTATTAATTTTTTTAATCTACATCATTTAATTAGTTGTTATGATTAAACTCGAAACAAATGTATGTATTACTATATTTTAATATAAACTTATATTTCTATATCTAAATATATTAAATGATATATTGTTGTAGAAGCCAGATGAAAAAAGTCGTGACTTAATTTATGTATATAATATATTATATCCATTTATTCAAAAGTAAGTCTATATTGTATAATTTATTTAATTTGAATTTGAATTCTTATTATAATAGTGAATTTGATTGGTTAATAGAATGCTGAGTGAAATATAGTTTATGTGATCGTTTAATAGATAGCTAGATTAATCAAGAGTTCGATTGATGTTAAAGAAATGTTTTCATTTATTAATATAAAAATTTGATGTATATTGGTTAATAGAATGCTGAGTGAAATATAGTTTATGTGATCGTTTAATAGATAGCTAGATTAATCAAGAGTTCGATTGATGTTAAAGAAATGTTTTCATTTATTAATATAAAAATTTGATGTATATATGTATAACAAAAACAATTAATGATCTTGTCAATTATATTATGCGCTACCGTATAGGAACATATATGGATGGATTATCTAAGGACTTCAATTTTTAAGAACAACTGTTAGTATTAAAACTTTTAAGTCGAATAGGATGATTGTTAAATCTCAAGAAAACAAAATTAGGCTTTATATTTCTTGCATTAAGCACATCTGAGATCCATTGATGTTCTGTATTTTTTGAAGCGGGTCGGTAGTTTTTTTAATGCAATTAGTATTTGATATAAAATATTGTTGGATATGATAGGAAACAGCTAGACATTGTCTGAGATGTGTTCATAGGGAAAGGGTCGCATCATATTCAAAGGATCTCGGGTTAGGGTTACACGTTGAAATAACCTTTTTGTGAAAATATTGTTGGATATTCCGTAATAGTAGTTGCTGGAGAAATAAATTTTTCATTCTCGATCTGTTTCATACTTGCAGTCTATTATATCACAAGAGTGGTTTAACTAATTGACAATGATAACAATCGATGGGAACAATTTATGAAAGCATATTTAGATAAAGTTTTGATCAACATTTTTGTAAAAGTAGTTGCTGGAGAAATAAATTTTTCATTCTCGATTTGTTTTATACTTGCAGTCTATCATATCACAAGAGTGGTTTAACTAATTGACAATGATAACAACTGATGAAAACAATTTATAAAAGTATATTGAGATAAAGTTTTGATCAACATTTTTGTTTCAAATAATGTTCACCGTTTTTAATTAATAATCAAAATAGTTATTTTTGTCAACTTGTAAGATAATAACTCCGTTGTTTTTGTATATTTATAACAACTTCCGTAACATTAATGATTTTTTTATATTTGAACTTTTTGTCTCTCGAGACCTATTTTGTGAAATGGCACAAAGGCTATGAAATTCATTAGTCGGTCATGTCGATTAAATGTCATTTTTAAGCCATCATCGTCATTGTTGCAATTAGATTACTTAAATGGTACATTTTAAAGTTAGAAACATTCAAGAGCATGTTTGCAGAAACAGTAGTTACGAGTTGTTTATTTAAGTATGTGGATGTTACTGTGAACTTAAAGTAACAAATAGTTATTGCGAGTGTTTATTATCAAAGCGGGTACAACAGAAACAATTTGCGAATCATATGTGGTCAAAGTAATCATGTCTTAAAACTCTTTGATGTAATTAGTTTCAAAGACAAGCTTATGGGTAAAACGATACCGTGATGCCTCATAATTTCTTGCTAATTAAAGGTTTGTCTGTACATGCGGAAGAGTCATATTTTTTAAAGTATTGTTATGCATTCATTTGATTGATTTTTTGAATAAGTGTAGTAAAAGAATTATATTTTGAGTTTTGTGACTTCAAACTCAATACTAAAACTATTTATAATTATTTATTATTTTAGCTTCTTACTTGTACTATCTAATAAAATTTAGCTTTAAAAAAAAAGTTCGTCTATACACAATTTATATTCAGAAAAGAAAAATAAAACATTGGGTATGATTATTGATGAGATCACATCCTAATTTTCCCCTTTTCAACTTTAAGTTGTGCTCATTCTTATTGTTATATATTATTCTTAATATGTGGTGTCATCTCATAAACTCCTTTTGACTCAATCTTAAAAAGATAATTCCACAAGTACGAAACATGGATATTCAAAATATTGCCAAAAGAAAGAATAAAATTTTCAATTTGGGTTGTAGACAACGTATTTTTTAAAGTGGCAAGTGACCCCTCCATAGTGATTTTTTTAGAGATAACAATAAGTAGGTTTAGTCATTTTAAATTTTAAAAAATATATATTAAAATCACCGGAATATCCATTCCGTCTAACCTAATAAATTTACTGTTATTTCCATTCTTTTGTTTAGCAAATATTATATTACATATTATATATATAGATAGATATAAGAGTGGATTTAAAGGAGAAGAAAAAATTAGTAGAAAAGGAGGAGAAATATTTTTTAACTATTTAATTTTAGCAAATTAACTCTTTGATTCAACAAATTAATTATTTTTTTATTGAATCATATTTACTTTTTATTGAATTATAATTTTAAATATATATTTTTTCTCTTCTCCCGTCAAATTTCTTTCTTTTTACATCCTAGTAGTATATATATTATATATATATATATATGATATTTGGTTTAACATAGAACTTGTATTCGAAACCCTAGTTTACTAATATCTTAGAAATATTTTCTACAATGGGTAAATAAGAGATATTGCAATATTGTTCTGCATCTATTGTCCCTCGCAAAAGAGAAAAACTAAGACCCGTTTGTTTTAGTTAATGCTTGAATACTATATCTTTTTGTTTGTTATTAAAATTGTTTGTTTTCGACTATTTAAACGTTGAAATAAACATTAATTAATTACAAATAACTTATTCAAAGCAAATATTATATATCTAAACAGACAATATATCTATTCAGAAGTTAACAAGAAAAAAAGAAACGAATCTAATATTATAAAAAATTTATAAATAAAAAGATACAAAATAACATAGATGTGTGAATGGATCAATCATACTATTTATTATTTTTGCTTTTTTTTTTGCTTTTTTCTCCACGTATAATTGGTATTCATCATTTTATATCAATTTTTATAATCATAATATTTCTCTTTGCAAAAACAGTAGTCATGCAAGTGTCATTTCTTTCTAATTTTGATTTACTTTATAAGAGTATTATTGTTATTATTTTAAAAGCGACAGACCTACTATAATGTGGTTCTATAATCTTTTTAGAAGCTACTTAATATCACGGGTGGATGTTTGCATCATTCGTAAATGCAAAGTTCTATTAAAAGATATTTTATATTAATTAGATATTTGATTTGATGACAATAAACAGAATTAAATTGCATAGTTGGCTTTTTTTTACACATAAATTGCATGGTTCGTACGTATGTGCACGGTTTATAAGATGCAACATTTATTTTGATTAACAAGATATTTGACATAGAAGAAGAATCGAATAAGAAAATATTTTTCTATAAGAATGGTGATAAGCATTCATGACTAATCCATTCGGATCTACCTATGAATTCAATAATCACCCAAAATTAATTAAAAAATGCAAAATACTCGTTATGTTTTAAATGATTGGTTAAAAATGCTTCTCACCCTTCTTACGGAAAAACCTTTTCTACTTATCCATATCCAATGATATAAAATTAATTTATTTCTTGGTGTCCTACTCTGTGGAAATATGAAAGATATATCAAATTGACAATTCCAGTTCGTGCTTCACTAATGCACCTTCGGGATGAGTTGTTACATGTTAATATAACAGATGAAATACGATGATTATAACAATAGTTATCTAAGAGTAGTTCTAGAATTCATAATCAGCTTTTAAGAAATATCTTGATTAGTATCAACTTAATAAAAAACAGTAATTAAATGTATATCCAAGTTGTGTTCATAATGCGGCTTGGTCAAAGTGTTTTACTATAAAAGTATAAGATCTTTGAATGAACATTTATTGCCTTGCTTAGAGGTGACAGTATATAATCTTTTGCTTTAACGTAGGCCATGTTGGTCTGGTTTACTTAACCTTGTAAAAGACTTGGAATTTAGTAACTGTCCAAAACATAATTGGACTAACTATTAGTGTTACAATTTAATCAAATCAAAATATGTTTGCACTTATACTTGTATCAAATGTGATTTCATTGCCTTAATTCGACAAACAACATAAACAATTATTTCGTGTTAATTGATATAATTGGTTAATTAAAAGTGATACTTACGCAACCTAAATGTATCTCCCGTTAAACATATATAGTTGGAAAACGAAAAGGGAATATATACTATCATGCATATAAAAATAGAAATAACGAAGGGTATATTTGGTATTTTCAAGAATGAGAGAAGGGCATCACTGGAAGATGAAAGCAGAATTTTTTGGTTAATGTAACATTGTGTTCATGCACTCTAGAAGCCTTAAAAGAAGTTACAACTTAATAAGCTTTATCAAACTCCACAACGTATCTATCTTTAGAGTCCCACCCAACGTTTAATCATCCTTGTGTTCTCGAATTAAAGGACCCTTTTACTTGATTGTAAATTTTGTACTATATATCCATAAAAAATGAGTTAAAATCTTGCACACACGATATCTCACAATCCTTTTAAACATGCAATGTATAGATATAATTGAAGTTTCGATATATACTATACATTATTTAAAAGTTAGATACATATATGTACAATAACTTGGTATACATTTTGATAAATTTTCACATTCAACAAACAAGGGGGAAAAAACCAAATCCTTCCATGACACGATTTCGTTTTAGCCGGGATGGAGTGATGTTTTTATGATAACTACCTTCAGTAATAATACTAGCATAATGCCGCCATATGTAGCAATACGAACCAATTTTATCGTTCGATTTTCACATAATTAATGAAAATATAATTAGGAAACTAATTGTAAGTAACATATTTGTTATGTAAGTCCCATTGTTCAAGGGAAGAATATTAAAAAGGAAAAGGTGATTTAGCTTGAGCTTCAACTACAGCTGCCCGAATCTACTCGAATTCCGAGGCCTTTTTGCATGTATATATATGAACTCTCATCCACCACCTTCAAAAGAAACACACACACATTATCGTCCATTCAACCACAAGGTAACACTAATAACCCTAATCAGACAAACATATATAGTTATATAGTGTATGCATGTACTTATATAACCTTCATTTGTTTCTAACATTTTGAATGTTTTGTAGAATTGAAAGATGAGTAGGCCAGGAGATTGGAACTGCAGGTCATGCCAGCACTTGAACTTTCAAAGGAGGGAATCTTGTCAAAGATGTGGGGAGGTGAGACTTGGTGGTGGTTTTGGTGGTAGAGGAAGTATGATCAACCCGTCTGTATTCAGTTTTACTGGGCCAGATGTGAGGCCTGGTGACTGGTACTGCAATGTTGGCAATTGTGGGGCTCACAACTTTGCTAGCCGCTCGAGCTGCTTCAAATGTGGTGCTTTTAAGGATGACTTGGCCTCTAGCGGTGGTGTCAGCAGTGGTGGATTTGATGGTGATTTGTCTCGTGGAAGGGGTTTATATTTTGGTGGTGGAAGTGGCGGCGGTGGTGGTGGTGGCAGTCGTTCAGGGTGGAAATCTGGTGACTGGATATGCACCAGGTAATTATTATTTTTGGTTAGAGCAGAAAACCTAATCGCACTATACACACTCTCTAATCACACTAGTTAACTGCTAACATTCTTACATAATTTAGCATGTCTTTCTTCCTTAGTTCCTAAGAAACTTATTTGTTCCCTATTGTACTTCATGCATGAAAACGCACAACCTATGCATGAAATTATAACACTTTCCTTATTAATTATATCAAATGGGATCATTAATAAGGAAATTCTAGGATTTCGTATGAGGACATACATTATCGTTACAATAGAGAAACTCAACCGATGCTTTACCAAAACTTTCAACATATGCACTTTTATAAATACCTTATAATTAACTTGATCAGTATATAAAGATGACTAAACCTATGTTATGAAATCTGAAGTTGTAGATATAGTATATAACTCGACTTTTGCAGGCCTGGCTGCAACGAGCACAACTTTGCTAGCAGAATGGAATGTTTTAGATGCAATGCACCTCGAGAATCTGGTAGCAAGTCTCCCTATTAAGTCAGTTTCTAGCATTTCCAGTTCCAGGTAGATTCTAAATTAATTAAATTGTCATTGATGTCGATTAATTTATAGAATTTAAATAACTTTATGTTGATTAGGCGTTCATATGATGTAACTTTCAGGTATCATGATCTACATAAGAGGAAGAGGAGAGAGATAATGAGCAGTTGATGAGACAGAATCAAGAAAGAAAGAGCATTAAGTTGATAGGATATTCTAAACTGACCCCTTTTTGCCCAAATCATATGCAATCCTATCTTTGATTTTATTTTCCTTTCTTTTTTAATCTTACTTTATTTTTATTTCAATAGTAATCGTCTTTCAATCTCTTAGGACTTAAGCTTAGGTGAATTATGGTTATTTTGATTACTAGAACTCATGTTTTATGGCTGATTAATTAATCCCTCATTTTGTAGGGTTCTCTTTTAAGATCATGTTGTTTGGGGTTGGGAATTCAGTCTAATATTATGTGTTCCTTTTGTTCTGCATTTGCTATTACATAATAGTTACACAAGTGCAATAAAGAAATTAATGGTACCCTTTTACCTATAATTAACTGTTTTAATATTTAACTATAAGTTAACATATTATACAACGAAGTTTCACTGTCTAACAAATTACAAGCTACACTAACTTCACAAAAACATCAAGAAGAAATAGGAGATTGGTAAAAATCAAATTGACAGCATAGGATTCTAAAGCTTTTGAGCTTAACATCTTTTTCACCTAGAAATTTGCGATACTGGTCAAAAAGCTAAAATACACATTTTAAATTAATTAGTCTCCTGCTACACATTATTGTTTAGCTTTTGCCAAGATTCTTATCATTACATTTTATAAAAGAAACTTTTATGTTTTACCTTAAAATGTTACTTGGTCAAGTACTCTTATGTCATAATCATCTTAATCTTAATGCAATTTGCCATAACAAGGTTCTTTTTCCCTAACACCCATCTTTTTACTTAGGACGGTTAGCGTTGATGGTTATCAACAATTTTTGTGAATAAATTTCTTACCTTTAGGCTCATCATCTTACAATTTATAGGATAAATTCTTGATTTCATCAGTTGCAATCAATTAAATAGTCATGGAAAGTATATAAGTTACCCAAATGATGTTTTCATCGTAAGGTTAATCTGACATTGAAATTATAAATACTCAAGTAGCAAGAAGTAATCTTTGGCAGTATGCTTTAATAAACCATTCAGTTCATGGATATAATCATATAAGATCATAGAAGGAATACATCACAAGCTTTGCTCTAAAAGAAGAACCAGAGCAACTTTAATCATCATAATTTAAAATGGTGATACTTCGAGAACTGATGGTCCATTCGTTGCCATTAGTTGCTTTTTGTGGTGAATTTATTAAAGGAAGTACTGAAGCATAAAATGATAACAAAGGTAAAGTAGTAATAATGTGGAATCTACATTGCATGAAAGATAAAGAAAAGCTAAGCATTGATAGTTTTCAAAGTTCACTTCCCAAGTTCCTACAGGAAGAAAGTAAATGGAAAAGGCCTTTGCACTAGTTTCAGTTTGCTCAAAGACTATCATTGTATATCAATGTAAAGTAGTGGAACCTATAACCAATCAGACATGAACTAAATATTTTACTGCTTGCCAATATGTTAGATAATATTTAATATCATTTATATAGCCTTAAATATTTATCCTTATAAGTGCTACTTGATTTCAAGTGGAACTACTAATGTCCCATACTTACGAATAATTGTTAAATGGGAATAGTAATCATATTGCCTTTCATTATCCGCTCCAAAAGAAAATAAATTCCCTTCATGATATTCAGTAAGTACAGTTTTGTTCTTCTCCGAGTTATTCTCTTAAGAATACCATTTCCAAGAGATATATTTAAGATCAGTAATCTAAATAATCTTGGCACACAAGGTCTTGTAACAATGACATCATCTGGGTAAGGTATACTATTTCAAATGCTTGACAGTCGTCTAGTAAGTAAATCAAACAAATGATTTTCATAAGGATATCAACAAACTATAAATGAAATAAGCTTATAGCGTAGAGATCGCTTTATTTCGTCTTTGATGACAGACTAATGGTCATTGTTTTTACTGGAAAGCAAGTACCCAATAGAGTAATGGTCATATATATTAGTCTAGTTTTGGTGATCGTGATGATAAAACTCACCTACTTTATTGATGATCGTTTTAAATGAGTGAAAAAATGAAGCTTCGTACATACTATGCTTTAGTATGTGTTTTAAACCTGCCTCATGATTAAGTTTTTCTTCATGAAAGCCAACAAATTAGCAAGTTTATCTGCTTGGACGTAATTATCCTTGATTTCCATGCCTTGCCTCATGAAATTGAATGTAAGGCAACTTATATAGTTGTATTATCCTGTCTGAACTAGCACATATTACAGTGAACCTGACCGGTTCTAACACGTACCAAAGGTTATTAATTTTAACCCATTATCCAACCTGCCTATTTTGCCACATCTAAAATTAAGGCAAATACACATAATGGAAGCTCTGAGGTAGGACTTAACTGTAGCTTTTATCAAAGGAATTGCTCTAAGATTAACAAATGGTTGGACAAGAAAATGTATGTGTTTAATTTATATAATATTTCCTAATACACATGCTAAATAGATCTTCAAGTAAAATATATATCTTTTTGAGTCAGAAATTACCTTATATTAAAGTAATTCTTTCATTACATCCTTCATTAGAGACTAATTCCATGAATGAAGAAGCTGCGTCCTCTGTAAGTTAGTGATCTGCTTTCTGACCCAAGGCACCATATATGACCCTGAAATTCCAAAACCTCGTTCATCTGTGCCATTTCGTGTACAAATTTAATAACTCCAAGGGCTCTATCTAACTGCTTAACCGCACGTCTTATCATTTTCTCTCCATCAGATGTCAAAATCTTCCCAACACACATATTAAAATTGTTCCCACTAAAATCCTCAGAAAACCAGCAGCAAATGTCAAGCTCAATATCTCGAATACTACCATATAGATAATACAACAAAAGTGTAAACAAACATCTAGATGAATGACCCAATGATTTAGTTAATTTCTTCTGAACTAGACTTTGTTGGTGTCGAGCTTCTTTGTATCCAATATTCTTATCAACCAAAACATCTTTAATCTGCGACAACCCTTCTTTCATGGTCTCAAGCTTTACGACATAAAAGAAAAACTCATGATCATTCTTCAAACAACTAATTAAATCATTAAACATCTCAAGCAAGTCATCCCATTTAGCAGAAGGTGGTGAGTCTGCATCTTTCTTGGGTGCGAGCCGCATCCATGAAGTTGAGTCAGGGTCATAGGACTCGACATCATCCAAAAACCTAAGACAGTTAACTACTATCTGTTGACCCATGTTAGGACCTTTACTTACACACCCATAGTCCTTAATGCTCATTTCATATTTCAATTGATTAAGTATCTCAGTAAGTGTACCTGTCCATATTTGGTGTCGTGCGACTTGTGGACATATTGCAAGACGGACTAACTTCCTCTGCTGAGCGGATACAACTAAAAAGTCGCATACTTTCTTGAGAGAATCCATGGCTACATGTTCCGTATAAATTGGCTTGTTGACACAGAGACATGATGTACCCGTACTAGTTGTAGATAATGCGTGCTGCAATGAGTGATAACGAAGAAATTTTGTGCTAATTGACTTAAAAGTATGCATGCACTGAATAAGAAACTGATCATTAACAACGCGTTTGTCCTGCACATTAACCAATCTTCCGCTGATCAAATCTAAACCTTTTAACAAATGGCTAAGCTTGATTAGTTTCGAGAAGGCTCTTTCACAGAACTCAGAAGATTCACAATCCACCGGTTGTGGTTCAGTTAACGAGTGATTGGATATCGCGTCTAAATGGATTACTCTATTTAAACTTTTGACTGCAAGAGGACTTGGAACATGGAAATGGTTATGTATATGTCTAAATACCTTCATCATAATGAAAAGAACTCAACACATTACTGAAAATCTAACTCAATCATTTCATCAAACAGTTGGCAGGCAAATTACGTACACAAGATCCCTCTGCAACTTTTACTTAAACTCTAACTGAGGCTTTTCATCAAACAGTTGGTGGGCAAACTATGTAAACAAATTTCAACTACAGCTTTCGGTAGTTGGGTAATTAAACTTGACATGTTTTTCGTATTCAGATCAATTCTTTAATCACCGACCGTTCAATGTCGCTGGATTTGTTGTCCTGATTTCAGTCTATTGTAAGTTCTATTAACTGCTAGAATTCTACTAGTTAACTATTTGATAGAGAAAATAGTGGTTTTTGGTCACCAGTAAGCAGCGTAATTGCCGGATAATTGTGTCGGAGAAATAGATGTCCGGTGGCCATTCCAGAAACTTTAAGTTTTTAAGATGAGGGGGACAATCATATTTCTTGTTGTGTACAAGTGATGAAGCATGTGGTACATCTTTGGACCGAATACTGTTATGATATTTTAAATTGCAATAAAGGCTTGTTTTTAAAAAAAAAGAAAAACTTATGTGCAAAATTTAAAGAAGTGTTTCATTGTTAGTGCGAAAATATATTTATATTATTATATAATAAATTTGAGATATCTTTTTAAATTAGAAATGATTATTTTATTTATATAATTATTAAGAAAGTTTTTAAAAATTTAAAGAAATAACTTGCATACTTCTAATTATTAAATTCTTAATAATACAAACATTATTAAACTTTAAACTAATTAAATTCTCATTAATACCAATATCGTTAGATATTTTTTTTAGGATTACCATCTAATGTAGATAATGTTTAACATCAAAATACAAAAAAGAAAAAAAAAAAAAAAAAAAAAAAAAAAAAAAAAAAAGTGAAACTTAAACCTCTAGACTCAACAAATATCTCGACAACTCACAACTTGTCCATTAAGAACTCGAAACCCGACACTAACAACTCGAGACTTGACCATTGAATTTGCAATGACATATTATAATATATCTAGCTTTGGGTTATTTTGTTACAATTTTTTTAAAAAAAAATTATTAAAATTGATTTTTCAACTTACAAAATAATATTCTTTGTATATTGTCATGTAATTTTTTATTTTTAAAATATATTAAATATATAAAATATATATTAAATTAATATAAAGCTAATAAAAAAATTTCACTATATTATACGGGTACTCCGTACTCTACTAGTCTAGCTAGAAATTTGAGACTTATTAAAAAATTAGTGTGTAATAATAACATATTAAGGAAAAGCTTTTAAACTTTTTTCACATTGAAGTAGAAAACTTTGTTTGACTCTTTATTTTAATAAAAAGTGATATGATATGGTTAGTAAAAGAACTTTTAGGGTGTGTTCTGCAATGTAGTTTATTTGAGCTCGTATAAACTTAAAAAAAAAAAAAAAAAAAAAAAAAAAAACATTTTATAAAATCCAGCTTCATATATAAACTCAAACTGGTAATGTCAGTAATACCCTTAATAAATTGTTCAACGCTCTTGTTGGCATTTCATGAATATCATACTTAATCATATAAAGTATACTCATTTTACTATACATGAAAGGACAAATTTTATAAAAGAGAAATGTAATATATCAATCAAAATAACTGATAAAAGAAATATATGGAATTTCTAATCTTTTTTGAAATATAAAACTTCTTGATGATACTTCAAAGAGTAGAGAGGGGGTTGAAGTTTCACTTTTCATAATCAAGAAGAATTAGAAGATGGTAAGCTGCTGGGTGGAGTGTACTTTTGTGTTATCTAATTTGAAATTAATTACATCATGCATCTTTATATAACTATTGTACTTTCTCTCCAATGTTACATTCATGTTATATAACTATCTAATTTGAAACTATTCAAACATGAAGAGTTGAGCCGTGTCATGGGTGTTACGAGAAATACTAAAGTTACAAAGAATTTACAAATATATATTTACATAATGACTGGTATTAGAATTTGACCAATCAAATAATATGTACTTTTCTCTTTATTAATTTTTTCTCATCACATAATTGGTCATTCGTCCACCTCATTTTATGTACTTTCTTTTGTAAAACTTTTGCAAGTCTAGCATTACTCTGATGTGATCTGACTATGTCGTAAAAGGAAAAGAAATTACTTTCGAACTTTTGATTTACTCTTTTACGGAGGTCATTTATAGTTATGGAGATCTAAAATATTGTACTTATATTTTTTCATTGTATCATAAATCACGCCTTCTTGATTGTTCTGTGCATGAGTATATGTGGAGGTATTATTCTTGTTTTTGAAGTTGATACCGTATTACACCGTATTAATGATGTTTACGATGATTCATACCCATCCTGAAGGGGATAAACAATTTCTTGTATGAAGATAGCAAAGAGAAATTGTTAAGGTTTGAAAACAGCAATGTGAAATGGTTGAGCTTTGAAAATAGTGATTGGAGTGAAGAAAAAGAGTTGATTGAGATTGAAAGAGGAATTTCAAAAAATTGATCAAGAGAATCTTATGAAATCTATAACGGTTAAAAAGCCCGAGAATTCTAGAGATGGATTGGAATAGAAAAGATGAAATATGCTCAACAAAATTTAACGAGTGTTTAAGGAAAGATAAAGTCTCAATGGAGATGTCATTGATAAAAAAATGTTCAATGTTTTTCAGTGGCAACACACATCATCTTTCTACAAGTTTGAAAAGATTATTTGTTTGAGGGGAGAAAATATAGAGACTATGGAATTTGTTTAATCAAAAGTTGATAAAGCTCCAGAGGAGAATATCAGTTTGAGGGGGAGCGTGAGATAAAAGAAGCATAAATGTTATCAACGAAAGATCAAGATTTCACAGATTAATCATAATCTTTCATTCATCGAAATCAAATAGTTAATAAGAATTCTTCCACAACAATAATTTGGAATATACTTTCAGGATTAAGATCATTAAAATGTGCTTTCAAAGTATTAGTTTCAGAGATAAATATTCCAACAATTCATTCAAGAATAAAAGTTGTCGTTGAAGAACAAAAAAATTATTTGTCTTCAAGAATGCTCTCGAGAATTAAATACAAAGATAAAGGTTGAGTCGTAATCATCAAAAAGAAGTGCGCTTCAACGTTGTACTCAGTTTGAAAAAATTTATCAACTTTCTAGCTTAAAAGTTGTATATATTTGAATCGAAGACAATCCGAGCTAGGGGTGAGCGTTTGGACCAATTGGACCGGACCGGACTAGGACCGAATCGGTACCGATTATATTGCATAGGTCCGGTTCTCGGTTTTTAAATTAGCATAAAATCGGTTCCGGTTCTAGGACCAGTTCGGTCCACCGGTTTCCGGTTTTTGACCGGTTTATATATGGTATATTAAAATTAAAAAATGCAATATGTTATTTTCTTTTTTATATGCATGCGTGATGGCCTCAAATTCAATTCTAAAAGCTTGTTAGTTAAAGTGATTCTAAAGTTTAAACTATGAATTTTGGTGTTATGACAATTACATTTTGGCGATTTTAAAGTTTATGCTAATTCATGCTTATTATCTAATAGATATCGACTTTGAGGAGTGTGTACTTGACGAATGAACAAGTCATTACGAATCATATATCAAGATCAAGAATATCATTAGTAATCGTTCCAAAATTCCATTTGTTTACAAGTTTTACTATTTTTTTTAAATGTACCACACGCATCGTGACTTGTACCGATCCAACCGGTCCAAGAACCGGTGGAACCGACAACGGAACCGGCATACGTATATCCGGCCCAATTCTTGGTCCATAGATTGCCCAAAGCCGGTTTCGATTCCAAACCGGTTTCGGTCCGATTCGGTCCAAACGCTCACCCGTAACACAAATGTTATCCTTCTCTATCCCTTTCTATCTTTATAAGTATAAATTATACATTCATTATTGAAAAAAATATAGTAATGGGACACGTTTTGGAATCGTGAAGTTTAAAACGTTATAAGTATCTTTGTATAACACTATAGCAACAAAATTCGATCCGTTCTTTTTATTGAACCGTCAAATCTTATAGAAAACATGTATTTACCATTTTCTTTCGTGAGAATGATTTGTATATCATAAATTTTTTATGTAAATTATACATTCATTATTGAAAAAAATATAGTAACGGATACATTTTTAAAACCATGAAGTTTAAAACGTAATAAGTATCTTTGTATAACACTATAGCAACAAAATTCGATCCGTTCTTTTTATTGAACTGTCAAATTTGATAGAAAACATGTATCTACCATTTTCTTTCGTGAGAATGGTTTGTATATCACAAATTTTTATGTATACAAATGTATGTTACATTACTTATGTATAAAGTACAACACTTCTAATGCATGTCTCTGATGTATAAATCATAAAATGTAAATGCATTACCACCTTTAGATTGAATATCAACTTGTATATAGTCTTATATATCTTTTTTCATAATTTTTGGTTATATGTCGAATAATAGTACTAGCAGGTAAATCGTGCGATGCGACAGAAACAAAGTAAATTTTGTATGGTGAGCATCAAGTTTATTTATATAGTTTTAGGTAGTTAGATTTATATGTATCTAGTAAATTTGTATTAAATAGATAAGTTGTTTCCAATTGTGTAATTAATTTTGCATAATAGTAATATATCTTAGGTAATTAAAGTTTAGTTGACTTTATTTTAAGTGTTTAATTGAGGGCATAGCAAAGTTTTTTCCATTTTCCCTTTGTTAAGTTTTAACAATTGCTTGGTTTGAAGGTGATTCTGTTTGTGGCAGTGATGTTGTTGCTATTCTGATCATACTTGTGCTGCCTTACATATTTCGTCTCTTTCAGTGTTTGCGCCAATACAAAGCTACTAAGGAAAAACTTCTCTACTGAATGGTAATATCTATATGACTATATCCCTACTTTAGTTATATATAGGTCAAGCTTTCTAGGTTCACACTATAAGCTGATATATTTGATTGCCACAGGTCTACCTAGAGGTGACAACATAGGTGGGTTGGATAATGGGTCAATATGGGCTCTGGTCAACATGGGTGTGGTTGGAGTAACCCGAAACGTTTTTTTGTCTAAATTTTTTATGCAATTTCATTTGTACCTTTATAAAAGTTCAAATTTTGTATATATCCTTCCAAATTCAATAAGAATGTCAAATGTTATTTCCCCTTGCAAAACACTGATCGAAATTAATGAGTAACATATTTGGATTGAGATAACATGATTACCGAAGACAACGACTTTAATATTGTCGAGAATGAAGAGTATTATGTCCCTATTGGCAACTTACAAGGTATTTGGATTGAGATATGTGACACATATAGGAGGAAAATAGGGAATTACATGATAGAGACATGCATGAGGGACTTTGATCAAATCTTATGAAGCATATTTCGAGGAATCATAATTAATGAGTAGCATATATCATGTATCTTTTTTTTAAGGACTTGTAAAATATTTATTTTTATTTTTTAAGTAATTTATTTCTTTTATTTTTTGAAACTATTTAAATTTATTAAATTATTTGAATTTCTAAACAAAAATAAAAATTAAAGTCCAGAACACTACTCCAACTCCACTTTTTCAACAACAGCTTCCTCTCAGAACACTGAAAAACAATGTCGCAACTCCCTGAATTCTAATAATGTGTGTCTATATGAGTGGCAAATTCAATTTCTCTTAGCAACAAATGAATTTCTACCCTCTTCTTTCTCATTTCGAGAAAAAGGGGTGGAAGGAAAATGAAACAACTGAGGAATTCGAACTGGACCTAACTGAAAATGACATGAAAAGTCTTTATCGAAATCTAGTGTTATGAGTGTTACGACGATATATGGTACTTTGGTATACAATTAATCTCCATGTTTTAAATAACTTTGATAAATAATTGAATTTTATCCGTAAGAAATAAGGTATTTCATCATATTGATAATTATTTGAAGATTACAAGCAGATCGAATTTGATATAGATATTAAAGGTTATAGTTTTTGTGATGATAATTATTTCAAGAATGCGGGTTTAATATTTTTGAAGAGATGCATTTTTAATTTGGACGGAGTAATTAATTTATGCCACTTGATCAGAAAAAGTTAAATTATACGACTTCGTAAGTAAGTAATTTAATTTAAAATATATCAAATGGTAATTATATAGTCTCTTATTTGTAAAGCATATATAATATAAAAATTAAATAAACTTACTCAGTAAATTTAATTCAATTTATATCAATTCAACGGTAACAATACTTGCGTAGTCGTAAAGCGGAGTAAAAAATCTATTTCAAATCATATTAAACGGTAACAATACTTGCGTAGTCGTAAAGTAAAAAATCTATTCCAAATTATATTAAACGGTAACAAATACTTAGCGTACTTGTAAAGCGGATACCAAACTATAAATACTATCCCAAACACCCCTTAAGAAACCAATACTCTCCTGAACCACCACCGACCACCAAACCCAAAACCAATATTTCCTGCTTTGTACTCTCTCGTTTTACAATATCTCCGGCACCGCCGATGGTTTCCGCTAAGCAACTGCTTTCAAGCATTGAACCAACGCTATTAGGGTTCCACTCCTCCAACGCCGTGGCAAAAGATTCAACTCATTCACACCATTCGTCACTCCCTCCCTTCTGTCCGGTCTCTCCTGTCATTTCCGGTACCTATTTCAATTGAATATATATGTATATATATTATGTATTATGTATATAGTTTTATATGCATGTTCTTGAACATTTAATTCTGGCTTTAGTCAAAGTTGGTATACGTTTAGTTTACAAGTTTTACTATATTTGATATGGACATTAATTGATTCTCTAACTACATTACATGTAGCAAGTGATACGGATGAAGACATATAGATTTTGAGTTTGAACAGAATTTGTATTACTTTTTTTTATCTGATTAGTCTGTATTGAATTAAATATATTCTAAGGCAACGAGTAATTTGAATGTAACACATTAGATTAAAGGGAATTGAATAGTTAAACTGGTACTTTGAAGACATTTAGAAACAAGAGCAACACTTATTCTATGCTGTTTTTACAGAATTTGATAGTTAAAAAATCTGCGGTAGAAAGAGGGTAGCTTGAAAATCCGTGTATTTTGTGATTGAACGGCTCAACGGCTTGTAATGTATGTGTAACATCTTCGCTGGGATTCGTATGTAGATTTATTTGTTAACCGTTGAGTTTACCGATGTCTAAACTACAGAAAGGTTCTATGTTTATTCATTCATATCATCTCAGACTTTTAATTTGTAAGGTTTTTGTTTCAGTTAACTATTTATATGCAGCCACTAAAGCTTTCTGACAGAGCACAAGTTCAGCCAAAAGAAGTTAGGCTTCCTGATTCAGGGCCAATTCCACTCGACGATCAAGATGCTCAAAAATTGTAGTTCACATTATAAAACTAATAATCTCTTTCATCTTCAATTGTCTTTGTTTTTCTCACTTCATAATGTTTGATTTACGCTCTCAAGGAGTGATGATCTCCATCTCAAGGAGATAGACTGTGTGGTTAGTTGTTTCTGCTAATCAAGAGGTAGACCTTTTTTTATCGTCATTTCAGTCAGTCTTGCTTGAGTTACATCTCATATCTGATTGCTATTAATGCATTACTCTCATTTAGTGGGGAATACAAGGGAGAGGCCCGTAAGATGTTTTACACCTCGCAGTGGGGCTTTGGTAAGAGTGAGAAGAGATTTACTAACAGCTCTTTGTACACTTTTATGGGTATCATTTCTTCTTACATCCAACACTAGATAATTCGTTTTTCTTCTTACCTTGGAGTCAGAGAATCTTCCTTGTATCATATCAGTCACTATCCGTGGTATCATTTGGCATATTATAGGCAGTTGTGCTTGAGCAGGGACTTGAGATTGATGTTCAAGCTTGAGATTTTAAGAGAAGATTGAAGATTTGTCTACTATCTTATACAGAGGTAATTATTATAATTATTATAATTATTTTATTTTTTGTTATTTCTATCAAACTTCACATTTTATCTATAGGTTATTTTGGGCATGGCTTAGAAGAGAAAGTTCGCATAGTTAACCTGCGATGGAGGCAATAATAAATTGTACCGACTACCTTTTATTCTTCTTATTATTATTATTATATTATTATTATTATTAGTATTTGTATTATCGTCATTATGATTATTGTTAGTATCAGTTATCAATATTATAAGTTTTGGGTTGGGGGGTTGTCTCTATATCAAGGTTTTGTAATAAACAAAATAGTTATTTTTCCAAGCTCAGTAGGTTTATTTCCATTATCTCTTCTTCTATTTCTGCTTTCTCCATCTCCATATTATATCTGTCTTTTCTTAATTTTTTTGTAGTAATGTTGAAAACCTCATAATTGCTGTTTTCCGAATAAGATAATATTAAGAATGATCTGCTTTCTCCATACCCATATTATATCTGTCTTTTGCTCCATGTCTTTGTTTTTCCTTAGTTATGTTGAAAACCGTATGATTGGTGTTTTTCCAATCAAATAATATCAAGAATGATCAGCCAATTTTGTCCCGAAAAGCGTGTTCTTTGGAAACTGGCAACCTATGATCTGGGCTGACAAAAAAAAGTAAATTTAGCTTTTGGTGATTTTGTTATCTGGAGATGAGAAGGCTGATGAGTTCCTTACAAACTTCAATTAACATAATCCTGGTGATGGGCAGTTTTGGTAGTGCATTATCGTTATCAATGAATCAAAATGTTTGTATTCACTTCCAAGAATTCAATCGAGAAGAACCGGCTGGTTAAGGTGGGCCCACTGAATGTTATATTCTTGACTCGAGGGGTGCTCTTGTAGAGAAAGATGAGCCGTTGTTTGTAGGGAGAGACTCATTGTTATATGCTCTTTCAGTTGTTTCTTTTCTTTTGTTTCAGTTCTTTGCATCTTCTATTCTTATAATGGCGTTAACTGACCCGGTGAGATTATAAATTGCTATAAGTGTCTTTATTATTTTGTTGTTGTAATTTCATTTAAAAGAACGTAAGGTTTGATTTCTTAAGTGCTTTGTTTTCAGGCCCGAAGGATGTAAAAGATATTTTTACCACTTTAAAAGATAGTGCAGGGGGACATCAGTGGTAGTATTAACATTGTAAAGAACCAGGTCTGATTTCTTTGTTATCAGATGTCAGACAAAATGTCCATCTTGTCACAGGATGCTTCATTTAGGCATGCTTTCCATGAAACTGTAAGTGCAAACCCTTATGCACTATGCTACTAATAAATTTAGTAGCATAATTTGGAACCTGTTAGCTTTGTTTTTCTAACAGTTTATGGCTATTGGGAATTATCAGACGATTGAGGGCTGTATGAACTGTGTTAGACTTGCTTGGGCTGTTCACTTGATGATAATACAAGATGTAACTGATGCAAGGGAGACAAATAATGACTGGAGAAATACCAATGAATGCCTGGAGATTACTTTCTCGAGCAACAGTTTTCCAATTTTAGCTTAACGTAGTTCTTCAAACGCCTGCTTATTAGGTCTGTTTTTCTTTCAAAGTTTGGTTTTTAGGTCTATAGTCTTAAGGTAAAAGTTAAATGTCAAAACAAGAGATATTTGGAAACGTTATTCTACTTATCATTTTCACATCTAGTAACCTCGTGCAGTTATTTGTTTCACAGAATGATGATGAGGATATGATCTACATGTATAATGAATGCATAGTTGCACAAGCTGATAACGTCTTTTCTATCACATCCACTTGCTAGAGACAAGGTCCGTCATGTCCTTTTACAGATTTATAACATATCTGTTGATTACGATAGTATATAATATATTGATAGTATATGTTATCTCTTGAACTAGATCCATAATAGTATGCTGTTTCTGCCCTGGACAAGACAAAAGCTTTTCAAAATGAGTTTTCTCTTGAAATGATGGTTTCCGCATGGTTTGTAGGTCAAAGAAGCAAAGGAGAAGGCAACAACCCCTCTTAGTCCATACTAAATATCCAGATCACATGATCATGCTCTAGATGGCAACATGCATCCTCAGCAAGCTGCTGAATCTGCCCCTGAAACTATTGTTTTTCTCTTTGAGTTTATTAGTGAAACTATCTCCCTTCCACTTCTCCACCTCCATCTCCTCCCCTAACCACCAGCAGCCGCCCAGTCGCTGGAAATTTTAATTTTTTTTAAAAAAAAAAATAATTTCAAAAAAAAAAAAATTTAAAACTTTTCTTTTTTTAAAAAAAAAAAAATTTACGTTTTTATTCGTTTTTCCATATTCTTTTAGTTTTTATTCTTTTTTCATTTTTTTTTTCATTTTCTTACGTTTTTCTTACGTTTTTGTACGTTTTTTCATTTTCTTTTCAAACGTTTTTCTTACTTTTTTATTCGTTTTTGTATGTTTTTTCATTTTATTTTCGTTTTTCTTCCGTTTTTATTCGTTTTTTCATCTTATTTTCGTTTTTAACGATTTTTTTTACGTTTTTTAGTTTTATTTTCGTTTTTTGACATGTTTTTTCATTTTATTTTTATTTTTAACGTTTTATTTACATTTTTTTACTTGTTTTTCGTTTTTTTTTTCGTTTTTGTTGCTGCATTTTTTATATACTGCATGTTATTTTGATGTTTTGTTGCTGCATTTTATACATACTGCATATCATTTGGATGTTTGTTTCTGAATGTTATATATATTGCATGTTTGTTTCTGAAAGTTATATATACTGCACAGCAACAAAACATCAAATTAACATGCAGTATATATAACATGCAGTAAGAATTATCCAAATGATATGCAGTATGTATAAAATGCAGTAACAAACATTAAAATGACATGCAGTATGTATAAAATGCAGCAAAAAGATTAAAGTAAAATGCAGTATGTATAAAATGCAGTAACAAACATTAAAATGACACGCAATATATATAACATGCAACAACAACCATCAAAATATCATGCAGTATGTATAAAATGCAGCAACAAACATCAAAGTAACATGCAGTGTGTATAAAATGTAGTAAGAAACATTAAAATGACATTTAGTATATATAACATGCAGCAACAACTATCAAAATAACATGAAATATGTAAAAAAAAATGCAGCAACAAACATTAAAATGACATGCATTATGTATAAAATGCAGCAATCAACATTAAAGTAACATGCATTATGTAAAAAAAAATCAAAAGACGTAAAAAAACAAAAAGAGAATGAAAAAACGTAAAAATAAACATAAAAAATGAAAAAAATATGAAAAAACGAATGAAAAAAGTAAAAAACGAAAAGAAAACTAAAAAACGAATGAAAACTTAAAAAAACGAAAAAACGTAAAGAAGGGTAAAAAATTTTTGAAAAAAAGGAAGATTTAAAAAAAAAAAAAAAAAAAATTTTGGCGACTGGTGGCTGCAGGTTGCTGCTGGTCTGCTGGCAGCAGGTGGTGGGGGGAGGTGGTTGAGGTTGAGGTGAGTGTGTAAGTGAGTAACAAGTTTAAGGTGAAATGTATAATATATGAAAAATGGGAGGGGTTAAAAGGAAAATATATTTAATGACATCTGTCACATTTTGGTTGGTGGGGAGGCTTCCCTCTCTTCTCTCCTAAGAGGGGCTGCCCTCCTGAACCAAACCCATAAATAAATTGTAAACATTGTTTATGTTAATCATGTGACTAGTTTATGAATATAAATAGCTAGTTAGGATTTAACATTTGAGAGTTTTCCAAAACAAATGATGCTAAAAAAAAAACACATTCAAATGAACTTTCAATATTGTTCATATATATTCATACATTTATAATTTATTGTTATGGTGATTAAAAATTGAAGAAGGTCCAGTTATTAGTAAATATATATTATACATTCTAAAATTGTTTCTATACCAAAAAAATGTGGATGGGCGTTATGGCACAATATTTAGCATGTATATTTTTTTATGAATACGTTGATAAAAGATTGTCGAAATACAAAAGCTAAAAATATAAAAATAACTATGTTTCAAACAAAGTGGCCAAAATACGATGGTCATTATTATTTCTCTTATGATTTAGTTCTATAACATGCGTCCAAACTTTTTAGGTATATGTAAATATTTTTGGTTGATTATTACCGAAGCTAATGGAATTTTGATTTTATCCTGCAGCTCTATTCTTGTCAAACAATGCACCTTTCGTGTTCCTTGGTTTAGTAACGTGTGTGCTGCATTTTTAATGGTAAGACCTTTGTCACCATCTGTGTGACAAAGTATGTTATGTTCTTAATCTATATGTGTCTGTTTTGACACTTTTTAAATCGTTTCTTTCTGTATTTCGGGCACCCTGATTTTGAAACGTGGACATGATGTAAACTATCGAGATTTGAGTTGTTAACAAAGGTTTTGAAGTAGAAAGTTCTAATTTTCTCGGATATTCTATCAAATTTAAAAGTAATTACACTTCATAATATGTTGTTGTTACTCTGTTATATGTCTTAGGTTACATTCATTTGATGATTACATAATTAAATACTTACAGTTTTCTCCAAAACATAATACATCAACCTGTAAAGCCTTTCAAAAATCACAAAAAGTAGTTTCTCAACATTTTAAACAAGTTACCAAAATTAACCATTTTTAAATCATATTAAAACGACATACATGAATGACTTAAAAATTGATCCAACACCATGTATACATGTATTCGTATGAATTCATGCAGATATAACTCAACCTAACATAGTACATCCCTTGACAAGAAAAACAATTGGACAACTCAAATTACAAAAATAACACTTACATATCTCAGCACCAAACCACTGTTTTGAACATCACCTTCGGACCATAAAAACCTTTACAAAACATACATATATTATACCATTACAAAGATATTCAAACATATTTTAATTTACAAGAGTTACCTTTTTATAAAATGCAATACACGTCTATTTAGAACCCTATCAAAACTGTCAAAAACACATGTTTGGTTGCTATAATTTCAGCAAATCAGCCCCAGTAGGCTGTTTTACGTCCACTTTTAAAAAACTTATACACATTCGTTTTCAACAAACCTTATATCATATAAAAGATATTCGACCATACTTTCATTAGATACTTACAGTCTTCTCCCAAACATAATACATCAACATGTAAAGCATCTCAAAAATCGACAAAAGTAGTTTTCAAAATTTTTACACAAGTTAACAAAGTTAGTATATCACTTAACACGATACATCAAACTATACAACATCTCTAAAATGGCCAAAAGAAGTTATTCAACATTTAACCAAAATTAACAAAAACACCAATTTACACAAACTATTCAAACCACACATATATATGACAAGTAGTGCCTAAAACGAGATTGAAACAACAAGATGACACGATTATTCAATTTTATAATAACCAAATATGGACTATTGAAACACCTAAAAGTACCGGTACAATCTCAATCTCCGTGAACATTGCCGACAACCTGCCAATAAAACCAAACATTACTGATATTGAAAACTAACAATTCTAATCAACCGTAAAACAACAATGAACATCAATAACAATCATCTCACATATTTAATCGAATTGTAGGTGTGTAGGATAAAAGTAGTTAATTATTTGTAACACCAAGGATTTATGAACTGTAAATGACGAATAGAATATATAGACTACTAACATTACAAACTAATATTGTTGCAGTCCCGCGAAAGCGCGGGTTATAATCTAGTAAGTTGATAAAAGATTGTGGAAATACAAAAGCTAAAAATATAGAAATAACTATGTTTCAAATAAAGCGGGCAAAATACGATAAAATTAGGGTTGAAAAAAGTTAGTGGCAGGATCAAACTTGAATTAAGGTAGAGGCCCGCTTTTTACCGATTTATTTGTAATTGTAAGGGCATAGTTAATGGTGAAAAAAAAAAAAAAAACTTTTTAATCCAGCAAGTATCTGGAAAACTTTTTAGTGGTGGAGCATATGAGTTAAGTTTCTGAACAATGATATTGTTGGTAATTTGATTAAATGGATATCTATTCATATAAATTAAATGTTAAACCGTAGTGTAATATACATGAATAAACAGTAGATTCAAAGACGTGTAAGACACTGTCTGTCCGTATGGATAATTAGCCTTCACTACATCGTTGTTGGGTCCGTATGGATAATTAGCCTTCACTTCGTTGTTGGGTTGATGGTTAACGTCCTCTCAGGTTCTCATTAAATTTAAGATTTACAGACAACAAGTTTGCAAATCTCACTATGAACATGTTATACATATATGAAAGTTTATGTGCAGAGAAACTGATGTGAAAATGAGATATGGAAATCTGTCCCAAAAACAAGTATATATAGACACAACATGAATCGGTTTTTGGCAAATAATGAAAGCGAAATTAAATGTCAACCTCGTCCAAAAATGAAACTGTCAATGTATTAAGTATGTTCAAAATTTTCTAAGTACGGAGATAATGGCAGAGTTATGTAAAGTCTTTAAGACTCGCCTCGTTCATGACTAAAAACCAACTCGGTTGGTGAAAAAGAACAAAAAACTGATTTAAAACCTCACTGACGGCTTGGACAACTAATTTGGAGTTGGAATTTTTTTAATATATCTTTGTCTGTAGTTTTACACGTGAAAGCACAGGATTAAATAGTGAGATTTTTTAAGCTAACACTTATTATGAATAGAAATCTAACATTATTCAATTTTATAAAAATATAAAAGAAGAAAATTAAATTTGGTGAAATAATTTTATCTATAAATAGAGTGTAATATTAATATACTTACATATCAAATTCCGATTCACCATCTCTAATCCCTTTCGATTTCATATTTTCCAACGTTGATCATTCATTTCCAAATTTCTATTTGAATCTTGGATACACTCAAGTTGTTCAAATGCTCAATACTATGAAATATCTCAGTTTTTTTCAGTTTCAACTCAAGTTCCTACCATAGAAAATAGTTTTTTTCAAAATCTTATTTATTTAATAAAAATTTGGTTTAGTTGAGTTGCCAATGGATATGTAAAGATGGATTTAGTTAGGTTATATAGGTGGAAGAGACAAAAATTAGTTTTTTAATTGATAGTTGAGTTGATTTTGATTGTGAATAGGAGTACTCTAATATATGGAAAATGATGAGGTGCTATTTTTATACAAGTAGGGATTAAAAATGTACATATTAAAAAGTTAAAGAATTATTATATGAAATATAATATTTTTATTAAAAAGATAATTAATAGACAACGTATAAATTTAATATCGTTCACGGTAAATATACTATCCACTTAACTTATACATATCTACTAATACTTAGAAAGTTCTCTTCAAATATTTTTAAATACTATGATGTCTTGGAATTAATAAACGGATCTCATTTTCATCTTTACTCCAATATTTTCAACCTTATAAGTGATAAAGCCTACTAAATGGTTTACCAGTAAATTCACGTTTACAGATTTATTTATACATTAAAAGCTGCATTCGGATATTCTAAATATATTTAACTTTAATTTAAAAATAATAATTTATATACACTCATTTAAATCTATGAAGGCCAATAAAAGTCTATTTTTTGCGTAAGTGTTTTTGTTAGTTAAATTATATGAATAGGGATTTTGAAAAGATTTTATAATATTTAAATTAATAAAATCAAAGTGAAAAGTAATATGAAAAAAATATATTTTTTAGTATAGCTATTTGCTGTAATTTTAAAGAGAAATGGGCTGGCTGGATTATGAAAGATGGGCCGGGCCGGATATTCCATCTCGAAGCCTCTTCTAACTGTTAATGCGTACAGTTTGTAGACTTTTACTTTAGAAAAAAATTGGCTACAACATGACTAGAACTTGTAACATGCCTTATAGGCGTAGGATTATTTGACAACGAGCTAGATTAAATTTTAGAATAGTAACTTTCCTTGAACCTATTTATTTTATATTTCACTTCGAGAAAAAACATTTGACAAATGTTATATCAATAGTTCTGTACGTGGTACTATCATGCTTTTAGAAGTTTTTAATATTCAGTTCTCAACATTTACCTTTTAAATTGTGTAACCTTTTCTGTACTATCTACAAATCATTGTACCTTTTATTTTTTAAGATATTTGAGATTTTACACATTTCTATTTCTAAATTCTGTAACTATCATCTATACTAATATACTGACAAGTGATATTCACTGCAGCAAAATTTTATTTTATATTATGTTGGCAAAATGGCTAAAATCGTTTACCTAATCATACTTGATGTGCTGGTTGAGAAAGTCCGTCGGAGTTTTTTTTTCTTAAAAAGAAAAAAGAAAAACGCTAGTTACTTACACATCTCACTACAATGATTATATATATTAATCTACAAATATATATATATATATAATTGTTTCATCCCAAAACTTGAACCCGCACTCTCATAATTGAAAGGGTCACATAAATATTATGGATAGACTAACTCACGATAAAATCTTTTTAGAACAACTAACCCTTATATATTAGTTTATATAGTAATAAATAACATACTGTTGTTTTAGTTATCCGATTTGAAGCATAATAATAAAACTTAATTCAAAAACCATTTATAATATGTACAAGCAAATAGTTAATTGATGCAAATGTATCATTGACACAGAGAGTCATAAAATGGGAGTTTATAATTCAAAATGGGCGACAAGTAATGGGTAATTATTTTAAATCAAGAAGGTGTGAGAGAGACGTCAGAAAACTTAATAACATTGAAGAAGAAATCATATCCCGAAATCATACTAAGAGAAATTAAATAACAAATAATAGAGGGTATCAATAAAATAGTCAATGGGAATTTGAGGACACATTGGGAATTTCTTATCGTTAAAGTAAAAAAATTTAATTAGAAAAGTGAAATGTGAGACGGTTAGTGACGATTAATCAAAAAGTTTGTTAGAGTTTGCAACTAATTGAACATTAACATGCTTTCTCTATCTGGTTGTGTAGACTCGCTACACTTTCTAGACTAGAGGCCATGTAGTCACAATTACCGTTAAAAAAAAAACATGTTTTCTCTATCTCACTCACGATAACCTGTTAAAGTTAAATAAAAAAGACATAAATGACATCCTTTCTTTCGTTGAATTCATTTCTTGAAATTCAGTCAAAACTAAAAAGCAAATCTATCACCTTCGATCACATCCAAGTTAATCAACTTAATCCCCATCATTGCTCCATCACATTAAATAATATACAAATGTAGTAAGCAACTTAATCACCACCATGAATCCTGATTTCCATCTTGGTTTTGAAGCGGATAACCGTGCACGTCTTCCCGCCATAATTCCTTAACTGAAGTTGACCATCAATGAAACTAGTGATGAAATGCATGAGGTTCTTCCCCTTTTAAATATGGTGCCCGACTTACCAATAATTAACAACCTCAACCCCCCACCGTTATCAATTATCAACCCATTGCTGGAGTTAGCAAACCCCAACCCACCAATCATCAACCTATTGCCGGAGTTACTAAACCCCAACCCACCAATCATCAACCCATTTATGGAGTTACCAAACACCAACCCTAAACATAAAGGAAGAGTATTAAGGTTTTATATACCATTACCTACTCTATGTTCATGCAAGTCGTGCTATTATTGCTAGACAGCTCAGACGACGGCGTATGATCGTTTTCATCCACAGACCTCGAAATGGTTACAAAATTCTTTATCAAGAAACAAGTTGGTCAAACGTCTCCAATCAAGGGCGTAACTACTTTGGTGACGAGAGTGACACGTGGCACTAGTCAATTAGTGATACATATGTAAAAAAAAATTAATATTCTTTGTTACACTAGATGTGAAACTACTCTCAAATTTATAGTACGACCGGTCCAATTTTCAAAATTTTATAAGCTCAAGGGCATAACTTTTATGGTGACGAGGGTGGCACATGCCACTAATCAATTTGTGTTGCCTATGTAATTTTTTAATGTTCTTTGCTACACTAAATGTGAAACTACTCTCAAAGTTATAGTACAAGCGGTCCAGTTTTCAAAAATATATGAATTAGTAAGCTCAAATTTTGTTTAGTGTATTATTTTAATTAAAATTATATAAAAATGTTTGCAACCCGTGACATCTGATTCTGATTCCGCCCCTGACTTCGATGTCGCAACACATAGTAAAGGGCGTTGATCTATCACACTCACCCACAAAATCTCTTAGATGGACGTAACGACGCATACTATTATAATCAAATGACTTTTGAACGTGTTGATAGTGTAAGCCGGATGATAGGAGAATCTAAGGATTATTGGAAGACGATTAATAGGGATATGAGGATTATGGTTGATGTTGTTGCTAGAAGGTACCAGATTGCACTTAAAAATGAGATCATGTTTCATCGTGAGACTAATAGATCATCTCACTTCCTAATGACTCAGCATTTCAGGACTCAAGACGATACATTAGTGCTCGTCTACATTTCTGGTACCTCACAACGTGGTTCGATTGATTTTTAAAGGTTGTACGTCATTCCCGTTCTTCTAGTCTACCGTTATATTCATTTTATGTTAGTACTCGATTGTTTGTTGTCCTTAAGTAATGATATAGCTTTTTGTAATATTTGAAATACTAGATTGTTGTGTTTGATGTTACATATATAGATTATTCTAGCCTAGTGATATAGCTTGTTGTAATACTCGGTTGTTTGATGATATAGCTTGTTGGATGGAATATACATTTTTTTAGGTGTTATAATATTTGGTTCGATCTATATTGAAATTTTGTTTGAGGTAACGTGTTTATCAAATCATTAAGTTTAATTTGGTTTAGGATTTATTATTCAACTACAATAAATTAGGCATATATGTTTTTGGCTAAATGATTTGATTGTTTGGTTGTATAAGATCAGGTAGAAAAAGTAGAGTTTAGTTTAGAGTAAAGAAAAGGGTTTAATAGAGACATTGATATTCCTTAGGTGATGTGTCTGTCTTGTGACAGAGAAATGGAATATTATAATCATGTGTTCCTCTCTTGTGAAGTTGCGGGTGTAGTTTGGGTGAAGGTGTTCAAATGATTGATTTACAAACTCTAGTTATCAATCATCCCCTTGAGTAGATCGAGTGGATGGAAGGGGCTACGTTGCGTCCGACACAGAAGAATATCCTCCTTGTCATTGTTCTTACGACTCTGTGGGTGCTATGACAATATCGGAATAGTATCGTGTTTCAAACGCAGAAAGTGAGGAAGAGCTATATCTTTGAAAGGATTTTGATTTATTCTTTTTATTGGTTTTCTAATAGATGCAGCAAATCTTCTATTATTTGGGTTTTGTAGTTACAAAACTCTATGCTTTTTAACTCTCTGTAATTCGTGTGTTTGCTAGTTTCTAACTAGTGTTGATTCTTTATAAAAGTTTAGCTGTATAAAAAAAAAAAAAAAAAAACAACTAATATTTTAACTTCTGTTTTGTAAATTTGAATTTTTACCTTTTTCGGTTATCAAAAAAATTAGTCGCTTGCTATTATAAGCTGATACTTCAAAAATAAATTATAACCGTTCAATGAAAATTTAACAATTTTAATTATTGAAAAATGATTTTTTCTGTTATCGATTCATCCTAATAATCCTTCTCATGTTTTAAGATTATGATATATATATATATCATACAAATTTTCTCTTTTACACATGATTGTTGATGTTGATATTTTCATGTATCATTATTTTATTGAATAGAAAGAAAGATTACGATGATATATCATTACTATTATAGACGATATTCTAAAATAGGGGTTCTTAACTGGTCACATTAATTAATTTTATAGTCATAATAATAGAACCCTGGGGATTGAAAATTTAACTCCTTTACCTTCTATTAGTGTCCCATCTACCCCCTTTAAGTTATATTCTGGCCCCAAAAATCAACTAGCTCAGTTAAACTTAGTTGAACAAACATGCCAAGTTAGTGCGTTTATGACCATAACGGGACATTAACAACGATTTTATACACAATGGTTTGAATTAACAAACGGGGGAGTTTCCTAAAGCTAGACACAAAAACCCGAAATTTCATAAATATTATGTAATTGCGCTTCCTCTTTATACAAGAATAAAAACTAGAAAAATTATGAGCGTGCAAATGCACGGTTCACGTAACTTAGATTTTCCAACAAATTCAATATTTATTGAATTTTTTATTATTATTAAATAAATAAGCTGATTTTTTGTATTGTTTTGTGACGAGTATAAAAGATGAATGGTAGATTGGTAAATAATTTAAAAATCGAAGCACATTTGACAAGTATGTCAACGTATGTAGTTATTAACTTATTATGAGATAATAGGATAGACATGACCCTCATCACAATTACGTCAAAGTTTCAATGTTAAAAGCATCGAGTAGATTGTCATAAGTAAATGAAAAAGGGAAGCATATATATTAGGAAAATATATCAATGTATGTGGTAATTATGAGAGAATCATGTGCGTTTCCACTAAAAAGAAAAATGTTTGGATTTTTAAACCTTACGAGCATACTAGCGAATGTGCTATTGGGGCACATGAGGGATGCATTTAGATGACCCAAATTACAAATCATATTAAAGATTCAACATTGAGAACATCCTAATGGTACTTACTTAAAAACTATATAATTATAAGAAGTAATTAAAATATTAATATCATATTATTGGGAGAATAAGGTTGTGACAAACTTTTTGTCCAATGACTGAGGGTTGTATTGAAACAAAATGGTTAAGAAAAGAAAAAAGTTGATTATTTTCTATCAAAAGAATAACATATTAAGATATGAGTATTAGTGGTTAGTGCACATATCATGCTTAAAAGTGTTGATATGGTGGATTTAAGAAAGATCATAGCAAACACATAATAAATATTTAATCACTACAAATTAGGAAAGTCAAATGAGATTGGTGACTTAAATATAACTTAAAAATCTGATTAAATTACATCCGTGAGGCAAAAATAAATTACATAATAAAGGGTATATTTTTCAGCATTGTTTACTTTAACATTCTTGTTAGGGTTTTCGATGGCAGTTCATGTTCCTGATGTTCTTGAGAAAATATTGATAGGATTCCATATGAAGGATCTGTTGAGATTCAAGAGCGTGTGTAAGTCATGGCATTCTTTTATCTCTAGTTCTGTTAAAGCTCATTCTAACCATAGTTATAACAATGATCGCAACAACAATAATTTTGATCATAGGAAAATCATTAGAGATTGGTTACCTTTTGGCCGTATATCTTTTCTTTACGAAAACGGTTGTTATCTTCTTGGTTCTTCCAATGGGTTGGTATGCGTTTCTCCGTTCCATGGTGAAGTTTTAGTAGCCAATCAACTCGAGAGATGATAATACTGCCAAATCCCACCTTTTCTAAGTTCATCAACAGTTCATTATATTGCAGTTTTGGTTATGATTCATCAACAGATGATTACAAGGTTATAGTAGGGTTTAACAAAGGTGGTGTTCGGACGGTGTTTTCAAGGGTTAACTTTGAAATCAAATGTTTGGAAATTTATTGGAGAAGTGAATTATACCTCTGTTAGTATTAACAGCGTTGGAACATTATGCAATGGAGCGCTTCACTGGATTATGAATGTTCAAAATAATAATAACAAGAAAGTTATTGTTTCTTTTGATTTTTCAAGTCAAGTTTAAAGAAATCCCCTCACCTGATGATGATTATGATGATGATCCGCTATATGACTCTGGTTTGGGGATTATGGAAGAATGTCTATGCATATATCGTCGTCCCTTGACATATGGATAATGAAGAAGTACAATGTAAAGGAGTCTTGGGAATATTTGGGACATGATGCCGATAAAACTGATGATGTTATACATTGTTTGAGTGAATTGACACATGTAAATATTCCATATGAGACGTCTTTGTCTCATGATACATGGTTTTGCAAGACTTGGGATTTTGTTGGTGCCCCTATATTCGTACAAAGCCTTGTATCTCCACATGTTCACAGGAGATTGAAGAGAAAACAAAATGCAGAGGATAATAGCACAGGTCTTAAGGTTGGTTTTTAGTATTGTTGGTATTTTCATGTTACTTTACATTTACAATTAACCTGTAACATAATATTTGGCACTCAATCACTTCCAATTTTGTAATTCTCAGTTAATTAAGGGGGATCCCACGGTTCCTGGACTCACTGCGAGAGTTTGATGTTGCTGAAGCAGGTAAGATGTTATTCTTTTCGACCCTACTTGAAAGATTCATGGCAGCGCTTTGATATTGTTTCATGGTTCCTTTTTATCTTTTGATTCAGAACACTTCCTATATGCAAAATAAGTATATTGTTAAGATTGGGACATGAGTTGACGTTGAGAAAAAAATCTAGGACCTCTTGAGCATATATAGTTCTCAAAAAATCTTATTCTTCCCATTAGATTTTTATATGTTGTATTTCTTCAGCTTCGCCATTCGATATTTTATCTTTTATTTTCTTGACGTTATCATATCTGTTTATAAATCTCAAAGCTTGCACAAAAGGCCTAGAAAAGCTCAAAATCCGCTGTGGTTATATTGTTCATAGCATCTGTGTTTACTCGATCTAAACTGTTTTTCACTTTTTCCTTCAATGGTTTAGTTATGTCTCTCTTGGATTGCTCTGACACAATCTCTTAATAGCTCTCGATATCCAACTCTGATTTTTTTATTTTTATTTTTATTATTATGATTTCGTCTCGGTCATCAAATATCTGCATAAATTCAGATATACAAATTCCACAAAACACAATAGTAAAATTTGTCTTTTCATTGGCAGATCTTTGTTGCCATATTAATAGGAGATCTTTGGTCAGTTAATCTGAACTCACCTATTCGGTGTTGCATTGCTAATTATTTCAATTTTGTTACCTTTTATACTTTGTATTGAATCCACCTTTGCGCTGGTGGCGCTTCCTCAAACACCTCCGACACTATCAATCAAGCCTTTAAACCAAACCGAGATGCAAAGAGACAGATTTTAAAAATTTTAAATAACAGGAAAATAAATATCGTAATAAATATCATTCAACCGACTTTTTTGTCAACAACCAACAAGTATCCTATAAAATGTCTGGGAGACTTGTTAATCTATGTTTAACCAACTTGGTAAGTTAAAAAGTATTTTGCCAGTGTGATCTTAATTAAACTGTTAAGATAAGGAAAAGATTTAGGCCACCATCTGGCGGCAGACTATGTACAGTTCCATAAAAAAGATGTTATTCTTCCCTTATATTCAGAAACATAAAGTTCTGTATATTTATCCCATGTTTGAAGTTAATTCAAGTATTACTTTGCTAGTAGTGAAAGAGGTACTTAATTCCATAGACATCATCTCATGACAAACAGGATATAACAGTATGACTCTATCAGTTAATTCACGTGATGTAAGAGCAACAATAATCATCCCGGGGTTTGTGTTCTATATGTTCCTTTCATGTTTAAATTACAACTTTTACAAGTAATGAAAGAGTAGGTATGTAAATCCATGTACATCATCAATAATTTGACAGCAAATATTGCTCTATCAAATTCATGTGTTCTTTTCCAAGGCTGATAATGCTGGCGTTAGGTAGTTATTTGCTTTGTCAGGTAGATGTGCCACCTATGCACAGAAACATATAAGCATCAGTTCTCTTCATAGTGAGATATACAGAATGTATTAAATGGAATGGCATGAAACGCTTACCAGCTCATACAACTCCTTCCCGGGCTCAGCAACGTATTCATAGCACACCTGTTCATAAGGAACAGATCATGGTTCAATTCCAACAAAGTCATTTAGGATTTAAGAACATAAAATGTTACCGACATCAAAGCTCTTGTTCCTTGCAGTTGAGTCATGCAATGCCTTTACACATATATCAGCCACGTCAGCACAACTGATTCCCTACAAGTAGCCTCGGTGATAAGCTTGTGCAACATGTTATTAATAATGAACTACTTATTAATTAGCCATCACTAGTCCCACCTGAGATATCCTATTTCCTTGGTCAAAAATGAGTGCTCTTTGTCCCCCGGGTTCTTCCTGATTTAAACCCATATTGACAAGAAAATTAGCTTGAACCAAATAAGATGGTTTCACTGACTATTGAAGGAAAGCTAAACATGGTAAAAGGACCAAGACCAATATATGCCTTTATGTAAGCAACAAAACAATATAAGATGTGACAACATTCCACTGAAACAGGTTAATAGTCCTACAGTTCATACAGAGTGACTCAAGGAAAGTTCGCTTGTGTTGCAAACCCTAAACTATCCCATTCCATATGCTATTTCGTATGTCAAGAACAGACATAAGACTCAAAATATAATACTGGAGTAGCCTTCCGGTCAAATAGGACACCACTACAGTCATAACCCACATATATATGTAGGGGTGGCAATTCCCAACAGGACCCGAAACCAACACGAAAATAAATGGGTTTGGGTTGGAATGCTCAACCCATCAACCTGTTCAAATATTCGGGTCAAGGTTTGGGTTGCGGGTCGACCCACCAACCCAAAAAACTTTAGAACCTATTTTTATATAAATTCTAACTCATCAACCTGCCAACCCAAAATTAACTCATCAAATTTGACCTTTTGACCCAAACTAACCCGCCAACCTGAAACCATCCGCCAAATTTGTTCCATCTGACCCAAAATCAACATGCCAACTTGTTTACCCAGTTTACCTAAACAGGTTATGTGGGTCGGATCCGGGTTGAATATTTTTGTAGGATAATCTCGAATTGCCAACCTGAACCCAACCCAATTTGCCACCTCTATTACTACATGCAGCAGTCAACTCATCTTGAACATAAGGTAAGCTTGTATTTCAATTGTTGGCGTACATTCATAAAACCCACAAGCTAGCTGTAATGAACTCACCAGTAATGGACCAGGTCGAATTATAGTATACCCAATGCCGGATCTTCTCAGGGCATCCTCTCCGGCCTATAGAGATCAATGAACGAATAAGTTAACTGTACCACATGATATAACATAAATATACCACCAAGAAAGAACAGACCTTCTTTGCTCGCAATACTTGTTCCCTTCTGCTAGTTTCAATTCCGGAACCTGTACATGAGACTAAAATGAAGTCTGTTTCTTGTCCAGTCTGCAAAACATATTGTTATTCAGATTTTCTTAAAGTTGAAATAAATGTATAACGGAATACAATAAAACAAATGTAGCTACCTAGTGGGAACATAACAGTAACTGTTTATATGCCTCAAGTTGGAGTGTAAATGTAAATTATGCCTATGTTCTGCATTATTCGGTTGTATGAATGCAAGAAAACGAACCAATTTTTCTTAGAACATGTTGTGTGAGCATGAAGTTGTAGTAGAGATTTCTCTATGTATAAATCTTTACCTAATTCTAGAGATACAAATAATGGTAGAATAGCTATTTTTTTATTGAACAGCAAACACTAACACCTTTTAGACTTGAACCCACCATCTCTTTGTTAGTGGGCTACCTTGATACACATTGATTATTCAAAAAGATTAGAAATTTTTACCGGCAATGCTTTTATATATTCCAATATCATTTGGAAGCTTCTCAAGTCCTGGTTCACTCCAGCAGCTCCTTCAGCAGGTCTCTGTCAGATTGAAAATAACTTAACATCAGTTTCAAAGCATACTTTTAGTTCATCTGTCCTTCTGTGTTCCAAATATAATTATGGAAATCACAGATAATTTCTACGGAGTAACAAAGCATAATTAGCATCTTCATGTTTTCATATTACTCTATACTCGTATGTTCTCCTAAACACCAACGATTCAAAAGTTGCATAATTACTTAAAGTCTTGAATAAAATGTAAGTATGAGATAAGATTCATGACAAAAAGGAAAACCATAGCTTTTATTAGCACTAAATATGGGGTTGAATAGTTGGTACGACAACATACCTGTCTTCGGGGTTCAAAGCGTATGGTCAATGTATGTACAAGGAACGGGTCAAGTGGAGGATCAGCTGGATTAACTGGCCGAAACGATGAAAATGGCACTCTTACCTAGCAAGACAAATATGAGATAAAATGTGGAGGTAAGATTCCCACCTGTCAAAAGATGAAAAGTAAATAAGACTGTTGAATGTAACTTAACGAGTAACTACCCATTTATCAATCGAAGGATAAGACAGCTCACCCTGCAAAACCCTACTTTTGTGCTAATTCTAGAAAAGTATTGGGTGCTTTGGCTTGTGTCTGCTGAAGGACCAGATTCGAGAATTAGAACATATGATCTTCCATTTCCCCCTATAGAAAGTATGAGACCTTCATACCTGAATTTCCGAGACTAGACTTAATCGTTGATGCAAGAGTACAATATTCATGTGTTAATATTTTTTCCACTCTGCAAGCAGAATCGAGCAGCTATTTGAGTCATACCTGTCCAAAGTGTTACCAAGAGGAAGTGATAGCTTAGTTGACAGTTCCACGTAACCTCCTCGTGTGAAAACGTAACCTGTTTACATAGCAAAGTGTTCATCACACTTGTTAATATCCATTATCTATGTAAATATTATAAATATTAGACTTTATTTTTATTTTTTTGAAAAAAAAAGTAACAGCAGAGACGGCCATCTGCTTTGTGTTGAGAGCAGCCACTACCACTCATACCTCAGTATTATTAGCATCCATTCTATCTCAACTAACAAAGTCTCAACAAGGAGATGTTGCAAGCCTAAAACGCTCATACCTGAAAAAACTGCATCACCACTCTCGCTGAACTCAAACTTAGCTTCCATTCCTCCATCATATTTGGCAGCATCCTGGAAATAAGTTCCCTTGCGAACTTCCCACCCATTCAATGAATCTGCAGACTTGAACTTTGCAAGTAAAAGCTTGCTTTTGCTGCTTTTTCCAGCTCGCAACTGCGCTAGCTTATTGTTGTAGTCCTAAAATAAGCAGTAAGTTATTAAATATGTGCCTCACAAAAGGATAAATGAAACTCCATCAACTGAATGTTTTTTAAAACATGAAACAGGTGTATTGTGCAAAATTACTATACTATATCAATCATGTACATTAGATTGACATACATTGCGGAAATAATTTTCAAGCTGTAAGAGGGAAAAAGGAGAACCTGAAAGGCTTTGCTGAGGTTGTATACACCCTGATGATCAACTCGGTTAAGATCGACAGTTATAGAGGATCTAGCAGTGGCACAATAAATAATCTTGGTGCAACCTTCTATAGCAACCCTGAGAGCGGCCGAATCTCCAACATCCCCAATCACAATTTTAACAGAAGTTGGCAGCATGTCCACGACTTCTTGGTCTGCATTCCTTACTAGAGCCTAATTAATCCGATGATTAATCACGTTAAATCAGCATTAACTTGATAGTATTTATTTTATAGGTTAAGTGTTATAAGATGTATCGAATTTTACACTTTCTAGTAATGTATTTACATAAATATAGTCTTAAACCTATACCTAACCATATAAAGTTTGACCATTGGATTCCATTTATTCTCTCTCTTTATATTCACCGATCATTTTAACATGTTTACTAATTAAATCTTTACCCACATCTTTATGCCTACATTTTAGGCTTTTGAACATTTTTCTTTCAGTAATTTTGTCATATGCATCCACATCAGCAACCTCCACGTCATCAAATTTTGCCTTTTTGATGATGTGGATGCAAACAGTTGCGCCTATCCTATAAAAAGTTGAATACATATAATAGCAGAAGTAATTAGGCACTTACATTAATAAAAAGCTAGTGTAAAATCCGATACATTCTGAAATGATAATCCGTATTTCATTTGTTGCAAGTTTCATATATCTTGAAATGCATAAACTAAACACCAATCATGTACCTTAACAGAGTAGCCCCTGAGCATGAGTTTTCGGACAACAATACGACCAACACGACTAGTAGCACCAATCACGAGTACAGTCGTATTCTGAGCACCCGGGATTGCAAATTCACACATGGGCCCACCCTCCTGAATAAGAAGGCTACTCTCATCATTCGTACGAGTAGTCCTCGATATCTGTCCCAATTCCGAAAACTTACGCCACGCCTCATCAAATATTTGTCTCGATCTTCTTCCCAGTCCAACCGGGTTGGCATCCACCAGCCTCTTCATCACTGACACAGAAGAGTCCGCCTTATCATTATCGCCATCATTAATGCTTAAACCATTGTCCTTCTTATTGTCATCATCACCCTCATTGTTGCCTGTTTCGGGCGGAGGGGATGATGATGATGATGATGATGAGATCACCAAGCGTCTACTGCTGGTGGTAGGATTATTGGCAATCCAGCATTTTGAGCTGCGATTGAAATCATTGTAAATTCTTCTCTTGTGGGAGCAAATTTTACCGTAAGTTGTTGGGGAGGTAAGTGCAGCAGCAGCAGTTGCACTTGTCATTTTGTTTATTTCTGTTTGTGATCACATGAGATGGATAAAGAAGAAGTTAATTTGGCAAGATGGATAAAGAAGGCCAGGTCAACTGACACAAACTACAACCACATAATAATCATTGACAAGATGAAACAACCCTTTATGTGACACAAACAATTTGCCACGTAGTCACACTTAAATTCACTCCTTTTTAAACGTTTTCATTCTTAATTTTAAAAAACAATTATAATAAATTAATCCTTAAACTATATTGTTACCTGTCCTGTCCTGTCCAAGTCAAAGTAAAAATGTTATAAATCGACTATTTATGTACCATTGAACTTATGGTGGTAATTTATAATCATCGTTTTATTTTTTCCATTAAACACTATATTTTAAACCAATTTCTAGCTTTGAACTGAGTTTAAAAGTTCTGAACGTGGAGTAAAAAAAAAGGTTATCTGCTTATACCTTGTTATCACAAATTTAGGAAACGAACCTATAAATCATACCACAAAAATATTATAAAAAAAAGCATTATAAACAATAATGACAGTAATGTATTAAGATTTCTATTTCTATTTCTATTTTCTATTATTGTAAGAGGAAAACTAAATCATAACTTCAATAGTCACTAGCCCTTTCAGTCACCCAATTAAACCCCCTAATAGGTAAGGGCAACAAGGGAAATGTTATATAGTAAATAAAAATGAAATGCACAACCTATAGAATTAAGTGTAAACAATTATTATAATTGTTTCATGTTCGGAAAATATTGCTTCAGAAAAAGGCCATAAAGAGGCTACAAACTGGGGCACTTGATGTGTAGGGCTGGTATCACTTATTTGGCCAAACAAACTATTCATTAAATGGGCCCATTAACCGAAATGTTAGTAATCTTAAACGGTAGGCTTCAAATTAGCACGGCCTGCATAAATTGCTGCTGTTTAACTTGGGGTTGAACCTATGCCCTGCTAAAACAAAACAAATAGATTATACATTAGTTGTTTAGATAATAAGATATGGCAAAAGTAAACTAACCAATAGAAAAAATACATATAAAATTTCATTAAAAAAAAAAAAAAAAAAAAAGTGTATATGAACTAAGTACCCTCAACACGCAACTCGTAATTTTGTAAGTTGTGTAGCCTTAGTTGTGAGTTGTGTGTCTGGGCTTGTGGTCAAGGCGTTTGTGACCGAGAAACCAACAGGCCACAAAATTGTACCCGCAATCCGCAAATTTGCAGGTTACAGGTTGATGGTGGTGGTTTTTTTTTGCGTAAATTCTCTTCTTTTTTATTTGTTTTCAGTAAGAATTTTTTAGATTTTTTTAGATTTATAAAATTTCTATAAATATTATGACCCTAAGATGAAATGATCATCAACTTATTCCACAAATTCTCTCAAAACACTTATTTTTGTTGGCTAGAAAATAAAAAACACACGTAATAAAACATAAGGAACATTGTTAAGTAGTACATAACATAAGTGTTGTCATTACAATAATTTCGAGGGTGACTCAAATGTACACTTGGAAAATGTTGAGTCGATTGAGACGCTTCTGATTCGATGTGCACCTTTGATTTTCTAAATGTTTTCCAGCAAGTGGCATTTAAAGATGATATTAAACATACAAATATTATAGTTTATTGATGTCTAAAAGGTTAGCAACTTACTGTTTTGGATCTTGATTTTGATGTTGAGGTGGATCTTGATCGGCTCGCCTCGTTGGTTATATCCTCAGAAGTCATGCAAGTAGTTCGACTATGACCATATTCCTTACACTGAATACATCGTTTCTGTTTTTTTTTTCCCCTCTCTTTTGGAAGGAATACGAGCATGCCCAGGTGGGCAACCAACTTAACTATTCACAAAGCAATGTCAACACAGTCTGCAGATCACCTGGATCGATCCAATCTGAAGGATGACCCATCGGGAGTATGGCAAGAAATATATCTCTGCTTAACAACTTAAATCGTCCTAATTGTACTTTCGCGCCACTATTATAACGTGCCCGCAAGGTAAACTGGACAACTGTCATTGTCTGCAATTGTATGCTCGTGTGTAAGGTTGACAGTCTCATCCTTTTTTCCATCTAGCACCTCAAAAATCACATTTGTTCTTGTCATCCATAGCTACGACAATTAAGTTAGCGTCAAGTAAGCCCTTTCAAATGTGTCCCGTCTATGATAATCACTGGTGCGCATGGTTAAGAAATGTATGTATTTGCAAGGATAGTAAATTTTAAAATATACCAATTGTAGTAGAATATGTATATGTGTGGACATGGAAACACAATATAATTACTTGATGTTGCACCAATGGACATGTAACATAAAAATCTATTTTCTATAAGCACATTTGTAATGCTCCTAGGGTTTGTCAGCTTCAGCTTGTAAAAATAAAGAGGAAGCAGTTGAATTGATTTTTAGAGTGTACCTCTTAACAACTCTAACATAATACTTTAGTCTCCAAATTCAATTGTATGTAAGACTGATTTCAAAACGCTCAGTCATGTCAAGTTTGACCAATTATATATTTAAAGTTCTATCAATGTTAAAAATAAAACGTGAGATTCCATGATTTGTTAATCACACGTCCAATAAAATTTTGCAATGTAATTTCTATTCACTTGTATTACGGAATGTTGTTTCTTTATATTATACAACATTATAATAAAGCTAATCGACGAGTTATTTCTTTTCAGTTTTCATAACCAAATTATTTACCTCGATCTTAAGTTGCAGGGTAAAGTTTGATCAATATGCAAAAAAAAAGAGTCCCAAAATACGAGTCCAATGTTACCATTGAGTCAAGTAAGGCTCAACATCTTAAAGTTTATTATACACTCGTCACAAAACATAAACATCCTTCAAATTAATGAATTTTAAGATATAACCTTAGATGAAATTTGAGTTCTTACTATTATTTTAATTTATATTTTATTCGTTTATATTAATAATTAATAATTTGAGAATAAAATCGTATTCTAAATATCTATAGATGATAGACAATGTGGTTAGGTGGTAGAGGGAGGATAAAGGTAATGTGTGTCGATTATATTTAATTTTTCTTTTTCATAATTTAGTTTCCAAATTGAAAAACTCTGTATAGTTTGATATATATTTATATTATTTTATAAAGTATTTTTATATTTTGCGTTAAAAAATATCAAATATATTTAAGTAATTATTTTTTCTAATAATAATGTGTAACAACTTCTCTATATGTTCAACAAACATTCAAATATTTTATATCTCCATTTAAATTTTATTATTACTATATTTTTGCAAAAATAGATATAAAAATTAATACTTTTCTCAAACTTTAAACTCACTTCATTGCATAGATAAAATTCTAATTTTAGTGATCGACGGATGCTCCCATAATATTCATAAGGTGGTTAGTGAGTTGCAGGGTAGAACAGTAATCTCGCATCTTTAGTTTTTGAAGTTGTTAAGGAAGACATGGGAATATTCTATAAGAAAGTTAGATATAAACATTGTTTTGCCATGCATCTTAACTATAAGATTTATATAACCTTTGACTCATTTAATTGAGAATATTCAGAGTATATGATTAGAAAATGTTGATTATTTTTAAATAACTAAACCAAAAATGAAGTAAAATTTCCCTTTTTAGAGATTTTTTCTCTCGGATGATCCGCTTCCCGTAGCAGATAGCAGTCACACAGTGGACCCCAAATCCCTTTATTTAACTATTCAAATCTCCATCACTCACCAACAAATCACAACCGGCCGATCTTTTCATCATCTTCACGTATCTCATCCACCTGCCTTTGGATTAACACATCAACATTGTGGCTCATCATGCTTCCACGGTCACACGTTATTCACTGTCCGATCAATCTTCATCCAACGGTCAACACCCTCTCACTTTCTCTCTCTATTACCAATATCCTCCCGCCCTCTCTCTCTCTTTATTTCCACTTTATGACGTATCACCCTCTCCCTCTCACTAAAATATATTTATTCTTTCAATCTCTAAAAGTTCATTAAAATTAAAATAAAAAATACAAATACAAATAAAATTAAAATAAAAAATAAAATGCAGGAACAAGCAGCAACGAGTTCAATGGCGGCGAGTTTACCTTCAAGTAGTGAGAGATCTTCCAGTTCTGCACTTCAGATTAACGTCAAAAAAGGTCAATTTCTGAATTTTTATTTTTTATATAGCTGTAATGAGCTAAATTATGAAGCTTGGTAATAGTTCGTTAATTCTGAATGCTGATTTGATTGATTCGGTGTATATGTATGTGTACGTTTATTTATGATATATTTTGTATCTGGAAGATGAATTAGTCATTTACAATTATTGTAAGTGGATCAGTGTGTTTATATTTACTTGACTTGTATTCCTGGTGATTTATATAATTTGAGGCTGCAACTGAATTGAATTCAGAGTGTGATCTTGAAATTTTTAGCATGATGATTATTTATATTTTTTGTAAACTAATTATGTAGGTTTTAACTTTTTTAGGTAATGTGTGATATTGAGCTTGAATTTTCTTTTTCTTTTTCAATTTTGTCAGAACGATCCTTAAACTATTTAAGGATTAATAATTTGCATATTTAAATCTGTATTTGTTAAAATAAAAATTTCGCATATTTAATCCTTAAACTATATAAGATTACATGATTAACCCCTCACTTGTTCTCTGTTGCACGTAATCACCCGTGCATTGCTCTATGGATTTACCCACTTTATTTCCTAAATGGTTTTTTGCTTTATAGTTTTTTACAACCTAATTATCCGTGTTATTGTGAATTGTTAGGTTTGCACCTAAATAAGCCATTGACTATTGTGTAATTAAAGTTTGTTTGCTGGTTTTGTACTTTTATTCTAAAAAGAAATGGTTTATCAAACTAAAATCAATGTGGTTACATTAACCAAAAGTAATAGCTCTATTTACATATTTATTCGAGATGCAGGTATTTTGCTACTAGCTTTATTCATTCCCAAACTTCAATGTTTTTAAATTTGAAATTGTGAAGATAAAACCATCTCGTCTCAGAACAAGTGTCAGAAGGAAATGGAACACGGTTTTAGTACGTAGCAATCAAGTATTTACTCTTTAATGACTAAATGTTTAATGTCTACTTTTATGTTAGAATGTGTAGATAATGGTAATGTGAGATGTTTGTTAACTTGTTTTTGAAAGTAGACATTCCTTTTAAGACGAACTAAATTATCCTGGAACGGATGTACCAACCACAATTGGGGATTTTTCTGGGTCAACTTTGATATATAGATTTCTGACTTGTGATCTCATGTGATAGGAATGGAGAGTGATGATGAGATCAGAAGGGTGCCAGAGATGGGTGGAGAAGCTGTTGGAGCATCAGGATCCGGTAGAGGACCTGGGTCAGTGGCACATCCAGACCGGGTTCAAGGCTCCACTGAAGGTTCAAGGAGAAAAGGGAAAAACCCGGCTGACAAAGAAAACAAGCGCTTAAAGAGGTATCTATCAATAGTCAATTAATTTCAGAAAAAATAAATTTACTTGCCAATATATCTAGAGTTATCTAGTTTCAGCAATTATGAGTTGATACTTGTATATGCGTTATGCCATCTCCGTTTTCAAAGATGTGTTAAGTTTAAATTATATAGTATGTTTATTATGAATCTTTTGTAGTGGTATTTTTATTTTTTCAGAACAAATTTTACAGTCATGTTTACATGCAATAACTTTTTTTTACAGAAACAGGCAATAGGAGGCCTATTTGGATTACATGGAGCCGGAATTTCATAGATATACACAATAACACAAAAATAACACAAAACATAGATGCATTTGTTTTATAAGTTATTAATTACTTGTGTTTTTGTTTTATAAAGGTTGTTGAGGAATCGAGTTTCAGCTCAACAAGCAAGAGAAAGAAAGAAAGCATACTTAGGTGAGTTGGAGGTACGAGTGAAAGACTTGGAGAAGAAAAATTCGGAGCTTGAAGAGCGTTTGTCCACATTACAAAACGAGAACCAGATGCTTAGACATGTATGTCTCTCTATCACCTCTCTTTTTTCAACACCATTTGTGTAAACCCCGAATGGATACTTTTCATATGGTTTCAATATGTATTTGATTAAATTGTTCTTATGCAGATCTTGAAGAACACAACTGCGGGCATGCAAGAGAGGAAATAGAAGTAGATTTAGAAGCAAGTAAATACTAATGAATGATTGTAGCAATTAAAAGCTTGAGATTTTCCGTAAGATTAGAATTATCCTTTTCATGTTTCTTGTGTATTTATTAAAAAAGACGGAGATTATGATTGTTTAAGCTATATCCTAAATTTAATTAGCTGACAATCAGGCATCTTGTTCCACTTTTAGCATATTAGCAGCCTAAGTAGCTGATAATCAGGTATCTTATTTTCGACTGCTTCAGCAACTATTAACAATGTTGGCATTATTAGGTTGAGTGTACGGAATTGTAGAGATGTATAAGAGTTCAACCTTGTTACATGATTATGATGTCAAGTTCTCAACCACGTATCTATTTTTGAACCACAAGAACTCTACATCAAACTTTAGTTGAGCAGTCAATAATGATTAGTTAGGTGGCGACAATTCTTTGAAATATCAGACTTAGAATGTGATGGGTCCATCACGGAGTCGAATATTGGGTAGGAGTGAAAATGATAACTTGGTGATACTTTTTGAAAGAAAAATAGGAGAAACTTAACAGAATTCAACTTAACCAATCATTGTAATAACTTACTTACTCTATACTGAAGTCGGATTATGAGAAGTGAGAGAGTACCCTTGGAGAAACACGACAACATTTATATTTTTATTTCTTGTTTTGCACAGCATTATCACAGTCAAATAACACGAGAGTGACATCAACAGGAACACTAGAGTCTCTAACGCAGCATTCCCAAATTTTTTTAATTCTGAAAAGATAAAGAAATCAATGGAAATAATAAAAAAAATTATTCTCGAATGTTTTTATTCTCTTTTTTTCCACTAACAAAAAACTTCAAGAATATAATGCAAAAAAGCCTAAATAAGGCAAAGATTATATATATATATACTATATTTGCAGAATACTCGTGCAATGTGACAAAAAAATTTATTTACTTCACGTTCATTTGATTTACAGTATTATGTTTTGTGTAATATTTTAAAAATAAAATTATAAGTCAATACACTAACATATAGTTTTTAAAAGGGAAAATCACTTTTGCCATTTTTAAATAATGTTAAAACAAAATCCTTGAGAAGTTTAATACCACATAGTTGCAAACTCGATGGCCGAATTGCAAGAGTCAAATTTCACCTTATCACAAGATTTGACTTTAAATGAATTTTTTTATTTTTTATTTTGATATTAAATATTGTGAAAAAAAGTATATGGTATGTAACATAATATGAAATTTATAGAACTTTGTAATCTTAAAATTTGATCAAAAAAATTAAAATTCTAGAATATAGAAATAGACAATATAAAAACAAATTTGACATGTAAATAAAGGTGTAAAAATAATAAGTCCGAACAAAACAAATTTAAAGATTTGTTTTTTTAGAGAATGAATTTGGCACTGAAAGGTAGACAAACTGTCTTTGACAATTCGCAAACGAGTTCGCTCATTCCGAGCTCTCCGTCCACAATTGGCACATCATGTAATTCCTAATATTTCAAAAGTTATGTCACATGTGTATTAGTTTATGATGTAATGATGATAGTATTAATGAGAATCTAACAAATGTAGTGGTATTTAGTATTCTCCTTTGACTTTTTAAAAACTAACCGATATCGTAGGGGTATATTAGTCATTTCAATTTAAAAAAAAACATCTCAAATGTGTCATATATTGTATGGTATAATATAATTTCACTAAGTTCCCTTTTTTATAATTCTAAGTTTTAACAGAGAATGTAAAATGCTTTACAGATAAGTATAGATATAGATATGTCTCAACTAAAATTAAATGTCATATGTTTATTAGCTTATAATGTAATAATGTAATAATGATAGTATTAATTAAAATTTAATAAATGTGAGGGCATGTCGGTAATTTTTCATTGATTTTTTAAGGACTAACTAATATTGTAGGTGTATATTAGTTATTTCAATCTAAAAGAAAAGCTTGAACAAGCACAACACTATCATGACAAAATCTTAACAGAGTCAGAAAAAGAGGAAGAGAAAAAGGAGTAACATCATTGAGAACAGGAGATCTGAAGTTTTGGTGGAAGATAAAGTAGTTATAGATAATCATAATTATTAAAAAGAAATCTCAAATGCTTTATATATTATTATGGTATAATGTAATTTGATTAACTTTTCTTATTAAAATTTTAAGTTTTAAAAGAAAGAAATTAAAATGTTTTATAACTAAGTATATATATATATATATATAGGGTGGAGATTAAGAAGGAAACAAAAAAATTAAAGAATGAGATAAATAAATCTCAACCCTTGATTTCATTAAATAAATGTTGTTAATATTCATAGGTGATGAATGTTATTCAAAATTTAACATTCATCACAAATAAATTTTAAAACATTTTTTTATATGAAAAAATCAAGGGTCAAGATTTGTTTCCCTCATTTCTCAAGATTTGAAGTCTCCCTATGGATCCTTCCCCTATATATATATATATATATATATTTAAATATAAATATATATATTTAAAAAAATATATATTTGTCAACAACACTCCTAGGATTCTCCTTCCAAGCGCGCCAAATAGCCGTGCATTTAAAGTAATGATTGGTGGCTTATAAACGAGGAAGAAGTTGCACCTAAACAGCAATATCTTCGTTAAGAATAGAATAATGTATTGTAGATAGAGCATGAACCCGTTTATTTCTTCACTTCCACACAAGCCAAAGCAAGATATATGGACCGCACAAAATATTTCATTTTTCACCTTACAACCCAAGTCATAAAATGATGAGCTAATGGTGTTGTCAACCACAGAAGAGACGTTTCTTACAAGTCACAGCATAAACCAACAACTTTCAAGTCGACAAAACATAAATCCAAATCGAAACTGTCAATTTTAAACAGATTTTGACAACCCTACATACTATAATTCCAAAAGGTAAGGATGATGGCAAGCGACCAGTAAGAAACGTAAATCAAAACTATTAACCAACAAATTAAAGTTCATTATCATAACCAAAAACTCCACAAGGAAGTACAAATCTGTTGTAACAAATTCATGAGTTTCAAGGCCAAAAGAAACTCACAAGAATACTGGCCTCAAGAATATCTATCATCGGCCTCAAGAAAACCACAAAAATATCAACCCGCATTTACTTCAAAATATTAACATTCAAGCAAAAATAATTGGTCTCATGTTTTATTCAAATAATCGACGTCTCCCAAAAAAATATGAAAGTATATGCATTAATAGACTTTAGATGACTTCCAACATGTTTCCCTTTCAACTAATTGTTTTTTATTCGACCCGTTTAAGATTAAACACAACCCAAAGCAATTCATTCAAGATTAAAATCCATTGACTCGGCAAACTTATATCCTTGAGTTCAAAAGAGATTTTTGAACTTCTCGCATCACACGTTCTTAAATGATCAAAGGTATTTTCTTGCTCTTCCACAGGGGCATGTTGCCCATGAAACTTTTTGAGACTACACATGACAGGAAAAATATGCAAATATGCAGACGATAACACTAAACATTAGGTGTAGGTCTTTAAGGATATCTAACTAAATATTCTAACAACATACCTTTTTGAATCGGATCAAAAACATAATCGTAACCACAGGTAAAGGTTTATTCACTCAAGCGGATTGACTGTAAGTTTAGCTAAACATGAATCTGATCAAATAACCGAACTTAGGCAAGCCAGAAACCCGTCTAATGTGTCCAACAAGTCAACAGGTCAAAAGTCGCCCAAAGTCTATTAAATCGTATACCGCCTCCTATATCCCTTTAATTCAAAAATTCAGATTATTAATGTAATTACTAATAACATAGTTTTATGTATTCCAGATTTCGAAACCGATACAGTATATATCTAAAAAGAGATACAAATGTGGATAAAAAGAGTTTCTGTGGGTTAACCCGACCCAGAACATTACGACAATTACTAAAAGTGAACCATTTCAACCCAAATCCATTTTGACCCATTACCCGTCCCAACCCGTCGATATTTTGTCTCCTCCAAGCTACAGTTTCTAGTTCAAAAACCAACCTTATGCAGAGAAAAACCTCTAAGCAACACGTCGTTCATACCCTGATTACTCCAAGGTTTGACCATTTAATATTTCAGAAAAAAAAAAATCCCTCCAGATATGGACTGCCAGTAATAAGTCCTTACATTTATTAGAAACATAACAAATGACAATGTTGCAGAAGAAACCCAAGATATACCTATAAGCATTTTATTAGGGCCTCCACTGATTCCTACAGTGTATCCATGATCTGAAATAAACACTGAAATTTAACTGGAGATATAACAGAATTTAAGTTAAAACAAAGAACAAAGGTATCCCATGATCACCATGTGCTTCAACGGGTAAAAAGTAGATGATATTCCACGTGATCACCATGTGCTTCGTCAACTAAACGCTTGTAATCATCAGGTGTCCCATGTCGACTGCTTACTGCAAACATATAGGTTACCTGCATTCACACCATTAACTCTCATAATTCTTCAATTTGAATAGTATTTATTAAATAATTAGTCAATTTGATACGATCACACTTATATTTTAAATCTTTGAATATAACGATTATAAACACACTTCAAGTGCCTTTCACCCCCATTCAGCCCATTAGATACGATCACACTTATATTTTAAATCTTTGATACGATCACACTTATATTTCAAAGTTGAAGTATTATCTTCACCTGAATTTCATCAAAACAAAGAATGCTTGCTCCTCTTCTGTCACCACGTTGGTCAACAAGAAACTTATCTGCTACAGCAGGAAGAATATTTTTCATTTGCATCTCTGCCTTATAGCTTTCTTCTACAGCTACCCATTCCTTAATTTTAGTATCAAAAGGAAGGTTCATTATCCAATTAGCAATGTTCGATTGCATAGAATTGTCTTGTACTTGATTTTTCCATATTTTATGCACACACTCATTTATCTCAAGCATAGCATGTAATAGAAATATATGAAAGTCAAAAAATGGTTTTGAACTTATGATGAAGTTAAAAAACACTCATAATATTGCAAAAGAGACATTTTTTCACATGATCATATAACGACGGGGTTTCAATTTATTTTTCACATATCACTGTTATCTAGTAAGGCAGGGCTCTTAATCTTTTCGGGTCATGTTCATATTCAAGTGTCAGAAGTGGTTCTCATTCATACTATCTCAATATGTACAATCCCAACAACTTGAGACATAACATCATAAAATGATTGCCAAAATATCAACAATGGTAATACTTCTTCCACAATATATGTAAAAATAATAAACCAATATATCAAATTTAAATGGACAAACTTTTTATTCAATAGTACAAACTACAACTTATACAACGGAACACTCGCCTCATGAAAGTGAAATCTTCTTCTATGGGTAATAATTCCTTTAGTGGCACTATAAAACATATCCATAAGTATTTTCTTGCCTACAAAAGTATAGTAAAGATCAAATTAGCTATAACAGCAAATTTCAAAGCATGATTAACTTTACACAAGAAGCTAGACCCAAAAATTCAATAAGCCTTTGTCTCCAAAAAGGTATGAATTATATGAGTAAGGGATTAGCAACAAACCACTTCCAACATTCCCATAAATATACAATCCTTTAGGAGCTTTGGGTACTGAGGGAGGCCTGCCAAGTGCCAACTACTGAACCCTTTCTCGATTTAGATACAAAACCCATTTCCCAACTCAGGTTCTACATTCACATGCTTTTTCCTGAATATAACAAAGCATCAATAATCTAAGAAACGTCAACACTGAAGTCATTTTTTATTATTCCATAATATGCCTTACCGATCGAGCCATTTTCCCAAGAATCTATTATGTGCCTTGTCTATTGATCAATTCCTGTGCTGCTTACTCTCAGTTTCATTCAGTAAGAGTCTGAATAGCTCATTCTCACGAGTCTCTTCCCACTCGGCTAGTTTGACCTACACATATATAGTAATAGTAATAATTATATCATCTCAATATTTATAAATTACAAAGACAATATAATCTCGAACGTACTTGATATTGTTCCATTTCTTTCTCACAATGCTGTAATCTTTCAAGTAAATAATCAAGTTCCAACGCAACTTTCTTTTGATAAGGATCAAATTGTAATTTTCCTTCATTTGCAAGATGTTTATACTGTTTAAGTGGTCCTGAATTAATCCGAATAAGTATATCAATTAGAGAACATAGAACAAAATTTAAACAAATAAACAACTACAAATTGCCAAGAAATGTAAATCTGACAATGTGAATAGCTACTAGTTTCTCTCCCAACAACATATCTTTTCGGGAAAAAAGGAGTTACTTTATATTTTAATACACATGAGAGCCAAAGTTCAAATACTCTACAAAATATAATAATAATAATAATAATAATAATAATAATAATAATAATAATAATAATAATAATAATAATAATAATAATAATAATAAAAATAATAATAATAATAATAATAATAATAATAATAATAATAATAATTAAGAACTCAAATTCAGTTCGAATTTTGACAAAATGTATCTAGATACTTCAGAATTAAACTTGATTACGCAAAAATTGAATTTGCACTCGACGAGAGAAACTTTATTCAGCAATTTGCCAAATTAAAAGAAAAGGAAAAATCATCCGTGCACTTACTCTACTAGCAAAGTTAAGTTCATGAGGTAAATATGTATGCAATTGAAGTTACAAGGTTGATTATACAATTAAATTTTACTCGCTGTGAGAATGTAACAAATTCTGAAAATTATGGGTGATCAGAGTATAGACGAAGGGCTGTGATTAGGAAAAAAGTGGTACCACGTTGAGTAACAAAACCTAGAGATCGAAATTGAGAAATTAGGCGACTCCTGTTTGAAGAATTGGGGGGTTTTTTGTTGGATCACGAAAGGGATGGAAATGGAAAAATTAATTGTAAGTTTTGGGAAGAAAGTTAACATGGAAATAAGTAAACTTGACAGTAAAACTGAGAATTGCGAGTTGTAGTGATTTTGTTAGAAGATTGAGAGAAGGGAGAGATTCCATGAAAATCGTATTGTGAGTCTACCATTTATGTTGTCGTAGTGGGAGTCTCCCATTTATGTAAACGATGTCTTTTCGGATGATAAGTCACACGGGGGCAGCAGCAGTTCAATAATGTCGTAGGCAGCTCTATAATTGTAATACACAGTTGAAACTGGTCTGAACGTAAAGGAACAGCCATTATTGTAACATCGCTAATTTATAGTAAATTTTAGGCATCCTAAAACTCCAATAATTTTTACTCTCTTGGAAGGTTTTTCATATAAAAAGATTATATGCTTGTTTTTCTATTTTCTTTTTGTATTAGCTTGACTGTCAACTTCTATAAAAAAAACCAGTTCCAACAAATGGGTTTACATATCAAGGAAAAAGGAAATAAAAGATAACAATGATAACATAAAATGCAAATGTTAAAAGTTACAACTACTGATAAGGAGTTTATCCTTTAATGTAAACTGCACTTCGATTGTGTTTGAACTAAATGAATGTATATTTAGATTCCATTGGGTACAACTGACCAGTCAATACCCATTCCATTTGTACAGCCAATATGCAATAGTAAAAGGAACCAAACATTGAAGTAACCATCAGGAAAAAAAGATCAATTATTTTTCCATAAAAGATACAGGAAGATTAATATTGCTACAAAGAGACGTATAACTTAATAACTTATGCAATAAAAATTTGTACCTCACGTCCACGTCCTACAAAAACGGGTACCCACCCCACGGCTTACCTTACTTCCGGTCAAGAATGCTCTTTCTGAGCGGTGGTCATGTATTGTACAGTACAACTGATCGATCCATTGACCGATTGTACGCTATATAATCAGCACGTATCATTAGTCAATACTCTTCTGGGCTATGCACAGGTCAATGATATGTTTCTTTGCAACAATGGACATGGTGATGGTGAAACACCATTAACAAAACCCGATATGTGTTCACAGTTCCATTGCACAGTTGGCGGTAAACCAAGCAAAGAAACATTTTTCATACATATTCCTTCAAAAGGGGCACCCTCAATCCCCAACAGCATAGGTGCTTTTCTTGAATTAAAACTCACCACATTAGTAATAAATATATCCTTTACCTTTGGTAGGGCTTTTGGGTCCCACCCGTCATCTGGGTGGTCATCGGCACCTCGGCTAAACCTTAAGGGTACCTTCACTTTATCCATCGTAATATTAGTAATAGTGATATTTACAATATACCCCCCTCTACCTTTGTCTGTTTTTATTCGAATACCGGCTGCTGAATTTTGAATATGAAGATTCTCTACTCGGATATTTGAAATGCCACCGGACATTTCGCTACCGATCCCGACACCTGAACACGTTGGGGTGGTTCCGGACACTCGTCTGATGACAATGTTGGAGCTCGGACGGGCCATGGATATACCATACTGGTCCCACCCGCTCTTTATTGCTACAAGATCATCCCCACTTTCTATATAACAATCTTCAATACAAACGTTTGTGCATGAATCTGTGATAGTTAAGGACTAAGATGTTAATCGCTCCAAACTGTAAAATACGACACTTTTAAGGGGAGAAAGGGAATTCTTAAAGAGCACTGCTTTCTTGGTTATACTTAGCTAAGTCAAACCGTAAAATAAGACAAAGGTCAGAAAGGGAATCTTTGACAACGTCACAACAAGAAACAACATATAATGACGGTAAAGTTAAAGAGGATACCTGGGTCTATGCCGTCAGTATTTGGAGCGTTTAGTGGAGCCAATATAGTCATGTCTTTAATTACAACATTACTGCATAAAGTGATACATGGGCTATTAGTTACAGCTCATATTTGACAACAGAAATAAAATAAAAAAATTATTACTATTATTATTTTTAATCCTCAAAACTAGCTAGTTTTAAAGTGCTTTATGTGAAGGTATAGTGGAAGGGCAAAGTTGTCCAGAAGCATTTGTTTTCTCGGCTTTTTTTTCAAGCACCTCAAATTTATATTTTGTTTTTCCAATGTATTAATCATAGAAGCCATAAGTCACATTGGCCTCATTATGCTTCATTAAATCAAAACAAAATGTTGTGAAACTTTTTGTTGATTTGTTCATTTGTTCATCACTTACATGTGAGGAATCATGTGCTATTGATTTCAATATTCATGGCCATTCAATGTTTAAGGTGCTAAGACGTCCAATAAATAAATTAAACAGCTCACCTCTTATTTTTATAGGGGCCCATGAAATAAAATGAAAATGGAACACAATTGGTTAAAAGATCGAACCAAACTGATGAAAATTTACTTAAACAAATGCCACTTTAAAATAAAAGCATGTACCGTTAGATCCATATCTAGACCAGAGATCAAATTTGGAAAATATGTCATGATGGAGCCCATATTGTATGAAAGGCGATGATTAAAAAGCATTTTATACTTTTCAAATGCTCTATCACTGCCTTTTCTTTTGAATTCTATTTCAATTACTCCGTATTATTATATGTAATAAAGTGATTCATATTCAACAATGATACGACTTTAAATGAATTAAAACTAGCATAATTCATTTTTTTATAGAAGGCTTCTCAACGCATGGCTTGTGATGATAATCATGATCTAATAGTTAAAAACTAAACTAAGTCTTTGATATTGATGTCAAAAAGACTAATTTTCAACTTCAAAATTCGTGTAATCATTTAGATCAGAGATGGAAAATTTACAACCATATAAACATTAAATTCTGTAGAAACTAACATAATCTTATCAATCTTGAACTTAAAGGATGCTGTATTTGACTCTCGAGGGTCAAACTAACAAATAAAAGAGGATGATCAAACCTGCAGTAAACTGGGTGGATGGTCCAAAAGGGAGAATTGCGAAATGTAAGGTTGGAAATGAGTATGTTTCTTGAGTTCATGATTTCAACAAGGTGACCTCTAGTGTGTTCCAATGTCCTATTCCACCATAGGTCCCACCACATCTTACCACGTCCATCAACAGTTCCATTTTGTCCTGAAATCAAACAAAAGTTATATATTAGCCACTCATTGAAAAATTATTTACTGTTATTCAACTCGAAGTCTGTATCATTTCAGTATCATGATTATAACCCATCTAGTGGAAAGTGCAAAAAGTCAACCTTTTGATTTATATTGTGCATGGATCAATCTTTTTTATTAATTATATTGCACAAAAAGGGATTACCATGATAATTTTTATAAAGAAAGAAAAGAAAATAAATATGAAGTTCTATATGAAAATATTTCATGTCAGATTTAAAATAAAATGATTCCATTGAGTGTACAATACAGACTCTAACCTTTTAATCTAGAACATGGGATTATTCTAATATTCAATTAATATATAAAAATAGTAATCGAGCATAATACTGAGAAGTAGAAAGAGATGATTGCATTCGAACCATTATTCAAAGAACTTATTCATTGATAAAATACGACACAAAAGCATCACAATTATAGGTATGATTCCCCATTGTAGTGTGTGACAAATGAGACTAATATTTTGGCCTAAAAAATATACTATAGATTCTATTTTATTAAAATAATAAAGCTACAGGTCATGCTTTCCCACCACACATTGATATTTAAATAATTGAAGTGTTAAACAAGTATTAATGACAACAATTAGTGACAAGGACAAGAAAAGGTAACATGATCTTGTACACTTCCCTACGAATCAATTTTATGACCGTCATCACCAAGAATATTATAATAACCATTATTACTTCAGAATACACTCCATTTGTTCGAAAGTTTATAGTTTAGATTTTGAGATCAAATGAGTCACCCTTAGGGGCCCAAATTCGATGTAGACATGTTGATGAAGATTTAAAAGATAAAAAAGGAACATTTATGCATCAAAAATATATTTGGAACGAAGCATCTAAACATGATAGTGAGAAGTAATATTATGTCAAACTTGGGATCGGAAAATGAGCCATAAAAAAAGCCAAAAACATTCCAATTTTTACAAGAGAAGTATCAAGAACTGAAGCCAGAAAAGTTTGCCACTGGGTTCATAAGTAATATTTTAGCAATGCTGGTATATAAAATCAGCAGGTGCATAACTAAAAGAAATCAGTGGGTTCCGTGTGGGGCCACTCTCTGTTGTAAAAGTTATATTTTGGTGCAACCTTTTATTAGTAGTCAAACGTACCTTCGATATAGATCATTGAAAACAAGAAGAAAAAGTTATAGATGATGGTTTACCTGTAATGACAACATTTGTAAGACCATCACCATGAATTAGGCTTATATGTCTTCCTCCTAATCTCTCTCTCCCTCTTCCATAAGAAGGTAATGGCTCAATAATAGGCCATTCTTTCATATCCTAGAATTCAATCAGAAAAATTAAAACTTGATAAATAAGAAACGACCATCTTATTTCATAAGCGAGTTTTATAAATAACAAAACTAGACTTGCAACATTTTTTATTCGATATTAATTGACTATTATTAGTCCAATGTCAAAATCCCTATTGTGGTGAATTGGTGATAAAGTAAGCTAAAGGTAACTTTATCCTACAACTTTGCAAAATAGCATTTTTCATTACTAGTAAGAATTGTTGACATTAATAGTCTCTGCATCCCCAGCCAGTTCATTTATTTGACAACCAAACACTTTATGCAAATTAAATTACTCAACCAAAATAGATACAAAGAGTTACCCATTTCTGACCTTTGTGATAAAATAACATTGATTGTTTGATATAATACATCAAGAACTTAGACAGTTTGACCCAAAGTCAACATTACAAGTGAACCCAAATTGCTTAACCAGCTTAAAATCTACAAACTAAACTCTCATCATTAACAGTTAATACTCTAATCTATATAAGCATCACTTCTAAGTGTTAAACTAACTATCTAAGGCCTTCAAAGAAAAAGCCAAAATTTTGACTTTTTCCAATTGGGCAACCCAGAGACAAGAAGTTCCTTGAATATTAATAAAAAATGTATTAAATAAATTGCCTAAAAATATAAAATTACCTCTGAGCCCATAATAACAGCACCATCTTCAAGAAACAATGTAAAATTACTAGTAAGATTAAAACTACCAGTAACCCACTTCCCTCTAGGAACATTCAACTGGGCCCCACCTTTATTTTCAAACTTTTTCATCTCCGTCATCGCCGCCGTAAACGCCGCCGTGTTTGACGTAACTCCGTCACCAACCCCACCAAATTCCACAATCGAAATCTTCACCGCCCTTACCGGAACCAACACCTCACATGTATCCGACCCAGATAACCCATACACAAAACCCGTATCAGAATCGGGTCGGGTGGGGAACCCAGAGTCGTTGGTGGTGATTTGGAGGATGAGAATGAAAACGAGAGTGAATAGAAGGAAAGGGAAGGCCCATGATGGTTTTTTAACGGCGGCGATAAGTTTGTTAACAATTGGGTAATCGCTAACGTCCATTGAAATAATAATTATTGTTACTATAATTATACCTGATTAATAAGTAGAAGACATGCATGTGAACTTTGGTTTGTTTTTATGGGTTTTGGGATGTGTGAAAGGTGAAAGATACAGAATGTGAATACGGAGACACAAAAAGGAGGGGGGGATTTGTTTTGGTTATGCAGAAACAAAGGAAGACGACGAGAGAAGGGTAGAATAGGTTTTTAATTTTTGTTTATTTATGTACAGGAAAGAGACAAGTAAACAACTATGCATTTTATGTTATTAATTGGATTTATAATCTCATTTTAAGAAGGGTAACGATGTTTGCTCTTCGCTGTATTTTTACTTTCAATTTTGTTCATTTTTAATTATTATGTAACATAAAACTTGAATTATTGTTTTATAAATTTTTATTTTTAAAAGTTTGATACTTACACCGAATATGATTATATCTTAAAAAAAAAAAAAGTTTCATGTGTTTAGAGATTTTGTTAACAATATACGCATGTGTGGTGCAAGTGTCTAATTTCTGAGTGCGAAATCATAGTTAAAGTGAAAGTTTCGAATTACAAAATAGTAAATTTGATTTTCGAGTCACATAATAGTTAAAAGATGGACAAAAGAAAGTATAATCGAAAAATGTAACAAGAAAAAATATATAAGGAAAAAATATAAAACTAAAAGCACATTATGTTTTGAGATAATTAACATTAATATTTTATGTTATTTGAGTTGTTGCAAGCTCTAAGCACTATTCAATCCCATCTTATATCCACCGTAAGTCTTAGGGATAACACGCGGTTATGATTTTTACTGATATTTGAACATTTTTATATATATTTTTTCAAAAGCCATTGCATACATCAATACCATGGTGTCAAGAAAATGTTGTGAAGTTTATGGAGGCGTTTGCTCTTTATTTTTTAGGTTAAATAAATCGAATATGAAGTAAAGACAAAAACATTATAAGCACTTAATGAAGGTAATTACACACTTAACTTTTAAAATTGCTTAGTTGACCATAAGATAAATCACTTTACATGTCAAACTCAACACCATTATCCAGTAAAGAAATACTTCTATTGTTTTACATCCAAATTAATTATTGAATTTAAATCAAATACGTTACATTTTCAGAGGTGTTCATCCATTCAGTCATGTCTTTTTCCAGATATTCCATAACACATTCATTTTTCCATTGCCCACCGGGCCACTTCGCATACCACGACTCTTTTTAGTTTATAAAATTCCCAGCCACCGAAAATATGGGATATTAATTTATTTGAGCAACTGAGATAAGATATCGACATATGTAATCCGGGTTATATTGTTATTGTTATACTATTATATTGGGTGAAGGATAAAAAGGAAGAGAGGGGCAGACATCAATCATTCCGCGTCATTGTGAAATTTGTAAAGATAAAATGTAATATTATTATAACGCAGATATGAGCGACAGATTATAGAAATTAACGGTCAAAATCATTTACCCCTTATATTCTATCTAAATCACCATCTTCTCTGATCCCTCTCATTATACTCTTGTTTAGAAAACGTAACTTTTTAATTAAAATGTTACTATTAAAAATCAAAGTTATAGTATTTCTTTTTAAAAAATGGCAATAAAACTCAATCTTGGCCCACTGTTTTCTAAGGATAGGAACAGAAAGACTAGTATATGGACAGAGGCGCGAGATAGCCGGATCACGAGGTTAAGCGTGCACACGAGATTCTGTGATGGACTCAATAATACCAGCTCACCTTTTCAACCGATCCAATTTAATTTGCATTTTCTATTAGTAAACTTCTCTTCTCTTCTCTCTTTACTATTAAAACCGGAGCAAAATTAGGCAGTCACTATAAATTTATTCTCCATTAGATGAATTCAAACCATTAAGTGATTAGGTAAATTGACTAAAGACGATTGATCTACATTTTTTAAATCAATGATTAGCTAATATATATAGTTAGAGGTCTCAAAAAGACTACAGTACCCCTAAATGTTCCCAAAATTACCCAAATTTATATTACCCATATATACATTTTCCGTACGCCTCTTTGTCGTTTAATTCGTATTCACGTACTGTTCTCTACTATTCATAAGGGTTAAAATGGACTTTTTAATAAAAGAAAGTTTAATTCTTATAATAGTTGTAATATTTTAAAATAAAATTATCATGCAGCTTAGTTTATAACATTCAAAAGTAAAAAAAGATAGTCGGCGAGGTGCGCAAGTTCGATTCTTGAGCCTCCTCTAATTTATTTTTTATGTACTTTGCTTTTTACTACTCTCCAATTTATAAACTTAAGGACATACTTTATTTGTAATCGTAAGATAGATACTTATATTTTTAAAGTATGATTATGTAATATATTTATTGAAAAATAATTACTACTAACATATAAAATTAATATCATTGTTACAAATTAGCAACATTTATAATATTTCATTTAAAAGAAAAAAAAAATGCATAATGGAACTTTATATGCTTATGAATATTTGTCTCTATTTCGTTTAAGAAATACAAAGACATACACATTTGTAATTATACTACTTACATATATTATTTCAAGTGAAATTTAAACATAATGGTTTGTGATTGTTGGAGTATCTTGCAATATTGAAGGATAAAGACTTTATGATAATTTTGTTAGGTATATACTTTTGTAGGTTTCTTTAGTTCTTTTTTACTTTAATATATTTTAAATAACAATAAATTTTGGTGACGTCAACATTAGTTTTTATTTTGTGTAACTCATATAATTGAATAAACGAAAAATAAATATTACATAATGACTACTTTGTATTATTTACATACACTTTGCACTTTTGAGTTTTATTCCAATACTTCAATTTTGCAACCTTTTTACAAGATATAATATGAATTTTTTTACATGATATTATGTGTCGTACACTGAGCTATGTTGGAATGAAATTTGAAGGATTCATGAGTATCTGAATAATAAAAGATATATTAATAGAATTTCTCATTCTTTAAATGCATGAGAAAAAATGTTGTTTTTGATAGTATAGTTTCTCATTCTTTTATGTGGTGTAATTCGAGAGTTAAGTGTACTATCACTTAATTAGATTGGCTTTGAGAGTCTTTTTATTTGTAATTTTGTAACGTTCTTGATCCTAACTTCTTGTTAGACTTTTTTATAAAATTTCGTCGTTCTAAACAAATAAATAAATACTCATATATGTAACCTTTTCAAAAAGAATGTTAGTATTTTATCTTTGTAAATAGAATTTTCATTCTTAACTTAATCAACCTAAAAATTCATTCATTTATTTTAACTAGTGGGATGGCCCGTGCGATGCACGAATTTTATTATGTTATGATGTTTTTATATACATCTTTTGATAATTGTTGCTACTATTAATCCTATATGCTTACTAATGCCAACAATATAATGTATTTCGATTTTTATACCTGTCATTTTAGTTTTGCTAAAACAATTTTATATTATAGATTACGAATATTAATCATATTTTTTCTTTTGAATATTTAAATCAAATGCGGGTATTGTTTTCAAATGAGTGCCAACCTGCATAATGTACATTTTGTAACTTACAAATAGACAATTTTTAATTCAATAAACAGTTTATAAAATTAATAATGGATAAAAGAAAGGGTTAAGTTATTACAGACTGTATGTATGAAAACTGATGTTGTTTGATGATGATTAAAGATAATGTTTTTAAAATCTTATCTATCGGTGTTGCCTCATTTCTTCCTAAATTTGGTATTTAGACAGGGAAGCAAATCTCTGATGTATATACATTGTCATTTCTAATTTAGTTATATTAATCTTATGTTCTAGTTTAGATTTAGTATCTAATATTTTGATAAAAAAGAAAATAATAAAAGATATAATCTTGAATCATATATAAATGTAGTTTGAAGATATTTCACATTAATAAAACTTCTTTTGCTATAATCATTTCATAATATATTGAAAAGTAGTTTGAAATCTTTAAATGTGTAAGCAATACTTACATTAACTTTCATGTCATTTAATTAATTTTGAGGAGGGTTGTGTTGCATTTTATGAAGTTTGGATAGATGAGCAAAATAAACCGCCCGAATAACATGTCAAAACGGATTCCAATTTAAATGATCGATTTTTTAAAGTCAAGGAAATAAGTTTGAGTTAAGTTGATAGTCAAGTTATGTGTTATTCTTTTAAAAGAGTTTTTCGAGATTATATAAAACTTTATTCAAGGGAAACATCGAAACTTCAACCGAGGTGCTACAAGTTACTCCTTCATCTGGATTTGGGTTTCGTGATGCTTCGACTCCTGCCTTGTTAAACGACTCCCATGCAAACCCTATTGGGCCTGACATGAATTTTGGGCCTTATTCATTCACTGCGCCATCCAAGTCATCCAAACCTAGATATGGTAAAAATCATATTGGGCTTTTTTCTTCATTAAAAGCCCATTCTGTTGAGTTTATTGGCAACTCAAAAAAAAGAAGACGGCATGTTTCACCAAGTAGGGAATCTTCCATCGATACATCGGCACTTCACCCGACTGTTGTTTCTTCGCTAGACCTTAATAAATCCATCAATCCCTTTGGTTCTATTGATGTTTCGAGTGAAGCTTCGCATGTATCAGCATCACAAGAAATAGAAAAGACAATCATGGTGGGTAATGAGGTAGGTTTCCAGGTTAACTTTAATGATGTTGTTTTGAATGAGGTTCTTGCAGGAGAAGGCGTTATCAAAACAATCCAATGAATCTGTTATCTTTGAATATAAGGGGTATGAGTGAATCTCATAAGGTAGAATGGATAAGGAATTTAAAAGCGAAACATCAAATCGATTTCATAGGGTTGCAGGAGACCCACTTCTCAGATTCGAGTAAAATCGATGTTGTAGGTTGTTGGGGCAATAATGAATTCAAGTTCGAAGTGGTTAACGCAAGTGGCAGATCGGGTGGTATCATTTGCATATGGAATCCCTCAATTTTTTCTTCCACGGTGTGTATTAAATCTCGTCATTTTTTGATGATTGGCGGGCAATGGAACGGTTTTATTGGTAATGTCTTCCTTGTAAATGTTTATGCTCCTCAATCCTTGGCCGAGAAACGCATACTTTGGGACGAATTAAAAATGTTAAAAAATCAGCATCAAGGTATTTGGATCTTCTTTGGAGATTTCAATGCGGTGAGACACGCCGATGAGAGATTTAACTCTTTGTTTTGTCAATCATCAGCTAACGATTTTAATGACTTCATTAGCTCGATTGGCTTCAAGGAATTCAATAGGGGTGGTAGGAGGTTTACGTATCTCAGTCCAGAAATGCACAAATTGAGCAAGTTAGATCGATTCCTTGTGTGTCAAAACTTCATGGCTTATCAACCCAGATCGGTGGTTATTGCTCATCCCCATCTTCACTCGGATCATTCTCCAATTACATTATGTAATTCGTATGTAGACTTAGGTCCATCTCAATTTCGTTTGTATAACTCATGGTTGCAATTAGATGGATTTGATGCGGTTGTTAAACTTGCGTGGGCTGTATTTCAGGGTTATGGTTCCCCTGATCAATACCTTGCTGCTAAGCTAAAATTTGTGAAAAGTCAAATAAAAAAGTGGCAATCAAATGAATTTGAAAAAGAAAATAAAGAGCGTTTAGTTTTGCAGGATAGAATCAACGAGCTAGATGCATTAGTGGAATCTAGGCAACTTACAGATGGTGAATTAAAAGAGATGAATATTGGCAAAACTAGGCTGCTTGAATTAAATCAAATACGGAAGCTCGATTTGAAACAAAGATCCCGTATCAAATGGGCCGTGGACGGTGACGAAAACTCTTCTTATTTTCATGGTATTCTCAAAAACAAGAACATAAGCAATAGGATCCATGGTTTATCAATTGATGGTTTGTGGGTTTCGAATCCGAAGCTAATCAAGGAGGAAACCTTTAGATTCTTCTCGCAAAAATTTCACGAGAAATGGAAGGTTAGACCACCCTTTGTCAATAATCTCTTTCATAACCTTTATGATTCTCAACGTTCTCACATTGAACGTCCATTCACTATTTATGAGATTAAAGGTTCAATTTGGGCTTGTGGTTGTGATAAATCACCCAGGCCCGACGGTTTCACGTTTAAGTTCTTTAAAGCCCATTTTGATATCATAATTTCGGATGTAATGCGATTCATAAAGCACTTTGAAGCAACATGTTACATCTCTAATGGATGCAATTCATCATTCATCACGCTTCTACCTAAAATCAAGGACCCCATAAACCTTGGAGATTATCACCCTATATCTCTTATTGGCTGTTTATATAAGATTCTCGCAAAGGCTATGTCTATTCGTTTAAGAGGAGTTATTGGCAGTGTGGTGGAAGGCATTTAATCGGTTTATGTGAATGATAGAAATATTTTGGAAGGCCCTCTTATCATAAATGAGGTTATTTCTTGGTCTAAACGATCGAAAAATAAATTGTTTATGTTTAAGGTTGACTTTGAAAAGGCCTTTGATTCTATTAATTGGAATTACTTGGATTCAATAATGCAACAAATGCAGTTTGGGGTTAAGTGGCGTAAATGGATTCAAGGATGCTTAAATTCATCTTTTGCTTCGGTCTTAATTAACGGCTCGCCTACAAAAGAATTTCATATCTCTAAAGGTGTGAGGCAAGGAGATCCTCTCTCGCCATTTCTTTTTATAATTGCGATGGAAGGTCTCAATGTGGCGTTGAAAACGACATGTAGCAAAGGCATTTTCCATGGTAAAAGAATTGGTGAAAACGGTCCGTTAGTATCTCATCTATTATATGTCGATAATGCGATCTTTGTGGGTGAAGTTTCCAAATCGAATATAATGAACTTGGCCAGGATTCTTAGATACTTTAATGCTTCTTCAGGTTTAAAAGTCAACTTTCACAAATCTAGGTTATTTGGCGTGGGTATTCCCGACTCTCATACGATGGAACTTGTTTCGGGTCTTTGATGCATCATTGGCTCATTTCCATTCACTTATCTCGACGTTCCCGTAGGTGCAAACATGAATCTCAAGAAGCATTGGGTTTCAATTGAGGATCGATTTAAAAGAAAGTTATCCGATTGGAAAGCAAAGCATCTATCCTTTGGGGGTCGGCTAACTCTTGTTAAATCTGTGGTTAACAACCTTCCTTTATACTTCTTTTCTCTTTTTCAAAGCTCCTATATGTGTCATTAATCGGCTTGAACAAATTAGAAGAAGATTCTTGTGGGGTGGCAATGCTAACGAGAAGAAAATGAGTTGGGTAGCTTGGAAAACGGTCATGGCTTCGAAAGAAAAAGGTGGCCTTGGTGTAGGTTCTCTCAAATCTCAAAATTATGCTCTTTTGATGAAATGGTGGTGGAGATTAAGAGATAACAACAAGTACTTTTGGAAAGATGTCATCTGTGCTATTCATAATCTACATTGCAAGCCATTACTTCAAATGTCTAAAGCATGTATCTCGGGCGTATGGAACAATATATGCAACGTCTTAAAGGATATCAATGGATTTGGCTTGAATTTCGTTGATTTCTTCTCTTTTGTCGTTGGAAATGGAAAAACCCTTCGGTTCTCGAAAGACCACTGGATTGGAGATGTTTCATTGCAAGAGAAATTTCCATCTCTTTTTGCAATCGAAAAACATAAAGAATGTCGTATTTCCGATCGCATAGGTGTTACTAGATTTTCTTGGAATTGGTTGCAAGCTTTTAGCAATCAAACATGCTTTGAAGAATTCCGTTCCATGTTGCACTTAATTTCCTCTTTCTCTCCTAATGATTCGGCCGATGGTTTGATGTGCAAGATATCACATGATGGTTCTTTTAGTGTAAACATTGTGCGGAGATTCATCGATGAGAAGTTTACTCCTTCTGGTGCCTCAATCATACCTTGGATAAAATGGGTTCCTTTAAAGGTCAATTGTTTTGTTTGGAGAGCATGCATGGGGAAATTCCAGTAGCTAAAAGCCTTATGGATAGAGGCATCATCATTGGTTCAAGTCGCTGTAAAGTATGTGGGATTGAGGACGAATGCTCGGACCATGCTCTTATCTCATGTCCAAGATCTTCGGAGATATGGAATTGGATTTTTAGACGGGGCGGTATTCAATCTCCTAGCATATCATCGGTAAAAGATTTAACTAATTTTGGAGCTAATTGGGGTAATTGCTTAAAGAAAAGGAAGATTCTTATGGTGATAATTAATTGTGGGTTATGGTTCGTTTGGAAAGCAAGAAACGATTTGGTGTTCAACAATATTCGGAGATCCTTTTTCACCATCACGGGAGACATTATTTCTACTTCTTTCTTGTGGATTAAGCATAGGAGTAAAGTTTCTTGTAGTAGGGAGGATTGGGGCCGTTGCCCCTTCTAATTTCTTGTATTTTGTTTCTTATCTTTTGTACTTTCTATGCCACTCTTAGTTGCTTTCTAAGTTGTGGATATTTAATATATATATTTGCCGTTTTCAAAAAAAAAGAAGAAGTTAACAAATAATAGATTATTTAATTTTAATCACTTTATTTTATAATTATTGTAGGTGTAATAAGTTTATTTGTACTACTATGTATCGCAAAACTAAAAGTTGAGCATTAGATTAAAATGAATTGTTTTTGTAACATAGGGAAAATTAATTCCTTGTTTTTCTTTTGAAGTTTTATAAATACGTGACTTTTAATAACTTTAGCTACTCACAGACTTATAAATTAATATATATTTATTGTTTAATCATCTAACAATTTTATTCTAATAAGTGAATTTAACGTTAAAACTTTTAAGGTAAAAAAATTAGATCAATTTATTATTTTAGGTATTTAAGTTTCTATGTGTATCAATATTATCACTTTGTTTTATGTTAGGACTTTGTATTACTGAGTAATAATAATAACGTTGAGACTTCAAAAGTTAATAATAGTGTATTATTTAAGTTTTTTTATTTGTGGTCCACATATGAATTTAGTATCAACATTTATTATTTATTACAAAAATCAACTTTAACTTTATTACAAAATGTGTATGACGCATAAAACTTGTTTTGCTTGTTATTTTTTATAATGGTGAAAGTAAATTAGAAATTAAAGATTATGTAAGGAATCATAACTTTTCAAAGCCTAATTTTTTTAAATCTAATATCAAAATGAGTAACACAATATATCAACATCCATAACTCACAATATTAAATAAATAAATAAATTTGATGCACTAAAAAACAACATAACTTGTAGTTTTTACACATTAATGATAAAATTCAAATATTTATTACTATTATTAATAATGTCAAGACTAAAAAATTATAAGATTATTATAGATAGATTAAGATAAATTATTATTATTATAGATTGTTTATGAGATAAGTATAAGTAATAAGAAATAAGTAATAATAATAATAATAAAGACTAAACACACATTTATTACATATTAATTGTTTCAAGAACTCAAAAATTATAGAATAGGTGATAGAATTATTAAATTAATTAATTAATCTTGATATAATAGAAACTTTTAAAGTCATATATTATTTATTAAAGTATATCGCGATAACGTCAAATAATATATTTAACAACGTAGCAACTGTGATTTCAATATGATTTGCGACTTATATATGTTCACATAAACTTAGCAACGAAAGACCGCAGCAAAGTGCAGTGGCGAGAAACCTCGTTCGACACATTTTGAATCCCGATTGTGAGCTAACTTCGGAGAAATCTCCTATTGACTAACCCGATTTCACCTCCATTTGAATTTTGAATATATTAAAGGATGATGTAAGGAAAAGATTGTGGTTTCCTAAGTGCTTTTTCGATCAATTTTTGCTTTCATTCTTAATCCACAAAAATGAGATTCAGTGTTTCAAGTTCTACGAATTAGGGTTAAATTTATTTGCAAGAAGTCTCTAATTCTCGTTTCGTTCTGTTTATTTGATTGTTGCAGGTTTTCAATTTGGATTGCAAAAGCGAATCCTAAAACCCTAAAACGAGATCGTGGATGAAATAGCTATAATTGATTGATGTCATTATATTTCGTTTCAACAATCGAACCTTCGTATTGTATCAATGATGTTAGTTTTAATGGTGACAAGAATTGTGAGTTTTCATTCGCTTTTCTTTTCATATTTCATATTGTTATTTAATTAATATATCAAATTATAATGGCAAATTATCATACATACGAATATTAACCTGAAGGTTTTCGATTCAATGGTACACATTTATGGATTTGAATACAACCGTTCTTCTTAATTTTGAGTGTAAGTTGCTAAAAGATGTTGTACACTTATTTGGTTACTAATTTCGGGAGTTGTTAAGAAGCCGTGCCATGAGTATTTTTAGGTTTTGGGGATAGTCTGGTGCAGAGTTTAGGTTTGTGGGTTCAGGGTTGCCGGAGCATCAATCAAGTGATGAGGAGATGGGTGAGTTTTGTAGCTGACAGTGAACAGGATATGGCATTACCGTGGGGATGCTTAGACTACCCTCATCGGAGGTTTTGGACGAGAGCCGTTCACGGGATTTTTACTTTTTAAAAAGAAAATTTAATTTGTTTAAAGTGGCCAAAGCCGTGGATAGGACCTGGGCTCGTGGACTATTTTATTAGCTTTTGAATATTACGTGTTTCTGTATAATAATTTGATATATTCTTTTAGGGTAAAATATTAGATTTTTTATTTGTATACTCTAAATTTCTTTGTGTATACTACTAATGTGAGTGCATGTGTGAATCTCACCTATGTATGTATGTGTATGCATCTGTGTATGTAGGGTGTGCAAACAGTAGCCCCTAAAAAATATATCTTAAAAATCTAACATATTATGTCACTCTAAGATTAGATATAAATATTTTCTTAAATAAAAATAATCATCTACAAAATCTAAACATTATCTTTATTAAAAAAAAATACTTAAAATGAGTTAGATTAATAAAATAAAATAAATATTATGTTATATTTAATTAATAAAAAAGTAGGTTGAATGGGGTTGCTATGAGACTATCCTCATTAGCAACCCAATCCAACTCACATTTTCTATTAAAATAATAATTTATTTATCTTCCACCTATACAACCTAACTTAACTTAAATTTTCACACAAATTAGCAACCTAACCCAATCTAATAGTTTATTGATTAAATTTAACATATGACTACTTTTTATATTATTGTTAAAATTATTAAAAGACATTAAATAATGTGTGAATTCTTCTGTGACCTAGGTTGTGGAGGTGACCTAGGTTGAAGCGAGTTTGCCATGTTTATTATTATTTTATTTGTGTTTTTGGTGACCTAGGCCATCCAAATCTCCCAATGGAGATAGCCTGAGAGTGAAACAAATGAGTTAGATTGGGTTGTGTAGGTAGAAGAGAGAGAAATTAGTTTTTTTAATGTAAAGTGAGATTGAGTTGGGTTGCTAATGAGATTAGTTTTAGTAGGGAGACTGGTGGATTCGAATTTGAAAGTGATTAGCGTTGGTTCACTTCGATTACTTTACGGTTCAATAATAATTATTTAATAGGTAGAAGTTAAATGCCATTATGATTATCTAATTAATGGCTTTTACAACTTTCAAGCAGATTATTTATACTAAAGGACATTACAACCTATAATAAAATACTTACAACTCGAGAATCAACATTTGTCTTGCTACAAATAAATAACAAGTTTATTAAATTTGGTTCACTAAGTAGTATCTGGCTTGCTTGTCCAAAACACTGACACTTCAATAAATGTGTTTGCACATTACCTGGTCACTATATATTTGCTTTGTGAACTGTAGAAAGACAATGATATATACATAATTAACAAGACAAATTATTATTGCTTATCACCTTGGTATTAAGAATATGTATCGCAAAGTCACAAATTATAATCTTTGTATAGGAGAATAAATAGTGGTGCCATTATTAAACATACATATGACTTACTTAGTCCATCTCCAATGTATGCACAAAACATCAAATTTGATGTTTTGGTGCAAAAATTCATTTCCAATCAATTCACTATATTTAGTGCAAATTATAGTGTACATCAAATTTTTATAGATTTTGCACTAAATTTGGTACAACACTAAACTTTGCATTAAGTTTTTAATTTTCATTTTAACCCTTTTAATTAAAATAATTTTATTATGCAAGTCTAAAACCAAAAGAAAATAAGGACAAATGATCCAAAAAGATAATGTAAGTTTTTAATAACTTTATAATTGTAATGTATTAGTTATTTATGTTTTGTATTATAATCAAATTTGAATTTTATAAATAACAATTAATTGTAAGTATAAAAATATATAATTCGGGGGACAATATGTAAATGTAAGTAACTATTTAATGCATAAATTGGTGTATATGTCGGAGATGAGTCACATTTGGTGCAGACATATTATTTAAAAATTCTCTTTTTACATCAAATTTGATATAGCATTTGGTGCATATGTTAAAAATACCCTTATATAATTTAAATCAAACATTTGCATATTGTTAATAAGAGATCCCATGTTGCAATAAAATACAATAAAGCATAAGCATAAAATATAAATAATTTAAAATAACTTCTGCAATTGAAAAATTACAAATTCAATAACTTGACAAGAAGAATGAGACATCAAAATAACGTTTTTGTAGTTTTGGATGATGAAACAAGGTGCACCGAAAAAAGAAAATGTTAAAATTAAAAATAACATATAGAGTTAATATTTTTAATAATATTTATTATCACATTGGTATTAAAAATATGTATTATCTCGTGAAACTGTAAATTATAATCTAATATATATACAATCAATAGCCATTACGGATATTAACAATTTAATGTAATTTACTATTTTTAGTGAGGCTTGAATCCTCAAACTATTGATTAAAGAGTTCCTTTCGTACCGCTAATCAAAAGCCATTTGCTATGAAATGTTTCTTAGTAATTTTGGAGCAATAAAAAAAGCTTTGGCAGCAAGATTGTACTTCGCATCAACATAAAATAAATTATGAACGTTACCAAATTGATTTATTTGGACGGAACTTGTTTGTTGTATGTGAGTTCTCCACAATTTTGCAGCAAAAACGTGGGTCATTTCCTAGAAACCTTTTTTGACGAGTCCCATCCTCTTAAGTATTGCCTATAACGGTTACTAACTTTTTTTCCTACCAAATGGTAAATAATTTTTAATAATATATATGAATCTTTATTTTATCACAAGATACAACTTTTTCTTAAACCACGTCATCATCTTTCCTACCAATTGTGAATGAATGGTGGATAAGGCTTCACCAACCAAAAGCAGATAAAGACTACACGCACAATCATACATTACAGCATCCAAAGTTCCTGCAAGCAAGTAGAAATCATTCAACAATGGCTACCATCTCATCATCATTCTTACAAACATCGAATCCACAATCACTCCACTTGTTTAAACCCAACCAAATTTCCAAGAAAAGGGTTGTCTCCTTCAAAATTCAAGCTGCCAAACTCCCTGCTGGGGTACATATTTTTCCACAATAATATCATAACTATAGTACATTAGTGACTTTATTTACATATTTTTGATCATTTGGGTTTTTCATAATCAGGTGGAATCGCCAAAAGCACAACCTAAATTTCAAACCCCATTTCTTGGATTCACAAAAACTGCTGAAATATGGAACTCTAGAGCTTGCATGATGGGTCTCATTGGCACTTTCATTGTTGAACTGGTATGCAGTTATAAATCTTATTACAGAATAATTCTGTGATATCTCTATTGATTTTTTTAAACTGCTTATCACATTTTGATTCAACACAAAACAGTTTTAAATGCTTATCTAAATTCCAAAATGCTTATTTGATTTATTTACAAGTGAAAATATGCAGCTTTAAAATTGCTTATTCCAAACCGCTTATCTCGAAAAACAATAGGCAGAAATTGCTTATTTTTGAGCTTATCGGGTTATTGAATTTTCGAGAAACCAATAAGCTCAATTTTACAGGCTTATAACCTTATCAACTCGAGCTTATTGCATATTGAAGTCAATAAGCTCAAATTGATAAGCTCATAAGCCAAAAAAATTGAGTTTATTTGGCTTGTTGACCTTGTGAAAATGCAATAAGCCAATAAGATGAAAAAATAAGCTAATCCAAACACCCCTAGTAAGCAATCCAAATAGGCAAATATTCTCTCATGCATTTATATATGAGCAAAAAGTTTATTTTATACTAACTGATTAAGTTTGTTTTCACCAGATATTGAACAAAGGCATACTTGAGATGATTGGAGTAGAGATTGGAAAAGGCCTTGATATTCCCCTTTGAGAAAACATGTATATTCATTTTCATTGCTCATATTTTGTTTCTTTTTGGATTAATATCCAATCTTTAAACAACTTCTTCAGTAAATTTACTAGCTCTATTTGATCACGATTTTGTAACAATTCTTGGATATTGTTATTCTTCCTCTTAATGTGTGAGACTACATGAATCTAAGCACAACTAATACTCGGTGCAGTATCAACGAATTCCCCTTGAACATTTTTGCAGTAAGCAATATTGTCACCACCAGTGATATGAATGTGGTTCGTCACGATATCACTACAGTTATATTTGTTGCTGAAGTCCCGTATATATTGATATGCTTCACATCGCTCACGTGTACTGCTGGTGCTGATGACTAAACCATATATATAGTTATATGTTAGACACGAAAAATACATTTTAGTAAAAAAAATTAAAAAATTTAAGAAGAACTACTTTGCAGTTTTGGACTACAACACTAACCGGAGTTGGTGAATTATCAAGGTAATGTTGGTCGATTATGATGGGATTTTGCACATCGACAAGATAAATGTTCTGAAACACGATTCCCTTAGCATACCCTGCTCCATTCTACAATATGAAAGACAATTAAAGTAAGTCAAATGATGTCAATAAGAAAAAGGCTTTGCTAACAATACCTTTAGAGATGCTGTGTTTTTATTGATGTATGTGGTGTTAAAAAGGATTTTGTTGACAATTTAATTGCAATTAGCCAGACTTTTTATAAAGTTTTAGTGTTAATAGTTATTTTCTAAGGGTTGTTTTAGTCTGTTTGGTTCTTTCATCAGTTTTTCTGCTCAGAAAATATTTCATCAATTCTAGTAAATTACAGAAAGTAGAGAATATATCATTTAAGAAATTCAAATAGAAAATGAAAGATGGACTTACCGGCACTGTCTTGATTCATAATCCATTTATTGTTCTAGTGATGTTACAGTTTTCTACACATACTTGTTCTACTGTGTCATAACCACCGTTTTCCCCATCTAATGACCAGGTCCACACAACACTCCAGTTACATTGAGATCGATAATGCCACCATTAATACCCAGGCTATCAACACCTAATTAAGTATGTTTATTGAACTTTTGGAACTATTGAAGATTAAATTGCGGAATAAAGGGTAACTTTCATAAAGTGGTAACAGAAGTTCCAATAAGCTCGATGTAGGTAAAGTAAGTTCATTTGCACATTAAAAGGACAGTAAGTTCAATTTTGTGTATAAAAAAGTGTAAAAGTTCAATTTTATCAACAAAATATAAGAAACTGGTTAACTATGTTGAGTTTTTCATTTTATGTTACCTTTTAAAGCAATATGCATATGAATGTTATCTACCTATATCGAGCTTTTTTGGAATGTTCATTACTTTTTTATGGAATTTACCCTAATATAAATTACAACTAGGAATCAACAAGTATATAGAGTTCACTCTCATACCAATTTGAATATTAGAGTCATGGATATTAATATGTGATGAAGCATTGATATCGATTCCATCAGTATTCGGGCTGTTTTCAGGTGCTATAATTTGAAGATTTCCGATATTTACATCTTCGCATTTATTAATGCTAATATGAAGAAATGGGCTGTTTATATGTGTTATGCCATTCAGCCGGAGGCCCTTGCATTCATAAAAATGTAAAGCCTAAACGATTCACACAATTAGATTCACATATTAGTTTTACAAACTTAGTATCCATTCTAATATTTGATGCAAAAAAGGTGTAGTCATCTTACTGATGGGTGATCACAAGTTTCAGTTGTCTCCTGTTAAAGGAAACAATGAGTCTGAATCGTTGATGTTGTTCTATACTGAAATCAAGCATGATTTTAAAAGTTAACCTTAATTTGTCACCAGATTAAGCCCTGACCATCAATTTGGCCATGCCCATCAATGGTTAGTCCTTGCACCGATGTGAAATACATCCAAAAGCGTTTCTCTGCACAATCTTTCCATCCGTCGAGTGTTTTTGGTGCAGTGATGTTACCCAAAAGCTACCCATCAAAACACAATCAGTCTTAATAATATTATATGGAGTAATTAATTGCTTAAAATAGCAAAACACTGTACTCATTTCCATAGATAACATGTCTTCATATTCTTACCCATCATAGCAACCAAAAAATGTGTTCTCGTGTTCTTTTTAAGAGAGAAAGAAATTGAAGTTAAAGGAATTAAAAAACATGACGTGTCCTCGAATTTTAATAAGGATTTAAAGGAATGGGGGGAAAAAGGACAGAAGAAAAACAGGGGAGTTGTGATGTGTTTGAAGGAACCATTTCACTTCATTTTTCTTCCGACTCGAAAAAGACTCTACTTCAATTACTCATCTCCTTTTCTTTTTTCTTCATTTCTGTTCTCTTAATTTTCATTCCTTTCTTTTCATCTTGTTTTATACTCGAGAGACGTTGCTACTGTTGGTTAGAAAAAAATAAAAATTAAAGCATATTCTATGGTTTGTGAAAAACGAAAGCTTGTTGCTAGTAAACAAAAATGGAAGCATGTAGTATGATCAATAACATATACTATTTTAAGCAATTAACCCTTACCTATTAATCATATTATCACAAACTTTGACGACATTATCAATAGTACCTCTTTTTTGGTCCCAATTCTACATATAGATCAATTAATTGGAGTCTGATTTACCTTGATATTCATCATAGGAGATTTTCAAAATGAACCATTGAATACCAGCGGGCTTAATAAAAATGTCATGTCTGATGGTATGATCAATGTCGGGTTTGTTGTATCATCTGAACATAAATCAGCCCATGCTTGAACAAAAGCCTGCAATGAAAGACACAATTATAAAACAGCTAACTGGTTCAATTTGTGGTTGTATTGCATGGAACCATACTTGTGAGTCGTTTGCATTCCCATCGCCTTTTGCACCATAAGAGTTGCTGCACTTGCAGTTTTCAGGCTAAACAAAATGTAACAAAAGCTAAACAAGACTACTATCAAGAAACCCTGCAAAGAGAAGGAGAAAATATAATTGAGTACTGTAAGAGTAGTGAATCTGGAATATTTAATTTCGTTTCTTTTTTAAAGCGAAACAACAAATTATAAAGTAAATTAAGAATTGACTTAACTCATCTTCAAGATGAAGATGAACATATAAAAACTCAGGTTGCATATCAGCATAAACCAAAAAACAAAAACATCAACATCTATGTCATAACAACTCAATTGAAGCTAAACACCCCAACTTAAAAAATAGGACATGGACCCAATCACCACAAAGAAAAAAATTGCATCCACGTATGTACTTGAAGACTAATTTGTTTTGAACAGAAGAAAATAGTTTATATATTCATGTATCCACATAAAAGAAAATAGTTTGACATCGTCCAAAAGAGTGGCACTTGAAGACTAAATAACGCCAACTCAATAATCGATTCTATGCTTTAGTTATATATGCATGTATCTATGGACATGATTATATGTGTGGGTCTGGTTTTCTAACCATTTCTTTAAAAGCAATTGAAGCTGGTTATTCTGATGTTGTGCTTTAACGCCTCTTTTTACAATTCCGATATATAATGTACTGTGAATCTACATTGAAGCTGGCGAAAGCAGAGAATGTTAGAGAATGAGGGATTAAATTCTTTCAATTAAAAAAATTGCATGCAAATTAAGTACTCCGTACAATCTCTGATTCGATATATGATACAACAACAATAATGGTAGTAATAGTACCATTTTGTTAGATGTATGCATATTGCATTCATGAGATAACTCAGATCTTAGGTAAAACATGCAAACGACAAGAACAGTACCTCTTCTTTGTCACTGTGTTGCTGTTTTTATCACCAATATGATTCAAGTGTAATGGGATCAAACTTGTTGACCAATACGATCATAATTAATATTAAACAAGTATGATTGGTGCGGAGTGCACATTTATTTTAATTCATTTTGATTTCACAAGAGTCCAGGAGTAACCGAGTCCAAAGGGCGGCAACCCTGAGGTTCAAGGGACAGAGTGCACAATGGAATTGGACACAAACATGACTTTTGATCAGCAAGAGCTATAAGACTTGTAATTAGCCCATAAAGGTCTCAATGGGCCGAATAAAATGGATCAATAGTCAGGCTCAAAATCCTTCGTCTTGGGCCGGATAAATCTATATGACAACTTTCATAAGATAAAGGGTGAACGCGTAACTTCTTTATAAATGCAGGGGTTTCAGACTTCAGTAAAATGTTTCGGGGACAGTTTTATGTGGTTACAGAAACACAACCACCAAACCCAAAAAGGATTTCAAGACCAAAATTGAATAAATGTCATTGGCCGTGAGCTTTTCACCGTTGCCCCTCCGATCACCGGAACTTGCCGCCGGCAGTAATAGTTCCTCAAAACCCTTCACATCTTTCACCAGAAAGAGACCACCGGTGTTGTCCTTTGCCACCAGCAATTCAACTCAAGAACCACCAACAACACTACCAAAAATAGAGCTCGAATTTATAGGGGTAATTTAATTCCATTTGTTGGTAATTATTGTTATATTGTACTTTAGTTTTTGATAAAGGTCAGTAATTTATACAGTAAAAAAAAAAGATAAAACTTTTTTATATATCATAACTTTAGGATGTATGTACCTCATAAGTTTGTATCAACTTTTTCCAAGTAAACATATTTACCTCATTTAAAAATAAAATATGAGAATAATAAAGGGTTTTTCATTTGTATAAGTTGTGTAAAATGCTATAGTTATGGGAAATTTTAACAATGATTAATTACATTTTTCGATATATAATGGATACTCAACATCATTTAATGCAACTTAACATATACACTAATTGCACTTATTAGACATACTACGAGTTAATGTGCGTGCGATTGGTTAACTAATTAATTAGTTGTATGTGGTGGTTGTATTGGTGATAAAATGAAGCCAAAAGCAGGGGGAGATGGGAAATATCCAGTGGACAGAGCGGTGGCGGTGAGCGGAGAGAAGCTTCTAAGAACTTTAATGGCGGATAACAAGCTTGAGCTTTACGGGATGTATGTATGTTACTACTTTACACTTCAACTAGTCTCAATCATACAAACAACACAGATTACCCATATAGAAAAGTAGCAACTTGCATTGATGAATATTACCAAATTCCAAGGTAATTGAACGTTATTATAAGTGTGTGTTGTACAAGTCACCATAACACAACAATAGTTTTCTGTCTGTTAAAAAGACTAAAAACGCTTTAAATAATTTGAAGCTATTCTTATTCTAACCCGTCTTTTCCATGTTCCTACCGCTATGTACCAGTAGGCATATTGGATTGGATTATTTTGTTCGTCTTAGTATATTAGGATTAAACCATCTTTAAGGTAGAAGAAAATAAAGGTTTAATTTAAAAAGAAAGGACCTTTGGCCTATCGGTATTCGGTACGTGGGTGGCTCATCAATTGAGAGGTTATGGGTTCAAGTCTTACTTGACACACATGTGGTGATTATAATAGTTGTGTGAGTGAGTGAATATTTGCCTTTACAAAAAATGCTCAATAAAAAATTAACTGGTTTGATTAAAATATTATAGTTCAATTGAGCTATTAATGATCCACACTCTTACTTTCTAAAAGGATTCTATAAAAGCAGCACTCATGAAATTCAAGTATCTTGTTTTCATTATAATTGCATATTCATATCGTCTCTCTCATGCAAATTAAACAAAAGTACTCTTGAATGACAAAAGCTTTCGTTAAAATTTGTTCTTGAAGGGAAAATTGATGAATTGTGGAGGTGGTGGAAGTTGTGGCACTTGCATCGTTGAGGTATGTCTTTAGCATTTTTTGTTCTGCAATACCCCAGGGCATTAATCAAGTGGATGCAAGTCTATGCTTCATGAAGAAGGATTATCTGCCTAGATCCTTTCATACACTACGGAAAAATAGTTATAGTTATTAATGAAAATTAGAGGTAGCAAATTGGGTGGGTCAAAAGGCGTAATTTTTTAAGGGGAAACATATGTTCCCGATAGTTTAATTTTTGTATGAATATTTAATATATCATTTAAATAATAATTTGATTTATGTATAACTTTGTAGCATGTTCTATGCATCACAAATAAAACTTGGGAAAATTGTGACCCAATTGACCTGTTCCTTTTAGCTATTGTTTTCAGTTTACTCATAAGAGATGAAACATAACCTGAATCAATCTATTATTAGTAGTTGAATTAGTTGAAATTGCCATTTTAGTTGAAATGTACATGTTTTCTGTTGTTTTGTTTATTGTTATATTGTATAAGCAGGTTGTAGAAGGAAATGAGCTTTTAAATGAGAGAACAAATACTGAACTTAAATATTTGAAGAAGGTATCATTTCTTCAACAGGATCATTTCTCCGTGATTTATGTTAAAGATAAACCTTCATACCTGAAATGTGCTATTTTTTCACACAGAAACCTGAGTCGTGGAGGCTGGCTTGCCAGACCATTGTCGGGAACAAAGAAAACTCCGGCAAGGTATGCATTATCAAAATCTATCTTGAAGTCTTTTAACAAGGTAGAGGTGGAAAGATGGTTAGGTCAGACAAGTTTGATAATGGGTCAAAACAGGTTCAGACTGAAACGGGTCATTTTGGACTAGGTTGTCTGGGTCAGGTTGGATTGACTAGCAATACCTTTTTAGTCCATCTTATAATATACTTTTAAATAATTACCTCAAAACAGTATAACAACAATAATATACATGTTTGAATGAAATGGTTTAGGATAATGTACACATTGAAAATATAAAATATACTTTAGATGACTTTCAACATACATGACTCGTTTCCTTTTTAGCTAAAGTATTTGATCTATATGCACCGCAAATTGACCCATTTATAAGTAAATGTGTTGAAATTGCAGGTTGTGATTCAGAGGTTGCCTCAACAGAAAAAGTGATATCCATAATCTCTATACAGAGTCTACGCGTTGAAGATACAAAATCTTGTTCGTGTTGATGGTTTGGGCCTGAGTAGTAACAGATTTTATGGTATGCTTTAAAAGATTCAAAATTGTAACACGTACATGTATACGAGCTTCAGTTATTACAGGGTATCATTCATGAACCAGTCCAACTGAACAAACATCCATAGTCACTTAAAACACTTGAATATATTCCAAAATACATACATATACATATACACAGTAACTATATATATATGTATGTAAGTATGTTTGTTTATTTTTTGTCATTAGAAAAGCTATTGCAATTTATAGATATAATTCCCAATATAAGGGGCCGCATCAATCTAATTGCATCTAATACTTGGGGTAGTAGTAACAAATCTCCCTTGAGCGTTTTGACAAAAAGCAAAATCATGATGTCCAGTGATCCCAACTTGCTTTGTACTGAGTCCAGTACAGTTATATTTCGCGCTGCAACTGAACGTAATCGCTTGCGTTGATGCTGATGACCCGTATATATTATTATACGTCACATCGCTCACTTCTACTGCTGGTTCGTTTGGCTAATTAAAAGGAAATAAAGTGAGTACAATTTTGTAAAGAAGAATGATGAGATTGTTGTTATTGATTATAAGATGCAATCACTTACTGGTGCAGGGCAAACAGCATTTTCAGTATTACTGCAGTAATGTTGATCGATTAGTATTGGATTTTGAACGTTTACAAGATTAATGTTCTGAAATACAATCCCCCTAGCGTACCCTGTTCCACCCTGTGATTCAATAACATTATTAATATATATGTTGTTCCCAGACAAAAAAAATTAAAAAAATTATATAAAAAATAACTTTTACTGGTACTGTCTTGATTCGTAGTCCATTTGTTGTTCCTGAGATATTACAATTTTCTACACGTACTTTTTCGACTGTGTCATGACCACCGTTTTCTCCTAGGCTTCCGATACTGCAAAAGCACATCCATGGAGTTAAGAAAAAGTTCGTGTTGAACCAATGATCAAAAATTATATATTTTCTACCTTATGCCATGACCGGGTCCGCAAAACACCCTCATTACACTGACATTGTAAATGCCACCGTTAATCGCCACACAATCATCACCTATATAAAGTGTACCATAGATTAAAGATTAATAAATACAAGAAGTATAACTTGATAAAACGATAAATGCTTCTGAGAGTGTTTGAGTTTGTTTATACATTTAAACGGCTTATTTGATTATAAGTGAGTGAAATCATAAGTTTTGAATAGAAAGCATATCGACTTACTGTTATAGTAACCAATTCCAGACCACTATAAAAAGAACGAGTGACTGTACATAATATGTGGGATAGTTGGAGGTTTTAACGTTTAAAAAGTAAAAATAAAAAATCATACCAGTTGAAATGTGAGAGTCATGGATAGTAATATGTGAGGAAGCACTGAGGTCAATTCCATCAGTATTGGGGCTGTCTTCAGGTGCTATAATATGAAGATTTCCAATATCTACATGTTGGCAATTAACAAGGCTGATATGAAGTTTTGGGCTGTTAATATGAGTTGTGCCTCTCAGTCGAAGGCCTTTGCAATGACTAAAATGTAAAGCCTGAAAGATTCACATTTTGCACGTGTTAGGTTTTTGCATAGCCTAATTCTTATGATAGTGTTTAATATTAAAGGAAGACGTCTTACTGTTGGCCGGTTGCATTTTTTGGATAATATCTGTAAGAAAGAAGGATTGATGAGTACAAAAATATGTGAATATATATATGCTGTTTGATATTGAACTTAAGGTCGATTTGGAAACTTAACCTCGTTGCCCCACCAGATCGAGCCATGACCATCAATATGGCCAGGTCCGTCAATGGTGAGTCCATCAATTGATCTGAAAACTATCCAAAACCGTTTCTTAACACAATTTCTCCATCCGGCCATAGTCTTCGGTGCAACAATATTGCCCAAAACCTACTTACGAAACCACAAATTATAAGATTAACCCTAATTATATTATATTGGATATATACTTCAATCAACACATAGAATATGGTCAATATCAAAGTATCAATATTGATCTATTCATGCCATTTGTTTAATAGTAAAAGAAAAATATGATATCAGTTTATCAAATACATCATATAGCTAAGAAGATCATATGGTAAGTCTATTAATAAGCGGTGCAATTTGGGTCAGGTTGCTAGTTTAAAGTAACCAACTCGAATCTCACTTGATTCGACAAATAGATTGGTTGGTCAAAAATACCCAATCAAAACACTTGATTAAAACTTTTAATCAAGTTGATTAAATTAACCTTCTGATTTAATCGGTCTTATCTCGTTCATGCTTCTCACCTGATAAGCATTTCACTAACCACCCAAGGAGAAGTAACAAGAGCCACATAAGGAATTTAACTGAAGGAGGTGATCACTAGTTGGATGGTAATTAATATCTAGTTAAATAGTTAAATTTTGAGTCAAACGGGTGAAAGTGGATGGGTTGATTCGGATTGGTATTTATATATAACTATGAGGACGATGATGATGAATTATTATTAATTTATTTTATATTTCAATTCATAACGTATACTAATTCACAATATTAATTGGAGAGTAATAAATGTAGTAATAACATATGTTATTAATACATTTATTTATTAAATTAACATATAATAAGAAATTATACAAACTTCAATGCTAAATTTATTTTGTTTATATGGGAGAAATATATTAATCATATAAATGTTTAAAACTAAAATATTATATTTTTTCTAAATTATCTGAACAAAAATCATGAACTTCGTTTTTAGAAGGGCAAAAAAGTGAAAAACCATGAAATTGACTCTGCAAAATTCTTTAATGCTCTCAATTCGAGTCTCATTATAGATTACCTTAACATTTATGGTACGGAATTTGCATGGACCACTGAATGCAACCGGGCCGATTAAAAAGGATTTTCTTGGTGGTATGATCAACGTCGGGTTTTGTGACTCGTCTCTACATGAATCAGCCCATGCACGAACGAAAGCCTACAAACACAAACAATCGTTAGAATGCAATCAATTCGTTTTGCAGTTCAATTTCTTTGAATCAAACCACATTGTCTTTTAAGTAAGCTTTTAGTGGTTATTAACATGTGTATCGTCTGCATTCCCGTCTCCTTTTGCACCATAAGATGTTACATCATAGGTTGTGGCACTTGTAGTTTTCGATGAAATGTAACAAAAGCTCAAAAATACTAGCATCAATAAAACCTGCCAAAAGAAGAAAGAGTAATGCAAGTCTTGTGAATATGCAATGTTTAAAGCAATTATGAAGTTGACTGTATTTGTGGATTTGGTTTTCTTACCATTTTTGTGAAACCAATTGAAGGAGGAAACTCTTCTAATGTCTTATTGGGATTGTAATGCCACCTTTATTCAATTCCAATTATTTATAATGTAAGAACATGTAATTAGATAATGTGTATATTGTGTATATGCATGAACACTTCAATTTTGTTATTTCAAATAAATGCATCATTAATTTGAATATATATACAAAATTTATGGGTTAGATAATTATATTCTTTAATTTAATAACAAGATAAATTCAATGTTTGACTTGTGATACATTCTTCTTTTGGATGGATGTTTAACTAATATTATGTTTATACATGTAATTCGATTACAGTATTCACTACTATATGCATGAACTATACAATTCCTAATAAATGCACATGTATTTGATAATCCTCATCTTAAAATTGGTATTTATTTTTTATATTTGATATATTTTTGGGCTATAAATATAATATGATTTTTAATTAATAGTTTTCTAATAAACTACGTACCCTTTTAAATTTTGAGTGGTAATTTACTACAAATATATATGTTAATTAATTGAGCAAATGATAAGTTTAAAAAAAGAAGAAAACTGCAATTAATATTAATAAAAACAATAAAAGAAATTTGTAAGTTCAATTTAAAAAGATAAGCTATTCAATATAAATAATTTATGGGTATTACTAAACATACTAGTTTAATAAAAGGAATACCGCATTAGAAATTGTGATATTGCATTGAAAACTGTGTCATGTGAGTGTTGACTAGTAAGTCTATTAAAAAGCATTAGTATATTGAGCCTTACCCTAATTTATATGTGTGACCTAGAAAATTTAACATTTTATAATTCTACATGTGTGATATATTAACTAAATTCAAAATTAATATCAAATGGTTGCATTCACAAACTTCTGAGTTTACATTTTCGAGCTAGACTAAGCTATGTAATTTAATTTTCTTCTAACTCCTTGCTTAGTTAATATGATTATCGCTTAAAAACTAGTTATGATTTAAGTTTTATCGACATCAATTATACACCATTTGAAAGTTTATGTTTTCAAGTTTATGTTTTACCTCGCTGAATTATTTGTTTTCCCATATTTGGCTATGTGGTCAATTTAGTTTCTATTTTAACTAACATCACTTTTATGCTAATATAATCAAAACTTTACCTTGCTAAAAAAATAACCCATAGTTATTTTCGTTAATGTTAAATAGAAAAATAAGAAAATCTATAATGATTTAATCCGTATAGATGTTATTAACAATACAAACTAGAAAATAAATAATAACTATGACAATAATAAATTATTAATAATTTGTTTAGAGTTCAATTTATAATGTTTACTAAATGCACAATATTAGTTCTAGAATAATAAATTAGTAATAACATATGTTATTAATAAATATAAATATAAATATATTTATTAAATTAACATATAATAAAATCTCCGAAAAATTCAATGTTACATAAATGATAAAGTTTAAAAAAATCATTTATATAAATTACAAGTATAGTCAGAAAACATATATAGATTGGACTTGCAACCGAATTTCAATAGCGACTATCAAGATGTAATCTGATTTTTAAAATTGAGGTTTTCAAGTTAGATAAACTATAATAAATTGTTGATTTATTTATAATTCAATTTATAATATTAACTAAATGCATAATATTAGTTGTAGAATAATTAATTTATGTGTTAGTCGCTAGTAATACATGTATTAGTTGCCGTAACATATGTGTTAATTGCTAGTAATACATAGGTTACCAACAACTAACACATGTGTTACCGGTTTTCAACCTCACAAAAAAAAAAAATCCGTCGAAAGTATATCATGAATGATGTCTAACCGTAGAGAAAAGAACGCTGATTTTTATGGTGCAATTTTTATAACTTTTTAATTAGCCGTTTGTGAGATATTTAACTTGGGGGAAAAATTGGATTTTGTCAAATGGATGATTAGAATTCATTCATTTTTTTATTGTCACTAAAATTTCCATTCTCATTGAACTCTACCGTATTTAAATAATTAGATTATCTACATTTTCTAATTTATTGAATGATACAGTTAAACTGGCATAACAGATTGTCAAGTCAGAGTTTTCATTACTCACTTTTTATCAAGCAATTGAGTTTAACACAAATAGTAACGATTATAAATATTTTATACATAGTTAATTTATTTTTCCAACGTTAGCATTTCAAGAGCTATTAACAGTTACAAAGGGAATATAGTATAATTAAAAAAGAATACTAAGAGTCAACTTAAGTCGAACGATATTAACCTAATCATCTTTTAATATAGTTAAATAATTTAAAAGTTTAAAATAAGTAGAAATTTTACGTAGAAGAAATTAATAAAATTCAAAACACAAGGTAATATCACTAATTTATTATTAAAAGGTTACATACAAATAGTAATAATCAAACTTAAATATACATTATAGTTTTGAAAGTTTGATACATGAATATATCATTTTATCTTAATACATTTGTGATGCATATCGTTTAGGTAACTAACTAACAATCAATTTGTCATTTTTATTTGTTGTCTAAAAAATGTGTGATGAGTCAGTAATATTATTAACCATAGTCCTTACAAACTACATAATTAACAATATCACATTGATAACATTACCGTAAATAAAATTCTTAAAAGATATCCAAACATGTTGAATGATCAACCACGTCCAATCAAACCCAACCCTTTCACTTTTATAGCTTTCTGTCACTAATTATAGTTCTCTTGCAGATCATTTAAATGCTTAAACTAATTTACTTTATTAATTGCTTTGTTACATTTTAATTGCATGAAATTTTAGGATTTGTATGAATGAACTTTCCATGAACATTTTCGCAGGAAGCAAATACATCGTCGTCTCCGGTGATTTCAACTCCATTTGTTACGATCCTAGTACAGTTAAACTTTCCGCTACAATTCAATGTAATCGCTTGCTTTGATGCCGATGACCCATATATATCCCTATACGTTACATCGCTCACTTTTACTGCTGCTGCTTTCGGCTAATCCAAATAAATAAATTAATCAGTACAATATGTTTATTGATTGATCTGGTACAAGATCGTTATGGAGTAAGAAGACTTACCGGTGCAGGGCAATAATGATTAATGTCACTAGTACAATAATGTTGATCGATTATAATCGGGTTTCCAACATTAACTAGATTAATGTTCTCAAATAAGATACCCCTGGCATACCCGGTTCCATGCTACAATGCAAGAAAACGTTCCAAGTTACTCCGTAAATGATATATTAAATGATTTTGATACTACCCCCTATTATAGTACATTTTAATGTAATCTTACCGGGACTGTTTTGATTCGTACTCCATTTTGTGTTCCAGTGAGGTTACAGTGTCGCACTTTAATATTTTCTACGGTCGCATAACCATTCTTTCCAAGACTTCCAATGCTGCCAAAACACGTCGTATATTCAGCAGAAGGAAATCATGGGCTTGGAGAAACAGATTGTTAAAAAGAAAAAGATTCATGTAGTTTAACCCGATTATTGTTATTGCTTCTGTGATTTCGAAGTTTTGGGGTCTTTAATTTAATAAACAATACATATACTAGAGAACAGATTATGTTAGACTTCCATATGGGTCAGCCCATAATTTTGGTTTTAGTTACATGAAAACTTGATCATTTGGCGACAGTCAATCTCTGTAACTTAACAATGATCAAGAACTTAGTATAAACTAAAATTGAAAATAGATTGATCAGACATTCAACCCCAACATAAAATGTATAATCACTTTGTAAATTGATGAGGATGAGATGGTACCTTATGCCGTGACCAGGCCCACATAAGATCCTAGTTACATTGATATCGCTTGTGCCACCACTAATAGCCACACAGTCGTCGCCTGTTTTAATTTTATTTCAAGGGAAATAAGTATAGTTCCTGATTACAGTATAGTATTGACTTTTACATTTTTCTTGATGCCATACCCGTTTCAATCGTACAATCATGGATGTCAACATCTGTCGACCAACTAACGTTGATTCCATCAGTGTTGGGAGTGTCTTCGGGTGCTGAAATATGAAGATTCCCAAGATTTACACCATGACAGCCACTGATGCTTATATGGCTCTTTGGACTGTTTATATGTGTTGTACCTTTTACTTGAAGACCGTTACATTTCTGAAAACGTAACATCTAGAAAATCGATATTTAACATGTTAGTGTTTGGGTCTAGCAAATGTTTGATTTAAAAATCAGATCATCTTACCGATGGGCAATCACAGGATGGACCTGTTGGCTGCAAGAAAGAAATGGAAAAGAAAACAAAAAACTGTCAACGAAATAACAGATTCAACGGAAGAAAATGACGATCAATAAATTAAAATATTAACCTGTGTATCTCTCCGTCTATCTCCCGGCCACCACTTGGAACCCTGCCCATCTATTTGGCCAGGTCCATCAATGGTGAGTCCGTCAACCAATGAAAATAGTATCAAATAGCCTTTAGTATTGCAACCTTCCCATCCATCACGACTCTTTGGTGCAGTAATGTCGCCCAAAAGCTAACAACCAAATACATAATGAACAATTAATTTTCAAACAAAATAGGAATAATTAAAATAGAATGAAGAGAGTACGAACATTGTCAAATTAGTAGTGTCTTAAATGCGAACGTAAAATTAGCATCCTATTAACTAAAAGTAATCACATTAAATGCATTATCTATATATGGGTATTTTTATTATTATTTATGGATAACAATTTTGAGAGGAAGTGAGAAAACGATTATCGACTTGAATTTGATGTTACCTTAATATAAATTCGAGGAGAGTTGCATGGACCCTGGAATGATACACATTTTATTAAAAAAGTCTTGTCTGATGGTATGATTAACGTTGGGTTTTTCGACTGATCTCCACATAAATCCGCCCATGCTCGAACAAAAGCCTACATTAGGAATGTACAGGAATCAGTAAAAAACAATAATAATTCACTCATTTTATTCAAAAGCTTATAGACATGGTTTACTTACATCGGTGTCCTCTGTATCCCCATCTCCTATTGCACCATACGACGTCACATCAAATGTGGTCGCACTTGCAAATTTCGGGCCAAATGAAATATAACAAAAACTCAACAAGACTACCATCAAGAGACCCTGAAAATGCAAGGTGGATGGAGTACTGTAAGTATAGTGAAACATACATTGATGTGACTTATGCAATGATTATGTAAAGTGGATAAATATCTTACCATTTGTTTAAAGAGATTGAAAGCTATCTGCAATGCCCTTTCTCTCTTCACTCCTGGTATTTATATAGTAGAAAAGTATAAAATATGTGAAATATATATACATAGTAACAATCTGTGTATAGTAATTAATATGATAGTTGAAATAAACTTTGACTGACTTATCTTTTTGTAACTATTCGACTAAATAATAAAGGGGTAGTTTTGACAAATGTATTTTCTAGTTGTTGTATGTACTTTTAAAAATTTGGACAGTTGTAATTATTAATTGGTGCAATAGGAAATAACTAATAATATCTACATATTATTAACCAATGAGGCTTGTGGGATGGACGTTTGTTGAATCTTACCAATTCGTTGCAAGTGGAAATAGAATTTACAATCAATTTATTGAAAGACACTTAAAAGATTATGAAAGAAAAAATACGACAATAGTCAATGATGATCATATTTTGTTATTTATTATTTTTAATTATTTAGAGTTTCACGTAATACGCAATTGTAAAAGAAAAACTACGACAATAGTCAATAATAATGGTCATTTTAATGATAATGATTGTAATCTATTATTTTAAATATTTTATATTATTACAATAATTGTATTTTAATTATTATTTATTTTATATTTCAAATAAAGATAATTATGAGGTATATGAACTAAAAGAAACAATTAAATATATATTGATTTGAATTTTAATTTATATGATTATTGAAAAAGACATAAATATAATTTATGATCTTTCAATTTTTAAACATTAAACCTATAACTTAAATATTTTATTTAGCTGTGTGAATATGATATTTAACATGATCTCTTAACGTAGTCTATTAAGATAATTCACCCCTTGTAAGTGTGTTATGAGTAACGGATAAAAGACATTATATCAAATCGTATCGAACACTTTCACGACGAAGTGAGTTGACTCCATATAGTTTTAATTTTTATGTTAGTAAATATATTTTCAACTAACTATTAGTTTTAAGTCAACACAAGTAGATCAAGTTGACCCGTTAGTATTCTATTTATATACTTCTTTTTAACGGTTAAATTTTATTAGAAATTAATAAGAAATCAGAAAATAATTATTTTTTTAATAAATTTAGTTTAAAATACTCATATTTATTACCAAATTTAATCACTTAATTGTTAAATTGTATATTTTCCTTATAATTTAAAATTCAAGTTGTTTAATTTGTACGATTAATTAAAGTATAATAATTACATGTAATTTATAATGACACTCAACTTTTAAATATACAAATATACATGTCTGTCAAAAAATTACATTGTTACCTTATATATTTTTGATACCGGTTCAAAACATCATGTTTCAACAGCATTGAACACTTTCGCGACAAAGCGGATTGAGTCCATATAAACATTTAGTCAATACTCATCAAGTCATTTTAAATTAGCTGTTAGTTTTAAGTTAACACGGGTCAGGTCAAGTTGACCTATTAGTATTCTCTCTAAAATTAATAAATTTAGGATAATCTCATAGCACTTTAGGTTTAAAAGTTGGTACAAATTATTTTATCTTACAACAATCATAATAGTTTGTAAGCATGTTTAATACGGATTTGAATTCTTTCAAGTTATTTTTTGACATAATACATCATGTTATGAGTTTTGTGAGAAAGAAACAAAATAAAAATGTATTATAAACTTAATTTATTTTAAATATTATATTTATCCTCTTACAAAAGGTAACATGACCTGTCAAGTTACTTGAGAGGATCCTATTCCGTTTAATACCATTATCTATTAATATTTAATCACTTTAAAAATTTAAAAATCAAATAAAACTAATTGTTAAAATATGCATTTATAATTGAAACTCTATTTGTATATGGTAACACAATTTAAGATTTTATTTATTTATTTGCATTTTACATTATATTAATTATCTATTATTTATTATGAAGTTCAACTTATAAATTTATAGATATAGTTGTCTTTTATAATTACTTAAATACTATGTATTTATTACTACAATAAGTATATATCTCAAATTTTATAGTAACAAAATTTAAGTTGTTGAATTTATTTGATTATTAAACTATACTAGTTACCTTTACCTATTATGTAATACGAAATTCAACATATAAATTATAGATATCAGATGTCAATTATAATTACTTTAAAAAGTATTTATTACTAGTACTTATTTAAAAACTTAATGTAGATTTATATGATGAAGTTTAGCATGTAAATATATATAAATATAGACGTCTTTAGTAATTATATTAAAATGTATTTATTACAGCTAATAATTATAAAACTCAAGTTTTATAGTAACAAAAATTATAAATTTGATTATTGAAATGTATTACTTACCTATTGTGTACTACGAGATACAACTTATAAGTTATAGAAAATACAAGTCAACTAAAATTACTTTATAATTTATTTGTTAATAGTTTTTATTACAAAAATTAACTTTTATATTATTATTAGGTCATAAATCCGCGATAAAGCGGGATTAACTTTAATTTTTATAAATGAATAAAATATTGTAGTCGATTGTTTTATTTAGTTTATAGACTCGCGCTAAGACGCGACGAATTTAACTTTTATAAATGAATAAAATATTTAGTCGAGTTTTTTATATTGTGACCGACTTTTTTAATTTATAAAATACATCATATATTTAAGGGCCGAAAGTGTAATTATACGGAAAAAAAATATTGATCGTTGTTAGTTAACAGACCCGCGATAACGCTAGACGAATTAATTTTTTATAAATTAGTAAAATATTGTGGCCATTTTTTATATAGTTTATAGACCCGCTAACACGGAACAAATTTAATTTTAATAATATGAATGAATGTTATGGCCGACTTTTTAATGTAGTTTATAGACTCTTTAATTTTTATAAAAGAATAAAGTATTTAGTCTATTTCTTTATTTAAATAAGTACATCAAATATGTAAGGGACCAAAAATATAATTATACAAAAAAAGTTATGATCATTAAATCGTAAATAATGGACAACAATAAATGACTCAAATTTCTCTGTCGTATTCTCTTTAAATATTATTATTATTATTGATTATAGATGTTGCTACAGATATAACTTAGTTTGGTTAACTTGCACTGAAATGTATATTATAGTTCGATTTTTGTTATGTCTATCATCTTTATAGATTTCAATTGTGTACATCAAACTTTCTGTTATACAGATACCATCAATGCAACAAAACGTGACCTTAAAAACTCAAGAATGAAGTCAATGAACTATCTTTATAAAATTTAAGTTTTTTCCTTTTTAAAAGATTAGACGGCCCGACCCACATTTACACGTGGGGATTCATTTGATCCCACCGAGACTCTAGTATACAAAGTATGTATATTATTCTTAAGTTACAATGTAATCAGGCTCGCTATACATGCTGCTTTTGTTTTGGTCTGTTTCACTTGAAAGGACCGATCCTTTTGCAACGTTTGGCTTCAGAATGTGTGCAATAAAATCTGCATGAAATAGGTATTAAGATAGCATAAGTATTGAGCAAGTACATATCTGATATATCCATCCATAGAATTAGGACTGCATATGAGTTGAGGTTATATCGAGCAACTCAATCTCATGGAGTCAAGATTTTATCAAGGCTGAGCTCAAGCTTAAAAATCAAGCTCTAAATCTGTATCAAACTGAGCTGGGTTCGACCTATTATCGAGCTTTAAGTAGTATCTATATGTGTACCATAAACTATATATATATATAGGGGAATGGGTAATCTTGAGGGAAGGGGGAAGTAAATCTGGGCCGTCCGTTAACATTCTTTACGGGCAGTTAACGAATGTTAACTGCCATTCATAGAATGTTAATTAACATTCTTCACGGGAATGTTAACATTCATGAAGTAAAGAATGTTAACTGCCATTCATAGAATGTTAATTAACATTCTTCACGAGAATGTTAACATTCATGAACGTTAATTGCCCCTAAAGAATGTTAACGGACGTCCCAGATTTACTTCCCCTTCCTTCAAGATTGAAGCTTCCCTATGGATCATTCCTCATATATAACTTAAGATATGCAAATGATATAATTGTTAGACTATTTTACAAGGTTTTTGACTACTTATTACGTTTTTTAATGTACTTCTAAAATGAATTTTAGTATTAACTTTAATTATATAAAAAAAGTTTGCCTATTAAAATTTTTTTAACATAAAAATTTAAGCTTTTCGAGTCAAGCCTGAGTCTTCATCATTATAGCTCATTGAGCTATCGATCAGATCTTGAGCTAGAGCTTAGCTTCAATGAGTCCAGCCCTGTTGAGCTCAACTCGACTCACTTGCAGCCCTACATAAAATTATTTGCTAAGCATACCTTCTACCATTATTGGGTCAAATGATACAAGTACTTCAAAATAGGGCAGCTGGAAACTTATTGATGTGGTAGGTGATAATTTTCCTTGCCTGCAGAAGATATAAATGTCAAAAAGTTATAGCAGAGAGATCTATCTGAGTTCTTCTGAAAAAAAATAACAACTTACCAAATATGTTTGATTTTAATGAAAATCGACCAGTTGATCCCTTTGTTTTCAGATCTTTACTTCGCTTGCCTGTCTTAGTTTTCTCAACCTTAGCACGACCACCACCATTACTACTTTCTCCCTGCAACATAGCAACTCCTTTCTTGACTTTTTCATGATAGACAGCTGGAGGTGCAAGCTTCAACTGTGGCATATTATCTACTTGGACCATCCTCTTGTCTTTATCAAGATTCATCAATATTTCATACTGTTGCAACAACCTCTGTTCTAGTCAGTATCAGCTGCAGGCAGCACAACATCACATAGAGAAAAAGAAAAACTAACCCTTGATATTTGTCGCTCATTCTCATGTAGGTGACCAGTACTCGTCACTTGTGATGACTTATGTTTGGGTAAAGGCTTACTCACCAACCCATTATCGGTAGGTACTGAGCCCTTTTTCTTTGGCAAACAAATGGGGCAACCTGTAGACAAACCTCTATTTAAGGCGGGTAAATCACAATGTGAATGGCTTGCATGCCCGCAGTTGTAAATTCTTATCCCCGTTGTAAGGAGACAATTACATATACAACATAGAACGCTTCGAGGGCCACGACCATGAGAAGCTCCTTTCTTGAGTAATTTCATGGTATAAAACGCATCATCCTCAATTAAAGATTTGGCAGTGTCCTGATATAACCATAGAAATAGAGTCAATATATAAAATGGTAAATGCAAATATCGATGAAAAACTGGGCTTACCAAAATCCTTCTTTCAAAATCATATGTTCCAAGCATTCCCAATATGGTAGCCTTAAAATCACCAAACTCTTGGCTACCGTTATCAGAAAGAAGTTTCATCATGACAGTCGGTAACCGAACATATCCTATCATTCCCTCAACCATCTCTTTAATGAAAATGGAGAATGCTTTTCTCAAGATTTGAGCACCTTCATCTGACCCTCTGATATACCATTTATTTCTGAATGGTTCACTATTCTCCTGCCTCCTCTGAAACTCAGATGACGTGCCATCCTGTTGCTCAAAATCCATCTTATCAATGCATGGGTTTTTTAAGGGTTCACAAAATCTGCACCAAAAAAATAACAATTACCACCACAGAGAAATATTTAGAAAGTAGCAATTAGCATGTGCGAATATATTTCAGGTGTATGATCATATGTGAGTTCTAAAAATACACCAATTGTCTTCCTAAACATTTTGCTGTTGCTTCTCATTGTTTTTAGATCTTATTCGTTAGTTACGTGAACATAGATAATATATTTTTCTCCATGGGAATACATGTGATCTTTTTCCCAATCTAATGAGTAGAATTCATGATCAAAAAACTATATGATAACAAAAGATTAAAAAAAAAAAGGTGTAAAAATGAAAGGATGTGTTAGAAACAAAATTAGTGGGAGAAAGGAATTGAATATAGATACAGAAGTTTGATTTATCATGAAAAGTGAGAATAGACATTTCGTAACAGAAGCTTGGACCAGTAATTGAAGCAAGGGACTTACATATCCAGCAACTGAAACCAGAGGGCCTCAGACTCATTGGGATCCAACCTAGAGCTGTTCCTTTGGCACAATCCAACACAGGTGTGCACAATATATAATATGTCGTTGACCTACAAAAAAGACCAAGATGATTGTGTTTTTTATCCACCTATGAAACAGAAGTTTAAATGAGAAAGAGTTAACGTAATAGACCTCCTTCTTCTTCATGAACTTGCTGAAATGATCCACCCCAGCATAAATATTTACACAATGAGCAGCAGCACCAAGCTTGCTAAATTTATCTGAGATGTCAGAAAGTGTGAATGAAAGAGCACTTCCAACGTCTCCAACCCGTTCTAATAAGAAAGCAGCAGCATCTATAATTCCATATTCTTGGCACAAGCGTAAACAATGGTCTACCCTGTAGCTTTCACAGGTCTCAAGGTAATGGAGTACAGAATTGGGTTCATACTGACATAGCAACTGCACAAGAAGAAACAACGTACTTTAGATCCAAGTGTAATAGATTGGATGACTCTGGTGTAATCTGAAAATAAAAATTATTGAAGGCAATTATCAAAAAATGCTGTCTTTGAGAGGACCATATGATAATTTGTCAACCCCATTTTGAGCAAGAAAATCAGCTGTTTCAAATTTTTTACAAGGAAAACTAACACAATAAACTTTGAAAAATAAAAGGAACATTCAAGTGCAAATTGTCATAACAAAATTCTGTAAAAACCATATCGGACTAATTGGCAGATAATATCAGAAAAGGTCCTCAAAAGCAAAGAACAACCCTTCAAATCAAATATACAAAGTTCTCGTGTGTGCACATGAAAAAATCACAGATCACTTGGAAAATGGATAACGAGCCTTCAAATTTAACATACAAAGTTTGTGTGTGTTTACATGAAAAAATCGCAGATCACTTGGAAAATGGATAACACAAAGTCTCGTACAATAGGTAAACAATTACCTCAAGATACAATTCGTTCATTTCATCGGTTACATGAACCGGATTCTCACGCAAAAACTTTGGGAACTCAGAAATTCTTTCTAAGAAATCATGTACTCTGTCAGTCTGATTCTTTACCCTTTTACCAGTAAAGCATAGAGGTTCTCCTTTTCTTAGAGATTTGAAGGTCAATGTGCCTGTTGAATGAGCTTCAATAACTGTCTTAAGGTAGAGGAAGAGACTTTTCGGATTAGACCTCAAATCCTCTAAGAGTTGTTGAAATTCTTGAAAGAAATGTTCCATAACAAGAAAAAGTGTGCCTTCTCTGTCAAAATTCAGCATGCAAAACATGTAGTTAGAAAGAAATTTTAACACTAATAGTAAAGCTTGGACAATTCAGCATCTAAAACAACTAACTCTGTTTTGTAACCTGCTTAATTGAACTAAATCTGGAATTCGTGAAATGACTGCAGCTTCAAAAGAATCAGGCCTCTTGTCACTCTGTCCTCGTAACAAATAATCGATATAGGAGAAAGCACGAACTGGTTCATCCACATCTTTCACAAAGCTATCCAGAGCAGCTATATATTGGTGTTTCCTGTTATGAATGAAGCCACAGACCTAAATGAGTACATAAACACGATCATCAGTCACATGTTGCATTAATCTTGACTGTGTGTGTGTAAGAGAGAGAAAGAGCATATGGTAAGAACCTGGTAAAAGTGAGCTTTCTCGCACATGTCTAAAAGGTATCTATCATCCCAATCGGTCTCCGGCACAGCTTCTAACAGTGCTAAGACCTCCTTTTCTCTCCTTCTAAAGGACTCTCCACTTGTCCTTTCAACACTTGCTGGAGTGTTAGCCTCTAATATTAAATACTCGAATATCTGACCAAGCAATTCATTTGAGACTTTGACCCCCTCACAGGCAACAAACTGAGAAACAAACTCGAGAATATGACTTATATCATTCTTTGAAGGCCAGTCCGCGTCGGGTTGAATTTTAATAGACTTTAGTACTGGAGCAAGAACATCTACAGTCTTTTGGATCACATGTTGACTTGGGTATGTAGAATCCTTTTCAACTGTCAACTCATGCGAAAGATTATCCTCTATAAATGCACATCTCAAAACACCCAATGTTGCTTCAGTATCCAACTCTAGAAGATGATACAGATTCTTATATGAAACTGTGGATGATAAGTATGTCAACCCCCACAAAGTTGGAGCATTAGAATCCTCCAGTAACAAGTGTATAAGCTCCATTCTAAGAGATGGTAAACGTGCAGGGGAAAGAGATCCATGTCCTGAATACACATTTTCAGTTAAAAGAGAAACAGAAATGGAGCATAAATAAGTTTCAACTGTAAAATCAGCAAATCTTAAGCCTTAATTGGAGATATTTATTGTTAGATATAAGCCATACCTGGAGGAAAAGCAAAGCCTGAAAAGCAGTACTTCAAGTAAACTAACATCTTGTACCTGTTTACAAAACACGCATCATAAGTTTATAACTATGAGGAAGACATTATGATATTCCACCAATCTGACGTACCCAAGTGATGGAGCAATCTCACTATCACTGTTTCTGAATACCAGCAGCAGCTCCTCTAAAGGTGTTCTGAAATCATCTAGACCTTTATTGAACAAATATATCAGGGCCCCGTATAAACTGTGTTCCTGGCACAACCTGACCACCTGACATACAAATAAGAAATTGAATGTCATGAGAAAAGCCGTGAAGGAAAAAGTATGAGAGTCTCCTACATACAATTTCCCTTTCATCACTTTCTAACAAAATGATTTGTGCTTCATATCTAGATCAAACTGCAAATGGGGGTGGCAGTGTAGATATATAGGTGCTAGGTGTTATTTCTTGTGTTCCACTTTATTGTGTTTCGTTCTCATTGGGAGAGTTAAAATGATTGTTTTTTCTTCAGGAACGTACTTCTTAGCTGTTTAAAAGGTTCAGCTTTGGACCATGGGGGATTTAAAACAATGGATTTTGGAGTCACCTACACGGAAACAGTATTTGGTAAAACCGTCTTTTCTTAATCATGAAGAATGCCATTTTTCTGGAGGTTCTATCTATCTTATTGCCTTCTAGTGCATAAAAGATGCTTTCATAAATCAGAAGAGTGACTTTAAAGGAAGTGTTTGGTCATGTTGGATAACATTATCATTAACTTTTTAGTTAAGTGAAGACGCACATTGTTGTGAACTGGGAAGTGATTTGGTCCGATCATTGGAATATAGTATGAAAAACATTACTGAAGATATCAAGGTAATTTCACTTTCTTGAAGGTTTTATTATTTCGTTGTTGTTTGATATATCCTTATTATAGTCCAAATAGTCATCTTAGGTATCATGGTGAGCTCAAATATGTTTCTTGCACCAGGGGATTTTTACTGCTAAGTTGTGCCATAGGTGACACTTGCTAGAAGTTTGGTGGTCACTTGTTTGTCAGGTTGTGGAAGTAAACTGAGTTCACTGGCTTACAGATATAGAGTATAGTATTTTCAGCATACTACTAGGACTAGTAGGCATGTCAATGGGTTTGGCTGGGTCTAGTCTTGATCTAGATCTGATCTGATCTGATCCGATCCATTAATATCCAGTAGATCAGAAAAATGTGATCAAATAGGTCCACCTATTTAAACATGTCAATACTTGATCTGGATTGATCCATTTAAGCATTTACAATCTGTAACAGATTCAGGAAAATATAATTCGTGTTCAGTTTTATTGATAACTAAAACCCCTATTTATACAAGATACAAGATAAACTAGGAAGCTAGATAACCTATACTAGGAAATAATGTGAACTATATCATTATCTCTAACAAAATCAATTTAATAATTGATAAAAAATAAAAATGAATCAAATGGTACGCCTGAATCTTTTGGTCTACCATTCCGGGATAAATATATTACCTTTGCTGCTCTAAAAGAGCTGAATTGTTAATTTTTGGTGGGAAGGTAATTTAAAATACAAAAGTTGGGGCTGGGGAAATTTTTACAGGTTGACTACTTGTATGAAAATCAATTTGGAAAGGCGTAGGGTTAGAGCACAAAAAGACCCCCCCCCCTCCCCCAGCACACTCAAGCATGCATATCTTCACAAACATACCTGATTGAAGTCCAGCGAAGAAATGTCCATGTGGAGAACACATTGTTCAACACGCTGCAGCCAACCTTTTGTGCTATAATGCTCCACCAGTGCTTGCATAATCTTCAATAAAGGAAAATTAGTTGTAATATCTCGCCTACTAACATTATTGCATTGCCTGAACACAAAAGAATACAAAACATATGACCATAAGATACCTCAGGTGGTAGTGAACCAAGCATGTCCTTCAAAATATATGGCTCCAAAAGCTCCAAATATGTCTCTAAAATCAGAAAAGTAACAAATATAACAAATGCATCATTCTATTCAGCCAGTGGCAGAAATTTGACGATTAAAACTAAAACTATATATTTATGATTTTCCCAATGGGTTTCTATTTTCAGCCTAACCAACTAGTTTGGGACAAAGGCTTCACTTTATCAACTCAACCAGAAAGATGAAATGAAAATTGTCACATGCTAATTGCCAATAGGAACAACATTATGCAATACAATCTACCTTTTTGTTGAACGGACTCAAACCGGGATAAAATTTCGTCAAAGAGGATGTCAGTTCTCTTGATGTGGACACAAAATTCAACTGCAACACCTCCAACACGTGTGTACTGCTCTTTTATCTCGGAAGCCACAGAGTAAGCATCACTCGTTGAATCATTCAAGTTCCCCATCTTTTCAAGTTGGTTGCCTAATGCTACAGATAAATAAGAAAAAACCTCATCTACATACGCTAATAGCAACTCCACTAAATAAGGCATTATTGTCTTTCGAACTTCATCCAAGGCTCTAGGAAGGTCAAAAACACCATGAGCTTGACCATCATAAAGCATCATTGCCATGTTGAAGGCCCCCATCCAGTCACCACCCTTATGTAAAACTTGTATGCGTTCCTTCCAAGGAAGAAGGCGGGAGACAACAAGATGTGTAGGTCCAAGTAGATACAGAGAAGCACCCCTAACAGCTATACAATTGTGATGAGCTTTCTCTGGGTTGCCCAATACATTGGTGAAATAGGTGTGATATCCATTGAGATCATCTACAGATAAAGTTGTGTCATGAATTAAAGTCCCATCATTTGCATACAGACAGAGTTGTCCAGCTGATGTTAGCACCACCAACATCTGAATAAGCACAACGTCTATGTTAGAGTTATCTGACTAAAATTCAAGCGTTGGAGTTTGGGTGGATTGACTACAGGTGCAGCAGAATTAGCTTACAATGGAAAAAATGGCTAGATAATCCATGTGTATGTATCAGGCTAGCTTCTTCTTCCTTAGCTAGGTGTTGTATTTGTTTGTTTAATTCTCTGAACTTATTTATAGCTTCTTGCTAGCCTATCAGTATATTTTCTTCTCTACCGTTCAAAAAACTAATATCATCTATGTTAGTTGTTACATTTTTCTTTAGATGGCTGGGCAAAAAATACCTAATACTACAGATTCAAAAAAACACTAACAAGTAAAAGTCATATATAAACCATTAATTTTACACGATTACCTGGTTATCTAGCCAAGCCACCCCTATCGCTGAACTGTTGAGGGTCCATTTAGCATATATTTTCAAGTCTGGCTTCACCAATTTTGCAAGCTGTACTTCACAATCCCAAGCAATTGCGAGCAGTGGCTCTTCATTCTCTGAAATAAAATATCATATTATCACAAAAAATTCAACACATTGTTCATCAACTCCATTTGTAACATACCAGCAATGTATTTCCATGCAGTGTAAGGCATGGAACCCTCTCGGACCCCACCAGGCCTAGGGAGTTGAGCGTAGACTTCTGGGATGTTAGATATGACTTTTGACTGTAAAAGAGGTGAACAAGTTTAAGATATTGTACAAAAAACTATTATCTACATCAATAAGATACAGTATACATCTTTTAAAAAAATCTCATACCACTAGAGCAGATTGACGAGTGACAAATATGACCACACCTTCTTCAGCCACGGTCGATTCTCCTGCAACACTCGTGCCTGTGTTGGTGCTAGAAGAACCTCCCAACAGTAGGGGTGAAGCGCACACAACAGTGCTTGTTGATTCATCCAGAAGAGTCTGTATCGAAAAATTAAGGTTAGAGGATACACTTGAAACGAGTACATACAATGTTTGATTTAGCTCAAACAAAGATAGAGCTTTACCGAGGTTTTAGAAGTTGAAAACCTAGTGAGCCATGAAAATGGAGAAAAGCGAATCAACTTAACCACACCTTTACTATCACCGCTAACTATGTTAAACTGGCGAGTGGCTTGAGAATCCATACCCAAATATAGCATGTGGACTATGGGAGCTTTATGTTCGGTAACAATCTTTGCAGCAGAGACTCTCTGTACATCCCAAACAGTATAATGCCCGTCAGCATATCCTGCAAAAAGGAGGTCCCCTTGCTGATTGAAAGACATGGATGTGACTGGGGCATAAGACCTATCACCTTGTAATCCAAGCATTAACATCTGAAATCAAAAGGTATAAGTAACTTAAGCTCATGCTTAACGTAATATCAAACAATAAGATGATCGATAAAAGCAGCTTGCATATACTTCCAAGTCCTCTATCAAGGAGTTAAATCAATATTTATCACAGCTTAAATAGACTCTTATTTTTTAAAAATACTTATGACCAGTTAAAGGAGAGAGGCAAACTATATAATAGTGTATATATACATACAGGGGGCTGATCTACAAGGAAGGGGTAATCTTGGGGGAAGAGGGGAAGCAAATCTGGGCCGTCCGTTAACATTCATCATGGTGAATGTTAATTAACATTCATCGTGACCAAAATTAACATTCATCGTGATGAATGTTAATTAATATTCACCCAAATCTGCTTCCCCACTTCCCCCAAGATTACCCCTTCCCTCTGGATCATCCATCTATACATATATATATATATATATAGATATTAATGTTAATGATATGAATGATAAAAGACAAAAAAGGGATTATCCATCCGCTTGGAGTACCTTAGCATCCATGTTATCAGCATAATGTGGAGAATATTTGCTGGGAACAACAACGATCACTCCTCTTGACATTCCAATTGCAATGTAGTTAAGATGAACTGCCAGAGATTGTGGAATTCCATGGTCTCGCCTGAACGCTGGAGATGAAATGGTCCTAGTGATAATGTTATCACTACTAGTACTCAAGTAACCCAACACAGTTGATCCTCTCTGAACACCACCAAGCTTCATTGGTTGAGCTGCCGCACCCTCTTCCCAATGCAAACCCGTAAACGCATGCTTTTTTTCAACCTCCTCAGCAAATTCAAGGGGCTTCAGTGATCTCCCTGTTGTCGTTTCATCTTTCTTCACACCTTCTTGATGGAGAAGAATAGTTCCCATATCAACAGAATCCACATCTTCTACTTGCAGGCCGAATTCCTCTTCTTTTTCATCGATATTTGTACTCTCAATATCGTTTCTTTCTGATAATACACTTATAGAGTCCCCCTCAACCTCTTTAGAATTCACATGCTCGTCTGAAGAAGGGATCACTCCCTCGATAGATTGTAAAGTTGAAATAGGCTCGGACTTCAAAAAGTTCCCCTCAATGAGCTCATCACCACCATCCTCAAGAACTGATGTGATACTGTCCTGACCTCCACTATTCAAAGGAGAAGCGACCTCTAGTTTAACCACTGAACTAACAGTATCATAACCAAAATCAAGCTCATCTTTCCTACTTTCATGTTCAATAATCAATTCCTCATTAACTTCAAAACGTTCAGTTTCAAAGGTTTCAACATTATCCACTTTAAGATCATCATCAACTAATTTCACATCTGAATGACTAGTATCCAAATCTGTACCACTTTCATAACTTATCTCAGAACTAACACTCGTTTTTGGATCCAACCTTTGCAAACTAGACTTCTCCCTTCTCAATTTAATAGCAGCCGCATGTGGTGTCGGAATCATTCGTGAAGCTGCCTCCGCAGCTGCCAATGCCGCCCCAGGCTTAGCATTCGCACCGAATAACGGGCCTAAACGGCCTAAAACGCTTGAATTATCCCCTACACTAACCGAACGAAACTTCGCTTGTATTTTCAGTCTATCCGTGTCCAATGGTGGACTACTTATGCCATTCGATCGGGGAGACGATGAAGCAGAAGAGTCATCGGAATCGATAAGCAGAAGTTCATCGACCGTGCTGATGTGGCGGTGATCTTCATCGTCACTGGAGGATGTATTGTGTGATTGAAGGAACGCATCTAGGTCAAGCTCCTCCATAGTGATTTCTAGTTATCTTACTGACATTATTATACTAACAGTTCTAATGTAATTTGATAAAATTAGACAATTCGTGATGTAACCTAATTCAATGTCAATTTAATCAGCGTATATACAATCAGAAAGTAAAAAAATAAAATGTAGAAATTACAATTGGAACAAACTGCAGCGACTGAGTGACGGCGGCGACGGCGGCGGACGGAGCGGAGCAACTATGATCAAGAACGGGAATTTCAGATTTCTCTCAGATTTTATCTGTCATGTGCACGTCACGGTTCAACGTAAAACTATTCGAACTCGCCGCCCGGTTCAGCTGGACTGCAGGCCCGGTTATGAGCATCAAGGGATGATTAACCAGCGCCCCAAGTTCTTAAACGCATATTTAGACATGGTTGTTAACATCTGGACTCGACTTGTAATTTCGGATTTTGATTTGTAACTAGTAACTGATGACTCAATTTCACCAGTAAGAATTACTATGTTACAATTAATAAATATATATATATATATATATTAATGTTTAAATTTTTATTAAAAAATAGAAGTATAACGAGAGTCGATAGTGGAATCGTTGATTGATAATCAACACAATTGTTTAATTTAAAATAAATTATAGTCATTTATTTTTTATTTTGTTGTTTTATTTTTTCTATTACATGAAACTAAACTTTTATCTAATTTTCTGATTAGTAAGGGCCGCACAAGATTCGGAAGAGTGAATACACGACTTGTAAGTGTCAAAATCATCTAAGAATATGGGTCTAAGTTGTCTATTTTTTAATTTATTTTTTTTACTCAATGTGTAAGATTCGACTTGTAACTCGTAATAATCTAACACCTATGCACAAGTGTAAACAAATAAAGAAATTAAAAATGTGTAAGACATTAACATACTTCGGCAAATATATGCATCTAAGAAAATAAAAAGGAATAAGTCAAGATATTATCTTAATTGATTAGTATTTATATGAAAATTGATATATATATATATACACGTTATATGTATATTTAAAAATCTAGCTTAAGTATTCCATTAGTTAGAAAAATATACGAGTATTTTTATATAGGAATAGGTTTATGTAAAAACAAAAAGATAAAAATTGATATATACACTTTGCGACTGTAGGATCTTCAAAATATTTTTACAGGTATGTATTAGTAATAGTTTACTTGAAAATAAAAGAATTTCTTATATTTTAACCCAGGTGATGATAATTTTTGTCAAAGAGTATGCAATTACATTTTCTACCCTCACATACATTTGTCTTTATTTGGATCAATTACATTTTCTTTAAGAGCCCTTCTCGAGTTGTTTTTTCGAAATAAGATAAGAGAACCAGAAAGAAATACAAATCATATTATGTTCTCGAGTTTTGTTTGTAGAGAGAAGAGAAGGGAAGTAGGAGGAAGATTTGACTTTCTTTTCTCTCTAAAAGTGGAGAGAAATGGAACGATGAAAGATCAAACAAGTTATTAAATGTCACTTTCTTTCATTTTTCTTCAACTAGGGTACACGAAATGCATATATTTCATTTATCTTCTTTCTAACTCCAGAACGCAAAACTGTTATTCATCTTCTTTTTTTCTTTCATTTTAGATCTTGTTTTCTTCGATCAAAAACTGAAGATAAGACCCTAACACGAGTAGAAAGCGAAAGCTTTTATAAAGTACAAGGACTAAGGACTAAAAGTGTACGACTAATAACTTTCAAGTTAAGTAAAACCGAGTTCTTGTAATTTGTAAAGCTAAAAACCAAAATAAAAATCCCAAATTATTACAAAACTTTGAGTGGGTCACCTGATCGAATCAACCACTCAACTATTAATCTGTCATGTTCTTCGGTAATATTTACAGATCTTTTTGTTTATATTTATAATTCATAATAAATATTTGTTATAATTAACACAATTTTGTATCTAATTGTGCGATTAAATATTCAATTTCATTTTCAGGTCACTGTGTTACGTCGTTATTTGGTTCGATCAACAAGCGATCGATTAATGTTTGTTAAATTTGTGTTAACGTTATATTTAGATGCAAATTCTCAGATCAATTTCCAATTGCATCTGCAAAATTTTTGAATTCATGGGGTCAGTCTTCCTCTCTTTCCTCTTCTTATTTTTATTTCATCTTATATATTAATTGAAATATTATTGCTTATTATTTACATGGACTGATGTTGTTTGACAATAGGTGCTGCAAAAATTGTTATTATTCATTATTGTTTTACTTTGTAGTGTGTGTGGATTAGGTTACGATGTTATAGTGTAATGTTTAAGAATATACCCCGTTAATAAGATTGGAGAAAGCAACAAATTGTACCATAATATGCTATTTAGATAGTTTTTCTCCCTAAAAAGAAAGCCATTTAGTTCTATTTCCAGTTTTCTGTTCTGTAAAGTGGTTCAAAATATAGATTTCGACTTTATGTAATGCTAAGTCTTATAAGATATTGTGAATCGATAAACATATAAACCAGTTAAGGACATGGTCCATATTCAACCACCATGGTTCCAACCATTAAGAATAGAACTTGAGATTTTTAAGAACTATAAGAATCAGTTCCTGTCTGTAGTTTAGTTTACGAGTGATTTCTTTTTTGTCTTTTTATCTCGAAAAAGTATAAGAAAGCTACCCTCTTGGCCTCTTGCAAAGCAGTGGGAATTTAGATATGACATAAATAGGAGAGGTCTTGAACATGTGTATTGCGCTATCGCACTGAGATGAATGTAGAACAATGATCTGAATTATTACTAGGAAGATAAGTTACAGCTTAGGGCACTCCCAATGGGTTTGCCACTTTGTTAAACTGACGATGTCACTCAAGTGACACCATTGGCACCACCTAGTCACTTTGTTAGTCACTTTGCTTTCGGTCGGTTTTCCGACGAAGAAGAAGCGAGCGTCGTTTTTTTTGTTTGTTTGTTTATTGTATGTAAATAAAGGTATATTGATAAATGTGGGACCCAAAAATTAAAGTGACACGGTTATGATTGGCACGGGTGTGTCGGTTTTTAGTCAGTTTTGAAAAAAGCTAACGTGGCGCTGAGTTGGTAGAAAGTGACCAGTCGGTTTCAGTCACGATTGGGAGTGACCTTACACCTTCATTTTAGAGAAAGATATAGCAACGTGAAAACATTGAACCGGAATAAATAACTGCATTGGAATGTCAACAATATATACTCCATCTGTATCCAATTAATTGTCCAACTTTCAAATTTAGTTTCCCAAAAATATTTTCCACTTTCAGAATAATACACCAACTATCCTATTCTACCCTGTAACATATTTTTAGAAAAGTGCATTCCTCAAATTTTTTGCTTTGAGTAAATCTATACATGCCTAAGATATAGGTCTAAAGATGTGCCTAATGAGTACATTGTTTGACACTTGTTTTGCACTTTGTCTCTTTCCTTATTTCTACCAATGATTTTGACATGTGCACCAATCACATCATGCACATCTTTAAGCATGTGTTTTAGGCAGATGTATCATTTTTCTCGTGCTTTATTAGGGTAAAATGGACATTTTGCTTATCTGGAAGTGCAATGCTTGCAATTTTCTTTACATCTTGTCTAGTGGACAACTAATTTGGAATGGAGGGAGTAATCGTTATTTCCAGTGGTGGGTCAGATGATTACTGGAGTTTATGGAAGCACTGATTTATACTTGTTGATGTCAATTCTCTGCGCTGAGAAAATGTTGCAACTTTGTAACTCTTAACTGTATAAAATTAATTAAATATTAGCTGTCATGTATTTATAATGTGTCAAGGCATGTGACAGCATGATTGATATTTTTCTTACTATGAACTTTGATTTGTCCTAATCATTTTTATGGTTGTAAACCTTATTTGCAACAGAGCAGAGGGTGTCTTGGATGTTGTACTAAGACCCCATTTGTGACAACTGATAACAAGCAAGCAGGAAGTCTCGGAAAAGGCCAAAGCACTAATAAACATAGTATATTAGAAGATTTTTGGAGTAGCAGCACATATGATATGGACATAAGTATACCTCAATCTCAGATAAGTGCCTCATCAACTAGTAATGCACCGACAGATGCTCATTCTAGTTCTGGCAGCAATCCTTCAGAATTTGTAAATCGCGGTATGTTTTATAGTTATTTTTAATTGTAATTAACCTGGTAAAATCAGTACTAATGTTTGGTGCTTTCAGGTTTTCTTCTTTGGAACCAGACAAGGCAACAATGGGTTGGAGATAAGGCACCTGACACCAATAAAAAATCTCGACAACCCGTTATAAGGTTTGTAATTAAGTAATTTGTCAAGCTTCATTTTTCTTAGTCACGATTTTAGAAGTTAATAGAACATTGCTTGTTATTTTCTTGGTAGTATGTGCCTTCATGTAGGATTTCATAGAACATATTTTATTCTAAAACTGCTTTTCTTATCACGGTGTCATTAGGAAAGTTACTACTCTACTTAACATTTTGGGATGTTTTAAATAATGTCGTCTTTCCTTTTTGCGTGTTCCAAGTTATGATCTCGAAATTTCTCTGCTCAAATAAGGGACAAAATGATCATTGAATCATTATGTCATTTACAGGTTAGGAACATGTGTTACTGGTATCTAAAATAAAGCACTTCTTGACTCTTAGTTCTTAGCAAAAATGACCTGTTCTACTAATGTTATAGTAGAATCAAGGGCCTTTTGATTAGTGAAAATTGTTGACATTTGACCACCTAGATATGTTTTCGTTTTATTGTCTGCTCAAATAAGGGACAAAATGATCATTAAATTACTATGCCATTTACAGGTTAGGAACATGTGTTACTGGTATCTAAAATAAGGCACCTCTTGACTATTTGTTCTTAGCAACTGACCTATTCTACTAATGTTATAGTAGAATCGAGAACCTTTTGATCAGTGAAAATTGTTGACATTTGACCACCTGGATAGGTTTTTGTTTTCTTGTTTGTATATAAAATGGTCCTACATTGATGGAACATAACAAATAGAAAGGAGATTGATATTGGAAAGTTCTGGAATACTGGTTTGTAAGTGGTGACCAGAACTCTTAAGAACCTTTGATTCTGAATTTGATATTAGTTCAAAATATTAATCTTCAATAATATGCTTTTAGTTATGACTATCTTAGCTTTTTATACCTTGGTAAAAGTTGCAATGATACCAGTTGCCTAAATGCCAAAGACGTAGAATAGTCAAGAGAATTGACCTTTGTTTTCTCATGAAAATAAATTTGTCTTTTTGAGTACATAAATTACAGGTATAGTATTCTACTAACAGTTAAAGTAAAACATCTGGCTGTATTTTTGTGTAGTTGGAATGCAACGTACGATAATTTGCTTGGGTCGAACAAGCCTTTTTCACAGCCCATCCCTCTACCTGTAAGTCTCTCATTTTCCTCCTCCGTCGAAGGATTTCTGCATTTTGACTTTCATGTCTTACTTTCCAAGTTCGATATTGCACCAGATTTGAACCCTTCCGAAAACACCTTGATAAATGCTTTAAACGTTATTCTTTCAGGAAATGGTAAATTTTCTTGTTGATATCTGGGAGCAAGAGGGATTGTATGACTGAGTTGCTGCTAAACGTAAGATCTGAATCTTTCCTTATGTTCATATGATCATGAAATGCTAAATTATGTCTGTTTGGATTGGGTCACAGTTAAAACATGATTTGTTCTTATATTGATGTTTTAAGGGTGAGCATAAAAGTGCACCTAAAAGTGTAGTAGAACAAATGTATTGGCTTTTTGGTTGAGTACTCGGAATTCTTGTCTATAATTCTAACTGAAAAATCACTTGGAAGTTTCTTAATTATAATGCATGAGTTTTGTTAGAAAGAATGGTTTCATTTTAGCTCCCTTGAGGGTTAAGTAGTTAAGCCTGCAAATGCATGTTGCTAATGATTTATCTGTGATGACCCGTCTAAACCCTAACTGGATATGAGTTAAGGCTTGTTTCTATGGGCGGATCGTTTCTGACACATGACCCAAACCGCACTTTCGTGTCTTAGAAAAATCAAAACCGTGAAACTAACAAACCGCACAGGGGTTGACATCATTAGGTCAACTATACAAATAGCATCAGTTTTTGGTTCCTTTTTAGGTATAGGGTTTTGTCGTTGGGTGGTTAACCGGAATATGTAAAAGTTCTGTGTTTGTCTTTTTTAGTTTTTTTATCATTGAGAAGACATCTCTGAAATCATTGAATTAGAGGATTGCTATTTTAACGAAAAGTTCAAATGAGAAAATCTTGTGAGAATGGAGGATTCAATCTCAAACTTTCATTTTCATCTAAATAAAAAATCTCCCGTTTTCTTCCACACATGTATAAAATTAAATATCTGAAAAATGGCTAGTCAAAAAATTATAAAAATTGCACAAAATCAACGTTTTTTTCTTCATTTCACATTGTATACTTTCGATGGACTTTTTTTTCTTCATTTTTTTGGGTTTTGGAAACGACTATCACATAAGATAACAACTATAAATCACATGTCATAGTCGTTGGTATCAGTGATAATCATTTTCAAAACCTACCAGAAAATGAAAAAAAAAAGTTCATTCAAAGTATATCATGTGATATTTTTAATTGAAGAGGAAAAAGGCTGATTTTTATGAAACAATTCTTATAAATTTTTGACTAGTCGTTTATGAGATACTAATTTCAAAGAATGTGAAGAAAAAGTGAAATTTTACCAAATGAAACTCTCTTGTTGATTTTTTTTATTCTCACAGCAAATCCTGCTAATCTGAACTCACCTCATGTTTTATATCTATGGTTATCACTTATTTGTTTTGTATGTTATTTGTACTAAGTATTATTCCAGTATGCATTTATTTTTACTTATTTCATAGCATGTAACGTATAATAATACGAACAAATATTTAATAGAACAAATTAAGGCTGATCAATGATCACTTGTCACCATTGTTGACCAGCATGTTTGACGACCCAAAATCGTTGACCACTGGTCCCACCAGCCAACTCTAACAAACCATACACTAAGCCCACAAATGTAGTCTCTGATGTACACAAAGATACATGCAATCACAAAACACACTACATTTACAGTCCAATCACATGTACAAATCCTATTTAAATCAAACATCAAAAATTACATTGCAATTGTAAAGTACTAAAAGAAATAGTGATTGAATTGAATTGCTCAAAGAGGGAGATTATGAATCATTTATATTTATAAACTAAAACAATCTCGTTAAACAAGTAACATAATGCTAATATGATATTAAAATTATCTAAACTAGATAAATATAAGTTAAAGATAAATACTAATTAATCTAGTTATTACTAAATAAATAAATTTTAATACGCCCTCGCAGTTTGAGCGGGAGAAAAACGAATGATTACACTGAATCGAAATTTGTAAAAGAAATTTCCTGATAGCAGTTGTTTTTTGTTTGACAATATTGTATGCATTGATTCTTTTATATTGTGGTGGATGCATTGGCTTGCTTTGACGGTATTTATTTGTGCCGGTTGTATTGACTTTATTGGCTTGTTTTGACAACATCAACTCTTTGACCGAGAATCTTGATGGCAATAATTTGTTGACGTTCAATATTGATAGTTTGAATTCTGTGAGTAAAAAAAATTAAATGACAAGAATGAGAAGAAGGAGAAGAAACTAACCAAGAAGAAGCGACTTGAGTAGAATAATAGAAGGACAAGAAGAAACGTTTTTGTAAGAAAAGATAAAAAAAAGTTTTTTTAAAATTGAAAGAAAAGTGATTAAAGAGACAAGAAAACGTAAAAGAATGAAAAAATTATTCTTAGAAAAAGAATATGAGAATTGAGAAAGCTTGAAAGAAATTTTTTTTGTTCTTTATTTTTTCTTTGAAAGAAGGTAGACATATTTTAGATTGAGAGAAGAAAACGGGAAGCAAGCAGAAAGCGATAATGGAAAGAAATAGTTTTTTTTTGAAAAAAAAAACACGAGATAACTCCTAGAAAATAAAAAAGGAACGAAAAAGAAAAAAAAAAGTTTGATTTTGAAATGGAAAAGAAAACCCAAGTAAAGTGGTAGTGGAGGAAACCAAAAAGAATAAAACTAATAGCCTAATAGATTTTGTGACTTACTGTAAATTTCTTTTTCTTTTTCTTTTTTAATGAAAGAAAAGCTACGAATTTGAGAAAGTGGTAAACTTAGGCAATAGACTGTAGATAGCAATATGAAGTTGGAGAATTGACGGCCAAATAATACTAGTACTAGTCCGGAGTAATAGAAAGAGGTTAGAGGTTGATGTAGTTAATAAAGTAAAAGGGAATAACCTAACCATACCAGATGGTAAGAGAGCGATTGGAATCATTATTGAACTTTTACTTGAGGAATTAGAAAACATACAATGATCCCTATCCATCGTCGGCATATACCCGACGATCGGAGGATGAGTTATTCTTGAGTGATTTTATTTTTTAAGACTCTGTCTTTAATATCAAATGAAAAATAATGAAATATCATTAATTGAATTGAATTGTTAAAAGAGATTACAAATAACTTATATTTATAGACTAAAAACAATCAGCTGAACAAGTAATCTTAATATGATATTAAAACTATTTAAACTAGATAAATATAAGCTAGAGATAAATACTAATTAATCTACATATTACTAAATAAATGTATTCTAATAGCAATTACCCGTATGGATAGGTTCATTCCTGAGATCGAAGACGATACATGTCACACTCTGCTAAAATCAAATCAGAGTTAAGTGCGGAAGAATGGGGGCTGACACGATCAATCAATAACTAATCAAGAATGTATGATTATCAACGGAACATAATATTATAATATCATGAATTGTTTGTTACAAAACGTTGCGACTTATCAAGTCGTAAAAGTAGTAGTTTTATCAAAATACAATCGTTTGGAGATTTCACAAATATAACTAAAACAGTTTATGATTATACGAAAGAAATCTCGTGTGTTTTCCAAAAGTGGCATCCTAAATAATGTGGTAGGCGCGGCTCCCAACATGCATGCAAATCTTACGTCGCTGCTAATTCTCTGAAAAACATAGTTAAAAGGATCAACAAAATTGTTGAGTGAAATCCACAAGTTTGAGACTCAATCATTAAACCAAGTGTTTATTAAATGTTTCGCAAAATAGATCGTGTCATCCATGGCCAATAGTACGATGATATTCAATTTAAAATAATAAATAACTGACGGTGATCTCCCGAAGGTTAGCTAGACCTTACGAGTTAAAGTGCCGACACCTAGGCCTGTAACCAAACCACAACTGTTTGTGAATCGTTTGCCATGGACAATTAAAAATATACGCTCCTCGTCTCGACATCCTATCGGCATGGCCGCAATTGCATCCAACTGCTTGTTGCTGACTGAACTTGATAATCACTGATTTGGGTGTTTCAGCATTGGCTTGTGTAGTACAATTGATTCTTCAGATTCTTTCGATCTCAAGTTGCCGCCTTGTATCTGACAAAAGCTTAGCATTCTTGGTGAAGCTAGGTGAGTCACTTATCGGTTTGAATATCCAACATTGTCACGGAATCAGTACTTCCTCTGTTGGTCTAATAGCTGACATCTCTGGAATTGTGATATCCTTTCCTAAAACGAGAAAGAAATAAGTGTTATGTTTTATTATTCGTTGAGTTTTTCATAGGTCCAGTGATGGGGTCTCGTTGGAATTCAGCTGTTGGTTCTTGTTTTTCCAAGGGATTTGACTGTTACTTTTTTTTTTTTGTGTGTGGTTAGTTGTTAAACAATTAACTGCTGCAAGAATTTTTTGGCCTTTTATTACAAATGTCTTGTATTCTTCACAGCCATATTTCGTCGAGAATCCTTGTACCTTGTTCTGGTTCTTGGAGACACCTTTTACAGTGGTCCTAGTCGTGTTTTAGCTTCTCGTGAAGCGTTATAAAACGTATGTTTGTATTTACACTTGTATGATTCGTTTTCATGTCATTCTAGTCTTGTTATGGGGCGGGTGGATTTGATTCCTTGAAACCAGTATGTTGTGATCTGGATTTCAAACAGGTTTCTATTCAAGGCCATGGTACCTTGTTTGTGGTGGGCTTTGGCCATGACAACCCCATTGATGGTTGTTTTTTTTTTCATTTTTCCAAGCCTTCACTTTTTTGTAACCTTTTTGATATGTGTAATGGGAATCGACATCTGCCTCAGTTTATATTTTATGTATGCTTGTCTAATGAATGAAATAACTGTGTTTGATTTGTTTCATTTTCACTTTTCTTGTTTTGCAAACGTTTGATTGATTTTTTCATCTCAACGTATACCTTCAACTTCTGTCTCAGGGTTTGGGTTAAATGTTTGATCTTTGATGTAGTCGGTTTAAGACGATAGCTTCCATGATAAAACTTGAAAGCTGACTTTTGGATGATTACAGTTTACAAATAAAAGAAAACTCATGGACAAGATTAAAGTTGTAAAAATTGGAAACTACTACTAATAGGAGTAAGCAAAATGTGAATACAAAAGTTGTGTCAGAAAGCAACTATTTCACCTTTAGCACTGTTCAAGCATAAAGCTTCATGAATCATATGACCATTGAGGATTAAATTATACGGAGTAATATGGTTGTTTTCATTTATAATCAAGCGTGTTATCTGGTATTCTGTAAAATTGTAGTGCCCATGTATCCCTTTCATCAGTCATTCTCCATTGTTCATGCACATCATTAAGAATGAAAAAGAAAATAGATTCTTTGAAGGCTTACTTGAACAGGGGTGGTAAATGAAGAGATTCAATAATGGAAAAGGGACTCAACTGTGAAGGATATAGTACAAATGAACTTTAAACCACATAAATCAGAAATTAACAATTTTCATCATCAATAGTTGTACTTTAAAGCCAAAGTTGAACAGAAGTTTTAATTACAGCTCAGACATTCAAATTGCATCAATGGGTGTACATGATAAAATCAAGCCTGAAAACCTAATTACAAAAAGTTAACAATCTCAACCAACCGTTGTACTTTGTGCATTAATGGATGTACTGAGCAAAATTTGAGCAAGCTTGCTGAATGCAGCCCAAAGAAGATTCACAATGACATCAAGGGTCTAAAGGATAAATAATCCCATTCAACAGTTAACTAATTAAGGGTGGTTAATGCAGCACAAAGATTTGATAAATATGTAATACAAATGAAGTCTTAAATGACAGTAAATTTAACAATCAGTTCAAGGGGACAACGAGTCTTGACAGACAACTAACACCTTCCCAACCGTTTGTAAAATTAAGATCTGAAACAGACTTCCCACAAGTTTCTTGAGAATTAGTAAACTAAAAGCATGTTCGATTACAGTTCCGGAATCAATTGTCCAAAGAAGAAACAACGGATCCAATGCTCAAATAAGGCCAAAATGATCGTCACACCCCCATTCTCGAAACACCACAACAAAAACACTTGCCTGACTTTGCAAGCTGATTATCAACGACAATGGCACAAGATTTAAACAAATGCCCCCTAATAACTTGCAATAAAAGAGTCTTCCCACCTCAAGTTTTCAGACAATACCTACGTTTATATACTTCTAAAGGGCGAACTTGGAACTGACAACAACTCATTGAAATACACATTCTCATCATTTCAATTGGCTTTTTCCTCAACAGCATGTGAATCTGCCTGCAGGTCGTTTGTTTCGATGGATGATATTGTAATTTCATGGGAAATGGCTTCTTTTATATCTTTGGAGTCAGAGGGCAATTTGGTCTTTTCAGAAGGTAGCCTAGGAAGAGATTTCCTTATTGGTTTCTTCGTTGGAACAGAAGTGAGACTTTTAGCAACAGGCTTGTTGGTTAGTGACTTCTTTGCATCCAAACTTAACCGTGCAGCAGGTCGAAAAGCATTTCCATTATTTGCTTCCATTTCTTCTGCCGGTGAATCCTTTTTCCGTCCAAGTTTCGGTGACTTGGCTCGTGTTGTCGGTATCTACATCAATAACAACCATTTGTGTTAAACCAAAAGGACAACTATACCATAGATCATTCACCCATTTTATAGTTTCATAACAACAGCTAAGCTGACACATACATTTGTTCCCATCCCATTTAAAACTTTCATCACATAACTTTTTATACTTGATGCAACAGAACTGATTATCTAATGGTAAAACAAAAAATTGCCTAACTACCCCCTTTCCGTTACACTACGTTCTGAGACTTTTACTCTCCCATCTCAGAAGAGTTCTCTTTATATCCCAGAATGTCCTTTTTGGTCATATTATGTTTATATTTCTAAAATAACTATCATTTCCAAACACTCGAACAGCTCATTGTCGGAATATTATAGCTTAATACAACATAAACACTATCTTGTACCTGATTTTTCACAGCTGATTATCTTAATCTGAAAATTCAAAAATCATTTGATCACTTTCAAAACGCACATCTAAACACTGCTTAGCCAATTTAAACATATGTTTGTCGGTTTGTCCCTCTACTACAATGTTTACCTTTTGAACTCACTTCTTGTACTCCAAGTACTTTTTCATGTAGTTAACGATTCTTCACCAAAAATTCAGTTCATATCATTTATGAAACTTGATGTAGTTTGTTTGACATTTAAAGTCAAAGTATGACAACTAATGATAGATAGAGATTGCTAATTAGTGAGTTGTACCAAATTTACCTTCTTCAACTCTGTCTTAGGAGGAGTTTCACGATAAAAAGTCGGCATCGGTGTTGCTTTGAACATAAGGCTCTTCCGTAACATTTTAATCTCAGCCTCTTGATGTTCCTAGCACAACCAAAAAAGATCTCAACAGCATAACTTTGATTTATAGCCAACCACTATGAGGTACATGACTTTTTAATAGGTTGCCATAAATTAACTTTACCTTGGATTTCGCTTGCAGTGTACTTTTTTCCTCTTCTTTCGCATGGATCTTCTCCTCCAGTTTAGAATAGAACTGCCAAAAAATTAAAATATTTCAAGTTTCTGAAAGTGAAACATGCTTATTTGACACAAAAAGTCAACATGTCCAACCTCTTTCCGTTTTTCAGCTCTTTCATTACACCTAAAACTAAAACTATAGGCAGGCAGTGTGCCCAGTCTCTGCGGCTTCTCATCTCCTGTTGTGGAACTTCTATTCAAGTTATTAAGGACAAACGGAGATTAATAATGTCTTGATTTGACTTTGAATGTCAGACGAACTGATTTCAATTTCGAAATTGATATGACTATATGTCTTTTTCAGAAACAACAAGTGAGATTAAAGGGTAAATTCACAAGATAATAAATCCAGAAAGAGCCAACTTTAAAAATATCATTGATAAATATAAGTTTGCCGAAATTTTTTATCGCTATATTGAATCCAAATTGTGATACATTAGTCACAAACTCCTATCAATCTGAAATCAGAAAAATCGATTTGACCTCAAATGCCAAATGCATCAGAAATGTTCGAATAAGCAAAAAAATTGATATTGATATAAATGCTACTGGAGCTAAGACAAATTGGATACTCAGAAGAATGTGCTCTTCCATCGGTTGTACTTCCATGAACTGTTTTTGTTGATTTCACTTTAGTTATCTCCCTGTATTATGAAGATAATATCACAAATCTTGAAAAAACATTATCCAATAGGTGGCCGAGGGCTAAGCGATGATTATAGAAAAGTAGTATCACAACTAAGAGGGTGTTTGGATGAGCATTTTCAAACTGATCATTGTGATTTGAAGTCGTAATAATCAGTTTTTAGTTGTTAGAAAGATTGATATGCAGAATCTTATTATGATTATCTGATTAATTAGAGGTTGACTGAGTATCTGGCTCTCAGTAAAAATGATTATATATGAAAACCTTTTCCTTCAACGCTCAAAATTGTTATATAAAAGCACATCAACAAAAGTATCTCCTACAGGACGTTGTATTACCGCTAATTATGTGATTATGGTTATTCAATATTCCATGCTCAGTTCTAAAAGTGCACATTCAAACACCCCTTACGAATCAACTATAAAAGAAACACACTATATACTAGGGAGCCAACAGTTTCAAAGAGACATAGAATCAAATGGACAAAGAGCTCGGTAGCATAGTATAGGAGTAAATAAAACATACTTGACACCTTCAGGTCGCACCACATTTGCAGTAGATGTTGGAGAATCCACCTTTCCTGGCTGCAGAAGCAAACAGTTAAAACTTAATGAAAAAACGTTAACCATTTGAACAAACACGTGAACATAATATAATCAAGGACTGTAATATTGATTCAAAGATTATGGACAGTTATCGTTATTCAGCACCAAGTGTGTAAAATTGCTTTACTGCGAAGGCCACTAAAAATAATCTCTAGAAAAACTCAACATCAGTTTATGAAAAATAGAATATACCTTGGAAAGGGGGGCCTTAACTTGAACCATTGTGGGTTTCGATTTAATACTCTTCTTCTCATTAGGGATGGATCCCCGTCTAACCGAAGTAGTTTTTTTTCCATCATTACCCTCAATTTGGTTATCAGTATCGTTTTTGACACCTAAACTGTTGTCCGTATCATTTTGACATTTGGGTTGAACAGATAAGTCGGTATCTTTTACTTGAAGTTCCTGATAGTAAAACAACATATACCCTCTTTAAAGTAAATAATGAGCAAAAAATCTGTGCATCAAGAAAAGGGGTTTAATTCTAGCAGAGTTGTTATTAATAACAATGATACTATCATTAAGAAGAGAACATATAAATCCTACTTAATACCTTAAAACCATCAAGATCGTTGCTTTCTTCAACATGTTCATCACAGGACTCATTAGAATTCCCATTTCCTTCGTTACTTTCAGAATTGTAGTTAGGAATTCTTGCTATGATTTCCGTAGAATCATCTTCCTCATCGTAATTCGAAAACTCTTCATGAACACCATCATGAGCGCTCCCATTTCCAGAAACAACCATTATTTTGTCAACGTCCACCATAGCTACAAATTTCAAAGTTTTAGTTTTACTAATTAAACTCAACAAGAAAAAAGCTTTCTTATATAATACTTCCTTTAATTATGTTTTTACTAAGGTAGTAGAATACTCTAACTAAGGATTGAAACGTATGTCACAAACTAATCACTCCAAAAACATTATACTGCAAAACAATGCCCTTTCATTTTATCTAAATATTATGTGGAACATTTATACCAACAATATATACTTATAAATTCATATACCCTTTTCTGCTGGATCCAATAGATACAACAGCAGCATCAGATTCAATCAAATAAACATACATTACAAATGAATCCCAAACCCTAATTTAAATTCTTCATTTCCCCCAAATATCAAGCAATACTAAAGACTAAATCTTTATAGCACCAACCAATCGCTTCAATAAACTAAATCTAAACAAACACAAAATATCAATCACACAACTAAAAAAATAAAATAAAAAACATACTCTTTAATCAAAAACTACCCAAAATACATCTACCCACAACTAGATCTTCAAATTTATAAACAGATCCAATGTTCTATCTTATACAATTCAATCCAAAACCAAATCATAAGATTCCAAATCAATTTACAAATTACACAAAAATACACTAAACCCTTTATTAAAAATCACACATTTTCAAGACATGAAGTACTAAAAACAGACCCAAAGTAACATAATGCTCACCTTATAGTAGCAGAGAAAGATCAAAAGTCCATGAGATGAAAAGGAGTTTTTGAAAAGAACCCTAGAGATGGATCTTTGGAAGAAATTTTGAATCTTTTTTTAGTTTGAGATAAAAATGGAAAAGGGGTTTGTGTGTATTGTCTGTGAAAGCGGCTCACTAAAATCTTTTTTCCAGGTCACTTAATATAAATACAAGTATATACACAGTGGAAAATAGGGGAGATTGGAATTGGTGGAAACGAATCTGGTGGAGCGTCGGTGATTAATGTTAGTTGCAATCAGTAAATTGCATAATGCCAGGTGGACCGGTCACTTATCATCCAAGTCTTGTATTTAAATCCAACGGTGGGTAAAATATCTTCAAAAATATTCCTTTTCACGGTTAATATATGAAGACTGACTTTTTTTATATATAAATAAGCTAAATACACGTAAAAATATGTTTTTAAAGTATATGTTAAACACTCCGTATATTTATTTTTGAAACATCAATATTTTTTATCTTTTAATTTTAACTTATCATTTTAACATATAAACAAATCGGATCTTCAGATATACTTTTTAAGAATATCTAGTTTTTCTCTTTTTGAAATTTGATGCATCTTTAAATATACTTTCCCCTATAATATGAAATGTTTGACTAATACTCCTAAAAAGTTTATAAGATCATACTTAAATAATAATGTACCAATCAAATGAATATAGAGATGTACGTGAGAGAGAACACAAAAGTTGAGATTGGAACATCTTAGTATCTGATCCGTCTTCAAATATACTTACACATATTTGGATGTAGTTCTTGGCACCACCTAAAATTTGATATGTACTAGGTGATAGTTGAGATTGCCTTCAAATCAAAATCCATCAACTTGTTTAAAATTTTAAGTCAGATTCAGGTTAGAATTCCGTTAATTGGGTTGATATGTGATCATCAAACTAATATTTTGGAAGTCCTTTTCGAATAACTGACATATACAAAATTCGATTTACCTGGCTCTAGACAAACTCGTCTAATTTGACTCGAAACAAACAAACCAACCAACATGTTGACGTGGTTGAATTACACAGGTCGTGTTATGGTTAGCAGTCATCTGAGATTATGAGTTAGGGTCCACGTTTATCAATTAAGTTTGTGTTCAGATCGGTTAATTCAACTTACCAACCTGAATTACCACATATAGTATTTATTTTGAAATAGGAGGATCTACCGGAAGTTGGTGAACGTGAATATAAGTTAAATTTATTATTCGGCGACCTATTCACCGATTAACATAAATAAAATTATAGTTTTCTTTAAAGAATAATAATATCATACTTCTATACGGACCTTTTCATATTTAAATTTATTTCCAACAATTTATAGTTTTCCTTTTCACGCCTGTTGTTGTATTTTCTTATGGCAATTTTCATTTGCATGTGAATAATTAATAATCTACAACAACAGTAGAATACAAAAACAGGTCAACAGCAAGTGTATCACCTGTTAGATTTTCTTTATGAACAAGAGTGTGTTTCTAAATAAAGAATTACTTCGTAAATCGTGTTTGAATCACTTTTCGAATTTGATATTTTAACTCTATATATGGATAATTCACGATGAACAAACAAGATTTTGATAGGTAATCAAGTTCAATGTTTTGGATGATTGAGAGTAAATTCGTATTCTTTATGTATATCAAAATACAATTTGTTTTCTGTTAATTTGAAACCAGAATACCGAACCAAATGGCAATTGAAATGAATATTTTCATTCATGGTTCCTACCTGTCATTTCAGTCGAACCGGGATCAACCTAGAATAATACAAGTGTGTAATCCGCACCTCCTAACTTGTACTAGAACTAAATTGAATCTCTTTGATAGATGTATCATTTCCATTATACTACAAACGATTAGGTGGCACTGAAATCACCGATATCACCTTTTGTCCTCTATACTAATAGGACACCACCCAACAAAGCGAAAAGTTCATGTATATCACGTTTGTAGATAGAGTTCATCGAAGATATGAGAGTAAACCTAAGGGATGTCTAACTCTACCTCATGCAACAAAAGGACTAGACTTATGAAACATGTTGTGGTCCAAACACACCACTAAACCCTCGTACAATGTCAATGTAGAAATGATACTGTCTTATTCTACGATCTATTTTAGAGGCAACAAAAATCAAGTTGGATGGGTGGTCAATCTAGGTAGATTGAAAATTCGAAAAGGCAACAATAACTAACAAATAGGACACCACCCAACAAAGCTTTAATGTCCCTTCTACTTCCATAGGAGAGATCCAGCAAGCATACTTGATAGGTCTATATCTAAAACAAACATGTTTTTAATGTTCATCAGAACAACCAAAGCATGGAAACTAGGTTCTAGTAAATCACCTTGAAATGTCAATTCAAAATATTGGTGATGGGTCAATATGTTTGATTGCAAAATTGCAATCGATAAATTAATATTGAGAAGAAGTACACTGTACTCAAAAACCTTGTCCTTGAAAGTTATTTGTTTAAATGTCAATTTTCTTTAATTGTATGGACTTAAAAGAAGCTTTTTCATGGATAACAATAAATAGTGTTTATGAAAGTATAATATCACACCACATATATAGGGACCATATGATAGAGTCTTGCCAGGCTCCAACCTTTCAATTGAATTTGATTACACATCTTTTAATCCTAGAGGCGTGAATAGAATTTGAACTCATTTTCTCTTGTGAATTAAAGTTAACACAAATCATAATAAGCAAATTATACATAAGCAAGTAAAAAGTAATCTAAGTAATGGCTCAAACATGATTGAACGCTCTAAGTGATTACAATCGGTAAAACAATGAAGTACAAATGATATCACTATTTATAGTCGAGGAGATTATTTTTTCACGTGGAATATGTGAATGTTTCACATAACTATGTCTCAACCTCTAAGTGGATATAATGCAAAGAAGTTAGCATTGTATTATGTTTGCTCCCTCTATGTTGTTAAGCATTTGCATCATGTAATTCATCAAATATATTTACACGATCGCTAAGTATTTATGAACATTTGTGATATTACGAGTTTCTCTCATTGATGCTATATCAAGTCGTTGACTTCCATAGCAACAACCGGATCTATCGTTTGGTATATTTTGTCTTCGTTAAAGTGTTCGTAACTAACGAGGAAATTCACTCTTTGATATTTTTAAACTGACGCTTCGAGCAACTAAACTATGTCCCGATGATACTCCATCTATGAGTGAGACACACATACTTCAATTCTTCTAGTCGCTTACACAATACACATACATTAACAATAGTAGAATCTACACTTCTTTAGTACGTGGGTCATCACTATTTATTCATTAAAGAAATACAATAATCGAACGTTAATTTTTAACATAGCTGAGTTTGTCGCATCATTTTTAATTATCGGCTATCAGTTACGTTGCATTCTCGAGTTTTTTTTAGTGGAAAGGAAAGAAAATCAACGGAAAAAATAATAAAAAGTTATTATCGAGTTTTTTGGTAAGAAGGAAATGAAAGAAAAAGGAATGAGTTTTTAGTTATAAATATTTTTCTTCCAATTTTGAGGTGATTGATAAAGAAACATTACATCTAACTATTTTTCTTCCATTTCCTTCTACTATCCTTCCGACTCGAGAATATATGTAAACTATTTTATATTATATTTATTTTGTTAATTTTTTTTTTTCATTTCATTATTTTCCACTTAAAAAATCTTGAAAATAAAAATTTATAAGCAGGGACTTGTGTGACTACAGTTGAAAAAAGTGAACAGGGGTATGGAATGCTAGATAATGGTTGAAACTCAAGAAATTGTCTTTCATAAATCTTAGAAAGTTAATTATCGTTGGTAAAAACAAATCCAATAACGTTTTTAATTACATTTGGCAAGAAAACTACTCTTAATCAAACTTTAAACTTCTATATACTCCGTATTATTTTGAAGGTCATTTTGATATATATCAAAATCACACTCTTAGACATTTCTCGCGCGTAAGTCGTAAAGTAACTTCTAACGATTATACGTGTACGGTGTACATTTAGCAGTAAGCAATGGATATATAAAAGACTTCATTGTACTATATTATAGTTAAAAAAGAAACATATATATTTATTGTTTGTCCTAACGTAGGGTATGTAGGGGTTGGTGCAGGTTACATATGACTACTCACAAGTCGATCCCTGTACTCGTTTATTTTATTTTAAAATGACGGTTCTATAAACGATTGTGGTATATCTATTGTTTAGTTAGAAGAAGCAGGATAATGAAAAAGGACTAAACAAATGCATTTTAATATTATTTACTTAAATAAGTAACTATAATGGCTGAAAGAATTAAATAACTAACTGTCAGATTAACGTCATGTTAATAGAACTCATCAAAAACTAAACATAACTGATTAAAATATACTTATAATTTACTAATTAAGTCTCATATTTATGAATAATACTTTTATGACTCACATTCCGCTCGTTTTGTTGGGGACGAAATAAAAAATAACGAATAGAGGATATGTCGGTGCCTATAGTGTCCTCTGTTTGTAGAAAGAATTTGCATCATATGGTGTGTTATTATCTGGTCTGTAATATTACTTGTTACGTTTGTTTTAAATTATTATTTTGTTGATTATGATTCTTTTAGATTTGTAATATTAATTTAAATATTTTTAAGTTGTATTTTTTAATTGAATACTTGTAACTTTAACTGAATACTTTCAGTTATATAACAGTTATGTTTTAGGTGTTACATAAAATTACACAACGTAGTCGGACAAATAATAAGAGTTTTGTTTGATTATAGAGAAGAATTAAGAGTTAAGTAAGTTAGTAAAACACGGAAAATTGAAATTTTCACCTACAGGAATCAGCAAATGAAAAGAAAATACTTTTTGCAGTTATAAAAAAATAAATAAATAGTAAGGCGGCGAGTAGCTCCAAAACAAGCACATGACCCCATCATATCGCATTTCCATGAAAACCAAATATTTTATTTTATTTAATATAATAAATAATTACAAAATTGATTTTTTTTTCTCAAAACGACCAAAAAGAGGCAAAGATTGCAACTTCTCTGCATAAAACTAATTGCGAATACTGTTTTGTCTATGTTACGTTGTTCTTTGGTTAAAATATAAGCAAAATTTTACATGTTGCCGTCTCACACTCTCTGAAATATGTTAATTGTCATGTTATATGTTTTTTTTTATGAAAGTTTTATTTTTTTTAGAATGATCTTCGATCAATTAGAAACTTTCTAAATTTTTGAGAGAGCGTCATTTTCAAAATTGAAAACGATTTTGTAGTTCAATAACAAAATTTGAATGACTTACAAAATCATTTTTGAATATGAGTAGCCTATAAAAATAAAATGATATATTTAAATGACTTACAAAAATATTTTTAAATAATATATTAAAGGCTTCCAAATATATAATTTCTATAATATAAATAATCATAAATATAAGGCCTAAATATAAACCCTTCACATCATGCAAGACATGTGCCCTTCTATTTTTGCTTCATGCGAACCCTTTACCTTATTTCATGTCCCATATGAAATCCGACTCAATAAGGAAGTTACTGGTCTCTCTGTCCTATTTAAATTGTCTAATAATATATTATTTTCTGTCTCAAAAAATATTTAGTTACTAAACATAACAATTAAAAATCATTACATTTTCCTTTTAATTTTCATTTATTATTTTTAATTTTTAATTTTTTTATGTCTTGAAAAATTAAGTTAAATTTACATCAAATATAAAAATGAAATTGACATTTCCTTAACCTATCTTAAATTAAACAATAAATGTTTGGAGATAATTTTGTTGAGACAGAGGGAGTATTATTGTATATGCAACAACATTGATGAAGGTAACCTTGTCTCATAATTTATTTATTTTCCAAAATGCTACAATTTTATATTAATGGTAACAAAAGGAAGGGAAAATAAAAGAAAATCAAAAACTAACTTTTTTTTCCCTTGCAAATTTATCATCTACTTATGAACGATCATTAAAAATTGGTCATAGATTATTGAACGGTGTAGATTGTTGGAGATGTGTAGTTTTTATTCTCTAGAAAAGAAATATCAAAATTATAGAGGTGGGTAAATTGGATGCCACCAAAAAGAAGAAAACAACAAAGTTCCTTGTATGCATTTCAATAAAAATTTTATACTTGATTTTTTGAAAGGTTTCAACTTTTAGTGATAAACTCCAGAGTATCTTTGACTATAAGTTAGAGCATCGCAAAGGATAAATATAGCGGCGATGAGAGGGAAAATAGCATATATTTAACTTGAAAATCCTGTAAAATATTAAAATCTTTGATATTTATAGGAGGTAATCAAATACACATTTTCTTTTTATGCTTACACAATATCCCTTGAATATTGCATAAAAAGGGATGTCACTTCTGCTAGACGGGTTCAGATGGAATTTTATCGTATTTCAAAGTATCAATTTAGCTTCATAGTGGCATCACTAGCATATAAAGGAGAACTAGAGACGAATATACCAGAGAGTAATGTTTTGAAAACTTTATCTAGTTAATTCGGTTTGACCAGTCGAACCAAAAACTTAAAGGTTTCTTATTAGTTGTAAACCGGTTGTTAGACATTTTTGAGCTTTGCAAGAATTGACTGGTTCACCGGTCGAACCAAATTGAACTGCAACTGGATTCGACCATTTTAAAATTTTATTTTATTTTACTTTTTTAATCTTGATGTATTATTTTTAGTGTATTATTACTCTATTATATTACGTTAACACTTCTTATTTGATATTGTATAAAAAGAAAGTGATTATAGTGAAGTTGACAAGGATGAAGATGATAGTAAATTTTATTTACTTACTGAAACTGAACTTAATACATATAACAGTCCTATGCCTTGATGGAAAGGTATTTATATACTAACTTTATATACTTTATAGATACATCGTGATGTATTATAGGCACTTTTATGAGTATGTAACAAAACCGGTTGAATCCGTCGGTACGACCAGTCTGACTGGAACTGAAGCTCCCTTCTGTTCAACTAAAAAATCGATTTTTAAAACATTGCTAGAGAGACTCCTCAAAAAATATTAAATTATGTAAAAAATATTATTTTATGTCTATATTCAAGGTCCCCGAAACTGTTATTAAGATGCTTGAAAGCTTACGTGCTTCGTTTTTCTAGGGTGCTGCTGTGGAAAAGAAAAAGATTGCGTGGATCAAATGGACGAATATTTTAGCTTCTTTTGATAAAGGAGGGCTAGGAGTGGGAAGTCTTAAAGCTTTCAATTATTCTCTTCTATTAAAGTGGAGATGGCGTCTGCTTAATCGTCCCGATAATTTATGGGTTACTGTAGTTAAATCGGTGCATGGGGAGGAAGCGGGTATGGATCAGAAAGGTTGTCAAACAAATGGTTTATGGGCTAAGATTGTTGGCACGATTAATTACCTTCATTCAAGCGGTGTGATCCCTTTGGGTTCGATCCGATTCAAGGTGGGTAACGGGTCTTTGATTCGATTTTGGAAGGACACGTGGTTAGGAGATGCCCCTCTTTGTAATCGGTTTAACAGATTGTTTAATCTAGAGAAGTATAAGGATTGTTTAATTCGTGATCGTATTGACAATGGAAATTGGGTTTGGGAATGGCAGAGACCGATTAATGGTAGAAGGAGTCATGCTGATTTCATGGTGTTATTAGCCGAGATAGGGAATGTTGAGGTGCTTCAAGGTGAGGATGTGTGTACATGGGCTCTCGCAAACGATGGTGTTTTTACAGTGGGTAATGCTAGACGCCGTATAGATGACTAGATACTTCCTTCATTGTCTCCATGCACAAGATGGTGCAAGTTTATCCCTCGGAAAGTTAATATTTTTATGTGGCGTATGCTTTTGGATCGTTTGCCTCATCGGTTGAACTTATCGTCTAGGGGGTTGGATATTCAATTGATAATGTGCCCGGTTTGCAATGAGCATGTAGAGTCGAATGAACATGTTTTTTTCTCTTGTAATACGGTTTCGAATACATAGAGGTTACTTCGCATATGGAGCGATATGAAGATTCCGGTTTTGAATTCAAGTGGGGATTGGGTTAATTGGTTACATTCTTGGCACGTTTCAAAGGAGTTAAAAGATCGAGCTTATGTTATATTGGCTGCGGCGTTTTGGGTGTTTTGGCGGTATCGAAATAATGTCACATTTAACTCTTAATGTATGAGGAAGTGTGACATTTTCGATAACATTCGTCTTTATGCTTTTTCTTGGCTTAAATATAGAGATAGTAAGATTAGTAGTTGGAATGATTGGTTAATATCTCCTTTGTGATTGTCTAGCTCCTAGCTAGCATTTTTTATCTAATACATATACATATTGCCGTTCAAAAAAAATAAAAATATATATATATATTACATGAATGAAAAAGATAATCTTCTCAACCCCTCAATAAAGCAGAAATTCAAGTTGATGTTGCAAGTTTTCAGACTATTCAGTAGTCACAATGGCAAAGGATCTTAGCTTGAAAGTCAAAAATATGTTTAACTATTAGACAAAATATGCAAAGCTTCGACCAAAAAAAGTGCAATGTTTATATCCTCATATGAGACGTCGAGATATAATAGTGATGTAGTTGTTATACACACCCTATATTTTTAGGATAACTATGAGGAAAAAGGTAACTATATCTTGAAACTATGTACAGGAGAAAAAGGAAATGCTGCACTATTTCATGAAGGCAACAGAAGGTTTTCTGAACAAAAATGCAACTTGCTGATGTGACTCCAATTGCTTACAGTAGGTTTGAAGTGGCTGTGTTGGAAGTTCGAACTATGAATTCCTTCTCCATTTTGCACCAGAATTCACAAGTTTGATATACGCGTTCTTGAAATCTTCAAAGAACAAATCTTGATCTTCGGCATACTTTGAGATCCACCTGCGAATAAGAGTGTGCAAGTGATTTGGTTTGTTTACACCATTAATGATTTACGATACATAATTTGATTAAAGTAGTACAAAAACTGATCTGCTTGATTATACTAGTACACTACAATAGTCTAAGTATGTAAACGATAAAAAATATAGTTAGATAACATAAGTCGGTGAATGTAAAACAAAAGTATATTATAGTGACCTTTATGGCTTTATATCTATTTTGTCATAACTTTAGAATAGAAAAACTAGAACTGAACTCCAAATATTTCAAACACTACCAATAACAAGTGATGGATTATTTTTATACATTATAACTATAACTACTAGTATCACATTTTCCATTTATTATAGACAAATGATGATTCTTATACGATATTAAAATGAAATTATTAGTGTCCTGTGTACCTTAAGCATTCATCATCCTCAATAAGAGTACGATCTGAAGGAAGACCAACCACAGTCGTCATTCCTGCTGAAGAAAAAATATTAGGAAAAATGATAAGTTCTATAGAATGCTCGATTTAATATGGTAATTTATTTTATTTATTATTAATATTAAAAAAAGACGATTAAACTTTTAGTCAAATGCTTTTATCACTAAATAACAGAATAATCCAAAATCAGTATCACTAATTTTCAAAATCAAGAGGCTCTTGCATAACCCTAGACATCACTAATATTAGGTAACGATTTCAATGAATAGATAGGTGGTTTCAATTTGAGATATACCCCCAGATTTTTTTCTTTTGCATCATATAAAAATGGTTAGTATTACGAAAATGGTGATAAAGTTGTCAAGCCATAAGCATGTCACAAACCTGAAGATAGCCACGGCTTCTCCAATAGTACTTTATAGTATGCATTATCAAAGATAATCGGACTTCCAAAACCTTTGCTTCCAAGAGTATGAGCACCAGATAATGCTACAAGTTCTTGTGTTCTGCCAACAAGTTAATCTTTCTTTACAGAAACCTAATGTTTTAGTCAAAACATGGTCAATATATAGTCATAATTCACTTACGAAAAACCTTTCTTTTGAAAATTTTGTTTCAGTCCTAAGGCGTCTAATGTTTCTTCCGGCAGTTTTCCCTCAGGATCGGGTACCCTACAAAGCAAAACATGGAAATTATAAAAACAATATGAAGCCTGTTACAATAGATGACGCATAGCACACTGCCTCACCTTATTTTATAAAACTTGTGACAAAAATTAGTCTCTTACATCGAGTCTAATCTGCCTAATCGAACTGGGATTTTTGGACCTCCACACAAAGATACAGCTTCGGATCCAGCCACAGCAATCATATCAGCCAATGACACTGTAATTGTAGAGCAAAGTGATTTGTAAAAAGCAGAAGTACCAAGGAGCTAAACAGTAAACACAGTGAATATAATAGAAAGCCATAGTTATAAAGATGATTATAACCTGCAGGCTGTTTCTCATCCAGTATCCTTTTCGCTTCCACAACGATCTAAACAATAAGTTAATATTAATATCAACTGAATAAGAATGTGTTTGCAACAAAAACACATGCATATCACAAAATTTACAAGAAATAACCTTCAATGATTTCTTAAGACCTTTATTCTCTGGTCTATCAAGTTCATAAGATATAGAGCCATTCATACCACCTGATAAAACAGTAGAAAGAAATATCATGATCAAACCATTGAATAAAGTATACAACTTTCATCTTACTAAAAATAATAATAATAATAGTAATACCCGAATCATCATCAACTTCATATGTTCCAGCATCATGAAAAACCAAACGAAGGACACCGGCAGCCTTACCCTTAGACAATAGTTTTCTTATCTCTTCCTGTATCAATACTAGATCACTGACACCAAACATCAATTTCATTAAACTTTGTTATTATTTGTATTAATGAGTGTTATTTACCATTGGTTATAGTTTAACTTAAAGATTTTCAAAACTCATATTTCAGTAAGGTGAACAACATTTATAATGACTCTGAAATCCAATTAAGACTATGGACTCGTCCCAAAATGAATGTCCTCTTCCAAAATAATTTACCAACTTTCCCATTCTACCCTTAGCTGTACATTTTCCCAAGATTGCATTACTAAAAATTTATGTACTCTTATAAGAGTAAAATAGACATTTGACTATTTATAAACCTGCAGTATTTACACACTCTCAAAAGGGAAGATGTCAGAAAAGGTAACAAAAGATGCAAAAAAACTCGATATAGGTAATGAAAGATCACGATGATAGGATTAAATGTTTAATTTCTCATAACAATGGGATTGGATGTTCATTTTGTTACAATAATAGACTGGATGTTCAATTTTGTTACAAAAAAACTAACCTGTTAAAGTTCAATTTTACCACAAAAGGGTAACATGTTAAAGTTTAATTTTTGTTAACTGTTAACTTTTTTGTAACAAAATTGAATATCGAGTCATAGTATTGTACCACGTGACCTTTCATTACATATATCAAGTTTTCGTGAATCTTACATCACCTTTTTTTTCTAAATTCTGAAATTTGTGATATTCAAACTATGTGCCTCTTCGTCTAGGTACACACTTTTTTGGGATAAAGGAAGTAACAATTTGCAACATAAGTCTAACCATAAACTTACTCTGCAGCATTAGCATTAACACCAGAATATTGCATTAATTTAGGCATAGGCAAAACAAATGTGATCATAGACATCATCATTCTCCTGCCAAATGAAGTGCTAACATCATCCTCATCTGCATTCCAAATAATAGTTTAAAAATTAAAATCAACAATTCTTTGGTTTTCTTAAAAATAATAATAATAAATAATAAATTAACAATTTCAGGGTGTAGGGTTTATCTAATTGTTATACTAAACACAAAGACTTGTACATCCGCTATCATATTTGTACCATGCTAGTATCCGTGCTTACTAACATTTTTTTACTATCATATGTATAGATATATATTTTCATACAATTGGCTAAAATGTACAGTATATGAATATCAAATTAAATAAACTCATTACGTAAATCAGGAATGGCGATGGAGGACGAAGACGTGGTGAAAGTTCCTGGCCTGACGGCGGAACAGATGCGGCCGTATTGAATTTTCCGGCGAATTTTAGCCGGGAATTTGAATTTTAGGGCAAACGGATGAATGTAGGGGAAGCCGGTGCTCGTCATCTTTAACGGACGGTTTAGAAAACGTTTGCGGGTTACCAATATAAAATTCGGAAAAGAGTTACAAATTTGGTCCCTATAGTTTTGTTTAGTTTGGAGGTTTAGTTCTATAGTTTTAGCTTTGTGATTTAGTTTAACAAAACTTTAGTTCGAAATTAAGATTTTTTTTTATGCAATGTCATGCAAAAAACATAAATCACTCTCAAACTGTATAAGATGAAGCAAAATGTATACTACTTTAGAGTTCAGACACAAATAACTAAAAGGTTTATTACAAAATAAATCCCGTTTATAATCATATACATATGTCTATCTACTATCTAGGACCTGAAAGTCTAGTATCCGATAAATAAGCATCACTGTTACCATCTGAAGGCCCTGAAGAAGTACCAAATTCGCTAAACGATTTATACAAGCTCGTATAGAACCCCGTCTGCCCAGCCACTGGGGGGGCCAAAACAGGGCAAAGCCCTTCAAGCATTCGCACTACTTTCGGCATAGACGGCCTAAGATTCATATCATCTTGTATGCACCACAACGCTACACGGGTCGCCACTACAACCCGCTCATCGTTCTCATCCACTTTCATTTTCTCATCCAAAAGTGCTTTAACTTTACCTTCTTCCATCATCTTAAAAGCGTAGGTTGGAAAATTCAATGTATCTGACGAGCTATAGTTTTTTCGGCCACTAATAATCTCGAGTAATACCATTCCATAGCTATAAACATCACTCTTTTCTGATATAGCGTAATTTGTGATCCATTCTGGAGCAAGGTACCCTCGAGTCCCTCTTAATGTTGTAAACACATGGCTTTGTTCTCGTGTCATAAGCTTAGCTAATCCAAAATCGGAAACTTTAGCTAAGAAAAGGTCATCTAACAACACATTCTCTGGTTTTATATCACAATGAAGGATTTTCACATCGCAATCTTCGTGAAGGTAAGCAAGTCCTTTAGCTGTACCTATCGCAATATTGTATCTAGTATCCCAATCCAATGAAAGATCCCCAAATAACCATCGATCTAAAGAGCCATTTGCCATATACTCATAAACAAGAAGTCGATACTTTCCTTCTGCACAAAACCCTCTGAGTTTCACCAAATGGTGGTGATGGATGCTGCCAATTATGCTCACTTCAGCCCGAAACTCTTTCTTACCTTGACCAATTCCCTCGAGACGTTTGACCGCAAGCTGACTCCCATCTTTTAGGACCCCCCGGTAGACTGAACCAAACCCACCTTGACCGAGCTTTGCAGTGAAATCATTGGTTGCTTCTTGAAGGTCTTTGTAGCTAAATCGAACCGGCATCCCAGAAATGTTCTCCAAAAACATATCCTCTTCGGAGATTTCATCAGCAACTTCACTCGATTCATTCTTCTTCTTGTGGTAACGAACTCCCACGATTACTAGTCCAATAACAACGAATGCAGCCACTGTGACTATAATAACCACCACAATCACAACTTGTATTGAATGTTTCTTGTTTATTTGTCCCTGAGAACTGACCGCCTGGGTCCTGTCAATCTTAATGTATGATTCGATATTACCACCATTAGTAGCCTGTTCAAAGCTCCCAATCTGGTCAAACAAGTAACAGTTTCCGGAACTGTTATCGAAGAACATAGCCGAGCAAGTACAGTTGTTCAAACACGACATTTTGCATCCATCTAAATCGGTTTTAGAATCAGGTAAAACAAACCCAAGTGCAAAATAGCTCAAATTTTCCCCTGCCTTCACTAGACTCGGTGAATCCTTTGATGATGACTTGTTACATGAAGAAACAAATTGTGGGTTGCAGTTAACTTGAGCTAAACCAATTGGACACTGACAAGTGTTCACATCTTGACAAACTAAATACGAAGGACAAGCTTGTGGTCTGCTGCAAGGATCATCTGGAATTTGATTACGAGCAGTGATTTGAGATTGAAGATTATAGAATTTAACAAAACCATCATCTTCTAAAACTGCAACCCAAGTGGAATTAGTACCATCACTTTCGTCAGCAAACACAAATTGCCATAAAAATACTTTGTTTTCATCATAAAACCTCCAAGAATTTGCTTCAATTGTGGCAGAATTAGTATCACCACCACTTTTGTTAATGATTCTTCTCTTGTCTTTTCCCATAGACCAATAAGGCTGTGGGCTGTTAAACTCACCAAACAGAATCAAATCACCTGTTTTAATTTGCAACGAAAAACTCAAATTATTCTTCATATTGCTTACAAGCTTCATCCCTTTGACAAAATCTTGTTTAGGCATAAGAGTATTTGTAGGACGGTTAAAACTTTGCCAAACAACACTACCATCTTCTTTTACCAAAACCAAGTTCCCTGAATCAAGCAATTGCATAGAAGAAACACCATTTTTCGCGGTGTTTGTAGACCAAACAACTTTCCCATTGCTTTGTAAATAAGCATTTCCGTCATTATCAAACAAGAAATTATCAGAATTTCCTATTGGGAAGTCTCTATTAGCTGACCAAATGATTCTTGAAGTGGTTATATGAATGATGGCTAAAGTGAATGAAGTTACATCACTATTCGTATTGAACCCAAACCCAAAAACTGATGTATTTGATACTAGAAACAGCCCATCGTTGTCTACGAATTCCATTGGAGAGCCTTGAAATCCAGGGTTCAGTGTGCCTTTTCGTCGAACACTTGATAGGCATGTATGAGGTAAGAACAAAAAAAAACAGGAAATGATCATGAAACAGAGTAACCCCCAAGTTTTCATGATCATATATATACAGAAAACTATCAAGTTTTTGCAGATAAAAAAGAGTATATAGGGTCAGATATAAAACATTAATGAGTGAATGTTCTTCGTTTGCATTGAATGAAATATAAAGAATGATAGTGATGTTTAATTCGGGTGGAAAGACCCAAAATTTTGTACTTAAAACCCTATGAAACAGGGAACATAAGCCATGAAAGAAGAGAGAGAATGATACATAATTATTTATTTTATTCATAAAAATATATACGGAGTAATAAAATGAATTTGTTGGTGATGAAGTCAAATATAGGGGAACATCTGAGGTGGGTTTCAAGTTTCAACTCATACAAAGACAAAGTTATGCAGAATGACCAAATCAGTCATCAATATCCTTAAAACTACAAATCATTTGATCTGTTAAGATAGACCATTTCAAATACAGCACTCAATATGCTAACCCCACCATTACTGGGTGTTTATTAAGAAATTTTATTACATGTATAGAATATTAATTGTATATATGAGTCTTTCTATGTAGGCGAAAATATAGTGAATATATGATCTTAAAACTTAAAATAAGTACAAGTTTCAAAATTAGTCACAATTGGATTGTTTCGATCAATCTATCATATTAGATGAAGATAAACTAGTTACTTCGGATATTAATGAAATCTATAAAAGAATTACGTCACGACACAAAGTTTGGATTCTAGCTCTTTCAGAATGGTATCTCACTGATGGCTCGAACCTCTGGAAGAAAGTCTAGACGCTTATATCTTATACATTGTAAAACTATAAACCCAATAGAAAAAGATAGAGTACTATTTAATTTATCTATCAGAAAGGTCAATGATTGTTATCGTTATTGACAAAAGAGGTTTCGTGTGTCTGAATTGGTTGTGTACAACCCCATCAGATTTTATATCAGTAGTGGGTGACATTTGCTTTAAAATTAAATAAGAGTTTATGTAAAAGTTTCTCAATTTGTCGCAATTCACCTATGCATGAAGACAAAATTGAATCCTTGAAAACTAGTAGCGAAGAATATAATAACGACGTAACAATAAATATGAAATGGAATAAGTCAACATTTGCTCAACCAAATTGTTCACTAACTTCATGCCACTTCAAATCTTCTTTGCTGTAAACAACATATACTCCGGTATTTCACAAAGGCATTTGCAACAAGTAATGTGATGCATAATTCACAAGCATACACCAACAAAAACAATATTAAAACGAATTAGTATCAAACATAAAGTATTTTAGAAGTAATTTAATTGCAGAGGTAATGGTACATATTGATAATAAACTTTTACTTTTGTATAGAGTTAGATAACGAACCCATTTTATTAGTAATGCAGGTAATGAAAGTTCGTTGCTAATGCCATGTTATCTAACTCGATACAAAATTAACAAGTTCGTTAACTACATTAGAAATAAATTATGTTTGTTATATAACTCGATACAAAAGTAAAAATACGTTATTTTTCACCTTTAATTGTAATATAAAGGTCAAATGGTTAATAGTTAATATTAATGTTCAAACCCTTAAAATCTCATCTTATTATTGGTTTAATCCCGGACATTTAAACACCTCTAGGCACAATTCCCCTACCTACAAATACATATATATATATATATGTATCTATATAACATACTCCACATAAATCTTTTGAAAGAACCTATAGGTCTTTAAATGGTCTAATAATATGAAATGGTTGACCAAAAGTCAAGGAGATGTGGATGTGCCTGCTTGTAAAAGGAATAACCGAAGACTTTTGCTCCACTAATTTGTCACTTTTTATCATCTCATGTCGCTCATAAAACAAGAATGATCATTCTTTGCACTTCAATCATTGTTAAACAAGCTAAAAAAATTAGTCATTGATCATTACATATTTTGAATATTATTGAATCTTCGTTAAGTTTCTCAAAGTTTGAGTCAAGGTAGTCCCGCTAGTCCGTTACATTATTGAAGGTTGACACTTTCATAATGAAAATATTTGAGATGGCCTCTTTACACTTGTAAGATTAATACTACGTGGTGCTTTTTCCTGTACAAGAATTCGATTCGGTTTCGATTCAATTTTTCATTTGGCTTTTTCAATTTCAAAAACAAAATACTAAACTCTCGTATAAAATGAGAGTTCATGTTATCTCATAATATAAAGTTGAATACATTAAACAATTTATTTTCATGTAAAAATATGAGACTTACATCTTTTAAATTATAAATACAATGTCTTATCTTGTAGTCGACGTGAGAAAATATCAATTATATGTCCAAATTTTCTTCCCTACCAAATGCCTAAATGTTGAACAGGATGAAGTAAGGATGACGATTTCGTGACGTGGAAGGAGACAGTACGCACTGCATTTAAAGGATTGAACCATTCAATAAACATCCTTTAAAAGTTAACACAGAATAATAAATTGTATCAACTTGCACAAATGATTTGAAATTGTGAACCAAAGTCATTTGACATGTTTACTTTTTTTGAAACGGCTAAATTTTATAACAGACATTAGCAAGAAGTTAATGAAAAAAAAATCGAAAACAATTACATCACTGTGTGCATAATTGGGTTTGAAGCCATAAATTCCACATAAAATCCATATGACCAACATGACTCGTATTGACTCGTATATTAAAATGGTTGTATTAGATGTCCATTAAGTACAATTAATACTTGTACTTCAAAAAGGGTATTAAGTGTATCGAACATGATTATAAAAGAATGTTGGTTACTGTACCGTGTAACAAGCTCCAACACATGAATTTCTTGTCCAAATAACCCCTTGACCCGTTAGGTTCACCTATAACATAAAACATGAAACCGTAAGCTATAAGATTAGTGTTATAATGGGGACTAAACATTCATGTACAACATGATCGTGAACATTAAGGATCCTTACTACTTCTTATGTGTACTTATGTCAGAAGAACATATCATGAACTAAACAAGCAATCATTATATTCATTACCGAATACAATATATACATAAGAGGAGTGCCAACGGTTCGTCGGTGAGGGGTCGGTTCCAACCGACGAAACCAACGCCATTGGCACGGTCCGTCGGTTTGCGCAAGTCGGTTTTCTGACGGGGTTCGTTGGTTTCTTCGGTTTTGATTTTAATGTTTTACTTTTTCTTTTTTTTCCAAATGTAACCATTGATATAAAAAAAAAATTAAATTTTTTTGAAAAATGTGCCAACCAAACGGCTCTTTCACTTTTAATATATATATATTTTATTTTTTTATTTTTTTCACTAAATCAATACCCACAATTACTCCTATATATATACCTACTTCAAACAACTATAATTCACACCAAAAACAAGCAATTCTCTCTATAAACTTATACAATTATACACCCATTTTATCCACACAAAATATATATTATGTCTAATTCCAATTCCGATTCCGATATTGAAGAAATTCAAACGCTTACGAGTGTGTTCGATACAATCGCCGCAATCAACATGATTAATTCTATAGACTCCGATTCCGACCAAGATGTCGAAAGCTCATTCCATCCGCTAAGAAGACCTAGACGATTTTTACGGAGAAATCGCGACGAGGCGGGCCAACGTTTATTTTTAGACTACTTTGCCGAGCACCCAAGATTCCCGGCAGATTACTTTCGACGACGTTTCCGAATGAGCCGGCCTTTATTTATCCGTATATGTCAAGGTATATTATCGTACTCCCAACTTCCGCTACCTCCATATTTTGCATATTTTCACCAAAGTCGAGACGCTGCCGATGCACTTGGTTTTAACGTTTTTCAAAAGTGCACTTCCGCCGTACGCCAATTGGCATACGGTTGTGCCGCCGATGCGTTTGATGAATAGTTACACATGGGTCAACAAACGTCATACGATTATTTAGACAATTTTACAAAATGTGTATTTCATCTATTTTCTCCCGAGTACTTAAGAAAACCTACACTCCAAGATATGCAACGTTTACAACAACGTCATTCAGAGTTGCATGGTTTTCCGGGTATGCTTGGGAGCATCAATTGTATGCATTGGCCTTGGAAAAATTGCCCAGTGGCATGGCAAGGTCAATACACTCGAGGTGATCAGGGATGTCCAACGATCATGCTCGAGGCTATAGCCTCTTACGATATGTGGATTTGGCATGCCTTCTTTGGTCCTGCAGGTTCGAGTAACGACATCAACGTGTTAAATGAATCGGATTTATTCACTGATTTACTACAAGATAGAGCTCCTCAAGTAAATTTCACTATTGCGGGACAACAATTCACCAAAGGCTATTATCTTGCCGACGGGATTTATCCAGAATGGGCTACTCTTGTAAAGTCGTTTAAGTTTCCACTAACGCAACAAGAAGTACGTTTCAAAAGATATCAAGAATCCACAAGAAAAGATGTGAAACGAAAATTCGGTGTACTTCAAGGTCGTTGGCAAATCATAAAAAACCCGGTAAGACTTTATAGCATCAAGAAAATAAAAAGAATCATGTATTGTTGTGTTATTTTACACAACATGATAACCGAGGACAACAGTCGAAATATGTGTCAACTTGAAGAAGATTATTTGGCAAACCCAACAAATTTACCCGGACGTTCATGGGAAGAAAGAGTTGCAACTCAATTACGTATGGACAAGGAATTACGCGATCGAACGGTACATCATCGACTTCGCAATGCTCTAATCAAACACGTTGCGCAACTCCCACCAAATTTCCGTCAACGTTAATCGTATCTTTTTTCAATAAATGTAATGTTTTTAATTATTGTATTTTATTTTTAGGAAATGTAATATTTGTTTTTAATTATTGTATTTTTTTTTTAGGAAATGTAATGTTTTTTTAATCATTGTAATGTTTTTATTTTAATGAAATGTTTTTTATTTTAATTATTGTGTTTTAAATATATAAATTAAAAAGTGACCGAAAACTGACCGTGACCATTGGCACGGGGCACTCAGTTGTTAGTCAATTTCAATCAATTTTAAGAAAAGCTGACGTGGTGCTGATTTGACACAAATAAAATAACTTATAACATGGCCCACATCCTCATACTAAAACTTGAGGCGTATTTCGAGTGTGTCATGTTATTCATAACCATCCGTTACTCGCCTTAATTGTAGGCAAGAATTTCTATTTAGCTTATATTCACTTGGTTAGGCACTTTTCTTCCCTCACCTATTCATTCATACAACATGTCTTTATTGTCAAAATGACAATCTAATACAATATACTAGTTACACTACTTCTCAAGTCAACCTACCCATGAACGTGAAGTCTACTAGTTCAACACCATGAAAACTTTAATTTACCTCGTATGACTTTCTTATCCAAAAGTACATTGGTTCACCATTTCTTGATCAATTATATATGTGAACATAATCATATTATCATCATAAATACATCATTTAATTACAAACACCAAACATATTATAATCTTGTCTTTTTAACAAAATTTATCAAATAATCTTTCTTATATATCACTAGTGCCAATACATTTTCCTTACATCATTTTCAAATTAAAAATCAATCCTCGTGGAATTGAGGTTTAACTCACATAAACCCTAACTATCAAAGTCAACAAAGATAGAGATTCATACCTCAATAACTCGAATTAGTGGCTAATTTGATCTCGATAATACTTGTGATATAGCTAGGATTCTTCAATTTGATTTTTCCTTGTTCCTCTTGCTTAAAACCAATTACACACACATATGCATGAAATTAAGGCTGACAATTTCTGATACGACTCGAGACCAACTTGAAAATTAGCAGACCTATGTAGATGTTTTTTACCCGCCAACCTGCCAACCCAAAACTCGACAATATGATATTTTTTCAGGTCGGGTTCGGGTGACCTGATAGGCCATCAGGTTGACCCGATGACCTGAAAAACATAAAAGGTAATTTATATTTAAAATTTTTTATAGTTAATTGAATAAATAAAACATTTTGAACCTTTTCAAATCTGATATGCATTCTTATAATTTTGCTCTTTGTATTTTTTTTTTATAAAAGTAAAAGTTTAATTAAGTATATCAACTATTTACATTCATGAGTTTACATAAATCATAAGTTTTTTTAAATATATCAAATTTTAAGTAAAAATTTTATTAAGTATATCAAATTTTAGAATTTTATAAGCATTTTTATGCCTATTTATTATTACCTATTATTTTTTTAAATATTGACCCGTATTACCCATTTGACCCAAAACCGACCTATTAACTCGAAAATGACTCGAAAACTTATTGAGTAGAATAAATATTGAATTACTTGGGTCGAGTGTGAATTTTAGGTTGAGTTGAAATTCTCAATCCAATTTAAAAATTGAGTCGAGTTTGAATTAACTATCTCTGACTCGTCAACTCTAACTTATCAATTTAATTTAATTCGAATTGTCACCCCTTCATGAAATGATTATGTGGGTTAATCGATGTATACACAATTATGTGGTTTAATCGATGTATACACATCCAGGGGATTTAATTTGGAGAATTTCTTTGCTTCACAACAACCAGAATTGTCCACTTAGGTACCTATAGATTGTCAAGTTGACATATTTAACTATATCTTTAACTTTGACTAAACACAATTATTTAACATATATAATTTATACTAAAAATACATCGCATATGTTTTATATGTAATTCTTATAAAAATTATACTTATAGATTACCTTAATTTTAGGGTGTTACAAGTATTGACATTGTCTAACAAATCATTAGCTTATCAATCAATTTATGCTTGGAATTTCAAAGGGTAACTTAGTAATTGAGGTTTAAAATTTTTATGTGGATACTCAAATTCAATTCTTACGAGTTAGTAATATTGAGGTTAACTCTCAATTGAGTAGCTTAAATAGTACTGAAGTCTGGATAGAAGACTTGACAAGGAAAATATTTATATTTTTCATTGCGGACAGACACTCTTTTTAGTGGATCATAAAGCTAATATGAATATTATTTCCTCGTCCCTATATTATCTTTGTGGGGCGGGTCATATAGATATTAAGTCTTGCAACAAGTTGTGTTTCGAATATTTGTCGCTTGGGGAAAAATTGAATGTAACATGTTCATAAAAATATGAATGAGGAACGGGTTTGGTGAAAAGGTGAAAGCTAAATTCTTGCTTGGTTTTGACTTTGTATAAGTTTACTTAAAACTAGATCAAACCACTTGCAAGAAATAATAGATTTTTGGGGGTGTATTAGGTAACACCATACATAAAATTCAACGCATTTTCTAAAAGGAACTCCCAACATTGCTTTATATTAGTAATAAAATTAAAATTAAAATTAAAAATACCACTATTGAGTATGAACGGTTCTTTTAATGAAAGTACTATCATTGATTTTTGATTCAAAGAATCGATTAAGACAGTTTTAATTTATTTTCGTTTAATTAATAAATATTCGTTTGTTATTACTGTAGTAAATAGACATTTGGAAGTTGATACACATATTTATACTTATATGTTGATAGTTGCTGACGTTTTTTGTTTCCACGAACCAACGTGTCAAAAAAAAGGAGAGAAATATGATCAAAACTTCAAAGATTATATTTGTTTTAGTGAAAAGGGACAATCGAAAGCGACCCAAATGACTAGGTATTAAATCAAAAGATAGAAAAATAAAGAGCGGCCTGCAAGTTTGGAGTGGTAATGGATTAAGCCCAAATGGAAGCCCAATTCACAAAAGGTCAACAATTTGTTGAAGCAACATAGATGTTTATCATCGTATGGTTGAAACTTGAAACTCCAATAGTCCCACTGTTGAATTTCAACTCATATAAATATGTATTAGAATCACATATCTAGGAGTTATCATCTTATATTCGATCGCGTTGACCATCATATAGGTTAGGGGTTTCTCAAACAAGTATTATTGCTTCACTTTGTAGTTTGTTTACTTTGTACCTTTTGTAAAGTTTGAAATAATGAGACCACTGGTTAATTCAAGTCATTTTTTTATTTTTTCTTTCAGATGGGTCTTTTCCCTTCCACCCGTGAAGTAGGCAATTTTTTTTAGTAGGTCTTCTCCTTTTCAACCACGTAGTAGGTAAGCAGTAATTTCTCCCCCTTACACTATGTTCTTGAGTTTAAAATTAAGTGGAATGAAAGAGAAAGGAAGAAAGTTTAAAACTAAGTGGAATGGAAGAGAAAGGAAGAAAGAAGAAAAGAAAAGAAGAGAAGAGAAAGGAAGATAAATTATTTATTTGTGTTCCTAAAGTATGAAGGAAATGGAAGGAAGGAAATAATCCCTCTTCTTCATCTCAAAAATGGGAAGAAATGACTTGAATAAAAATACAAAGGAGCTCCCCCTTCTCTTCCTTCCCATTCTTTTCTTTTCCTTCCATGAAAAAACTTAAGAACACAACTTCATTTTTGATTCCTTTCACTTCTTTCCCTTTCCATCCTATTTCCAACTCGAGAACATAGTGTAATGTTTATGGATAGAAAGAATATCTCCATAGGAGAGTATTTTATGAGTTAACTGTAACCTGAAGGCTTCTTTCAGTCGATATAGTGGGTAAAAAATAAGATCTTTGTACAGTTAATGAATTAAACAAAAAAAAAAACATGTACGTCGGGATGGAAATCAATGGGCGCAGGCAGTGGATATCACCGCATTTCTCACATGTTATTATCGACAATTGCTTTCTGTAACTCGACACTGCCTCCCCTTAGAAATAAGCTAAGCAAGAATGTAAAAAAGCCTTCTTGCAAGCAATCTAAAGGAAGGCTTTTAAGATGAAAAGCAGGTTAACTAAACAAAACAATTATGAAGTCATTTTTGGTTTATTTTTGTAAGAAAAAAAATATGTACCATAGTTGATTACTTGATTGTATTGTTTGATGTTTGATCCTTGTCCTAGGCTATGACTTATGACAATGTTTTAAAGTTTTTCCATTTGAGATTAATTTTGTCTATTGATATAAAATTTTAGACGGTTGAGTTTATTATTTTTACGGGACTCATAACTTTTTAAAGATTGCTTTGATTATATGATTGTCTCAGTCAATATATATTTTTGAGCGAATTACAATCCCTGCCCCTGTGTTATACCCGATTTTAACGGCGCATCCCTAATCTCTCATTTTCGCAGTCCCCACCCTCATTGTTGGCACTTTCGTAACAAATCAACCCCTCCCCTAACTTTCGTTAGTTTTTCCCCGTTAAGTCCCCCCACGTGCCAAACACGTGAGGGTAATTTTGTAAAATTAAGTCTTCCCTTCTAATTTAATAACCTTCTTCCTTTCCTTCCTTCCTCAACTGAAACTCGTTCAATTTCACAATTTCAAAATTACGACTCTGTGCGTGTTTTCAACTGTTCAAACAACAATCGCGAAATTGGGGTTTTCAACTATGGTGGTCGCATGTTATTGTGGTAAACCCGCAGGTGTTCGAACATCTTGGACAAACATCAACCCAGGCCGTCGCTTTTATGGGTGTACGCAACCCGTAAGTAATTTGAAAACCCTACATCTACAATTGATAGTTCCGCTGAACCCTAAATATTTATATTCGTTTTTACAGACGAACAATTGTGGATTTAATGGGTGGTATGACCCACCAATGTGTCAACGGTCTATGAACATAATTCCCGGACTGCTACGTGCTAAAAACAGACTGGAACAAGAAAACGATGCACATGGTGAAGAAATTTGTAGGTTGAAGAAGTATCTGATTTGTAGTTGGGTGTTTTTTGTTGTTTATGTGTGCTTTTTTTAGGATTAAGTAGGGTAATTTGTTATAATTTTTGTATTTTGACTTTTGAAGTCAAAGTCTTCAACTTGCTATTAAACTGTACCTCTGAGTTTGAAATGAAAATATTGCACTCTGGATCCTAATTTTGTGTGTTTAAAGTTGTGATGATTACTTTTATAGTTTATACCCAAGATTGCAACCTGAAAAGCTCTAAATATGCAAACTGAAAAGCTCTAAATATGCAAACTGAAAAGCTATAAATATGAGTCACTTTTGTGACAAAAGCATTACTTTAAGTTGTTACAAACCTGTAAATATGATATATCAGAAGGACCCAAGATTGCAACAGAAACAACAGCCATTAGATGCCATTAAGAGCATAAGTTGACCCTAAGTTAAAAACATAAATGTTTGACAAAAGCATAAGTTTGACACTAAATTAACAACTATTATCCCAATAAAAACAACATAATTGTTTGACAACTTCATTTCCAACAAAAGCAAATTAACAAATGTTTGACAAATGCATAACCTTGACTGCTTTCAAACAACAGGTCTCTTCCCCTCTGCTTTCAATCTTTGACTGCTTCTTGCCCATCTTCTGACCTCTGATCCACCATCTTGACTGCTTTGAACTTGACTGCTTCCTCTAACTGTAACACCATTTGCTCCACCACCTTGACTGCTTCCAACAACAGTTTGACCACCATCTCCAGCACCTTGACTGCTCCCAACTTGACTTTGACCATCTGTAACACCACTTGAAGCCCCTCTCTTACCAGCAGTTTTACCTCTGACCCCCTGCTGTTCACCCTTGCATGTCAATGAATTATGGCCCCTGTTCTTACACTTGCTGCATGTTACTGTTTTCCCAGCTCTTGATAACTTACCACCTCTCACCATTTGACTCTCTACCTGTGAACTTTGTTCATACATCCCCCTACTCCTTTTTTTCCTTGGCCTTCCAATTGGAGTATGATGCAATGGAGGCACAACCTCTGTAGGACATTGACTCCTAGGCCACAAGGTAATTCCACTTATAGGCTCAATCTTAAATGAATACATTTGTCTCCAAGTTTCTAGCTTATAGGCAGGGTGAACCCAATCTTCAGGAATACCTACATCAAATCCATTCATTCCCATGTTCCATATTGAAGCCACAACATGTTTACATGGGATCCCAACCAACTGCCACCTTCTACAAGAACATTCCTTCTGTCTCATATCCACAACACATTGTTCCAACCATTTCCCCTTACATTGGTACTTGTCACCACCATTCCAAGTGACATTAATACCACCTGCTTGTTTTTTAATCTTCTCAAAAATGGTCATAACAGTAGGTGTTAGAGGACCCTCATTCCTATCAATCACTTGTTGAACTATCACAATCCTTTTCATCAGATACTCTCTTATAAACTCTAAACATGAAATGATAGGTTGCTCTCTTGCATCTACAATCTTGCTATTAAAACTCTCACAAATATTGTTTAGCCCATGCCACATTCCTATCTGTCTGACAGTTGAACCCCTTCATATCCACCTCCACATCTTCTATAAACTCATCATCTTCTCCACTAACTCTGTCATTGGCATCATCACCCTCTGCATCAACCCCCTATTCTGCCTCATCATCCTCTACATCATCATCCTCTGAATTATCAATCCCAGGTTCATTCAAGTCTTGTGTCAATGGCTCTTTCAACTCCTGTTCTCTCAATGGTTCATTCAAGTCAGCATCTCTCAATGGTTCATTCAAATGTGCTGTACCTACTTGTTCATTCTCCAAATCATCTCTCAATGGTTCATTCAAGTGTGCTGTACCTACTTGTTCATTCTCCAAATCATTTCTCAATGGTTCATTCATATCTGCCTCAGTCACTTGTTGATTTAATTCTGTTATACCTACTTGTTCATTCAACCCCAGTTCACTCACTTGCTCATTCAACCCCAACTCAGTCACTTGCTCATTCAACCCCAACTCCCTCACTTGCTCATTCAACCCTGCTGTACCTACTTCTTCATTGCCTAATTCTGTAAAGAAAGGATCCAAGAATGGATTTTCATCATCATTTACAGAAGGACCCTCATTTTCATCTTTCCAGCCCAAATACAACTTCTTGTTCACTTTCCTCTTGGGTTCACCTTTTTAGGAGCATCATCTTCTAACTCTTGTATCACTACTTTACTTTGTTGTAGGGATCTCCAATAATTGAACATAGTTGTTATACCATGTTCAATATATACATATATAACCTTATATCTATTGGTATAACTTATCAGATTTCTTATATTTTCATCACAAGCTAATGCTAACAGACCATAGTCTAAATTAGAATCCGGCTTCTTAAAATGGAAATACATTTTGTCATCTAAACTGTACCCTAATGTTTCCACCATTTTATCAAGTTCATACGCAGAAAAATAATCTCGACTTACAAGATCGAAGTAAGTAAATATACCACCAACATATTTTTTACCCGGATACTTTGAGAATGTACCAGCATGATGCATCCTGATGGAGAACAATTCATCGTATTGCTCTGTTTGTTTAAAAAAATAAAAAATTAAATTATAATTAGTGTACAGTAACTACACAAAATTACGCTTTTCTAGTTCAACAAAATCAACATTACATATTGCTTACAACTTCATTACCGTATAATTGTCGCAAGTCTTCGACTTCTATAACGTCCTCTTGCTCCCGACGACACCAACGAGCTTGCCTATCCATGATTGAACAGTTGTATAAAATTGACGATGACCAGTTTTCGAAACCCTAAACCGCTAAAAGGCTAAAACGGACGATGATTTGTTTGCGAGAATCGAAAATTTTGAAAAATGACGGTAGTATAAATTACTTCGCAGTTCACACAGTAGTTCGCACAGTAACTTGATTTTGAAATTTGGGAACGAAGATCATTTCAGTAAAGAAGAAGTTAATAAATTAGAAGACTTAATTTTACAAAATTACCCTCACGTGTTTGGCACGTGGGGGGACTTAACGGGGAAAAACTAACGAAAGTTAGGGGAGGGGTTGATTTGTTACGAAAGTGCCAACAATGAGGGTAGGGACTGCGAAAATGAGAGATTAGCGATGCGCCGTTAAAATCGGATATAACACAGGGGTAGGGACTGTAATTCACTCTATATTTTTCAACTTCTATGAAAAAAAAAAAGGAAAAGAAGAAGAAGGAGAAGAAGTTGTGTGAGACTTTTTTTTGTCCAAAGTCCAAACCCATCATTCCAGTTTCCTTTTGAACTCCTTTTTCTAAGACCATGAGTCCATGATCAGTTTCTTTTTCTCCCTTTCAAACTAAACTATGTGCTCCTACTATCAATCACACTTTAGGAAAGGAAAAGTTATTTCCAAAGTTTTAAGTACCTATTAAAGTTCTTATAAAATATTTAGTTCTTGGTTAATCATTCCCTCGTTATGTTTAAATACAACTGTTTATGAATGTTTGAAACTCTTAACGACAACTTCCATCGTATCTAAGTCCTCACAAAAAATACAAATGTTATACTTCCAACCTCCCAAATTAAATGTCCACCTTTCTATTTTGATATGTCCTAAGATAAGTGTTCATTTTAAATTTTTAACCAATTAACATATTTTTCAAATTTTATTGGTGCATAGTATGATAGTCCTTACTTTTTTTAAGCTATGTGCAAACTGAAATTGAACACCTAATCTAAAACGGAGGGAATAAGTATTTACTCTAAAGAACTTCAACAAGATTTGTTACTGCAAGGACATTAATGATTTTCGATTTATTTTACACGTAGGATTGATTGATTAGATAAAATTATGTCCATATCTATTACTTTAGCATGATCAAATTGTATATATCCTATAACAGTTACCAATATTGTAGAAGGGTTAATTACCTATTCTTATCATGTACCTACTATCTATAGTGATCAAATCAATGAGAAAAATCTTCTTATCATGTATTCATGTACCTATTATATATCTATCAGAATTATTATATCAACAAAATGATGTATATGGTTCACCTCTAACCTTATAGATGCATCTGGAATAATACAGAAAGGAATACTTGGGCTTTAAGGAAACTAGCATCTAATGCTATTTCTCTTTTCTACCAAAAGTAAGAAGCAATATCAATATCGAAGGACCCAAAAAGGATATAAAAGCTACTTCCATTACAATTTACAAGTGCCATATCATGTTGACAAACGAAGCAACAAATAGCAGCTTGATATTGTACACAAATACTTACAAAATTACAATGACATAATGAATATAGACTTATCAGTGTTGTATTATAACAACAAAAATGCCCAAAAAATAGTGGAAATCCAAACATACAGGAATCGTATGAATCAATTGAACAGCAGATAAAAGAACAAATGCACATCAAACATGTGGTATTAATAAGTAGGATAGTAGTGACCGTTTACAGGCAGAACACCGTAAGGCATCATGGGTGGTTGACCTGGTGCAATATATCCACCGCCATTGATCTTGGTCAAACTACCTTGACCTTGCATTCCATCTCTAGCATATTGTTGCCAAACCATCTGTTCTTGCACAAGTAAATGCTGTTTCTTTTCTATATCTGCCATTTGAACATAAGCTGGTGGTGGGACACTTAATGAGGCTGCAAATGGGTCTCCCCCAACAGCTTGAACCGACCCATCAGGAGCCGGTAGTGCCAACACAGGTGTAGCAGTTTTTCCTGGTAGGGCAACGCTACTAGCACTGCCACCGGTTAACTGACTTGTACTCACATGTTGTCTCACCATTCCTTGATCATACATTCCGTTTAGCAGTAACGGGTCAAGCCCACCACCCATTGTTACCTTTTGTTTCTCTAGATTACTGGTAGTTTCAACCAACGCAAGTTCCCAATCGGCTTTTCCAGTTTCGGAAGCAGGATTCTGCCATGCGGAAGTCACCTCAGTCTCCCCGTTTGACCCAAACGCTTCCCAATTTCCATTCCCTTTGTTTGCTGCTGGACCCGCGAACAATGCTAAAGCAAATCTATTTCCTTGATCATCAGCTGTCAATGATTCCTCTCTTAAGTCCATTAAATCACCTTGCGGTTTAGGTGGAGGCGGCTCAACAACAGGAGGTGGTGGTGGTGGTGGAGTTTCAGGTGCTGGCAAAGCTTTTATTTCATTCATATCAGGAACAGGCTCTTCCTCTTTAACTGGTTCAATAACTTCAGGTTTCTTCTCTGGGCTTTTCTTAGCATTCGATCTATCCCTCACAAATTCCTCGAGTGTTTCTAGTAATTTTCCCGTTATCTTCTGAACTTCTGGATACTCAGATGATCTTGCAATACCCATATCCTTACACCAGTTATAGAAACCTACCAACTCATCAATCTGCTTTGCAGCACTAGCATAAGCATCAAACGCCTTCACGCAATCCTGATGTTCCATATCAAAAAATCGATCAAGCAAAACGGCTAAAACCTCACATATATCAGCATAAAGTTTGAAACTTTCTTGCACAACAGGGTATAACGCAACCAACACCATCCTGCTGTTTCTAGCCAGACCAGTAGGCCTGCACGACAAAACTCGATCCAACAGCTTCTGTAAATGGCCCATCTTTCCAAAAATCCTCTCGGGTTTCATATCCCTCAACGGAGTAGCATCTTTCTTCTCTTGAGACGACCCACTAGATTCCTCCCTCACATCACCTGAAGATCTTGACTTTCTTATATTACCATACCCAGGTTCATCACGAGACTCATTATAATCATAATCATATCTACGGTGTTGTGGTGATCTCCACCGATCTTCCCTAGATTTCTCAACATCACCATTTCCACCACTGTTTTGCTTCCTCTCATAAGCAATCAAATCCAACCTCTGATCCAAGTAAAACCCATAAGTCCTCACAAAAGTTGAATGATCCCACGAATTCGAATGTTGCTCATCACGAAAATCCGACATATTAAGCAACCTAGTTCCTCTCCTAGTAGCATACATGATCTCCTGCTGAAAAATCGAGTCACCATCATTCAACAACCGATGGATAAGAACTAAACATTTCAACGCCACAATCCAATCACGAGTCTTGCTCAAGCGTTTTGAGACCGCATGTACACAAGCACTCACGTAGCCTCGTGAGTACGATGTAAGCTGCAAGATCTCGCGTATATACTTCTCACTGGCAGGATCATCATCGTGACTAGTGGCTTTCACAATAGCAACTTCGAGTTCCGGCGCCATATTACTAGCAACCTTAGCTATTCCAATGCTTGTTTGATCCTTCACAGCTCCAATAGCCTTCCGAAATGGTGCCATTTTCCCTAATTCTTCTTCAGAGCAAACCCTAGAAATCAAAATCAGATCCAAATATAAATACTAAAAAAACGGCATTAAATTAAGGGCAAACGTCTATAAAATGCAACATAAACTCCAAAAAAGCTCAAAATAGGGAACCAAAGATCATTGAGTTCAATGTGATATTTACCTATTTTTGAAATTTACCCACATATTAACTACACAACATTAGATCTCATTAGTTACATTCTAACGCAACAACAATTTAGATTTTAGACACATTAACAAATCTCAAAAATCATAACTATATCTCAAACAGAATTCCATAAACAATCAAGATAAAAAATCATAAATAAACTGAAATCACTTCATTGTTAGACGCATAAAGTATTTAGTCCAGATCTCCTGCTCTCAAAAATTATAAATAGTAAAAATCAAAAGCCAAAACAAAGCATCCATTAATTAACTAATTATCATCACTAAATTAAACTTGCTAATAACGAAAATTGAAATAACTAATCAAAAATGCAGTTGCATTACTATTTTGACTCAACTTCAAAAAACTAATGAAATATCTAAATGAGCTAGGGTTTGAATACCGACGTACCGTTAATGATCTGCAACAGAAATAACAGATCTGTTGAGTTGGATAGATAGACGAAGAGCGAACAGATCTGAAGTTGACACGTATACCCACACTGAAGGTGTCTTCTCTGTATCTATCTATTATTTCTTAGCTGGATTTTTTGCAGAGAAAAAACAGGGTAAAGGGAAGGTGGGATTGGTTGAATTGGTGAGATCTAGAGAGAGAATCGGGCGGTGTCGGAAATTAGTTGTGTTGGTTGGCGGTGCATGTTAATTTTTGGAGTAAATTACGTTCCTAGTTCTCTGATCCGGATTTATGTTATACTCTAGCCTTCTTAAGCTCATTTTTAGTTTTAGTTGTTAAAAATAACGTGCATACCACGTGACTGAGAATGTAATTTACTCACTCTAATTTTTGTAACACCACGTTTCCTTTACGTTCATTCAGACTTTTTTGTTTATTTTCCTATTTCTGTTTACGGATTTTGGCTCCAACAATAATTTAAACAATTACATTCTTATTTTTTGTTTTCAATAGCACATAGGTATTTCTTTTATGTGTGCAGTGTCAGGGGGAAATGACTCTCAGAGGTTTCATGCTAAATTCAATATTAACTTCCAATTCTTTCAATTGGGTACAATTTTTAAGAAAATATTCGATGTTAAACTTTATGGAATAAAGTCCCACAAATATTTTTATATCAATGAAATAAAAAAAAAAAAATGTTTAATGTTGGATAAATCGGCATTGAGAGTTCAATCCCGACATCTAACACCGAGCTTAATGCCGATCGGGGAGTGGTTGAGCTCAGGTTAGCCGGAATTAAAGACCTCTAACCTTGACTACTTTAGTCCCACCCTCTTTGCTCTTAGCTAGAAAGAAAGAAAGTCGTTGAAAAATAAATTAGTATAACTTTTTAACTTTATTAATTAAAAAGATTGTAGTCTTTTTATTGTAACAATTAAGAATAATAGTTAATTCTAATAAATTATGGTGCGGTGATTTTAAATTATAATATACTAGTTTTGTGAACTACAATGTATTAAATTGTAATTATACGATGAACAATATCACCATACACTTATACTTTTAATTGTATGTATATTTCAACATTACATCATAATTTTAATATTTAGTGCATTGTAATATTAAAATATGGTGCCTCGTAGTTAAAGAAAATAGTACATCAATGACCAAATTAACAAACCGATACATATGTAACATTGTTTTGGTAATTTTATAAAAAAATAAAATAACAAGGTGTATCGTAATAATAAAATAGCACATTACAATTATAAAAAGTTATTTTTATAAATTAGATATTTTTGAAGTATCTCATCATCCACCTTTTGTACACTCTTGTAACTATATGTTTTGTTTGAAGACATCGTGATCTTGTCTGTATATTAAAAGCCGGGAACACGTGACTCGTGTGGAGCTATAATATTAGCAAATTCATTATCCAGCTAAGGTTAATAAAAATACAACAACTATATATAAAATTGGTCATGTTTTCTCATGGTATTAAAATGCAATATATTATGAAATACTCTTCTATTAGGACACACGAATTAAGTTAAAAGTTACATGATATCTTTAAATTAGTTTGCTTCAGACATCAATCACTATTTCACGTTCATTAATCTTGATAATTATCAGTTTCTTCTGAAATAAAATGAATCATTTTGGACATTCAAAAGATGAAATATATATATATGTTTACAAAAATTGATTATTTATTTTTGTCACACTGAAAAGTGATTACCAAATTCTTAAATTAGTTCTGCTAACCTTGGATAGAAATACAATGTACAAAATTAATCATTGATTAAATATAAATATTTTTTGGCTTAATGGTTCATCAACTAAGAGGTTGTAGGTTTGAACTTCAAGTGAGACGGTAAGTATGTATATATATTGTGGTTGAAATTCACATATGAGTTAGATCGTAAGGTTTGTCGTTCTAAAAAAATAAAATTTACAAATATAACTTCACTTGGAATTAACAGAATCTAAAAGTTATTTAGCCATAATTTTATTGAGCAGAAAGTAGGTATACACATTTTACAGTATTACACATAAGTTCCCAATATTACTACAAAAGAGACACAATATAATTTGACATAATGTAGATTTACCAAATCAAACATACACTAAAAGGAAGAAACTGATTTTTTCTGTAGCATAAGTTTACTAACAATTATGCAGAAAAGGCGAAAACGACCTAGTTAGGCTGATGTTAGGCTTTTCTTTGGGGAGTCTGAATTGATACGAACGTGATCCGTTGTTTTCCTTACCCACCATAAGTAAAAAACAGACGTTGCTATGAACATCACGGCTACACCTCCAAGCGTTATTCCAACAATTTGTCCTACTTGCTTCTTGTTATTATTTGAAGAACCGATATGAGTAGATACTAGCAAAATCAAACAAGATTATATTGTCAGAAAACCATTTTTGATGTTAGGATCCCATGCATCCTTTGTTAAAATCCTGCTTATTTTACCCATAAACGAGTTAGTTGTGTCATGGTGACTTGGTGAGGAAGATAAATAAGTCTAACAAGAGAAATGATAAATAAGCCTAACAGATTAGGCGTAAACATTGACCAAATAACACATGACATCAATCATAAGTTGTACAATATTACTGATGAACGACATCCGGCACTAGGCCAACTTTTAGATCTATCTTTAGGCTCATATACTGATGAACGACATATTACTGATAAAAGGTAAGGGAACTAACCTTGAGAAACATGTATAGCTGAGATCAAGGGACCAAATGTGCTTTGAACCGGAATGCAGCAAGTACCTTTCCCAGCCCACATCAAATGAATGTCGATGATTGTATTTGTTACGTTGGCTTCAAACGTTTTCATCAATGCTCTTTTTGATCCGCGTGCTTCTGCCTTTATGTTGAAATCTTGAACAACTCTTTCGCCCTTTTCAAAATTTAATCCATTTTTTTCATCATTAAAACATTACGCATTCCATTTATGTAAAATATAGAGCCATGTAAATAAAGACAATATCATAAAATCATAGAATGGGATATGGACATATGCAATTGGTATCCGATCTGTTCAATAATGAAGGATCTTGTTTATAGTACCTATTTGGTTCAGCTCATGTCAAGTTTTATCTCTAACAGGTTAACAGAGTAAAATAAGAAAAATTGCATTAAAGGAAGAAAGAAAATATCAAATGGGTCAACAAAAAGTTTCTCTGAAGTGTAACTAAAATGCATAAGACTTCCTAACTCAATTTATTAAAAATTGTTGGAGTTATATAATCTGTGTAGTAAAGTTCAAAATTTTTGGAGAAAAACAGTTCTGTGTCAACCTTTTTAGATGTGGGTACCTGAATATAAATGTCGAATAAGCGTTTTCCAAGGCCTCTCCATGACTCAGAATCATCCATTTGTATTTCAGAAAAATGGAGTTCAACATAGTACTTTCCATTTCTCAAGCCCAGCCCGTAATACCTTAACGAATTTGGTGAGATTCTCGCGGTTTGATATAACTCAGAGTCTAAAGTACCCGTGATTTGAGACGCGGTCTGTGTCGTATATTGGGGTCCATTTGGGTTCGATATGAAACTCCCTGTGTTGCTTACAGCCCAATTATTATTCGAACTTGTGTAGACTGATGAAGCCCCAAGGGTTTCTGAATCATCATCATATTTAACACCAAATGAAGATACTTGTTGCGTACCACCACACTTGACAGCAAAAGAATCTACAAAGTCAAAGTCATGAAGTTAAACAAACCGATGCCCAACTTGAATACTAACATTGAAGCTTACAGATTTTCTGACTTTTTAACAGTTTAGTTAAACATTATAAAGAAGTACGAGCATAATAGCGAAAGCGTTGAATCCGTAGAAACTTGTGTATCAAATTTGACACTTAAAGTTAGTAAAGTTAACCTTGAAGGTCAAATTATGCACAAAGGAGTACATCACTAAGAAAAAAGTTAAATAGAACTTACTGACTGGAACCTTATCTGTACACTGCTTATTGCTTATCATGCAACGGGAGATCTCTGACGCCTTCCTGCACGGATTTTTAGTTGAAAAGTTAGGCTTTTCGACATTATAAATTCCAGGAAAATGGGATTATGAATCATATGTAAAAGGTGATTTACCCATATAGTACGCCATCTCCATTCACAAAAGTTCCTACAACATTCCTGGAGAAAGACTATTACCATCTATGCGTCTTTGTTGAATAATTCAATCAAGTAAGATAATGGTTTAGAACTCACAATGCTCGCCCAATTTTTGCAAAATTTGCAGGCAAGTTCCCGTTGAGGGAATTGAAGGAGACATCTCTGTTACATTATTTCAAGATCATGAAAAATTAATAAATGGAAGAAAACAAAGAGGTGAAAGAAGAAACCATTTCAAAACTTACAATGCCCGAAGCTGTGGAGTTATGATATTTGATGGGATCTGCCCATTTAAGCCATTGCTTCCAAGATACCTGTAAAAGCAATAAATATATATCTATTCAAATTAAAGTTGTTTGATATTTTTATATATGAAACTCTGAAAGATAGTGAGTGACTTACAAGAAATGCAACGATTGTGAGTCTTGGAAAGAGTTTGGTATGCTCCCTGTTAGTTTGTTGAAGCTCAAGTCCCTTCAAATATTATCATAATCAAGAATTTTGAGACAAGATTATGATAATGCCTAGATATGGCAATTTCGACCAATATATCCTGGGTCTGGTTATATCTCCATGATAGAAAAAATCAGTTTTAAAGTTAACTGGTCAACTTAGTCACAAGTCACCGAGAATCTATTTCTAATCCATAAAACCTCGTACACCATTTTATTCATAGGATTACAATATCATTGGAATAATTCAATTTTTTTAATCGTATTTGACAGACTAATTTTTTATAGTTTCACAAATTTTGGACAAAAAGTATATCGGGTCAAAACGGCCCCACCGGATCTGTAACACATATTACCCATTTTGACAGGCCCGGCTGACCCGTTCCCGAGCTGTCCGAACCACCCACTTTGCTACCTATATTACTACAACATGTGCATCATGGCATATACTGCTACAAACACAAAAAAAGTTATGTGAAAAAGGAAACTTACAGAGTTTGTAAATTTGCAAAAGTGCCAATTTGTGACGGAATTTCACCGGTTACACGAGAGCTTCTCAAAGAGCTATAAAAATTACTCAAGTTACATCAAGTATTCCGGAAACTTGTAACAAATTAAACTTTATCGACCTGTTAGACAAATGTACTTTGCTTTCCATTATAACTAACAATCATTCTTGCAAAAAATTAGTAAAGTAACACTTTTTTTCAAGCACGAGTGTTTTTTGCATTGAAAAAAATCTATGTGTGGTCGTTCAAAGAACGAGTAATTTGTTAAATTTAAGAATATAAAACTAATTACTGATCAGTGTAAATAAGAAGGAAGTTAAGACATACAGAATCGAAAGACTTGACAAGTTAACAAGGAAATCAAGTGTCGAATCATCACCACTCAGATCACCTATTCTCCTATACAGCATAAGAATAAAAAAAATTGATTTGGTTACTTAACATATGGGAAAATTAATCCTTCAACTATTTCTTGGTTTTAGAGAATTGTTAAAAACAATCTTACAGGTCTTCTAGTTTAGTCAAAGCAGCATAGCTGCTGGGAATTGGGCCTTCAAGAGCTGTTCCTTCAATTCTCCTGAAAAACACGAACAAAAATCCAATACTATGAGACTAAACTTTCATAACCAACAGTAGAGGTAGAAATTTCAACCCAATTTCCTACGAATGGGGTGATTTAAGTTGTTTTTTATCTCCGGTGACTCAAATGGGTAATGCAAATTTATCTACAATGGAAACGGGTCAAACAAGGTGAAAGTTATCATAGTGTTTTAAATGCTTACACCTTCATAAATTTCTTAAGAAATAAAAATATCTAGATTATTACTTTAAAAACCTAGTTTTAACATACTATATAATGCAATAATTACATAGAAAATTATAAAAAAATGGACCGAAAATCTTGGTGAGCCAGGCCACACTGGCCTGACCCATTTGGACCTCATAATAATGACCATTCCAACCCGAACCTGTTCTTACCCACTACCCAACCTGAGCACCCCACCACTTTTCTACCTCTAATCAAAAGATATGATGAGTGATGATGCATACAGTGTTGTTAGATTCATAAAAGTTCCGAAAAACTCAGGCAGCTTTCCTGTAAAACCATTGTCTGATGCCCACCTGTCATAGAAAAAAAAATCAATACATATATAGATATCTGAAAGTTTTCATGCTCAAAATAGCAACAGATGTTTATGGAAGCATCGAATTACACAGTATGAAGGGATTTCAAGTTTGAGAATTCTTGAGGGAATGGGCCGCTTACTCTGCTGCTGTCTATGTACCTAATAAACCAACAACATATTAAATCAAAGTTTCAGAACTATATACAAAAATTTCGGGTTCTTAAGAAGAAATGAAATATGTAGCTTACAAGATATACTTACAGTTGCTCTAAGGAAGTCAAGTTTCCTAAGTCAACAGGCAAGGGTCCAGTAAAATTATTTGAACTGAAGCTTCTGAATGACAGTAAAAAAATGTTATCATTAGTTTGTATATTAATTTTAGAAGACAAAAAATAGAATGATTGAATGTGTCGATGATAAAATATTACTAACAAAGATTTCAGCTTAGTTAGATTGCCAAGCTCCACAGGGACGAAACCGCTAAAATTGTTAATGCCAAGACTCCTGATGATTAATAATTTTGCAGTGTTAAGTGATGTGTTTAATTCAGGACTACAAAAAGTTTAGGATAAGATTAATATTTACTAACAAATATTGCATATTGAATAAGTTCCCGATTTCTGGAGGGATAGAACCACTTAGTATGTTCTGGGCAAGGTTCCTGCAGCAATTCAAATTTGAAGTTCAAAATAATTTGACTTTTGAGGTCAAATGTGTAACAGAAATCCATATGAATTTTCAGTTAACTTTAGTACAATTGACCCCATAAATAAAAATTTTAAACACTTTCTCACAAGTCCATAAGCTCAGTCAGTTGAAAAAGTTCTTGTGGAAGTTCACCGGAAATGTCCAAAGCATATATCTTCCTGCAAAAAGAATTTTAAGTATTAATCTTGCATTACTGAAGATGCTCATTTATCTGAAATAAGATTAGGAACTGACAAGTGAGTTATATGGCAGATATTGGCAGGACAATCACAAACGATCCGTGGGTTGGCAGTCTCTGCAGCCCACGATGCACCTGGGGTGCATGGGTCAGTGGTCAAGTTCACCTTGGACCTCAGACCCCAGTAATCTATCAGCTTGTTGATAGCAGCCACTACGATCATTAAAAAAAAAGTGCTAATAATAAGAAACAGAAGCTTAAAAAGTGTGCTAATAATCAAAAACTTCATATGCGCAGACCTTCACTTGGTTCAGTGGTTGTTTGAGCTTCAACAAGTTTATGAATGGACAATATCAAGAAACAGAAGCTTAGGATCCCCATGATTAAGCTTGTGAAGTTTTACCTGTGTATTTCTTGTTTATCATAAAGTTGTTTCATACAGACTAAATATTTTTATGTCATCTATATATATTGTATAATATATGTCTAATGTTTAATGCACAAGATACAATTGTGTGAAGTGTGAACCTTAAAGTCAGGCCTATAAACACACACAAACAAACAAGTGTTTTACTTGGTCAAGTTTATGTCACCTTCTTCTTTTTTTAATAATTCAGTCATCTTCCTTGATTAGTATGATATAGTAAACATCAATCAAGTGGAAAATTAATAGGGAATCATGGAAATAGGAAATTCAGGAGTATGTAAACACTTCATCCGAATCAAGACTGTAATCTTGATTGTTTTCTTTATATGGATCCTAATTCTAATATGTAAACTACAAGTTTATTCCCTAAACTATTCAGCAACTTGTAGCTTCAATCCATTGATAATTTATTCTTGTGCTTTTGGTCCTAAATTTACGTCCTGTGCACAGCTCGTATGACTGACTTTTATAAGTAGATGATATCTAAAAATTCATTTTATTATTATTGTTCACGTGATTGACTTTTAAACTATCATACTTCGGTTTTCTTGCAAACTATCATTCTTATGAAAATGGAAAGAAAGAAAACCATCCATAGTTTGCGAAAATGGAGTGATTTTTTGTATATGAGAATTTTTTTTTCATATACAGAGTACTTGTCCATTATCACCTGTCGCTGCAAAAATGTAGCATCTTTTCTTTTTTGCATTTATGCCAGAAATTTATGGGGCTGCAACTTGCAACACAATATTAAGTTCCACTCAATAAATAGTGTGTAATTATAGATTTACAGATTCTAACACTGTTTTCTACATGAGCCGGATGCAGTCGCTGTCTTTCATTTGCAATTGCAGCTTCTAATATTATATTAATAACACTAACATATATATATCACACACTTACAAATGCATATATTGATAGAAGCATGTCATTATCTTTCTATCCATTACTGCCAAAAATTACATATTTTAAGTGCAATGTAATTGAGTAAATCTTGGCAAGTTGACCAGTTCGATAATGATCTCATCATGAGAACACAGATGAAAAATGTTCAAAAGAAAAAGCTTGCAGCTAACAAAAATATGCCAAAGAAAATAGCAAAAGATAGTTCATCATATTACAATCATCTCGAGTCACTTGACTAAAAAAATTGCTGCTATATGCAAATACACAAACACTTAACAGAATTCAAGTCAAGTGACACAAAAAACTTAATAATAGAGTAAACGGAGGGTCCCAAAGAGTTGTGATGCTAAAAGCATTGAAATTTAAAAATTCAGATTAAATGAAGACAATGTGACAAAAGTATAAGGATTGCCGGCCAGTGAAAGAGAGTAAAGTAATACAAGATTATATTAATTTGGGGAGTCATAATCAAAGACTAAAAGTTGATTCTTATAGAATCAACGATCATATTTATTAAAAATTAGAAGAGTTGCCCTTTTAACTTCTTGGTCATAAGTTAATGAATATTTAATGACAGGGACGTAAGGAAGTTGATTTTTAGCATCATGATGGACCAAAAGTGTATACTAACTTGAATACCATAAAGCATAAACTACAAAAGTTACCAGAAACTGATAGGTATTACTGAAAATAAGATTTTTATTGGAAAAATTGGGAACTACTACAAACAAAGAAGAACCATCTCATGTTTTCATCAAGATCACTGATTTTATTGAACGGTGCTTGTCAATTGTCATGGAAGTCGAAATTAGTTTAAACATGTTCATCAACTCATCACTAAACTAGCATATTTCAGAGCGAAGTTTTAACAAATTAGTCTCTTTGAAAAACAAACAATTGACATAGCCGCCCCTTGCACAGCATGTATCTCGCGTGGCCCAACTTTAATCTAACACATACAACATTTATACGAATATAGTCTCTGACTTGTAATATAAAATACTTAACTCGCGTCTAATGGATATTGATAAAGCTTTTTAATTATGAAATTATAGAATGCCTTAAACATTTATCATGGTTATATTACTTGCAATACAAATCTCTACGTTACAACACTAAGTTTAGAAACTTTAGATAATTACATCCAATTACAATGCAATTATACTTGGTGTATTTTCCATTATTATATCTATAAACTCATAATCAGATTTGGTTCAAAGGAGATTTGGCCAACAAGTTCTTAAGGGTAATTGTTACACACCGGGAAGCCTCGATAGAGTTTTAGAACTTTTTTATAAATCGACATATTCATTGAACACTCTAAATTTTGTAGCGGAATTTTGTGTTGGTTAAGACTTTCATAACTCAAAAGAGGACAAGAGCAAATTTGGTCCATAATTATCATGTTCGAGTACTATTGGACTAATAATGTACCTTGCTAACTACACATTACTATTGAATACATTGGTCATTTAAATTTTGTTAGCAAAATAGTAGAAATAATATTTTGTTTGTTTTCCACGTTTATAACACCTCTGGATATGACGTTCTTCTTGCTTCCACCATAGAAAGAACGGAGGACACCATAGGCTTGTAGGTGTTTTCTATTCGTCCTTCTAGATTTTGTACTTTAAACGTGTTGAATGAATAACAAGTATGGCTTTCCCCTTTTTTCCTTTCTTTTGGTACAAAATGTATTTATAATTGGTAAATTTGGTGTCTATACAAATCAAGTTCTTCCATTCTTGATAGAGAATGAAATATCTTAGATAATCTATTGACGTGACGCTAATATGATAGTTAATTCTTTAATTATTTTAGTTTATGGTGAGCGTAGGTACAACTTTGCATCGTACTAATTCATTCGTGAAACAACTTTTTTATTTTGCACTTTTTAATTAAAATAGTAAAAAAGATTTAAAATTATATTCAATAGAAAGAAAAAGGCAAAATGACCAATTTAACCTTGAAATGAAGGAACTTGTTTAATTTTTATTGACAACTGGGAACCTCAAATCAATTTGTGTGGCATACATTGAGATAAGCCTTTTCCCCCCAAATCAACCCTCTCTTCCATTCATCTCCCAAAAATCTCTTCATTCACACCACAAACACATTCAGTTCAGATCTCTCTGTTACCCACATTCCCTCAATTCACCACCATTCTCAATGGCCAACATGATCATGGCCTCTTCTAAAACCCTAATAACCTCTCCCCCAACCCCAATTAAATCAATGGCATCACCACAACCACCACAATCACAACAACAAAAACCGCTAATTTCATTCTCCCCCAAAACCCTAACCCTAGCCACCACCACAATCGCCGCCGCCATCGCCGCCACACCACTCCCTTCACTCGCCGAAGAATTCGAAAAGGCACAACTTTTCGACTTCGATCTCACTCTCCCAATCATCGCCGCTGAATTTTTGTTCCTCATGTTCACACTCGACAAATTATACTACTCGCCATTAGGTAATTTTATGGACAAAAGAGACTCTGAAATTAAAGAGAAATTAAGTAGCGTGAAAGACACGTCAAGTGAAGTGAAACAATTGGAAGAACAAGCGGCGGCGATTATGAGAGCTGCAAGAGCTGAGATTGCGGCGGCGTTGAATAAGATGAAAAAAGAAACAGCCGGCGAAGTTGACGCGAAATTAGCGGAAGGACGGAAGAAAGTTGAAGCCGAATTACAAGAAGCGTTGGTGAGTTTGGAGAACCAAAAGGTTGAAACCATTAAATCACTTGATTCACAGATTGCTGCTCTTAGTCAAGAAATTGTCAACAAGGTCCTTCCAGTTTAATAATATGCATATAAAGTCCTTTGAATTTGGATAAAAGGTTCTAGATTGGATTTAAGTGGGAATGATGATATAAACTTGTTTATAATTTGGATGATTCGGATTCGGATTTGGATTCGGGTTATATTTGTAATGAAGCTATTGTTAAATAATATTATAATGTTTTTTTCCCCTAGTGATGCAACTTCTAAATATCATGTTAGTCCTAATTTCTATTTAATTTACTTGATCTGCATGAAATATTTCCCATAAGCAATGTATAAGAACTTGTGTATAATTTGGGTTTAGAAAAACGATTTTGGTAATTATTGAAATGGTTATTGTCAAGAGTTTGAAGTCCTTAAGGTAGCTTCAACATTGCAAGAATTGAACATGCATATTTCTCCCCAAAAGCATCTTATAATCGTGATGGTACTCAACACGAAGACCTTTGGACTACTGGTACTATGGTGACCTTTCAACTGAAAATTTCTGGGTTTTAGTCTCAATTAAAACAGCGGGTCAGGATGTGCGTGTTTGCTGTTCTAAGAAAAGAGTTGCATATCACTTGAAAGCTGCAAACATTTTATATTTCACTTCAAAACTAGGATTATTCTTTCGACATTTCATTTTAGCGAATGCTCCCAATATTGATACATTATTCGCTCCAAAATAACATGGATCATGACTACATCTTTATATCATCATCATCAAGGTTTCAACAATGACCGTTAGTTCAAGTAGTCACAAACCTGTTAAACTTGTCAAAAGCAACATTATTTTATACAGTAACCTGTTGGATAAGCAAAAATGCCAATGTAATCATCGAATGTGCTTGATGATAATGTACTCGATCTGTATGAGATACCTTCCCTTTCGTTACTTTCTGAATCATCACATGAAAACGATCCCCCAAGTCTTATTGTAGAGTTGACAGCATGATCACTTCCTTTTGCTAGGCCTTCTTGTCTTCGGTTTGAAAAGAACCCTTTAACCCAATTGGATCGAGACTTCTTACTAGCGCCAATATCTTTATGACCTCCATTAACTTTAGTTCGGACAAGTATTTGCTTGTTTTTCTTGTCTCCACACAATTCTGATTTTGTTGATGACCTATTGACAATTCCAAAAATGGGTTAGTAGCCATATAGGTCTTCTTTAAGTTTCAGGTCAAAGCTTGTTGGGTTGACCCGGCAATACTTTTTGTTAAATTTGTGAAGTTTCTCATAAAGTGATGTATAGCATATAATTACGAAAAACTTTATCAAACAGATCTTGTAGTTAAAATAAGATCGGAAAATTCAAGAATTTGAGAGCACTTTAGACAAATTTCAACCAGTTTAACCTACTCGTCCCATTAGATCAGCTGCCTCGAGAGCCAATTTATTCAATTTTACCCTTTTGACCCATTATCAATCTTAAATATAATATAAGAATCATATATGTGATATCATCATCTCAATTGAAAATCTAATTAACCAATCATAAGTCTTAATTTAATGAAAATATATTTTTTTAAATTGAGTAAAATTAGGTATTTGATGACATCATAAATTATTATTGTAAAAAATAAAATAAATAACTATTTTAAAGATAAACATAGTAAACAAGATAATTATTAAATAATACTACTAACATTATCTAAATTATATACTATTAATTAATTAATGAATTAATATTTTTTATATAGGTTCTTAATAGTTTTATATTGTTTGTTATATGAAGTGCTTTGAATTTAAGATTACTAATCATATTTTACGAATTACATTTGCAATTATTTTCAAAAATGTTCAAATAGTATTATTTCATATTTTTCAAAATGACCCGTGTGTATACACGGGTATAAAAACTAGTAAAATACTAAACCAATCGACTCATTTAGAAAAAAAAATGTGTTAAAATTTGCATGGCTAATTAATAAAAGCTTACCCCTCGGATTCATTTGGAATGCAATGAAAAGTCTCTGATGCTTCCCCTGCAAGAATATAAGCGGGTGTATGTCGAACAAATTGAATCTGTATAATCAAAACCAATGTTAATGCTTAAGGAGGAGACCTTTTACTTAAAATCTATATCAGCAAGGTATAAGTAGCCCGAACACAAAATTATAGTACCACCATGAAACAAAGCACTAATGATAACCAAAAAGCTGTTCTTTTGTAAATGTCTCTTTGGAAGTGACTTTTTTAGCAGCTGAGTATTCAAAGCTTCTATACAGAAAGCAACAAAACTAACTATTTGACACTTTGATCCAGTTTGGATTCAAGTTTCTTTAACACAAGACATGAACAAATATCTAATCTAATAGTTAGCATTATCTGCAAATGCCTTCTACTAATGCAGATGCAAATGAAGCACAATTCAATTTCAGACACATACCTGATCACCATTCTTGATCCCAAAACGTGTAATAAGATCACGATCACGAAGGAGCTTCATATGCTCAAAACATAAGCAGAAATGAGTCCATACATGTGACCTACAAACACAATTAGCTATATAAGATGAGAAAGTTTTTCCAACATTAGAGCAAATCATTTTCTAAAAAGAAGATTTCATTAAAAAGTTGACCGAATTATCAAAATTTCATAATTGTGGGAACAAAAAATGAGCTCTAAGAAAAGGATTATAAGTTCAGTTTAAGTACAACGAACGTGATATACAAGAAAGTTTCCTTTTTCTTGACATACGTTTGGTTCTCCTAATAAGGAAATTTTAACATTTTTCCTAAAATGTTTGTAATTATGTTCCATTTGTAAGTAGCACTGAACTTATATTCTTTCATATGTTAAAGATCATGTTTGGTTCCATCAATCAGATAATTATGTTACAATTTTTCGTAAATTTAACCTTTTCTAAATGGTTGATATCAACGTATCTCATATGTCTAACAAAGTGAGGAAAATTGGGCATCATATACCATGAAATCTCGCAATCTCCTTGTTTAGGCAAATGACTGAAAGCAGATTCAACAGCTTGCTTCACTTTCGCAACCGTTGCTTTCTTCGTAACAAGAATATCTGAATTAAATGATTGTTAAAAGAATTTATTATAAATTTCATTCAATTGACTAAATTTTATAAAAAAAATGCATATATACCGAATGATGATCCGTCTAATTTAAGGACAGAAAGTCTGCTCAGTTGCGAGCAGAGTTTTCCGGATGAAGGTCGCTTTTGAGAGCTGCGCTGATCAGGCAACGATGAACGAACTGAAGTTTCGGTTGTAAATGGAGATGATTGAGTTATCACGAAATGATTAAAATCATTACGATTGTGAGCTAAATCGTGCTTGTGATCCTGCCGTTTTTTCAACGATCTTCGCATTTCTTAATTATGATAAATTTATGATTATGTGATTGCAATGAGATTGAAAACCGTAAGGAATTGGTAAAGTCATAAGATTAATTACTGTTAGGGTTTGAATTTTGGATCTTTGGGGGACGAGAAAAAGGGAACGCTTTTTCTGTTGCGAGTGAAATTTGACGGGTTCTTTCCGCGCGCTTTTTTCTTAAGAATTTTGGATCAAGGGATATCACCGGTAAAAATGGTTCACCGTTCTTACACAGTGTAACAAAATATTTTGGTTTTGAACATAGTAGATCGTGGCGTTACTATCTATCATGTCATACTTTTTCTTTTCTTTTGACCAAAATCTATCATGGCATACTAACTTTATACTTTGACGCATTATAAACGTAGTCGCATCATTTGAATAGTTTTTATGTTGTAGTTCTTCTATAGTACTTTTAATTCTTGTCCATATTTTTGTAGTATGTAACATATATTTACTTCTATTTTAATTTTAAATTTTTATTATAATCATTTAAAAGTAAAAGTTGAAATAAATATATTAGTAACAATATGTTTTAGATTGAAAAAAAAGAGACATTATTTGAAAGTATGATGAAAAGTTTGAACATTAAGTACATTAGGAAAAAAAGATAAAATTGAAAGTGTATTGTATTTTAAAATAATTAAATTAATTTTGAATTATGAGCGTCAAAGAACTATTTACACGATAGTATATGATCAACTAATAGATTATGGATTCAAATCTCACGAGAGATAGACGTGTGTGATGTGCTAATGTATCATTTGAATTATGTTATTTAAGTTTATTTTTTTAAATAAATGAAATATCACTTAATAATTACTCCTTATTACATAACTAAATTTTTTTCATAAAGTACATAACATCAACGCTTTCATTTTGAATTACATTACCACTTTTTAGCCATTCTGTCTCTATACCCCTTCATTTTATATAAATGAATATCTTTATGCTTTCTTAACAATCAAGTAATTAACTTCAAAGTTCAAAAAATTAATAATAATAAAAAGAACTAAATGACGAATATTTTCTTTTCCCTTTTATATAACAAAGTAGTAAGCTTAATTATTGCCTTTATAAATTATTATATCTATAATCTCTTAAATTTGAGCTAAGTTCAGGCCTAAAAGTAATCAACAAATTTACAATAACATGTACGTAGTATTATTGTGAAAATAATCCAAAAATCATTTTTTTTTATAAAAGTATCACATCCTTTTTAATAATTCAGTGCAAAAGTTAACAACTAGAGCACATTTTCAAGTTTATTTAATGTTCTTGTTTTTGTTTTTTTTAATTAACAATTTAGGTTAATTTGTTTAGTGTTGATTTATAATAACTCAATTTGTACTAATGGGTTTCTGGTCCAATGGTATGAAGATTTTACCCTCTAGACAATGTTTCAAGTTCGAGTCTTGTTTAGGACGATAAAAGATTTTCTTCCACGTGTGTAAAAGGAATAGTGTTATTGCCTTTTGAGCTAGGGGCCATGCAGCCATTAAAAAAAAATAAAAAAGAATAACTCAATTTGTAATATTTAAAATTTTAATACAAAAGACAAATATACTTGACGTCCGGAATAAAACAAAATATATTGTCACATTTAAAATACAGTTCCCCCTGGATGTACTCCACACCTTTCAATGAAGTTGCCGATACTTGCGACACTCAAACAATCGCTTGCTTCTTTCTGTGAAATTCAATTACTGTCTTTCGTTTCACGTTTCTAGTTAGCGTGTTGGAACAAGTTTAATGTTCAATTTATGATCACGATCAGTTCCTAGTTGAAAATTGAGTTTTCAAACCCTAATTTGCGCTCAAGAGGTAAGTAATTGATTTCTGATGTAATTTTATTTTTTTCAGAAGTTTATCTTCATGATTCCGAATTAATTAGGGCACTGAATTGCGGAAAACGAAATAATAGTAGTTGTAGTTATGCTTATTGTTTTCATTTAGTGTAGTTTTTGTGAAATTATGTGTGTATGTGTGTATGGAATGTAGAAAGCTTGAATTTTGCGTAAAAATGTTTAGGGTGAATTTTTTATCTATTTATCTTTTTTCACTTATATGTTTTTTAGGAGCTAGTTATAGAATTCGATTGGTGTGATCCTTTTAATTCATCAAAATAAGAAAAAAATCTAGCAAGGAGGTAGGAATGCAATAAAGAGATGGAAAGAAGATTATTGGGATGAAATTGGCATTCAAGCCCTTCAAACAAATTTAATCTTTACTTTTCACATGTAATGGAACATGAAAGTCCTCATAACTGGAAAAAGTTTGACGTCATTTTGAAGAGTATTGCTTCTAGGCTTTTTGAGCCCATAAATGGTGTCGCTTCTTTATCGTAAAATCACACAAAGTGTTGTGTGAACCACTACATCCAGCCTTTTTTTGTGATGATCTGGAAGATTGTTGTTTTTTTGTGAGATCAAGCACCCCCTGATATTGTTGAAATTAGAGTCCACCGTCTACCCATTCTAATATACCCTTCGCAAGTTTTTGGCTGGTTTTGCATTTGCGAAAACATTGAGCTTTGTTTCTTGGTGATCGCCACACACTGAGCATCCAAGTGGAAATACTTACTTTAACCAGCATCCATTTAGTATCTACTAAGTCAACTTTTGGAAACAATAGGTTGATATTCTCACTTAGAGACTTGACCGGTAGCAAAATTGGGTGGCAACGGGTTCGGTCCAAGCCCATTTGTCGGCCTCATTGGACCAGTGCAGGCTATGTAACACGTCCATAAGTTCTGTAAGTCTTCCCAATTACATTTGTCCAACAGATTCCAATTGCTCTAATGTTCCCAAAACTTCAAAACTTCTTGTAGCCATTTTTTCGCATATGGAGCACTCTTTATCTGACTATAGGGCAATGAGCCTAGATTACTCTTCTATATAAGTAATGCCACTACCACTAATCTAAATATCTTTCCAAAAACTTGTAGTTGTTCCATAGCCTATTTTCTTTTTGAAGATGAATGGAAGATCAACATTAATTTTTTGAAGATCAAATTCAAATTGATAGTTGATTTTCAAGGATTGGAAATATTGCTTTTAGGACTCGTCTTATTAAGGCCCCATCATTCCACCACATATGGGCTCGTTTCACCCAGTGACCCAATTTTTTTTTCACAAGGGAAGAAAATTTCTTATATGAATCTTAAGTTCCAATAAGGGTGATGATTTGAACCATCTTCAGAATTATCCATACACCACTAATTCATGTAATATGGTATTGTACACCACCTCTATGGATATATTTGATAAATTTGCACAAAAAGGAGTTGAGCTCTATGCAAAATCTCCACCACTACTATGCAAGCATGGTAAGGTTATTAGCTTGTAAACTTACAATGCCAAGACTTGGACGAGTAAGAAGACGTAGTACTTTATCCCATGCAAGCCAACATATTCTTTTTCCTCCATGAACCTTCCCAAAATAACTTTCTTATAAGGCTTTCCAATTTATGAATGACGTCCTTAGGAACCTTAAAGACCAAGAATATGTATGTTCCAAGACTCCCACCCAGGAACAGATTTGAAAAGGGTTAGATGACTAGCGAAAGATAAAAAAAAGAAAAAAAAGAAAAAAAAGAAAAATGATTTCCAAGAAAATAGTGTTTTTGTTGTTGTTGTTGTGAGAATTTAATGATAAAATCCCAACTAGAACATCTACGCATGCTAGAGCAAATGGGATGGTCAAGATAGGGACATGAAATTGAGAGGCTTAGGAACCAATTAAGGCTAGAAAGTTGACCATTGAGTCATTGACCCATAATCAAGGCATTATCGACGAATTGTAGATGTGTGACTGGGACTTTATTATTCCCCACCTCTATCCCATGGAAGATGCTTCTTCTCTTTGTCGCTTTTAGGACATGTAAAGCTTCCACTGTTGAAGTAAAGAGAAAAGGGGATGGTCGATCCTTATCTAAGATTGTTCTGGATTATAAATTCCATTGTGGGTGACCCATCAACTCAAATCGAGACATAGGCTGATAGTAGTATCCGTTAATCTATTTTCTTCATTTGTTGTTAAACCCCATTTGAGCCATGATTGAGTCTAGAAAACCCCAATTGATCGAGTCCAAGATTTTTTCAAAGGGACTTCTTATCAAGTAACTGGTTTTATGGTGATATTTTATCATTTTAATATAGAAGAGTACCAAGCTTTACAAATATCTCATTTGGGGTACTCAGCTTTTGGTTTTTTTAATCAATATAAGGGTAGTGAAGTTTTTTTACTATCAAGAAGGGACTTTCTTACCTAAATATCTTAAAATTTGTAAATTGATAAGTAGTATCCCTATCAGCTGTAAAACAACTAAAATACCTTAAAGGCTAAACATGAATGCGGTGATACAGTTAGAACTGTTGAGCTGGATGATATAAGAATGCTGGAATAGATTAGAACTCATATATCATTTTAATAGATAATAATTTACGGAAAGTTACACATCATTTCATATGATATTTCAAGGTCAAACATGAATGAAAATGCGCTACAAAATTAGATTTTACTTTTTAGTTGTAATTTTTAAGCTGCTACAACAAAATTAATTATTTCTTATTCATGTTTGCTGAATATATGTGATTAGATTGTCTTCCATCAGGAGTTAATGGCTGGAAAAGTGGTCGCAAATCGACCGTCAACTTCATTTGACTTTGAGATTGTTGATGATGATTATGATCAGCTTACAACTACTGATGCATCTGCTAACCACACGAACACATGGATAAATCCGGCTTCTCTAAAACTTAGGCATAGACTTGGAAGGGGACCTTTTGGTGATGTCTGGTTAGCAACTCGTCATCAAGTTACTGAAGATTATGAAGAATATCATGAAGTGGCTGTTAAGATGCTACATCATATTAAGGAGGATAACATCAAGGCTGTGTTAGATAAACTTAATGTATTGTTCTCTAAATCTCGAGGATTACAAGGTGCTTGCTGGTTGCATGGTGTTTCAGTTATAAATGGGAAGGTAAATAACCAGATTCTATCTTTTTTACAGTTGATAAGTATTAAGTGTATTTGACTATAACAATGACAATGCAGAGGAATCTTGTTGGCCAATTGCAACAATACCAATATTTTGTAATCAATAATGATCATTAATGTGTATATAAGTATATTTGATTAATTTATGTAGTCATCTTTGTAAAAAGGTTTCATGTATGCCAGATATGCATTATTATGAAGTTTTATGAGGGATCAGTTGGTGACCAGATGGCTCGTCTAAAAGAGGGGAAGTTTTCTTTGGGTGATGTGTTGAGGTAATGTTAACATATACTAAAGTGAAATTATTCGCAACCTTTTTTAGTGATACATATATTGTTGATAGGTATGGGATTGATCTGGCTCAAGGAATTATCGAAATGCATTCGAAAGAGATATTACTTCTTAATCTTAAGCCTTTTAATATCCTCTTGACTGAAAACCACAAAGCAGTTTTGGGTGATCTTGGAATCCCTTATGTTCTACTAGGAGTTCCATTGCCTAGTTCAGATATGACTAGAAGACTTGGCACACCAAACTATATGGCCCCTGAACAATGGCAGCCTGACGTTAGAGGCCCCTTGGCTTTTGAGACTGATTCGTGGGGTTTCGGTTGCACCATCGTCGAAATGTTGACCGGTCAACAGCCTTGGTCCGGTAAGTCTATTGACGAGATATATGACTCGGTTGTGAAAAGACAACAAAAACCACATATTCCAGATGGTCTTCCTCCTGCTGTCGAGAATGTAATTTTTGGCTGTTTCGAGTATGATTTCAGGAGTCGTCCTTTGATGGCAGATATATTACGTGTCTTTGAAAGGTATGTATCGTTGTTAATCCATCACTATCTTATTTTCATAATCTAAGATCTTTTATCCAAATTTGCAGCTCAAAAAATGCAGCTCATCATGATGGAAATTGGACAAATGTTGGTGGTAGGGTCATTTTAGACAAATCAAATTTGAATGGCTACACGGAATGGTTCTTGTCAAAAGACCATCTTCAAGTGGGTGATATGGTGCGTTCAAGAAAGCCACTAAACTCTTGCAAACCTAAAAGTATGGTTGTCCCAGAGGGGACTATTGTGGGTTTAGACACTGACAGTGATCAGAATGGTTATGTTTTGGTACGGGTACATGGCATACATGATCCGTTAAGAGTGCACGGGTCAACATTGGAGCGGGTTACATTTGGGCTTGCAGCAGGAGATTGGGTTCGTTTGAAGAAGGAAAACAAGAAACACTCTCCTGTAGGTATCCTTCATTCCATTAGCCGTGATGGAAGTGTCGCTATTGGTATCATTGGGATTGAAACTCTCTGGAAAGGTGTTTATTCAGACCTCCAAATGGCAGAAACTTATTGTCCGGGCCAGTTTGTGAGGCTAAAATCAAATGTTTATAGCCCAAGATTTCAATGGCTAAGAAAACGAGGTTGCGAGTGGGCTACTGGGAGGGTTTCTCAGGTGTTACCAAATGGTTGTCTTGTTGTAAATTTTCCGAGTAAACTAACTTTTGGTGACGCATGCAGTAGTTTCTTGGCTGATCCAGCTGAAGTTGAACTGGTTTTGTTTAGTACAAGTCCTAACATGATGAAAAAGTATCAACATCTTGAGGATTTTCACTGGGCTGTCAGGCCATTCTTGGTTTCTTTAGGTCTGTTCACTGCAATTAAATTAGGTCTTCGTGTCGGGAAGAAAATCGGGAGATCAAGAAGTGAGACCCCAGAAGCTCAGCAGCGTGGTGATATTGCTAATGCTAAATGGCTTCCTCCAAACATGGCCAATATTATTTTCAGAGAAGGGGTTACTACAACTACGACTACTTCTAGGTAATTCTTGAAGTTTAAAGTTGATTGTAGAATGCATACCGAATTGTATCACTTTGGTTATGCCAAAATGAAATCTGGGATCTGGGTTTGTTTGGTTATGGTGGATCTATAGTAGGTTTTACCTTCTTGAATCCATTTGTGAATAGCTAACTGCTTGTTTGTAGATGTACTTTAATGGTGAATATATGAAGTTTCCTTTTTGTACAGTGAATGAAATCTGAAGCTTTAACAGCTATATATAAGCGATCTTGTTTAATCATAACCTTCATGATTTATGAATATTCTGCTCTCAAACCGACTTTTGTCCACGATTGTGTTGTGACTTGAATACCAATTAGATAGTTAATTCATCTAACAACCCCTGTATCTGCATCAACTACTTCATCATCTGCCCAAACTTCATTGTAGGGCCCTTAACCCATGACGCATAATAAAAAAAACTCCCGACATTTCCAAATTGGTGCTTCGACCCAAAACTTGTATGATGGTATTTCTTCCCCTCAGTATGATGAGAGTGCAGACTTCATTGTTCTTTCTACCAGCAAATTTATTAGAAGTCTTTACAGTAATGTAACATTGCCTTAACTTTTAGAAATCAATTTTGTTTTAGCAACTGTTTACCTGCCATTACTATCGAATAATTATTTTGCACTTAAAAAACAAAATATAATAAATTGATTTGTCAGACATTACAAAAATAATTTATACTACTTGGTCCGCAACACATCCAAATGCACATGCATTCACTGTGTTACTAAGAGTGGCAATGCGTGTTGGGCTTTGGCGAATTACCCAATGGCCTGAACGTGACCCTCTGTAAGCCGTTTCTCTAGACTGTAATGGGTTGGATACTTGGATGGCCAAATAGGTTGGTTGGGCCAACGTATCGTAAATGGGTGGGTTGAATTTAAATATCACATTTAATATTCCTTTTCAGTTCTAACTATGGAGTGGCACAACATAAAAAATGTGAAACAATGGTGTATAGATCAAAATTTGTGAAGCAAATATTACCACTTATCTAACATTATTACTTCGTTACGTGCTTCTTGTACATAACTATACTAACTGTATTTTCATATAGCATGTATGTAATGAGAGTTATCTTATAGTTTCATACTACAATCTCTTCATCTCATATCTATTGTTCAAATTTTATTATTTATACATGATCTAATTTTCTTTCCTTTTTTAATTATTAAATTCCCAGTTTACCTTTTCTTTAATATTTTAAGTTAACCATCACTTAAATATAAAACTAAAAATAATATTTTATTATTTTATCTTAATTTAACTTCTTTTTGTCAGGGCCATTTCCTTGAGATAGAGGGAGTACCGATTTTTTCTATTAGACGCGTGACAAATCATATGATAACGATTTTTTTTTTGAAAATATACGATATGCTGTTTAAATTGTTATCAATGTAAGCTATATGAGACTTGGTAACAATATATAACTATAATTATTCTATATATTAATTAGGAGTATACACACATGCATGTGCAAAATTACTTAATGAAATCATGATAAATAAATCATTACATCACACGTAGGCAATGACTATTGCCTAATTATTGACACAAAATAATCAAACATACATACCGCAAATCCATATAAATAAAAACAAACAATTACAAACAAGATAGAGCAGAATCCATATGTAAGCCCTAATTAAGAACACCAATTAACAAATTCACAATTTAAACATAAAATAAGGACATCCATCCGTCTAATACGTTTCATTAATTACCTCTTGAGTCCAAACTTAAGACCCAATTGATAAAATGACTAATGAATTAAACGAATGGATTATAACCTTCGAACTTTGAATTATTCGCACTTGAAGCCCGGTGGAAGTGTCTTGCCACAAGCACTAATCAACAAACTTAGCGAAATTGGAACATTAAGGTTTATCCCCAGCACATTGGCCTTAATGGCCGTGCAAAGACAAGCCGCAACTTCCAAATCAACCAAACCCTCGAGCAACGCACAACATTTGCTCGATGTAGGGGTTCCAACCACTACATTGACCAAACCTAGCACGTCAGCACAAACGCCAAGTTTCAATGTGTCCCTAGGGCAAAAGGGGTTAGCCGGGGGGCTCTTAGGTGCTACTGGTACTTTCGGTGTGCATGGACCACATGCATTTGACAACGTAACAGTGAAAACGAGGAACAAGATGAAGACACAAGTTGCGGAACGCGTTGTCATGACTAGTGAGTAGCAAAGAATAATCAAGCCAGGGCTTGTCGAAGAGTAATGTGACTTATTGAAGGGAAGGGTGTACCGTATTTAAAGGAAGAATTTGAAGTGGATGAATGTTAGAAATTTGACAAATAATATATTCATTTGGTCATTTACCATAAAATAAAAGAGAGATAAGTTTATTTTGATTCATGTATCTGATTTCTTTATTAGAACTTGTTATAAATGAAATATCATGTTGTCAAAACTTGGTTTTTACTCTGAAGGATATGAAAATATATGGTGTTACTGTAAAACTTTTGAGTGTGAAATTTCTAGTAAAAATGATGATTATCAATTGTAAGACAACGGATTTAATTTTCGAGTTACATATATAATAGTTAAATATGGAGAAAAAAGCTAAAAGTGTAATGAGAAAGGAGACATGAAAAAAATTGAATAAAATTGAAAGTACGTGATATTTTTGAGTAATTAATTATTTATTTTAATTACGTTACTTGAACTCTCTCTTTTTATTTTTTTTACTAACTCTTACGTTGTAAAATATTCGTTTAATCGATTTTATAATAAATAAAAGAGTGATAACTTTACATAATCCGTAACTACATTGGTAAGAAAGGTAATTTTTATAAATTGTGATAATGGAAATGCCAAGACAATCATAATAATATACTTGATATAAATAAATAGATATGTATTAATTAATTTGCACATTTTAGCGAGGTGAGAGACGGTAGCATTTTTTGTTGTAGTGTTAAGATAATGATAATTTATTTCCAAACAAACGTGTAGTCGTAGGGATGAGCGTGGTACAATACCGGTACCGAACCGTACCGAACCGCTTGGTACCGCCTCTATTTTTGGTCCAAAAGTAAGTACCGAATACCGTACCAATTGAAGTGGTATGGTACGGGTACGGTTCCGGTACCGGTACGGTAAAATGTGGTACTATACCCGTTTGGTACCGAAAATATAATAAAAAGGAATAATTAATGTGTATATGAATGAACCCTTGTGTACGTATCTTATATTCGATAAAACTTAAAGCCAATAAATATCAACGTATCTCAAATAAATAAAAAATTAATTTTTTAACATAGAAGGACAATAACTAAGAAAAATGTATATATATACAAAAAAGTTGTTTTGTACCATGTTACGTGATTTTATAATGACACAAAGTCACGGGTCTTAGCTATATGTTAATAAGCAATACTTCATAATTTAATTTAACTAAGGTGCTAAAATGTGAATTGTTGTGTTAAAAAGTACTAGCTAGACTTCTATAAAATTCTAACTGTATTCATACGTGATAATCAACTCTAATTTAGTTTAGTTGCCGAAAAATATCATTTTGTGTTAATATACACATAATATGATCACGGAAATAATGTTTTAGTCACTAATGTTTTTTCCGCATAAATCTTATAAAATATAGAAAGAACCAAATGACAAATAACAAATGATAACATATATATATTTCGGATATGGTACCAAAGCGGGAAAAGTGGGAAAATACCGGTACCGTACCGGAAGTACCGGTTCTCTTTTTGGTCCGAAAGTAAGTACCAAATACCGGACCGTTTGAAGTGGTATGGTACCGGTACGGGTACGGTACCGGTACGGTATGGGTACGGTATTGGGAATTCGGTACTAATGCTCATCCCTATAGTCGTGTACAATAATTGGAAAGTTCAAACATTCATGGATAGATTATTTTATTTTTTTCTTTCAATGTTGATTGTGTGGGAAGGATAAGAGAATAACACTCGGTTGTAACCACACTACCAGTTGTAACTTTGTAAGTTTGTGTAAAGATTGTTTGGCATATGCAATTGATTAATAATACTGTCTTGTCGAGCCAATTAAATATTCTAAGACTCATTATTTTCACAAATCATTCGAACATGTAAACATCCTCGAGTGGTAAAAAAATAATTTAGAAACAATCACAGAATACTCGATGGATTATGTACATCTAAATCTAAATAAAAATAAAAGAAAAAAGGGATTTGACGTCTTGAGCAATCTTCATTTTACTATTTTTTATACAATAAATCGTAAGTAATTAATATGGTTTAGGATCATATATACGGAAATAGGTTTTGGAAGAGAAGTGACGAAGAAAATCTCCATCACTGGATCAAGTTGGATGAACAACTAGAGAAACAAGGATATTGTTACAAAAGGATATAATTAGAGGAAGTTGATATTTCCCTCTAAAAAAGTAATTTAAAATTTTTTTACCTTTCCAATAAAAGACTATGAAAATTTATTTCATCTAGTAGTAAGCCGCTAGAACCTTACGGCGGAATATTTCGGTCATGTGGTCGAGTACGCTGGTCGAGTACGCTAGTCACAAGGGTCTTTGGGATTAGGAGCTTGCGTCTTGCGTCTAGCATCTAGGACTTGCGAGTATGCGTGTTACGCTATAGAGTTATTAAGAGGTAGTGTCAAAGAATCATTTCGGGTGCTTCCCCTTTACCTACACAACCTAAAGCTGAAAAACGAAGGGAGCAAAATGAATATTATTACGGATGAGAAAGTTAGACTCGTAATGTGTTACATGTCCACTGCTGCAGCTGTAAATAACTATAATTTGTTTTAAAATACGTATAACTTTTCATCATTGATATTTTAACATTAACTGTCTTTGTAGATACGCACATTTGTTAACCATACGCACCCAATGATTATCATAGATGACTCACATTTGAAAGGTGGTTATTTGGGGATTAACTTGGTTGTTGTAGCGATGGATGACAATAATGGTATCTTGTCACTAACCTATGGAATCGGGACAGGAGAGATAGCACACAAATCTTTCAAAGTCAAGTATGTTTAATGTCATTACTGAAAAATATGTAAGTTGTACCGCGATTCAGATTTTGATCACCATTTTGATATCATTTCTAAACGTTTACCATCTTTAACTAGGGTCCTTAGAGAGGTTGGGAAAGAAAGATGGTCAAGGCATCATGCTATATGTACATAATATGCTTACATGACATCTAATAGCGTGGAGTCTATTAACGCGTTAACCAAACATGCAAGAAGGCTCCCTATCACAATGTTATTAGAGTATTTTTGAGCTTCGGTACAACAGTGGTACCGTATCGTCACACCGGAGAAAGACTTACAACGATTGTCACACCATATGTTGAGCGCAAAGTCGGGAAGGGGAACGGAAAATCTAGAAAATGGAATTTGAATCCATCTACAAATTTGATTATAGAGGTATTAGATGGAGGAAAGAATAGGACAGTCAATTTGGAAGCAAGAAAATGCAGTTGCATGCAATGGAAGTTGTCCGGGTTACCTTGTGGACATGTTATCGCAGTGGCTCGTCACTTCAATCAGGAAAAAGTAAGCTACTATGCGGAGAGGTATTTCACGTCAAAGATATATCGAGAGGCCTACGCGGATGCTATTTACCCAATAGGTCATCCTTTAAAATTGGTGGATCCAATTGATCTGAAGATTGTCTTACCGCCGATCCTTATGAAGAGGCAATTCGGTGGCCTACCGGTCGTGCTCGTATTCCTTTAGAAGGAGAGGAGAAGGTGAAACGGAAATCAACACAACAATATAGTCGTTGCAAGGAAATCAGTCATAGTTGATATGGTTGCAGATCTCTTTTGGATAAGACATACAAGTCAAGTCAATCAAAATCCACATCAAAATCAAAATCAAAGATAAAGAGCGAAGCAACTCAGTTAACCACTAATCGTTAACAAATCTTCAACTAATTTTCATCTTCAAAATATCTATTACATAAAATTATTACAAGTCACCGGTAATTGTTATGAATAACATGTTGTTCAAACGTCTTGTATGTGTTTGATAGGTAACTTTGTCACCTATCTATTTGTTTTCACATTCTTGGCATCCTTTCTAAAGTTAGACCGGCTCAGATTCTATCAAACTATTTTTTAACATCCTAGGAATTTCATTCATAATACTATTAGTGTTTACAAATTATAACATCAAATTATATTCCATTGAAATATAAATACCATACTATTTAATAAATTAGATTTACTCCGAGTGCTTATTTCTGTAACTTATGAATGCATATTTATAAGTTACATAAAATTCAAAAAGATTGTATTGACGGACATTTTTTATTCGAAATCTTTTAAGTTCGATGCGACCACTTTCAAGAGTCACATCTCAATCAATATTTAGTTGTTTCTTGTGAATCGCAAGAAGTTGAGATTAAACTCATGACATATTTCACAGAAATCATTTTCTTTTACTGTTGACAAGTATATTAAATTTTAGACTAAAAAAGACAACATAAAAAAGAAAGAAATTTTGAAAAGATTTTAGAACGAAAAATGATTGTTAGATCGAAAAATCAACTTAATTCAATAATTAATTACATAACATGACGGATGAATAAGACAATAAAAAACAAAACACTTAAAAGTTAAATTGACTTTCAGACCTATTATGGATGAATATCAATGCTTATTTAGGACAATTGTGAGTGGGAAATTGGAAAGAAAGGTACATGTTTCTCCAAAAAGAAAAGAAAATTATAGACCACAGGGTGATTGATGCATGTGATCCTGCAATTAATGTAGGGAAACATCCAAGGGCCACTACCAGCTTCAACACCAAAAAACCAGCGTCACAAATGGTCCCCTATTTGCTTCCCGTGATCGAGTACTACATGTTGATGATATGGGCTAAATCAATTAAAGCTTTTTTATATAAACGAATGATATGATAATATTAGATATTGTATTATCTATTTTTACAAAAAAGAAGAAGAAGAAGAAGATGTAAATACGTTATTAAATTAAACATGCGTTGAACCAATGATTCATCATATATTTGTAACCATCATTTCTTTCTTTAATTACCTAATTTAGTGATTATTTATAACTTATGGTTTATTAACTTTGACTTGTTAGAACCAGTTGAAATATAATATAATATAATGTATAATAAAAAGAGTAAAGTATTTAAGGATGATATGCTTCTACTGAAAAAATATATGTCATCATTTCTTTCTTTAATTACCTAATTTAGTGATTCTTATGATCTATTGATATGTTTATCTAATCCTTTTTAAATAAAAACTCACTCAATATTGTTACTAGACCTTACTTATTTAACAAGAAAGGTAACAACTTATTTAATTTAATATGATCCAACTCTACCAATAAGAAACAAGAAATCTCTTAAGTAAGAATCATAGTTTGACCTTATATATTTTACTCCAATATAGTGATTAAAAAATGACCAAATTTTCAAGATCTTGATTGAACTCATATGGGCCGCCTTGGGCCTTATTCTTGACCTTACCCCCAATGTAAGATATATAGGCCTCCTTTTAGGAGCCTAATAGGTGACCATTGAGCCCATGTCACTTCAATAGTACAGTAATTGGCGGTTTCATCATTTTAGTGGATCTTTTTTTGGTGTGTTCATTTGCATGTAGTAACAAAAATTTTAGTAACAATTTTTAGCTATAAATAGAAACTTTTTTATGTTCAATAAATTTTCTTAATTAATTCATAAATCATAATAGCAATTTCCTTTTTTCGGTCTATCATTAACCCTGGCTTACTTCAACTCCATGCACTTTTTTGATCTCATCTCTCCTTATAAAAATCCTAAATTCCTACTGAATTTTGGCCGGATCATATTAAAGCTTCATCAAAATCGTACGTTAGCACTTTCAAATTTATCTGCACACATATTAGAGAGAGAGAGAGAGAGAACGATTCTTTATACTCTTGTGGCTAGAGTACCGCACGATTGGTCCCAAAAGATCATCATACATATAACTTGTCCCTCCCATTCCTCCTAGAAATCAACACCATGAAATAACTTGAAACATATGCATGGTTTCTTCGTAAAAACAAAGGCTCAAAATCACATACTATATAATGAAACTTTTATACTAACTTGTTGATTAGTATGAGTAACATTTATATGAGAAATAAAACAAACCAAGCTAGGGTTTATAAACCTGTATAGTGTATATTATTGATCAAGCTAAACAGTTATCGATGATAACATAAGCATGAAAAAGAAATCTTAACTGATGAAAGGCATAAGAGTTTCTGTAAACGGATCCACTAGGGATAAAACTCCGGTCATTAAACCGCTATGGCATCTTATACCTCCTCATTTTACCGGCTTCTAGTATGGCGGCTACAACCGTTCCTCCACCGTCTCCTCCTTCTTCATCACCTTAATTTCAGTACACACACAATTAAACATACATAACGTAAGTTCACAACCATGTTTCGTTTGTTTTTCATAAAACAATAAAAAATAAAAATAAATAAATTACCTTTTGCATGCTTACTTATTTTTACACTATTGTTTCCACCATTGTTGATACGTACATGGGTAGTTGACGGCAGCGGTAGTGGGGCCGACGAGGGAGAAATTAAATTATAGGGTTTTAAAGAAGAAAAAGTAAAAAAACTAAATTGTGTATATTGAGGCAAACGAAAAAGATATAGAGAAAAATTATTGTGTATAATAATTGTGATTTGTAGCTGGTTTTCCTGCCGTCGGTTGCCATCTTTTTGTGGTGGTCATCACTGCGGCGTCGGCGATCAAGGTCGTGGTGGGGCAGCTAGTGTTTGCTTAGACTTGTGATTGGTCAAGAAAAAGATTTTTCAGTAAAACTATTGTTACGAGGCGAGGTTTCATCTTTTTCTCAATTAAATGTCGAATTAACAAATCTTTTATGTTTGTATGTATGTTATTTTGTTTAATATTGTTCTCATGATTATCCTACCAATATATTAATGAAATAGCAATTAGGGTGGGGCGAATTGTTTCCATAATAAACAAAACAGTAACTAATATATTGTAATAACCCGTATTATAATTCTTAGCTTTTATCCTTGTACTTAAATATGTACCTTGTGCTTTAATTAAGAGATACATCGATGAACTAGTGAATTGTACCCCTCCATCTTATACGAATCACTTTACTATTTTGGTTTATTACAGAGTAAGTATTCATTTCGTATTCTAATCAATTAAAAAAAAAAATTAGTAGGTAGAAATAATATTTAATTGGTGAATAGTGTCATTAGTGAAAATTCCTAAAACTCTGTACATTTTCAAAGTGCACACTTTAATTGCAACGGAAAAAAGAATCAACTTTCTTTTTCACGTACTGTGAAAATTGAGAGTTTAATGGACCTTTTATAGAAACGGTATAATATTTGACGTGAAATTTTTAGGAGCTTTTAAACTTTTAATTTTGATCATATATCTTCATAAAAAATAAAAGTTTTATTTTGCATGTACAAGTTGTAGCTTTAGAATCTAATGAAAAACTCAAAACCTCAAAGCTCTTGAAAGTAAATTTTCATAAAATTAAGAAGCTTTAAACTTCTACAGCTAGAACTTACGGTCTACAATCTTTAACTACAACATACATCTACTTCATCAAATAGACAGCACACAACATTAATTGGAACATTATTGAGTCGGTTAATTTCAATTCCTTTGATTCTTAGGCGATGTATACATAAAAGCTTTTACCTCATGTTAGTTTCTACATTCAACATTTCTCTTTTTATTTTAGAAATTAGGGTTAATTATTTCATTAAGTATCTAATTTTACATTTTTTACTATTGTATGTAACTACTTTTTAGAATTACTATTGTATGTACTAAACTTTATAATTTCATATATTGTATGTAATGGATGACCGGATGAGCAGGTACATGGTTTTTCCTCTTGAAAAAATGTCTACTTTATGTAACAAACTTTGTAAAACTTTGTAAAAATGTCTATTATATGTATCGAACTTTGTAAAAAATGTTTATTGTATGAATCGAAACTAGTGGTTTCCGGTCATCCGATCACCGGTTACATAAAATATACGAAATTGTAAAGTTCGATACATATAATAACAAATTTTAAAGGTGATTACATATAATAGTAAAAAATATAAAGTTAAATACATAATAAAATAAGTAACCCTCAAAACTATGACTTAAACATTTGACTTTCTGATTAAAAAACGAGTAAATTGAAAGCTTTGACCCATTGTTAAATCTAAGACCAAGGGTCTGTTTGACAACGATCATTTGAAAGCTCTCAGAGCTTTTAACTTTTAATTTTCAAAATATAAACTCTTACAAATCAAAAGCTTTATTTGGATGGAGAAAGCTTTTAACTTTTAATTATCTTGAAAAGCTCCAGATTGAAATGCCCACCCTAATATTCCCTGCGTATCCTTGTATTTTTCCTTGTATTTTTCAAAATGGATCTAGACCTTCAGAAGTTCTAGTTTTGTCATTGCTTCAATAACTTGATTCTTGCTGAATTGTTCGATTTGAACGACAGTAGGACTGTCCGCTGTAACTACATGTTCGAGAGGATAGCTTCTATTGTTATGGAGCTCTCGGGCTTCGTTGCAAACTCCTTTTATTACCAACGTTTTATGTATTCCCCCACGCAAACATTCATAATCAGTGTCCCCATAATCTCCCACGATAACTATAGTATTTGGTAAGCTCATGCCCCATCTAACGTACAAGTACCTGAAGATATGAGATGTTTTAGCAACAGTTCATGAAATTTATATCATATTTAATCAAATTGTTTAGTGTAAATCTCTTTCACAAATCATGAATAGATACTTGCAACAATAAAACTAGATGTAATCTTGACCCATTTAGACAGGTCGACATGGGTTATGTTTCATCTCTCATTCAAATGGCTGGGTACAAGAACATATATATAAGAAAGAAACATATCAAATAGGTTAAAAGTCGTCCAAAGTGCACTTTTAATGCATACAAATACTAACTCACCATTCAAAAGATTGGATACTAAACTTTTCAGATCATTTATAATAATATATGTGGAATGGTGTAGAAGTGAACTTGAACCGACCCAATCGGTATACTGTATACACCCATACTAAAATTATTTATTTTCACCAGAACAATTTTGACATTTTACCTAACCCATTCGACGTACCCATTTTGCCACCTTTTGTAAAAGTAAGCGACTTCAATGTATCTTACACGATATAGAGCATAGCAATAAGACCAATTTAGGGGAAGACATCCTCTTTACTTACATTTCATCGTGTAATAACTCAAAAGAGTTGTTATCTCAGGTTTAACCGAAGAGTACCTTAGAGCTTGGGCTCGAGAAGCAACCATAGGTACCACGTTCAACTTAGTACCATTTTGACAATATATAGCCTGGCATCGAAGAGTTTGCTTTCTCAAAAACTCACGTAGATCCTTTACTGGCGGTATCTGACAAAAAAAGAAGTCAATGAGCAATTTCATGACTTTAACTCATGATCGTCATTAAAAATCTTGAAAAATATAACAATTTAAAAATAGCTTACAGATTCTGAATTTTTTATATTGAATGTAAAACAATGTTTTGATCCTGAATCAGATTCCACAACGAGTTCTTTATCTTTAGTTATTCCACTAATAGAAGAAGCCCAGTGTACTAAAGTGTTCTTTAAATGATCTCCTCCCCAACGATAATCTATATGTGAAGAGTAATCAGAATCCAAAACAAAGGGAATACTCCTGGGACTTCCTTCACAGCCTGAAGATGGGTAGTAAATCTCACTACCACTGTGACAAATCAAAGCATCGAATTCTGAAAAACTTATTTTATTAGATTCCATAAAAGAATGCACATCAGATATGGATGAAGCTGTTGATATTATTAATCCGTTATTTTCTGACTTCTTATCAACTCTCACAATTTCAATTATCATCTTCAAAATTTCAACAAACTCTTTATTCATGCCACAGTCTATAGCCACAACGAACACGGTTTTCTTCCTTCTTAAACCTGGTAACTCGATTGTATCTTGAGATCCAATTCTTGCTGACGTTTCCACCTTATTACCTCCTGATTTCTCCTTGAATGACAATTTAACCAAATTTTCGAGCTTTTTCCCAACACTAGATTTACTCTTCATAGGGGAAGTTGTGTCAGGTTTCTGAGCGTTTTCGCCACTTCCCTGATCGTTTATCACACCATCTAATGAAATCTTTAAGTCGCTTAGATCTCTTAATGAATCTTCGGGTGATTGTGATTCTGAATATTCGTATCCAACTGCACAACTTTCCCATTGTGGATGCCTTGGCCTGCAACAAGCTATTCGGGCTAGATATGTTTTGCAATGCTCTGGCCATGAGAAAAGATGAATGTTTTTTAAACCATTCTGTTTACATTGTGACCAGAGTTGCTTATCTGCTACCAGCTTTAAAAGGGCATCTGATATCGACTGCTGATTGTGAGGATCAATTAGTAACCCATTATCTAGAGCCTGTGGAGATTTTATTTTCAGTATTGGAAACTAAGAAACATCATTTACTAAGGTCTAATGGAATACATAAACGAATAGCTAAAATACACCTTTTTAATATCAACCGGGCCTCCATTTTTAGTCGCGACCATAGGTAAACCATATGCTGCTGCCTACTCAGAAATAGAATTCACGTCAGATCAGGTTCTAAAGCTAAGAAGTGTTTGAATGTGCGTTTTAAAAGTGCTTATATAATAGTATGAAACTATCGGAACCCAATCATCATATAAGCTACAATAAAGGAGGACAAGAACATTGTATTTGAATATGCTTTTGCTGTTGAAAGTTGTAATAATCAGATAATAAATATTTGTGAGTTTTGATAAGTTCTGATGATTTATTATTTATTGACCAAAGGACATTTTTGTGAAGAAAAGTGGATACATATGCGTACTGTTACATTTTGGTCCATGTGCTGTTCATCAATTTTCTGTAACTGCAGCTCGTACGAGAGTGAATAATTAAATAAGAGATGATTATCCAAACACTGATAACTTTCTAGAACTTAAATTCAAACAATTCCTTGAAAGTCAAATGTTAACTGATAATTAATGAAAGAAAGAAAAGAACCTCTATCAGAGTGAGACCAAATGGCTCGATGAATGCTGGATTGATGAACACACCCTACAAAAGAATAACAAAAGTATAGTGTCAAGATAAAAATCCAGGTGTCACAAATAACACAGAAAAGTTACCAAAGGGCCTTTGGCCTAGCGGTATGTGAAGAGCTCATCAATCAAGAGATTGTGGGTTCAAGTCCCGTTGGAGACAATATGTAAATATATGTGGGATAGCTTGCAGCTTTGCATTTCCAAAATTAAGAAAAAAAAAAAAGAAAAACAGAAGAGCTATTTCAATACCTTAGTCCTAGCTGCTAGGCGATATATATCCGGAACCTCAGATTGCTTATGGTGTTTTGGATACGAAACTTGACCATACATATCATATTTGTCGATCAACTTCAAAATCGAGAGTAACACTGCTGAATTGGTGGCGGACATTTCCTCAATATTATCACGATTCCCCATTATCAATGTCTGCAAAGCACACCAACGTAAATGAAACTAACAGCATAAGAACAAAGAGGTAATATGAAAGGAAACTAGTGAAAACATACGAGGTTTGCTAGTTCCCTCAATGGACGACACTCTCCAAAAGCTTTCACCAAAGTGGTCAAGTTTTTTTTTGGGTCGGGTCTTGCAAGAGCCAGGATAATAGGTTTATGTGGATTCGTAAAGAATCGTGTTATCTGCCAAACGAGAAGCCAGAAAGTTATCTTCTTCAGAATTATAAAGCGATTTTCAACCCAACACTGTAACATATATGCAGTTTGCACACACTTTTTCCTACATTGCCAGAAAAGATATGAAATTCTTTTCAAGTTGCTTAAGATTATAAACATGTAAAAAGATGTTTAGATTAATTACAAATAAGAGAATATATGAAGTTATAAAAATTTATATGTTTATAATTGTAGAAAAAAGTGTGAGTAAATTAAACATTTGTTGTAGTGAGAACTTAATGCATTCAGACTATTAACAAACCTCAGACCAAACAGGAGGTTTTGGAGTTGTTGAAGCGCCTTGATGCCCTTCTGAGTCGTCGTCTACACCACCGCTGTGTGGAACGATATGCTTAAACTCCATTCCTGGAGGTATTACCTGACACATAAAAGGTAAATTCATTGGCAATATTTGAGTTGGTCAACGTGGGAATGGTTAGATGTGGTAATTTTGACCCATATACAAGTCAAGTGGTTCAAATCAGAATATTTACATAAAAATGAAAGGGTCAAACATTATTCAAAAATATAGCTTTTGGTAATTATATCTAACATATTAACTGTCCATATAAATTAAAACAATAGTGACAAAAAAGTGTTTGTGGGTCAATCTGACCCGACATATTTCATCTGCTTTTAATTTATATGTTTCGACCCTAACCCATTAACTAACCCGCCCGTTTAGCCTTGTATAGGGTAAGGAGATACTTACAATTGGACGGGGCATGAACCTCCCAAAACAACTCACATTCCGTCTGTACCTAGCTCTTAGTTTTCGCTCTAAAACAGGATCAAACCCATCATACAAACCCCATTGTTCATCTATCTCTTGCCTAGTGCTAGTAATAATCACTTCTGATGCATCAACTGCTATCTCCTCGGCCTCTATTCGTCTCATTATCCTATAAGTTGTATTTATATCATCCGTCGATTGTCGTCCTTGTCTCAATATTTGTTCAAGTTTGTCACGCCCAAGTGAATGGCCCGTAAACAACATCGGGACATTTAAAGCACCTGATAAAAGAGCAGCAGCATTTCCCGCATCTGCATAATGTCCGTGAATTGAAGCAGGCCACACAGGTTTTCCGTCACCAATTTGCTCACTTAGAACTTTCGACATTTGTAAAATGTAACTCAATGCGCCATCCACAAACTCCGGAATGTGAGGCCATAGGAGTTCTTTAGGGATATATTTGTCTTTCGGACCAAAGGGTATACGGATTATGTATGCACCACTGCTTTCACCACTTTCAGAGTCATCACCATTAAGAGGATTTAACATTTCTGTTGGTTCACCATAAGACCAATCAACACCGGGTGCAGATACTTGTCTAGTTAGTAAATCTACTCGATAAACCCCTGGCATTGCGCCTAATGCACGTGCTAATTCTACTACATATTTCACCTGAGAAATCAAAATTGTTATTCCAACATAAGACAAATTATTAAGGGTGTCTGCAATGCTTTTTACAATTAATTATTTGATTTGTAAGTTAACAGGCTGCAAGAGATGGCATTTTGATGGCTTCTCTGATGTATGATCAGCTTACTTTTAGAGAAATCTAATTATTTAAAGATTTAAAAAGTAAATAATCAGAATCGGTGTTGTTGCAGCTACTCCTACACTGATCATCCAAGATTAAATAATGACCCGAAAGTGATCAGATAATCAGAATCATTTTCACTCTTCCCAAACACTGTAAACTAATTCTCTTCGACTTGAAAATGAAACAATCGTAAAATCACTTACAAAATACAATGTCATATATCTCGAAAACAGACAGTGCTGATGACTATATTTATCAGCATCGACTGACTAGATTATCAAACACTAAGTTATAGTTACCAGTACGTCTGCCATTCTAAAAAAGAAAAAAGAAAAGGTACCTGTCCACCCGTGTCAGAATCCCGGCCTAGCTCCATGTTTTCACCACGAATGAGACCATGAAGACTGTAAAATATCCATTTAAAAACCACATACCAAAAACTATAATGAAACGTATGATTAACTTTCAGACTTATGATAAGAAACCACATGCCTGATTAACACAATGTAAAGTTTCTTTTCCTTTTGCTGAGTAGCAAAGTTTTTCAACACATCAACAGAGTTAATTCTTTTCATTCCGCCTTTTGTGCTAACACCCTTAGGTGAAATTTCGCTGACTGTATCTCCTTTCTCTCCTTCAGAGAACTCTTCTGGCATGTCAGCCATCAATGGTTTAGGAACCCTCGCTAGTCCGGTTTTTTGTTTTTTTCTATTTTGAGATGCTTCACCTAGCTAGACATTGAAAATTAAAATAACACTGTCAAAGAAAAGAACACAAAAATAGGGAAAAAAAATAATAATTCTTTGATCACAATCGATTTGTAAGGGAACTGCTTACAAAACAGGCTACCAACCTACTTAGTTTCAAGTGTTTATCTCTTTTAAAATAAGCAGTTTGCAATTGCTTCATCTACTGTAAGAATAAGCAATGAGCAAATGAACACTTAAAAAGCAATCCTAAAAATAAGCCGAGTAGGTGATTCATGGTTTTACTAGTTGGCTTTGGGCTCCATAGCGACTAAGAGTGCTTTTTTATAACCAGCAAAAATATTAAACCGAAAAAGATACATACAAAGATAGCATGCATTAAAGTATAAACCTGAACTGCAAAATGTCATACACAACAATGAAATCACAAGTGAACAATATGCTGCTCGTAAACTTTATTTTTTTATAAAGTATCAATATATCGGTGTATGTTAATTCAATAAAATTGTAGCTGTGATTCACAATTTTTCGTTTTAAACGGATTCAAAAAATTATGAAATGAAGTTGCAACTTGTAATTATGATTCACTATTTTATATATACATGTATATATGCAATAGTGATCAAGTAGAAAGGATTTAAAAAATATATATATCAAATTACTTGAACCAAGGTCTTCTCACTCAAATTAGCTTCTCATCTAATCCTATGTATTCTTGAAATGTAAAATAACTTATAGCAATCGATAACGAAAACCTTTTTCTTCCTGCGAGCTAAGTTCCAAATCCTCCAAGACATATTCTCTAATCGTGTATTTCGTTCTTGCGAATCCCTAATAGACGAGGCCTGCAAATATTTATAACAAATCAAAATGCCAATTTCAAATTATGTAAAATTAATCTAAATTCTAAATACATTGATTTAGTTCACCATCAATACGTTATATTAAATACACATTTTAAAAATAAATAAATATATACATACATACTTATACAAAAAATATATACCATGGCCCAAGAACGACGAAGATCGGTTTCATCAAATTTGGTGATAACTTCTTCCACAAAATATCGAGTGGGACTAAATTTGCCTCTTTCTCTTAACATTAACGACGAATTTTTATCTTCAAGCCCTGGACCTACATCCAGGATCGCTTCTAGGTAACTGTTTATCCAATCGTTTCCCGCCATTTTTCTTTTAAAATCAGAATAATATCTCAATCAATAACAACGGTGTGATGTGTATGTATGAATGCAATGCGATATGATTGATGATTTCGTTAATTTCTTTGTTTGATGATGAACATGTGTGAATTGAGATGATATTTGGTTAAGCGTATAATTGGGAGGAATGATAGGCGAGTGATTATTATGAGCTAATTCAGGATTAATCGGATCAAATGTTACGGTAAGAAATAGAAAAAGGAACAGGGACTGATGCTGCAAATCGTTATAGTATAGGTACTGTTGTTAATAATATATGCAACGAAGGTAAGATATGAATTTTTCTTTATTATTATTTTTTTTTTTTTCACGAGGACATAAAGTCTTAAATATATGCAATTTACCATAACAAAGGCTGAGGTAGGATCGAATTAGATCGACTCGACTGTTCGATGGTAGGGTTTAAAAGAACCGAATTAATTAAACTATAATCTAATTAACTGATAAATTCGAATTAAATTAGTGAAAAAATTGGTTTATTGATAGTTTAGTTTATAAATTTTGATTAATCAAAATAAACGGTTTAATTATAATTTTATGTTAACTATAACCGAATTAATCAAACCGAATCGAGAATAAACATAAACACATACCGTAAAGTATCTAAATTATTTTGACATTGCATATATGTTGACTATTGACCTCAACCTCTTGAATTTTGTGATTTATATCATTACTGGAATTAAATAAGAAAGTCACTCGTGATTCCCTTCAAATGTGATAAGCAATTGATGTCTGCGATTTAGTTCATTTATCTATTATCTTCGTCAGTATAAATCAATCCCAAAAAGTAGTGAAAAAAAAAAACTACTTAAAACTGTTGTTGAGGCGATCTTAAGATTGTTAATTTATCAGTTTAAGTCTAGCGTTTAAGATTTATGTAAGTATTAGTGGATAAATGTATATATTTGTGATAGTTGTATCTAGCTACTTTTCTTTATAGAATAAGAAAATAAAAAATGAAAAAACCAAATACTTAAATTGGTGCTAAATTATCATCTTGTAGCAATTTTCTAAGCTTCTATCTATATTAATATATAATATATTTCATAAAAAATTTAAGATAAATTTTACTATTTTGCCCACATAATTACAAAGAACTTTTTTAAAAATTCATAGAAATGACTAACATACCCCTAATTATTGAGTTCTCATTTATACAAATATTATTAAACTATAAAATAATTAATTTAAGACATTTAATTAACATACCCTAATTATTAATTATTTAGTTCTCATTAATACCAACATTATTAAACTATAAACTAATTAATATGACATCTAATTTTAACTTATCCATAGACTATTATCTATATCTATACTATTATATAATGCATTTGAGATGTCTTTTTAAAAATAGAAATGACTATTTTACTTATACAATCACTAAGAGTTTTTTTAAAAATCCATAGAGATGACTAACATACCTCTAATTATTAATTTCTTATTGATACAAACATTATTACATGTTTTTTAGGATTAACATCTAATTTAGATAATGTTTAACGTCAAAATACAAAAGGAACAAACCAAAATAAAAAAATCAGCGAAACTTAAACATCTAGACTCAACAAACGACTTCATAACTCAAAACTTGTCCATCAAGAACTTGAAATCCGGCACTAGCAACTCGCGACACAATCATTGAGTTTGCAACGACATATTATGATATATTTAACTTTGGATTATTTTATTACATTTTTTGTTTGAAAATTTGTTAAAAGTGATTTTCTCACTTACAAAACAGTATTTTTTATGTATTGCCATATAGTTTTTGATCTTTAAAATATTTTAGAAAGCATAATAGTATATATCGAATTAATATGAAACTAATAAACTTTTCTCGCTCGATTTCGTATCCTACTACTATAATTTAAAGTGTCAGTTAAGTATTTTTACCGTCCTATATTGCGACATGACAGCTTCTACGCTCTTTATTACTTTTACTTTTAGATACAAAAAATCATGTTTGTATGAGTTAACTAATTAATAAATTTCTAATCTGTTTAATAGAACTGGTAAATATGTAGTTTTTAATTTCGACCAAAACAATATTGTTGGATTTTTGTCTTACTGAATATATCAATCAATCATTTGAGAATAGAGCTAGAACACTCCTACTAAACAATATAGTAGTCTTACCTAAACGTGAAGCAACATTACAAGCATATTCCAATTTAATTAAAAATAATGTTTATGAGTTTTCAAATGGATATTAATTAAAATGACACCAGAAGTATACAACGAAATTAACATCAGATTCATAATGTACGTGAAAGGCAAAAAGGACAAGGTCATGTTTTTAAGAACGTGCTTAGAGCTTCAAGTTAAGGTTTTCAGTACAAGGAAAGGTTGAACATTTAGAAGTCAATCAAGATATGATCTCGCATTTTATGTTTCCGATGTACTAATGGCACGTTTGATGTTACGCCTTAAGCTCTTATCAAGCTATTTAGTTTCAAATTCGAGTCATGTTTGTACAGAAAATGGATGAACTTGAAACAAATAATGAGAGGAGTTCAAGCTTAAAACTAGAATTCTTGTCACTTTTCGAGTACACATATGGAAGTGATAGTACTTTTATGTAGAGTTGGTTGTGACAACTCAGGAAAATTTACACGGTTTATACACATTGTAGAACCTATGAATGCACAGTCTTTGCAGTATGAAGTATTAACAACGGTGTAAATAGTTCATCCCCTCCATTTATGTCTATGCCCTGAGTTGAAACATATGTGCTGAGCAAACAATATCACTATGTTACCTGGTATTACATTATTGGCGAGTCGAATCAAGTCAAGGTTGAGCTTGTATCATGAACGTTCGTCAAGCTTGTATCATGCTATTTTGTGAGGTAACCCAACGCGATATAGTGTGCTTAAAAGATCAGAAGTCTACAAGAGTTTACAAGAAATAATCAAACTCTTAATGTATCAAGTCCAGAAAATCACACACTGCCCAACTCATTTGCTCAACCTGAGCAAGACTACCTATTACAATGAATTTTGCAGCTACTAGATCAAGATTACCCTTTCTTGATCTATCACAAACTATGCAACGTCAAACAAAAAAAGTTGTGTACTTCGAGGACTTTGAGCTTGGGTGACTTTTTAGTCAAGAGGAAGCCCCGACCTCACGATAGTAAAATCCGGAACAATTCTTTTGTTCTTTCGCTTCTAGTAGCAAACGACACAATTTAAATACAACAATCGCCAAAAAAGAAAACCTGCAAAATCTAGCTACATTAATTCAGGAGGAATGGATATTATTAGAAACAAGAAGATATCACAGAATAAGTAGTAACATGAAATGTCGTTGATATGGTCGGCGTCATGTGCAGATTTGTCGAAAATCACTCATCAAACAATATTTTATTACTACATAATATTGCTCTTTTTAAATACAGAATTAATATATGTGAAGAAACTAGACTATAGAAGTAAAATGTGGACATCATACAAGTTTAATTGGATTCACAAATTTGGAAAAGCTGATCAACAGGTTATAGTTTTTACTAGCAAATAACTAACAGGAACAAATCAGTTGTACTTCCACAAATAAGCTTATTGTAATAAACAACCAAAAATTTGTTTTAATAGATTCTGTAACTAAATTAAATATTGTAAGTTCAGAACAAAAATCTGTAATCCTTGTGTATTATTAAGATGGCAATTAACCTTTTAGTACACCAAAAGCAAGCTGTTGATAGCCATAGTTTACTAAACAGATACAATAAACTACCTACACAAGATACAGTTGATATGGATATAATCTACTAGCATTTGCATATACACACAGGATCATACTCGCCTAATATATGTCATCCAGAAAAATAAGAGCAACTCACATATAAATTTCACGAATGCTCCATGAGAGAATGTAGCTTTGGGACCCGGCGCCTAAAAAGTGGTTCTAGCCGAAACGATGGAACACCAGTCTGCCAACGTTTTGTATCAAACATCTCATTCCATGCCTGAACTATTTCATCGATTTTGAAACTAAGACCTGCATAATACATTTAACAAACAAATATAAGCTCACGTTACTATCACAACTAAATTTCTACAAAATCCATGTCAAATTTCGGAATTTACCTTCTAAAGCTGTTACGTTTGAGCAGTGATTCTTTATAATTACAGTTAAATCAGTAAGCGATACACCCGCAAGTTCAAATTTTTCAACTGCAACTTCCAAACATTCTTCCCATGATGGCAAGCCTAATTTATATTCAACAACAGATCGTTCATAAAGTAATGTACCCCATAAAATATAAATCTGAGATCTAATATTTACAGATTGCTCTGCAGATTCATCATCTTTAATAATCCCTTCTAGCCCCACATTTATTAACTCAACTCTATGTTTATCAGATAAACTCAATCCATTTAATCGTCTTTCTTCGAGTTCTTCCCAAATCTGCATTCCCTTTTCCATATTATCCTCTGCTTTGTTATAAAGTTCCAAGATTTGTATAGAAGGTACTTCCAGATCAGCTTTGCTTCCAATGACATAGTGCCATGTCAGCTTGGCCAGTTCAAATTGTTGTTGCCCGAGTGCCAAGTGTCCTTCATAGAAATCAGGCTTAATCTTTAGAGACTCTTCATATCTTTTTCCAGCTTTTAAATATTCTTTTTGTGCCCATTCGTATCCGACTTTGACCTTTTCAGTTACTAATTCCAGGGTTGCATCTCCATCTTCTGCAACAACAACCAATTTTCGTGCTTTATTCATGTGCACGTTTCCCCAATTAAACAACGCTAAAGCAGACATTTCTTGAAACTTTTCACCAGCAATATCAAAAAGATTTTGGGAGCTTTCGGTTGTGACACTATCTTCCATTGCTTCAGAATACAATTCCATTCCAAGGTCATGAAGATCCAAATATGGATTAGTATCGAATCCCACATGGTTCTTGAATAATCTCGCAAACTGAACAATCCATTCCTCAATACTATTCGTACCCTTTTCCATTTCCCCATTCTTCCCCACATCAGAAAGACTAGATATCAACGTATCCGTATTAGGAAGTTGTTCCTTTTTCATACCCTCGTAAAATGGTTCTATATCAGAACTAACTTCTACTAGATACAATCGAAAATAACCTTGAGTATCACTTGTATTCTCAGCTAATCTCAGCTCATTAGTGGTTACAATTGTAATTAAATCGCCTTCTTGATCTTTATACTTAATAAGAACACCATCTAATCCTGCAAATCGGTCCCTAACTATCTCCCTCACCAATCCAATGCTACAATTAATCGGTACCTCAGCCCACCTTATATCATCTCCAAGAACCATCTTCACTGTCCTTGTAACAGATTTTTCTTCTTTAATACTCATTTTATCCTCAACAATCACCTTTTCATCGGCTTTCTTTTTCTTGTCTTGAATCTTTTCTTTCAAGCTTCTAACTTTCTTTAAAGACTTACGCTCGGTGTGCTCAGGAACAACAACATCTTCAACTTTCAAACCTTTCCCTTCAACCGAATTCTCAATCTCTAACGCTGCCAAATTATTCGGTTCCATAATCAATACATTCTTAACATCTCTCAAAGCCCAATCGAACTTATTCAAAGCACGATAACATTTCGCTCTATTAATCAATGCCTTACTATACTTAGGAGCAACTTCAAGTGCTAAATTACATTCATTTATAGCTCTAGGGTATTCCTTTAAACCTAACTGCATATAACAATTCGCCATTTTGCAACGTAAATAAGCAACATCTATATGATTACTCGGTAACAAGTTAAGACCTTTTTCATATTTTAACATTGCACCTTCATAATCATGTTTCTTAAACAACTTATTTCCTTCTTCTTTCATTTCTTGAGACATTTGGATAAACACAGCAGTGTCTTCATCAACGTGTTTCGATATTCGATCCGATGATGATGAGGAGGATTTGTTCTGTTTGATTACTTTTTCAACAGTAGTTTGCAATTTCTTCCTTCCAGTAGGTTTTCCCATTTTTACTTCAAATATATGAAAAACTAGCCTTAAATCCCAAAATACTAAACCCTAATAAGCTTAATTTATCAACTAATAACTAAATCGATTAAAAACGATTTCAGACACAAACTTGAAATGACAAGAATAACAAAAAAGCAATTAAGAATGAAATTGAAAGGAAATGAATGATAATTGACCTGAATTTGAAAGTCGCTGATAATGTGAAATCCTAATTGAATTAGAAGATGGAGGAATATGAGGAGAATGTTTGGATGAAACAGGGGAGTTTTATTTGTTTTTTGTTTTTTTTGGCGGAAATATTTGTTTGTTTATGATTCTTGAAGGTATAATGCTTTGTGTTTCTGTAACCAATAAAAATGAGGTTTGATCATTAAATATTTTAAATTAAAAAAAGCAGCCGTCTTTTATTACTCCATTTAATATTTATATTTAATATTTAAAATTGAATGAATTTAATTTAATGGTGGAAAACGCCAGCTATGAAAATATGAAATGGTTGAGCTGTGAAGGACCCACGCAGCCACCCTCCAATACTAATTGCGAATTATTTTATTATTTTGTATTATATCCAAAGTCCTTTCCATAACATAAATTAGAGCGTATAAAAAAACTAGCGTGAACCTTTATGATCTTTTTGAATGAACGAGCACCTTAATAAAAGACTAATCATGTTGTCCGCGTAAAGCGGTGATAAATAATCTATTTATTTTTTTAAGTAAAATATTATATTTATCAAAATAACATGACATTTCTAAATGGTAATAAGATATTATTATCATATTTATATATGGTATTTTACTTGATTAAAATAAAATTTTAAATCTTTTATAATGAGTATAGATGGAACATCACCGATCATTCTTAAGTCATTGATATTTTTATATATAATAAGTTTTTACGCGAACTGTAATTGCGTTTTACTTCCTTCCTAGTTTGGAAGAGCATTTCAAGATTGTCGGGTGAAATGTTTATTTGTATTGATGTCACGAGAAACTTAAACGTTTTGAACATTGTTTGCTTATCTGCGAATATTATGTGTTTCTTCGCCTCCTCCACTATTGTTTACATACTCTTTTGTTGAATTCTTGCGGATGTAACATGTCGAAGTAGCATCCGACGAACCCGAACTTTTTTGGTTTTCGATTTTTGGTAAGACATTATGGATGGCACATCGTGCCGTCTTGAAATAAATTTTGCATTACATTCAGGTTCAAGGTGTGATCCTCTTTTTCGAGATTGATTGGGCGGTAATTTCCTTCTTCATTCAGTTGTTTGTTGCTCATAACACCATGGGGAAAAAGAACTTGATAATTTTTTAAAGTGCGTCATGCCTCCTTGTAATTAAAGTTCTTTTTTTGTTGTTGTTTGAATTGTTGGTGGGCATTCAACATAATGTATGCACCCCTATTCCCACTTTCTCACATTTCTTCAAGTTTTTTGTAGATGCCGCTAAAAAACTTGACATCCTTTTGAATTTTATTCCATTTGTCAATTAGTTGATCCATGGATAGTTTGGTCACAATTATTGAGTTGTATTTTGACATGATGGTGTTCGACAGAGACTCGCCCGTTTGTGAATTCCCTAGCACCGCATTTTGTGAAGCATCAATCCACCGTTCCGCCAATATCCTACTTTTTCTATCGCTTATGAAAACTTAATTACCTTTCTTCTTTTTCATCTTTTTGTGGTTCGGGTTCGGGTTCGCATTCGGCTTCGTCATCGACAACGGGTGGTGTTGTTTGGACATTGTGGCATTGATTTTAGGTTAGTAGTGTTTGGGGGTATTAACCAAATTGTGGGTGTTGGCCAAATTGTGAGTATTGGCCGAATTGTTGTTGTTGTTGTTGTGCTTGATGATGCATATTTAGATGGAATTGAGATCGTGGGTCGTCGGATGGGATTGAATATGGATTAACAAGAGGTAAGTATGAAGCAAAACCCATTTGACTTGAGTTAGTATTGCTTGATTGAGATGCGGAAAACGAACCCATTGGTGAAAAAATGGTATTTGGAATAGAATAATCGAGTAAATTGTTTCACATATCGTTTGACTGTGATGGTTGAGAGTTGTGGTGTTTTTAGGCATTTTTGGGTGTTTGTAGTTGGTATAATTTGTACGTAAACAATAGAGGTTATGAGAGTTATAGTTGTAGTTGTGTGAAAAGATAATTAAGTTGTATGTATAAATATAGAAAAGGAAAAAAATAAAGAAAATCTTTTTTTTAATTATTATTTTCTAAGACCGTTTTCTGCATGTGGGTCCTGTCAATTGCACGTGTTGGAACATCTTTGTTAGGAACCAAGTGGAAGATAGAAAACAAAGACACAGGAAAGAAGCTTAGTGCTATTGACGTCTTTATGGGGTGGCTCGAAGAAGGTTGCAAGATGCAACCGTCGAGAGCAGTCTTACAAGAAGAGGTTTAAAAGTAAGAACTTCATGTCATAAGGATGATGTTCTGCGTTCATTAGTAATAGAAAAAATACTGGACATTATCATATAGATATGGCATTTTTAGTCCTTTTATTTTAGACGGATCTTGTGAGACGTGTACTAATGCATTTGTTGTGAAGTAGTGGTTGCATTGTTCCTTTCTAATCGAAGCTACTTCTACCATATGTGTAATCCAGTATACAATCCAACTTTTAATCATAATTTACAAAATATATGAAGATGTGTGTAATCAAAATCCATATTTAAATCTAAATAAATATTTTGAACATTATGTTAATTATTTTAATATATTTTCTTGAATAGCTAAAAAAAATATATCCTACTGACTTTAAAAGTCAAATATTTACGGTTTGAAATCAAGCTGTGTCAGCTTGAAAACTCTAATAAAGACTATACATATCGGATATTTAATATAGTACCGACGATATCCTAAAGTCACAATCCTCCTAAAGTCACAATCCTTTCATCTATAGTCACATTTCCACAGAAATTGTCAAACGCACACTAATATAAATGAAAAAAGCCTAAAGATACAAAACTTTGATTCAGGACACCCAAACCCACAAAATACCATCAAAAATATATCCAGTATGTCGACGTAATAGATAGTGAAGCTTGATGGACTCAATAACAACTGTTCATGTGCACATTCACTTTTTTGAACGCAATACCAGTAATTCTTTAGTGCAGTTGAATATGTGCTCTAACTGTGGTGTATAAATATTTTTTTATTTTTTAGAGTGAAAGGAAGAACATGTTTTTTTTGCATCAAGACATCTTGATGTTGTTTTCGAGATGTATTAGTCAATGTTGTTTTCGAGATGTACTATTGATAATTTGATATGTGGAACATCGGTATATATCTTAAAATCCTTATTGGGCGTTGAGTGTCTATCTTGGATTGATGAACAAGGTCTCAAGAATGGAGTTAGTTAATACGTGATCTCGTAGAAATCTTTCTATGTTTATATTTACTTTTATATTTTTGAAGACCATGATATCAATACCATTTTCAATGACCACTAATTCATGAGATTTGTCAAAGTGCCCTCTCCGTATCAACCAGATAAATTTCTTTATATTAAAAAGCGAGCGTGACTCCAAATGAATAGGGGATTTGAATTTAAAACCTCCTTTGGAAGAATCGAAGTCCCCTGCCACTAACTAGTTCCTTTATAGTTATTTCCATGTTTAATTGGTAGGAACCACAACTAACCCTTTTTTACGCTGAATGGAGTTGCAATGAGTCACTGGTAAGCCACGTAAATTGATTGATCTCCCAGTCAAGACCATGTAGATTTACTTTCATTTCACCTTTAATGTTTTTGTCTTTAATCATGATTAAAGGACACTGTTGTAAACACATCATATTGTAAGAACATTTTTTGGGGTAAGAATCGAATCAGTTTCCATAACTATCCAGATCAATAATTACATAATGACCTTTTTCCCAAACAAAGATATGCTTAATACTATGTAAAATACTGTTGAAATAGATAGATGTACAAATCACCAAAGCTTATCCAACAGAAGAGTTTGGACGTTACAAAGGGAAGTCACTTTCAGGGTTTGTGTTTTACCGACTAGTTGTGGTCCATCTTGCCATTTGTATCGTTTAGTTTCTGTAGTTTGTTGCATATGGTTTCATAGTTTCATTTCATTGCTTAGGATTAGGTAATCCGTTTTTTAATTAGCCATTTTATACAACTCCATTATCTTTATTTTGCTCATTACTATAAGATATACACATCCCTTTTCTTTTTATGAGTAATAATAAAAGTGTAAATGGTGTAGCGATTCCCATTAAAAATATTATGTTATTATCTGTAAAACAATCGTATTCATTAATTGTAGCTTTTATGACAATAAGTGTAGTATTTACTTTAGTCAACAAATTCCGCTTTATTCATGCCATATTTCCAGTTAGGTATTAGGTGTCTTTCGCGTGTGTGTGAAGGGTCCAAAAGTCCTAACTGTTTTAACTTCTCAACAAAGGTAAGCCAACAACATTATTCCCCGTATAGTCAAGGTCAAAATCTTTAAATAGCATCCATACATGATACATCCTCATTCCTGTTGCGTGAAATCAAAATCAAAATTAAATTTAAATTAAACATAAAAATAGAATATACAAATAAATTAAATAAAAAGTACGTATTACCTTACACGAAAGGTATATACTACCAAACAAGCCATGATACCTTGTTTCCTCAATAATAACGGCGAAAATGACGGTAAACGGTGAAAGTTAACGGAACGGCACTCCACTTAACGGAACATAACACGGATTCCTAAGCACGGCACCGAACGGACGGAACACGACGCACAACGGAATCAATTGCTGCGAAAACGGATGGATCAATCAATCAAATGAAGAAATGATTCAACACAAAATCAACAAACCACACGGAAAACTTTATCAAATTTACAAATTGTTGTAGTTTTAATATGATTAACTAATGAACGAATTAATTAGTTATTAAATTTGTTTAGAAGTGTTTAAATTTGTTGTGAACGGATGTTAAAAGGGAAAGTTTAAATCCAAAATGTCCTTCAATTTTGCAATCACAATGACTGTTGCAAGCATATACTATCATCTATGTACAAATGAAGATCCGTTTCGTTTTCTTTTGATTCCGATAATTGAATAGGCTTTCCTTCATCCTTGTGTCAAAATGTAAGGATTGATTTTCATGTCGTCGAATTACAAAAACTGCATTCATCATCATCTTCCACCGCACCAGCTCTAATAGATCTGTAATTAAAAAGGTGAATAAATAATAAAATCACCAAACCTGTTACCGTACAACCAGAGGATTTATTTTCAAAATCATAAGTCGTCATCGGCCTTCGACATAACTGATAACCGGCTAGGTCTCGGTTCAAAAGCCGTTCTCCGTCGTTGTTGATGTGATGACGGCCGAATTAACGCCGCTAACGCTCGTTTCACCAGATCTCCACCTTCAACGGTTCCGATTCGAACTAATGAATTCGTCATCGCAGATCTACGGGCGTTCAATCGGTTCGGTGAATACGTTATTCCATGACTCGTATTGTAATTTTATGTAAACTACACCGGAATGATCCTGGATGCGTCGTCGGAGAACACATACACGTCTTCTTCGGCAAATTCTTCAACGGATTACCGGCGTTTTGTTTCCGTACAACTTGATCTCGAGGATTCATCGCCATCGAACGGTTCGGAGATCCAGATCTACTCGCTAACGAAAACCTAACCGATGATGACGTCACCGGCGCAACTCCGTGAAGGTTTACACGGGTCGGTGATGACGATCGGCTGTAAACGTGAGTCGATGACGGGGACGAGTAAAAGCTCGAGCTCGTTGACGACGCGAACGGCGACGAAACTTCAGCGGCGAAGGCCGACGAGTATTTTCCGAATCGGCCTGACGGCGTACTCGATCGTTGAAACGCAGATGTCAACGGTAAGACCGGTACGTTTGATTTTCTAGATGTCCCCATTTTAGAGAGGGAAAGTTTTAGTGCGTGTTTTTGGTGTTTTGTGTGTGAGAGAGATACGGTTGGAAACAACAAAAAAGGAAAGTAGTAAATTTACTGAAGCGCCCTTGGCTCTTCAGTTGGGCAAACCTAGCTCTGGTCCGAGGCTGAATTTATAGGAAATGAAAAGGCTGTGGTATGAGATGTAATTAATTAGAACTTTAGGTGTAAATCAATGAATAATATATTGAGTATGGTTGGTTAGCTTAACTATGAAGCGATAAGGGAGAGTTAACCATGGTTAAGTTTGGTTAGGGTTTTTAGTTGGGGAATGATCGAACGGATCTAAAATAAGGGACGGCTCAACACCAATCAATTTTTGTGGGACACATATTAATTTTCTTTTTTTAACAGCACAAATATGAAATGAAATTTGAAATTTTCAAAAACTTTTCGGCGAAGAATTGGGCTACTAGAACATTGAAAAACTCAGAAGAATAAAGAAATAAGGAAAATAATATACATTTTTTAATATTGTTTATTATATTATATATTATTATAATAATAATAAATAAACTGATTTTCAAATTAAAATACCAAACGGGAAAGCTTTATGTACATGGTTTTGTATTGTAAGGTAAATTGTCCCTTTTGATTATATCTTGAGACATTACATGATTATAACTTATATTTTATAACTTATTTGCTTGACGCTACCCGTTGTAACTGCAAAACGAGTCGAGCAGCTCAATTTAAGCTTTATAGGGTTCAAACAAGCCTCAACTCATTTAAGTTAAGTTTGAACTCAATATAACATCTTATAGCTTGATGAGATTTTTTTATAATGCACGCTTTAATTTGACTTGAAATTATATGGTTCGAGCTCAACTGGAAAAACACTAATATACTTATATGTGAGATTAATTTTAAATATTCATATCTTTCTCACTCATTCATATCTTTGATTACACTAACGATATTGTAGTTTCTTTTATTCTATTTGAAATTAAAATATTCATTTTACTATTTTAGTTTGTCATAAAATAATGTCCACTTTATATTTCAACTAATTAAAAAAAATTAGTCGGTAGAGATAATATTTGATTTGTAAATAATGTAATTAGTGGAAAATTTTAAAATTGTGTGTACTTTTAGAGTTGATATTGTGACTGAGACATAAAAAATAAAACCTTAAAAGATACAAAATTGTAAGGAATTCTTTTTTTCTTTTGTTTATTACATGATTATAGATGTTATAAAATGTATATTATAAATCTTATGTCGTTGATAAATTTTGTAGAACCATATTTTGTTGAAGTTTTATGAGGATTTACAACTAGATATTAATTGTTAAAATAATATTAATAATAAATTAATGAATTTTACTAATTAAATCTCTTAAAGTTATGTTTAAGAGAGTAAAGTTTGTTTGTAGTAATAAAATGTATATTGATACATTGTTTTCTATATTTTATTATATACATTCATTTAGTTAATTAAAAATAGATATTTTTAACCTTCCACTGTAGTGTATTGGTGAAAAATTTTGTTGTGAACATTTATGTGTATCTAATATTATTGTATAACTTCAGTATTTGCAATGTTTTAGAATTCGAACTGACTTGATCGGTTCAACTGATCGACCCGCAACCAAGTCTATAGGGCTGTCTAAAAGGAAACGAGTTTATCCCTTAATCTAATTCAGTTTGACCCGACCAGGTTTATGGTCAAACGGGAACCGGTGACCCGAAACCCATCAAAAACCCAGATTCCATAGAGGTAAAAAGTAAGTTTTTTTTTTTTTTAAAGTCTGGCCAATATATACTTTATAACTTTTAACAAGCCCTTTTCTGACGTTGTCTCTATCCTCTACGCGTTAACAACCAAAACTCATTTAAGTTAAAAGAAAAGGTAAAACAACTTATTGCTTAAGCCTTCTATTATCAACCGGCCATTACCACCACTTTCATCTTCTTGTTTATGCCTTATGCATAGGGCCCGAAAAAGTTAGGGTCCGAAATTTAGTTCGAAATTAAGTCAATATATATTATATATGTTAATATATATTATTTTATGTAAAACAAATCAATGTAGAGTAGATAAGTTGGCAATGTCCCCCATTTTAGTCTTATACCATTTCTGTTTGGTGCACGTTCGAATTTTGAAAGCCACATTTTATTTTTCTTTTATGAAAGGCTTTTCCATCATTTTTTTATTAACCCATTATTAGGGGCCATTTAATAATTGTACTCCATTAACAATAATTGATTATGATTTATAAGCCCATTACTCATATCATAGGTATTTTTATAACAATTATTGGCTTATCGTAATTTTATAAATTTTGTTTATATATAAAAAAAATTTAGGGCCTATTTTTATTTTTCGTACGGAGTCTTCGAAATCAATGGACCAGCACTGCTTCTGCAAATCTATGTTTGAGGCCTTTTCCTTTTTATTAGTGAAGTTTTAATGAAAAAGAGAGATATGTAAGATTCGGATGTATGGATACTAGACATGGATTGATGTATAGATACAATATAAAATGTAAATCGGATGGTGATGGGAACATTAAAGTAGATGTAAGAAGAGTCTGATGTACTATACTTGTACTATATGTTGCAACGTATTGACTTTTAGAAAACCAGGTGACCCGTTGTTTAACCGGTCCAACCGTAGAACCCGTGAATCGGGTCTCCAACCGGGTCAACCAAATATCCGGATTTTAAAACATTGATATTCGGGGCCCTATAGCTCTGTGTATAATATATAGAAGGCCCTTTGGCCCATTATTTGTATTATATATGACGCAATGCATAAACTTCAGTTTCCTGGGAAAATATATGGCTCAACAGTTTAGAGTTTAGACTGAAAAAAACTTGCGCTAATTTGGGAGGTGTGGATTAATTTTAGAGTTGAGTGAACGCATGGTCTGTTTTGGCCTTTTGTGCCGAGGATATGATCTTGTATTCTCCATGGTAGCCCACAGTCCCACACACAATATGTTTACATGGTCTCAGTAATAATATTTGGAATTAATCTTTGCGTTACAACATAGTGAATGTTTATATATACATCACTTTTTATATGTGGTATGGTTTACACAAAGAAACAAAAAATAATTCTACACTTTCACGCTTATAATCCACTAACTATATGATATATTCATATATAATCTTTTAAAGAAACTGATTGCACATTTGCACATTACCTTAAATAGAGTTTGCTATAAGGTGGAGTAAAAATATTATAATTAAGAGGCACTTTTTTTCCTTTGTATTTTCTATATCATTAAAATGTCACCTCTCAACACTAATATTTACCAACCTCTGTCACAAGAGAAAAAAAATGTTTACAATCATCACATATATTTCTCCCCTTCTCGTCCGCTTCTACTAATAATCGACTTCGAATACACTCGATGTCTCCTTTCCCTGCCGTAAATCACCCAGAAAACAAGGGAAAACATTACTGCCAGCGACACCATTAGCAGTCCGATATAAATCCAGTTCAAGTAGCGTCTTAGGCCCGGACAATGATCTCTTGAGATATCAGTAAAAGTCTGGCGTACAAACGTACAATCCTGAAGATCCACCAAAAATGGCCCGTAAAGGTACAACGAGTAGCTCAACTCTATTCCAGCCGACATTTGGCTAAACGAGTCAGGGGTCAGGCGGCCCGTGGTGGTACACATTTGGGTTGATGAAACTTGACAAACATACTGCTTATATACCCCTGTGGCCTCACTTAATGGTACTTCATTGTGTTCACATGTTCGGTTAGTGAAGTCGGGATTGAATGGGTTGCAAAGGGTTGGCATCATCGGGCCAGATTGATTGAAGTAGAGGGGTGCGTAGGTTGGGGGAAAATTTCCATTAGTGACGTTTTTGACGACTTGGTTGATCACATTTACGAGTTGAATTGTGACTTCTTTGGCCCTCTTTGAGGTCTCGTGGGCCGTGGAGTTGTCTACACAAGGAAGTATATCGTCTAGAGTTGTACGAGCTGTCGGATTCTCAACCCATTGTTTCATTGCCTCACAGCTGTCTGTAGTCACACTTTTAATTACGACACATAAGTTATTTTATCATGAGGATGTCCATATCCAGTATATATCACTAATAAAAACAAGTCCATGTTTAGCATGGGGTCAAACAGGTCAGATTGGGTTGGGTTGACATGTAACCAATTTTTTTAAATGAATAATTGTACGAATTTTGTTGCATTTGACCCGAATGACCAAATTGACCCATTTGAGATTAACACAACCCAGTTTAACTCGTATCTGAGTAATTGGGTTGAAATAGACACCTTTAGAAAACTGAACTTACTTGTGGAGGCAAAGGAACACACCGCATAAAATAAAGGTTACAGTCACAAAAGCCCATCCAAACAACACCAATCTGTGACAATCCAATGTATTTCTTATAAGAAAAACATCTCTTAAACACTCGATTATAACAAAAAGGATGCATTTTCACTCACGTGTAAACCATACATTGCAAGCCAAGGAGCGAAAACACTGCAAGGAGACATTGAAAAAATGACACTCAACCTTCAAAAAGTTATCAAAAGGGCAAATTATAAAAGGAGTAACTAACTTTGTAAAAGTTCCTATTTTTCACTAACCAAATACCTTAAATAAATAAAATCAAAATCAAAAGTTTCAAAATTTTATATTTAAAATTAATTGCCTAAGTTAACTGATTCACATGCAGCACGCCAATACCTTAGAAAATGTTCAATGTGGATAAATTTAACAATGCAACTAGATGATTTCAAGGAACTAGATGAAATTTTCAAGTACAGATTTGAATTTCCGAGATAAAAAATGTAATTACATAGAAGCTTTGTGTGAGTTGTTATATGTCATGTGCTTAGCCTTACAAAAATAAACCAAATGAACTCATTACATTACAATGAATGAATCAAATGAACTTACAGAATCCAAGAAATGTCCATAACAGCATCACCGCAGATATAACAATCAACGCTATTCTCCTACACGAACACTTGCATATAAAACATCAGGACAACACAAAATTATCATTGTAACCTTATAACTGTTTCAAATAGTCACGGAAACAGGTATAACTTACACACTTTCAAGGAGATCATGTATGTCGTTTTTATTCTCTTTGGTTCTTTCAGAAAGTTCAATAGCCGAAGCATTAAGCTTCATTTGTATCTCATCAATGTCAGTTTGAACATCAACAGGCAAGAAAACTTGTGCAACAGCTATTTTCTTTGCGGCAGCAAGATCATCAGACACGTTAAGAAGCGTGTTTGCAGTTATCTCGGCTTGATGCACAATGTATTTCAGTGTTTTTTTTGTACTCAAGTGAAATTTCCCTTGACCTGTGTATAATACGATGCATCCAACTCTGAAAAAACAACGATTTATAATAAAGATCGGTAAGTTATATGATTAGTTATCAGGAAAGGGTATTTGACATAGTGATTACATTGCCATGATTGTGAAGAAAATTAGAACAATGAGAGATAGAGTGTAAGCTGTTTTGGAATAGCCGTAAGGTTCTTTTCGGCAACAGCAGTAGCAGAAGAACGTTAGAGATAAGAATAGGCCGAAGATCACAAACCAGGCTGCAGCCACCACGAAGAAAGGTGCAGCCGTAAACGCCACAGACTGCATGTATTCAAGGGTTAAAAATGTTCAAAGAAAAAACCACCATACATGTATGCACACATGAGAACATATCAAAGGGTACTTTTGAAATGAATCATTAATCAAGTGTATGTTTGCCAACATAATCAGTAGCATTATGCAAGAGAAACATATATAGACCATAACATAGAAAGAAGCCTTGGCAATATTGGAATTTTGATATATAAGACTGATGTAGTTGCAGGATTTCAAGTTGACATGTATATTTTAAATGAAATCAAGAATCTTACATAAACCCAAATTTTGGACAAAATATCCAATTTTCTAGCAAATGGAAAATAATAACTAAATTAATGTGTCAAGAGACAAAGGCACTTAACTAGCTCTAATACTTAACCAAATATGACATAATGTATAATTCTGAATTCTTTTGATTATGGATCATGTATCAGAAATTCTCAAGGTTCTTTTTTTTTTTCTTGGCATTGTTTAATCAAGATTAAATAGGTTTAACGAACATGTTCCGTTTTTACAGATAATTCGTTTGATGAAACAAAAAATATAAAATATTAATTTAATAAAGAAACTCAAGAAACTTACAGCCCAATAATGGCGCTCTTTGATGTTCCATCCACCTCTATATTTCTTGAATTTATCAAGAGGGTCTTTTCTTGTTGTTCTTTCTTGAGCCAATACAAGTTTTGCATTCCCAACTTTTTCTTCATTACCAAGTAATCTCTCAATTTTCCCTACAAAAATAAAATTATTAAAAAGAAACAATCTTTATCACCTTTTCTAAAACCCCCAAAAAAAATCACAATAAAAACCAAGAGCAATATGAAGAACCTGAAGCGGGTATTGATTGGGAAATTGTAAAATGGGATTCTGCATTTGATGAAAAGAGAAAAAGGGAAAGAAAAATAAGAAGAAAAGAAAATGGGTATGAATTTCTTTTTAGCATTCTGATTATAAAAGCTCTGTTTTTTTTGGGTATGATCAAGATGGTGTGCTTTCAAGAAAACAGTTGAGCCATAGAAATTAATTTGGTGACCGAAATTTGCTCCAAAAGAATTGATTTTTTGTAGGGATTGACGAATGTTTTTCACACACATGGTGTGTATGAAATAGAGGGAAGAAACAGTGTGGAATTAGAAGTGTTCAAATTGTGTGTACGATTTGAAGAGTGTGAGTGACAAAAGAGACCCCTCTATAGTTTTGAAGAAGTGCAATACCATCCCATTTTTCAAATATTTCTATATGGTTTGAAAGCCTATGGTTTGTCCTTTAAAATGGTGTTTTATGAATTGTGCGTAAAAAGCGTGTTCAGATCAAACTATCTAAGTCAACATAACAACATTAAAAGAATGTGTTTGAATGTGAAAAATGTTAATGGAAAAGTGTCTATAGTTTAGCGGTACGTGAGGAATTAATTAATAAAAAGGTTATAGGTTTAAGCATCTTGAAAGTCATGTGTATATATTTGTAATATATATATATATATTAATTATATTATGTAGAGTAGATTAGTTGAAGGACAATGTTGATCATCTTATGGAGATAAAGATAAATACAACTTTTATTAATTGCAATACAATTTAGAATTAGACGTGTAAGAAATATATCTTCTTAGAAAGACAAAGGATTTGGTACCTTTAATATTTTTACATGATACACATTTACTGTAATCCTATTGATCTCGTAGAAATTTTTTCAATAATAAGCATGTTTAATCTTGCACCGTAGTTATAACTTCGACAAATTGAAAGACCTTTTGGTTGATGTAAAACCTTGTGTCGTTGTTATTTTATTTATTAATAATTGCACTAACAACTATTAAAACAAGTGTTTTTACCCCATATATACGAAGAGTTGCAAGAATTAACAAACAGTAGTCATATATATTTTACAATTTGAAGTATTCAAGAAAATACAATATTTAGTTTTACGTAAGTTGTTGAACCAAGTATGAAGGGTACATTTTGATTATACTTCTTGTTATCAACATCACACCTGGTTGAACCACAACTTAATATATTTTAGATTACATACCAAAGGTTTTATAAATCAATTTAACGTTATTGTTGGCGTTAAGAGCACGGGGAGTGACGAACCTCGTGTCACAGTACTGAATTTTATTTTTGATTTTTCTATTTGTTATTAAATTCAATTAATTCACTAAAAATAAATTAAACAATTAAAATAATTTTTAAAATAATCCATTTTAAAAAAATAGTCCATTTAAATAAATGAGCCCATTTTAAAAACTTATTATCTACTATCATCTCTTCTCTACACACACTACACACATAATTACGGTACACACACTAGCAATTTTCTTTCCTTCAAAAGAAAAAGAAAACAAGAAAGAAAGAGAAAAAAAAAAAAAGGTTGCGCAGCGTCTCAACGAACACATTGCTTAGGAAAAATCATCCCAAAATCGCAGAACACCTTTCTGATGATATTTCTGATAATAAACAGTAACAAAAATCTTCTCACTTTTTAGCTCTAAGCGGGCCTCTAAGTAATACCGAGATTAATCGAATGGTAGTTGACCAATTGAGTTTATGTCTCGTGGCATCAATTTGTGAGTGGGCCTCATAATTTGGTCCAACCATACCACTTATATTTAGGTTAATTGTTTTAGTTCATGGGTTTACAGCATTTCTAATGGATGTACTTAACATTTATATTTATTTATTTGTATTTTTTAATATATTATATGCCCCAAATCTTTATATTAAATTTTATATCATTTCTATTCCAACTAAATAATCTAGATTTGGAAACTGCAATACTTTTATTAACATACATTCTTTATAGAAGTAGCAACATAGTCTAATTATATATTCACTTGATTGTTTAACAAATTTTTTGTCACAATTTATAACTATATAATCATTACACTCGTAAAATATTACAAAAATATTACATAATATGATTACTGAATATAATAGTATATGTTCTTGAAAAAACTACTCCGCTCAACCAAACAACCTTCTGCGACGTTCTTCCACCAACATATGTTCACATATTTGTAGGTGGTCATCTCCTTCGATATCTATCGTCTCCTTATTGTTTAATTTTGAAGATAGTTTTTTCCTGATAATAAGATAAATGACCTTTTAGAAATAAATACCTTTTCTAACTCTTTCAAATCTATACTCAATCTTATCTTATAATCTTACATGCAAAATAAAAAACGCACACGTACCCAGTTAATTATTTTAGTTGCAACGTTCAATTAATTGTAGACCAAGCATACGGGATGTTTTATGGAGTTGGAAGTATTCATAGATGTCATATTGTTTTTGGAACTATTAATGTCCTTTGTTGATATCGTTTTTTGATACCCAGCCAGCCTATGGATTGCGATGTAATAATTTCCCCATTATCTTTGCATAATCTTTTTCTTTGAGATGAACATTTACTTCTTGCTCAATAATAAATCATAACGTTATAGAATTTTGTTTTAACTTTTAATTTAAAATTAAGTTAATTAATATTAAAGTTTAAAGATAATGTGATGAATCACGTTTTCGAGGCTTATCTCTTTATTCATTAAAATTACTTGAATATTCTAGGCTCTAGCTAATGATGAAACTACCCCAAAAGCTATTTAGTGTTTTTGTTGTTGTTATTATTATTATTTTTTAATTCAAATTACTTGCATATTCATGCGAGGTTGCACTATGACGTACCTATGGGATATTTTTATATTATTTTGGTCAATTCTCTTGAATTTTGTCGTTAAGTTTTTAGCATAGGGTACTAGGATGATATGCTAACAGCCAACAAGGTATTGCTGATCCGTAGTGATTCTTGGACGATGATGTAAATGTATATATATTTATAATTATTTTGTTATTAGTTAAAATTAAATTAACTAACTTGACGTACAAAATGTGTACCTGGATCGAATCTTTCACAATGTTCATGCCCTTCTTCAATTTTCGAATCCAGACTTGTAATTTTCATAAATTTAAATATTTGAAAATCCGATATATAAGGCATGTTTGTTGTGGAGCTTCTAGGGCTTTCGCTTTTAGTTTTTGAACGAAAAGTTCATATGAAACTAAAAGTTTTGTTTGTCATGTACAAGCAGTAGCTTTAGAATCCAACGAAAAGTTCAAATTCTCAGAGCTACTAAGTAGCTTTTCGCGAAAAGCTCTAACCTTAAAACTACAACTATAACCTATAACTTACAATTACTTCACAAAACATACCCATAATTCTTCCAAATTATAATCAACTTTAAATCACCTATAAAATGAGTGTATATATATGGATAATTGTGTTATAAATTTTAGGGTTTTGAAAAGTATAACTTTGCATATGAAAACTAGTAATATTGTTTGGCTTGATTCCTTTCCTTTGCTGGGGTTGAGTTTATAAGCGTTCAACTAAAAAAACCTTTGACAATTTCGAACCCAACGCATACTTATTATAAAGTTCTTGATGCAAATGATTACTTATATTTTTAAACTCGGAATCATTTACATGTGCATGAATATCCTTTCGGTTCTTTGTAAATCGGCTTCTTTAACTATAAACTATCTAATAATAATTAGCTAGCCATTATATATAACGAGGTTTTACTTTGCCCGGGCTTCGTGCTGAGTTATGTGTATTGTTTTAAATAAGACTTTGTTTTTGCATACATGTCCTGTAACAAGTATCCATAACACAAAATGACACGTAATTTTGGGCATACACAATCAATATTGATTTCGATATTCACATGTTAATTAATATTACTCTTTTAAAGCACACATATAGAATATATGCCCAACTAATAAATTTTTATATAAGAGTAAGATAAGGACTTGATGGAAAAGTTAATACTTTGTTTTGGAACTGAACATCGTTTTGATATAAATAAAAGTAGAAATCTAGACATTTTTATTTTGAAGAATAATTCTCCGTTACATTTTTAGTTTTGTTATATAAAAATACTATACCTTAAACCCGAGTGATTATTGACTGTTTATCTGATTGTTTATTAGTTACCAGATAATGTATTTTCGAAAAAATATATATATATATATATATATATACCATTAATACAATGCGAGCTTACAATTTTGCTTTAATAACGGTATTAGTTGATTTAACGATTACGAGAATGTCGTTTAATAGAACTATGAAACTCTGAGATTTTCTGCAGACTCATATTACATGGTCATAGAGTTTCACTAAAAGCTGTATTTCTACAACCTGAAGCCTATAAGATCCATTGTATGATAGGTGAAAAAAATAGAGTTAATAGGTTTTTACATCTGAAGGATTATGTAAATAACAAAGATATTTTTATTTGCAAGGAAAGTAGAAAAATAAATCTTGTATTCTCGATAAAATATATATATATATATAGGGTAGGGATCAATAAAAAAGTAAAAATAATAGAGAAGGAGAGAAATAAATCTCAACCCTTGATTTCATCATAAATGAATTTTAAAAATTATAAATAATTTTAAAATTTAACATTCATCATAAATGAATGATAAAAACATTTATTTATGAAAAAATCAAAGGCTAAGATTTATTTCTCTCCTTCTCCAAGATTTGAAGCTTTCCTATGGATCATTTCCATATATATATATATGGAAAATGCTAACTATAGCCCTTAGGGTTATGGTTAAGCATACCATATTTACAAAACTTCTAAAATTATAACTCTTTATTTCCATAAATATTAAATACTTACATATGTATTTATGGAAAGTAAGTATAAATATAGAATATAATCACTTTAATTTATTGTGAACTAAGTTTGTAATGTTATTTAAGGCAAACTTAACTATAGCCCTAAGGGTATAGTTAGCATTCTCCTATATGTATATATAAACTTGAATTTGGCACTTTTTTTTGGTAAGTCCTTATCAAATATTCGTATAACTTTTGTTATTATTTATATCGATATACGTCAATTATTATTTAACTAATGATGTGTATTATCGAATAGATAATTGTAATTAGAAATAAAATACTTTCATCGCCTAATGTAGAATTAATTTATAAAAAGATAATGTCATAAACGTGCTTCATATATTATATTATATATTATTATTATATTTAATTTAAGATAGTTATCTTTGATTTTAGATTTGTAAGTAAAAGTTTAAGTTGGATTAAGTGTGCATATTACCTTCTAATAAGTTAAGACGATTTTCGAAATTAACAAGTATTTTCATTTTGGAGATTTAGGATTTCGTACTTCTATCGAATTTTAGAGATTTAGGATCTCATATTTGTTTGACGCATTTGTTTTACGTATATTTATATACATTACACTATTAAATAATATTAGAAGATTCCATTGCTTTATAAATTATAATATTAGCTTTTGAATTTTTTATAAATAAATAATTTAACATTTATTTGTGATGAATGTTAAATTTTAAAATTATTTGTGATTTTTAAATTTCATTTATGATGAAATCAAGGGTTAAGATTTGTTCCCTCTTTCCCTAATTTTTTTGCTTCCCTCTTAATCCCCACCATATACATACAATTAATTGGTTAAAGTAACGATTTATACATCATCAATTAATCTATACATCATCATATTTAATTCATACATCACTAAATGAGTGATTTTAACTATTTCATCCTTATTAATTATATTGTTGATCATGATTTCTGATGAATGGTAAAATTGTCAATAAACACAAATATAATGATATATGAACAGAACATGAGGGTGTACAAATCGGATAGTGATTCTTTCTATTTAAAAATCATTGTTAATTTAATGATGAGTTCCACTTTCCTCCTTTATGAGTGAACATAACATCTTATATAGAATTCAACTTGAAATGGTCCTAATCTATACAAATAACCTCACATTAGTTAATGCTATTAATTTATTTATTAGTATAAGAAGAAAAAAACTTGTTATGCAAGTAAATATTCCGTACAAAATTCGTACCAATTGTCTTTAAGGAAACAACAAAAGTTGGGCTCCAAAATTTGTGTAACATTGTTTTTGGAATTGACCCACCTTGATTTTGTAATCGGCAGCTTGTTGATAGCGATATCATAAAGAAGTCTATCTTAGTTATTTATTGATTATTATCATGACAAGCTGTTCTTAACATAAGACGACATGTTGTACAGCGTATGGATCTATGTAACAATACTATGTTAATATTAGCTAGTTATTCCTTAGAACTACGTTTTTTATTAGCTACTATTACAAATCATTGATAACTTTTACATCATTAAAATTTCTCCATGCACTACCACTCATGTTTTAGTGGGTTCGTGCATTTTGTTAATTGTGTCGTACATGTGCTAAATTAGTAGTTATGAAAAAACTTAGTGGTACGAAAATCACCGCCCATCAAAAATTTTCTCTCAACCCATTTGAGTAGTATATACTTATAACGTGGTAAAGTTATATCAGAGGTAATTATATGTACGCGAGAAAGTATATTCAATCATCATTTGATGTGTGTTCTAGACATTTTGTATTTAATTATATTTAACATCGATTTTAGTTGTCATATGTAACAATATTTTTATCGGATATACTTTTAAACAGATAATAGCCATCCCAATCATTTTTCAATATAGTTAAAAGTACTCATAGATAAGTGGGAATACCTCAGGTTAATGATAAAGTGTAATTCGTTGTTGTTAAATTAATACTTGGAAGTGAACAACATTGTAAAAAAATTTTGGCAAATATTTATGCATGAATTTAGTTATTTTAGATCGAGAATTACTCTTATCATTATCTCATTCATTTGTGATAAATGTTAAATTTTAAAATTATTTGTGACTTTTAAAATTCATTTATAATGAAATCAATGGTTGAGATTTGCTTCCCTCTTTCTCTAATTTTTGTGTTTCGCTCTTGATCTCCACCTTATATATATATACTAGGCATTGAGCTCGTGCGATGCACGGGCGTTTAAAAAATACGGTTATATGTTTAATTGTGAGTATTTCGATAAATTAGTGTTGTTAACTTAAAGGTGTAATTTTCATTAAAAATGAAAATAATTAGTGACATAAATCAAACCATATTAGAACAACGAATTTGTGAGTTTAATAAATAGTAATAATGAAATAGTATATTCCAAAGTATGAAAACTACAAATTTTGCAAAACTTCTTTGTAAACGACATTGGTTGTGAAGTTGAATGTGTTGTTGTCTTTGTTACAAATCAAGACCTTTAATCCACTTTTGCTTTAACTCTCGAAAGTGCAATATATATTTTGCTGAGTTGCTAGTTTATTCCCCCATGATTACACAAGTTTTGACGAAATTTTTTATAAAATAATTACTTAACTATTGTAAATATAATAATGAAGATATAAGTCTTATGTATTAAGTTTTATATTATTATATGTTTGGTAGTCATAAAAAATCTAATAAAATTCTCAATTATTCTTTTTATGTTTTGAAGATTTTATTTCAATGTAAAGAAGATAAAAACAAAAATAAAAAGTTGAGTGAAAAGGAATTAACACTCGGATTAATTAGAACATTGAATTTGATTATTTTATGTACTAATATATAAATATAGATTATAATGTTACTTTAAGATTATTCGATAAATTTTGTAAGTATAATAATATAGATATAAGTTTTGGGAATATTAAATAGAATTAGTAGGTAATTAATTTGAGGTGGTTTGAAGATTAATAGGAGATTGCCACATAAGCAAGATTAATGAGAGATTGACACCTTAGCAATTTAAACCTTCTTATATATAATATATATAATATATAATATATATATATATAGATATAGATATAGATAGATAGATATATATAGGGATGATCCAGAAGTAAAGGGTCATCCTGGGAAAAGGAGGAAGTTAATCTGGGCCGTCCGTTAACATTCTTCGTGATGAATGATAATTAATATGCTTCTGTTAACGGACAGCCCATATTAGCTTCTCCCTTCCTCTAGGATTACTCCTTCGCTGTAGATCAACTATATATATATATATATATAAGGGAAGGATTAAGAGAGAAGCTCGAATCTTAAAGGAGATAAGTAAATCTTAGTTTTTTTGTTTCATCATAAATGAATGTTGAATTGTAATTTTGAGTAACATTCATCACAAATGAATGTTAACATTTTGAAAATGAAGAGCTGGGATTAATTTTATTATTCCTCTAATTTTTTTGTTTCCCTCTTGATTCTCACAGTACATATATATATATATATAATACATATATATATGGTATTAGTTGTTAGTTGTCATGATATTAGGTATGTTTTTATCAGTTTCACTTATTGGGAAAATCTCTCTATAATGTGAAAGATCTAAGAGGTAAACTCATTGACACAAACTAATCACTAAATCAATTATAGCCTCATATGTCGAACCTCATACGTTTACCCACTAATATGTCTTTATCCAACTTTTATTAGTAAACGCAAAATTATGCAACAGAATTGTTAAGAAGCTAGAGCCGAAGTTAGTCAATTAATGGAATAATGCATTTTTGTAGAGTTGCAACTTGCAAGTACACTAAACTTACGATGCAAATTCGTAGAAAATTCACAATGTACTATCGAACAAGCATTCCAGTCTACTTTTGCCCCAATGAAATTAATATTTGCTAATGTAACTACGAATTTTGACATATCAATAACTATATGTTAGACCTACCAACAATTAATAGAATTATTATAGTAGTAATATAAGTTTAAGTGTTTAACTACTCCCTTTGCCTCAATTTAAATTTCACTACAAAATTGTACAGAAATTCAGAAAAGGCATACATTATTAACCAGTAACTTTTTTATTTTTTCACATAATATATTTATGATCGGCTAAACATGAAAAGGAATATTTATTTTAAAATTAATTTTAAAATAAAAATATAAACAGTTAAATTGAAACGAAAAAAATAATTATTTTTTAAAATTTTGCAGCAAATAATGGCGAAATCTATTTAAAACATTTGTTTGACTTTTTCTAACCAAAAATGTCAACCAACACTTTCCCGTGGTTTTAAAACACTTGAAACTTGGCTAGGTAACGCCTTCATGTTCATGAAATTGCATTGAAAAACTTCACCTATAATAATGTATCTATGAGAATCATCCCTAGCTCACTCCACGACTCAAATTTGAAAAATATAAAATGGTCCCTCTGGCTTGTAAACTGGCGTTGACTTGACTAATTAATCCTATTCAATACACATAGAGTTCAGCGACCCTTAAATTATGTCGAAAGGGACCAACAAAATATTATGAAAAGGTCTACCGGCGGAATATTTAGCCACGTTAAAATTGACAAAATGACACTAATGTCCATACAATTGGATAACCACAGAAAGAAAACAGCTTTAATTTGGACTTTGTTTAGACACCATTCATGTAAATAAATACAATTAACAAGATTCAGTTTAATTCCGGTGAATCACAATAATAAGTTACTTATTATATTATTATAGACGGATGATTAAGAGGAAAGCGGTAAGTCTGGGGGAAAGAGGAAGTTAATTTGGGTTGTCTTTTAACATTCTTCGTGATGAATGATTATTAACATTTTTCACAAAGAATGTTAACGGACGACTCAGATTAATTTCCCCCCAAGATTACCCGTTCTCTGTAGATCAACCCCATATTATTATTATTACTATTATTATTATTATTATATAATATCATAACATGAAAGACTGAAGAACTGAACTGTCAGCTCAACGTCACATGAACACTTAAGTCAGAATTAAATTGAACACTGTTTATGATGACTGAAGAAAAACTAAACTTTTCTGAATCTTACCACTTAGTTTAATTTTTCCTTTTTCAATTAACATAAATACATTTATATTTTTAATAAAATCTATTCATTAATTAAACATAAAACATTAAGATAATAAATTTTGCGAAGCCTAGGATTACTTTAAAAGGTTTTTTTTCTAAATATTAGTCTCTTCAAAATAAAACAGTCTGCACATGCATTTTTATTTCTATTTGATTTTATAAACTTTTACTCAAAATTAATTAACGTCTCCCAAACAATTGAGTCTCCAAAACGACAGAAAACGCCAGGCCCGTGCCTATGACGTCTTCCCGACTTTCTTTAATGGCGAAGCAAAAATGCTCTCATACGGAATGGTCTTGTTTAGATCTATTAGAAACTCAAATAGAATGATAGATTTGAAAATTCATTTGCACTTCCATCAAAAACTCATACCTGCTGTTATTCAACGCCAGGGCGTTTAGACAATGATTACTCCATATAATCAAGTACTTTGAATTGAATAATGAAACATCAAAGATTTTTTAAAATTGAGATTCTTTTATATGATTTACCAAAGTATTAATTTGATATGGTGATCTTAAATAAGCAAATGGCAAAATAGATTAAGAGGCCTACCAAGTATTGATACTACTCACTTCATTCAAATTTAATCGTTCGTATTTTCATAATAACTCATTTCATTCAAATTTAATCGTTCGTATTTTCGTAATAACTCGTCAAAAAATAACTGTTGACTTTTAATTTTAATTGATATACAAAATATTATTAAAAAGTAATGTAGTGATTGTCTAAACTGTGTGCTACTTGTGAATAATCAAATATTAATAATTTTCATCATAGTCATTTTTCATGATGATTTTTGAAAAAGGAACTAGCATTTCATAGTATTTTACATCACTTAAAACATACTCAAATCAAATTCTGTTATAACTACAAAGTTCATCTATCACCTACTATTTCTAACATACCTAGAAATGAATGATAGTAAAGTTAACATAGTTTAGGAAACTAATTATAATTATAATTAATAATTAATGAAAAATGAAAAATGAAACTACATGGTAACTTACGTTCAACAAAGTTATACTATCATACAAAAAAACAATAGTACTATAAAAATGTCTATTGCATCTACAAATCTAATCATCAAACCAACATAAACTACCGACACTCTCCCTCGTAATCATGTACAGGGTTGCAAAAGCCTCCGAGTATCTTGTGATCACCGGGTTCGGGATCGAAGACATCAAAATTGCCAAGAAAGCATGGATATTTCCCGGCCAAACTTATTCCGTTTTCGACATCTCTCCGGTCAACTACACTTTTGAAGTCCAGGCAATGAGCGCCGAAAAACTCCCCTTCATTCTCCCTGCAGTATTCACCATCGGTCCTCACTCTGACCACGAAGAAAGTCTCCACAAATACGCCAAACTAATATCTCCTCACGATAAGCAATCACAACATGTGCACGAGCTCGTGAAGGGAATCATTGAAGGAGAGACACGTGTCCTTGCTGCTTCAATGACGATGGAAGAGATTTTTAAAGGGACAAAGGATTTTAAGCAAGAGGTGTTTGAGAAAGTTCAGCTTGAATTGAATCAGTTCGGATTGTGGATCTATAACGCAAATGTTAAACAGCTGGTGGATGTTCCTGGACACGAGTATTTCTCGTATTTAGGCCAAAAAACACAAATGGAAGCGGCCAATCAAGCTAAAATCGATGTCTCTGAAGCTAGAATGAAGGTGATGGTTATGATAATTTGTACCAACTTAGAATTTAATTATTTATTTTCATTTTTATTTTTGTTACAGATTGAATACACAACTGCTTTACATACAACTGAGTCAGTAAACTTAGGGTGAATGAATAAGTCACCCTAAGTTTAGTGACGTTGTTGTTAAATTAGCAGAGTACTAAACTGGACAAAAGAAATTCAAAATTTTTGGTGTTTCATAAACAAGTTGATGTTGAATTTTTAATTGATTGATATAGGGTGAAATAGGAGCAAAACTTCGAGAAGGGCAAACGCTCCAGAATGCGGCAAAGATTGATGCAGAAACAAAGATCATATCGACACAAAGGCAAGGGCAGGGGAAGAAGGAAGAGATAAGAGTGAAAACTGAGGTGAAGGTGTTCGAGAATGAAAGGGAGGCTGAAGTAGCTGAAGCGAACGCTGAGCTGGCAATGAAAAAGGCAAAGTGGGCCAAGAACTCTCAGGTGGCGGAAGTGGAGGCCAAGAAGGCGGTGGCGCTTAGGGAAGCAGAGCTGCAGAAGGAAGTTGAGATCATGAACGCATTAACTCAAACGGAGAAACTTAAGGCCGAGTTCTTGAGCAAAGCTAGCGTTGAGTATGAAACCAAGGTAAGTTTCTACACGATAATAACAACTTTATGTAGGATATATATTCCATACCCGAATATAATTACTATTATTTATTTATTATATATAACTCAATAGAATTACATATCAAATTAAATGTATAGCAATTTTAATGAATTGCTACAACTAAACATAAATAAAATAATAATAATAATTTAAAACAAATAAGAAACAATTGAAATAAGCAAGTAAATACAATAAATAAGTAGGTGAACTTATTTCAAAAAGGATCGAGGCCCAACAAACTTATTGAAGAAAAGCGAATCCCCTGTTTGATACGGTTTCCTTATAATAGATTCGCCGTCTGTTTCCTATGGTACAACGGCCGAAGCAGCTTATACTGCCGGACTTGACTAATGATGCCCAAGATTTCATTGGAGAATCGTTGTATCTCCATTAATGAAAAGATTATGGTTTTAGTTGTGTCTCGAATGAAGTCTAGGCAAATCTATTTATAACTTAGTTGGTCCACCTAAGTTTTGTTCACCAACCGATGTGGGACAAAACTTAAACCCACCATATTATACATTAAACGCCTTACTTTGAGTATCGATATCTCATTCACATCAACTCCGACTTGGACATAAGTTAGTTCGTTGCGAAGCTCTCGTCAAGGAGTACGCAAACCCACAAAACATTACCAATATATATATATATATATTTATATAATATATACACATTTATTTATTGGTGAAAACTTATGTTTTCTACCAAATTTTTCAACAATCCCCCACATAAATGGAGATCGATCGAAAACACTCTAAGTTTCCAATGAAATCTCAACAATTGAATCTTGTATAGGATAGGTAGGTGTTACCCTTTGAACCCTCCCTTATGAATATACTTAGTCTTCTAGCTGTTAGTAGACGCGATGTCTTTGAACTGAGCTACTATTTATGTAGACGACAATATATGTTCACACAAGATTCTCCCTGACATGGTCAAATCCTCATAGTCGTGTTCGTTATGGTCTTGAACACTAGCCTGGTTCTACAAGAGCTCTTAGGAACTGCTCCCCCACAATTCCCTTCGAAGCGACCCCACTTCTCTCTCACATAGGTGATTCTTTACAATAACTTAAATCATTGAAGTTATTTTAGAAATCACTAAAAGCAATTTGCTTAACCTCACTATCACTGTTGATATAGGAATGGGTTAGGAAGTTTGTTTAACTCCCTTTAAATGGTTTAGTTATGTAAATAACTTCCCCTACAGTGACCTCCTTTCATTTATACAAGTCGGTTGTCCTATTGAACCTAGATTTTGCGATCTCCAGTCACATAGGTTAGGTTTCCTTCGTATAAACTTTTCATTTAGGGCTTTAGTCCAATTCCACAACTTGATCTCGTCATTCAACCTTATGGTTGTTGGATCTAAATTTACTATCTTTTAACTTCCCCGAGTTTACCAAGATAATTCTAAATGAGATTAGTTGTTCTAGCAGTATTGTGTTTTAACCACATATGATGTGGTGGATAACCTCGTGCGATATCAATCTAAATTGATTGTCTCAATTCATACATGATTGTTGTACTAGTTATATTTAAGAAGTTTAACTTCTAAAACTTTTCACAATACACTCTGATGTAGACTGAAATTAAGATAACACAAATTGGACCTATTGATTCAAATGAATACCAGGAACAATTCTTTCAATATTCGTTGATTCAAAAGAATACCGAAAATTAGGGTAAATTCACCACAAATTGAGAGAAAACAGAAATTTCACTAAATCAAAAACTAACTGCTCAACAATGTTCTCCAAACCTTAAACAATGACTAGAAATTCGAACGGGCCAAAAACATAAACGGGCCAGACTCTAGCCCACAAACAAAGTCCACAAAATAGGAAAAAAACAAAAATAAGCCCATAACTCCTAAAATAAGGCAAATTTGGGCCCGAAAGTTGGGTAAACTGCCTATGGCATTTATCTTGACGTTGGGCTCGGCCCAAGCTTCGATTCGCCTGGTCATGGGCCTAAAACGGACACTCCTAGCCCAAGTTACAGCCTTTTTCGTGAAGCCTCTTTTGATGCACGATCTTGGGCCTCAAGAAATATAAGGGCCCGATCCTCCACACTTGGGCCCGCATCACACTCTCTCCACTTTAATTGTTTATATCTACACTTGTACAATAGATAAGTAACTTGAGTATTTTTATCATGATTGGAAATCTTCCATAATATCGTAATACCCTTTACTTTTAAAAAGTAATAATATCTTACCTTGTATTTGCTCTCTACGACCCTTATACATCATTAAGTCAATATAGAAATGTGCACCTTTCTTAATGACTTATGTATACTTTATTCAATGAGTTCTAAGGATCCTTGTGTGCAACACTTGATCAATTAGAATTCGGTTTTTCTATATCAAAATGCAAGACAGCTCCACATTTTTATATTATTATGGGAAAATTTTTACCTTTTTATAAGAATGTCTATTATGGTTTTATATGAGAGGTACTATCTTATCCTCACTTCCCCCACATGTCTTTCATATTTCCACCTTTTCGTTACCTTGACATATGATGCAATCTAGATGCCATTAGAAAGTTAGCAAAACTCCATATCTTACGTTTTGAACTTTCCCATATTCAGAGCAATTCTTAGTTATAATCTAGGTTTGACCTAGAAAACTAAGAACTTAAGCATCTTTTTAACGATACAACACTCGAATAAATGCTCTTATAACCGATACACATCTATATTTCTATGGTTATTCACGGATTTATTCTAACCAAATTCCATGTTAATCATGGAACACTCTCGCATCATTGTCTCAACTAATTGGTTTTTACGACATACCCAATTCCATTTATTACTTAATGATATATATAGATATATATATTGATTTTGTTTACATAATGTCCAACCATTTAGGAGTATTCAACGTTAACTTTAATCACTACAGATGATTATAATTAACTAGTCTACGTCTAGCATGCTATAGACTTCCAAGACCTAAGTATATGAACGGAAGATGCAATATTCTGACTCATAGCCCTTTTTTATTACAAGGAATCGTCTCCATGTTTCTTGTAATATCATCATTATATTTAAACAAAATCCATCTTATAACTATAATATCCTAAAGAAATGGATATTATAACAATCTCGTTTATATGTTCTTCTTGACATAATACACATATTGAACTTATCATCCAGCTTTTTCATCATTCGGAATCAAATCAAAGTTTAATTGATGTCCAAATTTGCACCAAAATTATACAGATTTTCAATGAAATTGTTTTGTGTAAAATTGGTGAAAACAATATTTCATTATCTAACTGTAAGGAATATTATTATCGCTTTATTGTATTATAGTCAACCCGACTAGTTATCAATACCAATTAATTATGATAATTCTCACGTGGAATGATCATAATTCTCTTTGGTTAATCTTGACACTAGACATTGTCAAGTCATTTTATAACCAATCCAATAATAGAGTATGATTGTTCTATACTTCTATGACGATAATAGTAGATTCAATAAAGTCCAAAGACAATATGTGTTTTATTAAACCTTAATAATACAATTAAATATCACTAAATCAAAGTCATGTAATAAACGTGGACACGTTTCTTAACTATGATCACATTCTATCGTGATGTGTTCGATTATATGACTTTAGCTATTTGAAAATTTTTATAAGTTTAACACATTTCTTAATTATGAACACATTCTTTCATGATGTGTTCAATTTGATGACTTTTGAACTTCTTTTCAAAACATAACACATTTTCTCTATTTGTCATAGCTCATCCCATGGCTATTCCACATAATAAACTTTACAAAACCTTTGGTTGTATAATTTCAAAACAAAGTCACTTTGGATTAATCAAATTTCTTACATTATTTCAATATAATGATTTTCAATAATAAGAGAAATACCAAAAATTCAAAACATTATCGTATAATCGTTTTATGATTACATAATCAAAGTTCTAGACATAAAAAAACGTAATCTACTCTAATACTCATAATCATATATGATAATGGTATCCTCGTCATCATCCGATATATCTATCATCTATTTGTCATCTAATATGTCCGAAACCTCAATGACATCATCATTAGATATGTCATCTTCATCATCATCAGACGTTTCATCATCATAGTTATGTCCTTCATCTAAGTCGATTTGAAACAATCCTCCAAAATTACTTCCCATTGCACTAAACCCTAAAGGTCCACTGTTGCTTTTGATAATAAATCAATTATCTAGACGTATGGAATATCCATCTGCAATCAACTTGCTAGCAGATATAATTCCCTTAGTAATTGAGGGAACATGAAGGACATCCTTCAAAATTAGAGTATATCCGGTAGACAAATTAAGTTTTACCTTTCCAACTCCGACAACTGGTGTACGATGGCCATCAATAGATGCCAAGTTTTCATGAAGGACTTGATGGTTAAAACTAGATCCAAAACCAATACACACATGAGTAGTTAACCTAGAATTGCTAACCATCCTCTAGCGACAATCACTCCACTAGGATTGTATATTCCGGAGATGGTTCCCACAGTAGCATAATCACTTTACAATGTCAACATCGGTTCTCCCGAGCTCTCAACATTTAAAAACGGAAAGTCACATTTCGCTATAGAAATCAATAATCTTTCATAGTAACAATAATAAAAACTACTTCTTCTAGAGTAGTAAGCTACTAACGCATTTTAAAGTTTATGGTAACCAAAACAAAAAACTACTTCTTTTAGAGTAGTACGCTACTAACACATTTTACAAATTCGATGAACCCAATAACAAACACCTACTTCTTCAAGAGTAGCATAACGCATTTTATAAATTCGATGAACCCAATAACAAACACCTACTTTTTCAAGAGTAGTATCATGTTTATTAATTATGTTCATTAGAAGTTAGAACAAAGATTTAAATTATTATAACACCTTGATAATCAAAACAAGTTATAATAAGTCATTTAGCAAAATCATTGACACTTTGTTGATACTTCTTTCACGTATATTACCAATCATATAATATTGTGAGATCACAGTTGAGAGAAACCATATTAATTAAAATGGTTGTTACAACATGTAAGCAAACCCTTTTCAATACTTTTCAAAGCTTTTCTAATTAATAAGTAACATTTCAAAGTGTCAAAACTCGTTTGACCACTTACCAAAACAACTTATAAGGTATATCAATACATGGTTTTATAATAGTTGTCAACAACTATATAATACAAAATATGGATGTGCATCGCAATCAAATTCAACGATATCCTAAAACGATATGTTGTCTATTTTAATTATGAGCCTAAAAGGAATTCTTTTATTCCTAAATCAACTAAGATCTTCATCTGTTAAACCAACCAATGATTAAACTTTACATAACATGGTTAATGGAGAAGAATTAGTGAAGTAGCAAACTCTTGTTGTTTATGCATTTCCATAATACGAATATCAATGCGTCCAAAACTAGAAAGGGCCACTTTCCCAAAACTCATTGCGTTTGACAAAACTTCCAAATACATAAACATTTATTATGTGCTCTTTAAAAACACCTTTTAAAATCATAAATAATAGCAGGCAAAATTTAGATAAAAAATATAATGCATATATTTAAACTCTAGAGCACAAGATCTAAACATTAGTCCAATATGCTCAAAGTGGCTAACCAACAACTAAACGGTTTTTGAAAGTACGAGCACCAAACCTTTTAGTTTAACCAGTTATTAAGCCTATGCGAAATATTCTATTTTGATCAAATCTGAAATCTAGCATGTTTTAGATGATAATTTCGCTAAGAGAAATATAAAATTTAGTTTTACTAAAATCGTAGTCTTAATCAATTTTGTATTATGATTCACACAAAATTCTGAATTATTTGATTTGATTTCAAATAAACCGTTTTAGGCCTCGTTTATATAAAACAGTTTTACACACTCAACACATTTGGTTTAGAAACCGTGAAAAAGAATGTTCAAAGCTTTCATAGGGCTAGAGTCGTAAAACGTATGCAAATACAAATATTGCATAAACGTAATAAGTTATCAGTTAAGTATGGATAGAATATGATTCAAGAACCCAATTAAACTCTTTTATAAAAGTTGTCCAAACATATTTTTGTCAGCAGATACTCTTCAAAGTTCATTATTCATTAATTGTAATCTAATTTCCGTGACTCGTTAGTATTTTCCGTTTCTCAAAAACTCACATGGTTACTTCTTGTTTCTCAAAACTAATTCGTTCGGGTAACATTTAAATGAGAATCTATTTTAAGATTGTAGGATATATATTCCATACCAGAATATAATTACTATTATTTATTTATTATATGTAACTCAATAGAATTACATATCAAATTAAATGTATAGCAATTTTAATGAATAGCTACAACTAAACATAAATAAAATAATAATAATAATCGAAAACGAATAAGAAACAATTAAAATAAGTATGTAAGTACAATTAATAAGTACATGAACTTATCTCAAAAAGGATCTAGGCCCAACAAACTTATTGAAGAAAATTGATGTCCGTGTTTGACACGGTTCCCTTAAAACATATTCGCCGTCTGTTTCCTAGAGTACAACGGCCGAAGTAGCTTGTACTGCCGGATTTGGACATAAATTAGTTCGTTGCGAAGCTCTCTTCAAGGAGTACGCAAACCCACAAAACATTACCAATATATATAATATATACACATATTTATTTATGTTCAAATTTGGTGAAAACTCATGTTTTCTACCAAATTTTCCAAACACTTTATACACTTTTAATTTTCAGTTGATTAATCCTATATAAAGGTATAAGGAACTAATAGATTTGATCTAAACAAAGGTACAAGAGGCGAATTGGGATCTTTACAAGCAACAAAAAGCTGCAGAAGCAATTCTTTACCAAAAAGAAAAAGAAGCAGAGGCTCAAAAGGCGACAGCTGAGGCTGCATTCTACTCTCGTCAACAAGTAGCTGATGGTGAATTATACGCAAAACAAAAAGAGGCCGATGGTCTTGTTGCTCTTGCCCAAGCTCAAGGTAACTACATACGCACCCTTTTGGGTGCGTTGGGAGGTAACTATACGGCTTTAAGAGATTATTTGATGATTAACAACGGAATGTATCAACAAATCGCCAAGATCAATGGTGATGCGGTCAAGGGACTGCAACCAAAAATTACTATTTGGACTGGTGCAAATGGCAGTGCAGAGGGCGGTGATGGTGGTGCTATGAAGGAAGTGGCTGGGGTGTATAAAATGTTGCCGCCATTGTTTAACACGGTTCATGAGCAAACCGGAATGTTGCCACCAGCTTGGATGGGCAGGATCGACAACTCTTAACTGTTCAATAAATGTTTTCATGATATGAAATGAGACAGTAAGTTGGCCTATGGATATTTGAATTTGAATTGTGGGTTGGAGTGTCTAGTTGTGTACTACATAAAACGCGAATTGTAGTGTAAAGTGTAAACATTCGCGTTTCTTGCAATTAGAGTACGAAAGTTGTATACTCGGTTTCAACGATTGTGCAATAAACTTTGTGTCTTTGTGCATATTTTCTTATCATACGGTGAATCTCAAGATGTTTTAGACTATTCAAAATAAGTCTCTGTTTTAACATGGGTTCTAATAACATAAGTCCATTTAACATGGAATATCAATTAACAATTTTAAATTTCTGTCAGTTGTTTTTAGCAAAAAAAAAAAAAACCAAGAAAATAAGAAAGTTTCTACCATCTTACCAAGGATACGAATGGGCTTTAGAGTAATTATTTATACTAACCAAACTAGCATAGTGCACAGGATGTAGTTAGGAATGACAATGGGCGTTTTAGTGCAGGGGTGTCAGCTCCAACCCTAAACTCATTAATTGAAATAATTTTCAAATCCGCACAGAATTTTAATGAGGATTTTATTGGAGCATTTCATTTGAGACATGGCTTCCCTCAAATTCAATCCAAACTTCAACGGGAATTTTATCAGGGCACCCTATTAAGAACACTTGTTCCCGAAACCATACCCAATATCCCTTTCTTATTGATAATACCAGAAATCTGGACGTCTAGTTGATTTATCTTAAAACATTATCTAGACATACACATTACAAATACTAATGCATTTTTAAAAAAAAAATCATTAATAATCTAATATGATCAAGATAACATGTAGTAATTGTTCTCATTGATAACACAAGTATAGTATGTATCAACATTAGAATGATTTTTTATATATACATTAAATATAAATAATTGAACAATCAGATAGTTTTATATATATATATAGAGAGAGAGAGAGTTAGGTTCAAACAAGAACCACAAAAAGGTACAGAACTGCAAGACTTTTGAAAAGAAAACCGTGAAACAAAAATAAAGTTGTCCCAACCCAATATGTATGTGTGTATGTGTATATATATATATATATATTGGGGCGGGTGTCGTCAGCTCGTGCCGTAAGGTGTTGGGTTAAGTCCCGCAACGAGCGTTGGCGGGGCAAGGATAATAGTTCTCATTCTCCAACCCGAACCCGATAAGAATCCCCCTTTTGCGCCCCATACCCGATAAGTTGTCCACAACCCGATACAAAAACTTTGGGGTTTCGGAGATCCCCATCAGATTTAGATCTTTTCGCTATCCCTAAATGTATGTGTAAAACAAAAGGAAAAATTGGTGGGTTGGTGTTATTCTTTTTAGGGTTTGCAATTTTAGATACGTTTTGAAACTTGACAAGAAACCGACTCAAAAATAAGCAGCTTCCGGTCAAAGGTTTTGACTCGTAAATCCAAAACTCAGGAACTTACTATTTTTTTCAATCGAATTTGAGTCACCTAATAAACTTTTAAGTTAATCTGTCAATCCGAGTAAATTTTAATATGATTTTAAATATCTTTCGATCTTTCACCTCCATTTAGTGACCGACTTTCACGCAAGCAATCACTATATTTCTATATTTGTTATGTTGAAAAACGTCCGTTCGTCAGTCAATTGAGTGATCCACTGACGAGGATATATGAGATTTTTTTATCCTGTTTTTTTTAAGGAAAAATTTCATTAACACCTTTGAACAAAGTAACACTCAAATTTTGTAGCAAAATGGTACTACTTTAGCAAATCATTTTGAGAAACACCTTTTATATGTGAAATTGAACATTCTTTTTTTGAAGAACTGGACTTTTTTGTTAAGTTTGACTTATTTTCTGTGAGTTCGACCATTTTGTAAACTATGGACTTATTTTGCGAAATAATTTTTTCTGGGGAATTTGACTTTTTATACGAAATATTTTTTATGCTAAATGAGTAAATGCTGACTATTTTTTTGCGTAATTGAACGGTTTTCAGGTAACAAAATTCTTATCAATTATCAATGAAAGTGTATAAATAGCTCAATTGATTGAAATAACCAAAGTGTAATTCAAAACATTAATGTTAGCTTGTGAAATTACTACATGAGGTTCTTTGAAATCTTACTTCAAGTATTAATTTTATTTGGATAACCAACTAATTAAATGGGCTCATGATATATAGTTGTGGTATTTTAAAAGTTTTGGACCTTGAGCATCAAAATATAATGCAACTTTTTTAACGGTTCATAATTTGCAAACAATGGACCCATTACAAAAGCAAACAACGAACCACAAATTAAATTATCAACTCAAATGATAATAATGATAAATCTAAAATCAATCAATCAATAATAACAATGATAATAACAATAATAAAATCTAAAGAGAATTATTCGAATTGTTTATGTGTTCGTCAGAAAATCACATTTTTATTTTTAATTTCACGAAATGTCATCAGTAAGTCTTGTATTTTCTATTTTCGCTCACCAATCGTCCAATTAATAAATTTCATTAATTATCTCTGTTAAGTTACATTAAAATAACCAAAATACTTTCCGTCAATATTTTCTTCCTCAAGTCCTAATTTTTTTCAACATATCACTTTCAAACATTAATCAAACGTTATTCCTTCATTTCGCGCTTACACAACAAATGATTCACAGTTTTACCAATTTCTCAAACACACAAATCTTAACAAAATAAACTTATTCAGTGAGAAAGTACATCATATGCTTTTTTTTAATTAATTACATAACATACCAAACGATATCTATATATATATATATATAGATGTGCATTAATTTGGAGTTAGCTTTAAAGAATAATTGATGAAAACAATCAATTTACTTTAAGAAAGGACTATTGTCATAATTTGTTGTTCCTTTGCCTTTTACGTCTATGTAATATAATATTTATTTTAAATTAAATTAATTAGTTAATTATAAAAAATAAAAATAAAAAAAGAAATTCAGAACCACCGGGACCGGGACAGATACTAAAAGAAAATTACGGATCTCAAGCAACAGTACTAGTAGATACACAACTAATTCTAAGCCTCCGATCATCGCCGCGATTTCCTTTTCTTTTATGCAAATTTCACAATTTTCTGAACGACAATGATGATGACATCGACGATGACACATATCCGTTCATCAATCCAGTTGCACTCGCCATAAATTGTTTCAAAATGAAATTGAACCTTTGGAAATTGATTTTATATATATGTCTGGATTATATAAGATGTGAAATAGTGATCAAAGAAAAGAAATTTGATTTCTCCACCGGAGTTCCTTAACCGTTTCATCTGCGGTGGCGCAACTACGTACTTCGCCGTGAAAAATACGGTGATAGGAAAATAAACTATCTTCATCTTTTGGTTATACTACATTTCTTGAATCCAAGAATTCTTGATTGTTTTTGTACAAAGCAAGATTAAATCTTTGAGGATCGAGAGTCAGAAACTTTTTTAAAAAAAAGAAACAAAATATTAGATAAAAGTTGATTTTTTTCTCTCAGTTTGATGAAGTTTGCTATAAACTCATATAAAAAATCTTTTACTTCTGGGTGGTGGTTGGAATTTCTTGGTTTACTGCAGGTGAGACAGTTTAACGATTTAATTGTGTTTGTGGTTGGAATTTAGAGTTTAGTGACGATTCAAGAAGAAGATGAATGTATTTTTGTCATTTTGATAGGACTCACAGAGAAAATTAATGAAATTTTTGAAGTGGACGATCGTTGAACGAATATAACAAACATAGAGATTACAATGACATTTCATGAACTTAAAGATAGAAATGTGAATTTTTAGATAAACATACAGACGATTTAGGAAATTTTCTCTAAACTTACCAAAAAACAAGATTTCTATATCCTAGTCTTAATATCTATGTATATACAGGGAGGGATCAAAAAGGAAGCAAAAAAATTAGAGAAGGAGGGAAGCAAATCTCAACCATTGATTTATGTTAATCAAAATTTAATATTCATTACAAATGAATGTTAAAAACGTTTTTTTATGAAAAAATCAAGGGCTAATATTTGCTTCACTCCTTTCTCAAAATTTAGAGCTTCCCTATGGATCCTTCCCCTATATATATATATCTATATTTATATATATACACTAAAAGAGAATAAAATGTTACTTCATATTTTGCTACATAATTAAAATGACACGTGCCGATTTCTCATAATTTAAAAATAAATAATTATTTAAATTTAAAAGATAAATTAAAAAATAAATTTAGATAGAGTTAAATAATATTTGAATATATTAATAATTAATTAAAAAATTTATGAATCCTACTCGAACATTAATTGAAAAATAATATTAAACTATTAAACCTATAAAAATTATGAATATAAAATTTTTTTAACTTTAATTGTCATGGACAGTTTAAATCTAGAATTTTACATAGAAAATTAGTATTGGGATACGAGTATAAAATAATTTAAAATAAATTATTATACTTATAATAATAATTATTATTATAATTATAATTATAATTATAAGATAAATTAATCGTGTATATATCAGTTAGGAATTACCGTATATGTTGTTTGATTCCTACTCGAATTATAACGACAATCTCTATAAAATCTCTGTAAATATGGATTGTTTATATCTCTTAATTTAAAGATCAACCCAAACAAAAACATAAACCACCTCTCCACTTTAATTCATTTCTGTTTTGTTAATCTTCTGCAATCATGTTTTGGTGGTACAAAGTAGCAAAAGCTTCCGAGTATCTGGTGATCACCGGTTCCTGGATCGAAGACATCAAAATTGCCAAGAAAGCATGGATCGCTCCCGGCCAATCTTATTCCGTTTTCGACATCTCTCCAGTCAACTACACTTTCGAAGTCCAGGCAATGAGCGCCGAAAAACTCCCCTTTATTCTCCCCGCAGTGTTTACCATTGGTCCTCGCTCTGACAACGAAGAGAGCCTTCATAAATATGCGAAGCTAATATCGCCTCACGATAAGCAATCACAACATGTGCATGATCTCGTGAAGGGGATCATTGAAGGAGAGACACGTGTACTTGCTGCTTCAATGACTATGGAAGAGATTTTTAAAGGAACTAAAGAGTTTAAGCAAGAGGTGTTTGAGAAAGTTCAACTTGAATTGAATCAGTTTGGTTTGTGGATCTATAACGCGAATGTTAAACAGTTGGTGGATGTTCCTGGCCACGAGTATTTCTCGTATTTAGGCCAAAAAACACAAATGGAAGCGGCGAATCAGGCTAAGATTGATGTTTCTGAAGCCAAGATGAAGGTAATTAATAGCACCATAATTTGCATTGGTCTAAATTTTAGGTTTTGGTTTCTATTCATTTGTTATATACTTCAAATTATCTGATTATTGTGAGGTGGTTTATATAATGATGAAAAGTTGTTTTGAATAAAAGTTTGGGATATTGACAAAACATAACTTTTGTGTTATTTGCGGCACAAAAATTACATCCCGGGAACACAACAATACAAAATAAATTTCTTTTTCTACTTCTTTAATTTTCTTATATAGCTTTGTTTCAGAACATATATAGAGTGATTGTGATCAATTTACCTCTTTTAACTCTTTCAATAAAATGTTGCGATTCTGTTACAATTAATTATCTAGTTTTAATGAGTAATTCCACACATATACCCCCTAGTTTGTTTTGCTTAGGTTTTGAATTGCATATAAAGATCTGACAATTGATTGATTGATAAATTTAGGGAGAAATTGGATCAAAGCTACGAGAAGGACAGACGTTACAGAATGCAGCAAAAATCGATGCAGAGACAAAGGTCATATCGACTCAAAGGCAAGGACAGGGGAAGAAGGAAGAGATAAAGGTGAAGACGGAGGTGAAGGTGTTTGAAAACCAAAGGGAGGCTGAAGTGGCTGAAGCAAATGCTGAGCTGGCAATGAAGAAGGCAAAATGGGCTAAGGATTCACAGGTGGCAGAGGTGGAAGCAAGTAAGGCTGTGGCGCTCAGAGAGGCAGAGCTGCAGAAGGAAGTTGAGATCATGAATGCATTAACTCAAACGGAGAAACTTAAGGCCGAGTTCTTGAGCAAAGCTAGCGTTGAGTATCAAACTAAGGTATGTTTCATCCAAATTTTACCTCATGCAAGTAATCTTTGAGTATTAAATAAAAGTAAGCGGAACAATTACTCATCTCTGCGTGGTTACTCAGCTTTATATAGCAAATGTAATATGTTGACAATATGTAGGGACGGAACTAGGATATTATAATTGAGGGGGCAATAAAAAAAAGTTTCTTCTTTCTTATCTATTTGAGGGGGAGGACAATTTAAAATGTCACTAATACGCTTAAATTATTTTTTGCATACTCTGAAATTTCTTAAGGGGAAACTGTCCCCCTTACCGCCCTTTTTGCTTTAGTATTGTGAAGTCTTGATTAATCTATCTTAATTGATATAATACTTTTATTGTGAACAAGGTACAAGAGGCGAATTGGGACCTATACAAGAAGCAAAAAGAGGCTGAAGCAGTTCTTTACCAAAAAGGAAAAGAAGCAGAGGCTCAAAAGGCGATAGCTGAGGCTGCATTCTACTCTCGTCAACAAGTAGCTGATGGTGAACTATACGCAAAACAAAAGGAGGCCGAAGGTCTTGTTGCTCTTGCCCAAGCACAAGGTACCTACATAAGCACCCTTTTGGATGCGTTGGGAGGTAACTATGCGGCTTTGAGAGATTATTTGATGATTAATGGAGGAATGTATCAAGATATTGCCAAGATCAATGGTGAGGCTGTTAAGGGGTTGCAGCCAAGAATTAGCATTTGGACTGGTGCAAATGGTGGTGGTGCAGAAGGCGGAGATGGTGGTGCAATGAAGGAAATTGCTGGGGTGTACAAGATGTTGCCGCCGTTGTTTAACACGGTTCAAGAGCAAACTGGAATGTTACCACCGACTTGGATGGGCAAGGTCACTGAATCCTAATTTCATTTTTTCTTCTTTTTTTTTTTTTGTTCCCACGTGACTCTTAGATCTTTATTTCAAACTTTAATTAAAATTCTACCATATGATTCTTGTTACATTGTCGGTTAATTTTAATGTGAAGGTTCAGTTTTTTCGTACTATATGACATTCAGGTGCACTTGAATTAAAATCGTTTTGTACATGATATGTGACATACACTCGGTTCGTAGTTTTGTTGTGGTGCAGTGTTGGGTCACTGCTAGTTTTTAGAAAGCTGATTTTGTTGTGTTTCTAATGTTCTTGCTTGATTGTCATCCTTTAGGTTGAGTACTTGAATGTGACTTAGATTCTGTTCGTTGGCCTGTAACCATAGACTAATTTGGATTTTATTTGTAATGTTAAAAGAATAAATGAATGTAATATAAATACTAAAGGTATGTTTGGTGAAGTAGCTGTAGCTTTAGGTTTTGAGCTTTTCATGAAAAACTATTTCTAGTAGCTTTGAGATTTTTAGTTTTTCATTGGATTCTAAAGCTACAACTTGTACATGACAAATAAGACTTTTATTTTCATAGGAGCTTTTTGTTCAAGAACTAAAAGCTAAAGTTCCTAAAATCTCCGTGTCAAACAAGTCCTTAAATGAAAAGGAAGTGGCTCTAAATTACAAAAGAAAATGTCCATTCTGTGATCAAACCTATAATCTTTCAGTAATATATATGTTATATATGTCAATAAACCTACTCTTGTTTTCAGAACGTGTTGAAGAACTTAACGTTGACTTCTTGAATAAAGCTAGTGTTGGGTATGTCAAGGTGATTTCGTCAAACATCTTTTCTTCATCCTATCAATCGAATTAATATAAGACATTGGGTTAAGTGCGTACGAATGCACTTAACTTTGGTCCAAAATCCATAGTGTGTACTCAACTTACGGGTAGTGTATTTAATGTACTCAAGTTTCAAAAATCGTTATTTGATGTACTGGTTGACCGGCTCAACCCTTAGCCGGTAACCGGTTGATTTTTTCCAAATAACGTGTACATGTGGCATGCCAAGTCATAATTTTTTATCCACGTAGGCGTACACAAAATAGACATTATTTGTAAGTTGGATGCATTACTAAGTTATGAACTCAAAAATCAAAAAACTCCTACAGACATAACGATGATCAAGTCTCTTGTTCGTGCTAGCAGATCAAATCTCTTAAAAAAATGGCGAGTAAAACAGAGGAATCTCAATTACAACACCTCGAGAATCAAGTTGAAAACGGTGGTGGTGGTGCTTGGGATTACATCTCTCTTGTTCGTAAGCTTAAACTAAGTTGTTCTGGTAAAGTCTTGAAACGTGATTTAACCATCTTAAATGACCCCAAGAAACGATCTGACTTATTATGGATCTTGTTTCTGGGTTATACGTAATTTGTTGAACTGTTATGTTTTTGGGGATTAATTTTGGATTTTGAATTGTGGTACTTCGAGATTGATGAATTGGGGCTATTTACTCATGTATTGTAATCTTTGTACTTTAATTTTTCACATTAATTTGGATTTACAGTAAGTATTTATAGATTGATAGTGTTGGTGTTACATCATTCACATTATTTTGTTAGATTTATTTTAATGGGGAGTTTAAAACACAAATTTAATGTAATATATATATATATATATATATTTAATTATGGTAATTTTTATTATTTTTGTGAATCATTTTGGTGGGTTTACAAGTGAAATTGAATTTTGGAATCCGAAGAATCAAAAGGGGTTTTAGTTGTTGTATGATTGCCATTAATGACCAGAGTTTATGTGTATTAGCTTTCAGCGAAAATGCACTCGAGATGCTCGATTTAGCTCCACGCGCAGTCCCAAGTATCGAACAACAAGAAGCTTTAACATTTGGAACTGATGTTCGAACCCTTTTTCGATCTTCAAGTGCATCTGCTCTCCAAAAAGCAGTTAATTTCCCTGAGGTTAATCTGTTAAACCCTATATTAGTTCATTGTAGGAGTTCAGGTAAATCATTTTTACGCCATTTTACATAGAAATGATGTAGGGTTGATTTTCCAGCGGCCGGAAAAGAGTGATGGAGAAGATGAAAATGAGTTGGCAACATAGTTTGAGTTGGCATCGACGTGTACTGATACGTGTCAGCTGCCCTGGCATCAAAAATGTTAACCGGATTCCACGTAGATATTTGCAGGTCAAGTGTGTTACATGTGAGTTTTAACAGGTTGAGTGCATTAAATACACAACCCGTAAGTTGGGTACATACTATGGATTTTGGACCAAAGTTAAGTGCATTCGTATGCACTTAACCCTAAAACATTATGTCCTAACATGTACGAAGTCATATTAGATTATCGATATCTAACACCGATTGCTATGGATTATTATTGTTATGGTCATTCAAGCGACAACCTCCTCTATCTTATACTAGTCGCTCGGGGTGAAGTTAGTGTTCTACATGTACGGAGTATTTAAGAATACAATCTTTCAACTATTTACATATGTACAATATTGAATGGATTCGGACCCGTTGCTAAAGCCGATAACGAACCAAAATTAAAACATTTAAATGATTAATCTATAATATATAAAACTTGAATTTCAAGTCATAAATGTTAGTATACAAACATAAATATTATAAATGTTGATGTATAATAATAATAGATATAAATATAAATAAATAATAATAAAAATAAATAAAAGTTGTATTTCAAGTTATTAATGTTGACAATTAATAGTATAATTATAAATCAATATATGTTAGTACATAATTATTAATATCTTAAATATTGGTATATAATAAATATATATATATATATATATAATCTATCTTCTATAATGTATCTATATCTATATCTATATTTATATAATGATTGAGTCCCTACAATTAAATGTTAAGTCTTAAATATTAATATCATTAATGCATCTTTACATATTATAATTTTTAATATCATATTAAAAATACTTATCAACAATGCTAAAGTATCAATGCCAAATAGTTTTAAAGATGTTAAATTTCTTTTTTTTGTCTAAGTTGTCAAATGTAATACAACCTTTAATCGAGACTCTTAAAGCTTTAGCTAGAAATTCTAACCGTAGTTATTTGCGATTAGATTAAGATAATTAAAGGATTAGTCAAAAGTTCCTTTTTGGTTTTGTGTTTGATTAATAATCTTGACTTATGTTGAAAGTGTTTTTGAATTTTATTGTACATCGATTGTAAATGTATTGTTATTAAACCAGATAAAACTTAGCAGACGATATTGAACTGAAAATCGTAACACAAGCTATTAGTGAACACCGAGCTGGTGCGACTTGACCCGACCCGACCCGACCCAATTAATTGATAACTTATAATTGACAGTTTCAACAACCCTTTTATCGATACTTTTAACCCTTTATGCTAAATATTATATTTCAAAAAAATTTATACAATACGTATGCAACGCACGAATCTGACTGACTAATTTAAATAGTAATTATCCTTCTCCTCTCCTTTATTACTATTAAAAGAAAGCAAAAATATGGAAAAAGTTTATCATTAAATCTCAATAAGTTAATATGGATCCTTGTATTATTCCATTTAATCTAACAGTTAATTTCAAAATTTTAACCAATAACAAAATAATAGCATCTCCAAACTAATTCCACTAAATTTACTACCATGCCTCTTATATACCCTATATAAATAAGGGAAATATTATAACCATAAAATATTTATAAAAAGAAGTTCACACAATGATATGGACTAATAATATAAAGAGAACGAAGTAAGAGAGATAAACAAACTTAAATTGTGATTGGTCCATCTCACTTTTCACATCATTTTATGAACTTTATTTTATGAAGTGTATGTGACTCTAACATTTCTCTATAAATAAATAAATCAACTATAAATAAATCTCCTAATTAAATTAAAAGAATTACATTTAATCATTTACACATAAACATATTAGGATAGAAGTTCTCGCTGTATTTTCGTTTCGTTTGCTCAAAAAAACTTAAACTAAGGTACGCCAACAAAGTCGTTTATGTTCGTACGGTTCAAGTTTTTGTCTCGAATTAACAAAACAAAAAACATTTCAACAAGCTTTATTACAAATAAACTCTTATAAAAACTTTATATACAAGATCCTCTTATAAAATCAAATGAACACAAAAAACAAATTCACTAATATAATTTTATTTCAATCTCTATTTTGGACGAACGATAGATAAAAGACAAACTATTGCTAATGGAATCAAAATACTCAAATGCGCGGGCTCGTATCCTGCTATTTCCGTTAAAAAAACACCCTTCTGACACGCGCTCTGCGAACGGTATACGTATCCCAACACAAAAGGGGCTTAATATTTGGACACTCTCTAGGGTGTGACGTGACTAACGCATACACACACATTTAGAGAGTGATGGGACTGACACGTTTCCTTATACACTCACAGAGGGTGTCCATTCAGGAACTTAGGGTTGTCCATTTAGAATATCTCAACACAAAATTACACCACCACCACTCCCACGCGCTCTGCAAATCGTTTCCTCATCACGCGCTTTACATACAGTTTTTGTTGCATATTATTCAACTTTAACTCACAGTAAACATACAGTGCGTAAAACACACATTCATACACAATGTATCGAGTAGCAAAAGCATCGGAATACCTCGTCATCACCGGAATCGGAATCGCCGATATCAAAATCGCTAAAAAGGCCTGGATATTTCCCGGTCAATCATCTTCCATTTTCGACATTTCACCGGTCAACTACACGTTCGAAGTTCAAGCTATGAGCGCCGAGAAGCTTCCGTTCATACTTCCGGCGGTTTTCACAATCGGTCCACGTTCCGACGATGACGTCAGTCTCCGTAAATACGCGAAGTTGATATCGCCTCACGATAAGCGATCGCAACATGTTCATGAGCTGGTGAAAGGAATCATTGAAGGAGAGACACGTGTCCTTGCTGCTTCAATGACTATGGAAGAGATTTTTAGAGGAACGAAGGATTTTAAGCAGGAGGTGTTTGAGAAGGTTCAGTTGGAATTGAATCAGTTTGGATTGTGGATTTATAATGCCGATGTTAAGCAGTTGGTTGATGTACCTGGACATGAGTATTTTTCGTATCTAAGTCAGAAAACGCAGATGGAAGCCGCGAATCAGGCAAAGATCGATGTTGCTGAAGCTAAGATGAAGGTTGATTTGTGTTTATTTTAAGATTTTCATGGTCTGAATATAGTACGTGTTTGTTTGAGTGAATGATTTAGTGTGAAATATGACTTTGAAGCTTTGATTCATGCATTTTGTTTATAATATGTGTTGATAAATCTCTATTTACATTTAAGTTTATTAGGTCTTAAGTTATGGATAAATGATATGAACAGTGATTTTATGTCTGAATGATTGATTTAGCGTGAAATAGGATTTTGAAGCGTTGTTTGAATGATTGATTAAGTGTGACTAACGATTGTAGCTTTGAATGATGCATTTCATTATAGTTTGTGTTAATCTGCATATATATTTAAGTTGATTAGGTTTTGAATTATGGATTAATAATATAGTGAATGATGTTTGTTTGATTGACCGAGTGTATAGGATATGAGCACTGATTAACGCATGGCTTTTATAATTTGCACCAGTTTAAATCTGGTTTTAAGCTGCATATGTTTTCATGACGTTAAACCAATCTTATTAATGATGTTCATTTGATTGAAAATAGGATCTCAGATTTGATCAATCCATCATCATCATAAGTGGCACTAATCTAAGTTCAATTTTAAGTTTCTTTAAGTTTTGAATAGTAGATAAAAATGATCTGATGATAGGTGTTTGTTTAACTGATTACGCACTATCATCATAAATTGCATTATTCTATTATATATATTTAAATTTATGTTTACGAGGCTTTAAATTGTCGACAAAGTGATCTGATGAATGATGTTTTGGTCTGATTGATTGATTTAGGGTGAAATTGGATCGAAGCTTCGTCAAGGGCAGACACTGCAAAATGCTGCAAAGATTGACGCAGAGACCAAGATCATATCGACTCAGAGGAAGGACAGGGGAAGAAGGAAGAGATAAAAGTGAAGACTGAGGTGAAGGTGTTTGAGAATGAGAGGGAAGCTGAGGTGGCTAAAGCAAATGCTGAGCTAGCAATGAAGAAGGCAAAGTGGGCCAAGGATTCACAGGTGGCGGAGGTTGAGGCGAACAAGGCCGTGGCACTCAGGGAGGCGGAGCTGCAGAAGGAGGTTGAGGTCATGAACGCATTCACTCGGACCGAGAAACTTAAGGCCGACTTCTTGAGCAAAGCTAGCGTTGAGTATGAAACCAAGGTAAGTTAGGCATTTTATTTAGAACATAATTTAATATATAGGTTGAAGGACTAGTTACATCCTATGGATGAACATGAATTAAAATCTGTGTTTCAGGATTGCTTAAATTCTATTATTTCACATATGAAGAGTCTTGATTCAAGTTGGATAAAAACATGTAAAAGTATACTATTATAATCTGTTTATCTATTGTGCTACGTTTGATATGATCTTAATGTCAACAAAGGTACAAGAGGTGAATTGGAAGCTATACGAGAAGCAAAAAGCTGCAGAAGTGACTCTCTATGAGAAAGAAAAGGAAGCAGAGGCTCAAAAGGCAATAGCTGCGGCCTCATTTTATGCACGCCAACAAATAGCTGATGGTGAGTTATATGCAAAACAAAAGGAAGCGGAGGGTCTTGTTGCCCTTGCTGAAGCCCAAGGTGCCTACATACGCACACTTTCGGGTGCCTTAGGAGGAAATTATGTGGCTTTAAGAGATTACTTGATGATTAATGGAGGAATGTATCAAGAAATTGCCAAGATCAATTGTGAGGCTGTTAAGGGGTTACACCTGAAAATTAGCATCTGGACTGGGGCAAGTAGTGGTGCAGAAGGTGGTGCTATGAAAGAAGTTGCTGGAGTGTACAAGATGTTGCCACCGTTGTTTAACACAGTTCATGAGCAAACTGGAATGTTGCCACCGACTTGGATGGGCAACATCACTGAACCCTAATTCTCAGTATTTCTGTTCCATACGTGGAGGTCTTTTACTTTAGTCATGTAATTACTAATGTTTCTATGATAACTAGTAGTTTTGAGTACTATCTGCTGATGGCTAGCATATGATCAAGGGAAAATTCAAATCAAACTACTTTAATACCTTAAACTCCATATTCTGTTCCATACGTGGATGCTTTACGTGGCTTGTGTAGTCATGTTCACCATTTTCACTAGCGCTACTTGCCATTTTGCTGATAACATATTAGGGATCAGGGGAAAAAAAGTTTCTTCAAGGAAAAAGAGATTTTTTTTATTTTCTTAGAATAACCCATATTAAAAGGGTAAGAATGGTATAAGAGATGGAGGAAATTTTCCAATAAAAATGGCTTTAACTAATCACCAGTGGATTTCCATTCTAGCAGGAGCACTACTCACAGGGTCCTACTCTTATGCAACCTAAAAATAGTTGATAAAGACGGATATATACATCTTGGGTATGAAAGCTTAAGCTCGACTGTAGCGCACATACCCTTTAAATCTCTAATTCCTGTCGTTTATCTCCATTCTCTGGCCATGTATAGGGTTGCAAAAGCGTCCGAATATTTGGTGATCAGTGGTTATGGGATCGAAGACATCAAAATCGCTAAGAAATCATGGGTCTTTCCCGGCCAATCCTCCTCTAAGTTTGACATATCTCCGGTCAACTACACTTTCGAAGTAATGGCCATGAGCGCCGAGAAACTTCCCTTCATTCTCCCTGCAGTATTCACCATTGGTCCCCGATCTGATGATGAAGAGAGTCTCCATAAATACGCGAAACTAATCTCGCCCCTTGAAAAGGAATCCAACCATATGAATGAGCTCGTTAAAGGGGTCATTGAGGGGGAGACACGTGTCCTTGCTGCTTCCATGACCATGGAAGAGATCTTTAGAGGAACTAAGGAGTTTAAGCAGGAGGTGTTTGAAAAGGTTCAACTTGAATTGAATCAGTTCGGATTGTGGATCTATAACGCTAATGTTAAACAGTTGGTGGACGTTCCTGGACACGAGTATTTCTCATATTTGGGCCAAAAAACGCAACAGGAAGCTGCAAATCAGGCTAAAATTGATGTTGCTGAAGCCAGGATGAAGGTGATAATCATCATCATTTGGATAAATCAAAATTTAATTTGTTTACATTTAATTTATATTCACGAGGAATCCGCTTTTTTGTGTTTCCAAAACTGCTTGTTCAAATAGCATGTCCCAACCTGCTTTTCTAAACTGTGTTTTCTCTCTGGCAGAACGCATATAATCATTTTCCAGCAAACACCGCTTTCTAATTATTTGCCTTTTCAAGATGCAAGCCATACACCTCCTTAGTTTTAAGTTGCTTAGGATTGAATTGCAGATAAATGATATGGTACATTTTGTGATTGGGTGATTTAGGGTGAGATAGGAGCAAAGCTTCGAGATGGACAGACGCTGCAGAATGCAGCAAAGATAGATGCGGAGACGAAGATCATAGCCACGCAAAGGCACGCAGAGGGAAAGAAGGAAGAGATAAAGGTGAGGACGGAAGTTAAGGTGTTCGAGAACGAGAGGGAGGCTGAGGTGGCTAAAGCAAATGCTGAGTTGGCAATGAAGAAGGCAAAGTGGACCAAGGATTCACAGGTGGCAGATGTGGAGGCGAAAAAGGCGGTAGCGTTGAGGGAGGCAGAACTTCAGAAAGATGTTGAGGTCATGAACGCGTTGACTCGCACAGAGAAACTTAAGGCTGAGTTCTTGACCAAAGCTAGCGTTGACTATGAAACCAAGGTAATTTTCATCAACTTTACCTTCATTTTGTAGTTGGATATTAGCAAGTATGAAAATCCAAATTTTGACGTGAAGATTTTGATATAAGGTACAAGAGGCAAATTGGGGACTATACAAGAAGCAAAAGGACGCAGAAGCCATTCTCTATCAGCAAGAAAACGAGGCACATGCTCAAAAGGCAATAGCAGAGGCCACTTTCTTCTCTCGCAAACATATAGCTGATGGTGAATTATACGCAAAACAAAAGGAAGCAGAGGGTCTTGTTGCCCTTGCTCAAGCACAAGGTACCTACATACGCACCCTTTTAGGTGCGTTTGGAGGAAACTATGCGGCTTTAAGAGATTATTTAATGATTAACGGAGGAATGTATCAAGAACTAGCTAAGATTAATGGCGAGGCGGTTAAGGGGTTGCAGCCAAAGATTAGCATTTGGACTGGCGCAGGTGGCGGGGTTGATGGCATTGATGGTAGTTCTTTTAAGGAAGTTGCAGGGTTGTATAAGATGTTGCCTCCGTTGTTTAACACGGTTCATGAACAAACCGGAATGTTGCCACCAACTTGGATGGGCAAGATCGCAGAATCCTAATTTCAATCTTTCATTTGGTAGTTGAGGCTCTAGGTCAATTACATGCTTATTATTAATTACCTGTTTGAACATCATTATGCAACACCATTGCTTCAAATTACATATCTGAACACAGCTATTCAGAGGAAAATGGATTTTACGTATCTGAACAAATTAGAATATACGAACACAGATATCTAGAGGAAAATGGATTTTCATTATAACTTGAATTGTATCTGAATGAAATACGTTGAAGGTCATGTGCTTTGAACCTTCAACTAAAATTAGATGAAAAAATATAACATAACTTCTCTACAAAGAGGGTTTATATGTAACCAATTGATAGCGAGCCTATATTGTGTTGAGGGCAGATGAAATATACATATAGGTTTGAAAGGCACGTTGCAGATACTTTACCCGAAAAGCTTAAGGTCCCCAGTTTGGGATGTTTTCTGAAGCCTCGTTCACCATTTTCACAAGGGTTACCTGTCATTTTTGTAGATTAGTTCACGAGAGGTAAAATTACATCAGTCAGTAAGAGTTTGACTTTTGAAGTCATACACACTAACATAGTAGACTTTCAAACTCAAGAGTCAAAAGTGATATGAATTGGTTAGCTTTTCAAAATTAAATTTTCAAGATCATGAGAGAAGTAAACATAGATACTAAAATGATACTTAATTTGTTATCCTTATCAATGGTCGATTTGAAAAGTAATAAGTTGGACCTTGAAAGTCAAATACTGGTGAAAGTCATTATAACAAAAGCTTACCACACTTTCGGGCACACCGGGTGGCGGAAGTGGAAGGTTTCTTGGAGGGTAGACGTTATCAAACGATCTTTTGTCAAATCTCCACTCCCCAATCTTTCCATACGTTAACTTCCCCTGTACATAATTCAATGCAGTTATAGTTTATTTATCTTAATAAATAAAATATAACATATTATTATATTTGAATTATCTCGAAAGCCACAAGTTGATTTTGAATCTGCATTAGAAGGCTGCATTGAAATTACCTGGAGGTGACAATTTTGACCAACTTATTGACAAATGGGCTGTTTGGGTTGAATTTTAATCATGGGCAAAATAAGAAAAAGGCTAAATGGAAACTGGTGGAATGGAATAATAGTCGTCCAAAGTGTATCTTAAATGCATCAAACCACCTTATTGAATTTATTTGATAATATGTCATGCTGATACAATTGGTGTAAGATATTTAACAACATATTCTTTTTACCAACATTAAAGAAAAAAAAAAGCTGATTTGGGTCGCCCATTACACAACCCGTACATATACCCACCTAAAAAATTGCCAGTTGGAACAAACTCAACGTTTTTAAATAAAAAGAGAAGTTAGACGAAATGGCATACCTGCATATCATAGTCGCAGCCGTATGTGTAGTGAATTATGAACTTGTTGCCAATTTCTGTGTCCCATGGTGGCTATTACATATACAGTAAACAGAACATGTTTTACATTAGTAAAGTTCCTATCTAAGAAGACTTGAAAAGGATAAAATTCATCAAAATAGTTGCATTAAACCATGAATCCAAATCAAACCAAAGCTGATTTGGCTCAGATTTCAGTACATTTGGAACCAAAGATGTGGTATTCTGGTCACATACAGGCAGCACCATAACAACCTAAACCAAACCACTTATAGTCCTAGACAACACTAAAGAATCTTGTGAACGTAATATAATATCTTCACTTATTATAGTTACCACAATGGACAAAAGTGGTAACTACAGCTTGAATTTTCCCAAATAACTCAGAGTTGCAAACATCATGGTATATTCTCGGTGACAATTTCAGCCTACTTACTTACTTACTTATGATTAATGAATGGGTTGATTTGGGTTGTGAATAATCTCAAATATATGAAATACAAAAAAAAATTAACTGAAAGGGGAACCGGTCAAATGGGTAGAAAGTCAAACAAAGTCTGTATTACTGCATACATCATTACAACCCCATATATAATATTCAAGAATTTAAATTATTGTTATTATTGTAATAATATCGTTGTGGTAATCATAATTAAAAATTGACCAAAAAGGTGTTCTTTGGTCTGCCTAACCTAAACTGACCTGAACCATTCCAAGCCAGACTAAATATGACCTGTTTTGACCCATACTTAACGGCTTAACCTGCCCAGAAGCAGCTCAAGCCCTTTAGGGGCCTAAAGTGAACTTCCAAAATGGGGCTTGTTAGATTATCATCAAGCATTTTTGTTTACGAATAACATTATTCTTTTAAGAATTAGGTTCTACATTTATTTCCTTAGTAATTTCTTTGACAGGAGTCATAGTTTTGCAAATCCATCTTCTGTGATTTTTGTTTTTTAAGCAAACTAAACATTTTCCAACTGTCTTTACCATCATAAACACATATTTTGCTTGTAAACTCTGACCGACGGTACAAAACAAGATGTCATCCTAAATAATCATCCCTAACAAAGACTCATAATTCTCTAGCTCGTAAGTTGCTAAACATTTTGCATGCCTCAATTTAACTTTACCCTCCACTAACATCATATAATGTGAACTAATTTTTTAGCACTTTTTATAAGACTTTCACGCGTTTGTGACGATGAATTTAGAGTTGGATCCAATTGGAATAATAAGGATTGGAAAAAGTGTAAAATGAAACTTCCAACTTGAAGGTGTAGCCCATTAGAGCTTAAGGACCCAAACAAATGGACTTAGTCTTTTTTCCCCACGAAAATTAGGCTTGGATCCTTACAAAAACTGGGATTACACATTATAGAGCCTCTAATACAGGGTTAGTCGTTTTTTATTCTCACAAAAATTGCGCTTGGAGCTTTTCTCATGGGAAATTTTCACAAACTTGTTTACTGTTGCATATGTTTATATATAGAATTTTCTCATTGGAGTCGATAATCTTTTTAGTAATAGGTTGGTAAACATCAAGTCTTTGGTATATATGAACACACACTCTATCTCACTCTTCTTTATTTAAAAGCTTTCCGTTGGAATTTTGAGCTTTTGAGTTATATTTCCATGGGAGCAAAATCTTTTTCTAAAATAGAAGCTTTTGATGACGAAACTTTACCACTAGGGTCGCTCTTAGTGTTAGGCCTCACATGTAACAAAGATGAATTCCCTAGTCATTATTATTACAATACACGTACACACTCCTGGGTCCTTCAAATTTAGAGGCATAAAGCCACCCCTGAAGCTACCCATCTATCCACTTTTAGTAGCTGAAAACCGCCACAATTCCATGGGATGAAAGGACAAAGGAGTATCTCATACAAAAAACAAAAAACAATAACCAAACCTGAAGCATGAAGTCTTTATGTAAAATGTTGCCAACATCATGCAAAGCAGACGAAACAGCATAAGCATACCTGCATAGAACACCAACGTATTAAGTGAAAAAAATTCAAATCAAACTACTTTAATACCTTAAACTCCATATTCTTACATCTCCAGGACCCAACCGAAAGCCTTATCAGCTTCAGGGTCTTTTTTCATTGCTAACGACACATTCATCCATGTGGGGGCTATTTTTTTAAGGGATTCCTAGACCATAACCAAAAAGAAGCAAATGTCACATTAAACGAAACCGAAATTCCAAGTATACGTATAGATTAGTTTTTAGGAGCATAAATTTACTACCTTTCCAACAATAACGGGTGAATTTCCTATGGGATCAATATTGGTTATCGGACCCTTGTCTTCCGGGAAGAACTTTCTTAGAATCGGCTCATATTTTTTAGGTTCAATGTAGAAAAACGGGAATGCTGCTCCAAGACCGTCACGGGACAAATTTGGTATCGGTTTAACTATAATATGATCGGGCTCTGACATCAGTATATAGCTGCATGTAATGTGGGAACGAGATATTAAAGATTTATGTGTATATAGGAACATACGTATGCACTTAAGCAGGGTAGTGTTTGAGAAATTGAAAATATTAAACAAATATTATGTTTCTACGTACTCTTCTTTAATGTCTGCTTGTTGAAGCCATTGCACAAATGCCCAAGGTCTATTTAGAACTATATAACCCTGTAAATACCAGAAAATTAGTTCAAGGGATTTAAGTTACTAATTGAATTATAACACAATAATTTATAGCCAAACCTACTTTGATATTTGTTTTTAATGTCAAGGAAACCACTAATTGCAGATTGGATTACTAAAAGAGTAGAAGTACTGAGGTCAAGTCAAACAATGATCTTCTCTTTGTGTGTTAACAGATACATGCATCACTTTTACACACAATAGAAGAGATAATTCAGTTCAATGTATAAGTCAATTATTCCATAATCATACACAAAATCTAATTCAATGAAACCTACGCACTTACAAATTACTCTCAACTTATCATACTATAAAGTCCATTTTGATAAAAGTCAAACCTATTATCTTCCAAATTAATACTGGCAACAAGCCAATAACTTTTAATACCAGAAACATTCTTTTCTTGAACAAATCTCTCTCAATTGTTCAATGTACGTACCAATTCTGGAACATCATCACAAAAATCATGCCAATTTTGAAGGTCAAAGTTCACCAATTTGACAGTTAAAAGTCAAAATTGGACTAACAAAACTTAGGTTAACCAAGTCCAAACTACAATTATTTACAAAAATCAAAACAAAACCAATGATGATAACAAAAACTATACCTGATCTATACCAGCTGGCAATGGTTGAGCAACAAAAGTAGGGATCTCATTCATAAATTTATCAGCTTTACCAGAATGCAAGATCCTTGTAAATCCACCCATTTCACAATCCACCCCACCATTTTTCTTCATTTTTTTAAACCAATAATACATAACCCTAGTTTGCCATGTATTATAAACAGAATCAGAAGCAGTAACAGCAGTATGAAACAATCTTTTCTTACTAGTCAACGTTGACTTTCTATTTCCTGGCATCTTAATAATTGGGTCAACAGAAAGAAGAACCCCTTGTGATGAACCTGGGAGTTCTTGCCTAATTGGAGCATTTGCTGAAATTATGATGTTGTATGTAATTAGAGCTACTGAAAACGTTATAAGTAAAGTAAAGAATAAATTGCCACAACCCATTTTCCAATATTTGATTTTTATGAATCTTTATTGTGTTCTATTACACTTGGGAATTTGAATGGGAGTTGAAGAAGATGAACAAAAAAAGTATTGTGCATATGGGTTGTAATCCATGGTAGTATGTACAATGTATGTGATAGGAGTAGTTGAAAAATATAAAAATGGCTGACCGGACCAACCTTTTCCCAAAGATTCTTATTTTTTAATTTTAATCCCATGAAAAACTATCTTAAATGAAGGTGAGTTCTTATTTATGAGAGTTCTTCTTTTTAATGAATATACATTTATATTATATTTTATATTTATTTATAATGATAAAATACAAATATTTCTTAGTAGCAAGACAAACATACACATATATCTCACACATTACATCAATTCTTACTAAACTTGAATTTACATCCTCTAAATCAAAGGTTTTCTCACATACCGTTATTCTAAAGACGTTATGATAAAAATACGAATACTTTCGTTCTGCTACTAGTTCATATCATACTTGTCTTACACTGTTTATTTCGTGATTTAATACGTACGATTAATAGTGTAATAGTACTGAGAAGTAAGGAAGATGTGTACTGCTAGTAGCATTAATTTCCTAATATTTTCAACTTATGTTTTCTGATTTTAATAACATATTTGGATTGAGTAAAAGTCAATAGTTTTATAAACTATAAATAGAAAATTATTTAAAGTTTTATAAAAACAGTGAAAACTGTAAAGGCCTATCTTAAAAAATGTTAGAATTGTTAATAATTTCATTTCATATTCTATTAATATTATTATTAGAATTAGATATTAAATTAATAAAAGCAAGTTGTATTAGATTGTTTTCGTACCAAAGAGAGAAAGTCAGAATTGCCTTCTTTTTTATATAATTTAAATTTAAATGTTTGTTTTGGAGTAAGCATATTTTTCAAGCTTTTAAATAAGAGTGAAGCGACTTTTGACAATGGCCTTTGATTCACATGCAATTATCGTTTTATTTATTTGGTTAAGAAACCTTTTTGAAACATAGCTTAGTTTGTTAATCAAACAGTGATATTAGCACAAAGTGTAGTTCCTCTTTACTTGAATAAGATATCTAACCTAACATACACATAAAAATTCACCAAACAGACGTGTTTTCAACTTTATAAGATTAAACCACACAATGCTACAAAATGTCTGTCTACACAAAACCAATTTATATGCATCATGCCCATAAATGTCAAAAAGGTATATGTTCAAAGATAGATGAGGGAGAAAGCTATTAAATACCAGAATTTGTTTTGTCTTACTTTATATTAGTAGTATTAAACTTATAGACAGTCATTTTTTATACAGGTAAGATGGATCTTTTAATTGGAAATTGGAAATAAAACATAAATTTACTAAATTTATTTTGTAAGATAGAATTTTATTTGTAGACATTCCCCATTTCCATTGGCTTAAAGTAAAACAAAAGAATGAGTGAATTATCTTATGAACCACTCTTTTAGATCTTTGTAGTGTCATAAACTGCATAGTAAATCTCAATTTCCTTTTCTTTTCTACATACTTTTGCTATAACATAATACATCTCTTTCTGTTAGAATAATCATTACAACTGTACAATTAGTTAAATAACATGCTTAAAAATTGTGCACATTTGACCCCAATATGGGCCTTAACCATTGGACACAGCCCAAACCCAAATCACCATGGATAAGGTTTATTAGTACCTTCAGGCCTAATATTCATAACAAATGCACAAATTCAAATTTGATAAATATTAAACGTTTTTTCATGTTCATTCGGAGACGATCAGTATTTTGTAAGGGTATCAAGACGTTAACCACCGGTCCATTTTAGTGATAAATAATAAATAAGAACTCAAGATATGTATAACATAAAGTCATAAACCATGTTTTATTATTAATTATAGAAATTCAAGGTATACCAATGCATGTCATACACAAGGTAGATTTTTTAACCGTGTTAAAAATCTTAATAATTGAAAGCACAAGCCAACCTAGTGAGGACTTAGAGGCTGGGACAGATTTGTTGCCGCCTTGTCGGTGTTGAAGAGATGTTGTTGGAAGTATATGTCTTGTGAAAGATGATGGTTTGTATGAAACGCCATTAGATATTATTTACACATATATAATAGTTGGTTTGTTGCTTGTAAATATTAGATGATTATAAGTTAGATTTCCAGTCCTGATTGTCGACTTAGGAACAAGTCCGCCACGAGCCGAGCAAAAAAGATAACTCAACCGAGTCGAGGCACTATTCCCAATCTCAATGAAAAATATAGAAGCAACTAAAATAGGGTGATAAAACTTCTTTGCATCTCATAGTACTTGTACAATGGATGCCCACGGAGATAGCCAAGTCTATTATCGAAAAAATAAGGAAAGGGGAAAGGGGCAACGATTACATGACATGAGAGTGGATGGCCAACACACACCTACAACATCTACGTTCTGCTTGCAGCCAATACAACACATCCAGTGAGCACATAGGGAATAAAAAATACGTTGGCTTAGGATCAATTAGAGTTTAAGCTTTTTAATGTGTTTTGTAATTATAAATAGTAAATCAATAACATGTCATATCCATGAGTTAACATTATTCAACTGTACATTAAAAATACGTCGGAAGGATGTAACTTCTATATCCGTTCAACTACTTGTAAGAGTTATTAAACTCAACATACTACACAGCATAATATGATACAGCGTGAGTTACAAACTTACATTTTTCAATTTTGGTTGTTTTTACGAGACTTTTATCGGTTTAATTTATATTGCGGTTTTAAATCAAAGTCAAAATCAAACTTTCACAAAAAGAGGTCAAAGTTCAAAAAATAGAAAGTCAAAAACCTTATGATACTTAACTAGAGTATTTAATAAGTTGACAAGTTATTAATTGTTTATATTAATTGTTTATAGCGTTAGATATTAAAATATATTTCTCTTATTTAAATTTGATCTCACAATACCTATGTACATATTGGAAATTAGCACGTAAAAGTAGGATTCGAACCTGGGTCACCACGCACACATCTTGTTTGACTTTTTGTAATTTGCCCCAGTCGGCCTACAAAGGAGTTTTGTCTTCAGCGGCCTCAAAACAAATATCTACTAGGGTTTCGATGAAAAAGATGATTTAACCCCTAGTAAATAGTAGAAAACGGCAATTAAATATACCGAAACGGCAATCAGGCATCAGCACGACGGTGTGTATGGTAATGAGTAAATATGATATTTTTATTTTTAGATTCGGTATACATGAAATTTTGATAGTTTTAAGGGGGATATATCCATTAATGTTGTGTAAGAATAAACTAAGTTACTAGATCAGTATTTCTTTATTTCTTATTTTGCTTTTTACGGAAACAAATCCAATTATTTGTGTAGTATGGTAACCCAGATGAACAGATTTAGACAAATAATATTCTTGTGTTTTTTTTTATATATCTTTTTGCATATTTTTTAAAGATTGTAGAATTGAACATGATCTGGCTCACAAAAAGCAATACCGCATAAAACTCAGTGTTTTAAGAATCCAGTTTTTTAATCGAACCGGGAGGTTGACTGGGTCCGGTTAAAACCGGTTTGTGTGTTAGGAGCAGCAAATGATTAATGGTTAAAATCCTTTCACCATTTTTACAGGTTTATGTATAAAGAGCTTTTTGATGATCACCGGTTAAAGTCTTTCATCCATTGAGTCAATGAATTCCTCATATCACATCGATTTATGTGTCAACCTTCTCTCCTCACTCTTCTTTATTCACCTTCACTTTCTTTATTCATCTAAATCTTGATTTCCATCGCTACAACTACTCGACCACCATGTCCTCACCACCTGCATTCAATCGATTTAAATATCATATGTTCCGGCCAGCCTACTTTTTGATAGCACCACCATTTCGGTAGCACCACCAACGTGAATCTTTAACATCATACTTGACAAGCTACCATCACTTGCAACAATCCAACAACTCTTTAACATCTCAACCTTGGATCCATGTCGCTAGAGAAGCATGCACGGCGTCAGAGAAAAATCCAATCGAAACTGGTTCCGATTTCCGTTCCAACCAGTTGTTGACTTAATCAAACATGCCCAAAACCCGTTTATTTATCGGCAGGAAACCTCTAACTTTTCAGTTCGACCAGACCGATCGAACCGTTTTTCAAAATATTTATTAAAAACTTGGGGATTTATACTCTTGCGTAGGTGCACATACACAGATACAAGGCATCATACACACATTTCTAATTAAAGAAACGGATAGCAATACTTAACAACCAATGAATCAAATACTCCATTATTTAATAATTAGTGGATGTTTAATGTTTTTTCTTTTAATATCGCAAACTCAATTATTTGTCACCATCCACGTATTCCTTGTCTTTGTCTCAAATTTTTGTCACACTTCAACTTCTTTTAATTTGAAAGGTTACAGTTTTTGTTACAAGAAAAGAAATATATTATCCGAACATCATTTCAGGAACGAATTGCCATCAATGGTTGATATAAATTTGGGAAATAAAAACATCAAAAATCCGTTAGCAAAACAATTTATCATAAAATCTAATAAACTTTGATGAATCAAAACCTGCAAAAGGTTACCAAAATTCTTTACATTCTTCATCTAACCTCCTATACTAAAATCCATTGGAAAACCGTTTTCGCAATTCGCATTTCTTACCCTTGCGAATAAGATACTAATGTATGCTAATCTTTATCTTATCTTATATATAATATACCGAGTGAAGATCAAGAAACATAAGAAATATTTCCTAATCTATCTTTCAAACTCAGCTCAACATCACCAAATCGTCATCATTTGGTGTCATGTTTAAATCCGGCAAAACAAACCCTCTTTGTATACTCTCTATTTCTGCTTCTACTTTACATGACACCGCCTTCTCCATTTTGTTTCTCTGATTTTGATCCACTGAATCAACCTGAACAAAGAAAAAAAAATGCAGTATTAGTTTACGAGTTGCACATTCTAAATATATAAAGATAATAAAAATCATAAAAAGACTAGATTGTTTATTGTCGTTACATAAAAAAATCATACCTTTTTTGTACGTGTCCTTTCCTTCAATAATGAACCTTCTTCATCTTTAAGCTCGATAAAAGACTGCCGAAGATAAAATTCGACTCCATTAGTACAATCATCCTACTGCATTAAATTAAATATATATATATATATGTGACGAAAAAACTACTAACCTTTCTTTTATGAGATTTATTGAAACTAGATGTGGATGCACCTTCATTTGCCTGCAAAATTGTGGAAAGAATATCAAATTAGAAAGAAATATACAAGTAAATATCGCAATTTATATGTGTACCTCCTGTTAAGACTTTTGTTTTTATTAGCATTTTTAAATTTCAAAAGGAATAACAAAAAAGTCAAAAAGATATAGCCGACAAACTCTCACGCACCAATTTTGTAATTATACCTCTGGATATTTATTCTTTATTATCGTCGGTAATTACAGTACAATGAAAATTAATATTAATATTATATACTAAGGCTCAGAGGACATGGATGCGGAAAAAGATCCACGGAGGATCCGAATCGACAAAAAGAGAATAATTAATTTTGATTAAAATGAACATACAAGGAAATTTGCTACGCTAGCAATGATAAAAATGAATAATTTTATTGTAAATAATTTTAAAATTAACATATTATTTTATATGATATTATATCAAAATTATTAGAATCTAAAAAAAATATGCAATACATAACAAATTTTTATACAACTAATTTGATACATATTATAACAAAATTTCAGTACATATCACATTTAAAAATTATAAAAATTATCATAAATAAATTTAAGTTATATATCATTTAGTTTTTATAAAAAGAAAAAAAAACCCTAATTTTATATAAGAATAATATTATAATAATTTTAATATTATTTGAAACAAAATTAATATGTTAAATTAAAAATAAAGGTATTTATTCTTACAATAACTCTTCCCTAATTTTTATAATAAGTTGAAAAACAGGATGAGATTCAAAATGACAAAAATGTCATTATGGAGCTGACCACCAGCTCCCAACCCTTTTTCTCCTTTATTACTTACAAACCCTATTTAAGACGACCAGAAAGGGTAAATTTGTCAATTTACAAATCCTTATTAACTAGTCTTTAAGAAGTTTCATTTTTCTTGGATCTTGATTCGTTTGTAAACTCAAAAAAAGAAAAAAAAAATCCTTTTTTACGAAAGAAAAAAATACCCCTCAAAATCCCCGCATTAAAAAACAAAAAAGAAAACAACTTTTGTAGAGTGTAAACCTCTTCGGAGGGTATTTTAGTAATTAGCTGACTACCGGTACCGTCGAAATTGCAGGGTTTGACCGATAGATTTTAAAGTCAAACTTCACTCACGGTAGAGACAAGCGTAAAATAGAAAATTTTCAGTTTCTTTTTATGTAATGTAAATATAAATATAGTGTACAGCTGTAACGTCGGAAAAGTATGACGTGGCATAGATGAGAATAAAAAAAACTCAGATTTGTATTTAAGAACATGAAAATCTCAGAGAAATAGATGAAGAGAATGTTGAATTAAAAATAAGATTAATAATTTGATAATATCGTTCATCGAAATAATAAAATCGCTCATCGGAATAAATTTACGGTAACGGCAAAAGTACAAACCTTAACAGATCTGCTACCGGAATCTAGATCTGACCGACGGCTAGAATCATCGCAACCGTCGCTAGTTGAACCACCACCGCCGCTCCACGACAGATGTGTAGTAGGACTACCTCGGTATTCTTTACCCAATCCGGCGGCAATCGACGACGTTGATTTCGATCGATTCTTTCGGTTTCCCCAAAGCGGCGGAAGAATTGCTGTTGATGTAGTAATCGTTGTTGATTTTATTAGTGGCTTTGAATCTGAAGAATGTTTCATTCGTAATAGAAGCTCTGCGACTAATGAGTCGTTTGTTAACGCTAATTCCGTCCAGAGGTCCGTCGTCATCGGAACGATGATGAATATTCGAGAAGGGTTACAATTTTATAGAATTTTACAAAATTATTATGAGAGAGATAAAAAGAGGGGAAGATGAGATTGGGAGAAGTGGGGGATTGGGGATGAAAACGGCTTTTATAGGAGCTGTGTTTTTTTTAATTAATTAATAAAATAAATAAATTATATACGTATAAGGCTGTGTATGCATATGTGTGTATATTTAGTAAGTTTAAATCTAAATCTTCGATCTTGATTTGTGTCAGAGATTTTATATTTGGCAATAATTTGCGATTTTATAATATTTCCATTTGTTATCTATGTTTAACGAAAATTATTATATAAAATAATTATAATAATAATAAAACAATGTATGATTAATACGAAGTTGCTGATTTGGAAAATTGATAAATCGTTTTTGAAGTGGAAGTCTTTCTTTTTACAAATAAAATTAAGTACTTTTGTCATTGTGAAATAACAAAAAGAGAAAAAAAAAAAAAAAAAAGTAGTACTAAGATTACTAGCAATTATGATCATATATTTTTTTCAAAACTACGAATCACGTCAATCGTTACTGTATATAGATCTATAATTGTCTACGGTGCTAAGTATCATAATTACTCACGACTATAAATTTGATCGACTATTTTAATTATAAATGGTGAAATGAATTAAATATAGAAGTGGACTTCACCACTTTATCGCCCTAAGTTCGTTGCTTTGCTGACAACCGAGAACGATCAGCACTCTCTCTGTGCTAAACCCAAAGTGATCTAATGGTAAATGAAATGCTACTCCATGGTACAGTACATGGTATGATAACAAGTTGTGGCTAATACGTGACTTACAAAGTTCCATTAATGAGATTTTAGTTTTAAAAGAGTACTTTCTCGAAATCAAGTAAACTTTAGGTTTGAGATTTGCTAACGAATTTGACTTGTTAATGAAGTGATAATGTATTTTTTATCATCTCTTTTGCAGAAGAAAAAAAATAACAAAAATAATAATAATTAGCTATTCTGTAATAAATATGAAAGTAACATTTTAGATTATTCAGTCATTCCAAACTTTGTTTTTCAACTTATTACAATTACCAAAATAAGATTCTTAAAATATCACGATTCCATTACTTTGTGTCATTTTGTTCCTTTACACCAGCAGTATAACTTTGTTCCTTGTAACGATGTTAGAAACCACTCGATATGATGATATAAAAAATTAAAGAATACATATATCAGCTCAAACATCGCGTTATTATTTTCTCATAGAGATTTAAATAAACACTAAACACTACATATCATGACCTGAACAACTTATCTAATTGGGCCGTACATTTACCAGTAATAATTTTATTATATATCAAAAACAAAACAAAAAAACGTTTTACTCCTCATCATCTCCATTCAATCCATGGGAGCAGTTGAGGGAGCTATCCACTCTTATCTCGGTTGCGAGAGATGAAGCCAATCCTTTCCTTTCAAGGATCTAACTGACACTCTTTCTAGTTTCATTCAACTATGAGAAATTGGGAAAAAAAGAAATAGGCCTTCTGCTCTATTCATGTCTTGCAAGACGAAAACAAGAACTAAGGAGTGAAATGAGTGAAAAAAGGTGGTAGGTCTTCCGCTTTATTCATCTCTTGCAAGATGAAAACAAGAAATAAGAAGTGAAATAAGTGACGGTGTCTATGATGTTTTTTTGAAGAAGTTATAAGATGGAAGTTAAAGAAGCTTCATATGAAATGATATTAGCATATTTAATTGCGTCTCTTGCAAGACGGAAACAAGATATAGGGAGTGAAATAAGTGATGGTGTTTATTATATCTTTTCGAAGAAGTTCTAACATGGAAGTTAAGAAGCTTCGTATGAAATGATCTTAGCATAATTAGTTGATATATACTAAAAGAACCGAAAGTTGGACTAATTAACTACTATTAATATATAAGACCATATCCAATGCTAAGCAAAAATCGACTGGTCACTTTGTGTCAAATTAACGTCACGTCAACTTTTCTCAAAACTGATTGAAACTGACTAACAACTGACTGACCCGTGACAATGGTCACAGTCAGTTTTTCGGTCAGTTTTTAATTTATATATTTAAAACACAATAATTAAAATAAAACACATTTAATTAAAATAATATTTGAGAATTCAAAATATTTGAATTTTGAAAAATGTACGTTTGATATAAAAAATAAAATAAATAAAAAGAAGCAAAGAGAAAAAAAAACTGAATTTTGTCCCAACCTTCGTCAGAAAACCGACTTAGACGAACCGACCGATCCAACCGACGGACCGTGCCAATGATGTCGATTTTAACGGTTAGAACCGACCCCCAAATCAACGTACCGTTGACAATGCTCTAATATCTCTATTTATCTTAATTGTTATAGGTGTCATGTGCAACAATCTTCTTGTAGGATCTATCTCTACGTTTATTTAGTTAGGTCCACATTTATAATATATATATATATATATGTATATCGAATTTCATCGAAATTTTGTATTTTCTTGATGTGAAGAAACATATTTTGAAAATACACTCACATTCTAAAGAATTATTTTCAATGTAATTTAAAAAATGTTTATAATATCACACAAAATTTATTTATATTGCTTCAATTAAGTTACTTACACTAAACTCATATTGGCAAATAACATGAATGTCTCATGAATCGACAATGTGATTTAAAAAGGGGTTTCTCTCTTCTTTACCGTGTTTCCAATTTTGGTATCCTATCATTACCATCTATTTACGGTACGGAGTATATACAGTAGTCTTGTACTACATAATTATGATATAAAAGTGGGTTTTCGCGATGATCGTCTAGTGGTGAGAGACACGTAGTTTAAAAGCAGAGGTTACGAGTTCAATCCCGTTCACATATTTCTTTAACCGCAAATCACGCAATTTACCTCTTTTATGTTGATCGTGAAACCGATCGATAGAAACAGTCAAAGAGTCGGTTACCTTTTATAATATGACGATGGCACCCCAATGGTTAAGAGAATTCGAAGTTTTATTGACACATTGTGCACGGCTGATTCACAACAGATTGACTATCTAACTTTTCGTAATCATGATGACTTAATTAGACCCACTATTTTTAATTTACATTGTTTTAAAGAAGACATAACATTATAAAAATGAAACTTATATTAAAGTAACATTACTTTAATCAAAAACATTACACTTGAAAATATTTGTTTATTTACATTTTGTTTGTACACCTAATAAAAACACAAATATGTTGTTTAGCCTAATATAACAACCATATATATCATCCCACTGTTCCATTCTTGTGCTTTCCTGAAATATGAACCATTTCTCAAGAATCAGTGACATTCTCCAAAAATTTGAACAATTCTCCAAGAATCACCAATCGAAGCCACCAAATCCAACATATACAATTAAGAAGTATACCATATGCATAGTAATTTGGTACGAAGAAAGTTTATTATATGTACAAAAAGAATCATATATTCATCTCAATGTTACCAAATAGACGTGTAATGTATCAAAAAAAACAAAAATTCATAATGGTGGATTATTGACTTATTTTTGTCGGGGTTTCTAAAAGGTAACCACACGTGATGAAATTATAAAGTGGTTCACTGTTAACCCCAAAATGCAAAGATAATACAACTGCCCCAATGCTCCTTTGCACTATTGCACATCACCTTCTATTTCCAAGAATTCATCAAAAGATCAACTTTCTTGCTTTATTTCCACTGAATCACATTCTTAGATCTGTTTTCAACATACCCAATTCAATTTAAAGGTAAAGCTTTAATCTTTTTACATATCAAATCCATACTGCATCTGGGTACAATTTGGTGATTCGTAATAGGGATTTTTCATATATTCAAGAATTTGCTTTTGGTTTCATGTTTATTTATAGAAATTGTAGATGGTATTATCTTCCTGGTAGTTTTCCACATAAATATAATCTGGATGCTCAAGTATCTGTAGAAGTCAGTTCATTGCCCTCAATCGATGCAGAAATACCACATGGTTACTACACTTAACCCTTTTGTAAGCCGGCCTCTTGAAGACATTTAAGATAGTGCTGAGAACATAGTTGAGCTTCTAATCGGAGTTCGGAGGTCGAATAGAAAACTCACTGTATCGGTATAGGATGTTTAAGAATGAGAGTAAGGTAGTTGTGTGTAAATCAAATCCATTATAAAGTGAAGAATTCGAGACTTTCGAGAGAAAGAATTGATGAAATGTATCAAGTTAACTCAATGTTTCAAAATCCGGGTCGACTCGTCAACAGAGCGGGTCGTCGAAAGTGAGCGAGTTAACCCCCTATTTTGACTCTTTTGATCCGGTCAGGTTCCCGGTCGAACCGGTGATCAGGAACCCGGTCAAGAAAGGGTTTTCGGTTCTTCTTTTTTCTGTGTTTTTAAAGTTCTGAAATTAACTTAGAAAGGTAAAAAAGAAATAGACCCTTTGGTGACTTTTCCATCCTTTAGATCCTAACAACGTGTGACTCTTGTTTCGGCCATATGTAACTTTCATCTTCTGCTTTCTTCAATTGAACCAAAGCCCAACCACTATAATTATTTCAAGATAAGTAATTTCGAATTTTAATCTAATTCTTGACTTTTTAGTTTTGTCAGGTTGGTGTTTGGGGTTTTTAGTTTCTTGGTTGCAGGAGAAATGAAGAGGTTTGCAAATGAGAGAGGAGAGATACACGTAGATTTAGATTAGGAAATTGAGATTTATACGCCCATTTTAAGATCTATACACCCTTTTAAGATTTGTCACCTTGTCACATCAATCCTATCCACTTTTATTATTAGCATTAATTTTGAATATATTTGATTTTTCTTTTATATCTTTTAAAATATAATTTTTTATAAAATTTCAAATATACCGTTGTAACATGCTTATTTTTATTTGCGTTTCGATGTAAATTTTATTCAAAACTGAGTCGGGTCAAAAATAATGTATTTTAAAAAAATTTAGTATAATTTTTTAAACATATTTTTTTTTATCTTATAACTTTTAAAATATTTTATCTTGCGAACTGTTTTGTGAAAAGTCTCGGGTCAAAATATTCTAATTAATTTTGGATATAATTCGTTTTTCTCTTATATCTTTTATAATATAATGATTTATAAAATTTTGAATATACCGTTGTGACGTGCTTATTTTTATCTACGTTTCGATGTAAATTTTATTCAAAATTGAGTCGGGTCAAAATATTTTAATTAATTTTGGATATAATTCGTTTTTCTCTTATATCTTTTCTGATATAATGATTTATAAAATTTTGAATATACCGTTGTGACATGCTTATTTTTATCTACGTTTCGATATAAATTTTATTCAAAACTGAGTCGGGTCAAAAATAATGCATTTTTTATATATTTAATTACTGTTCGCATGAGTTAAAAAATGCGAAAGGACTTTTCACGAGACTTTTTGCAAAATAGTTCGAACGGCAAAATATTTTAAAAGTTATAAAAAAAAATTAAAAAAACTAAATATATATTTTTTTAAATACATTATTTTTTACCCGACTCAGTTTTGAATAAAATTTACATCGAAACGCAAATAAAAATAAGCATGTTACAACAGTATATTTGAAATTTTATAAAAAAATTATATTTTAAAACATATAAAAGAAAATTTTAATATGTTCAAAATTAATGCTAATAATAAAATTGGATAGGGCTGATGTGACATTTTATCAATCCTTAAATTGAGATTCATACACTCCATTAATAAGGGATGTATGAATCTTGAACCACTTTAGATTATTGGTATGTGTCTGTGTGATTGACAAGATATATGGGTAAAAAATAAGTAGAAATCATTGGTGGTGAAAGAGTGAGAGTAAAGTATATGTTACGTGTTATGTGTAGTATATATACGAGTTAATTGTATGGTGAGAGTAAAGTATACTTAACGTATTACGTATAATACATATAGGTCGGTTATTATAAAACAAATTTTAATGTAAAATAAATAAAAAGGAATCTTAATTATTAGATCTACATTTAATAAATTATTAAAATGTTAATTAATTGTTGATTTTTAATTATCTTTATCGGTATAATTGATATTTATACATTAAATGAGTTTTCTCTCTCTTTAAAAATATGGTGTGCAGATTTTGATACGAACTGATGCACGATATTTCGTCAAAGGTGTACGGTTTTTCTTGTGAGTATCATATATTTACCCGATGTGCATATTAACGATAGCAACTAGAAAAAAAGAAAAACTCAAAGGTCGGTGCATATTTGTATAATCTTGACTTGATGCACCTATTTTATATAGTATGATGCATATTTATGAACTATTAAATGGTTGCATTTTTTTTTCTTTTATTAAATCAAAATAAATTATGAAAGTCAAATACTTAAAATAACCTTTGACCAATTTTACACCTCAATAACACGTGTCATCATCAGAATCTATTCTATTTATTTTACAATAAATATTGTTGTACATAATCCAATATATATATATACGAGTTAATTGTATGATCAATTTATGGTTTACACGCTTCACATTGCCAATCTCTCTATTTTACTTTGTATGTCTACAGTCTAAAAACGTAAAAGTCATTTCCCTCCTCCAACTTCAATAACTAACATACTCTTAAGCTGTGGTTTGTGTAGTTTTTGTGTATGAAATTAGTGTGGTGGTGCGTACTTTTTGTATATGAAATAAGTGTGTAATTGTATGAATTATAGAGAGCTGTAGTTGTTTTTGGTGTGAATTATAGTTGTTTGAAATGTGTGTGTATATAAGAGTAAATGTGTATAAAATTAGTGGGTAAAATAAATAAATAAAAAAGTTTAAAAATTTAATGGTTTTAGTGATTGAGTTGTTGTTGCCCTCCCCTCCCCTTCAAAATTGAGCTGTTACAAAGGAAAGAAAAAAAATAAAGGGTTGTGAGTCTCGTTAGAAATTCAAAGAGTTTAAACCGACAGGCTGGTGTTATTGACGTTAGTTTTGTCAGTTGAAATTGACTAACAACCGACCAAACAAATGTGACTGCTCTAACATCCCCTTTCTATTTCTTACTAATTTCAACATATTTATTGATATTATTATCATTAAAAACAAATAACCCACCCACCCACTTTTATTCCCGTTTCTTTCAATTTGTTTGTAAACCCTGACACCAAAATCGATGTTAAACAATTAACAGTTCCATCTCTATTTAACACCCATAATTACAAAGATAAAAAATCTAACACCAATATACTATCTCTCCCTATGAAAGGTTCGTTTTCATTTTTGAGCATTTGACATTCGTCTTTCATCTTCGTCATGGGCACAATTATGGTCTTCGTGATCGTCCTTGATTATTCGTCTTTATGAGAACGAGGCTAAAACGTGAAAAAAAAAAAATCAAGTTGACCGTGCAACGGTCAAAGAAAAATATTAATAAAAAAAGAATATAATCGTTAAGTTCAAACTTTAAAAAAAAAAAATCAATTTTTAATACCCTTTTCCGATTCCAAAAATTATATATATATATACAATTACTATTCTTTTTCACATACAATTCTCACTATCTCTATTTATTTTACACACAAATTATATCAAACAATTATCACTCTTTTCTCACAATTCTCACCATCTCTACTTATATTACACACACAATTACCATTATTTTTCATACGCTTAAAATGCCTAAACAACAATACAACAATTCTCAATCACAATCAAATAATTTTTTTACTAACTTACTAAATAATCATATTCCAAATGTGAAGTATTCACCCACGAGTTCATCTTTCGCACCCTAATCGAGTTCAAGTCAAATGGGTTTTTCTCCATATATACCGCTTGTTAATCCATTTTTAATACCAACCGATGACCCACGATTCTAATTCTTTTTAAATATGTATCAATCACCGACGACCTGGTCCGTCATCCACCCGGTCGAGCTCAAAGTTGCAACTTCCTCACGTTGTTCAGCCGACGAGGTTCTCACCCAACTTTATAGAACCGCGCAAGCTCAACAAAAAACAATGAAAACATTAGCCAAGACATCTAAAAAGAAATTAATGTTCAAGGCGTTAAAGGTTCTCTACAACCTGATTAATTCAAGTTTGCCACCCAAGGAACGAACATTTCTCTACAACATTCGGGATGAAGTAAACGCGATTATGTAACGTCTACCCAACTGACGAACGAAGACACCGACGAGGAACAATTGTATCGTGTTTTTATTATTATTAGTGTAACGTGTTTTTTTAATTAATGTAATTTTTTATTAGTATTAATGTAACATACTTTTTTAATTATTGTAATTTTTATTATTAATATAACATATTTTTTTTATTATAAACATTGTTTTTTCAATAGTTTCTTCATCCTTTCCCAACTCTCTACTTTCGATTTCCCTACTATACGTCGTCTCTTCTTGACATGATCCCATTAAAGTGAGGCATGTTGTTGAAGTTTGAAGGCTACAAGTTCACTTTCATATTCCCGAGAATATCATGCAAATTATATACTCATTCAACCATACTCAACCAATCAATAAAATCATCTGGATGAACTTTACATGTAACCTCTGGGATCTCAACCTTCAATCCTATACTGCGAATAGGATCATCATGGTAACAATCATCGCAATCACGAGAAAGATCAACACGGTGACAAACTTAATGACGATCACGATACCTATGGTTTCTCCCGCCAAAAGGGTTGACGTTTTTTAGACCATTGTCCAAGACTTTGGCCTTAGTTTCGGGGTCTTCTGCCAACGACTCCTGCTATAGTTGTAGCCGTTTGATCGTCTTTATATCACTAGGATCACAAGTAACCGTCTTGGGGGTTTTTGCGAGGTCTACCTGGTCCGACAATTAACACCAAAAGCTTTGATGCCAAATGATGAGGATTTAATAACAATGGTCAAACAATAACAACAATCTAGAACTAAAGTGAAATTCTCAATATGAGAAATTCTCTTATTTGATCGGTATTCTAAGTCTAAAAAACAATAACAACAATCTAGAACTAAAGTGAAATTCTAAAGATGAGAAATTCTCTTATTTGATCGATATTCTAAGTCTAAAAAACGTAATGAAAAAGAAACCTTAAAAACGTATTTAAAGGGTTTACAAAGTCTCTATGCAAACACAATCAAGAAATAAAAGGAAATATAATCTAAAAGTTCAAAATAAACACCGAAAAATAGTAAAATGACATTTTTGGCCCCTAAACGACCATGAAAAGGCCGAAAATTGCCAGACTCACGTAAAGAAAAGAACTTTGATCATGGACCATTTATGAGTGTCCATGCGAATTTCAGCCTAATCCGCCACCAAAATCAATTTCGGCAAAATATGCTCCAAGTGTATTTGCCACGCTGACGTGTTAGTTGAATGTCAAGTTGACTGAATCGTTGACAATATCCACATAATTAACCGCGTAGCGTGAACCGTGATGTTAGTTTGTTTAAAAATATTGAACCAATTCATTGTGATCCTGCATTAGTGACAATGGATGTAACAGAAGGAGGTTACATTTGTTTCGAGTGATATAAATGGCCTTCGAGATGGAATATATGCTTATTTGAAAACAGAAGATGCAAAAGTTCATTCGTTTTCAATCATGGTGATCACTTTTCTTGCTGGTGTGGTTCTTATATTCTTCATGACCATTCGTGGAGATTTGGCTCATTATGAGGAGTTAGAGGACCGATATCCGAGATTTTACTACTTAAGTTATAGTTTGTTCGTTGTTATAGCTACTATGCTTGCAACCGGAGCCATTGGGCTCCTGACATCATTGTTCTTTGTTCATCGTCTTTTTTTCTGTTAAGATTTAATATCTCAAGTTTTGGTTAAAGATTTAAAAATTTGACTTGTATGACCGGTTCTTAGATGTAGTAACATGTAATGAGTTAGTGGATTTGAGTTAGCTGGACAATTTTATCGAAATGAATCGAAAGTGGTCATATTCGTTTGACCACAATCACTAAAAACAATAATGTATACGAACCAGACTTGTATAGTTTTTGCCCAATATTATTGTTAGTGAACGAGCCAAATGAATTATGGGTCTTTGGAACTAAGAATACTGAATTCGTAGTACTGATATGGTTCAACACGATTTACGCATGGTTATATATTGTTTTCTTTCGGCGAAAAGCATAAACAAAACATTGTTGTCGAGTGTTTGAAAAGCAAAAGCAACATTATTGAGAATCAAAGTAATCATATAAGGTTCTCGGCTATCTCTTTTATTAAGATTGGTTGTCGGCTTCACGAACACTTTCCTATTTAATTTTATTCGGTTTTATTAGTTAATTAATTAGAGAATATAATGGTTAGATTTGTTTACTCGACCTTTTTAAAAGTACAAAGTAAATACAATAACTAATTTTCAAGCTAAGATGTGACTAGAATTTATAGGTTTTGTGCCCTAATTATTATTAATTTACAGTACGTTTTTATTTTTTTAAAGTTAATTTTATCTCCGTACTTCGTAACTTCTGAGATCACATCCCGATCAAGTTAATCGATTCGATCAACATCAACTCAATATTTTCTTTCTTGTTTTTTTGTCTATTCTTCCTTCAATTTTAAAATTTATAAACCTTTTATAGATAGTTTAAAAGTTTATTAGAAAATGAAGATTTATAATAAACAAAAGGATTTTTATCATAAATGATTTTTTTATAAAAATAACTTTTTTGTATAAAAGTTAATTTTTTATGATAAAGAATTATAAAAAAAAATCAATAAAAATTAAAATCTATAAAAGTTTACCTAATACAAAAAATTAACTAATATGAAAGACTTGATTTAATAGCTATAGGGGGTGTACAATGATAAAAAGGTCAAACAAAAATCGACGATTAAATATGTATAGATGTGACTGGAGGTACTTCTAAATTATTGAGAAATGTGCGTATATAGGGATCTAGCTAAATTGTGTATTCGATGGTACATTGAGTTCCTTTATTCTTCTCAACAATTGTATGTTTTGAATTACGTTAGACATTTATCGGTCGTTAAACATTTACCTTGGTTTATCAATATTTCTAATATTTTAATATAGTTTTGGTAAATATAATTAATCATTAACTATTAATATTATATATCAAATATACAAGACATGCAAACAACTAAGAATCTGAAGCCACTTTATTTTAATATTATGAAGTTGCGAGCATAATTATCACCAAACCAAATAATTAGCTATTAAGCATAATTAGTTTGCATGACAAATCAAAAGTTACGCATGTTATTGATAAAATCATAAAAGAACAACTTTTCACGAAAAATGGATCATTTACGTCTCGTGAAAAATGAAAGATATCGTGGTTTTAAACATGTTTAGAAATGATTTGTACAATACAATATATAATGAGCACACATACCACCTTTTCATTTTGGAAAATTGACAAGCATTAGAAGTCCTATTGACAAGCAGAAAAAACTAATTTTTAAACAAATCATCTTACATTTACTAAAAAGGTGATTTATATAATGATAACTCGTATATAGTCATCTCAAGAATCGTTTAGAGTGCTAGCAGATTCTTTTAGCCAAAACAAAATAAAATCACTTGTATGTTTGATTGACTTTCATTATCGACCGGTCAAAGCTCACCTCAAAATTAATTCAAAAGTTGTGATTGACCTGCTACCTTTTAGTAATAAACCACTAAACTAGTAGCTACTCTTATCCATGATAGAAAAAACATGAATATGTTAAAATAGTCAAAACTATTAATTTAATGGTATATAATGCTTGCACATTACGTTATTTTTAAATGTACATAACAAAGTCTTATACATTATATAAATTAAATTAGAATGTTAATTTATAAAATTGCCTCTTTCTGAATTTTTTAAACTAATTAGACGTTAAATTTTTTCAGTAATTCTTACAATGCTCGTAGCTAATTAGTTGTCAGAGGATCTTTACCATATATATATATACAGGGGAATAATCCATAGGGAAGTTTCAAAATCTGAAGAATGAGGGAAGCAAATCTTAGCCCTTGATTTTTTTATTAAAAAACGTTTTTAACATTCATTGGTGATGAATGTAAAATTTTGAAATTTTTTGTAATTTTTAAAATTCATTTATGATGAAATCAATGGTTGACATTTGCTTCCCTCCTTCTCTAATTTTTTTTCTTCACTCTTAATCTCCACCGTATATATATAACGAGTTTTGAGTCTATTTAAACTTATTAATTGAGGACCAAATGTCGTGATTATAAACCATCTATAGTAGGGAAGGAAGGAACAAAAAGACAGACTACTTACTTAAATATGACCTACAACTTTGTCAACGGGATTTCTTTTAGAGTAAAGACAATGATAAATTCATCATTGTTTTTGATAAATTCACTAAAAATAACAGTATTATCTTTAATATATAATTGTAATAAATTTATCAAAATTGTTGATGAAAATATTAATGTCTATAGAGTAAACCAACAAATACATTGAATCTTTAATATAGCTTTACAAATATAGATTTAATTCAAGAACCTGGCTTTTTGGGAACAAATTATCTGTGGGGAAGGGGATAAATAATATCGTGTTAATTATGCGCATGAGGACGTTTCATGGCATTATCCTGACTGCATATACTTTGTTGTCTTCTATAATTGTTTTTTGGAAACAAAGGAGTTATTGAAAAAAGAAAATAAAGAAAACCTTTTGGATTTTTTCTTCATATTTATAAGAAAATAATTAAATTCAGTAGAAAGTTTATAATTTTGTTAATGACTTAAAATCAATTTTAGTTATCAATCACAATGTTTAATAATTAATCATCAAAATTTTAAAACCTTTAAATATATAAATCATTCTTAAAGACAAACCGTAAATCGAGCTTTTTATTACAACTCTTTAGTAGTTTAAACATTACGGTATGTTTAGCATACAACTTGTAAGAGTCTTTTAAAGCTTATGAAAACTTAAACTTCTCGTTTTATAAGCTGAAAAAAAGATTAAAAAAAGATTCGTTCGACAAATGGTAATAACTACAACCGTCACTTATTAAAAGAAAAGCTTGTTAAAACTCTTTAGAGCAAAATATTTTCTTTAGTAACTTTCTAATAAATAAACTGCAGCTCCGGCTTCAATTTAGAGTCAACTGTTGTCTACGTAACCAAATTTTTTATTTTTACAAAGAGTTGTAAAGTCAAGGTTCCAAGAAAAACTAAACGAGTGGTCATAATTGATGACTGGGTCCACAGGTCAAGTAAGACCAGCCGACCTCCAGTACGTGTTTTACTACACGTTCCAGCGTGTCTACTTCCTACCCCACCGGTCCCACCCACCATCTCCATTTCCTATAAAACGACCTTTCTCCATTCCATTCACATCATTCATTTTCCTACAACTTTAATTTCCTTTAATTATTTTTTTTTAGTTTTTTTTTTCCATTTCATAAATATTCAGAAATGAAATCCATGGGTGGTGTTACTATTCTTCATCCTCAAGATTCACTCAATACACCAAAAAAAACCATCAAATTTAATCCTAATCATAATAATAGTTATAAAAACTCCCCTTCTCACAACTCTAATCTCAATAACCAAACACAACCAAGAGGTATACTAAAGAAGAAGAGCAACAAACACAAGGAGGCCGTTACGGTTACTAATAACTCAGCAGAATTCTTTGCTGGTTTCGCGTTTGTTGACTCACCACCTCCAAGTTCGGTTCCGTTGCCTGGTTTTTTTACGAAAAACTTTGTTACAGATGATCCGACCACCCAACTTAGAAGGATCCTAGGTTTGAGCTTATCTTAGGATATATCTGGTATATAGATATGTTGTTATGTTAATTGATTCGCTATGATTACCCCAGTTATATTTTAAAGCGGGTAAAGGTTACATAAATGGTTTTTTTTAACATCAACTTAGGTTGTTATGATTCTTGTACGTTCATATAGTATGATAATTTGGGCTGTAAATTCGTTGTGTTTATTGCAAGGAGTAAAGTAGTTTGTTATATTATGATTTATGAAGATAATTAGTAAAATTGATTTTCGTTATACTTTGTTCAAATGGTAATCATCAGCATAAAATATATTTGTTTTAGAAAACAAAAGAAGGAACGCCAACATAGACCACACCGACTATTTTGACAAAGTCGTAGTATATTCTTACATTATGTAGCTAGGCTGTCTTTTCTTCCAATTAATGCTTCAATTTATTTATTTATTAATTATTATTATTATTATTATTATTATTATAATATATAATATATAATATTATATTTTGTCCAATAAAAATATATCTACACCACATAATCAAAGTAAGCGGAAAATGAGTTATAAAGTTAGATATTCAAAAAGCTTGCTATTTTTCTAAGGTTTATGCCTCCACAAGGAGCTGGACTCCAAATTAAGCAGATTAATCAAGTTTTGTTATTGCAGCTAATTAAGTTTGAAGTATTTGGAAGGTTTCATTCTATGTTAACTCTTGTGTCAATAAATCATATTTGATATTTAATTAATGGGCTGATGTAATATTCTCATGTAATGTTGCAACTATTTGTTTGTTTTAGTGGTCAAATGCCTACAATAATCACTTAGAAACTATTACTAATTTAGTGTAATTTATGAGTATCGCTATTAGATTTGAAAATAGATTAGGAGGTACAGAGTATACGCCTATTAAGTTAATGATGTCCCTGACTCAAAACAATTGCGGAACAAGTATGATACGTATGGGTAGTTTTGCCCCGTGACAGTTTTGACATATGGTTGTTTTAACCCATGATAATTTTTACATATAAGCAGTTTTGACACATGTTCACAGTTTTGAGCCTTTCTGGGGCAGTACTAACCCCATGGGTTGTGACTGTTGATGTGATGAGACTTTATGGTCATTATAGTTTTAGTGATCCATAAACTCAAAGGTTAAAAAATCGCAATTGAATAATAAAAGGACATTACTAGACAATTAATTCAAATAACTCCCTTTAATTTGGGTGTTCTATAAAATGGAACTATATTCACTTGAGAAGAACACGCACAACAAGAAATACTATCTAGCAACTAGGTTCTTGTATTGTTGACTCAATCAAGAACACCATTCATTGTCTTATCTCAAAACAATATTTGTGTAACCCCAGACATATAGGGTCGAATTGTTGCTTTAGGAAAGTGATAACGCGATTCAAAGTGATATCCGATCATTAAAATTTTTACCCTTTACACGGTTCCTCCAAACAATCAAAAACAACAATTTTGTGATTTCAATGGCATCTACTTTGAAGCATATGACGACTAATTTCTTCAAACTTGATGAGTTTAAAGAAGTGGATTTTCGTAGATAGCAGAAGAAGATACACTTCTTCCTCTTAGCATGAGCGTGGTGTATGTTCTGAGTACACCAATTCCTGAAGACATTGGTGATGATGCTACTATGGAACAGATTCGGACAAGGAGCAAGTGGGAGAATGTTGACTATATTGCCCGAGGTTTAATCCTAAATGGTATGACTGACTTCCTTTTTGATATTTATCAAAACCATGAATCTGATAAAGTACTATGAGATTCTTTGGAATCAAAGTATATGGCTGAAGATGCTTTGAGTAAAACTTCCTTGTGAGTAATTTTAATAATTGCAAGAGGTCGATTCTAATCTGGTCATGGAACAGTACAATGAACTTCTTTGTATACTTGGGCAATTCACACAACACAAGATAAACATGGATGAATCCATTTCAGTTTCTTCTATCATTGACAAACTCCCCCTTCTTGGAAAAATTTCAAACATACTTTGAAATGCAAGGAGGAGTTAACTCTTGTTGAGTAGGGCATTCATTTGCGTATTGAGGAATCTCTTAGGGCGTAGGAAATTAACAAGCCAAAGGGCAAAAATGTTGTTGAATCTCTTCGTTTAATATGGGGGAACATAAAAAATCATCCGATAACAATGACAAAAAGGGGAAACACAAATATCATGAAAAACGACATGCCTAATCCCAAATAAAAAGTCTAAACTGACTTGTTGGGAGTGTGGTAAATCCAGACACCTAAAAAGGGATTGTAGGGCTGGTAATATTGGTTATGAAAACACCATGGAGCAAGCGTTAGTGGTTCAAGCAATGGAGCAATGGTTCTAAGGACCAAAACTCGAAAGGTCTGACCTTGTAAGGTAGTTTTAACCCATGGGTTATGGCTGTTAGTGTATATGTTACTGACGGGACTTTATAGTCATTATAGTTTTAATGATTCATAAATTCAAATGTTAAAAAATCGCAATAAAATGGAACTGCATTCACTTAAGAAGAAGACGCACAACAAGAAATACTCTCTAGCAACCATATTCTTGTATTGTTATATCAATCAAGAATACAACTCTGTCTTATCCCAAAACAAAATATGTGTAACTCAGACATATATGGTCGAATTGTTCTTTTAGAAATGTGATAACACGCGATTCAAAATGATATCGATCCCTAAAATCTTTACCCTTTATATGGTTCCTCCAATAGAAATACACAAACACCTCGTAGCCCTTGTCAAGTCTCCATCTCAAAATCGAATACACCAAACGTCTTGTCCGTCTTAGTAGAGCTCAGTATCGAAGTTGCATATAGCAAAAAATGATATAACAAGTAATACGAACTAGTTTACAGATCCGTGCATTACCCATGTTACTCACGATCAAAATGAGTAGAGGTTAATCAGGACTTGCCCGTACGTTAGGAGGTACAAACTACAAATCGCCATCTCATATCTTACCACAATTTATAACGCATAATCCATTTCATGGTCAAAATGAGGCTCACTGCATACATGATTTCACTACTTTCCGTGACAGGTATTGCCGAGGGGACAATCATACGAATAAAACATGTCAGTAGTTCAAATAAAATAATCAAAGGAGGCAAAGCACATAAAAAAAGTTCAAATTAAAAGATAAAAGATCATATAGCAAACCAATCTTATGTTTTATTTGTGTTAAAACAAATTTTCTCCTAAGATGTCGTAATTGATTGCTACACAATCATCCATCTATACTCATAACATGTATTGAAAGGTATAAAAAGTGAATGTAATTAAGTTCGCTATTAAAAATAACTTTCAATGTCACAAGTTAAGGACATGAAAAATTATAACTGAAGTGAATGTACAAGTATCATTAACATCCCAATTAACCCGTTAATAATATTAGCAAATTAACCCTTTCTATAACGAACAACAATAATTACGCAGTTACACTATTCGATCCTTTCTCACTACATACATCGATCAGTTCTTCCTTGAATACAGATGTAATTAGCAGTCCGTAACGAATTACAAACAAATATGGACATATCACAAAGTCAAACCAAGAATTCGGTGAAGATCAATTGTCGCGTCAGAATTATTTTTGATGAAAAAACCCGGTAACGGAACCGAACTCGGGGAAGGTGAATCCGGAAAAACGGATCCAGCAAAACATTCTGATGATATTATATTCTTCGAAACAACTTCCGGGTCTGGTCCCAATCTTCCGGGTCGGGTTGAAGAACTATTAACTTCTTGATCACTTTTTGTTACTTCAACTTTACGTCTCAAGTACGAATTAACGAACATATTCTTTTCCTTATTCTTCACTGCCTTTTTATCACTAGTCTTAACTTCCGAATTCTCCGGGCCGTTGGAGATTGTTGGACGATTCAAATTTTTTAAATTCTTGGATGTTTGTTGTAACGATTCGCCGCGTTTCAATATCTTAACCTGACCCATAACCATGTAGTTTCTATTAGAAGCAGGTTCATGAGTGTTGATTCTGTTTTTGAGTATTGATCTTGATGGTGTTTGTCTTCGGGTATCGGGTACGGTTTTCGGAGATGGGTGGTGGTTTGTGGGATTACGATTGAATTTAATTGTAGGACGAGATTTCATTGGTGTAACTTGAGGATGAAGGATAACAACCTCACCCATAAATTCAAATATTCTGATCAAAAAAGAAGTTTGACGATTGAAACTGACAGTGGTGAATTATCGACCAGTGGTGAATTGAGTTTGTGATTTTATGGAGAAAATAAGGCGGTGGTGGGCGGTGAGATAAAGTCGGCAACTTTGCGGACGTTTCGAGGTAATCGTCTGTGACGTGTACAGAACTATATCATCTCACTGTATCATCTCAGAGCAGCATCTCCGATAGTAAGGTAAAATCGACCGATTACTTTCTACTAAATAATGTCACGTTAGATTTTTTCAAAATTAAATAAAAATAATTGACAATTAACTGACCAGTGTCAATGATTACAGTCAGTTTTTCAGTCACTTTTTAATTTATATATTTAAAACACAATAATTAAAAATAAAACACATTTTATTAAAATATAAACATTACAATAAGTAACAAAAATATTACATGTCTTAAAAAAAAACATTACAATAATAAAAAACTCACTAAATAGTTGTTTGGTGTGTGTATATATATGAATAATTATGTATGCATTAATAGGTAAAATAAATAAATAATTAAAAAAATTTGAGTTTTGGTTTATTTTTGGATGTCGTTTGGTCATGTTTTCATATTTCAAATTTGAATGTAAAAGAAATTAGATAAGTCTGAATGAACGAGAAAAAGAAAAGAAAAAAAAAAAGACCGACGCACCGTCGGAAAACTGACTGAAAACCAACCGACGAAACCGTGCCAATGGCGTCAGTTTCGTCGGTGAAATTGACTAAGAAACTGACGAGAGCATTGGCATTGCTCTTACATCACTGCATGACGACGAAGTTTCTTGGACAGTTCTTCAATATCGCTCAATAAAATTTAACACCCTTTTTTAAAAAAACAAAAAAAAACTGAACACTATTGATAAGTAAAGCTTTTTTATATAGAGTGAACTCTATCTTTCCAATAATAATTTTACTACATATACAAAATAAAAAAGAAAACGAAGGACGGAAGATCAAGACGAAGGAAGATGACTTGGTGCTATCGAATGACACGAAAGACAATAGAATAACGGTCTCAACGCGACACCGTTGACGATGCTCTACGGTGACATTTCTTCTGCATAAAAGATTGAAAATGAGTATCGTAATAAATTCAGATTGATAGAAGATTAAAAAATTTCTTATTTGTTTGTAAAGTTAATTTTCAACTTTTATTACAATAGAAGTAAAAAAGAGAGAAAGAGAGAATCGTGAAATGGAGAGGGGATATTCAGTAAATGTGTCAGCAAACCCCAAAGGATGTCAATAAATCACCATATTTGTAAGGTTTTGTAACATATTCAATTTTAAGGTCCTAGACCGGAATCAAAATCTATCACCAACTAAACATAGTTTTCTTATGTCCAAAACCTAACCCCAAACGGTCATACCCCCATTCCAAACACTACTTTAATTTCTTTTTATAATATTACTCTAGCAAGGATAAATAATATAAGGGCGGGTTCGTTACATGGTTGAAAAGTTTACCTACCTGAACATGATTATTATTAACAATATTAACTAGATACATTTAAAAATAGAGTAGATATTGATATCACTTTCGACAGATGAAACTTCTTTTTTTCGTCTTTCAGTGTCAACTCAACGTCACATCAACACTCTCTCATAAAGACTGAACACTGCCGACAAATAACGCTTCTTCAAAAAGATTGAACCTCACAATTTACCAATAATACATTTATTATGCACAAAACAAAAACAAAAACAAAAAAAGGCTAGGTACCTCTTTATTCCGTCTTGAACTGTCTTGATGAAGAAGTTGGCCCACTCCGTCTTTGCCTCAAATCGAAGATGGGAACAAAGACGGTGGGAAAGGCATCCGTTGACGGTCCCTGACAAAATCTAAAAACAAATTATTAAAATATAAGAATAGATGAATTAAAATGATTACTCTAAAAAAAGATTAAATTAACGTGACTAATTAATTATCTGGGATACAGATTCTTTTCTTATGTAAATCATAGTTTTACAGTGAACGTATTATTTTATATTTCAAAACTAGTGTTAAACCCGTAAGTATTAAACATGGCAATCTAAAGAATAGCTTAAGTAAACATAAACCAAAAAACAATTATCTTGACCGGAAAGTTTAATTAAATCGCATATAGAAGGATCTTAAAAATCAATCAATTATCTTGATTGGTTTTGATTTTATGGATTGTTGTTACTGATGGAGAATCGCATATTATATGAGCCAATATTATACTAAAACTTTAAATTTTATCAGCGCAACATGTAAAACGAAAACAATTTATGAGGAAGATTAAAAGTTGTAGAATATATCAGATGATGTTATATTGTTCATTGTTGAAGGATTTGAATACGAACATCCAAGAATAAAATGAAGATTTCTTGGAGAGTGTACGATGGTAGATGATAGTTACCTAAAATTAATCTGTCAATAATACGATGGAATTATTTTCTTAACTTTCGATATATGGAAATTAATTTGGAAGTCAGAGTACGAGACGTTAAATTAGGTAATAATGTAGCAATTCTTAGTTTGAAACGTTGCCAGCTAAATTGATTTGCAAAGTCAACTCAGTTGTGACGATACAGAAATTAAAAATTGAGAAAAACTATTAGTGTGACAAATTAAATATTTTTGCATTTGGCAACATGTGATTAGTGCCCTACACATAATTAGGCATAATAATATTAGTTTTAGTTATTAATAAAGAATAAAAATAAAGATGTAGTTTTTCAAATCTATCTTTTTTTTTTTTTCCTTTTTCTTTTACTTTTTTGCAGGACTTGCTATTAAATTATTGTATGACTATCACGTTTTAGGAATACATAGCTTTCTGTTGCCTGTTGCCCTGTTGGTATATCAGAATTGCATGGTTTGTATAATGGATTTTTAATCATGCCTAATGCTTGTCTTAAGATAAATGATCTATGGCCATAAGCATTCAAATTCATTAATCACTCAAGTATCTGTTTGAGATTTTGTATTGAACGTACTTATGTTTATTTTCTTGCTAAAAAGTGGACGCAAAATCGAAATTTCTTACGTGTATTCGTTACGCTTCATATAATGATAAGAAGGACCCCACAAACAAGTTGCACCGTGGAATATACTTTTAAGTCCAAAACACCTGTCATAAATGGGCTATTTAACCTATGGCTAATACATGGGCCTTTTTAAGTTGAAAACATTGGCTAGTAAATAGCAGGCTACACAAAGCCCATATTCATGACATAGGCACGAAAGTTGAAATAAGAATTTATTCTTTAGTGTATATCGGTTCATAAAAGCCAAAAAAGATGTTAAAACGTAGCTCATTAACTTACAAATGATATATTACTTATAGAAAATCCCGATTAATTCATTATCGTCAAGAGTTGAGCCCCTAAAACGTTGTGGTTCTCCTTATCAAACCTTGTATTTGTTGAATATTTGTCACGTCATATTGTTCGTCCAAGGATTTGCATGTGTGTTTGCAAACTTGAAGATGTACCCAATCAATCATATGCCTGTATATGATCAACGATGTCTGTTATAGTTGGGACGTCATCTAGCCATGTCATCCTTCATTTTAGTCACCAAAACAAAACTACTTGTGAAAGCGACATCACAAGCTCAAAGATGTATGTGCTAGGTAGTGCATGTATGAGCTTACGTTTTAGGTAACATAAGTGGTTTAGACTCGTCTCATTTTGGGTAGCACATCAAATCGAGATATATATATATATATATATATATATGTATGAGCTTACTTTTTTATGTAATTGATTTTGTATTTTGTTAATAACAAACATTAGAGCCGTATTCAATGAATTTTATGCATCAACACCGGTAATATATCAACTAACGGCCAATCATTCAAAATCTCTAATCTTCAATCATAACATATAACAACCTTTAGTATAATGATCATTACTAAAGACAACTCTTTGGAATATTGTTATCAATTTAATATCTTTTTATGTTAATAATGTAAAGGTAAAAATATATACAAATGCATTTGAGACACCAATTTCCAAGACAAACGTTTATGTATGTTTAAAATGTAAGGCTAAAAAAGGATTGTAACTGTATAATGATTGATATATCGTGTTAGATATGGAAGTACACCTACTTGAGCTGCACCACATACATTGTATTATTAAAAGTATTAAATATTCGATTAACAACGATATTAATTTTCTAGAATATCAATCATTTATTGGAATAAAACTGAACAGAAAAGGGAACAAAAAGTATTACATATTATATTTGTCGTATTTGTATGTTGTTCTGTTTTATAATTGGAGTCCATGTTATATAGTTCTCCTAATGTTGCCTTTTGTGCCAAACTAATTAGCACATAACAACTTATACCATTCTTCATTTGTATTTAGCAATATTGTATGTTTGAAATATCATATCATATTAAAATATTATAACATAGCTTCCTGTATTTTTAAGTCATGTTCAACTTCTTTTCTTGGAAGTGGTGGATGAAATGGTACATGCATCAATCAACCACTTGTGTTACAATAGCTTATTTTGTTGCTTGTAAGTTGTAACATGCATGCTACGTCTTTTTTGGCTTCCTTACAAATATAGGATTCATATAATGCAAGAATTTTTATAGCTTTTACATAATAAATGTCCGGTTTGTATATAAAAACAAAATCTTCACCTTGTATGCCTTTCTTTAGTTTACTACTCCAACATTAATAGGGTGTTTTTATTATTTTACTCTTGTTATATTATAGTACTCGTACTCGTATTACATATAGAACTCCTTTCCTATAGTAAAAAATGGCCAAGGAATGTTCCCTTGTCATGTTTCATTAAGGTATTTCTCATTTTAGTTCGTGTTTGTGCATAAAATAGGTTCTGAATTATTTCTTGTAACATTGTACGCCGTAATCATTAAGCTGCAAATTTCATTGATATTATGTAAATTTAATAAAAGAACTTATTCCTCTTTTTTAATTTGTGCATGTAGTTTCTTTACTTGACTATCTTTTCACATGGATTATTTTATAATCAAAATGGCCGATAGAGAGAGAGTATAGGCAACAATTGGCCAACCACGAGTATACTTGCAATGCTGATTCATGGATTAGCACCACAATTAAATTAACTATATTTTTACAGATAGAATTAGGTACGCATGTGACGTATTTTTTATTATGATAATAATCTTAGAGTTAAAAGCTTAACTACTCTTCATAGGATGGTGATATATAAGTCGGTATTAGAAAATGAAAATGTAAGATAAAGCAATGATAAACTTAATCTTTGAAATAGAGATCTTCAACTAGACATTGTATAAGATATGATTCTTGAGAAAGTATGTGTTGAATTCAAATGATTTTGAGTTAGAATTGTTCATCAAAAAGACCTTTCGTGAACACTTTTAAAGTTCGTTAAACTCTTAAGCTTTCTAAACTGTTACCATAAAAACCACACACAATATTTCTCTCTATCGGGGCGTTTGTAATGATAGATTAATATAGGTCAATGAAACCACACGATGTTGTATGCATATACCTCCCTTCTACAAGTGATTAGATGGCATTTGATGACATTGTAATTTGTATAGTCAGTGGCTATCAAGAGGTTAACGGTGTCAAATTGAACTCGATTTATAAGGGTTATGATTAACACGCAAAAAACTGTTGTACATGAAAATAACTACTCCACTAAAAATAATAATTAATTGGTATGTATAATATTTGGATAGTAATATATCCATCATACTTTTTTGTAAATTCACTAAAATTATACATTGCTTATGTACTAAACAAACTCTTAACGCATAATTTTGGGACTTATTAAAAAGAATAGTAAAAATATTAACATTTACAATATTTCTATAGGCGTTAATTATAGTTCTATAGACTATGACTAAAAAATACAATTTAATATTTAATATAGTTATATAAATTACAAAGGTAATAATGAAGTTTTATAAGAAATAAATTGATGATGTAACAATTTATGAGACCTTACAAGATGATATGATTCAAAGATGATAAATCTAAAAATAGTATATTATTGTGGAGAAAAATTCAAAATTTTCTATATAAAATAATGTGCTAAATTATGAAATGCCATTATCAAGAATTTTGAAGAAAGGGGTACTAGTAACACATAGCCTTATTCTTTGTTTGTTTCTTGTTGTTATTCTGTCCTTTTTTCAAATATCAATTCTGTATTGAAGAAAGTAGATTTTAGATGCAGTGTCTCCTCATACATTAACAACCACTTTCTTCACCAATTTCTTTCACATAATTAATTAATCAATCCAAAAACACAATCAATCCAACATTTAATCCAAACACATCTACCTTTACAACACCCAATTCTCACTCCATTTCTCATTATGTCTTGCTAACTAGTAGTGAGAATATGAGAATTCTGTTGGGTTTTTTGTTTCTTTGTATTTTAAATTTTCAAATTTCTACTATTGATGCCAGACCCAACAAATTGATATTATATTCTGCAATATCTGTTCATGAATCTTTTTCACCTGCTGTTGCTCCAATTTCTTCAATGGGGGATTCTTCTTCTGGTATTTTATCCATTAAAATATCATTATCTTTATTTTTAGGGTTTATGAAAGTTTGAATTTTGTGTTCATAAATTTAATAACTTGATCAGGAACTCATGTGGATAGCACAAGCCCAAACCACCAATCACATTCAAATAAAATGCTTGTTATAGGACTCATTGCAGCTTCTTCTTTAATGGGGTTTATTTTATTGCCCTTAACCTGTTTGTTGATATGCCGCAGAAAGAAAATATTCAAATCCAGCAAAAGTGGTGCCAAAAGATTAGGTAACATCATTTCTTACATAATAAAGTAATGGGTTTTTTTTTTTTGTTTTTGAATGTTTCTGATTGATTACATATTTACATTTTACAATTTTTATTGTTTTTTTATGGTTTTGTAGATTCATTAAGAGGGCTTCCATTGAGTTCATTCATTAGTAGGACTAATAGTACTTTCAAACCCAATGGACAAAAGCCATCTGTGGAAATTATGGATTACAACTTACTAAAAACAGCAACAAAAGATTTCCATGAAAGTGAAATATTAGGCTCCGGAGGGTTCGGATGCGTGTATAAAGGTCAACTCGATGATAACTTATTTGTTGCTGTTAAACGACTTGACAATCAAACTCGAGATGCTGTTAAAGAATTCCAGGTTACTTTGAATTCCCATTGATGATTTACTACTATTTCTTGATTACAAGTTTCAATTTTTATTAATCTGATTTGGTTTTTGCAGACAGAAATCGACATATTAAGTAAAATTCAACATCCAAACATAATTAACTTGTTGGGATATTGTGTTCATGATGAAACGAAACTACTTGTTTATGAATTGATGGAAAATGGTTCCTTAGACACTCAGTTACACGGTGAGTCATTTTCGACCTTTTTTTAGCTTTTCATCTTACCTAATTTTCATTAAGTTTTTGTGTTTAGAAAATTTAATGTGAACGTCATTATAGGCCCTTCTTGTGGATCCAATTTAACATGGTATTGCCGGATGAAAATTGCTCTAGATACAGCAAGGTGGGACTTTTTATATTATTTTTACATTAATGACATTCAATTGTTTTCCTTTTCTTGAACTTGTGTTCGGGTTTTTATTGTAGAGGATTGGAGTATTTACACGAGCATTGCAAACCATCTGTAATTCATAGAGATTTGAAAACATCTAATATCCTTCTAGGTTCAAGATTCAATGCCAAGGTATTAGTTTTCCATTTTGGCATATACAGTATATAGTAGTACAATATACATATACTTTTTATAAACATACTCATTTCGTTCACTTGTCCTATAGCTTGCAGATTTTGGCCTTGCTGTTATGGAAGGGGCCAATAGTAAAAACATCAAGGTTTCAGGGACGATGGGTTATGTAGCTCCCGAGTATCTTTTAGATGGTAAATTTACAAGTTATGATTACAATTAATAAAATAAAAATGATAGATAGACCTAAATAAATCAACCTAATACTAGGTTTAACAAGGAGATTGGTACACTTACAAAATCTATAAAAATGATTAGAAGAAGAAATTAAATATCTCATGTGTCAAAAAGTGAATGGATTAGGCCTATTGTTAGCCTGATACTAGGTCTATATATCAAATTATTTATACTCTTAACGAAATTATGTTAATTGTTTTCTTTTGTCAAACATGGTTTCTTTTATCTGGCTTTCATCTTTTAAAATTGCAGATGCAAAGAAATAGAAAGAAAATCATTGCGTGTCAAAATAATGCTTTTCTTCCCCTTTCTTTTCAGTTAGTTGGGAAAGATAGATACTCCGGAGTACTTTTTTTTTCTTTTGCCTATTTAATGCAAAAGTACAGAACTTATTGCATTGGAACTTAAGTTTTGGAATCAAGAGCAAGTAAAATTATTATATACAATATATATATATACTTGGTACATGTGTTACAAGTCTCTATTGTAGTACCACCTTGGATTTGAAAATATAAGGTTTTGCAAAAAGTAGGTGGTCTTTTTAATTCATATGTAACTACTTTGAATAGAACAATGATTATAGTGTAAAGTTTATGACAAGAGGATTTATTGACTTTCTTTTTGTTTCTACCCTATCTAATATATATTTATTGGGTCATCTTTATAATTTTATATAATGTTGAAAAGATAGAGATCGGCCATATAATACAATGGAAGCATTGAGTGTGTACCTCAAATGATTGAGCTTAAATTCACGAGGATACAAGAGTTGAAATAAGTGAAGGGCAGTTTGGTCATCTTTTACATGTATTTTTGTATTTGCAAAATTGGATGGACAAGCCAAAAATCAAAACAACCTTGAACCATATGACTAGAGAGAAGATAATGAGCTTGACATAAGAAGTTATTTTCCGATAAATTGGATAAACATAAGTATAACTGAGACTTATATCTGTTAATAAGTGCAAATTATAGATCAATGGTTTACTTTTATTGTAAACTTCTTATTACCAGGAAAGTTGACAGATAAAAGTGACGTGTATGCATTCGGAGTTGTGCTTTTAGAGCTTCTACTTAGAAGGCGTCCTGTTGAAAAGCTAGCACCAACTGAGTGCCAATCTATTGTCACATGGGTTAGTTTATGTTTGTTAATAACACGTTTCTTGGCTATAAATTAATGAAATTTCCCAAACTTTGAAACTGAAATCGTCAATTTCATGAATTTTCAGGCTTTGCCACAACTGACAGACAGATCAAAGCTTCCGAATGTCATAGATCCTGTGATAAGGGATACAATGGATCTTAAACACTTGTATCAAGTACGTTAAGCACAATCTTTATGAAAACGGATCAGTATTTATGCAGCATGTTTTTTTAATAACTACTTATATGATTATGATTATTTACTATCACATGCTGAGTGTCAAAACGCACGTCCCAAACACTCACTTATATTATTTTTGTGCTAAAGAAAGATAAAATGTGGTGTGTAGGTTGCTGCTGTGGCCGTGCTGTGTGTCCAACCAGAACCGAGCTACCGTCCTTTGATAACCGACGTTTTACATTCTCTCGTTCCTCTTGTTCCGGTTGAACTTGGAGGGACTTTAAGAGTTTCAGAAAATAAGATAGCAGCAGTAACACTTGAGCAATGAATTCAGTTTTGGTATTACATGGTATTGGTGATTTGGCAAGTTTCCAAATTTGATTTACATAGTTGTAATCTCGTAATTATATCAAGTAAATCATTTTTTTCGACCAACATGCCTTTAGTCTAGTGGTATATAGGTGACGTATATTGACCTATATGATGGGTTTCAGTCTTTCTTGAAGATATATGTGGTGTATAATGTATATAATACTGAGCATGGGAGTCGAGAGAGCTGTGTCAACCTCGAAATCAACCCGATTAGATTGCAGCCTTGTTCCATTGTATTTGTTTTAATTAACCACATAGACAAAAAAAACTAGAAGAATAATAAAAGGAGAAAAAACCAAGAAGCCATTTTAGTAACATTAATAGGCATATACGATATGATTGTTAGATTACGAGTACATGATACAAGTGTACAACGATTCTTCCATCTCAATTTTTATTTGAAGAGGATGATAGATTTACATGAATCTATCGATTTGATTACATTAGACTTCCAATCAAATCTAACAACTATACTTAGCATATTTTCATCGAAGAAAAGCTTTTAAAAGTTTTTTTTGCTTGCCATATGAAATTTTTATAAAAAAAGCTTTTAACAAAATCTTTATCTCTAATGATAAAAAGCTATTTAAAACTTTTCTTTTCAAACATCATACACACACTTTCAAAAAAACTTTTCATGTATTACTTGAGATTTCTTAAGCTTTTGCACAAAAAAGTTTTTTCTCAAATGAACAAAATGCTTTTCTAAAGCTTTTTTACATTAAATTTTTTAGAAAAAACCTTCATTGGAGATGCTCTTAGTTCATTCTATATGTCGTTCTTCGATGTGTCACTTATTTTGTTTCTAGAGTTAATTACAATGTTTATCTTTATGATTTCACAAAAAGTATTTGTTGGTGCATATTTGTATGACAATCAACGTGTAGAAATCTCAACTTGAACAAACGACAATTTTTGTATGATTTGCGACAATTGCTCTTTTGCAACACTTAGTGTCGCTGCTACTGTTGGAGGTCGTGCAGAAACAGTATATATATCAGCTTTAAATTCGTTTTGAGAAAAAAAGTTTTTGAGCTTTTGACAGACATATTTTTCAGTTTATATAATTAAGTTGAGAGAGAGTTTGAGAGCTAATTGTATTTCTTTATTTGTATTGCATATCACTTCAAAAAATCATTTGACAAAATCGCAATCATATAAACAATTGAATTTGGATTCTACACGATTTAATTGTTTTAATTCGAATTGAATTCCGTACAAAACCTACAGTATTAGTTTAATCTTTTATACTTTTTAATTATAATTATTACAATTATATTGATAGTCTTTATTTTTTAAAATTATATGTTAAGATGTTCTTTTACACTAACAACCGTTAGAAACCTCAGTCAGAAAGTGTCATAAGACTTGCACATGAGGATACATCGGTAACTTTTATCCTTCTCGTTTTACTCTTCGTCTGCTCTTTCTACTTCCATCTACAGATGGAATTCTTTAAAATGGCTACAAAAATAAAACCTACCAATTATCAATTATTTCAAAATCAAATTCAACAACAATCAAACCCAAACACTCAATATATCTACAAATATATCATATTCACTCAAATATATACACATTCAGACCCCAGTATCTATACACACACACACATATATATATATATATACATAAACACACAGACCTAACCCTAGATCTAACATGTAGATGAGGAAACTTCGGTTGCTAGATCTAACAACAAACTCGATTTCTTTACCACCACCATTACTGGCGGCCAGATTTCAAATATAAAAAGGAAACAAAAACGGAGCTGCGGTGGTAGCCGGTGGTTGAACACCCACGATAATATTAACCGGAAAGAAGAAAAAGAGAAAGAGAGTTGCGGTGGTGGACGGTGGTTGTCGGATTGTTCGAGTTGCAGTGCTTGCTCGTGGTGGTTTGGTGGCTGCTGGTGGTGAAATGAGGTGGAGCGATGTGCGAAGGTTGCTATGAGACGGTGGGTGTCGGTCCGATGGTCGGTGACTGGAGTGTTGATGGGCTTGCGCCGCCATACAAATCTCGTACACGAATCTCGCCCATTAAACTAACTTAAATTCATATCCAGAAAGCTTCTTGCTCCTGTCTTCATGAGTATCTTTTTTTTCTTCTTTATTATTGTTTTCTTTGTTATGGAAGATTAGAATTTAGAAGTAAAAAATAAAATTGGATGTTGAATTTTTAGTTGATGGACAAGCTGATGGTTTTCTTTAGTAGAAAAAGGGTGTTTCGGTGATTGTGATTGCGATTGCTTGGTCAAAGTGAAGGTGGAGTTGTGATAGGTGGTTATTGAACTTGTTTTTCCCATTTTGTTATATTTTTCATTTTATTTGTATTGCAGAGGGAAGTTCAAATTAGAATGGAAATTTTAGTGAGAATGAAGGAATGAATTCTGACCATCCATTTTACAAAATTCAATTTTTCCCTAAAGTTAAATATCTCACAAACGGCTAATCAAAAAATTATAAAAATTGCACCATTGAAATTAGCGTTCTTTTCTCTACGATTAGAGATCACTCATGACATATTTTCGGTAAAAAAATTTTTTTTTTTTTTTCTTTGGGTTGAAAACCAGTAACACATGTGTTAGTGGTTGGTAACACATGTGCTAGTTTCGGTAACACATGTGTTAGTGGCATGTGTTACTAACTACTAACACATGTGTTACCAATTTCAAAACCCACCAAAATATGAAGAAAAAAAAAATTCGTCGAAAGTATACCTTGTGAGATGTCTAATTGAAGAGAAAAAAATGCTGATTTTTATGGTGCAATTTTTATATTTTTTTGACTAACCGTTTGTGAGATATTCACTTTTTAAAAGTGTTGGGGGTATTATTTTTTTGATGAGATGGATGGTTGAGATTGATTCCTCCATTCTCACAAATAATATCCATTCTCATTTGAACCTAACTCTTGTATTGTATTAAAGAACTAAACATATTAACTAAAAATTTATAATAAGTTTAAATGTCTAAATTACACTTACATGTTTTGCACATGATACAATTCGTTTAACCGATGTTAATTTAAAAGATCATTCATGTAATAAGTTTTAAAAATAAAGACTATCAACATAATTAAAAGGTATAAAGGATTAACCAGTATTTTCTGTAAAAACGTAAGGCTAAACAATGTAATTAACTCTTATTTTTATTATCCAATGTAAAGGGATGAAATCTTCATAACAATTTGTATTTCGTGCAAACAAGATCATGCCTTAATTTCGTCGGTGTGTGATTCCAAATTGACCCGGAACAATGTTATATAAAATATAAACAAAAAGAGTGTCTAATCAATATATTATTTAACACTCATATCGTACTCCGTATATTTTTTCTATTCCTCTGTCAATGATTATTATGATATATATCAAAACATAAATATATATATATTAATGATATCTTTAAACACATTTTGTAGGCATATGTATACTTTTTCTTTCTGCTTATTGGTACATGGCGAATCAAAACATTATATATTTCTGTAATTGTATACTAAAAATTTAGATACAATTGACCTGATATGCATATAAACCAAACTCCTACCAAATTGACCAACACTACAAAGATACTCAAAATTAGAAGACTTTCGTCTTTCGTATTGACGTTGTACTTACACCAGCATTTTTTTCCTTTTACACAAAGTTTGTGCATTGATAAGCTGTATTACATGCATAAACGGTGAAAATGTAGATATATGAACAAAATACCATGATGTAAATATGACCTCCCATTGAATTGCCTTATGAGACAACCAAAAATGTCTCTCACAAGTCAACTAGTTGAAACACCCAATTTGGTTGATTACACCTTATTGGATAGGGCGATGATTCGTACGCCATTTAAATCTATCCGTACACCACTAAACCTGTTTTACAGTGTTGTACAGTACAAAATTAGATTTAGTGGTAAATGGATCAAAGGAGGTGGTGTACAAATCACTCTCCTATTGGATACCATCAACAACAACAATACTCGGTCCCGCGAAAGGCAAGGTACGAAGGAGGTAAGATGTAGACAGTAGTACCTCTAACCAATAGTAGAGAGACTACTTACAGAAGTCCTCTGGCAAGTGAGTGTATATGTGTATATAAGAAATCAATATATATATATATATGTACACAAAATGTGACATGTATATAATAAGTAAAATCTTTAGGTATACTAAATAAACGCATATAGTAAGTCGCCTATGAAGCCTAAAAGTACCTCCAGAAAACCTAAAGACCAGATTCAATTATCCTAATTCTACTTCTCTACATATTCCTATCAAAGGTCATGTCCTCAGACCGAAGGAGCTCCTTCATGTCTACCTTCAATCTATCCTTCTATTCTCCCACCTAAGTTTTAGTCTACCTTTTCTCCTCAAGCCATCAATAGTGAGGGTTTCCATTCTCCTAACTGGCGTTGTCTTGGATCTCCTTCTGACATGTCCAAACCATCTTAGTTTTCCTTCTCTCAGCTTATTAGTGATAGTTGCGACTTCTAAATCCCCTATTGGATACTATAGAAGATAAAATACCTTCATCAATGAAAAACTGAAACTGAAACTAAAACAATGAACACTAATGGTGATTAAGCTCCAAAAACTTCAAAAATCCAATTAATATTGCAAACCATTATATTCTCAGCGTGTTTAATCTTGCTTCTAAAATGGTCCAACAAATACCTTCCCCAACCCAAAGGGAATAAACAGGAGATGTACATAACTTCAGCTACCAAGGGTTTTCTAACAATAAGACGTTACATTATTACAACGTTTCTGCAAAATTATATCGTGACAGAATAAATAAAGGTAACCTGTTGGATTATTGATGGTGTTTTTCTGAATAGGTAGTGATGGTTTTTAACTGACATTGTGGTAAGAATCGATGATGGCATCAGCAAGATACTCGCATTTTGCAGCAGATAAACCAGCTAATGATATTCTTCCGTCTTTTGTCATGTAAATGTGCCATTTATCTGTCATGTTATCGCTCTGGCAAAAAAAGTAAACAGAAAAAGTTAAGAAATTCGTCCAACAAGCAAAACAAACTTCTAACAAGGTCAAGAAATGATTTCTATTTTATAAGTTTCAAGTTGAGAATCCATGAACTAATCATCATAAATATGTAAATTTGGTTACAATGGAACCATGGACCAAAGACTTTTTATCCTTTCGTCGTAATTGTAAATCCTTTATAAGTACTTTTTGATCTAAAGTTACATGGATGGATGATCATTATCAAGATATGATGATATCAATTTGAATCCAAAAGACTGCCCTTTGTCACTGTAGAATACCTTTTAAGAGTTTGGTTAATAGTCACTCATTTCTAAGTAACCCTACAAGTAAATAACTTTGTCCAACTTTAGTATTTGGTTTTGCACAAATGTAAAATAAACATAACATGTTAGACAAGTGAACGACTCTGAGAAGTTCTTTTATTACATTAGTAAGATGATTTGTATCAAACAAAACGCCAGGCACGTTGGCTAAGAAAAATTAACATTCATGAAACTACATAAGCACAGCCAAAAGTTGTACAGTTTATGTTACAACAGAGTAGTGTTGTAATGGAACTCATCAAATTCAATTTTGAAACATCATGTTTTCCTGAACATTAGAAGTCTGTGACTATATATGTACTATGAACTACTCTCAGCGGTACTCCACAGTCCATATGTCCCAAAAAAATGCAATTAGAGTTGACATATAGTCTGATAAAAATGTAAGACAACTAATTATTGTGGGCCCCTGAAATCATAATATGGACATAACAAAGAAAATCTATCAACCAAGTAGAAACTTATAATGAACAAAACAGTAAATTGTGAATAAAACTTACCATAAAAGAAATTTATTTAGTTTTACTCACTTATTTTTTTTCTTAGAGAATGCAAAGTCAAAAGTTTTGCATTTTGTAGGACAATACTAGTTGTCCTTCACAACCTTCATGTCGCATATTAATTATTCGTAAAAATTTCAATGAAAGGACAAAAAGATTTTAGTGGGTCAACACGACCCGTAATGAATTGTTTGACCCGTTACCAGCCCGCCAATCTTGCCACCTCTAGAACAAAGAACTTGCCTATAGAAATCTCTATAAATGTATAAGACCTCCAGAACATGCCTATAGAAAACTCTATAAATGTGTAAGCGGCAACATTTAGGTTAGTGAACATTACCTGAGCTCTGTTTAGACCAGTAAACGAAAACATGCCGATTTGCTTAAGAACAAAAGACCAATCCTTTCCACTCTTATCCTTTGCAGCGAGATTATTGTACAGCTTTTGTCTCACACTTTTGATCCTTCCAGCCATCATTTCCATTTCCTCTTTCCACTCGTTAAAGAAATCTGGATTCCCTACAACATTAGCAACAATCCGAGCCCCATGAACAGGAGGGTTTGAGTACATTGGCCTGGCAATTCTTTTCAATTGGCTCTTCACCCTGTATACACAATTGCATTCACACAAGTTAGTTCAGCTGTACGCTGATTATGTTTCCAACATTATGTGTTATGGTGGTCCTCATAGATAAAGATATATAAAAATATATATTTTGAAATCTGGTATTATATGATAGACCAAGTAAAATACAGACAATAAATGTGATATATTTGGTGAGTTGAATACCTCACAGCTGCATCAACTGATGAGCATAGCACATTAATTGCCCCAACCCTCTCAGCATAAAGACCTAAATTTTTACTATATGATTGTGCAACTAGAAGCTCCATTCCACGGGCAGCAAACAACCTTACAGAAGACGCGTCTTCATCGAGACTTCCACTAGCGAATCCCTGCATAATAATATGAGATTTAATATCGCCTCCATTGTGAAAAGATCTATGAGCGTATATAAACCCTCTATGGTGAAAAGATCCCATTTTTTAGAACAGGAAATTAGATTAAAACCCATCCAGAAAGAAGGGAGAAAACTACAAAACTGGAACTTCAAGGAGGACACCGTACCACAAAGAACTCAAAAGACTTAAAGCCTTAAAATATAACCAAAATGAAAAGATCCCATTTTTAGATCGAAGATTTAAACTAAAGGTGGCAAATGCTAGGTCGGTGATTGGGAAACCGATTGAAAGGGGTGAATTTATAAAAATGGGTTGGGTTGACCCATCAACACTTTTTTGTTAGTATCTATTTAAAATTTAAAGATAATTATTGCATTGAATAAAATTATGCTACTTTGGCAAAATTATAATTTAACTTCTTTCAAAATGAGTTATAAGGTAATAACTTATAAGCATTTGAAAACACAACGGTTAATTTTTCACCTGTTTAACCTGATCAACCAATTTGACAGATTTCCAGTTTAGCTAACTTTAAAATAAATTATATTCCTTGGACTCGTTGGAGATTAAATTCAACAATGGTTCGAAATTGCCACCTCTAATGTAAACCTGGTACTCCTAAAAAGTGAAATTTAACATACTTATATATGACTTTTAAGCAGTCACATGGTATGCCAAAAACAGATGCAGGGAAATTCCTAACTGACAATCGGATGAAAGGATGGTGTGTCTAGTTTTAAAGACTTGAAAACGTAAAAGAAAGAGAGAGCCATAAATGAGAAGAGAAAAAAACCTGATAGGCAACATCGAAGAATGAAATATGGTTCTTCTCTTGAATAACATCAGCAATTTTCTCCCATTGTTCAGGAGTAGGATCAATGCCTGTTGGGTTGTGAGCACACCCATGAAGAAGCACAAAGGATCCTTCTGGAGCTGCCTGAATACATAAATTTTATTTTAATTCTAAATACTGATACCAAAAGTAAATGGAGTAGTCAAGATGAAAATGATATTCGTTGGCAAACAATCATGGTGACAAGGTAGACATTACTTTTATATCTTCAATCATCCCGTCGAAATCTAGGCCGACTGTTTTTGGATCATAGTACCGATACTCAGACCAAGGAACCCTAGCATCATTGAAAATATTCTTGTGATTACCTGCAGATATGATTTATTTGCACCAAATTATCACCTTTTTGTACCCAAAAGATTTACAGAAACATAAACCAAACACAGGGTAGAATCTGCACCCCAAGTGGGAGAAGAGATTAGAACTTTTGCTCCGGGGAAGTATCGCTCAATGAGTGCTGCAGCAACTCGAAGGGACCCAGTTCCCGAGAGACCTTGAATGGTGGCAACCTGCATTGTATTGAAGAAAAAATAAGTGAAAAATAATAATTTGAACCCTACAATCTTTGAATTCAAAATAACAACTCCTTAATCATACTCTTTGTTCATGAAGGACTGGATTATCTGCTCCAAACAACAACTCAGCTGTGGCTTTGTTGAATGCAGCCAAACCTTCAATTGGAAGATACTGCAGTTGGTAATCACGTCAAAGAAGCCCATTAGAATTAACATTAATTCCCGCCAGTTAAATCGTTGGATCATTAATAACTAAAAGTACCTCCTTGTTTTCTCCCCTTTCCAGCATTAGATTCTCAGCCTACAAAATATATTATTAAGCAGTTATCATATAAGCAAATAATACTCTAGACATTCAAACTTGTGACTCTTAGCATTTAACAAGTACATGTGAGACACCCACACAAAAAAAAAATAACACTTGCATGAGAAATAGAGGTGGCAAAAACGTGTGGGTCAAAACAGGTCTGGCTGCCCTGACCTGAAACCCTTTTTGTCTGTATAATTTATATTTTCTAAAAGTAAATAGTGTGTCAGCTGTCATCTATAATTGCAAAAGATATATTAATTCAGTCATAAGATCATTTTGAATAAATATAACTTTGAGGTTTTATGCATTAAATATACACCTTTAACGTCATTTGTTCAACCTATTTTACCAGTTACTTTTTAGCTACTTTTTTTATTCTTTTGAGGTTTGTCCCGTTAGAGATGAAACACAACCCAGATTGACCAATTCATAAGTGTATGTCAAAACTGCCACCTCTAGCATGAAGACATGAGTCGGTACTAACAACAAAAAGGGAGTCATGCTTTACCTTTTTGACAACTTTGAGCACATAGGGCTGAAGTTCTTCTGTACGATATGCTCCGACACCAAGGTTGAGCTTCATATCACTCGTGTCAGCTTTGAATGCTTCAGAAACTCCAAGAATTGGATCAGCAGGAGCCATTGTTATGTTATCAAATCGTGAAGTGTTGACAGCTACAGCCATGGTTATTCGACCCTGAGACTGCAAATACGATATGCAGCTTGATATCAGATGAGATGCAATGAAATCTAGCGGGAAGATGGTCAAATTGTGATGAAAGGCTGTTGCCACCTTTTTACCAAATTATAAGAAAATTGTTAATTGTAATGCAAGGAAATTTGCATCGTTAAATTCTTAGCATAAAATGTGATCAGCCAAGCCCAACAACGTGACATTTTATACACCAATAAGATTAAGTTTACTTGAGGAATTACTTAGGTACATATGAATGATCTTTTCGAGACCACAATCCCCAAACTAATTTTATATCGACTGGAGGAACGCATTTTGTTGGTGGAAGCCCTGTCAATGGGGCAAGTCGGGTCAAATCTTGTCATGTTCCAAAGGGTCATAAGATCCAAATAAATGGATCTGGATCCGGATCTGGCCCGTTAGCTAATGGGTCTTGATCCGACCCAAGATCCAACTAATCCAAATATATGGATCTTGACCCGGGTAGTTAATGTAATACTATTGTTTAACCAAAAAAGATATGTTTATTATATATGAAAAACATTATTTTTATGTTCTTTTTATTTATAGTTTGATTTGATACAATGCAATCTTCCTATATCTATTCTTAATTATACATTGTATTATTTTTGTTTTAGTAAAAGAAGCTAGTTTTAGGTCTTTATTTTAATTACTTTTACTGTGTTTGTTTAAATAGTGAATATGTAGCAGTTTCGATTTCAAACTAATGTTTTGCATAAACGACTCTTTGACGATTGAAATTGCACCTTAGGTCATCTGTTATTGCTGTTTGCTATTAATATTATTTGCTTGGTATGGAAAAAAACAGTTGATGTACATATTAAATTGTGATAACATTGGTAGCATACATCAAGTGTTTGATGAAATACCTAAATGTGATGTTGTGTAAAATTATCAATTGTATGCTAGCTGCTTATATTCAATAATATATAGAATTAGTGACTAATAACCAACTGATTGTATAAATAAGTTTAACGATTTATCTGTTCATATGAATATGTCAGTTCTTAATTATACAACTGATTGCAAATGGGAGAGAGCATAAAATTTGTTGATCCGGAGGTTGTTGTACATGTTAAAACCGACACATGAAAAAAAGGTTTTAAATGATTGATGCTAGAACACTGTAAAACAAGAGATCCATGTTACTCATAAAAAACTAAGGAGTTAATGACTTTCAAGTAGCAAATTTCAAGATGTTGCTTTTACCTACAAGTTAAGATAAATAACATATAAACATATTTCGGAATTAAGATACAACTTGTATTTCTTTCTTTTTTTTATGTTAATAGGTGACTATAAGTTTTATACCATTGTTTATATAAACTTAATTTTTCAATTTTATTTTCATTTTAGTTGATCCGGCCATTTTTGTCTATTGTGTTAATTTAGTTTAAAAAACATGTATTTACAAGTTAGCAATTGAGAAATCATTATGTAAGGACATAAAGTGTAAAATTATAGAAGTTTTAAATTTCATTTAAATAGGTCGATCCAGACGGGTCATGGGCCGCCCCAACTAGAGATCCATCTAAATGGGTCGGCCCATTGAATCACTTGTCGGTTCCATGGGTCTAGTTTTTTGACCCATTGGGTCACACAAATGGGGCGGGGCGGAGCGGATCTAGATCGAGATCTACCCCATTGACACCCCTAGGCCCTAGTTGGTGGGTGGGAATTGACATTATCCTACCAGTTAACACAGATCTTAAGTAAACAGCTCTGAAAGATAGATGCAATAAAAACCCTAGCAAGTCACACTAGATTGAGCATTTGAGCATCATAAGCAAAAGCTTGCTACAACCAGACAATTTCTGTATAGAAACAAGAAAGACCCTCTCAACTCTCCTAATACCAAAAACACATCAAGCAGGCAGCATCTTGAACCTCACACGCAACTTTTTTATATATTATAAATTACACACATCTCTTGCAAAACTGGAACCTACAAACTTTAGGTCGGTGGGCTTATACATTAAACGGAAACCTCATACGAAACTTGTGCATGTGCAGTACAACTTTCGAAAACGAAAATATAGAAATATGAAATGATGTATAATACAAATATATACCTTTGTTCTCATAGACAGAGGCTGTTTTTTCTTTCCAAAGAAAGCACTTTTAAACGAGCTTCCAGACTTCATTTTATCCTGATTATCATCAACAAAACCAAACATTCTTAGATCACTCGTATTCTTCAAGATCATTACAAACTACATATCACCAGTAACCAACATTCTTCTCTTCTAATTATTATTTTTTACAATTCTTTACATCAAAAATAAAACACAAATTAACAATACCTTGCACTTGTCTTGAAAAGACGACGCAGCAGACGGAGAGACTGACGGCAACGAAAGCAACGCTGAAGCCATCTGATATTCAAAAAATAAATAATAAAAAAGATGTAGCATAAAGTAACATGATATACTTGAATCATATCAATTGACATTGATAATTAATGCTACACTAGTGTTCTTGTATAACTTAATAATGCATTAAGATATTTGTACTTTACAACTTCTAATGCTGGTACCAAATTATGAAGTAACTATCAAAAATTAGTATCAAAATTTGATAAGTAAACTAAAGTAATAAACTTAAATAATATGCACAAAATAATTAAGCATAAAACATGATCATGATCTAGAAGTAGTTAAATCGAACAAATAACTATTGTTACTAACCCTTGGAGATTGGATAAAGCGAAGTAATAGTAATTAGTAGTACATTTACAGGTGAACAATAGATATAAATAAAACGTATAGAGAAATAGAGCGTTTACCTGTGAGGTTGCGGCGGAGAGTAAGAGAGTGATTTTTGGGTGGGGCGATTATGAAGAAGATGAGCGATGTAATCGAGAGCAAATGAAATCTATGCAAAATCCTATTTCATTTATATCTGATCCTAAAATTAATTATTTATTTAATTTAATTTAATTTTATTTAATTAAATTCGAGATCATCATGTTTTATTATTGAGATCAATCCGTTAAATTTTATTAGACAGTGATTGTTAATTGTTATCAAGTAGGATAAGAAAATAGTTATATTTTCGTGAATTTTATTTATTTTTATGATTAAGATATTTAAAATGTTATTATCAGAGAGCTCACTTGAAATGAATAAATATGTGTTTTGTTTGTGTTTTTTTTTTATTAATTTTAATTGTTGTATCATATTTAATCGATTAATTTAATGAAATTCTGAGTTTATAACTAGGAAATTGGGTAAGTTAACAATTTTTATAAATCCACTTAACAAACTTGCAACAAAAGTTAATAATATTGTTAACAAAATAGCACCAGATTCCTCTAGCATAAATTGTGAAATTCTTTTTAAAAATATCTATTCATATAATATTTTTTTACAAAGAAAATAAGAACTAGTGTTTATTAATAAATATTTTGATTACTGATTTATATAATTGATAACCATAGTTCATTTCTATTTTAGACAATTGATCCAATATGAAATAAATAGTGACTTACTGACCATTTTAAATTTAACATACATTTAGATGCACCGAACAACTTTATTTTTTTACTTATTATTTATCAAATTTGTTGAATGATTGAGATGTGTTATTGTAAGAACTCGTCCTCGTCGTTATTTGAAAATAATTTTGAAACACCGAAAGGTCAAATTGGATTCCGGGCATGTTTGGCATGGAGCTTTTAGGAGCTTTTAGAAGCTTTTTGGAGCTTTAGCTTTTAGTTTTAGAATGAAAAGCTCCTACGAAAATAAAAGTCTTGTTTGTCATGTACAAACTTTAGCTTTAGAATCCAACGAGAAGTTCAAATTTTCAAAGCTACTAGAAGTAGCTTTTCGCGAAAAACTCCATTTCTAAAGCTACAGCTACAGCCTACAGCTACAGCCTACAGCTACAGCCTACAACTACAACCTACAGCTACAGCTACAGCGTACAGCTACTTCACCAAACATACCCTCCTAATAACTTCCTCATATATCGATACTTAATGAGAACGTTAAACTTTTAAATGAGATGTTTGTAGTAACTTTCACCATGATCTTAAATTATGATTTATGATTTAGAGTTATTGAACTATCTCATTACTCTGAGATTTGAATTCTTGCAAATATATGTCCTACATGGATAAATGAAAAGAAATTTGATTATATTATGAGTCTGAGTTATCACTTTTAATAACTTACACCATATATTTTTAGTGTTCAAAGTTAAATAAGAACATCTTATAAGCGTAATTTTGTGAGATCAAAATAACTTTTATCGTGATTTTTAATTGTGATGTTAAATTAACAGACACATAAATTATTAAAGTTCGTAAAAATAATTACATATTTATTAACCGTACTAAGTAATTCCATAAAAAATAAGTTGTGTATTGAAAATATTGTTTGTCTTTTAGACTTTTATTGTAAGCGTAACCAAATATACAATGTATTCATATTTTATTGATAACAAGGAACTTTCAAAAAAAATAAATGACAAATAAACTAATTGCGAAACCTAGTAACTCTTGATTGAATTATAAAATGGGTAATGTCTACACATGATCATCGAGGGACGTTTTCTTTGTTTTTTTATACAATTTTGTTCTTTAGGGGATGTTGAAAGATACCAAGAACTAAAGTTATAATAAGATACATATCGTAAATTTTAAGAAATAAGAAACTTATAATCGTTAACTCATCTATGTTACGTTTTTCATATTTATAACCTACATTTGGATTTAATTTAATTAACTCATAAATCTTTCCATCATTATTGTTTATTATAAATAATCATCTTTTAAGCATATATTTACAACGAAACATTTTACAAAACACAAAATTCATGTATTAGTTTATAAGTTCTATAAAATTTGTGATTAACTCGTTAAATTATTAACAGTAATTACTAAATAACTCGATCATCATGAAATTTGTGTAACTTAATTAAGACGTAATTTATTACAAATACAACACAAATTCGTGGGATCATTTGTGTCGTTTTGACCATTCCAATTTACATTTTGGGCCATTTCAATCCACATCATTTGATATTGCAATATACACCGTTCGGGCCTTTTCAATCTACATTTTGGGCCTTAGTTTGGGCCGTTGCATACTTATCAGCTGTTGAGGAATCTTAATTGCAGGGGAAAAAATTATTAAATATTAATAATAAATTTATGCACAAAACAACACCTACACATTCCGAAAACAGCACCAAAAACTGTAGATTACATAATACTACACTAAATTATGCACAAAGTAGCACCTAAAATAGCAATGAAATATCACTAAAACAGTACTGTTAATGACAGCCTAAACAGCAAAAAGCAGTAACGAAACGACACCAAAACAACAACAAAAATAGTAACAAAAGAGCAGCAAAAATACCAAACTATGCAAAGATTGCATAAAAAAAATACACAGTACTAGTTACTAAATTAGCAATAATACTGCTCCAAAGTTGAAGCAATAATACAATCAATCTTTTGGGAGAAGACAAAATTGACTAACCTAATAAATAACAGTTATTTAAGTCTTTAACTAACTAAGGGTATTTCATCAACTAACTAAGAGCCTATAACTGGTCTCACAAAGTTTAATCAGCATTTTGTGTACTTATTAACAACTTTCTACGAGATACACTAGTGGTGTAACACTCTGTAAGTTTTCATTTAAATTATAAGATATAACTTCTATATATGTAAATATATGAAGTTATACAAGTATATCTATACATTTTGTAAGTTTTCTTTTAAAGCAATTTCTTGCAATTAAGAACTGGCCCAGGATTTTTTGATTGATATGTTATTCAAGTAGCTAGATCAAAAACTGAAAAATAACAATCAGATTTTATAGATAAATCAATTATTTCAAATATCCACTTACGAAACAATGACCTAGCGACGTTAAGGTGACCTCTAATCATGAGGTCGTGGGTTTGGGTCAAGAGATGGACAAATGAATATATTAGTGAAAAGATGTATATATTCATAATGGAGTGTGTAAGTTCATTGTCTTTCTTAAAGAAAAATTATCATGAGTTATTGTTTTAATAATACCAACATGTAGTCGCTTTTCTTTCAAGAAATTTAATACAATCATGCTTGAACTTTCAATTACCATAATAGAGACTTGAAATTTGATAACATGTCGTGGTTATGATTGTCTTTGTCTCCAATAGATGATAAAATCGAAATAAAATGTAACATCAAGAACCTTTAGATATATTATATCTAATTAGCCATTATTTTCATATTATCTAATTGCCATCGTTGAAAATCAATTAACTTCATGATTATCAAGAGACAATATAAAAAACTAACTTAAATAGTTGTGTAAGAATATTAAATTAATATATTAATATATTTAATTTAATATGAGATGAGATTATATAAGTAAATTTTTATATAAGTGATAAGGACGTAGCATGTGTTTTGCCAACATAGACGTTTGAATAATGTGGACGCTGTAATTGTTGTTGTTTTATAAGAAGCACAACCATCGCCGTGAAATGGACTAGGAATGGACCTCTCCGGGTTCTCAGATTCTGGGCCCACTTGACGCGTTAACCCAATACTTCATTTCTTCTTCTCTGTTTTTCGTTTACAAAATAGACAACGCGTCCACCCATCTATCTATTATCTTGTTTATAGTACATATTTTTATTATTTATCTGAAGAAATTAATTATCAAAACTTAGTATTTTTAATTTAAAGAATTATATATCTTGAGGCCACTTAAATATATCATTTTGATTTTGAGGGTCACTCATATTTGAAAATGACTTTTTAGATCATTCAATTTTATATGTTGTTCCATGTATGTCAAATTCGGCTAAAAACTCATTGGAAATTTTGAAAGGATACAAATATCCCTGTAATTATTAATTAACATTATATATATATATATCATTTTAGTTTATTTAAATATAGGGATATTTGTGTTTTTTTACACTTTTATGATGAGTTTTTAGCTTGATTTGATATATATGGAATAACATATAAATATAGGTGGCCTACAAAAATAAAATGGTATATGTGGGTGGCATCGAGATGTATTCTTCTTTAATTTAATATTATAATAATAATAATCTAAATGAGTCAAATTTCATTATCATTGATTAACCTAATGAAAAAGAAAAAAAAGTTTTATTGTCGAGATTTACTGTTATTTATAAACTTTATTTTACATTGAATTGTGCAGATAATTTGCTAGTATTACAAAAAGGGTTTTTGAATTTTAGCCTAATTGGACGGTTTTTTCGTATTCTACCACAAGATCGAGCTTCCAACACTACACACCCTGTGTCTAGAGATAACTATGTACAATTCATTGAGTGTAAAGAATTGTTAAGACAGTGAAATTTACTCTAGTATAAATCATATGAATTGTAACACCATATATAGTTCACAATTCAAACGAATACCTTATGGTATACAATACAACAATCATTCATGAAGCCATGAAGGGACATATTCATTCATTAAATTAAATGGCCATACCTTTTACTTTCATTAAATGATATGGGACATATACATGTTAGTTGCAATACGATCAATATCCTTCTACCAAAGACGAACATGATTGCCAACATCATTTATGTTTGAGACACGACCTTTGAAAGTGGTCAAAAGAAAATAATTGAAATGAGAATAATAAAATTCGTTACGAGACACGACCTTTGAGAGTGGTCAAAAGAAAATAATTGAAATGAGAATAATAAAATTCGTTACTGCGTGTTGTCACTTAATCTTGCGTAACTTCCATCACATGGATATGTTGTACTCGCAGTTGTCTCTTTAGACTTGTACGAAGTTATATATACATATTATTTTCTTTTGTTTTTGATGTAGAATAGGATATATGTTTGTACCAAATAATTCTCTCTTTAAACCAGTCGGTAATAAATAGAATAGCTCATAATGTTATACTTATGTATTTTCTTTTATTCTCAAATCTCAATGTGAGACATGAACCTTTACCCACTATTTTGATATTTCATTACAACTTTTTAATTGTTTATACATTTATAACAGTTGATATATATTAACTATATAGGGTTGAGTTCAAATGAGAATGAGAATTTGAGTGAGAATGAAGGAATAAATCATAGCCATCTATTTGGCGAAACCCAATTTTTTTCCCATGTTAAATATTTCAAAAATGACTAATCAAAAAATTATAAAAATTACATCACAAAAAACATCATTTTTTCTCTACGATTAGACATCTATCATGCTATACTTTCAACGATTATTTTTTTTTAGTGGAGTTGAAAACCGATAAGACATGTGTTACCAGCGACTAACACATGTGCTACCAGTTTTCAAAACCCACCAAAAAAATAGAAAAGAAAAAAATAAAAGAAAAAAGTTCGTTGAAAGTATACTTTGTGATATGTCTAATCGAACAAAAAAAGTTGTTGATTTTTATGATACAATTTATATAATTTTTTGTATAGTTGTTTGTAAGATATTTAATTTTAAAAAATATAAAAGTATTATTATCTTAATAAAATAAATAATTAAAATTAATTCTTTTATTTTTAAGAAAAAATTTGTTCTCGTTCAAACTTAATTATAATTATAATAGAATAATTATAATCATAATTATGTTATATTAAGTAATCGGAACAAGTAATAAAAATCGTAACCTTATCTGCTGTGACGTTGTAACTTGTACAAAAAAACAAAAACAATAGTAAAACATTACGTGTATGATGTTCGGAAAAAAACACTAGCATGTGCGTTGTAGGACCAAGTATTATTTAAATTCCACGAACCTACTAAAACCATTTTCATGGATAACGACTAAATTTGTCCACAGGTAGATTTAGCCGAAATATTTACATACTTTATCGGTCTAAATTCTATTACTCCGTATAAAATTTTCCATTTTGTTATTTTCTGAAACAATATATTATTCATCTTTAAATTTCAATTAATCGAAGAGTTTTTACAAATTAATAAAAAAATTATTGGTAAAATAATGAATTAATAATATCTTTTTAAAAAAAATAAATAATATAATATAATATATATATATATATATATTTGTATTGAGACCAATAAAATTTATACTTGCAATTAATTTGGTACAAAGAATATACTGGATATGACTCCGTGAGTATATTTAAAGTTATACGCGTAAATAATTAATTTAATATCATAATATGCAAAGTCAGATGTATACATGAAGTAGTAACATATTTTAAGCAACAAATTAAGAAAGGAAAACGTACGTTTAATAGTTGCAAGTTTATATAACCCTCGCTAGTGAGTAATATCATAAAGTATCACGTATATTCACATGCTCATTAATAACCTTTTTTGCTAGATGCTAAACATTATTTCGGAGTTCTATATTAATTAATGCTAAAAATTAGTGATACAATTAAGGTAGCAGAAAAAGTCGGAAAGAGCAGCCAAGAAACGTCCATATATTGTTGATCTACCCTGACATCTTTAATTTCTGACAATATTTATCTATCTTATTATTTTTCATTTCTTTTGGCAATGCAATGCATATTTATATATTTTTAGCAATCAAATTCACCAAAGTTATAGGTTATTCGATATTTAGTTTGTCACTAGCTGAATGTGTATGCATTGTACTTAAAGCGATCAGATTATCTAAATTAGTAGTTAGATACAAAAGTACAAAACTATTATGGTATAATTAAATTTACCAATATTTTGTCAAGTCCACATGAAGAAAAATAAAGAGTATGGGTCGATAAAGGGTATATATGTAATTAGCCCAAAAACATTGCATGGGATTCGAACTCGATCCACGTGGTTCTATATTTCATATAACAAGGGTAGGAATGATCTTTTGTAGTTTTCCTAAATACTTGGCATATGGCTATATGTTGCCTCATCATGGGAGCCATGTTAGTCCTACATCTACATTTTCAACCAACATTACATAATTTATATATGGGCCATCATTTCATTTCATATTAATATGCTCATCCAATGATCAAACTTAACTAGATACAAATGTTGAAAAAATCATGGTGTGTTGTGACTTAGTTGAAATATTGAGTGTCTATAAGTTCTGTTGCATTTTTCGTCATGCTATAACATATTATAAACTCAAACAATATGGTTAGAACGTCACATAAAATCATCTTAAATAATATCAACAAGAGGAAAATTTATTATTTCAAAGTGTATTATACTTTACTTCTTTTTCTATCGTATAATGTGTACTTTTAAAACTTTTTATTGTATGTATTACACATATCAATTTCGTCTATTGTATGTCACTTTCCTTTTTGGTCATCTATTGTATATTTGAGGAAACATACAATGAAATACTAAAAAAGAAAAATGTACATACAGTAGTCGAAATTGACATATTTAATATATACAATAGACCACAAATAATAGTACATCACATACAATAATAAAAAAGTTAAAATATAATACATTTTAAAACAATAAATTAAGAAACGTGTTAATATTTAAGTAACTTAACTTTTATATTTCTTCTTTACCTCTTTACTTTTAAATAATAACACATCAGTCTGTAAATTGCATTTGTAATTCTAGAATTTTTGATATTTGTATTTGGAAACCACTAGGTAGTATCGTTTGTAGCCCACCTTTTTTGTAGTTTAGATATATATATATATATTATTGATCAAATGAAGGTCAGATTTCAACCATATGCATCACCCCATGCTTTCTCTAAAATTTATAGCTCCATGACTCATTCGATAACTTCAAAAAACAAGTTGAGATCCGTGCATGCAATAGCTTGTGACGTCCTGTGTTTGTCAGTTGAATTACCAAAACCGTATGGACATATTGTAATTAGAGTTTTATTATAATTACACTTATTAGGGTTGTCAACTTATCGGTAAAAGGTTATATTTTGAATTCAAATGAGAATGAAAATTTTAGTGAGAATGAAGGAATGAATTTCAGTTATTCATTTTGTAAAACTCAATTTTCTTCCCAAGTTAAAAATCGCACAAACGGAAAATCAAAAAATTATAAAAATTGCATAATAAAAATCAGAGTTCTTTTTTCTCTACGATTAGACATCTCTCATTATATACTTTCGACGAAATTTTTTTTTTTTTTTGGGGGGTTGAAAACCGGTAACATGTGTGTTAGTGGTTGGTAACACATGTGTTACTGGCGACTAACACATGTGTTACCAATAGCTAACGCATATGTTAGTCGCAAGTAACACATGTGTTACCTAGTTGTTGGTAACACTTGCGACTAACACATGTGTTACCAGTTTTCAAAACCCACCAAAAAATGAAAAAAAAAAGTTCGTCGAAAGCATACCTTGTGAGATGTCGAATCAAAGAGAAAAAATGTTAATTTTTATGGTGAAATTTTTATATTTTTTTGACTAGCCGTTTATGAGATATTCAATTTTTAAAAATGTTAGGGGTATTATTATCTTGATGAAATTGATGGTTGAGATTGATTTTTTGATTTTCATAAAAAATTTCATTTTCATTTGAACTTAATTCTTTACACATAAGTAATTGTTTATTACTTTATTCATTTTATTTTTACTGTCTTCAACAAAAATATTGTGATTTAAGATAGGTTAATAAAGTAGCAATTTTATACTAATATTCAAGATAAGTTTGATTTAAAATATTTATGAAATGAATTATTTTAAGTAATAAATGAATGTAAATTTAGAAGCTTAATGATTTTTATAAGTTATTTTGTATAAAAGAACAATCTTTTTGAAAAAAGTATATATATCAACGTACACAATAAAAATGAGACGGAGATAATAATATCTAACCTCCAAACATTCAAAAGCGATAACCAGCTATAACCATGAAGTACAACAATTTTAAGAATACAAATCATTCTTAAAATTAACCTTTAGGAGCATTAATGTCATTATCATTTTTCATGTAATTATGTACATCTGTTTATGAACAAGAATATTATGAAAAATAATGTCAATTTGCAATATTGCATAGAAAGATATTGTTGGAATATTTGAGAATTGTTTCAATTTTTGGTTATATATATTTGTAATAATAATTGTAATTATAATTGAGGCGAAGGACGACAATCTCAACAAAATATGGTAATTGCTCGTACCAAATAGAGGGCATGTGGTATAACATCATTTAATTAAGATCATGGCAAACAATAATTGTAGTCTCTAGTAGAATACTCAAAATAACCCTAACCACAATTGGATTAATCACTATTAATAAACCAAATAATATATCGAAATCAAAACTAGGGGTTTGATTGAAATGAAATAATTATTGATATGAATTGGTGTTGGCGCATGATCATTTTACTCATTGTGTCTCAACCTAGGATTGACTCAATCATTGGTCATCTTTTCATGTTCATATGCCAATAAATATTCCTTCATTTTTTCAACAAAAGTTTCTTATCACAATTCACTATCTTTCTACGGATATAGTAAAAATTTCAACATCACCGTGGTAAAAAGAAAGTAAAAATTATAGGTTACTAATGACTTGGTAGGAAGCCAATTTGTTCTCCCAAATGGAGCATGCATTGAAAACCTTTGTTACTACCGTTTATGGAAAATTGCTAGAGTCATGTCAAACATTAAACAGTTTGAAAATATCCTTTGATTTGTGACATTTTTTATAATGGGTGTGGGTTAGTTTTTCTGAAAACGACATTTTCTAATATAATATCTTAACAACCAACTTGAATAACACTTACAAATGATAAGATATTTTTTTATTTAAATGATAGAAGATGAAGTTAAACACTTGAACCAAGTTGCTTGACTTTTAGGGGTTTTTGGGGAGTTGTTTAGGCTCATGGGGGGCTTGAAACTTCTATATGCTACGAGATATGCTCACATGGAGGATCTTATAGACCATGACCCTAGATTTCATTTGAACACTATAGTAACTTGCAAGTTAAAATAACCATAAGATTTTGTGTAATATCTTATGTCTTCTAATTAAAATAGTTTGGTTGAACTTTTCTTTAATTATATAAGTATATTTGTAGAGCTTTTTCTTGATGGGAAAATATATGACCATGCAAATATACAATAAGTATTCCGAACATGAAACAAGCTAGTGACTTTAAGACAACTTGTGGGTGAATAATAATATTGATTTAATTGATAATAATATTAATTTAATTGATAATAATACTTTGATATTTGCAAATAATAATATTAGTCTATGACTCTAGGTAAATAATAGCATCAGGCAAGTATATGCGTTTTTTTCCTTCTTTTTGTTTTTTTTTTACATTATTTGTTGGGTAAAAGAATTTCCTATCGTTGACATCACATTAGTTAGACATGAAGTAAAAAGAAGATATATAATTTTACCCTTTTCTTCTACATATTTTGTTTTATCTTAATATTCATATTTATATTTTATAATTGTTCAATGATAAATGTTTTATATGTCTAAAAATATATATTTAGATTTGTGTTTCAAATTTGATTGATATATATATATATATATATATTTATAATATAATATAATAGAATAATTGATAAAAAAAATAAAAAATAATAAGTGAGTTTCACGTGTCATACAGTATATGAATTAAATATAAATTTAAACATATATTTTTAACGTATTTAACATTACTCTAATTTAATATTCTTTTTGATCTATTAGTCTCAAATCAAAATGTCATATACTCTTTGTTAGAAGCTATCAAGGAAATTGATGCGACATCAGTTTTACTATATCTCATCCAAATGAACTACTCCATTATTCATCCATCGCATTTCATCGATACTACCCTATATGTCCAATAAAAGTTTAATAAATATTTAAGAAACTCCAATCAAGGTATATGTATATTGTAGAAAAATAAATAATAAAAAAACCAAAACAATACACATAGAAAGATAATTTGACACACTCTTCGTTTTGTCTTTTAGCTAGAATATACAATGAAGGAAGTCTTGTGAATTGAATTTAGCCACTTTAAATTTGTTTTTTTGTCGCATTTTAATTATATACTCAACTAATCATGTCAATTAACCAACTGTTAAACAATATATAAAGTAAACCAAGTCATTTGCCAATTTCTTGTCAGCACTCCTGAATGGCCCCACTCTTTGGTTGCCAGAAGGTCATGAGGAAAATAAAATGGTACACACCTTTTGTAAAGATCAACATTTTTCTTTTATGTAAATTCTATTTAAAAAAATCTTTTTGTAACAATTAGCATTTTTTAATCAATTGTAAGTAAAATTTTAGGTTTGAAGAAAAGTTTGTTTCCATATTTAATTCATATGAATATACAATGAACTGAAATGTTTGTGACACATATGCAAACTCCTCTCTTAGAGGTCATTTATGTTTTTCTTTTTTAATACATAGCTTTGTTTATCCCATATTACATAAATGTATTTTTTATTATATGTATCATGTGGAATATTTGGAATAAAGGTATCATGCATATTCTTTATTGTCCAAAATAAATAAATAAAGAATTTCCTTCCCTCTTATAAACCCCTCAATCTCACCCTCCATTATCCTTCCCTCCCTTTTGTGACACAATCAAATCTTTTTCATCTTTCTAATTTCAAGCTTTTGACTTAATCAACACATTTCACAACCGCTTTGTACCAACATAACATGGCTCGAACACAGCAACGATATCGCGGTGTCCGCCAACGACATTGGGGCTCTTGGGTCTCCGAAATTCGTCATCCTTTATTGTAAGTTCACATTCCCACAATGCTCTCGTGACTTCTACATTGTGCGCATTATGTGTACCTTTTGTTAACATTCTGTTTTTGTACCTAAAAACAGGAAAACAAGAATTTGGCTAGGAACTTTTGAAACAGCCGAAGACGCGGCTCGAGCTTACGATGAAGCAGCCAGGCTCATGTGTGGACCACGTGCAAGAACAAACTTCCCATATAACCCAAACATGTCACAAACAACTTCATCTAAGTTGTTATCTGCTAATTTAACTGCAAAGCTTCATAGATGTTATATGACTTCACTTCAAATGAGCAAACCATCAATTCAACAACAACAACAAATGCTAAACCAGAAACTAATGTGTTCCACAACTCATTCGGGCGAATCTTCACCTGAGACGAAACCAACGGTTGTGATGCAACCACAAGTTGAGAATCAACATCAGTTTTTTGCAAAACTTGAAGATCAACATATTGAACAAATGATTGAGGAGTTACTTCATTATGGATCAATCGAGCTTTGTTCCATCGGTCAATCGCATAAATAGAAGTGCGATTGTGTTTCTGAATTCAAAAGTCAAACATATTGACAGTTTCTGTATAAAATTTGACTGGCAGAGTTTAAACTAACATTTTAAAACATTTATTCTGGATACAGTGGTTATTCAGAAGAAATGTTCTGGAAAACAGTTTAAAACGACTGTTTGTCCAATTTTATATACATCCTTTTGATATGGGGCGAAAATTGTATTAGTATTAACCCATTCTTCTGGAGCTTCTGTTTATGAGGCCTATATATTCGTGTAGGTTAGATCATGTGTACTTTGTAGTTTCGAATGTTTTATATTTATCTTGTTGATATGATATAACAGATGATATAAGATAATGAAACGAGTGCATTGTAGATGGCAGAGATATACAAGGTGCAATGAAGGAGAGAAAGAGTTAACCTACCGTTTATAAAAAATATTTATTTATTTATTTATTTATTTTGTATTACATTACATAAATAATGAAAATGACAATTTGGTTTGTTCATTTTGAGGATATTCCTAAGTGCTATGAACAAGGTAGAATTCAACTGTTTGCAACATGTATGAGGAGTTACTGCTGTAACTATTTTCCGATTGAATAAACTTTAATTATTTTACATATGTATATTGAATATTTATAATAAAATAATAATCAGAAATGTTAGAAGGATAGTTAAGTAGGGTTTCAGACATTTCCAATGTACTGATTTAAATGCTTGTACCTAAATTTAGTTTCTCCATCTTTGACCGGTAATTATGGCTAGATTTGTTCATGACATGTTGAAAAAAGGTACAAAATCTATATAGCTTTGTATGTATGTCCCCTATATTCTTGCAACAAGGCCCATCTATTCAATTTATGACAATATAATTTAATATGTTCTAAATTTATATTCGTTACAGACATTTTAGGAACTAGTCCCATGATTGGAACGTTCTAATTTTGTTTGATTGATATAGGAGATGAATTAATAGGCCACAATCAGGTGTAATTGATACGTTCCTTCAACAAGAGTTTATGACTTGAAACAACTCGAAAAGGATTCATTATTGATTTGAAAACTTTGATATTTAATTAATGTTTAATTGTATCTACAGTAACTTTAATCATCGCACTAAGAGTAATAATTAGTGAATTCTAAAATAAATAAAATAAAAAGTGTCGGAAATCAGTTGAAAACAGAGGAAGCAAATAAACCTTTTTGTATCCGTGTAGTGAAAAACAGAGTTGCGCGAGCGATCCAGAGGAGGTTTCAGCTTTGTTTGCTTCTAATCGATTAACATAAGTTATAATTAATTATGGTTCAAACAAATTAATCTAATACATTCGTTCACTTGGTTTTTAAACAGCAAAGATAAGAATACGTATTATTTAACTTGTACACACTTGTTGATCATGCAGATATATATTTGTTGTTCACGTGTTGTTGACATCCCAATTGATTATCATGTGTGTGTATACGCTCGTGTTATTTATGATCATAAATATGAGTGTCAATGATTCACCATCATCATATTCAATCTTGATTAAAACATCTCGTTCCTTCTTCTTTAGACCTGATTACTTTTACCATGATTTCTAGTTTCAAGACCTGTTAAGTCTTGATACTTATACTATCGTTCATTATTAATTTAAGGATTAGGGAAGATCAATGATTTTAAACATTAGCTTCGAATAACTCTCCGGTTCTTTCCAATTTTGAAAGGTTCTCAGATTTCTTAAAAGGGCAAGATTAAAAATGTTAATTGATTCTACAATTATCAAAAATACTCGGGCATGTAGCCTTTGGTTGTTGAGACATAGGTATTTGGAAGCATCTCAGGTTCAACCTTATAAATAGCGAAGAGGAACCTAATTTATTAAAAAAATAAATTTTAGTGTTATTAGAAAATTGGTTCGACTACCATTTAAACGGACCACTAAATGAGTTTGATTTTACCTATCACATAATAGATCTAAGACGGTCTAGTGTGATAAGTTGAAATCGATGAATTTCAACCTTTTTGAAAATACTTTGTATGTCTTTTGAAAAAGGACATGTTATACATCAAACTTAGATACCGAGACGATATGTTTTCTATTAATATAACATTCTTTCTTAACAACCACCACTTCACGCAATTATTCACCTAGTATCTAAAAGTTCGAAAAACCTATACTTATAATCGTTGTATTTAACAGTTCATGTGTATTTAAAATTAAATCAAGTCAATTACAGAAATCAAAGCAACAGTTTTGCAAATACAATGTTTTTCTTTACATTTAATAAGAAAAAGGAAAAGAAATAGTTACAAGCACATTATTGCCATTAACTCTGATTTCATGAATATTTTGAGCATGCACACACTAAAATTAGACCCACTCAAATCAAATATCCTTCAAAAATATTATTTAGGTCGCATTTGGTTCGTGGAATTTTTTTTAAAGGAATTAGAATTCATCAAATAAAAGGAAATTTAAATTCCTTTGTTAGAAAGAATTTGATGAAAATTAACTTTATAAATTATTCAATCAAACAAACTAATGAATGGAATTTCAATTCTAATTCCGTCAAATTCCAATCAATTTCGTGAAACAAACGCAACCTTATAGTGAGTTTGAAATTCTAAGGTTATAAAACTTATCGATGTTTGAACTTATTTTTTCTTATAACTTCAAATTTTTATTGTTATTATAACAAAAAAGAATTAAGTTATTATAAAAAACAAGCTACAGTAAATAGCTTTTAAAAATAAGCTTAAAATTTATAAAAAAAAATTATATAAATACTTTTTATATAATTATTTATTTTTTATTTTTTATGTTAGTTCATATCTTTATACTCATATCTTTAAGCTTCGATTATTTTTGTCAACCACTTACAAAATGATAAGTTTCAATTTTCAATTTTCAATTTTATGACAAACACTTACAAAATGATAAGTCTGTCTTTACTAATTAGCTATTTTTGACAAACATATTTTTTAATGTCAATGGGTTAAACAATATGATTAATAATGCGGGTGAGATTGTCCCCTTTTTCAAATAACTTCGTAGAGATTAATCGGTGATACGATTTATAGGTTTATCTTTACTACTTTTGCTTATTTACCATGTTTCTAAGATCCTATTTTTACCTCTTCCATCACACTCTCTTTACGTACAAATTAGCCCGTGACATTTCAATATGTGGTCGTCAGTTGATATTAAACTAGGTACCATTTCCCCTTGCAATTACAAGGGATACATTAATACTTTAATGTTTTGTTTAGTTATACACATTCTTAATTTTTAACTATCTCGACATTTATGTTTTTGTGGTAACGTAAAATTTGAATTGAAAAGAAAAAGATCTCATCAATTTCTCACTACCCTTTTACCGGATCAATATATTTAGGAATATACATATCCCAAGTGACCCTCAATATACTTTCTATTCTGATGTCTTAGAATTGAAAATTGGATGCCACACCAGCAAGAGAACTAAAGAACTGACCCATAATTGAACTATGTCTATCTCAACGTCGGAACTAAACTTTTCAGTGTCACGTCATTTCTTAATATTAATACAAATACATTTATATCATTTGAGAGAAATTACAATAATTAAATAAAATACGTTACATTAATAATAATAAAAATATTTAAAAAAGTACGTTACAATAATTAAAAAAAGTACGCTACGTGAATGGGAAAAAATTACTATGTGAAAAAAAATGGTAATTATATGTAATAATAGTAATAATTATTTTATATAATTTGTGTGTAAAATATGTAAAGATTGTCAAGATTGTCTGTAAAAAAGAATGATAATAGTATATATTTTATATAAGGAGAAATGAAAATTGTTTAAAAATAGTAGTTGTGTCCCTACTATCCACCGTTCTTCTTCTATTCTAGCAACACGAAATATCCAGGATAGTTCTCGAAGATAGAACATTACCTATAAGAAGATGGAGAACAAAAATGTCATATGGAACAAAAACGGAAGATGCACTTCCCGTAGAAAGTGATCTAATATTAAAAGTTTTTATAAATTGATTCATTATTAAAACCCGTGCAAACTTAATATCGATTATTGTTTTTCTTATTGTTTTTCATTGAAATCTTCACTTAGTTATGAAGCAATTTATTATTTAAGTTAGTTTTATTATTATTATGCTCCTTGCGTTCATTGTAATCTTTTAATTTAAAATCAATATATACAATTCTTAATCATCAAAGTTCATTTAAGCTTAGATATTGTATGTCTTTTGTTAGTGGAAGAAATAAAATATTGAAGTTAAAAGCATCAACACTTTTAAAAATCCCATGAAAATTTAAATTGACAAATTATCACGATTTAATAGTGAAGTTACTTAAATGTCCCTCTAAATGTCATTATATATTGTCCATTTAGTTTACCGATTAATTAATAATAAGGTATAATCAAAACTTGATGACTTTTATGCTAGAAATTTCAAGTTCTTAATGGAAATGAATGTAGGTGTAGTACCTTTATCATCTCATTAAAAATTGATGTCATGTTAATTTAATCATGTGAGTAATGTTTTCTTTTTCTTTTAAAGGTAACTTAAATACTTAATCATCCAAGTTGCATATCTTACATAACAATTATCATCAAAATGATAATACTTAATATATAAAAAACACAATAAGTATTATATTGTGTTTCTCATTTTGCTATAATATATATATTAAATTAATATTAATATGTTAGGTGATGATGTTTCCCTGTTTGGGGAATTGATTTTGTTCCCCACAAACATAAATTGGTTAAGAGTTTCTCATTATATTGTTTTACTTTTTTGTTTCAAAATGATAATAGCATGCTTGTGAGTTTTCCATCATTGGTTGTTTGAATTTGTTGACATTTTTTTTCTATTTATTTTTCTTTTTACCTCACCAAACTTTTACTTTTTATAATTATTCTAATCAACTTCAGATTTTTAATCATTACATTTTTAGTACAGAATTCTAACAAACGAGGATTGTTTTTGTTTACGTTTTTAGTAAGCTATATAAACTAACCAAAATGCTGTTTGTTTAATCCGGAGTTCTACTTATATTGTTAAGAAAAAATTGAAGAAATATTTCAACTTGTGAATTTAGCCCAGGGTTAAGTAACACGTAGAAAAAATGTTTTATTATTAATTAAAGGGTAGTAATTTGTATTTCATTAAAAATTCGTGACAACACTACTAATCAAGCATTATATTATTATAATGAACAACGCGTTAAAATATGATTAGTGGTGTATGATTAACTTCTGATAATGTACAAGTTGTCACCCTTAATCAAAGGCTTACAAAATCTAAGTCTCAAGAACCATGTAGCATGTGTGAGTTCGTTACTTAACAGTTTCAAATATCACTTATCACTTAATCACTTTAATTAGCAATGTGTGGATTTTTTATAGTGATCAATCAAGTATCTTGATTTCGTTTACACAATATTCTGTTTAGTTACTTAACTTCATAAAAATGATCATGTTAACCTTCATACATATATATACATATACAACTACAATAATATGAAAAAACTAATTTGTTTATTTTAGCCGAACCAACATGAATATCGTAAGTTTCTCTTTAAGTAATCGGATAGCTTATAGAATTACAGATGTTTTTGTAATTTAATTGTATTATAATCTTACTTAAAATGACTGAAAAAGTAAAAGAAAATGGATGTAAAAGGTTAAGATAAGTCTGTGGTTCGAAGTGTAAGAGTCAAAGGCGGGGAAATGGGACCTTCCACATATCAGAATAAAGTAGTCAAATCCAATCAGTTTAGTACATATTGAATTTCAGGTCTAATCAAATGTTATCTCTCTTTATTTATTTTTTGAAATTGAGCTACTAACGGTACTAATTTAATAAGAAAATATTAATTTGAAAATTATAATTATATAATTGTTAATTAGTAAAATTAATAATATCGAGTGGTACATTAAAATTATGCCTTTTTGAAATACAGCTAATTTTAAAAATATATAAATTTTAATCGTTTGCACTCTGAATGCGAGACAACATAAAAATAGGAAAGAGAGTTTAACTTAAAGCGTGTTTGAGAGCAAACTTTTTAGGAATTGTAAGGCCTTGAGTTTCTAGTTTTACCATGTCAAACACTTATCAAACTAATATTTCTTTGGCAAACAAAATTAACTGAGTGAGGCTTATATTGTAAAAATAGTTCCCTAAATCCGTTATAATAAAATTTTCATCAGCTGGCTTTAAAGTGTGTTTCTTTAAGCTAATGCTTCATGCATACACCAATTTATAGAAAGAGAAAAAAGTTATGTTATAGAAAATGAGTGGGAAACAGATGGAATTGTTATAGGAAATGTGGGAAAAAGATATTTCTATAGTTAATAATAATATTACTTTCGACTGATGGTCAATCTATTTTTTAGTTTTTTATTAGTTCAGTGTTAAGTCAGTATTTTTTCAGAAAGACTGAAATACTGTCATTCGATTGCTGATCTCCAGAAAGACTGGACTCATCATCTATTTAATTTTTTTTTTAATTAATACAATTACAATTATAATTTTAAACCATAAATTTAAAAACATAAATATTACAATAATTAATTAAAAAAAAACCATTACATTAAAAATAAAAATAATATTCATCGACTAAAAAAAAGTACGATTACATTAATTATTAAAAAAAAAAAAAAAAGAGTAGTCTCGTCCTTGTTTTCAAGTGGTGGTCTTGGTCGTCGAAAACACAAACCATAATCGTGTTTCACCTCCTCCTTAACTTGGTAAATCATTTTAAGATCGTAGGGTGGTAAGTTTGTTGGTACCGACATAGCGAGAAACTCAAACACTTTAAACATTGTCGTTTATCCGTCATCATTGTTCGTTTATTCGCCTCCTCCGCTATCATTTCTATACTCCTTTGTTGAATTTTAGCGGATGCAATAAGTTCTTCCCAGGCGTCCTCACTCGATTAACATATGGAAGTAGCATCTGACGACCCCGAACTTTTTTGACTTTTTTTACTTTTGTTTCGACCTTGTAGACGGCGGATCGGGTCGTCGGAAAAAAGATTTTGCTCATAGTTGGAGTCGGGTTTGGGTTTGGTGTGTCGTCTTCATCGTTGAGGTTGACCGGTTCGTAAGCTTCTTGTTCCATGGGTCGTTTGTTGCTCGCTAGACCATCAGGAAAAAAAAACTTTGGATAATCTTTTAGAATATGCCATGCATCTTCGTAATTTAAGTTCGTTTTTGTTTGTTGTTTGAATTATTTGCGGGCGTTCAACATAATGTCTTTGATCCCGTTCCCACTTTCCCACAAATTTTTAAATTTGGTGTAGATGGCGTTAAAAAGTTTGACATCTCTTTGGATTTTATTCCATTTTCTAGTTAGTTGATCCAAGGATCATTTGGTATCAACTATAGAATTATAGTTTGCCATGATGGTGCTTGACAAAGACTCGCGCATTTGTGAATTCCCTCAAACCGCATTTTCCAACGCATCGATCCACCGTTCCGCCAAGATCCTACTTTCTAGATCGGTCCATAAACTTTTTTACATTTACCTTTCCCTTTATCACATTTTTCGGGTTCAGGTACGAATTTGGCTTCGTCTTCGTTTTCGAGTGGTGGTGTTTTGACGTTGCGGAATTTATTTTGGGATAGTGATGTTTAGGGGTATTAGCCAAATTGTTGTTGTTGTTGTTGTTGTTGTTGTTATGCTTGGTGATACATATTGAGATGAATTAGGAGCGTGGGTTGTTGGATGAGATTGAATATGGGTTAACAAGATGTATGTATGGAGCAAAACCCATTGGATTCTCGAGTAAGTTGTTCCACATATCGTTTGATTGTGATGGTTGAGAGTTGTGTTGTTTTTAGGCATTTTTTGGTATGATAATTGATAAATGAAGTTGCGTGAAAAAGAGAATGAAGTTGCATGTAAATAATAGAAGTGATGTGTTGTAGTTGGGTGAAAAAGATAATAAAGTTGTATGTAAATAGTAGAAGTGATGAGTCGTAGTTTGGTGAAAAATGTAATGAAATTGTATGCAAATAATATAAGTGATGAAAGTTGTTGTTTTAGTTGTGTGAAAAATGTAATGAAGGTTTATGTAAATAATATAACTTATGAAAGTTGTAGTTTTAGTTGTAGTTATGTGAAAAAATGTAATGAAGTTGTATGTATATATTTAGGAAAAGTTAAAAAAATAAAAAAAATTTAAAGTCCAGCTCATGTGACCGTTTTAAAATTATTATTTTTTTGAATTTTTACATTTAGAGACAAAAAAAAATTGTAGATCTATTTGACCATTTAAGAAAATAAATAAATAAATATATATATATATATATACTTTTTGGGCCGTTTGAACTTGGGCCCACCATGCCCCACCTTGCTCCCGTCTTGGAGTGTCCTCAACAAGAAGAAAACAGAAAGACAGGTCGTTGCCGTCGGTGGACGCGAAAGACAAACGAAGGACGGAATTGATGACACCGGTCTAACGTTCCATAACTTTTATTTTCATTTTCATTTTATCCTTAACGGTTAAAGCACCGTAGTGTAGATGATACAAGTTTGACCATGTCAACCACAATGATGGTGTCGTTGTCACTATGCTAGCGTAGTATGCCCATGAGGCCATCACACCGGTCACATCAGATGATGCGGGATGCTCTAAGCCACATTTTTATACCCTAATAATGTCATACGTTTAGTTAATATGTATTAACTATCGTTAAAAGCTCCAATGTTTTATTTGGCTTAAATCGGAAACAAGAAGAAAACGTATAATAAAAACATGGTCAGTAGTTTTCAAATTGACGCGTCTCACTGTGCCAAACTCTTTTCATATAAAAGTGCACTAACAAATTAATTAATTAATGTTTTATAATAAAACCATACATGTACATATACATATACAGAGTAACAAAATATAGGGTAAATTACATTCTTGTTTTATGGACAAAAAATGTAATTTACCCTAGAATATATTATAAGAAACTAGATTGAAGCTAAGCAAACAACTTAAAAGAGGAAAGTCGTAGCTAGGTTTATTAATTATTAGGAACATGGAATGCGTTGACAGTAGGGTTAGTATACATGACAATATTGTATAACAACCATTCACATGTGAAAGAACATGCTCGATCATGTTATCACGATTGTAACCATCAACTATATAGATGATGCCCATGACGTATTCTTCTCTACTGAACCAATTCGAGGACAATTAGATGACCCAGCTACGAGGAAAATGACTTTCCTTGTAAGTATGTAATTATTTATCCGTTTAAAAATGGATATCTAAGAAAAATTATTTGATTTGTCAGGGGTGCTTGTGGGAGGGGTGTGCTACGACAAAACAAGGAAATGAAAAGCCGTTTTGATAGTTTGAAAATATATCAATTTTACTTTTATATTCAAAGTAGGTTTGACTAAAAAATATTCAAGAAACGAGTTATTATGAGTAACAAACGAGGTAATTTTGAGAATTTAATGATTTTTTATAATTATTTATTTACATATGGACAATCTTTTTGGAAAAAACTAAAAGGTAAAGTGAGCATTTAAATTATGATGGAGAGAGCAATATTTTGTATATATATATATATATATATGTGTGTGTGTGTAACTGTACTAAGTACTAAGTATGACCAAAATGATTTAGTGGTTGACGTCATGATATCCTCATAAAAGGTAGTAGGTTCAAACCTCACTAATTACACATCTCGAGGTAGCCAGTGAAAGGGTCATAAACGGTCACAAGAGATACCTTAGTTAGACCGCGTATATCTGAGTAAAAATAGTCGCCATCCCCAGCTTACCTGAACAGAGTAAACCTCCTCGGTTTATATAACTCTACTAATGACCAATGATGTAGAATTAATATTACATACTATAAGAGTGACATGTGACAATGAGAAAGGATTCATGTTCAGACCCCACTACTTGCACATTTTGGGTGGTTAAGGAAAGAGTCGGAAACGCTCCTAAATACCTTAATTAGGCCGTGTGTGTATAAATAAAAATATTCGCTATCCTTCAATAACCTGAACAGAGTGAAGGCTTATATAACTCTGCTAGTGTCCATTAATGTAAAATAAATATTACATAATATAATATGGACACATGACAATAAAAAGGAATAAAAGTAATTGATAGGTGGATATGGAGAAGTAGTTGGCTGTATAAAAGAGAAAGAATAAATATAAATCATATGCGATTCATCGTATATAACTATAGTAATCATCATCAAAATGGTTTAGTAATTGGCGTCTTGAAATATCCACAAGATGTTTCGGGCTCAAACTTCACTAGCTGCACATTTTAGGGTGGTTAGGAAAATGACTAAAAAATGTCACAAGCTATCCCGATTAGATGCATATATATGCGTAAAAGTACTTATCCTTCTCAGATAATTTGAACAGAGTAAACCTCTTTTATTTATATAACTCTACTAGTGTTTGTTGATACACATATTAATATAAAATGAATAAATATTACATAATATAATAATTATATGTGACAATGAGAAAGAATAAAAGCAATTGATTGGTAGATATGAAAAGTAATTGGTGAAATAAAAGATAACGAATAATTAAAAATCATATACAATTTAACGTATAGAGTAGACATGCATGTCTTTAATCCTATATTTTAAAATCATTTAGCATTAATCATTCTAATAATGGTAGGATTGGTAGCTCATGGAAATCTAAAAGCCCAATTTCAGGTCCATTGATTTTGGCCCATGAGTATGCACCGAACTTAGTCCTTCAGTAACCGGGTTGTACCAAAACTGGAAAAGGACTCAAATAGATTGGATCATTGAAGAATACGTACATAGGTATATATGGGCTATCAAGAATAACTAATTAAACATGAAAGTCATACTTCTAAACCGAAATTTTAGAAGATGGGCTATTAAAAGGTTTACGTAAATCATAGTAATAATTTGCGGCCCAGTTAGTTTGAGAATTCGTACTAATCTTAAATAAATATAATATAAAAATCAATTTATAATTTCATCACAAATTCAATTAATTAATAAAATTAATTTTATTAATTTAGTTGAAATTAAGAACCTAATAACATCATAAATCACAAATAAAAAATCAGTTTAAAAATGATGTCATTATAAATTCAATTGACCAATAAAATTGTTTGAGTTTATTCCATTGATTAAAATTAAAAACATAATGACATTATAAATCATGACTAAAAAATCAACTATATTTAGATAGTTATATTTAAAACGAGATAAACTATAGGAACAAATAACAATTATTACCTTAATCTAAAATAACAACTCAATTTTAACTCTTGTAGCACACTTCTTACTTTTAGATTGTCATTTTATAACTAATTCTTTAAATAATTTTACAAGCCATTCTAACAAATAATATATTTATGTTTAATATAATTAATTTAATTTTATCATTCTATCTATTTAATATTAAATCACAAGGATATGAAACACACTTCAATAAATATTCATTACAACTAGTATTATTATTTTCGTAGAATATTTTCAACTAAATAGACAAATAATAAATAGCAAATTTACAGACACATATATATACACGGATGAGCTTATATATTTTTTAAGTATTATAAACAAATCAAATGATGACAATTTGATTTTAAAAATTATCATTTAAAATAAATTATTATAAATATTATATTATAAAATTTTTATGAATATATTTCGCTCCTTCTCGTAAAACTTTTAACTGGCTAAAACAGTTTGTAGACTAGAAAAAATTATGTAAGTTTTGTTTTAGAGGTATCAAAGAAATGATGATGATATATTGAATTAAATAATAATTGGTTTATGAGAAAGGTGGAATATGATTAAAGGGTGGGACAGTAGGTTATAGCTGGATAGTAAGTGAGCACTAGAAATCTAGCTGTATAATATGTCTCCCACAAATCAAGGAACATAAAGTCCAAATGCTCCATAGTATGTACCAAATTAAGGATGGTGAACAACAGGGGTTCCTAAGTTTTAATAAATATAAATAAATTATAATAATAGAGTTAGGTTCAAATGAGAATGGATATTATTTGTGAGAATGGAGGAATCAATCTCAACCATTCATCTCATCAAAAAAATAATACCCCCAACACTTTTAAAAAGTGAATATCTCACAAACGGTTAGTCAAAAAAATATAAAAATTGCACCATAAAAATCAGCATTTTTTTCTCTTCGATTAGACATCTCACAAGGTATACTTTCGACGAATTTTTTTTTTTTTTCATATTTTGGTGGGTTTCGAAATTGGTAACACATGTGTTAGGTGCGGTAACACATGTGTTAGCTGCAGTAACACATGTGTTAGTAGTTAGTAACACATGCCACTAACACATGTGTTACCGAAACTAGCACATGTGTTACCAACCACTAACACATGTGTTACTGGTTTTCAACCCAAAAATAAAAAAAAAAAAAATTTTACCGAAAATATGTCATGAGTGTTCTCGAATCGTAGAGAAAAGAACGCTGATTTCAATGGTGCAATTTTTATAATTTTTTGATTAGCCGTTTGTGAGATATTTAACTTTAGAGGAAAATTGGGTTTTGCAAAATAGATGGCCAGGATTCATTCCTTCATTCTCACTAAAATTTCCATTCTCATTTGAACTTCCCTCTATAATAATAATAAAATTATCGGATTAATATATTATATTGCATAAATAATACTCTCTAAGAATTTAGATGTATACGCATCTAAAACCAATAAAATTGATGTGTACAATGTAGAAAACTAAAATATGTTGAATTTGCTAGAGTGTCGATGCACAAAAAAACAAAAGAATCCAAGGGTGATGTGCAGTTTTAGCTAGTTTTAGTAAGGTATGAATAATTTGTTTTCGGTGTACAAACCCTATATTTTGTACATCTATATACATCTAAAAACTATTGATCCAAACTAATACTTAGATTGTTACTTACATTTGGTCTCAGACTCTCAGTCCTACATAAGAATATTACATATTAAATATAAATATTCAGATGTATATGTCAGTAATTCTATGAATTTAATTGGTTAATTTTTTTTATGTTATATCAATCTTTCTAAGTATACACCACATATGAGGATATATCGTATGCAATACATGGTACAATTATATACGACAATAGTTTTAATTTGTCTTTTTCTTATTGTTTTTATCTACTTTTATAAGTCGTGAGTTCGACAATTATTTTAATGAGGTAGTGTTTCAGAAGGAACAAATTTATCGCGACACAGACTTAATTCAGATAAAGTTTTTCCAGAAAAAATGTCGCGTCCAATAAATTCTTTGTACCAAATGAGATCAGAACCTAGAAGCTCTCTTATTCTCTTTTCAAATTAACAAACTCTCATAATTTCTTGTGCTCAAAATTAAATTGTACATTCTATAACGTAATTTTTTGTGCCCAGAGTAAAATACTACATTCTAGAAAGTAATGTTTCATTTATTAACAATTCGCATGCCATTGTGTTTATATATCGAATGAGTACGTTGTGGCCGGTATCGAACAAGTGTCCGTTATATATGGGAAGTAATTACACTCATTTTATTTTTATATGTATTCTGCAATTGTGCATCAATGTGTTATATCTTGTACATTATGATGTAATATTGTGATGTACACGTACATTAAAAACTAACTGTACAAATCAGGTACCGTTATATATGTAACATGTATGACTCATTCACTTGGTCATTTTAACTAAGTTCTACCAACACAAATTCCATTTATGCATTAATTACATCATGCAATACATATATGGTAAAACTTTGTAATAACAGGGTACAAAGTAAATTTGTTGTGTACATAGATTAACTGGATATATCACTAGCGTATATGATACTATTCGCAAAAAAGATTAACTGACGTTGATATGTACGTTTACGTTTTAGAGAAGTTTAATTAAAGGATAGCTAGCTAGGTATACGTGGATATATAAATGCAAGAATTAATATATATGGAAAAGAAATTCGAGATACAAAAATACAGACAAATACTACGTCCTTTTTATATGCCTTGTTTTATTATACCATCATTAAAATATGAAAAGACACCGTATATAGGTAGAGGCAGTATCAGAGAAAAATCAGATGGGACAAAACTTAGAAATGTCTGCGAATCGGTTTCATCAACTCTAAACTTTTTTCTTTAGAAAAAATTATTTTAGTTTAAACCAAACTATCGAAATGAATTCAGCTTGAAATTTGTTTTCATAAGAAAATCTAAATTCTAACTCTTGACTATACGGAGAATATTTAAGAGAATTTATTAACTTAATATATTTTCGAATATTTAAGAGCTTCTAATTTAAATTTGAGTCGAAAGGAAGAAACAATCAACTATGAAGACGAGAAAAAAAAAGAAAAGGAAAAAATAACGAGAATTGAAAGAGAAACCAGAATTAACAAGAAAAAGAAATATAAAATACAGTTTATGAGAATCTAAATTCTAACTCGGACAACGTCGCTAATACACAACATCAGCAGTTTTTATGTTTTTTGTGTGTGATTCGTTTGATGTATTGAGATTAGAAGTTGGTGGTTGGTTTTTCGGGTTTCTTTTTGATTATCAGAGAGGGAGAGGGAGTAATCGTGGGGGGTTTGATTTGTCGTAGGTGCGTCGGAAAGTGGAGATAAAAAGATGTGTCAATGATGCTAGGGTTAGGGTTTAGTCAGTGAGAGGGTGTGGAGTTTCAATAGAGATAGAGAGGAAGATGAGATTATAAGGTAGTATGAATAATAGCAAGGATCAAAGAACAAAAGAGAAAAAAAAAAAAGCGAAAAAACATAAGTTATTAATTAAATTATGAAAATGTGAGTATTTTAGTCATTTTGTCATGACTTAACGAATAACTCGTTAAGTTTGATGGAAAAAGCTAAGTTAGCGAAAATTGATAAGTTCGGGGACGATGGGTTGTGAAAAATAAAGTAAAAGGATAACATTAGTGTACCGACAAGACCATAAGAACGAAAAATGCAATTGACTCTTTTTTGTAACTTATAAACAAAATTTTTGAGCGTCAAGTATTTGAAAGGGTATCAAATTTTATCAAAAAAAAGAAGCTTATATTTAACTTTCATAGAATTTCTAGTGTACATTATTAAACTTATGTGATTTTACTTTTGTAGGTATTTGATTTTTTATAACTTGTTAACATGTGACAATTATATTTTTGTCACGTTAGTAAAGAGTTACCTTATTATTAGTTTATCATGTGTATATTTATATATAACGGTGAGAGTTCAAATAAAAAATATAAATATTGTGAGAACATCTGAATGATTTTAAAATCACATTTTAAATATTCAAAACACATTTTACTTCAAAAATTTTTCAATGATTATTATCAAAATAACTTTTGTAAGCTATGATAAAAATTTTAATAAAAAATATTAACTTTTTTTCCAAATTTTTTTTACAGTCGTTACTGTTGTGATTATTTAATATAATCACAAAATATAACATGATAATCACATGTGATTATTCTCTAATATAATGTAATTATTATGTGTTCGAAATAATCACAAAATAGGGTTTTGATAATCACATATTATTCATGTGATTATCTTGTTATAAAATGTGATTATTATGAATAACAAAATTAATAAAAAATAATTAAAAAAAGAAAAAAACGTCAAAAGAAAAATTTATTTGAAAAATAGTTTCTAAAAGTTATTTGAATAAGGAGCTACGAAGAAATTTTTGTAAAATAATGTATTTTGAATATTTAAGAATGATTTTTAAGTCATTTTGTACGTTCCTATGATATTTAGGTTTTTTATTTGAATCTAGATCTATATACAATAACAATAATTAAAAATTTATATATTAATATGTATATATATAACTTTTGAAATTTTAAGTTTAATACATTTTTAGAAACTTAACAATAACTTTTATAAACCTAAAATTTAGTGTATCGTTTGAAATTAATGACCCAAGACCTTCTAAGCGTAGTGGTTAATAAAGATCATTAATTAACCTTTAGTGGTTCTGTTAGAATAGTTATATTAGGCGGTAATTATACTTTTTGGTGCGAATAAACATACACTTTCATGAGAGACAACAGACAACTGAGATAATACAACTGAAATCCCACGTTCGGATACGATCAGATCCTATTATTTTCTAGCACTTTTTTATAAAAAAAAAACCCACATACCATGATCAAAGAACACCATAATCGCCTTGTATTTGATTGGGAAGTGAAAAGAACATAAGTTGTCATCCACTATCATGGGCCCGTTATCATCTAGCATGTTGACAATGTCCGTAAGTTAATTTTAAATGGTTATGCTTTGCAATTTATTAGTTGTCATTGCTCTATATTTGGTTTAAATGTCATTTTTATGATTAATTAATTCTTAAGCATATTTAAAAGTCTTGTAACCATGATTAGTGTTATGTTCGTTATCACAATCATAAAAAGCAATTGACATCCAAAATTTTCATTTTATGGATATATACTTTATACCTTTTTGCATTATTAATTAACTGCAATTATAATATTATTTTTTTTATAAGAAATAAATGCAAAATTTATAATCAATTATGTGACAACTTATATACAACTCTTCCTAAACGATGGAGTTTTTATCCTTGGTTCTAATAAGTCAAATGTATAACTACAACTTTATTTAATATAAATTAGAAAGACTAATTAACCAACATATATTAATCAAACATAGCAAATATAAAAATCATATTGTATAAGATGAAATATTGAATTATTAAAGACGAGTATGAAACTTAAATGAACACAAGATATCAAAGAAAGTTGTACGATTAGTATGAAATAAATATTGGAGAGGTTGAAGGGTTTTTAAATGTATGTAGAAGAACCTTTGCACATGGTGGGGTCAAGGAGAGTTTTGTTGTTTATAAGCCCTTACACTTTGTTTATTTGAGTTCGAAAGTGGTTGATGCTCAACACTTTTCAAAAATCAACAACCACCATAAAACTTGTACTTCATTTTATAATTAATTAAATTATATTATTTGTAATTAATACTTTTGAAAATTTGGAATATTATGTTGTAAATTATATAATTCAATCTTATCTTATTTTATTTATAATAATAATATATATGTATATAAACATTGTGTTTATTGTGGAAAAATTGTGCTAATAAGAACGTCAAATGTTAGGTGTTAGATTAAAATGAAGGGTTGAGTATCCATGCATGAACATTTTGAAAGTAACAGAACACATATGATATCATTGATTGTTTAATTAAAGTTTAAAATTATAACAATCTTATTTCTCAACTTTTAACTTAAGCCTTTTAATTCTTTCTTAATTACTTACACGAGTACTTAGATATTAACCTCTTACGAGTCATGTGTCGATTCGTACGAGTCAATTTTAAAATTAAAAAAATAGGCAACTTAGACCCTACCTTTTAAATGGTTTTAACTCTTACAAGTTACCTATTAACTATTCAGAGTCGTCACGAGTCAGAAAATCAGATAATTTTAAGTGTAATATCAAAATTATAAAAACATATTAATGGAGTTTGTTTTAACTTAAGTAGAACTGGTTTTGGCAGTTGACGACATCATCATCGACCATCTACTTTTCTACTTCTCTCGAGAATAAAAATCTTGCAAAATGATTGTCCCTTTTGAGTGGTATTCTAAATACACCGTAGAGACTATAAGAAGTTGTTATTAGAGAAACAGTTGAGAGTTACTTGTTGATTGAGCATTCAAGATTTTACAATAGTATAAATCGATTACCACGCTTAATTTCAAATTTCAGTTTTCTAAATGTATATGATGTACAATATACTCTTATTAGTTTATAATAATTTACTTAATTTCTATAAACTTAATTTAATTTCTTAGAATTTTTAGATTATATAAACTTGGCTATTAACTTTGAAAAATTAGGATCTATAAGATATGTTAATACTTACTGGTATTTCATTTTTATATACGTGTACGTTTTATTACTTTTACGAGTCTAGTCACGAGACAAATTACAAATTAAAAACTATAATTTCGAGTCATAAGTCAAGTTGCGAGTTAACAACAATACACAATTACATTCCCACATCATATAAAACATGTAACTAGCGTTAATACAAACATAAACACACACTCATATCATTTTTCTCTCCACACCCAAAACGCGCACATAGATACCAACCCTATCATCGTTACTATCACTGTTCACATTGTCACTTATATTATTATTAATATTATTATTGTTGTTGTTATTATTATTGTTATTATTATTATTATTGCTATTATCTTAATTATTATCCTAACATTTTTCTTAACACTAGACTTTCCAGAAATCAATAATAATATCATAAAAGGGATAAGTTTTCTTCATTTTTACGGTTATTGCCTTTTTAGGTATAAAATGACATGATCATCCAATAGTCAGTATTTTGACCTCACAATAGTACACGACGCCACTTATTATTAAAACACGTGAGAGGTTAAAACTTAAAAGTGATGGGATATCAGTTACATACATAACAATAGCTAAACGTTTGATACAAGATAAAAATAAAATTGAATATATATAATATAATTTGGAATATAGCTAGATATATTTGCAGATCAAGAATCTTTGTCACAATCTATCTATTATTTGATAATAATAATAATAATGAATAATTAGATCTTTTAATTTTACTAAAGTGGAATCATTGAAAGGAAATGCTCGTATAGGGGTTAAAATGCAACAAACAAGAGTACAATGATGTAAAATGACAATTGTGGTTACATTAACTAGAGCATCACATTATAGGCTTTTGAAGCATTTTCTAAAGCTTTCTTCGCATAGCATTTTTAAAAGAAACTTTACGAAACTTATTGCTAAAAAAAAAAAAAACTAATCACAACTAAAATGTTATTTAATAAGCAAGAAAGAGAGTCTCAAGTCATTACATTCTCTTTCCTTTTTGTTAAATTGTTTTTAAATGATAAAATGTAATGTTTTGAAACTCAGGTCATCTATTTACTTGACCGACGCTTCGACTTCAATCGGACCGATAGATTGAATTGGTTTTGACTTTCTTGACATTTTTTTTTTTACTTTTTAACTTAAACTTATACACTTAAACTTTTAAAACTATAATTATTAAAAGAACTATTAAAAAAGTTATCATAATCATTTACAAACTAGTAATAAAGATAAATAATTCAAAACTATAACAAATTCATGACTAGATCAGTTGACAATCAACCCATGCAACAAGCATGAGGCCTAAGGTTCAAAATGTAAGATATACATTTTTATTGTGTTTTATTTTTCTTTGATATTGAAATTGCCTCACATCGGTAGTAACACAAACCACAACCTACCATGAACTCCTATATATTTCAAGCCAAGCACACAAGTAATTCTAACATAGTCATGGTTGACCTACTAATTTGAAACGTTGACCTACAGGGTTTCGATCGGGAAAAAAGGGTCAAACTGGTCCGACCGAGAACGAGTCAGTTCAATTCGAGCTAAAAATCCCTATTAACCTAGCTTGAGTCGGTCAGGTCTTGAATTCGAATTCCAGTCCGACCAATTCAACCGATCGAGTTAACACAAGTTTCAAAATACCAGTAAAAGGCTTTTTATCAATAAAGAAATAGGTTTTGATGTGAATGATCTTAGTCAATAAGGAACTTGTATATTATTACAATGATAGTATTTTTTATTATTATTATAAACGTGAAAATGAGTTTACACGTAAGAGTATTTTATACGTATTTATCATCAATCTAGAGGTAATACTTTGACAATGGTCAAAATGGCAAGTATCATGTTGATTTATGACAAAAAAAATATTGATTCAAAGATGAAACCCAACAAGTCACTTAAACTACCGAGTCAAGTAATACTCTCTCCCTATGGCCTATACCAATTCGTTTAATTAGTATTTACTTTGAACACGACTGCATATTGACTTGGACTTTCAAATTTTGAAGGTCAACTCAACTTAAAGGTTCTACGGTCTACCCCAATTAACTAGTTAATTATGAGGCGGAACGGGTTTTTTTACCTTTTATGGGGTCAGTTCGTTAATTTATAGTATTAGTACTCGTAACTTTTCATTCAGACCTATTTAACATTGCATTTATAAAAATTACATTAAGGTACGTGTCTTGCTTTACTTTTGTCACGTGGACATATCAAATATTAGATGAGATCACAATTGTTTTCGAAGTTCAACTCAATCTCAACGGACTTTACGCATGTCATTTGGAGCAAATTTTAAGATTATAATCTAGTACTTACGCAGGATTGTAACATAAGTTATAACTCTTAGATGTAATATCCATTGATAACTGTCTAATTATTTTATTTTTGGGCTTAGCTTCTTTCCTATGCTATGAGAATATAAAAGTTTTGACTGTGTAAAAAAGAATTACTTACGCACGATATAAATTAAAGCAATGCATTAAATATTTAGTTCTTCAACATCTGATCAAGAACTAAATTGTTGGTCAATTCCAAATGTACTTAATCTCTTATGATCTTCAAAGTGACTTTTAAAAAAAACATTTGATTTAGATTCATGAGAATTTTTAGACCGGGTTATGGTTTTCATGGGTTTCGGGTGTCGTTGGAGAGGTTGGATTCAAGGGCGCCTCAATTCGGACTTATGCTTTAATTAATGATAGTCCTTCATCCGAATTTTCTTTACATCGTGGTCTTCACCAATGCGACCATTTGTCTCCCTTTTTGTTTATTTTGGTGATAGAGGCTTTACATGTTTATGTTGAAGGTGCCATTAATGTTGGTCTTTATCGTGGTGTTCAAGTAAGATCCCTCCATACTTCTCATTTACTTTTTTCTGGTGACATTCTTTTTTTAGGAGAATGGTCTCGCTCTAATATTATCGAGATTCTTAGTCTTCTTCAAAGTTTTCATAATGTCTTGGGCCTCAATATTAATCTCCACAAGTCTAGCTTATATGGTATTGGGGTTAACAATCGTGAAATTTTCAACCTTGCTTCGTTCACAGGTTGTACTCCCCAATAGCTTCCATTTACGAACCTGGGGATTTCGGTTGGATCTAACATGTCGAGAATTAAAGAATGAAATGCTATTATAGATAAGTTCAAACAGAGGTTATCGAAATGGAAAGCAAATATGCTTTCTACAGGTGGTATGTCTACCTTGATTACTTCGGTGTTATGTTCTCTTGGAGTCTACTATCTTTGTCTAGTTCCTATGCCTAAGAAAATTAACAAGCGTCTAGAATCTTTACAGCCCAATTTCTTTTGGGGTTGCACGGTTGGGATAGAAAAAATTGGATCGCTTGGAATTTTGTTTTAGCTTCAAAGCTGAAAGGTGGTTTTGCTATTAGTTCCCTTTAGCCTTTAAATATTTCTCTTCTACAAAAATGGAGATGAAGATTTTTTAATAACCCTCAAGCTCTATGGGTGAAAGTCATTTCAGAAACTCACGTTTCATACGACACGGTAGGTTCTGCATTTTTTCATCAATGTGGAGGTTCTTGTGCTTGGTCTAGGATTGTGGGGGCAATCAACGACATGTATGACAAAGGCATCATCCCTCATTTTTCTATTAAACATCAAGTGAAAGACGGTTTTACTACTAGATTTTTGAGAGATACATGACTTGGTGACACCCCTCTTGAGCGCCAATTTCCTCGTCTAATCTGTCTTGAAGCAAACAAAGATTTGTCTTGTTTGAGATAGGTGGCGAAATGGTTGGATTTAGTGTTGGACGCGCAATTTAACCGTGAAGATAGTTGAACCTATTAAGCTCCATTGCTAAGCATCCTGACCTTCTATAAGTTGAACATTCACTTAAGGATGAGCGTGGTACAGAATCGATACCGAACCGGTTGGTACCGCTTTTCTTTTTGGCCCTAACGTGGGTACCGATTACCGTACCAATTGAAGTGGGATGGTACGGGTACGGTTCGGGTACCGGTACGATAAAAGTGGTACCATACTCTGTTTGGTACCGAAAATATAATAAAAAAGAATAATGTTTTAATGACTAATGTTTTTTCCGCATAAATCTTATAAAATATAGAAAGAACCAAATGACAAATAACAAATGATAACATATATATTTCGGAATATGGTACAAAAGCGGGAAAAGTGGAAAAATACCGATACCATACTGGAAGTACTAGTTCTCTTTTTTGTCTGAAAGTAAGTACCGAATACCGAACCGTTTGAAGTGGTATAGTACGGGTATGGCTATGGTACCGGTACGGTATTGGGAATCCAGTACTAATGCTAATCTCTCGTAAGTTTGATACACACAATAAAAGTTTAATATAAATGTATATAACATAAATTTTAAGAAAGTTCATTATATTTTAAATTGATTTACCTTTAAGTAATCGTATAAAAAGAAATTACAAATTCACTTATTTGGCTAAGTGGCTGTAATGGTCAATACAATGCGTAACTATAATTTTATAAATCAGAAGTTCCACATTTTTTTCAATAAGTATCAATTATTGAGATAATGTTATATTGTTATCAATTAAATATTCACCCAAGGTCGTTATTACTTCGCATTTGTTGCTGAAATTTTGAATTCACATCACGATAAAATTTAATTTTGATTTTAAAGTTTAAACAGCACGTTCAAGAAGGTTTGGTTTTTGTATTAGCATGCTACCATATATTTCTCCTAATGCATGTATTTTGCCAACCAATTACCTAACATTTCCTTAACTTTTCAATTAAAATCCTGGTACTCAGGATAAACTAGTTCAAACTATCTCTTATAACATACCGAGTTCATAAACTTGTTACAATACATATGTTTGTACAATTTGTCCATGATAATTCGATTTTAGATAGTCTTAAAACTGAGTCTCAGTGGTACGTACGCACGTCATCGTTGATAATGTCAAATTTTCCTCTCGACGTCTCGTTCAATTCGTTTCTATATATGTATATAGGTGTCGACGATAAAATATCAAGTATGTTACACAACCCTATTTGACCAAACCATGTGTATACTTTGAGACACTAATGAGAGTTTTCCATTTTTGAGGATCCAATAATCGGATTTGCAAAATCAAAGCATGATTATTTCAAATGTGCAATAGCTTACCATTTAATTTGTTTCACTTAAAAAGTATTTTCACGTATATGTCCTGATGGGGCTAGTGAATTAGCCATATTTGTAAAGGCTATTAATTCCACTTGCGATATGTACGATTTGTACATAATCTATAAGTACAAACCGTAGAGATGTTGGTATATGAGTCTATCTAGAGGGGTTAGTAAATACTTTTGTTTTTTAGAGAATGATGAACCACTATTAGAGTTTCAAACAAAATTCAAATTTCTCTTATATTTTTTAAAATTAAATATTTCAAAATTTATAGCAAAAAAATTATAAAAATTACACCATAAAAATCAACGTTTTTTTTCTCTTTGATTAGATTTATCTCATAATATACTTTAGACAATCTTATGTTTTTTTATGTTTTGGTGAGTTTTGTAAACGACATGCAACATAGGACGTAGAAAACTGGAAATAAGTTTATTGCCAATTTGAATTCAAGTGATATGAACGCAATTCTCTTGTATTTACTTCTAAAATACGGACTTTCATCACTTAAGCAATCAATAATAGAAGTATCATAAATGCTTGACATTTAAAATACAATTGAAAAGCTCACTTGAGTGTCTTCTTGGTACATGGGTGTTTATGGGTAAAAAGAGATTGCTGCGTATTGTGTAAAAGTTGAGGAAGTTTTTTATACTTTAGTACGGAGTACAACTTATGTGGCATGACTAGCCGATAACGTGCTCTGTAGGTAAGCTGTAACGAGTTATATATGTACAATAATGGAAAACAAAGTTATGTAACTCATGTGGTAACAAAAAAGCAAAATTTCATATATATCAAAGGGTTTATAGTTTGAAAATGTATTGAAATTTACATATTTTACTATTATATGTGTATAACTTTAAATTGTACGTAATCAAACTTTTTAATTGTCTATCATATATTTTTGGTTACATAATTTAACAATTATTTTGTTAGGTTTATATATAATAGGAAGTTCTATTAATACGATAGTAAATTACATTCATATAATGAACGACTTTAAAACTTAAATACATACATTATAATGTTTTAAAATTAAATATATATCATAATAAATGATCTATAATTCAATATACTACAAAACTATTACAACGTGTCTTAAAAGTTAATTAGACTCTCTTTATGTAACAACGAAATTGTTTTTAAAGTCACCCATTTTAATCCAACATAACCTAACCAAATATTAACACCATCTCTTACAAAAAAAAGTAAAAAAATAATTAGTTGAATTCTTTTTACTAAATCTATAAAGATTATTAGAATAGACAATTAATACATTTTTCCACTTGACCAAAATGTCAAATTCGCACACCGTTTCCATAGTGTCCCCACACACACATACATCCTTCCTCATTATAAGCCCATTCTTTTAAGCTACACTTTCTTTCAATAATCCAAAAATCAGAATTAGTAAAATCCCAATCCACGCAAATATGTCACCGGACCACCCAATCCTCCAACGTCGTCCCACTACCAACCGCCACCACTCACCACCGTCACCACCACCACTACCTCCACCACCATCATCGAAACCCAACGTCACCACCACCCTCTACCACACCCACATCGGAATATTTGCTCTCACTTGGTCCCGGACTTTATTCGGCCGGTCTCTCTACCTCCACCTCCTCCCTTCCGCCGCCGCTACCGAAGACGACGATGATTCAATCTCCACCACTTCTTCCACCGCCACCACCACCGTCCCTTCTTTTCACTTACAAATTAAACCCTTGATTTTTTGGAACAAACATGGATCCAAGAAAATACCCATTTCCAATAACAAAAATGAATTCATCCAAATTTACTACGATCTTTCCCGGGCCAAATTCGGATCTGGCCCAGAACCCATTTCTGGATTCTACATCGCTGTTACTTTTTCCGGCGAAATTGCACTTCTCGTCGGAGATTCACCAAAACAAGCATATTCCAAAACTAAATCAATTCAGTCCAATAAAACCCAAATCACCGTTCTCCGGCGAGAACACGTCGCCGGAATAGTTCATAAAAAATACACCACCAAAGCAACTTTCCGGGGGAAAACCCGGGAAATTACAATTGATTGTACCCGGGTCGCCGGTTCCGGTGCCGGCGCCGGAGATGATGCAAGATTGTATTTTTCTGTTGATAACAAAAGGGTATTGGTAGTTAAACATTTACAATGGAAGTTTAGGGGAAATGAAAGAGTTGAAATTGACGGTGTTCAAATTCAGATTTCATGGGATGTTCATAACTGGTTATCTGAAGAAGAAATCGATGATGGGTATGCATTGTTTATGTTTAGATTTGAGAAATCTGGATTTGATTACCATGAAGATGATAAGTATCTGGCACGATTAAACGCTTCCGGGTCGGGTATTGGAAACGGGTCAGGTTTCGGGTTTGGGTTTGAAATGAAGAAAATGAAAAAAGGGATGCTGAAACGGGCGAAAAGCTCGTCGACTTCGTCATCATTGTCGTCAGCGTCATCAGGTTGTGGATCGGTGATGGAATGGGAAAGTGTGGAGGAGAATGAGTTGAAAGGACCGTCCGGTTTTTCGTTGTTGGTTTACGCTTGGAAGAGTTAATAACGTCGTTCATCTGCTGTCAAAATGATCCTGAATGGCTTTTATGGTATTCTTTGGGTCTTTTTTGGTAATGTACATTGAGAATTATCGATTTTTATTTCTAGTGGGTCGGGAATTTTTTGATTTAACTCATTTTGATAAGAATTGTTGCGAAATTTGTTAATGAGATAGTTTGATTCTTTGGTTACGAATTTCATGTTTGGTGTTGTTAACAAGAATACTTGTAACAAAGAAGTTAAAGGGGACTTCATTCATCAATGTAATATAGTTGCGGTTGCATCTATTGAGAAATTTTCTTTATTACGTTTTGTTGTAGTACAAATATTTATGAGTAATGATTGATATTCTATTGTGGTTAAAATGGAATGGATTTGTGTTATATTTTGGTGACATGTCGTGTTATTTTCGTAGGTGAACTACAAAATAACGTGTACAGACAGGTTTAACATCTATTGCTTATCTAATTTGTACTACTTATTAAAAAGGAGAACTACTAAGTATACTTAATTAATAATAAAAAATATTTTTTTTTTTTTCAAATTAAGTGTCTTACTTTCCTTTTTTGTTTGTCACAAAATAAATGTTCACTTTCAAAAATATCTAATTAATTTTACCATTTTATCATTTCTCAAAACTGATATATGGGAGTCTGTGCAAAAAGTAAAGGTAAAAGAGTCATCTTCATTAACAGACAAAGTAATTTCTTAAACTCCGTGAAATCTGATACATGACACTTAATTTGAGACGGAGAGAGTATGTTAAAAATTATGATATTACATTAAAAATTGTGTAAAGTAAATAGTCAATCCATAAAATTGTCTAATACATTGAGTTTGAGCCTTAAAAAGATATCAACTTTAATTATAACATTTCTCAAGTAGAAAAGACAATACACCTGGATAAGTGGTTTCTTAGATGTAATGTCTTGGTCAACTTTCTTCGGTGTTTGGTTAATTGATATTACGATCGAAGGTTTTTCTCCTAGCGTAGTTTTTTTCATGTCATGAATTTATTGAATATATGCAAAAAGAAAACACTATTTATAATAATTTATACTGTATCATCAATCAAATTATATCTTTATAAAAGCTTTCGATTGGTTAAAATTATGGATCGACAGTTATTTTAAAACATGCAAAATTACAAAATGGATTGCGATTCTAGAAAGACGAACTAATGGAGCGAAATATATATTGCTTTTCTTAAATACACGTGTGAAATATTACATTACTTGTCAAAATTAGACACTTAAATCTTTTCCTAATTTATGGAGAAAATATTGCTATTAAAGATGTAAATGTACTGGTTAATTATGAGTTTATTTTAGGATATCATATTGACAGATGTATCGATTTGTTACATGTATGTGATCCACATAAAAAATAACATAAGAAAAGTTTATGTTATTTTATAATCCCTATTAAAGATTATTAATCTATTAGACTATATACTAGTTGATGATCAAGTGATCATCACGTAAGATCTTCAAGTAGTTAAGCTCGATAAGGGTCTTAAACGCTATGAGAATCGAAAAGGTTGAATGTATGTAGCCGATAAACATAGTTTGGGAGCTAATATTTTTTGTTGCGTAAGGTTTGTTTGTGAGACGGACATCAAAAAAGATGATATTACGTTCTATATCTTGGATTTTATTTTATTTTTCTGAATTTTATGTTACATTTTATTAGCAGTTTTTCTAAATTGTAGATCATTGCATGATTTAGCACAATCAAAATTTATATTATGATTGTTATGAGTTCTTAAGTGATCATCAACCAATAGTACGTATGGATCATCTTATAATTTTGAATTATGAGAAGCCCTTAGATACTGATAAGCTCTCCAAAATAATATACTCAAAATACAGATATGCACAAACATATAAATACAAAAATACAGGCAACTTATACACATACACTAGGATGATTTAATTTAATTATATAATTATATAAGAAATAAAAATAATTAGAGTTGTGTCGAAAATCTGGCATGAGTTGTTTGGTTATGATTGGCAACATAGTATTCGTTCTCTTGGGATTCCATTTCTCTTACCTAAATTTTTTTATTTGTTTATTTTTAAATATATTATATTATTAATTATTATTAATCCCAATGATGAAACGATATTTCTGTAAAGTTTCCATGGCATGGTGATGTTTTTCATATATAGGGTCCTCATTTTTTTATTTGTTTCCTGCTATTATCAGTGAAGTACTTAAGATGACCTCAGTTAACTTAAAAGCAGTTGTTTTAGAAATTAAGATCTCTCAAATTACTCTTTCAAAGGTTACTTATTAAGGCAACTTGTGGGATTCAAGAACCTAAGATTTTAGTTAAAGCTTATTATAATCAGGTGACTATTAATTTGGTTGACCAAATCTTGGATCGATCACCGTCGTTTTTCTGCTTCATGAGTTTACTCAATGTTCCCTTTTAATATCGCAAACGTAAGTATCGACATACTGAATCTTTACGGTATATAGCAACGAGACAAGAGACTATCTATTTGAATACTTGCAACATTCAACAATTTATATTTATATATTATTCCTTCCGTTTCGAAAAGTTTCCCTAAAAAAAACTTGTTAGATTTATAATAATTTGATAAAATAACAATTTTATTTTTATATTAAGAGAATTTGGCTCAAAATATTTAAGAAATAAATTATTCAAAGTAATAAATGAAAGTAAATTTAATAATCTAATAACTATTTATGTACCTTTTTGAAAAAAAAGAAGAAGTAAAGTTAACATTTAAATTGAAACGAAAAATACATATTCCGTATTAATTAATAATAACAACAATAAAATGATCTTATTTAACACTTTATATCTTTCAAATATATATAAGCTCCATCTGTTTTGGAAATATAAAACATTTTTTATATCTTTTTATTATCTAAAGAAACTACAAATTGCAACTTTTAAGTAAGCTTTCAATCGTAGCTACCTTATTTTTATCACTTACAAATCAGAAGTTGAAATTAATAACTTTCATTTTGTCAAAACAAATTAAAAATATACTCGAATAATAACTAGTTAATACAATACTTACTATACTATGTTCCAGAACACGATTTTTAAAGGTGGCACGAATATTAACGAGAACATATTGGAAATTGTTCATGCGTTGCGCAGGAGGGTTTAGAGACTTTTCCTTGACCAAGACCTTGTTTGACCGTGCCAATAGGGTTGCACTAACCACATTTTGACCATGATTATATATTTTAGAAAGGTTCAAAATTTGCCACCTGTTGTACGATATAGCTAATTTTTTTCTTTACGATAGAAAACCATGCCCATAATCCAAATACTATCTACAATCAATTATCTACACTTTGTCTCGAGTGATACTTAAACTCACAATTGACATGTTCATCATCTCATATCACTTCACTAAACAATTAAAAAGATAATGAAAATGTTTCATCACATTATGAACTTGAACTTATAGACCTGGACTTAGGTTTAACAATGTGGTTAAGACACATGACAAATTGATCGGTGAAAATCATAAGTAAGAATAAATACATTATACTAAATTGTCACAAAATGAATAAATTAGACGTTTTATTAGGCCTATTATTATTATTATTATTTAAAAAACAAAAATAATTACACAATTCTCATTTCATCACGAAGAGCACTTTTTTTTTGGTTTTTCTTTTATGTTATTTTTAATATGTTAAACTTTTTTAGTTAAGAACGTGCTTACATTTTTTTTTATTTGTCAACCACTTATTACTATTATATAGTCAGATCTTTATAATGTTACTAGTAGAACGGTCTCATTGAAAAGGAATACTGTATCATAATAGACCTTGTACTTGCTACTTTTATAAAGTCAGAAATTTGATTAAAAAACAACGTGGCCAACAGTATGCTGGTCTGGTCTCAGCCCACAAGATATCCGGACTCCGGTCACAGCCCATAGCACTATAGAAGAAACACACCCTTCAAGTTAATTATTGGCTCATCATCAGATCAGGTTAGAAAATAAAACAAACTTTTTATTATTAATAGGCGGATTTTTGAGAGGGCACAGTAAATTCCTGGGCCCCAAAAAGTTCCAGTTACTAATGTGTTTATATAGTAACTTTTCAGAGATATACACAAAAATAAGGTTGGTTCAGTGGTTTTAAATGGAACATTTATAATTTATTTTAGGATTGATTATTTCGTTACATATTATATTAATACGATACTTATAAACTTTTATGCATAATTGAACGATGTAAAATAATATTTTACAGAACATATTATTAATTGTCTCTTCAAGAATAATGTTCAAGGTCCGTCTTATAGAAGATATCTAATGATTGTTACAAAAATAAGTTTTAACTGATTCAAATGAATCATGTTGATAGAATAATCTTTAAACTGACCGCATGCATGACATGACCCACCAAATAAAAGATTTTGAATTCAAGTTACATTTAATGCGTATATAACTAGGATATATTTCTTGTTTCACATTAATCACTTATAAAGAAGATGTCGAGTATACTAGTGCAAATCTAGTTTTCACTAGTAAACGCATTTTGACTTGGTATACAGATCCAACTTCAAAACAAACCCGCAATGTGAAGATACGAAAGCGGATAATCTATAACCCTTATTAAGCATTTAATACTCTCATTTTTAATCCTTAAAAAAAGGATATCGAAAATTATTTTTTTATCCCTTCACTTATCCCTTCACTTATTAATTATATGAATCATTCAATTAATATTATATGTCACATAATACATTTAAATATCTTCTTTCTTCTTTTATATCACAATATTGAATTTACAATTACAATAATTTAAATTATTATAGAAAATCACTTTAATTAAAGAAGTATCAATTATTATTACATTCAGATACCATTAAATATTTATCTATCAATATCAACATGTAAAATCTTCATTCGTTGATGTGCGTGAGATTCGACGTTAATAATTCTTAAAAGGGGTTGGTTCGTATCAAAGTAATGATAGTATGTTATTAATGTCATTTAATCAACGTCCATGTGCAACGGTTTGTATCAAAGTAATGATAGTATGTGATTAATATCAGCTAATCAACGACCATGATACAACAGTTTGTATCAAAGTAATGATAGTATGTTAGAATATTATTAAATCAAGGCACATGGTAAAACGCCACATAGATGTTTGTATATCAATTTTATTATTGTACAAAATTTCACTTTTTGTTTTATCCACTAGGGTAAGATTATCAAAAGCTATTTTAAAGAAAATGAAGAAAAACGACAAATGCTGTAGACAATCATTAACAATTTCATTATAAAGAATTATGGGTTTCGTTGTTATATCTTATCCTAAATAAATCGAATGTGGATATACTTGTGTTTTTGATTAGTTTTTATTTTAAGTGTTTATTTTTATTAAAAAAATTAAATAGGCAGTTTCAAATTTATGTTTGGATTTCACTTACATGCGATATAATTAAAAATATAGATGCTTATATAAGTAATTTCAAACACCCTGCAACGCTAAAAACACAACCAATGACATAACTAGTAATGTTGTTAAACTATTTACGTATTTAATTATTAATCAAAATGAGTATATTATGGGTATCATTCATTCGGATTTGAATTATATATAATTATGAATATATACACTCACTATTTTTATTGGGATTTGAATTTACAACTTTTTATTGATAGAATCTTATGATACCGTAAGGACAAAGGCATTTTAGTCCGACTTTTAATATTTAAGTGCTCCAATTAGAAGACTTTCAATTTATCACCAATCGATCCATTATGATATTATGTGCTCCCAAAGTTCCGGAACAGCACTTTTTTTTTCTTTTTTTCTTTCATATGATTTAATTAGGGTATACCTAAATATACCCTTTATTTTCACTATTGGGACCCCAATGATTACATAATAATTAGTAGAGCATTAATAATGATATAATGATTTAGTAGAACATTAATTATTATACTAATCATTTATATTTTTACTTTTTATTTTTCTTTCAATTTTTCAAATGATTATCCCAATCATTATTTATATTTATTGTTTTACTTATCCAAATATTATTATACTAATTATTTATATTTTTACTTTTTCCGTTTTTTTTTTTTTTTTTTTTACGTTTTTCTCCATTTTTCTCCCTTTTTTTTTACGTTTTTCTTCTTTTTTTTACGTTTTTTTTCATTTTTTTAACGTTTTTCTTCATTTTGCTTCATGTTTTTTTACGATTTTCTACGTTTTTTTTTTTTTTCGTTATTATCCTCTCTTTTTTTTTTTGGCTTTTTCTCATTTTTTTCATTCTTTTTCGTTTTTTAAACTTTACTTTTCACTTTTTCCCCTTCTTTTTTAAACGTATATGAAACGAAGAAAAACATTAAAACAACAAATAAAAACATAAAAAACAAAGAAAGACATTTAAAAAAAACGAAAAAATATGAAAAAACAAAGAAAACGGAGAAAATGTAAAAAAAATGAAGAAAAACTAAAAGACGTACAAAAAACGTAAAAAGGATAAAGAAAAACGAAAAACGAAAAAAGTAAAAAACGGATAAAAACGTAAAAAAAAAACGAAGAAAAACGAAAAAAGCATAAAAAAGCAAAGAAAAATGAAAAAACGTAAAACAAAACGAAAAAAACCTGAAAAAACGTAAAAAAAAAAAAAAAAAAGCAAATAAAAATGATGATTGAAATATATGCATGTAAAAATGAATACATTCTTAATAAAGACTTACAAATATAAATGAGACTATCCACCAAATTAAATAAACTTGTACAATTAATTAGATAGTTAATGTGAATATGTGCATGACATGCACAAGTTTCAAGATGGTGGAAATTGAATTAATTACATTGACTTGTCTTTTGGGTATGTTTAATAAAATTTGGGTATATTTAATAGGACCCTTTAATTATTATATGACATAACTATTTTATGCACTAATATGTTATAAAAAGAAAAATTGTGTTGTTCTAGCTCTAACATGAATGCTTCAACCCAAAAATTAGAATTAGGACAAGACGGATCATTGGTCGAAACATGTTTTGATCTTCTCAAGTGCATATCGTGATGCTAATGCAACATAACGTTTCTTGTCATTCTTGTCATCATAGGGTTTAAGAATGTTAGCATCAACAAACTATTTATGAAATAATTATACACCGCAACTTCTTGTAACGGTTAAAGGCTCTTTTATTAGGTGACAGACTTTAATCGTTAGCTCTATACGTGAACAACAAGATAAGGCAATATGTGCATGTTTCTACCCAAATGAGTGCAATCTCTGATATCTTGATCCACATCGACAGCTTGATTAAACAGAATTTACATAAATCTCATTTTTAAAGAGAATATATATTCAAATTTGTAGCACATCACGTATTCCAGCACTTTATGACTTCCATCGCGTATACAAACACCAAACATTCAACAATGCAACAAATACATAAAATGCAAAAGAGAAGTACAAAAATCAAACCTTGAACACCAGAGTGATGAAAACCAAGGTCAAACCAATAAGCGTAACGATTAAAAGGTATTAAATCATATAAATATTTATACACAGGAGTCCCTGTCTTATTTTTCTCGCGAATTATTCCACATACTCATTCCGTCCAATTTTTAAAAATAACTACTAAAAATCATTAAACTTCCTAATTTACCTTCATTTATTACTCTTAATCATTTATTTCATAAAAATTTTCAATCAAATTCATATTGAATATAAAAATAAAATTTACATTCATCTAATATATTTTAATCCAACAAAATTTCTTGCTGAACAATAAAAGTGGGACAAAGTAACATATTTCAAGAATCCCAAACAAACCCTTTACAAATCACATGAAACCCACAAATAAAGTTTCAGAGTTCCACCTTTTTTCTATTTTTTAATTGGATCGATGGAATCTTTTTACAGGATTTGCGGGTATTATTACTAAAAATAGCTCCCATTAATCTTTCTATTGAAGTGCTTTAAAGAAAAAGAAAAAACATAGGTCCCGAAAAGAAGACCCTTTTGAGTAGAAGACCACAAAAAAACCCCAATTTCAAGAATGTGATCGATAGAGTTTGGATTTGGGGTTTGTGGAAATGAATTTGAAAAAGGTCCCAAACAAACCCAAATGCATCGTTTACATTCATAATCTGTTTATTTTTGTCGAATTCAAGAAGCGGGAGGTTTCAAAAGAATCGGAGAAACCTGAGGAGGCAAATTGGGTTATCATTTTTTCTCAAATTTTCGGTTTTGGTTCCTCAACTTAATGAAAGTTCTCTTTTAAGGAACAAACATGAAAAATGTTAATAAAAGTAACCGGTATGTTATTCTATAAAATTTAAATTTTTAAACAAACATAACTTTGTTACTTTCTTTACTAGAATATGTATGGGGTTCCGTAGGAGCCACTCTAGCAGTCTTATATATGCTAAGTTGTACAAAGTTGATTGATTTTCACTTCAGTATGATGTAGCTAACTGATTTACATGCTAAGTTGTACGGTGTTTGACTAATATTTTGTGGGTTTTTTAAGTCTGTCAGGCTGATTCTAATTTCAGGCCGGAAGTTTAAAACATATTTAATCATATTTAAATTTATAAGTTTTGAAAAAATAATATAGTTGAACAAGATCTCAAGAAATTACCATGCCTCTAAATCATATATTTGGAACTTGTCCCCCTCAGGCCCTCTGTAAATGATGTATTTCAAAGTTCTACACTTTTCTTGAAGCCTGAATAAGCAAAATAGTCCTATTTTGTTGGAAAACTGTGTGGTTAGTGAAAAGAGATTAATTTTAGACTAGTAATTAACATTATCTATTTATACACACATATATTATAGCTTATAACTTTTGCTATTCAACCTACATAATCACATATTCACATATTAATATAACTTACAAGTTGGTGAGCGGAGTTTGAAGAGTTCTATGATAAAAAAAAAAAAAAAAACATCATTTTATCGAGCTTTAAACAGAACCAGGCCAGAAATCAGGTCATACTGGGCTTTAACAGGCGGGGCTAGACCAGTCTGCATCCGGATCAGGCTTTAACTACACCGTACTTGCAAATTTGTTCTGGCATTTTGGTATTGCCTATGTACATGACTACATGACTCTTTGCTTCCATATCTTAACTGTCTTTTGATGCATATCTTTTCCATTATCTTTTGATTGTATCTTCACGAGAATATTGTCCTTTTTTGCTATAAATATGTGTAGAAGCAAGAGACTTGAGAATTGAGATCCTTGCCCTTTAGTACTACCATTATTTGCTTTGACATAAACTTAATCTTTCCACATATTTCTCTCCTAGCCTCAAAATGTATTAAGATCATCACTAAACATTACATGAAACAAGAATTTGCTTCTGATAAACAAATTATCTTACTACTTTAATAATAAACAATATTTTCCGTATATAAACAATATTGAAGCCATTTTACTTGGCATTTCTTTTTGGGCCACAGAAACAACAATTAATGCACCATCACATGAAGAGTTCTCTGACCATGTAAATGCCAAGTGCAACACAATGATAAGAATAATCAAATAATGGGGAAGAAATGGACCCCTTTGATCAAATACTAAAATCAAGATACCTTAAAAAATAGGGATATATCCATGCCATTCATGTTTCTCTCTGACCACCCCATAACAATCTGCTAGAAAGCAACTTCATTTCCATATGAATTCTGACTAGATTCACATCCATTGCTTATGGGCTGCATATACATTGCAGAAACTTATATATATCAATCAATATAAATCTCTTTTTTCCTTTTGTTTTTTTTTTGGTTAAAATAAAGACTTGCCCACAAATCTTTACAGCAAAATCTTCAACTTGAACAAATTTGTGATGATAATAATGCATTATTGTTCAACTAATCAAAAACAGTAACAAAAGCATGATATAATTTCCATACGAATCGACTAATTTTCATTACACTTTCTGATGGTTAAAGGCTTCAAATGTGTTCCTGAAGACGGACTTTTTCTCGTTGATGAACTTGAAGAACGAGAAGATAACGGCGGTTGAGGTTTAGATGCTGATGCGAACCTGCTTGAATGGCTTCTAAGTTTCTTTTCAGTGTTTGGACCGTCTTCTGCTCTAATTTGTCTCACTTTTGTCTCGTTTAGACCAGCAGGAAGAACACAATTGCAAAGAAAACCTTCAAAATCCAACATCATAGTATAAATTATAAGTAATGATAACCTGTTTTTTCTTATCATTTGATTAATAATTGGTTTGCTATTTGACAGCAGAATTTAAGGCCAATATGGCTTTGAAAATAGAGCATCATAATTGTAAGCAAACCAAGATCCATACTTTGCGTTTGTATCTTAAATGTAGATGTTTCTTTAGCATAAAAAACTAATCTTGATTCATGGGTTCTAATGATCATAAACATGGGATCATGTGGGAATTCGCCTCGGTCAACTAAACTATATCCGAACTTCTTTGCTAGACAAGAACATGAAAATATATCAAGAAATTACTTAATGATGTTCATCTAAATGACCCCAAAAAAAGACTTAAAAAAAGGTATATAAATGAAACTCTTCATAGAATACCATCTAATTACCATCTGATTGATTGTATGATAACCAGTGAATATTATAGGCTTCATCTTTTTATTTTTTAACCAACTTATCCTTATCATGACATACTATCACGCCGCTCACCAGATTATATGTTCGATAATGTTTTCCATAGGGGTTGTATATGTGCCAAAAAATGTTATAGCATGTAAGTAGGTTGTCAAAGATTTCCATTGAGGTCAAAGTTGACAGGTACAAAGGCTATTTCAACTTCAAAATAGACAAAAGTAGTTCTGAAATTTAGCGTAAATTTATTGACTACAGTACAATCAATAAAAATACCACAAAGAAAATTGTTTTGAGTGAAAAATCCTCCTGTTTTCAACTTTATATAGGTAATAAAACTTGTCAAAGATTTTCTTTTTTATCCAATAAAAGTACTCTTAAAGAAAATTGCAGTATTTTAAAAAGATTCAAGACTTCAAGTTACAATTTATTAGTACCTTCATTTTCTCATTACAAATAGTTCGGTCAGCATGATTCCACAAGCGTTTGACAAATAGTAAAAGGCCTTGCTAGAACTGTTTTCAAGTCGAATGTTGCAACTTAAAGTTAAAGCTTTGCTGTCCAATTCAAACTTCTAAAAAGCAGCAAATGACTTCCAAGGCAAGTTCAACTATAAGTTGTAATAAATTTATAAATCTTGAAATAATCTATATCTACAATATGCTTTGACGAAAATAACCTTATTTTCTTATGATCGTCAACAAACTATAATAACTGAAAAAACTTGAACCCAAAACCTGAGAACTATAAACATCCACAGATTTTTTATAAAGAAAATGATTTATAATTTGAGATCTTACCAAGTCGAGCCAGTCTGTTGACCCAACTAGGAATCGGCCTTTTGGTCAACCTTTGACACATATCGTTGCAGAAGTGATTACAGTTTCTTGTAATGAGATTATAACTGTTTCCCGAGTACTCTGCAGCCAATTTTTCGATAAATCCTCGAACCTCTCTGGGACCAAAATCTGTTCTACCTATCAATATTGATTTCCTAAATGTGAATCCTGGGCATTTTCTTGGCTCCACTTCAAATATACCTGTTGTTGAATGTTCATGTGCACCAAATGCATACTCTACACCATGAACTGCCAAATTTCAAGAATCACAGTCTATCAAAATCTTGATAATAATCATGATAAAAATTAACTAGTAACTATGTTATTATGTAGAACTTATGATTACAGTATTCAATCTAAACATTTTCAATTTTGACAAGCCAATCATTCTTGCAAAAGTAAAGTCTATTTGAATAATTAATCATATAAAAAGATTGACATCTCTTATCATCTTATGTTCCTCAACAACAAACTAGTAGGGTAAGGTTCTTCCTTTAACTGAGATCTGCCAGCGAGATACTCATATCAACAAAATAAACAACTATACAAACATAATTAAAAAAAGAAAAAGAAAAAAAAAACACACTCTAACCATGCTTGCCATCTAACCACCTAGTGCACAGTGCACTGGCTTTGGACTAAATGAGTAAACTGGCTTAAACCCATTATCATACTATGCCTAACCACTGACTCAACTATTAAACAAAAATTCATAAAATATCATAGGATAACTGAATTGAGAACTCAGAATGCTGCAAGTTATAGGAAATAAAACCAAAATCTTGTAATTTTGCACTAATTATTTTAATCTTTAGAGAAATCATATACAAGAGTTAAACTTATCATAACATCAGAAATACTGGAAGAATTCATGTGTATCTGACTGAGGTAATCATCTCAATTTACATAATTCAAATACAACAGAAAGACTTAATAAGAAAACCAAATAAACCTAAACTAAATAATTAAATCCTAATTACAATTAAGAAGACATCAAACATCATGTTCATTAAAAATACTTTAGTTACAGGTATGAAAAAATAAAATAAGACTGAAGAACACAAACCTTGAACACCAGAGTGATAAACACCAAGGCCAACCCAATAAGCATAACCATTGATGGGAGTTAGATCATATACATTCAAATATACAGGAACAGTCCCTGTTTTCTTTTTTCTAGGAATCATCCTACACAACATCTTTTTTTATTTTGCTTCAACCCACAAAATTTAACCCTCAAAATTGATATTGAATTACAATTTGAAAACTTAACATAAATCCCACAAAAATACAAACACTTTCTATCAGAAAATGATCAAATTTTTTCTTTTGATATCAATTTGCATACAATTTTAAAAGTCTAAACAAACCCATGATAGTAAGCAACCACCCACACAAAACCCACAAAACTTACAACAAAAAGACTGATAATTCAATTGGGATTTGAAAAGGTTTCAAACTTTTTCGATTTCCAAAACAAACCCTGTACAGTATGCATTCATTTTCACAATCCCAATAAAAATTTAGAAGCTTTAATGGAAATTAGAGGAATTAGAGGTGAGTGGATTGGGATTCGAATTGGGGTTTGTTTATTGTAATTGTAATTAAAAAAGAAAAGAAAAAAGAAAAAAAAACTAAAGAACTTTGATACTTTTAATAATTGTTCATAGAGTACAGAAGTCGATGTTGTGAAGAAACTGTGGGAATATAATTTGACTGCTTAGGTTGCATCGGCGGCTTACTATTATTATACGGAGTAGTAAAAACTTTAATTTGAAGAAACCATGATGCTTTTGCTTTGCTCCGCTTTTATTTGCCCTTTGCTTGCTTTGGCTATAATAGAATCTTGAATTTTATATATTATTTAAACTTAAACAATGCTACAGTTGAAGTCTGTTAATGTTTCGTTTGTTTTTTTCTTGTTAAGTTTTGAATAATGTCTTGTCTATTTCAATATATAATATATGTTCTAAATAAATTATATTTAATAAATTGTTATTAATTCTATATGTTGAACATTTACATAGTTAAAAAGCAAACAACCCTTAATAACTTAATAAAAGAAAAACATATTTAATATCAGGTTATTAAGTCAAAAACAAGCCAAAATTGTGTTGTGCCAAACTTTTTTAGGCTGTCGTTTGTTTGTTTTATAGCTTAGGTAAGTATTTACAATAATTAAGACAAAACCAGATTCTCATTCTTAACAACTAGCTTTGAAGGATAAACGATTAAAAAGAAACTAAAAGAAAATGATTGATTTGGTTTTGGGAAAGTTCAAAACGAGCTGGTTAGATTGGTATTCGTTTATACCAATAGAACCAATTAAACCGAAACAAACATATTATTTATGAACTTAATTTAATTATTGATTTTGTTAACGACAATTTATGCAATTATTAATTGTGTCATAAAGGTTTTTATGTCACGTCTCAATTGCCATGTACAATTAGATCAAGTCTTATTCATCTGTAGATAAAGCTTCAATAGCATTTAAGTTTAAAGGGAAATTTACAACTGTAAGTAATTATTTTCTTTTACTCATATATCATCAATCATCTTGAATTGTCATGATTTAGGTAAAAGCATCAATGCATGTATAACTTTTTAATCACATTGTTTAGTATAGTCATTATCCTTTTTTTGTTATTATACGATATTCAAAAAGTCTTATTAATGGAAAACGAGTTTCTTTATAATTTAGAAGTACGATATAATGTGCATTTAATAGTTTGGTATCAATTGAAAACAATAAGTTAAAGCGACCTTACTTGCAAAATATAGCTATAGCATTATTAAGTTCAATAATTAGATTGGTTGCATTTTATTTTTCTTAATGGTTCGGTTTACTATTGCAGTTATTTATCTAGTTGTAATAGTTCACTAATATAGATGCACTTAGATGAACATAATCTTCTAATGTTAGTATTGATTGTTGATATTGATTATCGCTGTCTAGTTGGTTGAAATTCAGTGAGGTAGTAGTTTAGTTGCTCCAGATCGTCTCACAATGATGCAACAAATTTATATTGATTTGTTTCATAATGACAATTTCTAAAATGCATTTGCATGACTTGGTCTAAAGGTTTGGAATCTAGTTCTCATAAAACTTCCTTTTGAACTTCACGACCTTGTATATTGGTAACATAAACAAAAAACACGAAGATCATATATGTAAGTGAAACAAACAGAGAAAAAAAAAATTATACTTTAATAATTTAATTTCTTTGTTCGATTAATGTGTAGTTTTCTGTACAGGTTTTTATTTTTAAATATTTAAAATTTCAAGTATCTAAAAATTTTGGATAATAGATTGCGCTACCTAAAATCCGTATCAGAAATTTCAGACACGAATATTAAATTATTCGTATATCCGAATCAAAAAACAAATTTATTTTTTCAAAAAAAATTATTTTTAAATCTCAGATTTGTGACTATTTAATTAACATATTATATAAGTATAAAAGATATGTATGTACAAATAAATATCAATTTGATTGATTGAAATATTAAAAATATTTTATGAAAACAATAGCTTTGTTTTTGTTTTTAAACATAGCTCATTTAACCATATTTCTACCTGTACATTGATAGGAGTGGAGTCACGTTGAGTGGACTTCTAATCCTAGCAATCAAATTCGTTAAACTATTAATCTCATCCGTCTAAATTCGATGGTCGTTGGATGATTTGGCTGGAGGTTGTTTTCTCGAGGGGTCTATCAACTACTAGTCTCGTCGTCTCTCCTCCCCTTTTACAGGAAACCAACCTGTTAATTAGGAACCACCATCCAGTTAATTGCTTAATCTATTTCGCCCTATGTATCGACTCTGTGAACTGCCCTAACCCCTCTCAATCATCTCTCCATCCCTAAAAAATGACCGTAAATTGTTCCATTCACATATCAACAACAAATTGATGAAGTAAGTAGACAGGTTTATACTATTTCCTCCGTCCCAAATTAAGTGTTCATTTTCAGTTTGCACACAGTTTAAAAAATTACTTTGTCAGGTAGTGAAGATGACTCTTTTACCCTTGCTTTTTGCACAGACTCCCATGTATCAGTTTTGGAAAAGGATAAAATGATAAAGTTAATTTACTACTTTTGAAAGTGGACATTTATTTTGGAACAAACTAAAAGGAAAGATGGACACTTATTTTGAGACGGAGGGAGTATCTTCTTAGTTTATGTGAAATTTTTAAAATTTATTCACCATCTTTGACTTTGTGCGAAATTTTTTATTATGAATGCTAGATTCTTCTTTAAGCGTCATTACAAAGCATTGACTTGCGTTTATTCGTTAGTCGTCATTCAAAGGTGTACGATAAAAGAGGTATGACTACAGTTCTATGAAGTTTGCAAAGGATTAGGGCTTGCTAAAAATCTTAGTTTTGTATCATGAAAGAGGTATGATTCTCATTAATCTTTATAGCCTTTGCATATGTATTTTGTGATCCATCAATAACAACATATTGTAGTACCTTTTAATAGTGTCAATAGGTATGTTTGATGATTTATAAGTTTTATGTACATTATAATTTTATAATCTTATATAATTGGAAGTAAAAAACTATGTTTGACACTATGAGAGGGTGAAGAATTTGCCTACAAAAGAGTTGTTATTGCTTGGGTTTTTTTTTTGGTTGTCTTTTGTCTAGAGGAAGGATAAGATGAAGAAGACAATACGAATGAAGAAATTATGCAGCATGGTTAACCTTGACAGGGAGCTTTGTTTACTTATGCGCAACACTTGCAGGCTTGCTAAATAATTTATCAACATTTACTAGTTTTGAGGCATATATGTTCTTATCATTTATGTGCAAGTTATATACAAGATTTCTCATTATCCTTCATTTACTAAAAGTGTATTTGTTTTATTTATCACATTTAAGTTGCTTTCATGCTGCTGAATTTTACAACCGAAATAAGGTACCATATGTGACGTGCCTTGAATTCTATTGGTTTTGTATACATGAGTCATTATCTCTCGGTGTGTGGGTGTGTAACTACATATGGTATCTCTTTGTTCCTGAATTTGCTTATGATATTAGGATAAGTTTTGTTGTTGTTGTTTAAAGATAGAATATATACATGTTCTTTGTCTTTAAGTCTACTTTGAAAAGTATTTTATCCACTATGGATGTCCTGTTGATCAAATTGACAACTTTTGAGGTTTTTGCAGCATTCATCTTCAGCAAGTCTCGTTTCTAATATGGAGAAAGTACTTTGGAGAGCAGGTATATTATTTTTTATACTTCTCTTGATTATGTATCCTTGAATAATTTATGTTTCTGTGCTGAAAAAAATACACTATCTTATAGGGATGTGTTGAGCAAGGCTGATGCAATCGCTGCTGTATTGTCGAACTACGAAGTGTCGAATACACTTACTAAGGCTGCTGGTACACTGGTCCGCATTTCCTCTTATGTTGTATGCATATTAACCAAATTGTTACAACTAATAAATTCAATTATATTGATTATCTTTTACCTTCCTGCTAGGCCCACACTGATAAAGATGTTAAAAGATCATAGTTCTATGATCAAGGAGGTGGTCTTCAAGCAATTATGCACTTCATGAGGTCTGATGTTAAAAGATTACCTCTAGGTGACAAAGTGCGCGGGTTGGGTAGCAAGTCAAAATAGACACTTCTCAATTGCTGGTCGGAAAATCTAAGTATGATGACTTATATTTATACAATTAGAATCTTCCCTTTTGACCACCTACATTTCGATTTATGTTTGAGTTCGAATTGAAGTCATATATTCAGTTGGAGTAGATTATATTAAGGTGCTAGTTGCTACTAATTCTTATTTCTCTAGAAGATAATGCGGCTCAGTTCACAATGGACAAAGTCTTAGATGTCAGATGGAAGAGACAGAGCAGTTGGCATCCCTTATGAATGGAGATTATATTCTGATTGAAGAGAGTTATATATAGGTTTCGTTATTTCCTTATGTTCCACGCATATTTATATATTCTATCTTTAACATTATTACTCTTGCCATTCAGTATTTTGTTATGAAATTGATTCAGTTTTCACTTCCAATTTATATATTAAATCATCAACATTTTAGTTCAAAAATATAACTAATTGGTTGATATTCTTTATAATTGATTTACAACAAATGGTCAAGTCAGTGCTAACTAACTATGTCATAATGAGTATTTTGCAGATTACTTTATTTATAATTACATCCTGCAATGGAGAAAAGTTGCTGCCATAAAACATCCATTTAATGTTTCTTTTGGTGTTGATAGTTAATAGTTAAATAGTTAGTAGTTAACAGTTGATAGTTAATTAATTAATGTGCTAAATTTAATTACTAATCAAGAGTATATATTTGCAACAATAATCTGACTTTTTTTAATACACGATCAAGAAAATTTATACATTAGAAATACATCTTGACCCAACACTTTTCATGTCAAGCGGGTTCTTTGTTGTTACGGGCATGTGGCAATGACCCAACACTTTTCAGTCCAGATTTTTTAAAACTTTAACTAATTAATGTCAAACGTGAATACATATTACATATTATATATATATATATTAAATATTAAGTAATAACGGAGTTTCTTGAGAGGATTTGTTTGGGTCTATGAAGGCTAACTTGCCTCCTATAGTTCTTGGGGTCTACGAAGGGGCATGACTTCTGTATGTACAACTGTTGACTTCAATTTTACTGCATATTGTTGATGGTAATGATAGTCGTGTGGATGTTGTTGATTCTGTAAGTGTTTTTTCATTGTTTAAATTGGTAGCATTGTTGTATTTTCCTACAGTTTACATACTTTATTTTACGTTTCTCATGCAAAATTATATCTTACAAACTTACTTTCTATATATATGAAGTTCATTGCGTTGTTGCTTCTATATATATCTTACAAACTTACTTTCTATTGTCATATTTATAAAACACGCACCACACACATAACCGTGTTCCTGGTACATCGCCTGAGTATAACACTAGTTTTTAAAAGACGAAGGACCTTATTGCCTCCAATAACATATATCCTCAAGCTAAAAATTAAAACCACCAAGTTTTACTACTGTCACCTTTAGAAAAGTGAAACTTGTAATTCGTTGATATATTGACACGAGTTCTTTATCTAACATCCATAATATATGTAAACTTTCTTTGCTAAAGGCTACTCAAACTTTATCGAAAAAAGATTTCTGTCTAGGAACACGTTCATTTATTTATTCGAATCAACTTAAAATTGACATCGATTTGCTCCCTTTATTAATAGAATTTCAAGAAGTTTATCAAGAAAAGGTAGCTCTTCAGGCGGCGATGCTAATTGTTTTAGAAAACTACAACTTTCTGGAGATGGGTTTTCAAAAAGCTTGAATCCTGGAGAAAATTATGTTATTCAAGATAGTTTTTATGAACAGGGGAGTCATAGTAATGGTTGTAGTTATCAGAAATGGGTTCATTTTGGGTTCTTGTTTCCATGCCGGATCTTACTTTTTCTCCGGCGAAAGAAGAGACTTTGGCGTATGGGTCTGGTTCATCTGGTGCTATCCATACATGGTGGTTTGTGATAGTTCATGGCGGTTTGTGGAAAATTGGTGATCACTGGCTTATAAAGAAAAACTAAAAAATGAAAATGGAAAAAGTTTAAATCCAGGAATGAAAAAATTCATATCGATAAAAATGAAGCCACGTCATTCTCTAACAGGTTGCAGGTCAGGAAATGCATTAAATGTAAGTAAATGTAAATTTTAATAGGTTACGGTACATATAATATGATAAATTGTAATTGGATTCACACAACCGAGATCAGTATTGGATGCATATATATTATTACTTGATACTGAATAATATTTAGTGTAATGTTTATTCTTGTATTAAATTTGATCTATTTATACTAATATAGTACAATGTTTAACGTATACATTGAAGTAGACAATAAACATTTTTTGTTTAAAAACAAAATCATAGATAAATTGTTCGTTTTCATAACTGTAGTGATTCACTAGAAAGTGCAAAAACAAGTGAAACACGAATACTTAGACGTTTCAATAAAGACATATTAAATTGAATAATTAGTATTAAATGCAAATTCTATTTAAGAATATGATAAATTACATTTTTTGTCTCGATAGTTTTTTTGGATTCTCACAAATCTTCTTTAAAGATTTGTTTATTACATCGCCTCTAGTTTCCGTTTTTTCCGACTTTGTCCTTTTACAAACGAATCGACTAAAATATCATTTTCCTTACATTTTTTAATTTCTTTTTACAAGTTAATTTTATTCACTTTTTACTTTCGCTAATTGTTTTACTTTTAATTTTCATTTTACAAACCCTAACACCACCAGAGTTGTCGAAACCAATCTTAGTGTGTGTTTGACTTAGCTTATTTAAAAAGGGTTTAAGCTTTTTAACTTATGTTGTAACGTAATTCAATTTTGGAGATAGTGTTTGGATTAGCTTCTTGAAAAGTCATATGCTAAATTAAAAGGCCAAGTTTTGGTGGCTTCTAAAATGAACTTTGTTAAAATTTAAGAAGCTAAAAGGCAAAAGGTGTTCGAATAGGCAAATTGACAAAATGACAATTTAGTGTATCTAAACTTTAAAAAGCTACTCCATTCGTCCCAAAATAATAGTTCAGTTTTGACTTTATGAAGTCTTTCTTTTTCAACTTTGATCTTAAGTATATTTGTTTGTGTTATATAATACTTGATAAAAGTTATACCAATGAAAATACATTTAAAACTCAATCCATTCATATATTTTACATCAACTATTAAATAACACAAACAAAAATATTTAAAGTCAAAATTAAAAAAGACAAACTTTAAAAAGTCAAAACTAGACTATTATTTTAAAACAGATGGAGTAAAAAGCTCCTTTCAAAAGCCGGTCAAAACACCCTCTTATTACCCTTTTATCTCCCGCCTTTCTTCATCCTTTATTTCTCTCTCCCCTAGCAACGTCACCGACAATGTCACCGAAATCAGTTGTCCGGCCGGAGTTCTAAGGGAGTAAAGCAGTCGGAGTTCTAGTAGTTAACAAAGATGGAGAAGATGAAGGTTTCGCCGATCGAAGTTTTAGGACGGTAAAACAGTGAAGAAGCAACCACGAGTTCGCCGGAAAATCTAAATCAAAAACAAATAAATCCAAATCTATATTTTCATAAAATTTAAACACAGCCTGCTCGAGACCACCACCCGATTCCGGCTATAAAATGCGCGAGACCATCATCCTATTTTCACTTACAACCTATTCAAGACCCAAAAACCGAGATCTCGAGAAGCACCGACGGAAGTAGTGGCATTTTGTTGGTCAGATCTGAAAAACGCGATTTGATTGGGGTTGTGGTTTGAAATTAGTTCTGAAAAGGGGTTGGTGGTTGTTTGACTTTTTTTATTCCGCCGGAAAAGGGGAGGTGGTGGTTTTAAGGTTACTGCCATGAATATGTTGATGATGGTGATGAACCGCGACGAAGGTAAGGGTTTGAGTAGTTATAATTGTGATGAACTGCCATGAATATGTTTGCACCCTTAAATCTATAATTATATATTGTTGTGTTGATGTTGTTATTGTTGTTGTTATTCTAAGTAATGACATTGATGTTGACGCCCATGTTATTTTGGTGATGATAGTTGTTGCTTTATACCGTTGCTTTTGTTATTAAAAGGGATCACGATGAAGTTGTATTTTTTACTTTATTTTTGAATTAAAATAGTAATAGTAATAATAGATCGTAATAAAAATAGATAATTAATAAGAATAAGGGTATTTTAGTTAATTCAATTGTAAAAAGGTCATAATTGAGAAAAAATGTAAATCAGAAAACATACTGCGCAATAAACAAATTTTTAGGACGATTCCTGAAAATTGGAAAGACCAAATGAAACGAATAAACAATTTTTAAGGACGATTCCTAAAAATCGAAAAGACCGTATAAACCAAAAATGTAATTAACCCTTAACAAGATTTCAAGTTTATTATGGGCATTTTTTACATTGAGCTTTTAAGAAATTTTAGAAGTTTTAGTTTTTGGTTTTTGAACAAAAAGTTCTTATGGAAATAAAAGTTTTGTTTGTCATGTACAAGTTGTAGCTTTAGAATATAATGAAAAGTTCAAATTCTCAAATCTACTAGAAATAGTTTTCCACGAGAAACTCCTAACGTAAAGTTACAGCTACTTCACCAAACATACCCTAAATATACATTTCCGTGTGCATCCAACTATTATCACTTTAGTTGTAACCAATTAAACACCTGGTAGACCAACTATAAGCATTCCAATGCAAGATCGTTTACTTTAGATCACTTTCAACAGATGAAGCTTCTTTGTTCCGTTTTTAGTGTCAATTCAACGCCTCGTCAGCATTTCTTCAGAAAGACCGAACACTACCAATAAATGACGTTTCTTCAGAAAAACTGTACTTCACCATTTATCAATAATACAATTATTATACTCACAAAATAAAAAACAAAAAAAAAAAGAGGTGGCCCACACTTGACCGTATTGGACCGTCTTTGCCAAGAAGGAAATGGAAGACGGAAGTCCAAAAATGAATGAAAGACTGAATGGCACCATTAGAAGAAGTTTGAAGACGGTCGAAGACACTCCGTACGCTGAATCGTTGGGAATGGTCATAATAGTTGTAGAAGTAGAAACTATCTGAAATCAAGTCATTCAAAAGTTCGATAAGAAATTAATTGGTCCACTGGACGAGTCAGTAGTCTTTATTAGTTTTTTGAATAATAATAGTCTGTAAATCTCTTTTCACCCCTTTATTCAAGGCTTCTAAACCAGCCTTCAACCAATTAGAAGTCAGACAAATTTAGAAATTAGTCACAATAAAGTTTCTTCGGAAAGACGTAGATTATTATTTTGTAGCGATATTTAAGTACCTATCAACTAAAAGATTTATAATTCAAGATTAATATGTGAGAGAGACAGTAGGTTTACCCTTTTAAAACAGAGTATCTTCGTAAGAGATTTTGCAACCAAATCCAAGGAGCTAATAGGTTTAGGACTTTAGGTTACTGGTGGTCAAGATTGTTAAATAAAGAAACTAATAACGGATGTATATGTATTTGGTTAGTCCATTTAGTACAGTAGGGCTTCGCCCAAGTACTTATCTTGTAATCATATGCTAAACTTGAATTTGATTTTCAGTCTTATTTGTGAAGCAATTTTCTTCATTTTTTCTTAAATGGTGAATGGTGATATCAACGATATCTCTTTGATAGTTGATTTTTTTGTTAGAATTTTTATTGGTTAACACATTGAATTATTAAGAATACATAAATAGAGATTTTATCGGTGACTCCATTGGTAATGAATTGGCGGTTCTTGATTGTGTTTTTCCTCAATAAAAAATCTCTTATGTTTCTCTAATGGGCAAAAATCACAAACGTTAATTTTGATAAATTGGCGATCATAACCCTAATTGTAACATATTTAAGTATTCACCCATTAATCCCAAACGGATTTAGATTCTAATTAAGCCAAATTTAATTAATCACTTAATTGGCCCAACACTTAAATAGTCTAATATAGTCTGGACTATAATATATCTAAGCCCACAATTATAATTGGATTTATTAACTAAATCCTAACATTTTTCTCTTAATTTTTCAAATTTTATCTGTCATGTGACAATTGTAATAATTCGGGATAAGATCACAACCACGTAGCTTTATTTGATCAGCCTCCATCCAAATTTGTAGTTGATCAACTAATTTAAAGCGTCACAACTTGATAATTAGCATGCAAATTATTTTCGAATGCATTAAAATTGACTAACGATAGACTACCAACAAGGTCAAATCTAGACAAGCGGGGATTTGATTGACAGTCACTCAGTTCAATGCCCGACAAGTGATGAAGCTATTGAAAGGAAAGAGTACCTATTTGTCAAAAGTCGTGTTCTAAAATAACTGTGGATACTAATTTTTTGATGATGGCAAATTCGACAACCACTTATTGTCAAAAGTGTGTACTTGGAAACTTATTGTTGCTGAGTACTAGTACTTTTTACGTATCATTGGCGGGAAATTTAAAGAATATAATATGACTCAAGCTCAATATACTAATCAAATTTACTAGTCAACACTCACATGACACAAGTTTTAATACAATATCACAATTTTCAATACGGTGTTCCCTTTATTAAATTAATATATTTAGTAATACCCCTGTAATATAATTATTGTTTTTTCATATTTAATTCAATAATATCTAGCTATGTCACATTGTTACATATCATAGACTCAAATTATATCATCGTAACAAATACGGACCTGCCCCTTTTTTTATTTTCTATTAGAAAATTGAATTACAGCAAGTTTTTAAAATTAGGTAAAGTAATGTTGAAGTAGAGGTAGACCAACATATTTCCAAGTAAATAAATGCAACCATATCTTTCTTAGATATTGATATCTTAATATAATAATGTTGTCCGTACAATATTACGGAAGAAGACAAACCCTACCTTGATCAATTATGTAACATGCCTTAACTAAATAAGTTTAACTTAACAACAAAGCATTGATATTTTGTTTTTATTGTAAAAAATCAATAAAACGGTATTCAATTCACTTTATTTATTAGGTTTTATATTATAGTGATAATATAATAATAATAATAATAATAATAATAATAATAATAATAATAATAATCATCATCATAATAATAATCATCATAATAATAATCAGAATCATAATAATAATAATAATAATAATAATAATAATAATAATTTTCCCACGCTTTCAGAAATAATGAATTAAACAAACTATTTATCTACATATTTTGTAAGAATACATGGTAATTTTTATTTTTCAAATTAGTTTTAGTACATGCTCTAAGGCTCCAAGTTAACTTATCCTTAAAAAAGTTCTGCTTCAAAATGTTCTTTAATATAAATAATAGTTAATCACATGTGCTTGATGTTGAAAACTTAATTAAGAATAGATTTTTATTTAAATTTATGTCAAATCATATGATGGTTGTCTATTTCTGATGAGTTCTTTTAGTTTTAATCTAAGGTAGTTTTATATAACAAGTAATTGATAAATAATCAATGGTGATTATTAACTTAAAATGAATCTAGCTTGCAAAAGGAAACTCAACAAATAAAAATTATAAGAACTAGCTAAATTGAATCACTTATTTTTATATTATGTATTAAATATGATCCAATTAAATTTTATTAATAGAACTTAAAATTAATCTACTATAAAAAAAAGGATATCATAAATGCGCCATCTCTATATGTGTATATAGAAAAACGTGATTGTAAGAATAAGAAGAGCGCTTGTATTGATACCTTTAAAAAGGCATTTGCGATGATGAAACTAATATTTGTAGTTACATGGGAGATGACTAAAAAGCTTATTACAAGGTTATACCATTTCAAGATATTTTCATTTTCATATATAATAAATAAATGTATTGACATGTGCAATCAACGGCCATTTAAATTTTAAATGTTAACTAATTTAATTTTAAAGTAATAGTTTAGTGATGAAGTCTTAAAAATTTCTAATGAAGATTTAAATTCAATTTCTATAGTGTGTAACTTTGAGACCAGCTCTCGTACGCATATTTTAGTTGGTTATAGAGAGGGAAATTTTGTAAAAAAATTGTCAAGTTTTCCATTATAGCTGGACACTCTCTTGAGTTTTGAGTGGCCTAATAAGTCTGCGTGAACATTGTCTTTTGCATATTGTCCTTAGAATGAGACGCGTGAACCAGTTAATATTGTTGGTTATCAAAGTTTTACAAAAACTATCAAATAATTTACCCTTTTAAGCGTACAATTTTTTTAGTTAGCTCAATTAGTTATTCATAAGAGTATGGAATGGAGGTATAATGAGAAAATTGACATTTTATTTTAACATTGAATACTTGTACTAAAATAAATAAATTTTAAATGTTAATGTACATTATTTTTATAATTGAAGGAGTAATAACTTTTAAATGTTAAAGTACATATTCAATTTGTATTTTAGTTATAATCAGTCTACGATTAGCAATAATTTTTGTAACTAGACGCTATATTATTGTTATTCTTATAAAAATTATTCAGTATAAAACTAAAGACATGTTTTTTTAAGCATGAAAATAAAAATATTTGTTTAGTTGTTTGTGGGGAGTGTGGGCATATCATGTTCTTGTCGACAGATTCTCGTTTTCAAAGCATAAATTTTATTGTTTTTTGTGATGTTTTTATGGGGGAAATCTTGATGGCAGGACGCAGCAGACAATTTTCTGATATTAAATGTGAACGTCCTTCTAATTTTTCATTTTATAAACAAATCTTGAATTCGTCAATTTGTACTCTTATTATTTTTATATAAGTGTAGGCAAAATCACTTTAACCATTTTTTACAACTTTAATTTTAATAGTTTGTTAATATTACTACCACTTTATTATAAACAATTTCAGGATGATTTTTCTAATCTAAATCTTAAATATTTATAAAGCTTTTCATATATTAATGTGAAGAACCCTTTAAAGAGTTAATAACATTGGCCGGTCATTGTACATTTATGTTTCATAATCACAACAAAATAGTAGATCCTTCAAAGAAAAGTTCACAAATTTTTCTTTTTCTGTACATTTTAATAATAGTTACCGATAGTTATATAAATTAGTAACTCCGAAAAAGGATTTAAAAGGGTATTTTTAAATTCATTCACACATTTTTGTCCTTCTCAATATAACCTTACCGTTACATTTAAAAAAGAAAAATGATATGTAGACCTAAATTTGTATGACTAAATCTATACCTAAATATATAATTGGTAGATAAGAAAAATTGATTGGATGAGATTAAAAGAGAGAGAAAATTCAACCAATAAAAGAATCATGTTCAAATTTAGTCATATATAATATTACTCTTTTAAAAATACCCATTAATGAATTACAAATCAAAACATAAGAGATGTCCTTCGAGCAAGATAATATCTTCACATAATTGTACTTCAAAGACATTGACAGGTCATATATATTTAGTGGTCCTAGTGTACTTGTTACTCGTTAGACTCTTATGAATGAAATTAAAAACTCAAAGTACAAATTGATTCAGACCTCAGCTCTTAAATAATTTTAACCCTTACAAGTTATTTATTGACTATTATGAGTCGTGTGTGATTTTTTTAGTCTTTTGTGACTCTTACGAGTAAAAAAATTAAACAAACTTTTAATTTAATTGAATATAAAAAATAAATGACAAAATAAAAAAAGAAACGATTGTAATATATTTTAAATTAAATTAAGCATTTATTTTGATTGTTGGTCAGCGACTTCACTATTGCTTCTCACATGTTTTACTTTTATTAAGAATAAGAATATACATATACACGTATAAACAAATTCGAGTTGAGTCTCAAGTTAAAAATCAAGATTACGAGTTGAGCCACACATTTAACAAATATGGTCACAAGAAGTACATGTAATTCAATCTTAAAGAATCAATTAGTTTGAAATTGAATGTATATAGGACGATTCAATTCTATATTCATTTGGTAAATGCAATAATTTTTTGGATGCGAATATATGTTAATATAGAGAGTGTTCTTTGTTGCCAATTACTCAATTAGTTAAATGATGGTCGAAACATTTTGTCATTTTGATACGTGAATAACTCTGCTCGAAGGTAAAAAAAAAACTACCTAATTAATTAAGATAATAATAATTGTTGCAACATAGCAAACATAGCCCTTCCATCTCTTTGTATTGTCCCAACATCAAAATCAGTGTTTTTAATTTTCAAAAGTTAAACATAAAATGCAACACTCTTTTACTCAAAATCTTGAAGATTATTTACATGTAATAAACCCCTCACATATTTAAGATAAAAAAACAGAATTCATGTATACTTTGGAATTTGAATTTTTAATATTTAAAAATAGACTTGTGGGGAATAATAAATGAAACATAGTTTTGGTTTACTGTTCGGACTATACTAAATTCTATATATGTGATTCTTTCTTACCATCCCAACTTTTTCTTGGTGGGGTTGGTTAGAAATGATCAAAATTCATAAAATGCATGAAAACCACAATATCTGAAATAAATATTTCCAAGATCTATAAATATACACACTATTTTAATTTCGAAAAATATAATTAAACAAAAAAAGAAAAGAAAAGAGAGCTTATAAGTATATATAATTGATCCTTAATTAACCAAAATGATTCAAGAAAAAAATAATATGTAATTGAATTGGGTAAATTAAGGGAAATTGACTAGAGCTTAAGGGACAAGTCAAGTTTTTGAGACTCATCTTTATTAGTCTTCAACTCCGGCCAACATAAACCACCAATCTCATCATTGCCGGTTGAATTCATACCTGTTCTAACCATCTCAAACCGACCTACACCGCCGTTAGACGGTGGAGCTGCCGCCGTACTTGAGGTGTAGCTTGCTAAGGTCAACCTCCCTATAGCTGGTTGTTGATCAACATGTGGTCTTGATGACCATCCTTGTGGCCCATAAAAGCTCTTGAAACCCGGAGAAGAAGTACTCGAAAACATGCTGGAGTTAGAAGGTTTGTGGATCATTGAGTGTACCTGAATTCCAAGTGATCTGTTGTTTGTATTATTATAGCCATGAAGTGGAAGTGAAGAAAGGCTAGAACGATAAGTTTGATCATGATGATGTTGTTGTTGATGCATATATGTATGACCAAAAGCTGAAGCTGCTGAAATCATAGGACTTGAAAAGAACCCCATTCTTTGACCTCTTTTTGCAAGGTTTCTTTCTCTTTTATGGGCATTTTGGTGACCACCTAGTGCTTGTGAACTATAAAATTTTCTTTGACAATAGTTGCATGAGAAAACCCTAGGCTCAGTTGTATCTGATGCTTGTGGAGTTGTACTACTTTCTGATGAATTACCCATGTTGAAACTATCTATAAGATTGAGTTCTTGATTCAAAGTTTCAATTTTTGTTTCTTCTTTTCCGTTATCGTTATCGTTATCATCATCGTCTTCGTCTTCTTCTTCATCAGCATCAAAAGTTTCTATCTTTGTTGGATCACAAGAAGAAAGTAATTCTTGTTGATCATATGATATTTCCATTAATTACAAAAAGTAGTGTTAATCTTGAGTCTCTCTATTGGTTTGAATAGGTGTGTGAAATTGAAAGGGGAAAAATAAGTTGTTTTGTGGAAAGTGAATGCTTTGTGCTTTAAGTGGAAAAATACTATGTGAAAGAGATATCTTAGATAAAATCTAATTAAAGCTAGAGAGATGATTTGATTTGAGCTAAAGTACATACAGTTTAATTAAAGCTTTTCACCTGACTAAATGCACATTCTGAAGCTTGTTACTGCCAATTATACCCCATGCAGTTAAAGTTGTACCTTAATCATTTTGCAATGAAGAATTACCATGTCCCTAGATAAGATGATTTCAACTAAATATGTACTAGCTGGGGTGTACAAATAGTTTTCTTTTAGGAAATAAAAGGTAACTTTCACCTGAGGCAAAAATAGCCAGGATGTTATACAATTATATTTTTTTGAATTTTTCTATTTCTACATTCAAAAAAAATTTATGGACAACTCTTATATGAATATACATGTATATATAGGAGTGTTCAAATAGTAGCTTTGTTTTGTTATATGGTAAAAGTAATTTTTTGAAACTTTGTATTCATATATATATATATATAGATATACGTGTGTGTAATTAAAATTATAGATTTAATTATTTAGTAAGGAAAAGATTCTAGATGATCTATCAGGGAACATTTTTCGTCTTTATGCATGTTGGTATTCATGTACTTGTTCAACTCTCCGTTCAATAAAGGGTGTTGTTTTCTAATCGTATATCTACCTACATATTATTTTCCTATAGATCGATGGTTCAAGATTTCACATCAGATTTGTTTATTCACGTCTGTTTAAAAATACCCGGCTGCGGTCACTTAATCTTAAATAAATTCTCATTTGACTTCGTAATGATGTATAGTGAACTTCTAGTGATAAATTAGCTTCTTGTTTTATCACATGTACAACTTAGTAATGATGTATAGTGAACTTCTAGTGATAAATAAATCGCCACTCAATTGTTATGTACATATATATAACACACTAGGACGTAGATCGACCACATGTAGTGTTAAACATAAATGCCGGAAAACCCTATTGTTTTCAACCTTTGAATAGTTATTTTACTTTTCTATCCTATGAAAGACACGTGCTTTGTAACATGTATGAAAATTGAAAAATACTTGATATGTTTACATCCTTTTGTTTTACGGGGTAGAAAAGAAAATGAAAGAAGTTAGTAATTTTTTATTGTTTAAAAATAAAATAATAAAATATAAATGGAGATCTTTTCGTATCCTTGACTTCCTTATTTGGCATGTAGCTTTTGTTTCACGTCGAGTTGCCCTTCAAGATATAACGGATAACATAAGAAAAATATTTTTAATCAGTGGGAAATTTCCATAATAATATTGAGATACAGATACATGACCAAATTTAGGTATGATTTTTTGTATTAATTTAATAAGAAAGAATGGAATGATTTAAGTTAGAGATAAAATGGGGACAAGTGGTGTCTCTTAGTCTTTTGTCATTGGACAAACAACAAAACAGCAGGTGGGAAGTTTGAAGACATCCAATCACAAGTTAACTGGCATAGCATCTATCTCAAAAGGAACACACCACTCTTTTAGGAGAATCGACACTATTAGGGCAACTTTCGGTACAACTTTCAATTGCATAAGGTACAGCTACTTTAACTCTTTTAAGTTTATTTCTTTGGTTATATATGTTCCTTCTTTTGACATATTTAAAGACACATAAACTTGTGAAGTTATACGATTGAAGAAATTACATTAGATTTAACGAAATTGCGATTGACATATTTTCTTGTTAACTAAAGATACGATTGAAGATTCCAATAAAATTAATATATATAACTAGCTTTTCTAAATAACTACTTTTTTTTCTCTTTTGTTATCCCTAATCTTTCTTGAATCCTTAGATAAAGGGTCTTTCAGCATCGTGCCACCATTCATCAGAACGTCACAACACCATTGCTTGAACAACCCTTAATTTTTTAATCATATTATATTCCAAATTTGTTTGAGTAGTGGTTGGGATCGATGTTTTAAAACTCGAGTTTCAAAATGACCTGGCATTGTGACCGGATCTGGGCCAACCCGGGTCAACTGGTTTATAATCCGGTTTTAGAAATTTTGAATATTTGTCAACGCTTATGGTTGTGTACTAATTTCAACCTTATTTTGATTTGTTGAATTGTGACAATAATAAATTCTTAGTTAGAAGTTGTAGATAATTAAATATTATTACAGAAATCATCGTGTCTTTATAAAACTGTGTACGGATACACGAGTGAAAGATCAGAAATATTTTTTAAAGCGATGCAAATATCTTTTTTAATATAATTTAATGATTTATGATGACTACTTTAATGACAAAATATTAAAGTTAAACTTAAGAAAGAAAATGAAAATTATACGAACGAAAGATTAGTCAAACCTTTATAAAAAAAAAAAAAAGAAGTTGAAAATTCACAACCCGCCGGGTCAACCTAACCCGGATCACCTAGCGAACCGCTAAACCCGCCAGGTCGCTGCGGGTCAAAAACATAGGTTGGCCCGACATTTTTTGACCCGGCTCACTACCCAAGTCGCAGTCCGCCCGACCGAGTCTATCGGGATTCAAAAACTTTGGTTGGGATTTTTATAGCATGATATATATATCCAAGCTGACCACATATAAATATGCATAGAGTTCCACTCTAAACGATAAAGGAAGTATAGTAGCTCATTAACCTTATATGTTGACCTTAGAAATTATTCTCCAGCTAATATGGGATATGTGCTTGGTAAAACTTTTGATACAAGGCATACCATGAACCATTGTCGATACAAGATATATAGTGAACCATTATTATTGACAAACCATGGGCATACATCCACATTATGATTAGACAGAACCTAGATCTAATGTCCGTTGAAATTTTATAGTTCAATATCTTAAAGCCAACACCGTACAACATATAAACTCATACAAAATTTTATTATCAATCGGTGATAGATAAAGTAGCCTATCGATTTTATACGGTGACTTTGAAATTATTCTGCAATATGTTAATGAAATTGAATTTACACCTAACATTCTCCCTTTTTCACCATCTCTTTCGCATGGCAGACTCCAAATTTCTTTCCACTTTGACTGCCTTCTGAAACCATTTCAAGACAATGGACATTTCCTATCCACAAGTGTGATAACTACCTAGGAAACAATCAATGATAAGATGTATACAAGTATGCTAACTAACTAGTTATGAGATTAATGAAACAATGTTCATGATGTATATCACGTGACTAATACTTTTCAGTCAACCATATCAATGATAGATTGTAATTGCCTTAAACTTTTATTCATTTAACATTTTTCTTAATTTTGTAAAACATTATGCAAATTAGACGACCTCTAAATATTTAAATGTTGCATTAAGTTTAAGCAAAGTTTTATATTATATCAAAATCTCGTTGGAAAAATTGTAAAATAATTGCATGCCTTAACATACTTTTTTATGGAAAATTGTTGACCGGCATCATAAAAAACGAAAAACAACTAAATTAAAATTTGGTATGTCCTTTTAACATCTTATGAGGCAAATTACATATCAAGCATAAAAATGAGAGATGATGGGTCCATTAAGCATGGTAAATGAGCGAAGTAGAATCAACCTGAGTGACTTCTTTAAAAGTCGTTGACATATCACTAAAAATGAAGTAATAGGCCTCCGGCAAGTATGTTGTAGTACATATGATGTTATCAAGGGCAGAATTAAGATAAAATTTCAAGGACAATACAAGTTTATTTTTATACGATTTAAATATAAACAATAAAAAAGTATGATTTCATCAATATATGATATTAAAAAGTGTGATTTAAATTAAAAATACGATTACAGTAAATATGTATAAATATGATGCTATCAGGGGCATAATTAAGATAAAATCTCAAGGGTAATACGATTTTTTTTCATACGATTTAAATATATGATATCAAAAAGTGTGATTTTAATTAAAAGTACGATTACAGTAAATATGTATAAAAAAGGAAGAAAAAAAAAACCTAACAATTACACCTTATACTTGTACTCGACGTTCACCTAGAAGATATAAATGATTAACAATGACTTCAGTCGTAACATTGTCAAGTGCTTCTTTTTCTATATAACAAACCAAAACATTATTCAAATAGTTATCTCTTATTCGATTCCGCAAGCTTCGTTTTAGAAAAACATCTTTCAACAGTCGCAATTGCAACTGGCAAAATCAAAGCTAATTTTAATAAGCAACAAGTCATGCGAAAAGAAAGATGCATTTTCTTTTTCACCATCGAACGAGCAAGGTCGTCTATACTATTCAAGTTAGCAAACATGTCATTGCTACTCGTAATTTGATAACAATTATCTACTTGAGACATAAGAGATAATGTTATATATCTCTGTAACTCAATAAGCTTTACTAACTTTGACGAGTTAAAGTTGAAGAATGAATTACATGAATATTAGAATATTTTTTATAATAAAAATACAATTTAATTTAGTTAGTAAATTTATAAAGAATTAATTGCACTTTAAAATTTTCACTAGTTGCATTTTAAAAATTTACTAGTTGTTGTTCAACTAAAATATATAAATTTGATTTTTTACATTACGGGAAAATTTTTGACCAATAACACATTTTATTTCTGACATCAAAATAATTTCACCACTGAAAGTAACATAGTAACGTCAGAACAACTTGTTTATTATTTAGAATAGAAAAAACTTTATCAACTCCAATGTCTTTTAACTTATTGATAAGAGAGTAGGGTATCAATCATAAGATTCGATGTTCAAACGTTACTTGAAATAATGTGCTATAATACATGTGATATTATATATCATAGATGGGATAAATCGTTGATTTACACTTGATAAAAAAAAGTTCTTTGATAAGGTACCTTCATCAATCTTTATTATTATTATTATTATTATTATTATTATTATTATTATTATTAGAACAAACTAAATGTTAGGCAAGGAAGCATAGGTGGCAAGCATGATGTGGGGTCTGTCAATTTCGACTAGATGACAAGCGGCCGACGATTCCATGTTAGATGCCGATATGGATAGTAGTCTACTTATAGATTAAAAATTAAAAATGTGGGCTTTTTCTAATACAATCTTTTAAAGTTAAAATAACATCATCAAATCTTTAAAGTAAAACCTAAGGATAAGTGTAATCTTGGCTTTTCATTACTTTAATCTTCCTCCAAACTTCCATCCTTTTTGCCAACCCTGATTCAAATCTTTGCATTTATTTATATTTGTGTTTTCATTTAATTTACATAATTTTATTTTAAAAGTTGTCATGACAGGACCTCGTTTAGTGGAAGGTCGAAAATCTCTTCACTGCGAGAATGATCGATTAGACACCCAATAGACCCTTAGAATTAGTTAATTGACGCCACATATTGTTACTAATATTTGTGTACTAAAAAGTAATTATATTGAAGAAAGTGAAGTCAGATTGCGAAAGACTTGCTCAAACAGAAAAAAAGGGATAGAGAAATGATGTCATCTTGTAACCAATTTTCCAAATAACTGAGAATTTATACTTTTAATCATTGTATGTACGTTTATTGTAAATTAATTAAAAATTATATCTAATAGATTTAAAAAAACAAGAAAAGAGAATTTTTTTTTTTTTTTGTGTGTTATCTTTAACCAACCGTGTTTGGAGCTTAATCATAAGACATAAATCCAATTAAGGACCATTATACATAGACAAAACTTGGATATCACACTTTTAGTTTCTAGAAAACCACCACGTAGAGGTCATAAGTAATGTTTTGAAATTCGGTCGACCTAGTCAGTTGAATCGAGTTGAATCGGAATCGAGACTCAAGCTTGATCAACTACATCCGGGTCAATGTGCAAATCAAACTCGGGCAAACCCGGCCGAGTCAACGGTTGAACCGGGTTGACCCGGGTTAAACCGGTCGGTCGGACCGCGTTAAACTGGGTTAAATCGGATTTTTTAAGATTTTAAAAATAAATAGGAACTAGATCTGAACATTTTCAATAGTTTGGGGTCTAAATCTGAAAATTGGGTTATGGTTGAACTGGACCGGGTTGACCCAGTCGAACCGGATCCGGAGACCAAGCCGGGTCAACTCCAAACTCGGGTTTCAAAACATTGGTCATAAACATAATTCACTTCTTATCAAAGTTAATGATATTAGAAAATCGTAATGTTCAAAACAATGTTGTTTTCGATATTATTCAAATAAGCACAAACAAGTCGGCGATACTCTTAGTTTAATTTAGGGTGGTAAATCGAGTTAGGTTCTAATTGGTGGGTTAGAAATGGTGAATTCAAACTCAACCTGATTTTTATAATTGAGTTGAGTATTTCAATCAACCCAGAACTCACCAACCCATACATAACCCAAGTAATCCGATTTTTAATCTACTCAATAGGTTTGGGTCATTTCGAATTATATGGGCCATGTGGTTCAAACGGGTCACATGGGTTAATCTTTTCCAAGATAATAGTTAATCTTTAATAAGCATTAAAATGCTTATAAAATTCGAAAAGTCATCATAATACTTATTACATCTATTTGGATCATTACCAAAACATCATTAATTTTATTTCTATCAAAGCATACATGTATCAAACATTCAAAATCAAAATTTAAGAATTAAATCCATTATACAAAATTACAAATGATTATTCTTCATCATGATCATCTTTGATTATTAAAGTCATCATACAAAATTACAAATGATTCTTCTCCAAAACTTTCGTCATATTTAGACTAAAATAAATTTTGAACTAACAATAATATTTATTCGAATTGTCAGGGTCAATCTGAAAACTCACAAGGTGACACAAACTTAACATAAAAAAATAGTAGGTTGGTAGGTTATGGGTTGGCGGATTCCCAGATAAAACCCCATCCAAACCTAGTTTTTTTTTTATGTCTCAAGTTTTGAATCATGTCAAAAATTATCCATCCTTATTTAATTTATACGTCACAAAACCTTAGAAGTTCAAACCGTTATCTCAAATAATTAAAAGCTTAGTTTTGAGTTTCCACAATCACATTAGTTTCTTTGTGAAGTAACATTATTTTACTAGAAGGAATAAGGGTAAAAGGTGATTTTAATTACTTACAAATCAAGTTTTTAAGATTGTTTTTGAAACGTTTTATATATTTAGAATAAAGTATATATAAAATAAAATAACGATGATAGAGTATATCAACATAAATGTTTATCGAATAACGATGATAGAGTAAGTCAACATTAGTGTTTATGGGATTTTATGTGCAAATTAAGATGTTTATGGAATACTACTTCTCTTTCAACTAAAGGAGAACTATCCTGCTTATTTTAGGAAGAACATAAAGTGGGTCAACTATTATCATTCGACAGATTTTCTTCCTAATGTTTCATATGTAACCCCAAACATTCATTTATAACTCCTCAAGTTATTACATCCTTAAGTTTTACAAACTACAAGTCAACTGTTTAGATATCAAAGGGGAGTAGTTCGAAACATAGCATATGATTCCACATGATTCACTGCATTTCTAATCTAATCAAAAAGTGGATCAAATCTCTTTACAAGATTTCCATGTCTAAAAAATGGAGTCCCTGTTGTTTTCCAAAAACAAAACATAGAAGACATTACTCCAACACCCCAAGTACATTATCACCTTTTTATCTTCCATCTCATCATTCCTCCTCTTGCCTTAATTTCAGGGTCACATCAACTCCATTAACAAGAAGCAGATACGATAATTAACCTTCAATTCCCGCTTGATAAGAGCACCCGTTGTGAGTGTCGGCGTCCCTTCAGCACCAGCCTTTGCCGATCGGTGTCCCACAACAATGATTTCGGCATTGACTTGTCAAAATAGTGTTCACATTTCCGTTGTTATTTTTCTTTTGTTTTGGTTCAAATGGTTCAACAAGGTAGTAAAACATGAAAAAGAACCTTGCTTGGTTTAAACTACGTTGGGCTTTTGGTTTGTTTCGGGTGAAAAAAGGATTAATGACGACTTAATCTCGCGGTAACAAGTTCAAAATTATGGTCAAACCCCTAGTTACATAAGGTCTTCATGCTATGAAGTTATACAACTTAAATTAAACAAACGTTTAAAGGGAAGTGATAAATATAAAAAAAATATAGTATATGATGTATTTATCACTTTTTAATGTATGCAATTAAAAAATATGGTGTATTTATTACTTCATAATTGAATAGTGATTTACTCCACTAAGAAGTAATAAGAATATGTAAGCCGAAACTCAAACTTTCAATCGGCAGATATAATAAGCCCAAACCGTTTGTTGATAGGCTCAACTCAATGTCTATGAACCCATATTGGGTAGAAGTTTGCACCAACTATTCAAAAAGATAATTTTTTATGTAGGAAGTTACTCCTCCCTCCCATAATAACTGTGTCCACAGTGGCACACAATTTTAGAAAAATAAAAAGGTTCCGTTTTGAACCAATAAGATTTCACCTTTTAACTAACTTTTTAATTTGCACATCTATTTTAGAATAAATTAAAAATTAAAATAGTAAGATTGGACACTAATTATTGGACGAAAGAAGTATTGTTTAACAAGATTTCACAAAAGAATAAAGATAATAAAAAAGAACAAAAAAATACTAGTGTCTTAAGAGAAAAAAAACTACAATAAAGCAAAATCCTATCAACATATAGTGAAGCACACCAACTAGAATTCAAAACAAGAACATAAAATGCAACTATTAAACTTAAACAATGAAACGAATTATGAACAATGACTTATACTTGGGATAAAACATTTGCAAATTGCAAAAGGGCCAATAAAGAACAAGATATCAGTTGGACGTTTTAGCTTACCAACTTGTAAATTCATGCAACGGAACATCTGCAGCCAACTTCCAGTTTCAAGCTCTCCTATAAACTTGCATCATTAAGCATATACAACGCACAATGTTAAAAGGTTTCAAGAGATGATTCACGGTTCCAAACATCTGGGCAAGTCTTGTATTTTGCAAAAAAATGTTGAATCTATATTACATTTACTGTGCATGAATATTCAACTAAAATCATAATTGAACTACAAAAATTTATTTTTACAATCAATTGGTGACATAAAGTACCTCAACGCCGCATCTGGTGCAGCCATCACAAGACTACCAATGATGCTTTTGCTATTTTGTCAGCCAGTAAATCAGAATCAGAAACGTGCAAATGGATGCAACTAAAGAAAGAATTATGGTGTCCATAGATTTCTTTTTGTTTATCGCTGAGATGATGCTATTCACCTGTAACATCACCACACAAAGATTTGATAAATTAGTTTAGGGATGTGAGATATACCCAATTAATTCAGATTATACCAACATGAAGAACTAGCCAAATGGTTTATAAGCAAAATCGAATTGATATCTTTTTAGTTCCTTAGAATCAAGTAGTGTGGTAAGCCTGTAACAAACATGTGACGAAACAAAAGTAACAAGAATAAAGACAAGAAATAGAAGAAACCAGAAGCAAGAGACGAAATACAAGTAACTAGAAGGAATGGACGAAACATAAGCAGCCAGAATGAGGAGCCGAAACCGCAACAACCAAGGAGGAACAAAGCCAACGAATAATGTTAGTCTAACACAACATAGACAAGACCACATCAGACTAAACAGGGGACATGAGGTACCTAGGTTCAAATCTTATGAAACATACTCTCAAATATTCAGTAGATATTATAGCGACACTGAACAACGGAACCTCAATGCTCCCTTCGAAGCCTCCGATGATACCTTCTATTACACAAAGTGAGTCACCACCCTATTTGCAAGGGTCTTATCTCCAACATTTACTCTCTTAAATCTTGATACCTACGTAGGTTCCAGCCTTCCTGGCACAAGTGGAGTACAAACCACATCTACTTACATATAGTGCGAGTACCGACTGAGAGCAAAAGAGCCACTAAGCTCCAGCCCGGAGTGACGAGGAGCCGCTCATCAATATTGTTAAGACCAACCCAAAAGACTCATGGTGCAACAATAACTTTTAAAGAATCACTTCTAGTAAATTACTTACAGTTGGAAGGCGACTGCTAACGTTGCTAAGTTTAGAATTGACGCCTCTAAATGTTGACCTTTGAAACACAAGTGAGCCAAGGGTCTCTTGAGCTTGAGATATTACACCATCCATCTGTAACAATGAAACAGCGAAATTAGTCATTTAGAGAAGCAACTCAATCAAGTTGAAATGTTTGCATAATCCAAGAGTGATGGAATTGTTTATGCCACTGAAAATAAACAGTCTCTGCATGTGTGACTAAGCATTAGAAGTGAACATGGTTGGTTTCAGACCAGGTTTTCTCTTTTGGACAAAACAACTGCATTCAGTTATTTAAAACATATACATCCAACCAACCAAAACCAAGGCCATTTGGTAGTTTGCGACTACGAGCCTTCGAGATTAGGCTAATATTTAAAACTAATTCCATTATTCCATTAAGGCAATACCTATTGAAAAGAACTGGTCAACTCTATAGTGTAGAATTTCGTCTCCAAATCAAAAGGACGGGAACTCCCCTGTTAGGCCACGTGCATCTGAGTAAACAAAAAAAAAAGAGTCGCCCTCCCCGGGTAACCTGAACAAGGAAAACCTCCTCCATTTACCCGTTTATGTGTACAAGTTTACGACACATAGAAATACAATCCGATGATCCATAATCATAGAAGCTATAACTTGGATTATTTCATGTTAAAGATAGTTGACTTTACCTAGTTTCTATTTTGCAGCTATCGAGTTTCCTTTTCCTAGCCTTGTATCTAATTACTAAAGGTCAATGCCTCATCAGAAATACACATGCAAATATAACTGACGATGCGATTACATTTCTTTTCTTTTTGTGCGTACCTTTTCTTTTGGTAAGAGATATTTTTTAAATTAAATTGAAGTTGTTAGGATGACCATATATATTTTACTCCAATGTCTACTGCGGTCTTCCTATCACACAGAAAATACTGCCATATCGCTCAGGTTCCTATGAAACAAATAAACCGTACCAAATCCCTTATTACGCCCTCTCAATCTTAGGGTCTTTCTGTTATTTTCAAGGATTTTATTTTGTAAGATTAACTATACATTAAACTCAAAACTGATATAACTAGAAGTGATTCAATGTCGACTTATAAATGACAAAACTAACTAGAATTGGCCAACTTTTTGCAAAAAGGAACCAACCAAAACCAAACCATTCAATTACTCAACTCCTAGGTTCTATGCTGTTCACAAATTGCCCAACTTTTTGCACAAAGGAACCAACCAAAACCAAACCATTCAATTACTCAACTCCTCGGTTCTATGCTGTTCGGTGAAGTTTGTCAATTTTCAGCCTTTTTTTCCCAGTCAAGTCACCACCTAGATGAGTGTAACAATATAAAGCTTTCTAGATCACTGCTTCTGTATGATACTCCATATGTCTACATATTCTTGTCCTATACTTCCAGTGGTTTACACATGAATTGCTAAAAAACAGAGCTGAACTCAGTGCCACAATTCCAAATAAGAAACAAACTCTATACAAAAATTAAGGAACATATCGGGTTGAACGCACCTGCCCTGTACTTCTCATGAGAGTAGCACGCTCCTTAAGAAGAGACTGCCCCTGGGACCCACCGCCCTCTTCTATATCTAATCTTGCTCTGTCAAACTCCCTGAAATCTTCAAGCAGCGACGCATGCTCTTTCTTGGCTCTAAGGCTAGAACGAAGTCGATTGAATTCCTACAATCAATCAAACTTAATAAGCACTCACATGCAAAACAGTTGCCTGTCAAATACTAATAGGTCATAGACGTATTATGACTTATAAGAGTTAAAGCAGTCAATTTAACAGTTAACTAGATGATCATAGCGTAAAGATGTAACTCTCTTTAATGCCATCGATACATTAATTCAATGACCCTCCCAAGAAAGTAACGAGAAAATTGATTATCAGATTTCAATTTAGTACTGAGTTTACATTGACCTTTTCAGCCTACATTCTTTTCCAGTCCAGTATTATCTAGCAACTTTCATATGATCAGGAAGAAATTGAAACGAGCGACTGGACATTTTTATAATGTGATTTCTCTCTATGTATCAGAGTACACAACTTTTCTTTTGTCCATCTTTTGATCTTATGTCTAATAGTTCCAACCCAATTTTAAGTCTACATAATAATACACACAATAAACAAATCTTTATTCTTATACCTAAATACACTAAATTATTGGGTTTTTTTTATTACTCCGCATAAATAATGAGAAAACATAGGTGTTGTTGACTGGACGTATGTTATGTGCTACACGGATCATTTCCCCTTATAACACTAATAAAATAAAAGGTGGTAAGGAACCATTTCTATACAGAAAATATATAGAGTTCAGCGAGCAGTAATGTAGATTCGCAACTTATTCCCTTGTTCTTTTTCATTTTCTCACAAAAAGGAGGTGAGAGTATGCGAATGTTCCAGCAACTCCAAGCCGATAACACAAATAATGGCTAACTTCACATATGTAATCATCCAATAAGTTAATAACTATAAGTTCCCACAAAGCTTTATACAGAGGAACATGACATGATTATTTTCATCTATAAGAAGTTAACAGTTTAGTTACATTCGTTTACTTGAAACATCTGAAAAGGGTGATGCTTTTTCATTCATGCATTTGCTGTCAGTAAATAAAATACTCCAACAAAAACACAGTACATGAAAAAATGAAGAAGTACCTGAGTAAGATCATGATGAATTTCGTGATGTCGGGTCAATGTATGCGAAAATATTTCCGATCCACCAGATGACACCCATGCTTGCATTTGTGAAATTACTTGTTCTAGTTGTTTAAGTAGCTGTTCAATGCTGGATCCAAGATTACTCTCATTATTACCATCATCAACTTTGTTCGAAACCAGTTTACGATACAAATGCATTTGATCATCCAACTCTGCTTCAAGATTCCTTGCCTATCGATCAATATAAAACACAAAAATCTAACTTTTAACTCGAAATTGTTCAAAAACACGAATTTGTCAAACGCAACTAATATACATCTACACACATATTATAAATTTGTGTATAAATCTATCAAACTGCAAGGCATAAACAAAACTAACAATACAAAATAAATGTTCAATTTTAGATCCACTCATCATCATCATCTATAAAACCCTAATTGATTTTTAACATTCACATAACCTAACAAATCTTAAAACCAATAAAATAAAAGCTTCTGCCATACGTCCATCGTAATCAAAAACATTCGAATATATACAAATTGAGAAATTGAAATTCATCCATACAAAACACAAAATATATTTAGGATTAATCAATTAAATGTTCACGCATAAATAAATAATGATTAAATATGAACCTGCTTTCGCAAGGAATCCCAAGAGGTAGGCACATCCATGGTGAATTGAGGAAAAGGGAGGAAACTGTGTTCCTCCCGATTTATTCAATTTAATAGTTTTTGTTTGAAAAATTGAAAAGAGAGATATATGGATACAGAAACTCTATAGAATTGTGGGAGACCAAATATGCTTGAAGATGAAGGAAATCGTTTTAAGTTTAATTTGCTAATTGCCCAATTGTTTCTCTTATTTGAGTGATGATTATAAAGTCACACAACAGCGACGACGATATTTAATTTTGTCAATGACAGATACGAGATAAAAAAAATACCTAAGCTAGATAAATTGCTTCTAAGGGAGACGTCCGACTATAAACATATATATAACTAATGCAACACGAGTATAAAAAAATTAACAAATATATATAATGATTATTCCAGAAGCCATTTGGTTGAGGGCACGTCTGTCTGGGCGTCACGCATCGTGTCGCCCCCTACCACTCATCTTATAGATGTTTTGGTGAGGGGCGGAGATTGAAGCTTTAAATCTTGGGAAATGAAAGAATTAAACCTTAGTTTTCTTTAGACGGCTTGTTAAATGTTAGTGGTTCAGGTCCAGCAGTGACATCCAATTGGACAGTATGCTAACCCTGAGACCTTCATGTTCTTCCTTTTTTATCGTCTGAAGGGGTAAAAGTCCCGGGTGGGGCTCGAACTTGAAACCTCCTCTAGCCAAACATCCCCTCCCCAAAGCCCCATAAGAAAACCTTGGTGACCAACTGAGCTAACCCAGTTGGTTAATCAAGGGTTGAGATTTGCTTCCCTCCTTCCCTATTTTTTTTTTTTTTTTGCTTCCCTCTTAATCCCCACCCTATATATAATAATATGTATTTATATACTAAACTATAAATATATGGGACGTAAATGAAAAGAAATAAAATGCATAGATATATTATAAGTGCTAGATATAATATATAGTGTAGATATGAAATTTTAATATAATATAGTTATTATGTAATTATAACATATTTATATGTATAATATACGGTATATGTCTAGAAAATAAATATAGTATAGATATATAGAGGAAAGATTTATAGGGAAGCTTTAAATCTTAGAGAACGGGGGAAGTAAATCTTAGCCATTGATTTTTTCATAAAAAAACGTTTTTAAAATTCATTTTTGATGAATGTTAAAATTTTAGTAATATTCATCACATATGAATGTTGTTAACAACATTCATTTATGATGAAATCAAGGGTTGAGATTTGCTTCCCTCATTCCCTAATTGTTTTGATTTCCTCTTGATCCCACCCTGTTACAATATACTACAATATATATTTATTAAAAAGTGACTTGATAAATGTTAAAAGGGAAAGTTAATTTTAAAATTTTCAAATCATTTAAGTTAATGTATGATTAGAGACTTACCATATTATTTAAATCAATAGAAGAATATTAATGTAATCTTGTATCTTTAAAATTTAAGAAATAAGCAAGAATTATAAGCTCTTTATAAATGCTGTAAATATAAATAATAATATAATAATAATAATCTTTTTTAGTTAACGGGGTTAACCCGTTAATGAGAACTTTGCTCTTAACCCTACTCAAATAAATTTGACGAGTTGAGAATTTTTAAATTTTAGAAATTTGTCAATGTATTGAAGTGGAAGCGTGTGGAGAATTGTCACCTTGGTACTATTTGGGTCACTTATGTGTTATTAAATGTTATAATAAATTAATCATGTAGTGATTATGTTTATTTAAAGAATTTAACTAAGGTTAAATCACAGTTGTAAGGATTTCGATTTTGATGCTAAAAGCATTAAGATTCTTGGAAGCATAGTATCCGAATAAAATCAGGATTCTGATCATATTATCGTAAACTGATTTAATGTTGTTTGACATGAGCTGAAAAACTACAAGGAGTTGACTTTGTTTAAAAAGAGTTTGATCAATTTTCGATGTTAATATGAAAACGACTTAAAATCTTAATATTTAAGGACAAAATTTAGTCATCTTAATCCGTATGATACAAAGTGGTAAGCGAATAAGAGATGATGGACAACGTCTTCCGGTCCACTATCAAAGTGACTGATGGAAGGTACTGAAACTTCGAAAACTTTTAATTTTCAAAAGAGAGAGAAGAGGGAGATAATATAAGGAGAAAATTACTTCATTACACATGGTAGCGATTTCGTCTTGACGAGGATTCGATGTTTATTTTGTTTAATTCAAATATTTTCCATTAGACATGCCTGCCTTTTCAATCTAATGAGTCCTAATGATAACATTGTTGCTTTCTAATAGAGTAATACGTAGTATATCACATCTTGACAACCTTAACCTTTTACACTTAGATTTTGACACGAGGCCTCAAAATTTTGAGCCGGTCCTACCTATGACATGTCATCATTCCTATCACTGTCACAGCACCACCCTCAACCACCATAGTCAATCTCGCTGCAATTGTTAGCATAAACATAGAAAACAGGTCTGTTCACTAGTCACTACTACGTTAGCACCAGAATCACCACCATCATAGCCATCCTATTAGAACCATCATCGCTACCGTACTTATAACTACGTTTAGACTCATCACCACGATTCCTTGCCAAAACAACCAACAACCACCGCCAAGATCATTACTTCCACCATCCGCGTAACAATGGTCACTCACAGTTTCACACAACAATTCCCACCACCATGATCACAACTTCATCAATAACTTCACTTCAAATATGTCAATAATAAGATGCTAGTATCACAATAACACACCAACACCACAAGGAAAACAAGAATCAAACAGGAAAACAAAGTGAAAAGTTAAGATTGTTATTATAACACTAACTGTAATAATTTACAGTACTCAAACTACAAGACCCTTGAGGTATTTGGTTACATAAAAAGATCTGAAAAAAAGAAGACCATCAAACAGGCAACTCTTTTGCCAATTGTGTACACAAGATTTAAACAGAAGACATACTAAATGAAACAAACTTAAACCTCACAAATTACATTTCCTACTTATTTATCACCATCTTCAACCCCTAAACCATACAACACACCAGCATACTTCTCAGTGTTTCCATTAAAGTAATTTTCTTTCAACTTCTTAAAAGCATGAGAAGTCAACAAACTATCTGATCCCGCCTGATGACAAACACCGATCCTTTGAACTTCCAAGATCTCTGCAAGTTTGTTCAATCCACCATGAAGATGGTTACAAAACCTCATCAAATGTTTGATGTCATAAACAATCGGGAAATAAATCTTGATCAAATCAAAGAACCCGGACTGAGACTTAGGCAATGGTTTATGAGTCAACAACTTAAGCAAGTACCCGAAATCATAGCCACTATGAAAAGTAACCCAACAGATATTATCATTCAAAACAACACCTGAAGACATCAATAGCTCCCCAAATCGATTTGCGTCAATACCCATCTCACTATTCTTGTTAAAATCAATCCCACACTGTCTTAACATCTCGATCGAATCATTAGCAAAGATGTCTTCACTCACATTAAACTCGCGAAAATTGAACTGCCAAATGCAAGGCTTTTCGGTTCCACAAGTGGGTAGGTTTCCATTTTCATCAGAGAAAGTAAGACCCAGTTGAATCAACTTCAACATATCAACATTTTCCTTCAAAGTCACATAATTATAATCATTAATATTCTTAAATTGTGCTATTGGACGAATAACGACCCCCGGGAACTCAGTATCCATAGCGATATAAGGGTAACTATCAACAATATCTCGAATCAAAGCGAATTCTTCTTCAAGGTTATCATTCCAGACTTCTCTAATTTGAACAGAATCACTTTTGGGCAAAACAATCGACATGCTAAAGATTCAATTTTTACAAATGGGGTTCTCGATTTTCAGCCAAATTCAACCAGATCTGCAATAAATCACACAAAAACACAACAAAACCCTAACTTAATCAAACCCAGATATCAAAACATAAAACGACTCAATCTTTATCAATAGATTTCAAGAATCTTAAACAAATCTTGAAGATCAAAGAGAAATGAAGCGAAAAGATGCATAAAAATGGAAAAATATGTTACCTTTATGATTCTTCAAGGTTTAATTGAACAGATCTTGAAGTTGTGAATCAATCCCACTTAGAAAATCGATTCCTTTTTTGAAGATCTGAAATAATTAGAGATTATTTTCAGGTCAACGGATTTGAACATAGAGAGCCCTAAAGAAGAGAGAGAAGATGGAATTGGGCACTAGAAGACTCCTTTAAATCAACTGAAGAGGCAATGTGAATTGAGAAAAGGGAAAGTGACATTGTTAGTGGTGAAAACTGGCTTAACGATGTCGTATTGATGTTTTGTATTGTTGCGTACTAAGGTCTTTGGAACCCTAGAGTTGACCATGTAAATAAATGAAATTGTAAGTGAAACTTGAAAGAATATGACTTTTCACAAGTCTGATTTTGTTGAATGTGTCTTTGCCTCTTTGGAATATATAAATTATAGTGTTCAAATGGTAACAGAAGACTTTCAAGAAAAAATATATAAATAAAATGTTTTGGTGTTGCTTAGTTTAAACTTCAAATGACGTTTTAAAGTTCTATTGTTAGACTTCTGTAATAAATTAAGTAATAATTAATGATTGATGATGTGAAATAAGATGGGATATATTTATGGTAGAAAAGTAAATAGAAAGAATAATATTTTATTTTTTTTACATGAAACTATTATATTCGACATGTGCTTACTATAACATTACATTAAAAATAGTAAATGTACATATTCTTTTATGGGCTCATGTTTGTGATTACATTTACAAAGTCACTATGTGATTATACTATTATTATATTAACTTTTTGAAGATTCAAGAAATTGATTAGCAATTTATGTTATAGATTAATGATCAATTTATAAAAACCTCATTTAGCTTCAAATATACGAGAGCTTTTGGATATATAGGGTTGTAAATGACTATTACTTAATTTGAGGTATACAATTTCAAGCATCTCCACATATTTGTGTTTGGTTATTGATAAGCACTTCTTTGAATATAATGTTGAACCATGCATGTAGTGAAAATGTTGTTTGACATTTGAACAAAGATGTGTACAAAATTTGTATATCCAGTTTGACCAAATAAAATAATAAACTCGAAATGAAAGTATCTGTCATAATTGTTTCAAACGAGGAGAGAACGTTAATGTGTTTCGACGGATTCTCAAGTATATATTTTATATATGTGCCAAAATAAAATTTGTATTTAGATAATTTTGAATTCTTAAGTTTGTCTCTATTCATTCACTATTTTATACCATCCCATTATAGTCAAGACTTCAAAGTCGACCCATCACACAAATACAGGACTAATTTTTACAATACATATGAATTACCATAATTTAATTATCTAACGTATTATAAAAATGCATAATTCCCTTTTTGTATGAAGCTTTCTTGTTCTCTTTCAGCCGTATTATAAATATAAATATTAACTTATATCACATTATGTTTAGATAAGTCGCTTTTAGCGAAAGACTAAAAAACTAAGAATTGAACTGTCAGCTCGGTGTCACGTCAACACTTTCTCAAAATACTGAATAAAGACTAAACACTATCAATGATAAAATGAAGAACTGAGCTTTTTTAGATCCACTTTTTTTTTTAATTTTTATTTATTTCAATTAATACATAATTTTAACAACCCACTTTTTAAAATAAAAATACATTCATTAATTTAAAAAAAGATAACATTACATATAAAAATAAAAAATTACATTACATTAACTAATCAATAAAAATACAATTACATTAATTAATTCGAATACGAAAATTTGATGGGAGTTGCAAATGTGTTTTGATAAGAGCATTTCAAAGTTGATTATGCACTCTCGAATCTCGTAGTTCTTTGTCCATACAAAGTTGCACTTCAACCATCTTCGACCACGATCGCCTCATAAAATTATTGGGGTTTGAGGGGCAGTTTTCCTCAAGTTGACATACTGCACGTTCGTTGTCTTCGGTTATCATATTGTGTAAAATCACACAATAGTACATAATTCTTTGTATCTTGTTGACTCTATATGGTCTTGTCGGGTTTTTAATGATTATCCAATCTCTTGAATTTCATAGTCTTTTCCGTAATCGAACATTTAAACGACTTCATAAGAGCCGCTTATTCAAATTGAACACTAGCACGGGAGCTCTATCTTGGAGTAAATCCTTGAACAAATCTGATTGATTAAGAACATTGATGTCGTTGTTCGAACCTGCAGGACCAAAGTAAGTGTGTCAAATCCAGAAATCGTACGAGGCCACCGCTTCGAGCATGATTGTTGGACGACCTTGATCACCTTGTGTGTATTGACCTTTCCACGCTATTGGGCAATTTTTCCAAAGCCAATGCATATAATCGATACTTTATGCAATTTTTATGTTTAGCATGTAAATGTTGGACATCTTAGAGTGTTGGTTTTCTCAAGTATTTGGTCGAATATAGATGAAATACACATTTACAAAAGTTGTCCAAACAATCGTAAGAAGTTTGTTGACCCATGTGTAAGTATTCATCAAACATATCAGATGTACAACCGTATGCCAATTGCCGTATGACAAAAGTGCACTTTTGGTAAACGTTAAAATCAAGTTTTCCGGTAGCATTACGCCCATGATCAAAATAACTAAAATATGGATGTATTGGTAGTTGAAAGTAAGACGTTATACCTTGAGATACACGAAGAAACAATGATTTGCACATCCGAAATCGTCATCGAAAGTTATCTTTCGGGATTGTTGGTTTTTCGACAAAGTAGGCTTGCTAGAAACATTCGCCGGCGCATAGACAATCTCTACTTAAGAATCTTTTAGGTACTCTTGATCGTGAACTTTCGGCTTCGTTCAGACAATCTCTACATAAGAATCTTGTAGGTACTCTTGATCATGAACTTTCAACTTCGTTTTCTTCATCTTCTTCCAATGTTTCAACAATATCAAGCATTGCAATCTGATTGAAACAAGTACTGAGTGCGTTGATATCTTCGATATCGGAATCTTCGACGAATTTTGTTTGGATCCATTACGATATTAAATGGTGTTTGAATTATATAGATATCTATAATATTTGAAAGAAAATATAAATATGGTGAGAAAAGTGTGTGAAAAAATGGATAGTTTAATACAAGTATGTGTGTGTATATATATAGTGTATGTTTGGGATTGGGAAAAGGTGAAAAAAATATTTATTTCAGGTGAAGAAGGTGAAACAAGCATTAGAAGTATTTTTTTAATATGTTTGTTACCATTGAAAAAGGAAAGAAAAAAACTTTTTTTTTTGTTTAAGTTGCAATTGGGCCCCATGTCTTCCATCTTTCTTCATCCTCAATCCGACGTAACGACCAAAGACCCTTTGGTGCTAATGGCGTCTTTGCTATACTCCTCAACGATGCAGCTTGAAGACACTGGTTGGTATCGACTTGAAAAGGATATGTGTTTCTACATATATATAGTGTTTGGGATTGGAAAAATGTAAAAAGAATAAATTATTTCAGGTGAAAAAGGTGAAACAAGCATTAAAAGTATTATTTTTAGTATGTTTGTTACCGTTAAAAAGGAAAGAAAAAAATATTTTTTTTGTTTATGGGTCCCGTGTCTTCCATCTTTCACCGTCTTTAATTCGACGCAACTACTAAATACACTTTAACGACGCAGCTTGAAGACGCCTGTTGGTACCGGCCTGAAAAGAATATGTTTTTCTACAATTATTTATAAAGTCAATACATGATGTTGATACATGTCACATGATATCTAGTCCCCATTTCCATAACTAGTTTATGACGTTATTATATTACAGTTAAGTTAGAGTTAATTGCATGGATGGTCCATGTGATTTATACACAATTGCATCGTCAGTCCTTGCATTTTAGTATCTGCTTTGGTAGTTCAAAAATATAAAAAATCTTGCACGTTTTGTCCCCTTCCTACTGAAATGACTAAAATATACATCATATATCTCTTATTGAATTTATTTAATGTGTAATGTATTAAAAACGATTTAAAACCAAAACATAGATTAAATAGATGTAAAAGAGGTACTCTGTTTTTCTTTAATTCTTAGACCCGATAAAACCACACTTATCCCTCCACTGCTCTTTCTCTTAGAGTACAGGGAGTGGTGAAACTGTTTTTTAGTGTTATGGGAAAACACTATTGCTAAAAAAAGTAGAGAAAAATGTTCCAAACAGTGTTCTCGACTTTTAATTTGTTTTATTAGAAATTCAAATAATTTAATAAATTGAAACAAATAACAAAATAAATTAAATAAAAGAAATACATTCATCAAAATAAGAAATACATATTACAAGTTCTAAAATAAATAATGAATTCAAGTAGCTCCCGATCCCGATCTCATCCTCTTATGAACCTTCCCATTTCCATTTCTACTATGAAGTTCAACTGTTCCGACAAGTGGATCGTCGGCACATATAAAATTATGAGGGCGACTTTAATGTCCTTGGTTCGGTAGTAACTTTGTTTATCGTGACGGATGGCTTTAAATGTTGATGTGATCGAGTTATCAAACGAATCGCGAGAAGAAGGGGCGGAAGTAGATGACGTTTTTTGGGATTTTGGTTTTCCTTGCTTTTCCCTGTTTACGTTCGAATGGATCATCACCAAATAGTGATATTTGGGTTTCTATGTTACCCTCCGGTTCCTCGTCCAAATCCAAGTCGTACACGTCCATTGTTTCGCGGCGTTTTGCAATGTTTCGCTGTCGACAATAATGGGATTGGGAGTTAACCACTTTTGGCTGTCCTTCAAAAAGTTTCATGTTTGAAAATGTACGAAATGTTTTAGGTATTCCAGCCTATATTGAGCCTCCACTCACAATCGAAAGTTATCGGCATCTTCCCCACTTATTTGTTGTCCTTGGACTCGCCTCCAAATACCTCCTCACTTTTGGCATGTCGTATTGAGTTTCGACTAATTTGAAGACAACATGTCATTGGTCCGTTCAAATGGTGGGTTACGACTATGGTACTCATTCATCACAAGATACCAAAATGACTTGTTGGATTGGGCATTTTCTCGATTGGAATCTTCAGAAACGGCAATCCAACTTTGCGCCAATCAGAGTTCGTCCTCCGGTTCGCAACTGTTGCAGTTGGGACAAACTTTCTTTTTGTTTGGGTGGTGATGATCCCACCACATGTTGTTTGCCTTTCTTTTTGGACTTATTTCTACAAGATGATGTTGGTGTCGGTACCTCGTCTTCGTGTCATTGCATGTCAGGTTGTTGCATGTTTAATTTGTGATTGTTGCTACATTACGAAAGTGTTATATTGATCAGACAATATGTTAGGTGTTTGATGGTATGGTGTTTAATGGTATTGTGTTTGAGGGACTTAGGTTTGTAACATATGGTATGGATGATCAAGATCAGGCATGTCTGGTGTTGACGGGTTTGAATATGATGATACGTTTAGAAACGACTTCCATCAGGAGTATAGGTTGTACAGGTTATTTGGGTTGTTCGACATCTTGAATTATAGAGTTTTTGAAGTGTTTGAAGATAAGAATGAGTGTTTTGACTTTGTGTTTGAAATGTGGTATTTACATATTTGAAAATAAGATTTTTTTTTTTTTTAAAAAAGGTAAAAAATGTAATCGTTTGATTTCTTTTTTTGTTTAGTTTTTCAAAAAGTAGCGGTTTGAAGGTTTAAAAAAAGAAAGTACCCATACACCGTTTCGGAGTGGCGGAACGCCAACTAACGACATACTGAACCAGTAATGCAAATAAAACGTGTTTCACCCGATATGCTCTGAATAAAATCAAAAGTGATGGTAAATTGGAAAGAAAGAAATTGCACAAACTCGTAGACATCTTTACTAAATCTTTTGTTTTCAAAATTATCTTGAAAGTTGTGTAAATATACTTTACAAATCCTTTTGAAAGGTTGTATAGGTTTATGAAAAAAGCAACTTCTTCAAAGGACCGGGAAATTTGGTAAAATTAACTTGATCTATAGGTTTTGTACATTGACGAAAGGATAAGAAAATTTCGAACGAGAGTTTATTAGTTTGGTAAACATAGGCTTTACTCGAAACAATAATTTTGAAGGGTTGACAAAAAATAAATAAAAGGAAAATATTGAAATATTATTAAATATAAAATTCTTTTACACTGTATATAAAATTTTTAGTGAGAGTGGCTGTTTACACTGTCACCACCTTGTCTTTGCCCCTAAATAAACCCGGTGGTTCTAGGTTAAGATGTGGTATTTTGTTTTGCTTAAAGTTTAAATTTTGAATATGTCTTTATACACGTTAGTTATGTATATAATTTGTAATACGAAGAAATTCATTTAAATTCTAATCTCTAATTCATTTATGCGGTTATCATATTTTTCTTTGTTATGTCACTATAAAAAATTAAAAAAGAAAGAAAGAAAGGGAGAGAAACCCTTCTTTTAACTAGCTATAATTGAAAGTATAGTGATTTAGAGCCTCTCATAAATAGGTTTTGAGAAAACGGTAACCAAATTAAGATGTTATAGTTGATTATGAGAATAAAGCAACCATTATGTGGATGTTAAATTTTCTTTCCGATAACTTTTTTAAACTGTTACCCTCGATGAAAAAAACCTTTTAAATAATAAAGTCTACTAAAAATCCGTTATATAATAGAAAGAAGAGTGTAAGATTATACCAATTTTTTTTCTTCCAAAAATTAAAGAAATGATAATACGTCTTTCACACTCAATTCTGTCATCATATCCATATTCATTTAACTACCATTCCTTACTCTTCTCTTTCAACCCTTGGTAAACTACTTCACTTCATTTGGGATATGCATATGGAACGGAAATTCCGAACATAAACAACTAACTGTTGTGACATAGCGTCAAAATTGCAAAGGTAGACTATTCGTCAAACTAAATCTATTTACCGTTACCGTTGAATTGTACGGGTACCTTGTTATACGATTAAAAATTATTTATCAACGCTAGAAACTGACAGTAAATGTTGTAACCAATTACAACTAGTTTTAAACTATTCAAGAAAAATGTATAATGATCACAAGTTATTTGTCATCGTTAGTTTGTGCGGGTACAAAACTAACAACTATTTTTAAGCTACCTGAAAAAATGTATAATGATCATAAGTTATTTGACGTGATATGCGCGGGTACAAAATTAATATAAGAATAAATATAGATCATCTTAAACCAAATCCAAGTTCCCTTGAACAAAGCTCTTTAGGTCAACCGAAGAAAAAAACGGTAATCCAGTGCAACAAGGGCACACGGTAGTAAAGGTGGACAATCAATTTTAGTCGGTTTTATTCATTCCCCGTTCGTCTTCGACTCGTCAAAACAAAATTAACGGAGACCTATTTCTTCAATTTTCTCTCTCTTCAAAAACCCTAAAATTACACAAATTATATAAAACTTCGATCGCATAACAAACCCTACAATACCCTTAAATTTACGAAAAAAGAAACCCCCTTTTTTGTTCGAATAATAACCCCATCAATTTTGTGTCAAAACGCTTATAATTATATATATTTGAATATTTCATCTGGGTTTTCGTGATCACCGCAAATTTGTTTTGTTTTGTATTTTGGGGATGTCGAATTCGGGTCGGAGTCGGGTCAGGGAGGATAGATTTTACAGCCCACCGGCGATGAGAAGGTTCAATCAGCAACAGCAGAAGCAAGTACAACAAGAAGAGCGTAAAGTACAACACAAACAGCAGCAAGAAAAACAGCAGCAATCGGAATCTTTGATGAGTAGCAGTAGCAGCAGTAGTAGTGATTTGGTGACTAATTTGGACCGATTTATGAAACATACGACTCCAATTGTTACAGCTCAACATTTTCCTAAGGTATTATAGAGAAAAGAAAACTGCTAATGTGAAAAAATTGTAACTTGCCCATGTAATAATTTAATGTTATATGACTCGGGTAGCTGACATAATGGGATATTTCTGGGTGTAGGTTAATTGTTGATGGTCAAGGTTATTGCTTGTGCAAGATTTTTAAATAAAAAAAGAACTATTATAATGAATAAGTTGTAAATTTTTGATGATTATTACATGGGAAATTGATTAGTTTGTTGCTTGTCAATTGACTTGAATATTTTCTGAAATGCGGATATTTTACTTTAATCGGTGATGTTAAAGTTTATTGCTTGTGTGTATTTAGAGTTTAGACCCTATCTATATTCATCATGTACTTGTTATTGAAGCGTGCTTTGATGTTAAACTTTTGTGGGTAATTGATATAAATGTCAAGTTGTTGTTGTGAAACGTATTGATGGTTTTTATTATTTGAAGGATTTGCGTCTGTTTATGCTAAAGCTCTAGTGGATTCTTGCTTGTGCTGTACTGTATTTGACTAGATTGAGGAATGCTGAAATTAATAATTGATCTTGTTTCAATTATCTGTTGTTAATGATTTTGCATGTGATTTTTGTCTTAATTATAATAGAAGGTTTAACACCAATTACTTAATTTGCAGTGTATTTTAAGAAACAAGGCCTATTTTATAATCAGGAGTGAACATCCCTTAGAAGTAGCACATTGCCAATAGCATTATGTTTCCTGTTTTTGGCTAAATCAGATAATGCTTATGTTACATAAAAATTCCTTTGAGTAGTAAACCAAGATGATGTTTTTTAATTAATATGAACGCGTCTTTAGAAGTTTCTTAAATCATGTGAAAGACATGATATTGATGTGTAGTTGTTTCGAGATATGTAGACTAGTATGAAGGGATGGAGGAATCAAAAAAATGATTACCACCCATACTTTATTCTTGGTGATCTTTGGGAATCTTTAAAAGAATGGAGCGCATATGGAGCTGGAGTTCCACTTGTATTGAATGAAAGTGACTCGGTCGTGCAATACTATGTGCCATACTTATCTGGCATTCAGCTATATGTAGATCCATCAGCACCCGTAACCACCATAAGGTCAGCTTTTTATTAGCTTTTGGTTACTCGTGCTATGTTTTCGTTTTGAATTGGCATAGGGAGAGTGGGATTACTTCTTTCTAGATTATGTCTTGCAATTGTTTAGGTTATACCATTGTATGATATTCCTGTTTTTCATTCTCGTGGACGCATCTTTGTTCATTCAATCTGACAAACTTTATCCAAGATTAGATATTTATTTGTTAAGTTTGAGAGTTAGGATTACACATTTACACAACCTCCAAGATCATTTTTTGAAAAAGAAAAATGAGTAACAGATCCTCCATTTTTATATCACATATCCTATTTTGACACCAAGAAATGAATTCTAGAAATAGAATAAAATGTTTTGAAATTCAAATGAAGTTGAAATTTGTATAAGAGTCTTTGATTACCTCAAATGACTTTCATACCCACAATTAGATATTGTAAGGGACCCTAATTTAATAGTGTATTTCACCGGAAAAAGGATAAAAATTGGGAAATTGGACTAGCCTGATTTCTCGCGGCTATGCGAAATTTCTCTTAGTATACAAGCGAGTCTCTAATGGCTAGAGTGTTGGGTGATCCTCATCATATCATACCTCATGTAGTCATGTTGAATTGTTGATTATGTATTAGGGACTTACCCTCTAGATTCCTTCTACAAACCAGACTTTGTTTATGTGTATTTACATTTTTAAGGGTAGTCCGAAAGTGCAAGTTAGTAATTTTCAATAATATATAAATAGCATTTAAGGATTAGTGTTAGTAATTTGGAAGGGAACATGCAATTATTGTAGATGATTATGATCTTAAGAATACGGGCTACAAATATTGGGTTTTTGATGTTTAATAGATTCATAAGTATAGAAAGGCTTATCCAGAGACCTACTTAGCTCTTGAGAGTGAGTTAATCTACCGATTGGATTTACTGCTTTCTATTAAAAAATTCCCGTTTGCTGCGTCTTGTCTCTTAGTTTCCCTTTAGTAACGTTGTTAGTGATCAATTTGAATCGAATGTCTTTGAGTTTATGAAGATATATGAACATCGAATTAATTCTGTAATTTTCTGTAGTATCTTATTGCCTTTATAATGTAAATCGATGCTTTTGAACTTCTGAATTCAAAAAGATTCAAGTTTAATTTTGTAATGGTTGTCTTGTTGAAATCTGCGACTGTCACACTAGCAAATAGCAATCTTGTGCTATTTCCAAAGAGTATCTATCTTGAAGGATGTAGTCAGTTAGGAAACTCTCTTGAATGGTATTTCTTTGTCGAATTTTATTAAAATTTCTCCATGTTTAAACAGAAGGCCTGGTGAGGAAAGTGATTCTGATTCATCTAGAGCCACTAGTAGTGATGGAAGCTATGAGCCTGGATCAGCTGGTCATGGACCTCAGGTTCAAGGAAACAGTGCTGGTTCTATTACCAAAAGCTTCAATAAGCTCGTACTCAGAGAGGTTCCTTTTGTGGGAGATGGTATGGGGGAAAGCGAGATTAGAAGCCCTCCTGGGCTATTAATCTTTGAATACCTTGAACGCGCTTTGCCCTATCATCGTGCACCTTTAGCTGACAAGGTAATGCACTTAAGTGGGCACATTTTATTGCTTCACTCGTCATGCACGTTTTGTAGCTTCATTCATCCTTGAAAATTACGTTATCTTTAGAGATGGCACAATGGACAGGCTGTATAATGGGTCAAAACTTGAGTTGGCTGAAACACTTTCTGTTCAGTTATTTAAAATGATACCACATTAAATGCAGAGTGTGCCTATGAGCGCAAAAACGTCCTCTTACAATGACAATTTAGCTAATTGAATAGGGCAAACTGCACTGAAAGAATCTAAAATTTCTGAATTTCCAATATGAGGTACTCACAGTCTTTTCTTTTCTTTTTGTTAACAAATTTCAAAACTCGACTTGTGTTTGGCACAGCAACAAGTACATTTGCCTATTAAGCGGGTGACCATCCACCAGTACTGTCTGACGTGGTAACTTGCTCAATTAGTCAAAAGTCCTTTTTATTGGTGCCAAAAACAAGTTGAGTATCGATAACTTTTAATAAAAAGTTACCAAAATATCAGTTCGCTCTTTTAAATGAAGTGGTTTAGGAGGCTGTTTACTTTCAAAATACACATTGGGTGACTTTCGGCACTTCTTCTTGTGGATTTAATATTATGATTTTAACTATTTAACTTTGTAGGATAAGACGTAACTTGAAAAACAAGCCATATATAATTAAATGGATCACCTCTACATTTCCCTTTATGGATCATTTACTTATTTTCCTGTTCTCATCATCACAATGATTCGTGAATATTGATCTGGGGTCACAAGATTCCCCATCTTCTCATTATGTTGAAGGGTATTTCAAGAGTTGGGTAGTATTTGGTTATTAGTTCGTGAAATGATTAAATCTTATTTAAATTCTAAAGTTACACACTTGCTGATTATCACCTTCCCGTTGATCATTGATACTTAAATGAATCCATAAGATTATGCTAACTTGTTTCTCACGTGTGATACACTCATGATAATTTGCTTAATAACTAATGTCATAATTCATTGGTTGTCATTGATCTTAACAGATATCAGATCTTGCATCAAAGTTTCCAGAACTGAAGACTTATCGGAGCTGCGATCTGACTCAATCAAGTTGGGTTTCCGTTGCTTGGTAAGTTTGTTTAGGCATCTTAATTGCGTAAACATGACTCGTTTTTAGCATTATTATTCTGATTCGAGTTGTATGAGTTTTTTTGCAGGTATCCCATTTATAGAATTCCAGTTGGTCCATCTCTGCAGAATCTAGATGCCAGTTTCTTGACTTTTCATTCTCTGTCGACACCATTAAGAAGTATGCCTCCATCTTTCTTTCTACTTGTAGTGTAGAGGTGGAATTTTGGACACACTTAGTTACTTATGAATGGGTTGATCTGGCCATCTGGGTTGAGTTTTCAAATGGATCACAAAAGATTTTTAAAAAGCACGTAAAAAGAGGAACAGTTAAATGGGTTAAAGTACCTCAAAGATTTAGATTAGTTACAATATATGGGTAATCATAATAACCGTAGTATTTATATATAAGAGAATAGAAAAATGCCTAATTTGTGGGTCAACCTAAGCCTTAAGAAATGACTGTTGTGAGCTGTCGATGTAGGTGTGGTTGGTTGACATAAAGTTTCTATTTTTATGCGGGGCAGAGCTTTTTCGTGCAGTGCTATCTATGAACAAATTTGTGCATAGGCCAAGTTTGTGAATTTTTTAGATTTTGTTTGTGATCCAGGTACGAATGCGGATAAGCCACATCTTCATGGATCAACTATAGTTGAGGTTCATGATGTTGGGATGCCGTGTCGGCTATTGTTACCAATCTTTGGACTTGCTGTTTACAAGTTCAAGAGTTCTGACTGGACTCAAAGTGGCATTCATGGTACCGAAAAAGTTGACTCCCTGATGCAGTCAACTGAAAATTGGTTGCGGAGTTTGAATGTGTATCACCCAGATTTCATGTTTTTCAAAAATCATGACTTTTGGCGAGGATAGTAGGCGGTATGATGCCCATAGGTAAAACTGACCAAAAGGTTTTTGTTTTTTCGGTCTAAGAACACAAGGAAATGAGCAGGAGAGAAGCCTATGTTGGGGCTTTTGGATGATGAATTTGCAGGGCTTTTTTGAATGATGAAACCTTGTTGATATGATGTAGTTACTGTACAAACTATGTTGTTAGCATGTGTAAACTAATGTTTTTATGTGCTAAAAACTGAAAATTAAATTATTAGGAACGATCATCTTGTTGAGCTGTTGGTGCATAGAAGTTTATGTGGGCTCATTAGTGATATAACTAATGTCTAATGCTATGTGTACTTTTGCTTGTCTATGAAATGCAGATAAACAAACTTAAAGGAAGTTTATTTTATAATGTTCATGAAATACAGATAAATAAATTTAAAGAATTTTATATTATATGTATCGATGGTATTTAAGCTCTCTATGTGGATGTAATACAACATATGGATCATGACTTCCATTTTACTGTGTTTTTTATAGTCTACATAAATTTTAGTTACAGTGATGAATAGATATGCATTTTTAGTTATCTTTTTGTGAAAAAGGAAGTTAAAAATAAAAGATATAAGTTGATTTCAGGTTGCAAACATTGGCAGCTGATTGCCAAAGGTGTGAAAATTTGTATAAAATGTACAAGTTCTTAGTCTTAGGGGCATTTGGTTTGTATATGAGATTGGGTAAGAGTATAGGTTAAAAGATAATTAAGCAAAATATCAAATTTAGTTATATGTTTTAGAACTAGATTTATGTTATTTAAATTTATTTAAAATATTCTTCAGTGTTTGAGACGTAACTTTCTTTGGGGAAGGATGATATAAACAGAAAGTTTGATGGGTCAAGTGGAAGAAAGTTTTATCATGATGGTGGAATGGGTATTGGGGTCAAGTGGAAGAAAGTTTTATCATGGTGGAATGGGTATTGGGAGATTTATATTTAGAAGTATTGCTTTGTTGTGTAAATGGTGGTGGGGCCTCAAGGTTGAACCGGACACTTTTTGGACTAAAATATAAAATGCTTCTACGGGGAGAGTGGGGGTCTGATGCTTCACACGTTAGATCAAGGGGTGGGTGCAGCCCATGAGAACAAATCTGGAGGCCGGCTTTGATTGTGACTGTCACGGACTACCCTTTAGTTCACGTTTTCTTACAAGTCTTTGTGATGGCAAATATGGCATCGGTGAATAGGTAATTGATATGGCTTATTATATATACATATATATATTTTCAATGGAAATATCATTCTAATTTACATCATCTAAGTTAATTTCATGAACTAAAGGTATTTATTTATATTGAAATTGATTTCAGGTGTAAATGTTTGAGAGATGGAGAAAAGATGAAGAAATTGATGATGTTGTAGATTTGGCGAGGCTCCACCGTTTTGACCATAACTTCCTCATCTGAACTCTGATTGAGTTGATTCAAAAGTCTAAGTTCTTGGAACTCAGATTACAACAATTTTGAGAAAATGGGAACGTGAAAAACTGGAGTACCCAATAGGTAAGGGCATAGTACCGGCCACATACTATGCTTATGGGTCTCCCCTTACATCAAATTAAACCCTAATTTTTATAATGGTTAATCTTTGGGAGATTTTAGGGAGCTTTTTGGGGAGATCCTAGGTTACCAAACACCATCTTAATCATTACGGAAGCTAGAGATCATCATCAAACATCCGAACAACATTGACTTCTTTGGTTAATTCTTGTTTTAATACCACTATGAAGTCTCCATTGATTATTGTTTCTTGTGTGTTTAAGTCCATGTTTATGTGCTAAATTTCTTATGTTCATTTAGACTAATAACTCTAGATGTTGGACATGCTTTATTGATTGATTATTATTTATGTGTCAATTTGATGTTTATTCGACGAACGACTCGTACTACAGTTTAGTTATTCAATCAATTGTTGTTGCATTTGTTCCAATGAGTAAAAACTCTTGTATTTAATGTATCGTTTACATTGATTGATTATATCGGTCTTGTGCTTTTGATTGGAGACGACAAAAAAGTTGAATTGGATTAAGTTAATTGTGATATAGGTGGATCATGCTAAGAGAAATCTTGTATGATTGTTGATGTCTATGAGAGTAGGATCACACGCTTAAGTCGTTATATTAATTAAAATGTCTAGTTATTATCAAGAGGTCTTTAGTGTCAAGGAAACTTGCATTTTGTAATCTTGATTTAGTGAATGCATTGTGAAAACAAGTTGTCCAACTAGTGATTCTCGCATGTTAACTATCAATCTAGTTCTTAATCTAAATGTCCAACACTATAGGTAAAATGTCTAATGAGCATGCTTCTTTATTCTGAGATTAAATTATCTTCATTTGCTTTATTTTATTTTATTTGTTAAACTACAACCATTGACTTTCTCTCGTTAAAAGGCAAAACCCCTATCTTTACTTGTTTTAAATTTGTTAGCTGAAAACTATGTTAACAAATTTGAAATACATTACCTATTCTAGTGATTCGACAACCCGAAATCTTATCAAAGCTATACTACTACTTGATTAGGTACACTTGACTAGCTGTGTAATAGTTTATATTTTAACATTTTTTTATTCTTTTTATAACTCCGTGTTTATACATGAGACTTGATTTGTTAAAATAAAATAAAATATATGAGACTTGATCTTAGTTTTCCCCATCTTAACTATTTGGATTTAAATGGTAACGGACCAGTTTCTAGCAAAGGTGTATGGGCCGACGGTAAGTGGGTTTGGGTATGGTCATGGCGAATCATTGTTTAAAATCCTAGTAATCATGCAGAAGCATTGTTTCCATGTAAGAGCTCATAGAGGATAATCCATGAATTCCAGTAATAGCAGTATACTTGAAGCGTTTTGAGGAGGGTTCATAAGTATCAATCGATGCTACATTTTCATCCCTATAATTCTCTAGCATTTCCAAGATTGCTTCACCGATGTAACTAAATGCTATCGTCTTCACACAATCATAGGTTGAGTTTATGGTGAATAGCTTTTTAAACGAGTTTGTAACTCAACCCTCCATCATCCATACGTCATAATCATATTCGGCAATGTTGTAATCGAGGGGAAGCAAAACAAGAGACTCCCTGTGCTTAGACAAGTCCAAATTTCTGTAACGTGCAAAACTATCCGGAAGATATATTACTACAAATTCGTCATTAGTCACAAACGAAATAATTACCCAAAATGCATCATCCTTATTAGAAGCACACCAATAAACAAACCCGTCTACACATTCATTCGACAATGGAAGTTTAAACGATTCACAAAGCCAATTGCTTATTTTGCTATATGAACGACTTCTCCAAAACCCTGAACTTAACGAAAAAACCTCAACTTGCCAAGTTTCCATTTCCAACAATTTTAGAGGAAACGTAATCTTGACAAGCTCAGGGTCACCAGTTTTGGGACAAACCCCAAAACCAACAACTCTTCCATACGTGCGAAATTCAACATTAGGGACAGTAACATCAACGGATGTTCTAATCCAAGGATTCTAAATAACAGCACGAGAATAACCATAAAAGCACAACAAACCTTGAGAGCTACCGACAAGTGTTGGTCCGATCAATAGTTTTGGTTCGATCATTTGTTTAAGAGAATTTGGAATTATCTCATCAACAATTGAAACATATTACAGCGCATCCTCACTGGGATGTTCATACGTTATAAATAGGTCCGGTTGAGTTTGACGGAGATTGTAATCAGAAACAAAACGAGAGCTATCGATCAATGAATTCCATGGTTTTGAGATACTTCTGAATCGCATCAGTGATTCCACCAGAAGTCTTTTCATGATTTCAATTTGGATTTCAAATGGTATGTAGTCCGACATTTCGAATTTGATTTTGGGGGGATGCAATTGCTAGGGTTTTTAGGTTTACGACGTTATTTTTTATTTCTTGAAATTATATTATTATTTTATTATGTATAATAAAGCAAACCACGACACATCATCAAACATTTTTTCATTTTCTTTTTTATTAAAATAACTTATTCTGATACAAAACTATAATAATAATAATAATTATTATTATTATAATATTAAGGATGATCATAAATAAATAATTTGCTTACTAAAATCTTTATTACCTTCGTGTTTATATTTTCGATACATTCACAGCTTTACATTTTTTATCAAATATTTTTGTTTTCTTATTCTATACTAATACACCTTTTTTTAGAAAACTTTGTTTGAGCAGCTTTAAAATTAATTTGTTGCATTCATGTCTTCTTCATCTAACATCTTATTTTACATTTCTTATCAAACACTTTCACTTTTTGAATATATATCTTACTTTTGTTTTTGCAAAATTTGTTTAATGTCCTTCTAATTTTTCATATTTAATTTACTATTTCTTTACCTATATGTTTGTTTTACAATTTTTCTATCTAATATTTTCACTTTCTCAGTGTATATTTATAAAAAAATATGAAAAATGTTATCGGAAGTTCTAAGGACTTTCAATAAAAAAAAAATTTACACACAAAGTTTTCTTAGTATTGTAAAATCTCATTTAATATACGTCGTATAAAAGGAAAGTTCAAGTGTGTTAAATGCGAAGTTTAATTTTACTAAATGCACTCACGAATTAAAATAGAATGTCTAATTTTAATTAATGCATCAATTTTTCTTATTAGAAGTCTTCAAGATTTTCATTAGCATAATTAAAAATTAACATTTATATTTCTCATATATTCGTGTAAAACTTCACACGATCTATTAACTTACTGAAAGTATATATAAGGGGTTAGTGCGTACGAAGTACTTAACTTTGATTGAATATGCGTAGTGTGTACGTTGGGTAGTGTATTTTATACATCCAACTTTCAAAAATGGTTAATTGATGTACTTTTTGATCGGCTCGACCCTTAGTCGGTCACCGATTGTGTATTTTCATCGGTTCTGACATGGTCAGACATTTGGTAACAAGATTCCACATAGACATTTGCAGGTAAAATGCGTTGTTTGTGACTTTTTAATAGGTTATCTGCATTAAATACATTATCCGTACGCTGGTATACATTATGCATATTCGATCAAAGTTAAGTGCATTCGTATGTACTAATCCCTATAAATAAAGGAAAAGTGACAAATGACATTTGCCCGTGTCATTTTTAACCCTCTTTCGTAAATACTTCATTTATCACTGTCGGACTTATATGTAGCTTATTTTTCATCCGTCTAATTTTAAGTTGTTATTATTTTTCATTAAAAGCTCCAAAAGTTCTCTTAATCCTCTTAACATTTCAGATTCAGAGATAGAACTCTTAAAAACCTCATATTCGGCAGAGGTTTACGTATATCACTTATTAGAACTGAAAACATATTTGTTATAATAAAACTAAAGAAAAACAAAACTCAACATCGTTAAACCTACAAAAATACAAAACAAAACTCACCTTTTTATCTTTCTAGTTATTTCTGTTGTCTTTCATGGCCGGATCTCTCAAAATTCCGGTAGCTATTAATTCGGGTATTAAAGTGGAAGGAAGAAACGAATTTGGAGGGCATTGATCAAAGTCAATGAGAATAAATTGGAAAAGCAAATAGAAGTACTAGTAACAAAATAGGGTAAATTTATTGATTTACTTTTATTTTCTTTTTTGATAATATAGAAAAGATTGTACCTTTAAATTGATGTTAGTTGTTTAAGAAGTTATGTAAGTTTATTTTGCATAAATATATATACAAAAATAACTTTCGAACCTGATTCAACTTGAAAAACAAATAATGTTAAATGATTCGGATTCAAATTCATAAGTTGGAACCAACTTTGAATGAGACTTCAAACAAAAATCTATTAAAAACAAATAACACTTAACTTTCAATAACCTATTTTGAGTTGTTATTGGTAAGTGTTTACTTTTTATGGAATTTGTTGTTTTACTTTTACTAATAGCATTATTGTCACCATCATTTAATTTTTATTTTCGGTGGGAAACCAAGCTACTATTTTAGGTCTAGTGTCGGGGTCGACAAAACATAATTTAAGGAAAAAAAAAGCTAACGATATCATGAATAGAATCTTGAACATACATAACCTGATTTATCTGACCTTATTTTCTTATTTCACTTGGGTTCTTTTATGTTAACCCGAATTACCCCAAATTACGTACACATTTGTACCTAAATTATTTGAAAAGTATTCACCTTATAAGATTTTCGATGGAATAAAAACAGATTAAGAAAATTGAATTCTACCTGAAATTTATGTTTTAAGATCTTGCCACATTGCCACAGGACGAAGGGTAAATTACCTCTTTACAGCTTTACTAACATTGAACTCCCAAAAGTGAAGTGACTGTGAAACATATGTACAAACCCAGTTAGATCATATGAGTAATTTCGTACAAACCCAAAGGTCATATGAGTAATTTCGCTTAGTGGTGGGGGATATTTATCATAAAAGCGGACGTCCTAACCTCAATTCTCATCCTAGTCTTTTTAACCATGTGTTACACGATTTACCTCTCCCATGTTAATGTAGAACTGGTTAATTGGGGCCGCTAGAGGGTCATTTACCCGTTTTAAAGCAACTTGACCCTCATGAATATCTTGGTTCGATCAAGCCCATCAAGAATTCAAGATCAAACCTAGTGACAGTTCAGACTTGGGTCTGAGGGTAGACCAGACAAGAACCACACAAGTCTGCATCCAGCTATAATCAATTAAGCATATATATTATGTTAAAATTGTAATACAATAAGAGATATTCGTTCCTTCGGTTTATACATCTACTAACAAATGCTTAAGGCATGGTAGCTCTCTCTCCTTCTGGACCGTTTACTTAATAGCAAGATATTAGGCAGCGGTTTGATGTTTGGGTAGCTTATAAGTCATCATTGAGGAAAGTTGACAACAGCAGCCCTTGCACAAACTCACTTCGCCGAGCTTTCTCCTCCTGATCTTCACCAGAAAGTGTAGCAACCTTCTGTCTCTCACTGCTGAAATAATGTAGACACTCATTGTAAGTAACGACATAATGATGACAGTTGAAAAAGTATCATATAGTCATTGCAGTTATCATTAAATTATACATAGCAGTACAAATCAATGTGTATTCCATAACAATAGACAGAGAATGTAGCAAGTACTGTAACAGATTCGCTGAAATTTCTGTAAATTTAAACATCAGAGAAGGTAACTCAAAGCATGACAGGCGAGTCTAGCGACAAGAAGGGAATTTCAAACACATAAATAAATGAACAAATATTAGATGGGCAAACAAAATTCAAAATGGTTATCAAATATTAGAGGTGACAATTTCAATCCATATACATGGGTCAATTTGGGCTGTCTGTAATCTCAAATGTGTAAAAGGTAAACAAATAAATAAATGAACAAATATTCACTAAATTAGTTACACGGGTTAAAAGTCCCCCATAGCCTTCTATTTTAATGTCTATAACCTCCTAAATTATTTATTCGGAGATTAAGATAAATATTGCAATGGTATTGTTTGCATTAATTCATTATTATAAATTTAATGATGGACAAAAGATGTTTGTGGGTCAACCCAACCTGGCCCGGCTTGTTGCGACCTTTACTAAAAAGTGACCCGTTTCAATCCGAACCCATTTTGACCCGTAAACACCTCATCCACCTTAGCACCTAAAATATTTGTATCTCATAGCAACAACTACAACATAAAGTTTACCCAACAACTATCTGCAACTTCCCTAGGTCATTGACAAAGGATGAAGATTGTAATTAAAGTAACCGGTTTCTAATGCAAGAACTCCCTCTTACCTTGCAAAGAAATCGTTATTTGAGCTTTCTACTACTGATATTGCTGCTGCAGAGGAAAGAGTTTGATCTGCTAACGGTTCATCAACAGTATTGTATATGAAAGATGATAACAACGGATCGGGATCTGTGTTGACAGATGACGGAACCAAGAATGATGAACCTCCTAGAAGAGAATGTAAGTTTCCTTCTCGTAACTCTTTCTTTAATATAGAAAGAGTTGAGTTTGATTCACCTCTTCGAAACCTCCTCTTACGTTGAACGTGATATATCTAGTCAAGGAATAGCAATAATCCAGGAATAAAATACATCATAACATCGATGGGAACCGCAAAATGGACTAACATAGGAAATGATCAACAGCCAAAACAAAGAGCACCTAAATGAATTTAAACAATACTCGACATATAAAAAATGCAACTAGTAGCAAAGCATCCAAAATGTTATAAGGGAATGACTTCGATAAAAGGATATCTTTAGAAGACTTCCATGCTGCATGGTCATATGACTGACCAAACCGGTTCCCACCCTTTTTGCACATATTGGGCATACCTGCACTTGCGCATAAAACAGTTATAACCCTTGAAGATGTTACGTCCTGTTTCATCATCAGGTACTTGTTTTAAGAAAGAAAATCTAAATATAGTAGCACAATTTTATAATACACAGAGTTAATCTAATGGCCAATGCACATAACATAAAATTAAAAAATAAACTCGAACTAGCGAACCAGAGATTATATTGCACAATAAAGGACTTGATGTCCAATTTTGTTAATGTAAATGTAATGGTGACCTTTTCTACATTAAAAATTTGATATTAACATGTTACCTTTTCATTAAAAAATGAACGTCCAATCCTATTCTTGTAACACATTGAACATCTGATCCTATTATTATATTTAATTGAACGACGAGTCCTATTCATGCGCAGTATGATCTTTGGTTCCCAATATCGAACTTTTCATGATCTTATTTTACCCTTTTCTAACATTTGCACAAATGGAAATCAGATAGTAAATTAACATTTCAGACGTTTATTAAATGAAGTGATAAGAAAAAACAATACCCCATTCTTTGCTTGAACCGTATGCTCTTCATCAATATGACAACAAAGACCCACAATATCAAAATCCTCTGCACAGAATGGGCACAAGTATTCAGGTCTCGGCTCATCGCCATCAGTCTCTTCCACATAATGAAATGCATCTGCTAGGAAACATGAATGTGAGATTCAAAACTACATCGACCGCCATCAAAATCATCCAGAAATTAAAGTGGGCACATAAAGTCATAATCTTTCTACTACAAATTATCAAGAGACGTAATAGCACAAATAACACTATGTTTATGTGTGTATACGAGTACATATACAGTTATACACTAATCATAATCTCACCCAATCATCCAACTTTTAAAAGCCTGAAAAGTACAAAATATTCAATAACATTTCTTTAGTTAAATTACACAGGACAAATAAACCTAACACATTAGATGAATTAATATTAATTAATTGCATTATCATAGACAGTGAAACCCTAAATCAATTTCACAACAAATTAATGAAATTACCAAAAAATGAACTACATACCTGATCGAGATTGATAACGCCGTGAAGAAGAATTGGCAGTAGAGAGACGAGTCCACGAATTAGGGTCCATTCGTTATAATTATATCTCAACTACTTGAGAATAGTTCCCAATTTTTTTTAGGGAAATTGAATTGGGGCTTCGATTGTAGATACAGATATTTGTGTATGTATAGGTTTTGATTGAAGAGAAGAAAGTGATGAGTAATTTCTGAAAAGAGAGAGAGAGCAAAGGTACTCTCCACCGAACTCACCTTAACATGTTAAGGTATGTACTCATTATCATGTTATCGTCCATACAAGTCCCTAATGTTTTGAATAATGTTATATTTGGACCTTTATACTTTTTATATTGTTAAATTGAATATCTTAAACCCTTATTAAGCATTTAGGCTTTTTGCCATAAACTTTTTTAAGGAGAATCGAAAAACCCCAAATTGCCCCTCTCATTATCTTAATTTACCCTTTTACATAATTGGAAACAATTCCTCTATTTAATACAAAATCACTATATATAAATAAATTTAACTACCTAACACTATAGTATTTTCTATTTTCTATGATTTTTGTTTAAGTGTTGTTCATCATATTACTTCATATTATTAGTATCTGTTTGATCTAAAACATATATTCGAATCAATTTCACCACCGAATATATAGTTGAATAATATTATTGCCGCCGTCGCATTGCGCGGGTACTAAGCTAGTAATGCATGAAGAGTTGTACGCTGGGACGTATTAAAAACATAGTATATGATATATCTATATCTATACATACATATATATTGAACGAATCTCTTCTTTTCTTTTCTTTTTCTCTTCTCTTTATATTTTAAAGAAAAATCATAATGATATCATAATTATCTTGATAAATTAATCTTAGCCATTGAATATATTTTCTTGATTATGATCTCACCATTAATTTTAATTAGTCAAATTAAAGATGTCATTGATAATCAATTGAATAATTCAAATAAGATTATGATTTTTAAAAAATTGAAGAACCAATAAAAGTGATCCATTTGGTAAAAACTCACTTTCTCCTGACATTCTTTAAAATTAAATATCTTACAAACAGTTAGTCAAAAATTTTTAAAAAATTTACCATAAAAACCAACATTTTTTTCTCTTCGATTAGACATCTTACATGATATACTTTCGACGAATTTTTTTTCTTCATTTTTTGGTGAATTTTAAAAACTACTAATTACCTATAAACAATAAAAATATAAGTATTTTTATATGAATGATACAATTCCGTATAAAATTCCGTATAACCCCTATGCAAATAAACTAGTATAAATGAAACAATAAAAAGATCTCCTCGAACCTCAAATCTTACGTGTCAATTATAACAGAATAGGGAAAAAAACTTTGACTCTTCCTAAATATTAGATATTTGAAAAACAATGATCACATGATAAAGATAAGTTTTAAAAATAAAATTAATCTTTTTTTTGTTACCCTTTATTAATATATATATATATATATATAATATATATACACGTTTGAACAATAACATATGCAAAAGAATTATCATTATTTAGAAACTACAACATTTAGCATTTTTCAGTATTTAACAAGAATGCTAAATGTTACCATTTAATGAATAGTACATAACCAATTAAAATTTAATCTTGTTTACACATTTTTATTTTGTTGAAGATATTTATTTAATTAATTATTATTAATTAACTAAATTATTTACAATAAAAAATTTACCAAAAATTAACAAATTAATTTATTAAGCTTTACCCTCATAATTTTATTTTCAAGGTATAGAACCACGTGATAATTTCTCCTTAAAACTCAAGCCATCAAGTGGGATTGATTGTTATTTTTGTAACTTTTCTTTATTTTTTTGTTATTTTTGGACATACATGATTATGAAGTATGAATTCATGGTTACAGTGATGAATTTAAAATTTTCAATTATCGAAATATAAATATAATAACTAAAGAAATTATATTACTTAGTTTAAATTAGTGGTGGTACTTAATTAATTAAATAGTGTCACTGTCACTGATAGAAAATTCTAAAAGAGTTACACTACTCGATCCGATCTAAATTATAAAAAGTTTTCCTCTTACGTATTTTGTGATTTGAGATGTTATCATATCTCAAATATTTAGTATCGACCGAGGATCCTTTGTGTTCTCTCTTTTCTTTCCTGATTCCTCTATCAGTCGGGACTTCGATCCGTGTTTCCAACTGGCGTTTGGATTATGGATATGATATGAATTTATTTTTTTGTCTCCAGGCTTTTCTCTTTTACATTTATTTTCAAGTTAACTTTTCTTTCTAATTTATGTTGCAGTGACAAATTTTCCTTTCATATTATTTCTTACATTCATTAATAATGAGATATGAAGAGAAGTCTCATATTCTTTAATACAACTCTATGTTAATACGTATTATTACTTATTTGGATCAAAGTGCGTTACAAAGTTTTTTTATATAAGATTGATGTCGTGATAACTTAATTCGTTGATTTATCTTATGTTATTTGGTTATTAAGATATTTATTTGAAAATGTATATAAATACGCTCCGTCGCAATACGTGGGTAAGAATATTCAAATTTATTTACATTTAACATCTACTCTATAAAGAGTTTATTTTTCTCTTATAAAGAAAAATTAAACTAAGATGATTAATTTACAAAAGTAGATTCAAGGAAGAATGGTGAATAAATAAATAATTAATGAACTAATAAGATTATTCGATTTCATTTAAAAATCTACTTTTACTCAAATTTTTAAAACTAAATATCATATACAACGTATAGTTAAAAATTATAAAAATTACATATTTAGAATCAACAACTTTTTATCTTCGATTAGAGATCTCACAAACTATACATTCAATAATTTTTATTTTTATTATCGGGTCATGAAAAATACACTGTATATAATCACATGTGATATTGTGTATAATCATGTGTGATTTATGATAAACTTTTAAAATTATAGACGATTATATATTAATTCTATATGTTTATTCATGCATTATTGCAATTTAATATATATTTAAGTGCATAATTATAGATAAGAATAGAAGGTTACATATATCAACAGTCGCTAATTGCACCTCTTGAACATATGTGCCCATTCACTAGCGACGCTTCACCCGCGACCGTTATGTCAGTCACTAAAGTCAACAATCAAGAATCTCATCTCTTGATCTTCATTCCCAATTTTTGTCATTCATCTAACTTAGAATTGAGTTTATACAAGCGTGTATCTCGCACCTCCGAACTCGTATTACAACTTAACTTAAAATCCTTTTAATCTTTTTAAATCTCAATTACACTAAAATTATCAACATATTTGGCACACACTTTTTGGTGGAAATACATAATTGTGGTCAAGACTCTTAAAAGGGAAGTAGTTGATGAAGTTTGATGATAGTGCCCATTTATTTGAGATCCTTACTTCTCTATTGTACGATTAAAAAGTCTTTTATAGAGAAACGTACCGTGTTCAAGGTTGTATGTCTACAAATCATATATGCGTACTCGATAACACTTGTTCACCATATTTTAATCTGTCAAACATTTATTAATATACTTATAAACATATCTAACTTAAAATAAATATACCATCATTTTCCAACTAATTTTCACAAGATAATTACGTTCACATATAACGATTGTTCATGTTTTTGAAGCATACATACATGTATTCTTGCATATCGGTTGAAAACTTGAAATCGTACAAATTTCGGTTATTATGGCTGCTATACATAAAACCTTCTAATTCTTTTGTTTCTACAATACTAACCGTTTAATTTACTAATCACGGTTATGTTCCTATTATTGTTAAACTACCCGGGTTGATATATTAGTATGTAAAAAATCTGAATAGCAAAACAATGAACCACAAAAACGCTACATTATTAAGATCCAAATCAACAACAAACATCTATACACTTATATAGACAAACTAAACATAGAATTATCAAGAGAATACTCTTAACAAATAACAACAGACCAAGGCACTAATATGCATCACAACATATGGAGATATATCAAAAATACTACCGAATATAAGAATAAAAAAGTCAAGCTATAATGAAACCAAAATTTGAACATTAGATCCTCCTCTTCTTCTTCTATTTTTCTTCCTCTACTCGCAATTTAGCATTTTGAGAACATTTTTTTGGAGAACTTTGACTAGTTTGACCACTCTTTAGTCAGCACATTTGACATGTTCTCAATTTAGCTGACCTTAACCATTTAACAGCTTAGCTCCTGTTGACCTCTTCACACTACTCCTTGTTAAGGCTTGCAAGAGGATGTATACAAGAATAACCGGATAGAATCTAAAAACAGTAAAAAGGATAGGAAATTTGTGATTTAAAGTCTTATAATATACTTATCGTTTTTAAATTAAGTTGAATGTCTACAAACCATGTATGATTTCTTGAACAAACTCATAACATATACAAAAGAACATTTTTTACAATACACTCGACGACCTACGAACTATATTGTATCAAGATGATGCAACAAATACTGGTAGTGTACAAAATGGGAAAAAAATCATAAATAGCCCATAACTTCCAAAATATTACATTACAATAATTATTACTATTTTTTAAATAAAATAAAAATAGGGAGGAATCATATTAACTTTGTGCAAACTGAAGTTGAAGCATGGTAGTGTAAGAACTTATCTAACCATGCTTTAGGAACCGTTTAATACCGCACAGAGCTTTTCGGCTTAAAAACTTCTTAAGTAGAGGAGGAAAACAAACCAGGAAGAGGGGTCATGTTTATACATATCCTCTTTAACATCACCCTGAAGAAAAGTTTTTTTACACAGTTTGCTGAAATAGCCATCCCCATGGAAAAGCAATAGCAAGAACGATTTGTATTGTAGTCATACCAGTCACCGGGAGCAAATGTATCCTTGTAATCTATGTCATACTCTAGGTGATCACCAGAAGCTACCAATCAAGCCTTATAAGACCTCTTCCAATGGAAGAAACTTCTTCCGTGTCACATCATCGCCACGTCAGCACTTCTTCATAAAGACCGAAGAAAGACTGAACCGTGCCAACAAAAGAAGCTTATTCAGAAAGACTGGACCCCACAATTTACCAATAATACATTACTACACACACAAAACAAAAAATAAAAAATAAAAATAAAACAAAATGGGCCCACTTTGCATGCATTTCCTCTGTCCTCATACTTCTTCATGAAGAAGCTCCAACGAAGTGTTGGTGCCAATGGTATCTTCATGAAGAAGCCCCAAAGACGCTTCAAAGACGGACCGTTGGCACAGGTCTAATGATCCAAGCTACCATCATAACGAAGTTTCACTGAGTACAACCATTTACATTTAACGATCCAAGGTATCATCATTTACACACAAAACAACTAAACACATAAAACTACTAACTTTTGTTTACCCGTTTACTTATCTATTATTTTTTAAATTTTATTCATCGTAAAACATATCTTACACGATTGACTCTTGACTCAAAGGCTAGCTCAACATATTTAACACTCTCGAATGTTAACCTTAAATCTCTTTCTAGCCACTTTCTACAATAAAACTCATTCAAACAACTCATTCATAAACTTTCTAACGATATTAGGGCCAAGACGTTCAATTTGGCCCATTTGACCCTATTGGGTCAAACCTAGCAAATTTCTAACTTTGCCAAACTCTTATCAAGTGGTCTAAGAAACCTTTTAACTCAATTAAAACTTTACCAATTCATTTAGTCGATTACTCAATTTACGCTATCTGACCAATTTAGTCAGCTATTAGCCAGATGCTAAACATAATCTAATCTAACTTTTTAACTAAATTGCATACAAATTCATATTAGCTCATCCATTCATTTATAACTACATTTTTTTATTAACTCGTTTATAATCATCTAATCATTTTAGGATCAATTTAGTCATCTTGGTCACACTTAGCCAGTTTACTAACTTTGACACTTCATATATCAACCAGTTAAACGTTCATTCTCAACTCGTCTTGAACATAACTAACTCATTTTAGTGTCAATTACTTCCATTCATTTCAATTGATCGTTTTAATCAATTTTTGGCCAAATACTAAACATAACTATCGTTTTGAATAATGATGTACTATGTACTAATTAATTTCAGATCATGACATCATTCATAACTCCATAAGTTCATTCCAACTAATATGATACAAGTTTGTTACACCCATATTTACTTTAAAATCAATAAGGTATGAGAGTCGAAGAAGCGTTGAAAACGTATACCTTATATAATCATTTAGTTAAAAGTCGTACACAAAATTTGACCAAGTCAGCTGACCCAACATGTCAAAGTTACAAAAGAGTCAATATTTAATCAAGGCGAGTCAACTATTGATTTCAAAATGATAAGTTTCAAAACTTTAAAAAAAGATTACAAAAGAAGTAACGAGCTATATATTTATCAAGCTTGGTCACAAACACCCTCGATCCTGAATCCAACCACGCACGAGCCATGCCTTTGAGCTTTAAGTCCACAACTTGAACTTGATCACCTAAGGACGCATACGATAACGTAAGCTTAAAAGTTTAGTGAGTGTGATTAAACAAAATAACACATAAATAATTTTTGAGTGTGAAGATTAAATAAAGAATGAACAAACAAGCTTGAAATTCTGAAGTTGATATTTTGATGACAAAGGTGCTATCCGGCAGATAGACTAAACCTATCCGACGGATATGTAAGTAGGCCAGTGCAATTTTGTTTCCTTGCTTGTTATACTTTATATATTATACTTACTACTTTTGTAAACCCTAACACTTACGAAAATAGTATATATTTCTCTCTAGTTGGTCGTGGATTAAACCAATCGAGTAGATCGGATACAACCACGTTAATTCTGTGTGTTCATTTAATTCTCGTACATTATCAATTGTGTGGTTGTTTATTTGTTTGATCTGTTTATTGTTGTGGGGTATAACTAGGGTCGTATAGTTCTTGTTTGGGCTCATAATTCCTAACAATAATCATAAGAATGATAAAGACTAGTTTGTTCGACCATTTACAACTTTTGTACACACTACGTGACATCTACTTATATGCTTGTACCCTCAATTCAATTGCTAACAGTTTACAATTCAAAAATTCTGGAATAGGTACCATTGCATCGCGATAGGCTATGATCGCGTCACAAACACCCTAGTATTATTTAACACCAAAAAGCTAAATTTTGACTTATTGAGGTCAAAATCAACAACATGCATAACCAAATGTTCAAAATCTGCTCTTAACACCACCATTGCTAGTTTTCATTTCACTAAAACTGGATCAAATGGGTGGAAAGACATGATGAGAATTATAAACGAAACAATGAACTTTAAACCAAAGTAAGCATTTCCAAATCATATCTGCAGGCAATTTTCTGAATTGCACAATGTAGTTTCAAAATATTTAACTCTTCCTAAGATGTATGACACCTGATGTTCTGTATTCTGCAGGCTCAAAAACGTAGCAACAGTACAGCACCTATATTGCTAGCTATGAGCCACAGCTATTTTTATCATAACCAAATAACTCTTCATATCAATAGCACATGCGTTAAACTAAATCAGCTAGCAGTTTGACAGCCTTGATAGTTTGCTTCTTTTCATAATCCTCATAAGCCAGTTCATTGTCTTCTAAGAGACAAGGGAGTGGGATCGTGTTAAACAAAGCTGCAAGGTGTTCACATTTGTCCTACACCACAAATTTCGTTGGTTGAAACCCAAATGAACAATGATGTAGTCATTGTGAGCTTGTATTTATCACATCAAAATTAGTGGTGTAACAATGTCGAGTCTGGACGATATAATGCCAAGCTCGAGCTCGACTAGATATAGAAACTCGGAGTTGAAACTTGACTCGAGCTTGATGGAGCTTGTATTTTCAATCTTAAACTCTACTCAATTGATTAGCCAATACGTTTGAGTTCAGCTCGCCTCGAAATTTATTACGAAGTACAGTAAATAGGTGAAATATACATAATAATAAAGGGTATAAATGTAAAAAGGCCACAAGTTTAACGCTTGCTAGACGTTCGAGCCGAGTATTTTAATACTCACGCTCAACGCGCCGGTATACCAGTAGACCAAGGTCTAGTTTGACTTGATTTATACCGAATCGATTTTGAGTATTTTGCGACTTGATTTTGAGTATTTTAATTTACCCCTCTAGAATGACGAGACTTGAGCGCTACTGTCATATCAACGCATTTTTGGCCTGTGTATGTGGAGGTGAGATATTCATCGTTGAACATTTTCGCCAATCGCATCCATATTACCTCAGGATCATCAGCTTGGTCCCAGCAACGATTAGCCAAAAGGTCCCCTTATGCGCCAAATACAACGGCTTCATGAATTGGTAGTACGTAAAGCGGTTATCGAGATTTGATTCGGTAATAGTTTGAGTCGGTGGATTGGGGGCGGCTCGTCACCGCTCGTTGTGCCTCCCAGAGTCTTATCTCTATTTTCACATACTATGAAAATCTATGTGGGTCCCACACGTTAATAGATTCGTATGTTTGTTTATTTTGATCGTCTGCTTCTCACCCTACACAATTTCCTGCGGACACTGCCTTACTATATCATCTACTTCTACTACGAGTATATGTGATTCTATGAAGGAAACATATTTGATTTCTGAAGTCAATACACTTCCCATATTTACTTGTCAAGAAAGTTCACTCCCTCCGTATTATAAGATTGTACTCTAACAAAAATATATTGAAATTGAAATTATGACAAATGAGTAGAATATTATTTTTGTCCTTCTTTAAATTATACTTGACCGTAAACTCGCGATAATACAGGACGACTTTAATTTGTATAGATGAACAAAATATTATCGTCAACTTGTGACCAATTTTTTTATATAATTCATAGATTTGTGATAAGGTGCGACTACTTTAACTTTTATAAATGAATAAGATATTTAGTCTATTTTTTTATATTGTGACCAACTTTTTTAATTTAAATAAATACATCAAATATTTAAAGGTTGAAAGTGTAATTATACGAAAGAAATGTTGATCGTCGCTAGTTTATAGACCCGCTATAATGCCGGACGAATTTAATTTTTATAAATCAATAAAATATTGTAACCATTTTTTATATAGTTTATAGACCCGCGATAACGCGGGACAAATGATAAAATGAATAAAATATTGTAGCCGATTCTTTTATATAGTTTATAGAATCTTTAATTTATAGAAATGAATATATATTTAGTTTATTTTTTAATTTAAATAAATACATCAAATTTAAAGGGCCAAGAGTATAATAGTATAAAAAGAAATTAAGATCGTTAGATCGTAAAGGATGAAAAACAATAAAAGATTTAAATTCCTTTATTGTATTATCTTTTAATTATATATAATGATAGAGCAAGAGTACTAATCGACAAGGGGTATAATTAAATATCAATAATACTAATTTGTTTAAAAATAGTATTATGGACAATTGTAATGATAAATTGAAACTAACGAGTGTATTGCTAGTTATTTTATCTTAAACTTTATGTTCTTATAGAAAAAGTGGATATATAAGATGAGTTTGGTTAACTTATCCCATAAATGTAAAAGATAAGTTTCATTAAATTTACTAAAACTTTTCAATTGAAACATAAAATTAATTTAATGAACTCTCTGATTTTCATATATGTCTGGATATTAATTATGAGTATAAATCTTATTATTTATACAAAACTTTGTTTCAATAAATGATTTTTAACATATATTCTAGAACATAAGTTATAAAATTCCATTTTAGATTTGAGCTTTAAGCATTATGTTGTGTGCTTCTTTTTTGACCACCATCACCATGGAATGGATGGTCAGGGTCAGAAATGGTAGTCTAAGATACCGCATTTTTCTCTTTTCACATATTCCATTGCAACGGTGGTTATTTGATTTGCATTACCTACCGTCCTATTAGAATCATAATAATTTACGTGATAAACATATTTAATATAAATAATGACTTATAATCAATGGTTTAAAAATTGATTTTTGAATTAGACCGTTCTTCTATCGGTTGTTACATTCAATATTGATCGTAAATTTTATGAATTTGAAATTTAAATTTTCTATAGCAAATTACTAGTGGTCACAGTGTGTTTAAAAGTCAAAATAAGTGTAAAATATTAAAATTGAAGGTCAAGAATGCCAACAAATAGATCTAGAAAAATACATAAAAAAATTAAAAATAGTGACTTAATATGAGTTATGAGTAAAAAGATGTTACAAAAAAGTCAAACTTAAAAACCAGTATAACCTCGTACAAAAAACCGGTTCGACCGGGCGATCATTAACTGAGTCTACTTTGACCAAAAACTAGTTAATATTGAGCCGATCGGTTAGACTGATTTTTAATAATTGCTTATAACAATATAGTTCCACTTTGAGCTTTAAGTTGAACTCCGAACGTGATTATATAAAACATGTACACATGTTAGTTCAAGTTGGACGTTAATAGAAGTACAATTCTGGTTCTAGATCATAATACGATACTAAACCATTAAATGATAATAATTGTATTATTTTAAAGATATTTGTATTATTTTAATGAATTTTCAAATAATAATTAGCGATGTCATATTTTCTTTAACTCTAGTAAATTTGAAAAATTTATACACTCATATTGGTTATTTAGATATTTGATGACATTATCATTCGATTCCTATAATATAGTTATTAAGATTAATATATTATAATTTTTTATTTAAGGTATAAATATACGCTATAAAGACTAACGATTAAGGTCGTGTTACCGTATTTTCAAAATTATCTATTAACTTTGCTAGCAAGATCATCACCAGTATATAGTTATATTAAATTCAATAAAATAATGCATTTATCAATAATATAAATCCATCAAGACAAAGTTCTGAAATACAATATAAATTAAATTAAATTGAAGGTCTAATATATATGATTCATGACAATTCAAAACTCAAAACAATAATGAAATAAAAATTAGCATCTCAAAAAAAGTTCTGAACATGTATGGTTGATAATTCCATTTCATCAAAAAGTATATAATATAAAGAATAAAAAATATATTATATTATCATGGTTTCAATATAACAGCATTAAATTTCTTTGCTAGTATGGATACTAAATATTAAAGTAATTAACGATTTTATAGTTTTAATTAATGTGTATACATTTGTCTTATATCATTAGAATAGCTTTTCTTAAAACTAATAAAGTACTTCGTACAGGGTTAAAATAATCAAAAAGAAAATAGGATACAAAACTTAACTTCCATAAGAAATAATACGAGCGAGAGCCATATATGTCGACAGAAACTAACGGAGTGGAGGGTTGAACGTCACTGTTTACCGTTAAAAATGTCGTTAAAATGACTTTTTGACATCAACATTTCATACCGAATGTTGTTCAAGTGACTTCTTTTTCGCTTTTGTATTGTATTATAACCATTAAATTTGCAAACGAAAAAAAAAATAACGATTATATAACTATTTTTTTAAGATCTTTTTTTTTACCTATAAATACCACACTTTAAATATAATTTTAACAACATCATAACTCTCTTTCTCTTCTACAAACACACATTCAAAAACTCTATTATTCACTATAGTTTACAATGTATAACAACTCAAACAATCCGAATTTTGATCAAAAAATCTGTTCAAGGCATTGGTACCGCCAAACAAATCTAATATCAATCAAAAGATCTTGAAGTACAACTCTAAATTTTAGCTATGACAAGTGACCATTTGTGAAGACGAGACAAAGTCATCATAGAACGGGAAAATGAGAAGATTCATGAGAAGTTGAGATTTGAATCTGATTTGGATTGGGAAGACATTTGATTGTATTTTTTGTTTTTATAGAATTATATTTTTAGGACTTGTAATATTTACTTTTATTTTTTTATTAATTCTTTTTATTTTTATTTCTATTTATGAAATTATTCAAATTTTATAAAAAAAAATCAAAATTGAAATTCAAAACATTGTTTAAAATATTGTTCTTACTCTTCGCATTTTAGTAATAACTTTTCCTTAAAACATACTCCTTCTGTTTCAAATTAAGTGTGTTGCTTTCCTTTTTTGTTTGTCTCAAAATAAATGTTCACTTTTAAAAGTAGCAAATTAACTTTACTATTTTATCTTTTTTTAAAACTGACACATGAAAGTCTGTGCAAAAAGTAAGGTTAAAAGAGTCATCTTCACTAACAGACAAAGCAATTTCTTAAACTCCGTGAAATCTGAAGCATGACACTTAATTTGAAACGGAGGAAGTAATATTTTACGACACTACTACTAAATACCGTAGCATTGTCACCGCTGCTCCGTACTTCTCAACAAATTAAACCCCATTAAACCACAAATCGATTTCTTATAAATATTAACTTTCTCTCGAATAAAGTCAAAAAATTAGCGAATTTAACGTTCTGGGTATTTCAAATTTATTCAACGGGTATGCGTTTTGTTTCTTTAAATTCAGTTGGGTATAATTCAAATAACATAAATAAGCCATATATGTTTGTGGGTGCAATTGAGTTTTTCTCTAAAATAATAATCTTGAATTCAAAGATTTATGATGCCTTCTTCAAATTCATCTTCCTTGAAGGTCGCCGGCGTTGTACCGGACATGTTTCCGGCAGGTCTCCGGGTTCTTGTTGTTGATGATGACCCAACTTGTCTCATGATCTTAAAACGGATGTTAAGAAGGTGCAATTATGAAGGTACATAAAAACACACTTACACACTCACTGCCTGTAAAAAATTTATGTTATGAAGTGTTTTAAAAAAATGTTTAATCAGGTTTAGAGTTCATAATCAAATCACAGATTTTTTTATCTGATTAAGAAGAAATTCAACTTTTATTATGTAGTTTAAATTATGGCTGAATCAATGAATTATTTTTAGTTATTCTTAGTTTAATTTCTTGTATAATATTTATTTGTTATTGTTATTTGTTATGTGTTACTGAGTTGTGTTTTCATGGAAACTGATTTTTTTATTTTATTCTATTTTTTTTTTTGTGTGCAGCAACTGTATGCAATAGAGCTTTGGCTGGTTTATCATTGTTGAGAGAAAATAAAAATGTTTATGTGGTTTTAAGTGATGTTCATATGCCAGATATGGATGGATTCAAGCTTCTTGAACGTATTGGTCTAGAGATGGACCTCCCTGTTATCAGTAAGTCGAAAAAATCGTTCGAATATATATTTTGCATGAATTTTTTGTGGAAGTATGTATATGTACTTATTGGTTTAATGACTAATTTTAGTGGTTAGTGAAAGTTGCACGAGTCAACCGCTGTTTCATTTGCATTTTCTTGGTGCTTGTTGGTTTAAATTGATGCATGTATTGTTAATCACAAGTCATGTTTGTGTTTATGTTAATTCTTGAGTTATTGGTCAAATGTACATAATTAAAGATTTAAAGGAATTATCAGCATCGAATCTCTGTTTCAAACTGATTTCTTAGTTTTTGTTGACTTTAAATCAGAGTTCATGTTTTATGGTTTTTTGACTTTTTCCTAAGCTAGTAACTTAGTGAGTCAACTTCATCATAAGTCAGCCAGAGTCATTTAAAATTTCTTAATGTTGTTGACTTTCAATATATGATTTTTATCAACCATATATTTTATTTCATTCAGAATCATAAATTTTATGTCTTGCATATCCTGATTATTAGTTCGTTTGATGTCTCCCATTTTTAAAATTTGAACAGTTACCATGATATTCCATTTTAACGCAAATAACAATCATTTGAAATTCTTCGTGTTGCTAAATTATGACTCATAATATGGCGAATTTTACAGTGATGTCGGCAGATAATGGCCAGAGTCTGATTATGAAGGCCATTACTCATGGGGCATGTGATTATCTAATAAAGCCCATCCGTATCGAGGAGTTGCGTAACATATGGCAGCATGTGGTTCGAAGGCGGAGACAAGAATGGGTAGATATTGAGCCGTTAGCAAGTGCTGCTGATGTTGACCAGCATCAGAAAGTTTCTGAAGATTTTGACCATTCTTCGTCCACAAACGAAGGGAATAACTGGAAAAATTCAAAGAGGTTGAAAGACGAAGAGGATTAAGATGAGGAACGAGATGGGTCATCTTCTTAGAAGCCTCGTGTAGTTTGGTCTGTTGAGCTACATCAAAAGTTTGTGGCAGCCATTAATATGCTCGGGATAGACAGTAAGAAGTTCTTCACTAGTCTTTTGTTAATTATTCTTTCTTTGCATAACACTGGACCATTTGTTAACATGGCTATAGAGGTAACAAAATGGGTGGGCCAGTCCGTTCTGGTAACAGACTAACACGGCGAAATGGGTTTGGGTCTGATACGAATCACGCTAAATTCTTATTAATAAATGCACGAAACGTAAATAACAATGATAGCATTTACAATTCAAGACGTAGGTGAACTCCCGATGTCTATCGACTTGATTTTCTGCATGTATAAACCCTAAACCTAATGCCTTATTTATACTAGAGATTTCCTGGACTTACCATAAAACCTTAGCTTGGTTAACAAGTAATGTTGTTTATCGAGCTAATATAATAAACGGAAACTAATTAAACGTAAACTAGCTAATGAAATACTAGTATTTAGCCCCTTTTGGTTTGTATCAGGGTCTAAACCAGTTATTATATAGTAAGGGTCCAAATGGTTAAGTCGGGTCTGGTTTATCTCAAAGCACTTTCTGTCACCACTTTTTAATTAGGGAAATTTACTTAAATGGTCATTTTGGATATCATGCATTACAGTATAGTCAGAATCTAACAATTTTCTGATTTCCGTGGAAAATATTACGCGAACCCTGCGTCATTCAACTTCTTCATGAAATCATGAAAACTGTACTAGTTGGTCACAGATTTTTCGTATTAAGGAAAAAAAAACAGGTGGTATTAAAAAGCTGTGTCGTCGAGTACTCATTGATTGTAAAACTACGGTTGCTTTAGTTACGTCGGTCAATGCCCCCAAAACTCTGAAAACGCCATTTAAAAAGAAAAACACTAATTGTCAATGATTGGTTTTTCAGGTTCTAACTTTATGTTCGTCCAAACAAATCCTCGTGTTCACTTTCGCGAGGATCTATGACCAAATTCGGAAAGTTGTTAGATTCTGATATGAAAGTGGGACCCACAGCAATGGCTTCAGCGACAATTAAGATGAACTCTTAACTGAAATTTTTAAGCAGGTAAATTGTCTATAATGTTAAAACTTCTGCAAACATCTATGTACACTGACTTTAACTACACCGAATACTTTTATGAATCATGAAATTTGTGATGCAGCAGCATTGTTTGCTAATGTACATACTTGGCTTTTGGTCTAGTGTAGGGGTTCTTTCTCTATTGTTTGCTAATGTACATACTTGGCTTTTGGATGTTTAGGTTTTCCGTTTGTTTTTTTTTAATAATTTCTAGACGCAAGATTTGAACTTCTAATCGTGTCTCTTGTTTGAGTGATCACATACATCCTTTGAGAACCTTGTTGCTTATGCATAGTTTCAAGAATGTGGGTTTTAAAACAAGAATTTATCAGATAATTCTAACTTAACTTGACGGTGCGAATGATCATGTGTTGATTCTTTAAACCTGTATGATATGAGGCTTTTGATTCACCAGATCATTCTCACTTCTATAAATGTCTTGCTTCCTGTAACATACATTTTCTCTACGGATTTAGTCATTTGGTCTTGTAAAATTATGTCCAACCATTTGAAACTTTGAGTATCATGGTGGCACAATTTTTACAAGTTCAACAAAAACAACACTTTTATTTCTTTGAACTTCTTATGTTGTGAAGATCAAATTAGAATCTTTCAATCCGGATCTTCTTAATCGGACTTTCTAACACTGTTACTCACCGATCAAACCGTGGGTAACTGTCAAGTTTTGGGAACTCACTTTTTTGTAAGTTGCATATGCCTTACGGAAAGTAGATCAAAATTTACATACTACCTTACTCAGTCCCAACACCCCTAGTGACTATATTCGTCGAATGAATCAACTTTCAGTTCAAAATTTTCTCCTTTTTTTAACAAAAGGTCGAAGTCTGAAATTTTATTTACTACGGTAATCACTCCTCAAAATTGAGGTAATTTCAAATTGAATATCATTTCACGGATTACAATAGTAATTACAACTCCAAAATGGTAATTAAAGATAAACATACAAATTGCATATATCAACTCAAACTGTTGTTGAGAAATTGAAATCATATCGATAAAAGGCTCTTGAATAGATGTGGCATGACTCTATCACCCTAAACATCAAACGAAAAACAACCACGCACCAAAATGTCACATTCATAACACATAGGGAATTCACACAAGTGAATCATGCAACTGTTGGATTCCATTGTGAGAGGGAGTTAATATATGTCACTGAAGATAATACATAAACCAAACCTTTTTCTCTCAAAGATCCAAATCTTGTTGCAAAGGACCCTTGAGATAAATAAAAAGAAATAAACTAGGTACTTCATGTGGATGATTCCAGAATCCAAAACTTTGAACTCGTAACTAATCTTTTCCGTATGTTTAATGGAAAGAAAAGTCACGAATCTTTCAGATGAAAGAAGCATACTCACAAAGGAGAGAAGAACCGACATATGCGGTAATTGATCTCAACGATAGATGGAAAGAAAGAAGATCACGTCAAAGATAGCACGAAAATTAGAGTTTTTTCTGTCGTCAAAATATAATTGAGATACTCTCGTAGGAAACTCTAGACATAGGTCAAAGGTCCGTTCGAGGTTTTTTTTTAAATGTTTTTGTTAATCTCTTAATTTTAAGTTATCTTTTTGTTACATGTTGAAATAGTGATGCACCATCAGATTATTGATTAAATTGTGATTTTTAAATAAAAACGTATTTTTTCTTTGAATTTTCATGTCTCACGACTTATGTAAAAATGTAATATCCGTTGTTTGTATAAAAACATTTGAAGCAAGTGAAAACCATTTTATGTAAATAGGGTGTTAATGGTTCGATTTATGGTTTTCTTTATTTAATCGATTTAAGTTATTCAGTTTTGAAATTTCAATGAGCCAAACTAAACTGAAAATCGAATTCAAATGTTTAAACCAAACCAAAAAATTAAAAAAACCATTGAACATACAAAGTTACAAAATATGTACGGTTCTTCCGTACAAACTACATAAATATTTTCATTAATAAGTGTTACACCAAATTCGAATTCACAATATATGAAACTATCAATGTACATAAAATTAAAGTCCGGACAAAAAATGTGTTTTTTTCTCACAGACACATGATAGCTAAGTTTTCAAAGTATTAACGTTAAACTCTTCAAGTCTTCAACTGAATTCAAGAAATAACATATATATTTATATATTAAATAATTTAATATATTTTTAATTTGAATTTGATTTTCGATTTAACTGAATTCGAAAAATTTAAAATTGAAAGTCAAATATTAAATCCGGTTTCGATTTGGTTTTATACCAATTTTTATAGGCTTCTATTATGAAGAACAAATTTATTTGAAGATATATTACCAACTTTAAAACACAGAGTTAAATAATTGTCCTTGTAAGGGTACCATCTTTTTTCACTATTAAAGAATATCGGAAGAGAAATACCAAATGAAAAGGAAGGGGAAATGAGATGTGACAGACAATAAAGTAAAATGAACACTTTTATTGGGGGCAGACAGTGAATTTGACCAAAACCATAAGGATCATTTACGTAAAATGATCAAATATGTGGTGGAACATTTGCACCAAAACAGGCTGGAAAGTTATCGTTTTTAAGGTGTCGGTCATGACCATCTTTAGTCCCCCTTTTCCCCTTTCTATCGTCATTCTTTTACGGCCACTTTGAGTTTTGTCAAAATATTATGGTGTAGCTTGGGACAAATAATTCCACATTAATCATTACAAGTTACATTTTTTTCTTCCTATATAAGATAAATGACCAGTACGTCGAAGCAACCTAAAGCCTTAATATAAAGAATAAGAAGCACAACAAAATAAAAGAATAATGGTACGAAGGGTAAAAAAAGACTATAGATCACATTTCGATACTCTCCGTTTCAGTTAAAATGTCCATATAAATATATGTTGTGTCGGAACAATATTGTTCGTACAAAATAACTTCAAAAGTTCATTTTACTCTCAAATTTATCTTTCAATTATTAATCTGAATAACTCACACTAAATAATATTTAAAATCGACTAATTTAAGGCTCTCAAGCAGATATATTTCCTTCGACAAAGATTTTCCTTTTTAATATTGAAGCGCCATTTATTTAGTGAAGCACCTGACGCTCCGGTCCAACAATATCAAAACCACCGACTTAAATAACCACGTGTGATTGTTTACATGATTCCGGATGTCCAACGTAAACACATTCATTGTACACGCTACCTTTTCTTGAGTTAACTTTTAACAATTGCGCTATCCATCCAACTCACAACTCATATTTACAAAACTCACAACTTGAGTATTTTAAAATAGTTCTAAAATGTTCTATGTATTATCATTTTTTTTGCATAATGTATGTTTATATCTCTATCTCTATTTCTATATAAAAAGAATCATGTTTAACCGAATCAACACACCTAAACTTCTAAAATGGTGCCACATAATCTCTACTAAAAAATAGAATTTAAAGCTCTAATTTTACAAAAGAACTTTTTTTGTTATTATATAAATAATAAAATAATAATAATGGACGTGATAATTTTTATTATTAATATTATCATTATATTTCATTCCATTGACTATTAATATGTTATGGGGTAAAATAAATTCGTGATATTATTAACACCACGAGTCTATTTGTGTGTTCATACTTAGAGAAAGGAATAGGACGTCGGTAACCAAAGACGTTTTTTTCTTTATTTAATAGAAAAAGTATTTCACGTTATAAACAATGTCTAGGTTACCGTTCAAGTATGTTGACTATCGCATTACACCACGCGGGTCACCTTCTACTCTTTATTTTACGTTCGCTAACTTTCAAATTTCGCATAAGTGAGCTTACAAAATTCAAGATTTTGTGGTAACATACCGATTAGAAAAGGCTATTTTATCAAAACTGAAACTCCTTTTTATTAGTTTAATATTTCACATGTTTTGTTTTTATATATGTGATCCTTTAAGCTTAGCTATTTCTTCAACATTACTTGTATATTCTTAAAAGCACAATATACAAAGCACGTGTCAAAACAGCTATGCAAATCTTTAGTATTGATTCACTACTACAACTTTATATTTCATTTGTAAATTATAAATTATTGATCTAAGCATATGAAATTGGTTGGAGTTGATTATTATTAAATAAACATTAATATATAATACGATAGAATAGAATAGAATTTTAATGTTAAATGATAAGTTAATCAAATAAAAAGGTTAAAACAATTAAATATTTTTATAAGGTAAAAAAGTCAATTATATGATTTTCAAATTTATAATATCCATTTATGAACAATTTGAAGTTACACGATTTTTTTAATATACATATTATTTTTATATTATTTTATTCATTTTATTTTAAAATTTATTTCATTTGATTCAAAATCATATGACATTAAAGTAGTATTTTTAATCTTTTATTTTATTATTCTTTTACAATTAGAAAATAATTATGATACTTATTACCTTATTGGGTGTTGTTTTACTACCCTCAATAATAACAACTTCCATAAACCATTGCATATAGACTCCCACTTTCCATCTACTTCTCTCTTTTCAAGTCAAACAAAAATGGTGATCAAGTATCAAAAATTCAACCTTTTGATCTTCATTTTCATTGTATCTCATCTCTCACTTGCAACTAAATCAACCTCATGGGTTGGTTCTAAATACCAAATTGAATGCACAATGTGTGCTGCTTGTGATAACCCATGCAACCAACCTACTTACTCCCCACCACCACCACCACCACCACCAACACCATCACCACCACCACCCAAACCCTCATCACCCATCTGCCCACCACCGCCGTCACCACCCACCTCCGACCGCGGCGGCGGTGGTGGAAGTTACACCTATCCACCACCATCAACCTCTCAAGGTCCTTACTACACCTACCCACCACCATCACCACCTTCCAACAATAATAACTACCCAACTCCACAATCACCTAACCCCATTATGCCTTACTTTCCTTACTATTATTACAGTCCTCCGGCGACGGCACAATCCACCGCAACCGTCTCACTTCCCGGAGCCACAACTCTCTTTATTTTTTGTATTCTTGTTTTAAGTTTATGGAAAAATTGAAGTGAAGAATAAAGTGCCAAGAGTTCACAGATCTACAAAAAAGATTAAACAAGATTTAAATTAATGAAATCCCAGAAATACCCATCAAGGATTTATCAATTTGTTAACGAATTTGTGATCTCACCAAGAATCTTGATGATGATGATGATGACTGAAAGTGGAAACTGGAAAGCACACTTGCAGTGAAGTAATCTGTAAATTCATGACACTTTTATGTCTTTTTTGGTAACTTAACTGTCTATTAAGTTTTAAATAGTACATCAATTAATGGTTAAATATTAGCAAAATTTCTCAATTATTGTTAGGCGTCAATCCGCAATGAATGTTATTGTAGTTTATAAGTTTATTTTTTTTTATTATATGATTATTGTATTAGTGCCACGTACAATTTTAGATGAGGGATTCAGTAATTAATTATGGTTATGATTTAACATGACTTGCTAATTCTAGAAGTTATTTTATTTTTTATATTTTGTTTTTAACATCAAAATTTTATAGTTATTTAATTGTGTGTTGGTAATTGAGCTGATTATTTAAATTAGTACTCTTATTATTATTATTATTATTATTATTATTATTATTATTATTATTATTATTATTATTATTATTATTATTCCAGATCACATTTTGCTTTTGAAAAAGTGGAAAATCAAGTCGATCAATTTAATCTTTGTGACTTGGCACGTTTATGCAGTAAACTATACAAATGGCATCTAATTAAAAGTAACATACTGCATAATCAATTTAGCAATTATCATCGTATTTTTATATTGCAACAATGATACAACATTATTTAAAATTATTTATTCTTGAATATAACCTGAACTATTTTTGAATGTTTGAGTAACCATGAATAACTTACACTAAATTAAAAACGCAGCAGACCTAATTTCTAGAAACTCCAAATGGCATAATTGGATTATAAAAAAATATAATAAAAAATATATAGTCATACGAGAGCAAATAATGTTTCCATTATATCTGTGAAAATTATGTAATGAAATATAAGCTTTAATTTTGTGAGCTTATTGTGAAATTAAAGAACTATTTGAAGTCTCAGATTTACCAACATGAATGTGCGCCAGAGCCGATAGATTTCATAAGTTACTTCTTATTTTCATTAAGAAATAACTATAAGAAAGAAGATGTTACATCATGCATCTTTAATGTTAATTTGTTTTATGTATGTAATGTTCTTTTAACTAATACTGTATTAGTTTGATATGATGTGCTCGGATCCTTTGCATGATTTCATGTGAGGAACCTGTAATATATATATATATATATATATATATGTCTTTATATTAATTATAATATAATTATTATTGAGGAAATCATTTGGGTTGTTGATTTATATAGCGTCGGGTGCTACTAAGTTAAGAAGGAGGGTTAGACATGTACATGTCAGAAAATTATGGGGTAAAACTTATAAAATATGTTGATGATTTATCACCAATATGATTTAAATGTAGTGTGATTATACTTATTGACCAATTTGATTATAATTGATATTAAACAAGTTTGGTTGGTGCGGGGTGCACGCTTGTTTTAATTCATTTTGATCTCACAAAGGTCCGGGGGCAGCGCCCCCAGTAGCGGGGTTCAAGGGGCGGCAGCCCCTGATGGGGTCCAAAGGCAGAGCCCCTGGTTGGGGTTGAGTTTGGAAATTTTTTATTCGGGTTAATATTCCTTTAAAGAAAATGCATTCAAAATCTGAATAAGAAAGAAAACCCGGTTTAGACCCACCCATTTGAAATGTTATTAAACCGTTTGAAAAACGGTTATAATAACTGTTTTGGTCAGTTATTTTATCATACGAATTTGGTACAGTTTCATAACATCAAAACATATTTCGTTCTTGAAAAATTGAGTTTTATCCGATTGAATTTTCAATTGTACCATCGAAATACTTCAATTTGAAAGTGTTTCAAGACTCTCAATTACATATAAACAATCGATATCCTCAATTTCTAACAAAATATTAGTGTATTCTTTAATTTGATTAATCAACAATTGATTTGTGTTGTTAACATCAAACTTCATATCTACATTACTTCAATTAGATATTGTGTTTCTAGAATTCTATTTAAAAATGAAAAATATATATACATTGTTTTAGTCTTTGATTTTAACGTGGTGTTAACGTAACAAACTTTTCAGTTAGTGTCACAATTAAAAGTGCTTGTAGAAATATTGTAGCAAAAGATCTTACCCAGGTGATTAATTTTTGAATAAACGAAGACAATTTGAGTTGTAAACAATTTTATAAAAAATTAATTAGTCGAACATATAACTATTTGTAGTATGTTTCCAAATCGTACTCATTCAAACCGGTTCAACATCAAATAGAACCAACGTCATTCATTTTTCATCAACGAAATTGAAATCACTACGTCTGAAATTCAATTAAATTTTTAAAAAATGAAAATTAGCTGATTAAAAGAAAACACTTCACCTATTTCAGTTTTACTGTCTCACAATAAAAGATTATGTTTTATGATATAGTTTTACCTTTATATTCAAGTCAGGTTTGACTTTAAATATTTAAAAAATGAATTATTAAAAATAATAAATCATAATATTCATGAGTTTCATAATTTTTGTTAGCTATTCTTTTAAGTGAATAATTATTTTTAAAAAGATATAAAATTGTATATAAGTGGTATGGAAAGGGTAAGATTTACAAGCATCGTGGAGTAACCCATTAATAATATGGGCTTATCTCAAAGCCCAAAAGGTCATTGGCATAATAACTCGTATGCCATTTCTTTTCACGAGGCTCCTTTCAAAATTCATTGGCAGTCCATTGGATATTATAAGCATTAGTCCGTACTTTTTATGAGGCTCGTTACAAACTGTCCGCATCGACGTTTTATATGCTTCACTTTCATTGGCGCCAGGTCTTTAAACAATAGACTGAATCCATCTAATTGATATAGTCTGCAGAGGGCAAGTCGTAGATTACACAATTGTACAATTGTACAAGTCGTAGAATCCATCTAATTAATTTTGATCTTCCAATTCGTATTGGATATCCACAAAAACTAAAGCTTTTAAATTCATCTTGGATTTGTTAGATTAAAGATGACTTAATTGCGATGACGCCAAAGTGCCTTTATAGCCACTTGAAACACAGCATTCAAAACCTTATATTCTAATGGGGTAACTTGAGCTTTATCCGAGAAGGTAAGCATAGATTTTAAGTTGTAACTGGATCTGAAATTGATGCTCCACCAAATGCTATTATTGCCCTTAATTCTTGTCTCTCGAGCCACTTTACAATCAACGAAATGTATTTTTCTGTCTGTGGATCATCATCACACACTGGAGATCCTGTCGACTTAAAATCTATATCTTGTTTGTCAAGGGGTTCTTAGTTTAATGTTTAACAATATTTCCTTATTTCCTTTCATTATGTTTCCTTTTATTGTTTAACTGCCGATCAAGTTGGATAGAGGGGAGCCGATTTTAAGCATTCCGAGAATCCACGTACGAGACTTTAAGTCTTGTGAGAGCCTACAATCTCAAAGCGTAGAAATTATATGTATTTGTTACTCATTGTTCGTTCTTTCAATAAAATATTCCAACTTGATTCGTACCAATTTCCCACATACTACAAGCTCCATTCAACTATTTATGAATCACGCCCTTCAACTGCCAACGTAGCTAGCAATACAAGCACTTAGGTAAAATGTCTGCACGCTCATGAGGCATTTGACCATTTAAAGAAGATAAAATTTCTGCACGCTCACATGGCCAGTAGCAACAAAATAATGTGGGACTTGAGTATAAGATGGGTTCGAAAGTTGAAACGAAAACTTGATATGAGCATAAAGCTAGGTGAGGCTTCTCATCCAAAAAATGAATATAATGACGCACAATGGTAAATTGCTAAATTTAAGGTGACAGGATGGTAAATAAAAAAATTAGATCAGCTTATGGTATTAAGGGAGTTGATCACCTTTTATACCAAACATTAACCTCTTGTAGCTCTTGAATTGCAAAACAAACCATTAGTAAGTAATAACAAACGATTACATCAAATCACCATGTGAAAATGTTAATGACCTAATCATTGTTACATAGTGTAAAATATAAAGTCAAAAGAAAATTCATTAGTGAATACATAAATATAGATGTGATTGCTAATGACAAAATTGGTTATGATAATTGAAATCGGCTAAAAGGATGTCCTTTAGAACACCAGAATTTGTGGAGTGTCGTTATCGTCCTCCAAAACTCAGTACCACATCTTTCGTATCCAGAGAAAGGGAACCTTTTAAGGAAAACAAGATGAAAACATTTCGACTAGTAAAGATTAATTTACCCTTCTTTGAAGTGATTAAGCAAATTCCAAATATGAAGCATCCCTCGGTACTTTTCGACCCAAAAGTGGAATAGTAAACCTCTGATACATTAAAAGATGGAATTGACTTAACACTTATGTGTACATTGTAAAGATATAATCTTAGCTTTCAGAAGCTAGTGTCATCGACTCACTTGTTAATCAGTTATATATAATCTAATGACAGTAGTGATTAAAAGCTTTTTCCATTGAAGATGTAACTTTATTCGTTATCCGGACTTCATTTGAGGAAGAATGGTTTTGACGAGTATTACACGGTTTACACCCAATAAGATCCAAAAACGTGTACTCAACATAAGCTAATTTAATCACTACTTGTCACCCTTATTGCAACTACTAAGATGCAAGGATACGTAAAAGATCCTATGGTCAAAATCAAAACACCCTGAAAATCATTTTAGAACTTCTCTCAAGTGATGTTAACATGCTTAATATCCACGTGAAGGGTTTGTTTTGGCGTGAAACTTTTAGAAGTTTTAAGCTTTTAATTTTGATCAAAAAGTTAATTTAAAAAATAAAAGCTTTGTTTGACATGTACAAGTTGTAGCTTTAGAATTCAATGAAAAGCTCAAAATTTCAAAGCTTTTGGAAGTAGCTTTGAGTTTTAGAATCCTACAACTACAGTTTCAGTTACAGCTACAACTATTTCAGCAAATAGACCCGAAGTGTGTAAATACTGAATTACAACTGATCCTTCATATATAACTCATAAGATCATACAAATTCAAATTTCATTTTTATGTAAATAATGAAACTAATTACTTCATAATGTCACCACCATCAAATATAACATTTAGTAAAAAACAAATCTTATCTATGATCTATAACTATATACAAGTGATGCAAATTACAAGTTACTTCAAAAACATAATTCTATTACACAAATACTATACATACAATTTTTGGAAAGCAACTATTAATGCATATATTATAGAGAAATTTACCTAAATGGACGTTTCAACACTAAAATTACAAAAATAAACCATGTCAGATCCCATTTACAAAAGTAGACACGAAAATCGCCATATTATTAAATCCGATTTGGCGATTATGGCGATTTCATGAAGACCAACGAAAGCGTGCCACGTGGCCGGAACAAATCGCTAGTTGACTATACCTAGCGATTTCCTTAAGGCTTTATAAGGAGGACACGTGTGTCAAATGTAAAATCGCCATAATGTTAAATACATATGGCGATGGTGGCGATTTTACTATGTTTCGGTTTTTGTGCACAAACGTGTTTATTGTTTGCTTTTGGGTATTAGAGATTGAGTTTGGCGAGGAAGAACCGTCTCTAGTGAACTTTCTCTCTCACTTCTAGTTGGCAAGTTAAAGATAAAAAATATAAATTTTTATCTCATTTTAGAAGAAGACAAAGTTGTATCAAGTTAACAAAGAGAAGGTAATATTTTTAACAACACATTGTTTGATAGATCTTTTGTAATTTTTTAAAATTTTTTACCGAGACCAATTTATAATTTGATTGTTTGGTTTTGAACATTTATGTTACTATAGGTATAAAGAAGGATGTAATAAAGAAGGATGTAGCAAGGAAACGAGATTATCAAAAAAAATCAGAAGGTATTTGTTTGGATAAATATTGAAATTATTGTTTGATATTTGATTGGAAACTAATACATTTATTTGTTAAATTTAGATTTTTTTTAATCAATTTTGTGATATAAGTTTGTGTTTATTTATAATGATTTGGTAGAATTGTGAATTTGGTTAAATATATTTATATATTTTATTTAATTTAAAAAATTGTTAATTATGTTGTTTTTATAAAGAATAGGTATTATATAAAAGCTAAAAGTTAAAAGTTTCTTGAATGTTATTGTTATAGTTTCTTGAATAAGTGCCGTAATATACGATGTTATTGATATAGGTATCTTGAAAAAGTGTCACGGGTTAGATCATTTAGACGTGAGTGGTCCAATTGTCTCGATAATGAATATTGTAAGTTCTCTAAACATATATCCTTAAGTCGTACATGAATACGGTAAATGTGGAATATCAACTTATAACCTAGTAAATTTGTTTATTTTGTATAGGGTAAGTACTATTATGCCGATGTGCAACTAAACGCCGATATATCTATTATCTCTGAAATAGATGCAGTGTTGAAGGAAAGACCAGCTTGTCATAGCCTTTTCTTTAAAACATGCTTTGGACATTGGTTTTGGTTAGAAGATCTTAGGCAAGAACCTACCTTGTTGCATTTTATGTTGTCAAACCTTGTTGAATTGAATAATGATAAGAAGGAGTTGGTTTTTGAGGTTGCCGGTAAGAAACTACATTTTGGGCCAGAGCAATTTTGTTTGATTTCTGGGATGAAGTTTGGTGTATTACCGAGAATACCGGGACACGGTGGAGGGTCTTTTAGAAAGCGAGTATTTGCTAAGTGGTTGAGAAAAACAAATTGTGTATGCGTGCGTGATCTTGATTTTGTTTTTGAGCGACTTTATGACTACAATGATTTGGATGTTGTGCGAATATGTTTGTTACTGCTTTTGCATAAAGGATTTATTGATTCGTATGAGTATTATGTTGTTGATGACGAGTTACTACGACTGGTTGAAGACTTGGACTCGTGGAACGATTTTCCATGGGGTTCCTATACTTGGGGTGCTACATACCAGTCACTTTGTGAAAGTCAAGAACGAGTAACATTTTATCCTAAGATCCCAAAAAAGGATCCGCAATATCAACTGCAAGGTTTCTTGTTTATTTTCAAGGTACATTTTGATTTAATTATGATTGTATTTAGTGTCATGTTTAAACTACACCTATAAGAGGTTATATTAATTTTATATCTTTTGATTGAATAGATATGGATTTTAGAAGTTCTACTGTATTCCAGAGACGTTGCTAAAAAGGATCAAATAATGCGTTTACCAAGAGCTATTGCTTGGACCCAAGATAAAGATTTGGGGTGGTTGGTGTCTCTAAAGTTCGATAAGATGTCTAGGCAGGTATAGTTTCACAACGTTTATGTTTTATTAATACTGAAATACATAGTTTGGCAATTATCCAATTGATTAAAAACTTAAATAGGTTTTACAAGAACTTATCTCTCAACTAATTGTTATATGTTTTTGTGTTTTATCAGGACAAGTATACACCGAAAGATATTGAGCCAACATCTGTGGAAAAAAAAAAGCCCTACTATCAGGAGACAATGCGGTTCCTACATCGAACGGATGAAGAATTAGATTCATTATTGGCTAAGTTTGAACGCCGTTTCAATATTGAGGAGGTAAGGCAAGAAGAGACACGCTTCAGTAACATGGAGCACCTACTTGAGGTATGTTATACGTTGTCTATGCGTTGAATACATTGAAATTTATACTCATAAAGTATGTGATTAATATTTCTATTTTTTTAATAATAGGTGTTGTGGAATAAAGCGTATCCTAATTCTAATGTTAACGATTTTGAGATTACCGATGAAGAGCTTCTTCAATTTTTAGAAACTCAAGATGTTAAGCAACCGGTGACGGGTTCGCATGACTTGTTAAACAAACCGAATGAACTATTTACCGATGAAGACATACTTAACTGTTTGAATAGTATGGATGATGATGAAGTAAGTGTTACTTTAAACATAAATTAACATTAGTATAAATATAATACGTGTTTATATATGATTTATTGTTGTAACTGTAGGAAATTATGTGTGAGAATGTCGACCAAGTAAACAATTTGGTTGGTTCACAACATTTCGAACACACAGCACAACAATTTTATAATCACGGTGAACTGCGGTCTAGAGGTCTTCCCAAAGGTCGTATCGTCGACCATTATTGCATTATCAAAGACTTTCCGTATCACTTGGATATGGACTTTTGGGGTAGACTTCTCTTGCAAGAAGACAATGGTTGGCTATTAAACGAGGTATGTTAGGATATGTGTTATACTTGTTGTCTATATACATACATATATATTTATATATATAGCGGGTGGAATAATATAATTTACATTTGTTGTAGCACATTGATGTGTGGTCCAATATGGTGGCTTTATCACCCTTGAAAGATCAGCGGTGTGGCATCCTTCCAGTTGTTTTCCACAAAATATTAGAAGACTGTGAAAGGATATATGAGCTGGCTAACGGCACAGAAGGACCTTGTCCTCCTTGGTGGACTCTTGATAGGGTAAATAATGTTAGTAAATAATGTTACTAATTTATTAAGTAAAAGGTTAAATAATTTTAATAATCCTTGCAGGTTCTTTTCCCACTGAATCAACTAAATAAGCATTGGATGCTTGCAGAATTAGATTTGCGTACTTGGGTTGTGACAATTTATGATAGCAACTTTCATCGGGCAGGTTACAGACCTCATATGAAGGAGTTTTATAAGGGGATTGGGGATAAATTGCACAACTTAATGCCGGTGTTTTTAGACAAGCTGGATTATTGGGAAAAAGCACGAGTTGAACGAGTCGATAACTTACAACTAGCCATGCACGTAGGCAGCGAAGTTCCTCAGCAGAGTGATTCTAATAGTTGTGGGATTTATGTTTGTCATTTCATTGAAAAGTTAGCACATGGTCATCCAGTTCATATACAATGTGGTGCTGACGTTTTTCAAAAGAGCTACCGGCAGTTTTTGACAGACACTATTTATTCCACCCGTGTAGGGTAACCTATATACGTATGTTTATTATGGTATGAATAACATTGTTGGTAGTTGCATTTTGACCTTGTTTTGTTTTTTTGGAAAAAATGAAATATTACAAAAGTAAGACAAATGAGTTGGAATTAAAGTAGAAAAAATACATAATGAGATTTCTTAATATTTTACTGTCACATAGTAACACAAAGCACCTAATCAAACAACCGTCTCATTGAAGATCCGAAAGGTTCATTTTTCTTTGTGTCGTTATCCATGTATGTGCTTGAATCGGCGTAAAGTGAAGTGACTTTAGTACGTGAGACGTATACGTCAATCTGTTTGATATTTCCTCCGATGTGCATCATCATTTCTACGGTGCCGTTAAGGTCGTCAACCATTTTATTAAGCCCAAAATCTAAGTCGTAGTTGGGATTCCTAAAATAGTAAAATCTCTGTGACATGCCATCATATCCTAATTCTTCATATATCTTATCCATTTGATCGATACAAAATGTTGATAAATTCAAGTAGTCAACATAAGTCACAACACCATCTTTGTAAGTCCGTCTAGGAGTTGGTGAAAAAGATCCATAGTGATACAGTTTGATTGAGAACAGAGATGGATTTTCACCTACATTCATAAGTTTTTATTAGAATACATTCAAAATAATAAATAGAGAAGACATGATATTCATAGAATTAAAGGTACTCACGATAACAATTGTCATGAAATTTACGCTCATTCGGCGATCTAAAGACGTGCGCATATATGTTGTTTTCCATGTAGTCAACAATTGTGGGGACCAATATTTAATTTGAAAGTTTATATATACAAATATTAAGGTGAGTTGTCTTGTCACTTGGACGAAGTAATCGCTATAAAGGTGAGTTGTCGACTCACATGTACGAAATAATCGCTATAAAGGTGAGTTGTCGACTCACATGTACGAAATAATCGCTATAAAGGTGACTTGTCTTGTCACCTGTACGAAGTAATCGCTATAAAGGTGAGTTGTCGACTCACATGTACGAAATAATCGCTATAAAGGTGAGTTGTCGACTCACATGTACGAAATAATCGCTATAAAGGTGACTTGTCTTGTCACCTGTACGAAGTAATCGCTATAAAGGTGAGTTGTCGACTCACATGTACGAAATAATCGCTATAAAGGTGACTTGTCTTGTCACCTGTACGAAATAATTCAAAATAAAGGTGACTTGTCTTGTCACATGTACGAACTAATCGCTATAAAGGTGAGTTTTCTTGCTTTACTTGTGCTCTATATAAACCGATGGTCCCTAATTTAACCATTCTCCTCAACAATAACACAATGAGTTCTCAAAAATCTACCGTTAAGGTAGTTTTTGTGACAAATACCACTAGACGTGGTGTTAATTTGAGCATCGATACTACCTACAAAAAGTTAGTCACATATGTTTCAAAAAAGTTCAATATAAATATGGATTGTGGATATAGTTTATCTTATAAACTATCACCCAACGATTATCCAATGGAAATTACTGATGATGATGAAGTTTCTTTCTTTGTTGAAGCAGCCGGAAATGCAATATCTAAACCAATTGAATTGTTTGTTCTAGAACCTGCTGTTGCACAATCAAATAATCAGCTACAAATTCCTATTACACATAAACCAGTTTCTCAAGTACCAAATCAGTATCACATAAACCTACAAATTCCCTCATCACAATATCATCAATCAAGTCATTATCGTGATACATTTTTTCCCAATCAAACCTATCAAACCGCTAATCTTTCTCAAACGCAAAATGAATACCATACAGAAAATCAAAATTACCATACCCATAATTTTTTTGATATCGGTTCATCGCAAAAACAAAATTACCATGTAGGAACATCAAAAATACACTATGACGATCCTCAAGGAGACAACGTACAAAGTGGAGCAGAAAGATGGGAACATGGAGGAGAAGAATGTGGGGAAGATGGTGGCGAAGAAGGTGGAGAAGATGGTACCGATGAAGGTGGAGAAGAAAGTGATACTGATTATGGATTCTTTAGTGGGGAAGAATACGAAAACGAGGATGTTAATGTAAAATACATATCTCCAAACGATTGGAAAGATAACACGTTTTCTCATATGCCTGACCCGTTACCAACCCCATCTCAAAATGTTAAACAAACCATACCAGAAATGCATGACGGCAAGACGACAGTTAAGTTGGCTAAAGGTGTGTGGTTTTCCAACAAACAACATTGCAAGAACGTTATTGCCCAAAAATCAGTTGAAGATGGATATCAGTACAAAGTAAGAAATTCCTCTAAAACTCGATATGATGTTGTATGTTATAATACAGGATGTGAATGGAAGATAGTAACAAATCACGCCAAACATGGCGAACCATTCTACGTTAGCAACTTGTATGATATCCATACATGTTCAAAGACACAACTAAAAACCAAGCATCGAAACGCGTACAAAGAGGTAGTTGGTGACATTATAATAGAGAAGTTGAGAGATCCGAACCGAGTGCTAAGGCCAAAAGATATAATGGAAGATATCGACGATACTTATCACATTAAGATATCTTATCAGCAAGCTTGGCGTGGTAGAGAAGCCGCTTTAGAGAAGCTGAGAGGCGGTCATGCAGAGTCGTTTAGCAAGTTGTCGTATTATCTATTTAATCTGAAGTTGAAAAATCCTGGAACGCATGCCGACATTAAAACGGATCACTATGGCCGCTTCGAGATGTGTTTTGTCGCCATGGGTGTTTCGGTAACTTTTTAAATCTATGACTTATAATAAACTCTTGGAACGAATGTTATAAAATACTTCAATTATTGTACTTATATAATTTACTGACATATATATATATATATACACACAGATAAGAACTTTTCTCAATCATTTGAGACCTTTAATAATAGTGGATGGCGCACACTTAAAGGGGAAATACCCAGGTTCAAATTTGCTTGCTGTAGCAATGGATGGAAACAACCAAATTGTGCCACTTGCTTTTGGGGTGTGTGGAGGTGAGTCTGGTGCCACGTGGACTTGGTTCATGATGAAGTTGAGGCAATGCATAGGGGATATTTCAAATTTGGTGTTCATTTCTGATAGGCATTTAGGCATTGCGCAAGGCATAAGAGAAGTGTTCCCAGATGCATTTCATGGGTTATGTTGTCGTCACTTATTAATGAACGTGAACCTATTGAAAAAATATGATTGGTTATTTTGGAAGATATGCAAAGCTCATAAAGTTTTTGAGTATGATCAATATATGAATCAACTTCTTGGTATAGATGCAAACGCACATGGTAAGTTGATTGATGTGGGCGAAGCTAGATGGGCTAGGGCTCATAGCCCTGTGAATCGATATAACTATACAACGTCAAACTGTGCTGAGTCAGTTAATGCATTAAGCAGGGAAGCCAGAAAAATGCCAATTACCATGTTAATGGAGTTTTTCAGAGGTCTCGTTCAAAGGTGGTACTTTGAAAGACGAGAAGATGCTGGTACGTGAATCCCGTTTTTTGTTCTAACATATTTCGTTTAACGGATTAATTATATAAATGTGATTGTATATATAAAACAGCTAGATACGAAGCCCTAGGACAATCACTTACACCGTATGCAGAGAAAAAAGTTCTTCGAAGAATCGTCAAATCGGGCAGGTGGAGAGTATACGACATTAGTCGCTATCGTTATCAAGTGAACGATAGAAAACAGGATTGTCATGTGGATTTAGAAACAAGAGAGTGTTCTTGTCTAAAATGGCAACATTCTGGTTTACCATGTGGTCACGTTATAGCTGTCTTAAAGCAAAATGGAATTGTAGATTGTGCTGAGTTAGCTGCACAATGGTTCACGATTCCTACTTATAAGGGAACGTATGCAGAGGAAACACACTTTGTGGGAAACGTAACTAGTTGGGTGATTCCTGAAAATTTTCAAAGGGTTTTACCACCCCATATCACAAAACGCAATGCCGGTAGACCCAAAAAAACAAGTCGTATCCCATCAAAGGGAGAAAAGGTGAGAAAGAAAGTTTGTAAACGTTGTGGTGGCGATGATCATAATAACAGTCAATGTCGTGTGTCAATGACATCTACACAATCGTTTGTATATTCAGCTGTCGATTTGAATGAATTTTAATGCGATATTACTTAATATATTCATTACAATTTAACATTTCACCAATTGTAATATGAATTTATTGAGATTAAGTATGATCATGTTCTTGTGTAAGTAGATTTTAAAGTGAGTGTATGTAAAATAATATGGCGAAATATTTTTTTTAGTTACGTAAAATGACGTGAAAAAATTACTAAATATGAACGTCAACTAGCTATCCATAAAGCGATAAAAAAGTGTAGCCATAGTCTCGCGATACCACAAACCGGCATGTCGAGGATGTACGTCAAGTAGAAGTGGCTTTTTAAAAGCTAGACGATAAATAAACATACATACAAATATACCACAATCTCCAAAAGAGTCGGCCTGTTGGGGTGTCAGGTCTTTCAGATGCGTCCTAAATGTGATTGTGTATGCCTCCCTGTTTATACCTTTACTCTTAAACACACCACTTACATCTAAAAAGGCTGGCAGTTTCTCAACTATCTTCAACTCCAAATTTTTCCAATGCTTACTTCTGATTACTCTTCCATCAGAATCTATGTCAATTTTGCTATCATAATATGTAAAAACACCGGTCGCAATATCTAACTCTAACAAGCAAAAATGTTTTTCAGGCTCGTTTACCGGGAAAAATACCTACATAAATAGAAAACAAATTAGTTATACATTTTTAGGAATATAATATATACAATGTTAAAAACATAAATTTAATTACAACTTATGGTTATATACACTTACACGACTGACGTCTCTCCACGCACCAGGAAACAGTTGACCATCAGAGTAATATGTTTGTATTTCATGATCGTCCGACGTGAGAAATGACATGACAAAAGGATCGACTGCGCACCAGTCAGCATCTATAGGTCTAACTGTGTTCAAGTAGTCTATCCACAACCGGATATGCTGTTAAATTTATAACATATGTCAATACAAAAATTAGTAAAAGGTACATAAAAACTTGTACAGCGAGTTGAACGAATGTACTTACAGTATCATATAGCCATCCATTAGCTGTCCATTCATCCGGTGATTTATCTTCATCTGGGCATTCTCGACAAAGGAGTATGTACCAATACTTTCTAGGCCAAGTCAACTTATCTCTAAACGACATGGAAACACATTTTGACCTTTCCGATTCCAGCCACTCATCAAAATCCTGGTCCATCATAGGAACGGGAAGATCTCCATTTATTCTTACAAAATCCTATAAGACCCAACAACTTTATTAGAATACATTCCCAATGATGAAGTTTATAGTGTAAAAATAATATATACAGCTAAGTTGTACCTCTTTCCACATTGGAACTTCTCGTAACGGACGAACCTTTACCTTGTCCGTGTAAATTTTCTTGACCCTATCATCCGAATCATCATCAATAAGAACCGGCTCATTATCATTTGTCTTCAATTTCTTCTTAGGGGTAGCATCCTATAACAACAATAAAGTCCTAAATAAACAAAGCGTGAAATAATATTAAAAGTTTCACTAATATAATAGATAACTAATACCTCCATATAATCTTCAAGTGTCAACTTATGGACCGGCATAACAACACGTTTCATTTTATTATCGGGTTTTTCAACATGAGTCATGTCAGGCAAGGGACAGAAAGGTGATTTCACATACTTCCCAACGAACCTCATCCTCTTATGTTTCTTGGGGAGTTGCGTGTAATCCATCTATATGTCGCAAAACATATTACAATTACAACTATCATTTCGAACATTTAAAATAAAACACATTTTCAATTAACTCTACTAAAAACAAATATTAAGTATCATTCATGTGTTATATTAATAAACATACTAACCGTATCAAGTCGACTCGGAATTTCTGTCTCATGTGTTTCTTTCGTCATGCGGGGTGGTTGAGAGTGGTCAACCGATGTCCCCGCCTGCATATGTCAGAATTGATTACATTTATAGTAATTCAAAATAACTGTATCAAAGAAAACAACAAAGAAAATCAATTAGATAATCTGAATTTAATTATATACCATGGTATCTTGAAGTGACGCCATCATACTATCAAGTTCAACTTTTGAGACTTGATCGACATTTGCTGTAAGTATCTCCGACAATGAATGAACGCTACCACATGTCTCGGTGTCCTGATTCACAAAGTCTGTTTTTAATAGTAAATAACTTAACTACTAAAACCATTAATAACGTATTAACAAAATAAATTGAACAGTGCAAATTTATACGCACCTCGTAGGGAGAGTATAAGAAACTCAAATCTTTATTTAAATCCAAAAATGTGTTGTCGGTAGCTTCATTTAGTTTGCTTGGACTATGATCTTGAACAATAGGGGGATCGGGAACAGCATCTCGATTTTCTCTGGTCTTGAAAACCTACATACAATTACCAACACAATGAAAAAGTAAACACAAGTTAAAATGTTAAGTTTATCATACCGATAATTTATAAAAAATTATTCACACAAACCTGCTTCTCTACAGCTAAACAACGCTGATGCAATTGCAAGCAAAAGTTCTTTAGCTCTCGATGATCATTCTGGAGTAGTAAATGATCATTCTGGAGTGCTGAATGATCATTTTTGAGTGCTAAATGATCATTTTTAAGTACCAAATGATCTCGCTGTAAATGTATAAAACGTTCCTCTAAAGAAGGAACGTTTGTATCCTGTGCCATACGAGGCGGTGAAGGACGATGAGGTGGAGAAATAGATGGTGGGGGAGGAGGGGGAGAAGGAGGAGGTGGTGGAGGAGTCAGAGGTGTGGGATGAGGCTTTGGACGGGAAACGCCATGTTTTACTTCACCGTCAAAGAAAGCACTGCTAGCTATCCACCAATCAGTGTGTGCCTCTATTGGAAGCAACTGCAACGTTTGTCTAGGAATGTTCGGCTAAAAAGACCATTTTGGTTAGTTCATACTAATTAACATACCATTTCGGTTACTTGTTAATAATTAACATATTATATTAAACTAATAAAATTACAAATACTTACACGATCATACGGCCCGGTCAAAAGATGGTGATGGTCAACTTTAAACGTAACATTCTTATCCCACCGAATTCCCCTCGGGACCATGTTTTCACAAGCTATCCACCACTCACTACATACCGGAAACGTCTCCAAAATCCATATCTAAAAATGACATAGTTGAAACAAATTTAATTACAAATTATATTAATATACAATTGTCAAAAACTTGCATAATTTGGTTAACTGACTCACCTTAAATGCCCAGATAAATCCCATAAGTGTATAGTTTGGCTTTTTCGGAGGACTTAGCTTCACCATCTTTAAATGTCTCGTCCTTCTAATTGGCACCGCATCTTTAAGTTGTGCGTGTGTAATGAACCAAATATGAGATCCCCAATTAAAACGGTTCCACACATCCAAATCCTCTACTAGTTCCAAAAAATCAGAGTCAATCACATGTAGCAAATCAGCGCCAGTTCCCAAGAAAACTAACTCCAACACAATTAACAAACACACACGAACGGCATCCAAGTCGGATAGAGTGTCAAAATCAGGACCGTAGTATAATTTTTGAACGTCATCCAAGTGAAGGGACTCAGTTTTGACGTGTCCGAATACTCGATGTCGAAAAGGGATCGTCTTGCCTTTGTATTTCTCCCAATCTATCGGTCCAAAACGCAATCCCGTAATCAAACAAAACTCCTTCGGCCCAAACTTTAACCGGTGACCCCCTACCTCATAAATCAACGGATGAACCTGAGGATCATGCGGCTGCTGCAACTGGACCTGCATCTGTAATATCAAATGTAGCAAATGTCCCTCTACTCGCCAATGAAGAATATCCAACCAACTTCCAAAACAAGTTGCCCTAAATAACGCATCTCTAGGGGTACCATGCAACTTTTTCTTCATCTCTGGCAAAATAGTCAGCCTACTTCTCATGGTAATAGTAGCCGGATACGTCTACAAAAAAAAATACAAAATTAAAAAATATATAAACTATCATTGCAATAATTAAAACAAAACCACTTATTAATTCAAATCGTTTATATATGTCCAACAGATATCCCACCAAATTATCAAAATCTCCTTTTTGTTTTGTAACTATACCATTTTATTATAACGCAACAATCTATATCAATCATACCGCACCAATTATCTAATCCATTTATATAAAAACGCAATTCAAGTTAACTATTACAAAGAACATAACAACTATATAATATAAATTATTCAAACCGCAACATACCATACCTAATTCAAATTGCAACACACTATACCTAACTCAAACTGCAACAAACCATACATAATTCAAACCATACACACTATACCTAACTCAAACCGCAACAAACCATCAATAATTCAAACCGTAACATTTATCAATTTCATTTATCTGAAAACGCAATTCAAGTAAACGTATTACAAAGATCATAACAATTGTATAATATAAATTTTTCAAACTCCAACAAATTGTACCTAATTCAAACCGCATCAAACTATACCTAATTCAAACTATAACAATTATGTAATTCATTTATATAAAATGCAATTCAACTTAACGATTACAAAGAAAACAAAAATATAATCTCAAAATGTAATATAAATTGTTCAAACTGTAACAAACTTTACCTAATACAAACCGGAAGAAACTATACCTAATTCAAAGAGTAACAATTATCTAATTCATTCATCTAAAAACGCAATTCAAATAAACGTATTACAAAGATCATAAAAATGCCATAATATTCATAAATGATTCAAACCACACAAATCTAAAACTAATTCAAACCGCAGAATTCGATAACTAATTCAAGCCGGCATATAATCTATCAAATTTATTTATCAACAAACGCATATAATAAACAAGTCGAAATTAATACGAATATCTAAATAGGTTACTTTTATACCTCATCTCGATTGAAATTCGCTCCCATTAGATTGACCCGTTAAAAACACACAAAACCGTGCCACTTTCTCACGAACAACCGCAAACCAGCGCAAACGATTACAGAACCCTAAACAAACTGCAAACCACACGACCGAAACGCAACCACCGCCGACACCCGCTGCCACCTCCACCCACCACCACCAAAATCCACAAATCCACTACCACTCACCACCGCTGCCACCTCCACCCACCACCGCTGCTACCTCCACCCACCACCACCAAAATCCACTACAACCACCGAAACCCACCCCCACCTCCACCCACCACCACCAAAATCCACTACAACCACCGAAACCCACCCCCACCTCCACCTGTCCACACGACCACCAACACCCAAACCCCCACCACCAACCAAACCAACTGCCACCACAACCCAAACCCAATGTCGCCACCGCCACCACCACCCAATGGACAACCACCCAAACCGAATGCAACCACAACCAAACCCAACTTCTAACGTACCTAATCACAACTAAAAAATCGGCCAAAAACCGTATCCCAAACACTTGTAATTCCGGCCAGAGTAAATCGCAAAAACCACCACCGCCTAGTCGCCATTAATCGCCATATTTTGATAATTCCTAATCGCCAGAATGTGGGTATCTTTTGAATGAAAATCGAGGGGTTAAACTAATCTAATTGCCTGAATTCGAAATCGGGTGAGATGGTTTCAATCGAACGGTTGGGGTTTGGGAAGAAATAAACAAAAAAAGAGAAGACAAAAGGGTTGGTTCAATCTGTTTCCATCGATGCGCACGGTTACCAAGAATTTGAAAAAATCGCCACCATCGCCGGTTCGTTTTTGGATTATGGCGATTTTGTTATAACGCGATTTTGGGATTTTGTTTAAACAAGAACTAGCGATTTGTTTGGCTACGTGGCATGTTGTGGGTGGACCAAGTTTAATCGCTAAAATCGCCATATGGGTATTTTAATTGTGGCGATTTGGTTGGCTAGTTTCGTAAAACTCGTTTGACATTGTCTATTTTGTAAAACTTTAAGTTGAATGGTTTATATAGGTAAATTTCTCTATATTATATGTTACTATGATAAAAACACAATAAATATAATAAATTTAAACATTAAATTAAAATTTCCCATTAATCACATTCTTCTACAAACGAAAACATAATGATCAAAACTGAAGAAACAAAATCAAAAGTTTCAATCAAAAAACAATCTAAACATTTTGCTCTTCTTGACTCCTCTCCATCAAAACTGTAAACCTTGCAAAACCTAAAACTTGCTTTGTTTTTCCTTTGCTTTTGTTTCCATTTTTTTCTTGATCAACCAAAAACGGAACCACAAGATAAAGCCATTAATAAATAAGCAGCTTGTTCTTCTTCACCAAGCTTCTTCCTTTGCTTTGTAACCTTTGATCTTGGTCTTTGCAACACAACTTCTGACCCAAGTGCCATTAACCTTTTTTTTAAACAAAAATCACCCATTTTATCACTCTTATTAACACTGGTCAGACCACTAGTTTGACCATCACCACCTGATGTACAACTACTACCAATATTTGTTTTCTTTGGTCTTTTATCATCTTTCGTTATTCCCAAAAGTGCCCTTCTCCTCTTCCTGCTTTGTATCCCACAAGCATTGCATAAAGACTGTACATACAAACAAATAAATAACTATAAATCTATAATACAATGTGTTATAATTCATTAAACCGAGATTTTTAAAAAAAATTACATAAATAGTCCTTATTTTTTAGCCTAATGAAACCTTGAGTACCTGTACTTAGATTAATTTTCAAACTATTAATAAAAATAAATTTTAGAACAAAAAATACCTTAGGGCCAGCTGGGCCACCTCTCCAAAGAGGGGTTTTAGTGGTCCCACAATCAGCACAAGTTTTGATCAAACTACCACCGTCCGATGAAGTTGATCCACCTCTTCCTGGGCTACTCTTGCAGTCCATCATATCGTCACACTCTGAACCCTAAAACACACAAATAATTACAATGAAGAATAATTTCAAGAACCAGAAGTTTTGTTTTTATGATAATTGATCAATGATCACTCACCTTATTACTTAAATCACCACCCATTAAACCCAATCAAAATCAACCGATGAAATTCAAGAACTTGTGTATTATCGAGATGAATCCCAAATTAACTGATCACATCAAAACCCAAAAAAGATTGAGATCAAAGCAGAAATTTTTCCAAGATTTTGATGGCCCGGATGGTTAGATATATGATTAAACAAGAATTGTTCACTTGACTGATAAATCGCTGGACAAAAATTCAAGCTTTTTAGAGATAATGAGTGTGTGTAATGAAGAAGCCCAAGAAGTAGTAGCGGTAAAATAAAAATGAAAATATTTTAAGGGTGTTGAAAAACCTAGGAGGCGGTAATGATGAAGGACGAAATTGCCCCTTTTTAAAATATTTTTGGAGGGCTACGTGGAGTGGAAGTTGAACGTGTCTATTCTCCGACCGGAACGTCATTAATATCGCCGTTTCGCCACTTCAAAACGGTGTTCCAGTCGGTGTTCCGGCCTCAGCTTCCCAAACCGGACTTTGTTTATTCGGTTTTGTTATTTTATTTTTATTTTTTTAATCAAACGGATACTTTCTTTGTGTTTAATAAAAAAAAATTAATAGAAAATTAAAAACAATATTATCACCGTATTTATTTTTTTAAATCATATTTTCCATTTATAAATACAACACTTTTAACACAATTTGAAACACATCAAAACATTATTTCTCATCTACAAATTCTCTTCACAAACTCAAAAACTATTATTCACTATAATTCATCATGTCGAACAACGCATACAACTTACATTCAACATGGAACCCGTTTTCATAACAATCAACATCCTCAAACCCGTCATCCGACATACCCGGTTTTGGTAGTCCATACCATCCACAAAAATACGCAACAACAAACACCATACTATCAACAACAAACACCAAACATAACCCCTGAACTATATAATGTTTTCCTAATGTGACAAGCATAAAAAAAACACCCAACAACCCGTCAACCCACAAACGGAAGTTCAATCGGTGGAAGACGAGGTTCCGACACCAACCTCCCGAAGAAATAGGTCGAAGAAAGGCAAAGAACTCGCAATTGGATCATTAAAACCGAAACCTAAAAAGGTTTATATGAATGTAAGCGCTTGGAATTCGGCTGACAAACTCCTATTGGCCCAAAGTTGGATTGCCGTTTCTGAAGATTCCAACCGAGGAAACGCGCAAAACAACGACTCTTTTTGGTATCTTATCATGGAAGAATATCGGGCAACCCTCCATTTTTTCGAACCAAAGATGAGTTGACTTCAAAATAGAAGAAACTCAACGCCACTTGCCGAAAGTGGTGAGGCATTTGGAAGTGACTAAAAGGACAAGAAACAAGCGGGGAAGGTCACGAAGACTTTCAGATTCGGGTGGATGCATAATATAAGGCTGAAATGCTCAAACCTTTTAAAAGTTTTGAAACGTGGAACTTTTTGAATGACCGTAAAAAGTTATTAACTTCCGATCCCATTGTTGTAAGACGGTGGAACATTCCAAAACGCCGCGAGACGGTACCGGAGGACAACCCGAATGTCGTGCTATTCGTTGATGATGCGTTCCAACGTCTACAGGGAAAAGCTAGGAAACCAAAATATCAAAAGACGACATTTGGTTATGACGCTTCTTCTCACGCTTCAATTGCCGAGTCTTTTACCGATACCTTTCATGGCATCTGTTTCGACAAATAAATCTACTATCGGAATAAGGATTTGAAAACACAACTCTGAATCTTGGCTATGACGACGCATCACTACAAATCATAGAAAGATATAAATAGAAGATTCGAGCGAAGTTGAATTTGGACGAGGCATTAGAGGACGCTAGTTCGGGAAACGATTGATTTTTATTTATAGGACTTGTTCTTTATTTTCAGGACTTGTAATCTCTATTTTTATTCTAAATGAATTTTTATTTTTAGGATTTATTATTTTTATTTTTAATGAAGTTATTTATTTTATTTAAATTAATTTGTTATTTATATCTTTTTATTACATTACTTGAATTTTCTGACAAATAAAAAAATCAAAAATAAATTATCGAACACCTTCCTGAACACTATTCCCACTCTACCGTTTTTCAGCAACAATGTTCCCGATGAACACTATTGCTGAACACTGTGATACGAGGGTCATCATTCCATGTGCTCTTATAGGATTGATACCCTACTAAAACATGAAAGAGTCGATATTGATTTATTACATTTTTTTAATAATTTAGAAACGAATTTATTATTCTTCGAACACTGACACACGAGGGTCGTCAATGTGACACTGTTGCTGAACATTGTGACACGAGACTCATTACTATCTGTGCCATTATAGGTTATTATTAAAATTTTGATAAGAGTCGGGAAGTGGAATTCGGTGTATGCAGTTTGAAAATGGCTTACAATTTGAAAATTAGCATAATAATTTTGCACGAGGTTATTATTGGATGTCTAATACTGAAATTACTATGATATGTATTTAGTTGTAAAAACGTGTATTGTATGTATAAGTTTACAAAAGTTTACATCTTTTATGTGGCATTTGGTTAAGCCACTACAAATCCATCGCCTATTTACTCCATTTTATGACATTTACCCCAAAACAAATCTTATTAATGATCTAAAACTACAACCAATGAAAAGTACACCCAAAAATATATTTCTATAACACAAATACTACACATACAAATTTTGAAAAGTAACTATTAATGCATATTTTATTAAGACTAGCATAATACCCACGTTACGCGGTGAAATATAATATTTTATTATAAACTGTAACTCGGCATAGTCGTATCTCATGTCTGTTCTTCACGGATTATTTATAAGGGCAACTCAATTTTAGACTACTTTGTCGAGCACCCAACATTCCCGTTGGATTACTTTCGACGATATAATCGAATGAGCCAGCCTTTATTTCTCCGCATATGTCAAGGTATACTATCGTACACCCAACTTCTGCTACCTCCATATTTTTCATATTTTCACCAAAGTCGAGATGCTACCGGTTTACTTGGTTTTAACGTTTACCAAAAGTGCACTTTCGTTGTACGTCAATTGGCATACGGTTGTGCCGCCAATGCCTTTGATGAATACTTATATATGGGTCAACAAACATCATACGATTGTTTGGATAACTTTTGTAAGTGTATTTTTCATCTATATTCGATCGAGTACTTAAGAAAACCAACACTCCAAGATGTACAACATTTACATCAACGTCATGCCGAGTTGCATGGTTTTTCGGGTATCTCGGGAGCATCGATTGTATGCACTGGGCTTAGAAAAATTGTCCAGTGGCATGCAAGATCAATACACCAGAGGTGATCAGGGCTGTCTAACGATCATGCTCGAAGTGGTAGCCTCTTACGATCTGTGAATTTGGCACTCCTTCTTTGGTCATGCGGGTTCGAGCAACGACATCAACATTCTTAATCAGTTTATTCACCGATTTACTACAAGATAGAGCTCCTCAAGTAAATTTCAACATTGTCGGGACTCAATTCACCAAAGGCTATTATCTTGACGACGGGATTTATTAGGAATGGGCTACTCTTGTAAAGTCGTTAAGTTTCCACTAACGCAAAAAGAAATGCGTTTCAAGAGATATCAAGAATTTGCAAGAAAAGATGTGGAACGAGCATTCGGTGTGCTTTAAGGTCGTTAGCAAATCATCAAAAACCCAACAAGACCATATAACATCAACAAGATAAAATAAAATCATGTATTGTTGTGTGAGTTTACACAACATGATAACCGAGGACTGCGGTCGATTATGTGTCAACTTGGAGAAGATTATTTGACAAACCTGACAAATATACCCAACGTTCGTGGCAAGAAAGGGTTGAAACTCAATTACGTAAGGACAAGGAATTAAGCGATGGAACGGTGCATCATCAACTTCGCAATGCTCTAATTGAACACGTTGTGCAACTCCCACTAAATTTCTGTCAACGTTAATCGTATTTTTTCCCACTATATGTGATTTTTTTATTAATGTACTTTTTTTCCAGGAAATGTAATATTTTTTTAATTAATGTAATGTATTTATTTTAATAAAATGTGTTTAATTTTAATTATTGTGTTTTAAATATGTAAATCAAAGAATGTGTAGGGCCCAGAATTAAAAACTGACCACTGACTGTTGGCAGTGGTCAGTCAGTTGTTAGTCAGTTTTGAAAAAAACTGACGTGACACTAAATTGACAAAAACTGACCAGTCGATTTTCGTCACAGTTGGAATATATCTTAGTATCTTAACTCCACCATCAATCGCCTACCACTTTCTTGGTCCTACTTCCTTACTAACCCACCCCCCAAAACAGAAAAATAACATCAATAACCATGTTTCTTACATATAGGTACCGTCGCGTTGTGTTGTTATCCTATTAGTATAAGGTAAATGATGCACGAAGATAATGAGATAGGTGAAATAACTTTTTCATTCATAAACTACTAAAATCTAGGTGACATGATGGCCTAATAAAGAAATTAGATCAGCACACATCAAAACACCATAGGAACATGTTAATGAGCTAATCATTGTCACATCAGTTTAAGCTTCAAACATCCGAATCTTACAAAAGATACACTACTTACATCTTAGATCTGAGAAGCCTGCGTGCGTCATGTAACAGTATCCTAGTCACTTGTTAATCAGCTCAAGCTTCGCACATTACAAGAAGCGCCTTGAGTGTGAGATGTCATTGTGAAGGTTAATTAATTTTATTCTTTACCTTGTTCTCAATTTGAAAAAGAACGGTTTCTTTTTGGGTACTATAGCCAATAAGATCCAAAAATCTGTACTCGAGGTAAGCTAATTTGATCACTACTTGTCACCCTTAGTGAAACTACTAAGATCCAAGAATACACAAATCTATTAATGATTTAATGTTGAAAATCAGAACACCTTAAAAGTGAAAATCAATTTAGGCGTAAGAAGAACCACATTTTTTAACTTTGAGCATGTTTTTTTTATGTATTGACACATTAAAATCTTTAATGCACATATAAAGTGTGTAAATCTATAATGAATCTTCCCGAATACACAAAAAATATTCTAATTCCATAACTTGATTTTGTCTTTCATTTGGTTAAGCCACCACAAATCCATCGCCTATTTACTCCATTTTATGACATTTACCCCAAAACAAATCTTATCTATGATTTAAAACTACAACCGATGAAAAGTACACCCAAAAAAATATTTCTATAACACAAATACTACACATACAAATTTTAAAAGGTAACCATTAATGCATATTTTATCAAGACTAGTATAATATCTGTGCTATATAGTGAAATATAATATTTTATTATAAACTGTAACTCGACATAGTTATATTTCATGTATGTTCTTCACAGATTATTTATAATGATAACTTAATAATAGTGGTTTACTCGTATATGAAGTCAAAGATTCAAGATACGGTGATGAGTCTTATGAGTATGCTAAAATTAATATTAAATAAAAATTACATAAGTTATCTTTATAAATATTGAGTCATAATTGTAAGAGTTAGTATATATAAAACACCAAAATATTTTATATATTAATATAGATAAGTATTAAAAACACTATAAATAAAATAAATCTAAACATTAAATAATATTCCCATTAAATTTTAACTAATCACATTCTTCTACAAACAAAAACACAATGATCAGAACTCAAGAATCAAAATCATAAGTTTCAATCAAAAAACAATCTAAACATTTTGCTCTTCTTGACTCCTCACCATTTAAACCCTCAAACTGCAAAAACAAACTTGTTTTATGTTTTTGCTTTGCTTTTGATATTGCTTCCAATTTTTCCTTGATCAAGCGAAAACAGAACCACAAGATAAAGCCATTAATAAAATAGCAGCTTGTTCTTCTTCACCAACCTTCCTCCTTTGTTTTGTAACCTTTGATCTTGGTCTTTGAAACACAACTTCTGACCCAGGTGCCATTAACTTTTTCATTAAACAAAAATCACCCATTTTACCACTCTTACTGATACTGGTCAAACCACTAGTTTGACTATCACCACTTGATGTAGTCATGTTTGTTTTCTTTGGTTTTTTGTCATCTTTTGTTATTCCTAAAAGTGCCCTTCTCTTCTTCCTGCTTCTGATCCCACAAGCATTGCATAAAGACTATACACACAAATAAAAACAATGTGTTATAATTCATTAAACCAATAAAAACAATATAGTGTAATTCTTTTAATAAAATTACAGTTAACCCTAAACTTCCTAATATATACATAACAAAAACCTTGTGTACTGTTAGCTATAAATATAATTAATTTTAAAAATAAAATAAGAATATTTTCTAAAATGAAAAAAATACCTTAGGACCAGCTGGGCCACCTCTCCAAAGAGGGGTGTGAGTGGTACCACAATCAGCACAAGTTTTGATCAAACTACCACCGTCGGATGAAGTTGATCCACCTCTTTCTGGGCTACTTTTGCAGTTCATCATATCATCACACTCTGAACCCTAAAACAAACAAATAATTAAGAGACAAAATTAATTAATTAAAAAGATCAAACTTTTCAAAACGATCAATGATCTCATACCTTATCACTTAAATCACCACCCATTAAAATCAATCAAAATCAATTGATCAAACTCAAAAACTTGACACTTGTGAAGATCACCCCCAAATCAAGCGATCACACCAACACCCAAAAAGATTCGAAATTTTTTCAAGATTATGAATATCCAGATGATTAATTCACTGGTTAAACAAGACCCAGTAACTTGATTAACAAATCACTGGATATAATTCCAGCTTATTAGAAAGAGAAAGTGTGTTTTTAGTGTGTGTAATGAAGCCGAAGAAGTAGTAAGCGGCAAAATAAAATGAAAAGTTTTAAAGGGTGTTGAAGACCTAGGAGGCAGTAATGTCGAAATGACAAAATTACCCTTTTTAAAATTATTTTTTGGACGTTATAGACTTGTTACCCCGCCAAAGACATGGAAAGAGCGCCATCGAATTTATTAGTTTTTGGATTTTGGGGATATTTTTTGAAATTTTATTAAATGTTGGGAGGTGGGATTGTATGTGTGCGGCTGCATATTATTGGAATTAGGGTTTGTTGTTTAAAGTAACTGATTAGGCTGGATCCCTGCCGTTGATATATCATTATATTATATCAAATGGTTTTGGTAATTGTATAAATCCAGTTAATTAATAATTAATAATTAATTGAATTAACCTGCATCTGATAAAAAAATTTTCTCATTCCTAAATTGAAATATTTACGTAATTTATTAGATTGGATAGGATGAAAACGTCTTTAGAACGTATAGAACTCGAAAACACGATGTACTTAAATACCAAAAGTATACATGCGTACGTAATTAAAAAACTATATCCGTATATTGGTATAAATTTGTCACTATAAACAAGCTTTTTTAGGGAAGAAATAAAAAGACGAAGAAAATACGAAAAGTATGATGGGTGTGTTTGACAAATTAACTTATTAGAACTTATTAAAGCTTAATTTTATTTTTTTTATAAGGTCAAGCTAGAAGAATTGTTTGGTAAAAAAAAAAAGAACGTATTGAAAAAAATAAGTACCTAACAAACTTTTACAAAAATAAGTTATTCTAACTAGCTTTTAAAAAAATTGAAAAGCTTATGAAAAGTGAGTTACATAAATATGCATAAGTGACTAATGGGATCAACACGATATTTCATTAATATTGCACTTTCGTGATTTGGAGTCATAATTTATAAGTTGTGATTGTAGAAAGGATGAATATCATTTGTCACTTAAGTTGAGTATTTAAAACATTAATTGGTTGGTTAACATTTTTAATCACTTTGAACAATTTAAACAGAGAATGATTTCTAAATACGTAAACATATAATTGAAAGTGCAAGATCAATAACTTGATTGGTGAATTTATTAATTACACATTAAATCAAATACTGAATGCGGAATGATCTAGCCAAAGCTAAAATCAACTCAATACTAAGCTAATTGTTACCTGACACACAAGTGACAGATACAAAATTAGTAAACTTCAAGTACAATATGTCACTCAATTTATAGCTAAGATATTCCCGTAAATATCTCTTGAAACCTCTGACAATAGAATGATGTGTGTCACTGTATGGATGACTTTACTCTAACAAAAAATGGTTATAGGAAGATTTAGTGGTCCCCATTTCTGATCATGATTTGTGTGTGTGTCACACATTCCATTATTTGAATTTATCTTGGATGTTGTTGACACTTCTTGATCGAGGATCACATATCAACATGTATGTAACTTAGCGAGTCGAACTTATTTACCGTTGAAGTCGTTGGAGGAGTAATAAATTTTTTCACTAATTGTGAGCTAACGTGTTGTTGTGGAGAGATTCATCTTGTTATCTTCCAATGACTTCCTTTTATTTGACAACAATGATTATTGTGTTTATTAAAAAATGAATGAATGAATCTCTCACTGCATCACCAGTGATTAGGAGACACAAAGTTGAGATTCATTCACTCTGCTAAACACTCGAATAAACACAAGTGATATCAGCGATTTTCTTCATATGTTATAGAAGTTTGCCTTCATAATTTCAAGTGATATCAGTGATCTAAACATACATTAACTGCATCACTACGATTAAGTTAGTCAGCGACCAGTAATCCAACAAATCAAAAAGTATGTAAAAGACTTGGAATATTCATTGTTGAAATACATTAAGGCAAAAAGTTTCTAGAAGTATCGAACTTCGTATGAATGCAATCTTATTTAGTGAAGTACCAACTTGTATACTACGTTTGTCCTAGTATCTACAAGGCGACCATCTTCGCAATAAATTAGTACCAGCCTTCAGTCTTCTCTTCGTCGTCACAAGTTAAACTTACATCTAATTGTACGTGTATCAATACTCAGTGTCGCAAAAACAAATCGACAGTGGCCAAAGGTTGTCCTTGATTTTTGTTTTTTGTGGCTGAGAAACGTACATTTGTAGGAAATTGTCTTATATTAAACTTGAACGACACTTTCACTAGATGGAATAAACGCATCTTGAAATTTAAGTTACGTTTCGACGAGGCTTCCTGAAATGAGATGTTTGTTTGGACAAGAGACGATCTCAATTGGTAAGTTTGTATATGTATCTCTGAGGATCACAATGTTTCAATTGACGAATTGTAGTGTATTTACTACGAAACACAAACATAATTAAATACTATAATTAAATACTTACAAGTCGTTTAATTACAAGAAGATGGTAATCAAATAAGTCTCTGCTAACAAATGCATACAATACATAACTAAACATCTTAATAAAATCATATAATTTGAACCCTCATGGTGAAGACGAAAAACAATTATTAGCGTCTCTTTTTAGGTAATATTTTGACGAATTCGACCACGTTTTGCTTATCACCCCACTCTTGAAAGATACGGGAAAGCATAGCAAAGAAGTAAGCAAGTGAACACATGACTCGCGACAAAAAATCCACGATCCAATCTTTATACGTCTTCTTTGGTGAATGGGTTCGATCTGATTGTAATAGAATTCGATAAATCGCTTCAGTCAATGCAAAATATGTGACTGGATCACATTCTTCGGCTAATATACCTTGTTCGGTAAGACATGCTATGTCATATACACCACTTGTTACCGGTATCCCAAGATAGCTACATATTTTGATTCTAGCATTTAGCCTCTCATCGGGGTTTAGCATATCACCATGTGTTAAGATCACCATCGGGTCTGCGTCTATTATTCGACAACAAAAACAGAAACGTAGTTAGAAACTTGTATTTATGTAGCTAAATAAACAAATTTTTTATACCAACACTTCTAAACATGAATAATTGAACCGTAAAGCATGTGTTTTGTATATCATCAAAATTGATTATTCAATAATTATCTCGAGAACTTTGAACTTGAACTCGACTCAAAAATGATATAATCTAGAGTCAAGAGGTCAAATAGCTCGAATCGAGTTTAACTTCAAATGAGTCAACTCATTTTTAACTATATCAATAATACACAAAACTAATAATGCATAACTAGCTGTACTTACTTGAGGTCCTTATCGAAGGACAACGAAAGAGCGATTTAATGGCCACAAGTGGCTTGAAATCCCCACGACAATAAAACGCCTTATGAACGTCGGTCAAATCGACCACCACCACCACGTAGTTGACTTTTCGTTTCACAAATCCATCGGACGACCATTTTAGCCTCATGTCAACCGCATCTCCACCAAAACCACATAGTTGATTGTGGCGGACTCCGTCTGTCATCCACCCTGCCAGCGTCTCTAAACCTTCTTCCATTTGATTAAAATCTAATCCCCTTGAATCGTAAATACAAAAGCCATTTCGTGTTGATCGTAACACGTTATGTTCTTCAAGAATCATTGTCGAATAATTCGATGATTCATCTACAATCAATAGTTTAAAAAGAAGGTTCAATTATAATCGGTCAAGATATCAGATTCAACATGAAATAGCATTGCTGACTAACTTTGTCATATAGTATAGGTACAAATTTCTATTGATAGAAAAGGTTAACTGTCACTGTTTGTTGATTTCTTAACGTTTTTTCCTTTTATTTTTCACAAGGTATGCATTCTACTCCGTACTAATTAACGTATATAGCAAGTGACTAAATTAATAAATCTCATTGGGTTTGTCTGACTTATGTCAGCCTAGGTTAATACTCATTAAATACACTAATATTCTTTTTATTATAAACTAAAATTATTTAATGAACTCTCTGATTTCCATTTATGCATGTGGATAATTAAAATTTTTATTATTTGTGAAAGATTTTCACTTTAATAAATGATTAATTAAAGAATTTCAATTTCATATTTATTGACTGAATTTTGGACCATAAGGCCAAACAATATAATTTACCTATATTGTTAGAAACAAACAAAAATCTACAATATACAAAATTTTATAAATATAAAAGAAGAATTAAGAAGAACATACTTGAAGTTTGGGAAAAGGGAATCAGTCCAGATCTGCCAAGAACACTATACATAAGATTAACAAGTGAGCTTTTACCAGAACCAATTAATCCAACTAATAAAACAGTAATCACTTGTGGTATATCCATATCTTCCTTATTATTAATTCCACCAATAGGAAGCCAAAAATCACCAGATTTATAGATCATGAGCTTATGTTTAAGTTCATCAAGTCCATGTTCACTAATCATGCATAATCTTTCCATTTCTTTTAATACTGTCATTAAAGATGATGATGGGTCTTCTGTAGATTTGGATTCTGGATCAATAGACTTCCACCAATAGAATGATTGCTGATCATTTTTTACTTTGTAGGGTGATGATGTCATTGGGTTGTTGGGTTCCTTTGTGTTTGCTATTTTTGGGATGAGGGAGTGTGTGAATGTCAGTATAGTAGTAGCTCGAAATATACCTTGACTTCTTGAGATAATATATAATGAGATATTTTATTTTATTTAAAAGAAGAAGAATAAAAGGTGAACAGTTGTACCTCATTATTCGGCACATTAAGCAGGGGTGTTAATGGTTCATGGAAGGTTAACTGAGCATCGATTAGTCCAAACATCGATTTGCTTTTTTTGAACCCAAACCAAAAGTGGATCAGTTTTTTCGGATTGACCATTCGATTAACCATTTGTTAATTTAATAATTATTTAAAAATCAAATAATAACACACAATAATTATTCAGCATATTTTAGATATTTTGATCATTAATATATAATGATAAGCATCTTGCTCTTTATATATATATATATATATGAGTTGATTATTACAAAACAAATATGAAAATAAAATAAATAGGATAACATTTATTAGATTTGATCATGTCAGTTTTTTTTAAGTCAATGAATCATTAACCACATTAAAAGGGCAAAAAAGACATTTTACATTATTTAAAAATCCAGTTGATTCACAAACGGATCCAAAATTAAATTCACAAACATGTACATCGATGCATATACAATAGGTTTTTAAGGACAATATATCACACATCAATTTGAGTTTATCAAAAAATAAACACAAAAAATCATTGATGCCCAATAAGAAAATGGTTGATCCACACTTACAAATCTTAAACAGGTTACACAAATTAAAAAAAAAAAAATACAGTCTTGATTGAATTCATTCATTCTACAAGACTAAATTCGAACAAGCATTTGATAGAAATTTAATACATGTTGATGTACACTTCATGCACCTGGGAAAAAACTCGATGCATGTTGGAAAAACTGATGCACGCTGGGAAAAAATGTTGATGTACGCTGGAAAAAAGCTGACGCTCATGAGAAACTTGCACACCGGAGAACATTGATGCACGCTGAAAAAACTCGATGCATGTTGGAAAAACTGATGCACGCTGAGAAAAAATGTTGATGCACGCTGAAAAAAAGCTGACGCTCATGAGAAACTTGCACACCGGAGAACATTGATGCACTCCGAAAAAACTTGATGCACGAAGTTTGAGCAACTAGACTCATATCTAATCGGAACCAAGCGTTGATACCATGAAACAAAATACAACAAAGAATATGGGGGACATGTTGTCTCAGTTTTCCGACGGCGCGAAGTTGGATATGAGTGTAGAGGATGAAAAGGCTTGAAACGGAGCATACTTGGCACCGCAAAATACTAGACGGCGGTGTAAAAGGTGAGGCGGCCAAAAATAGTGTATATGATGGAGGTGACGGCTGTGAAAATAAAGAGAGGAAATGAGAAACTGATCTAGGGTTTTTGAAAGGAGTGGAGATGAGTTTTGAGAAAAGATAGAGTAATTTAATGTATATTTATTATGTTAGTAAAATACCATAACTACCCTTTGACTAACAATTAATCCCAATGACATGTGTGTTTAGTGGTGTCTTATTTGTTTTATCTTAACATGTATTTAATTTGAACCATCCCGGTGGGGATCAAGAGGGAAATAAAAAAAATTAGGGAAGGAGGTAAGTAAATCTCAACTATTGATTTCATCATAAATGAATTTTAAAAATCATAAATAATTTCAAAAATTAACATTCATCACAAATGAATGTTAAAAACATCTATTTATGAAAAAAATCAAAGGCTAAGATTGTTTCCCTCCTTCCTCAAGATTTGAAGCTTCCCTCTGGATCCATTCCCTATATATATGTGTGTGAATTGAATTAAATATAATAATTCTTATTGTAAAATAAATAAAATAACATTTCGTCAAATGATGAATTAATAACTTTGCTTGCATAAATATAACCATTTAACAACTAAATATGATTTTGTTTTCTGAATTTTTGGACATTCAGCTTTTCTTGAAAAAAGACACAATCAGCCACTTATTGAGACATCTTACTTTGTCAATGGTAACGTAGATTATTTTCCCTTTAATCGAATAAGATAGTTACGAATGTTATGCGAATTTTAGTAAATGTTGTGTGTGCGAAATATAGCTAGCACTATAGTTGCAATCGTAGAGATTATATATAAGCCAAATGATAGCCTTTTGGTCACCTACACTCAAAGATGATTGTTCCGCTAGGTGTTTTCAGATCTAAGATACTCGTAATAGCTAAAATATATCGATAGTTTAAGCCTATTGTTTAACCTAGAAAAATACACTTTTGTCTACATTGTCCTTTGGGTTTATAGTGACCAATCCATATGTTCAGAAAAATATGTGGGATACAATGTTCAAAATATTTCTGTGACCCCACTAACGAGAGTCATCCCCAAATACTTCACCTCCAGAACTAACTATTATTAAAATGTGATTTTAATTACAAAATGATTTTTCACAAAATACTTCATTCATAGTTCAACCATAATAGTTTTACAATATATTTGTTTGATGTCATATGTGTCATATATGGGTTACCAAGTGTATCAGATGTGTCATATATGGGTTACCAAGTGTAACAAATGTCATAAATAGGTTACCACGATTACAAAAGATAAGCTTTGTCAACGATTTCATGTGACATCCGATTTTCCCGATAGCTACATATAAATTAATACATACATTATAAAATTTAAACAATAATAATTAAAGAAAAATGTTTTAAAAAAGTACTCCGTATAAGAGTACGTTTTAGCTTATTGTACTAAAAATGGGAAAGTCAAACTCAGTCAATTGTTAGAAGAAAAAAAAAAGTCAAAAGGTACGACGGCCTGCCATCTACGGGGTTTATTAGTCACTTCCCATACTCCAGAATTTAAAAAAAAATCCTACAATTATACATTTAAAGGTGAGCTTTTCATCCATAGATGATCTTGGATAACTTTCAAAATGCCATATTCGACTTGAATCGACAGTCTTTCAGCTTTACCATATACACAAATATATTACAATGAAAAACTAGATAGAAAGAAGCATTTCCCAATCAGTTTAAAAACCCAAATCACACAAATCATTCATGCACCAGAATGAGTCAATAGTATCACCATCACAATAACCAGCGGTCACTTAATCCCCAGGCAAATGGGAAAAACATAAGAATCGCCATTACAACATGGCATAGCATCTAGATTATTCGAATATAGGCTCACCCCACAATAAACTCTAAAACAAACTGAGCCCACAAAAAGACGACATACACACCTCGAACATTGTTTCAAAACATCCAACGCCTCGAGGTAAAAAACCAAACAATTACCCCCACCCACCCACCCAACCCCACAGACCTTTCCGGGAACTACTATATAAACCCATCTCCACCAACCCCTTCTCTTATTGACCTGGACCCCCATTATATGACCTGACATGACCTCACTACACCTGAGCTGACCAGACCTGATATACCCTTCTATTATCCTGCAAAACCCCTGACCTCACAACACCTGAGCTGACCAGACTTGGACCTGACCTGACCTGATATACCGTTGTATAATCCTGCAAAACCCCCTGCAAATTCGACATCAAACCATCTCAGGGTTGCCAACATACAAGTAAACATACAAGTAAAACGTTAACCCATAAAGGTAATATCTGACATAACCTTAGCCGTTAAAATTAAATCCACCGGACGGAACTTGAACGTTGGTTCCACCGAAGTTGAAACCAGGCTGTGAAACATCGACCACAGCCTCCTCTTCCTCTTCCAACCAATATGTCTCGAGAATTTTAACTGCCTTTTCATAGATTTCATTATTGTCATGACTCTGCAAGTTCTCGATCTTCTCCAACCCTTCTGCATCATCTATCAACTGGGCATAGAAATTAACCTCTCCAGTGTTGCCCGAGTTTTTCTCAACTTCTCCTACCTTCAAGATGTTCTCAAGCCCTTCCAAACTCACAGTCACAATCCTTGGGTCGGGACATACAAGGAGATCACATAATGGTTTAATACAGCCCTGACTCACTAAGTACCTATAGATCACAGGAAAGTTCTAGAAGTCAATTTATCTATCGAGTAGGATTAGAAGTGGTGATTTCAACTCTTTCACTTAAAAAAGGCTCCACACACCCAAACTCTATTTTTAATGGACTCGCACGGCGCTAGGGCATAGCAACAGATAGTTATTCCCTCTTTATTTTCATGATACAAGGCGATTGTGTGAACGAACATGTGGATGTCCAGTTAGGGTTATGTTCATGGTGTTCGATTAGGGAATGATTGATAGGACTATATATTTAAAGAAAAATAAATTAACTTCATTCTATAATTAGATACGATCTCTTAATCATTTTTTAGATACTAATAATAGTTATGTTGATCTTGTGCTTAAAATCATAATTAAAAAATTCGTAACTTACAAGTTACAAAAAAGATACATAAGTGTTAACAGTTCAACCCAACCCTGCCCGCTTCAACCCACAAAAGCCTGATCCATTTCATCTTTGGTCCTTTCTGATTCATTACCCAACCCATCTGACCCACCATCCAGCCAGCTCTATGTAGGACCGTGGGTTTATAAATATCATCAAGGATTACGTACTTGATTTGTTCATTACTACCACCAGAAGTGGCGTTTGATATCGCCCATGCAGCCTCTTTCTTTATATCGAATTCCGCTGTCTGGAGCAGATTGACCAGGGGAGCAACTAACCCAGCCTCAATTACAGACTGATATTAAACAAAACAAAATATATGAATAAAATCATTACAGATAGTTTTTCTTGATAGCAATGCTCAAAAGTATAAAAAGACAAGCTGCAGGATTCATATTGTTTGATACCTGTATTTGTTCTTTGTTTCCAGCAGTGATGTTTGAGATTGTCCAGCAGGCTTCTTTCTTGATGCTCTTTTTGTGGTTGTGGGTCAACAAGCTCAGCAGACACGGGAGTGCACCATGCTCAATAATACACTGCATAAAAAAAATTGTCATCCATGATAAACATCAGCTATTTGGGACTAAGAATAAAGACATTACCCGTCTAGCAAAAACCTAAGATTAACAATTTGGAGTGAGAAATAGCAATATTGTTGCATGTAACAGTAAATTTCCTTATACAACTCTAGTTAAAATATAAACGTTTAGTCAAGGCAGCCACATCTTATCAGACCTTTTCTGTTAAACAGAACTCCTGAAACTATTCCTAAATGAACTAGTTGATATAAAGATATGGGATATTTTTATATGTGACTGAAAGGACTTGGAAGCAAAAACACTCTCGAAACCTTAGTGATATTCATTCACTTGTCAATAAAAAGGATGATTTTCTTTTATATCCAGATTCTTCATGAACATAAGTATTGGTTCAGCATGCACCTTTTTGCTGTTTACAAATCTCAGCTCGTTATTTGTAGGATTTTAGTTTTCAGGAAAGATATATACAAAAGAGAAATACTACATTCACATAATATTTACAAAAGTTAATCTACAAACTGATGTGGACTTCATAGGGAACCAATCAAATTCAATTATCTTCTCTCTCTTACTTCTCTTTCCTAACAGTATTGGTACAAGTCATTTTGTGAACTATTTTTGGTAAAAATTGTGTGAATGTAGCATATCTCTTATACAGAATAGTAACACAAATTCATAAAGAAGGATTCCCCGACAAGATATATAGGGAGATCTGTAATTATTTGTCAAATAATATAATGAACTACCAAAACCACATAAGACCTATTATATCACGGGGCATAATAAATTGATGTTGTCAAACGCAAAGTCAAATATTTATCATAATGTGTAGCAAACTTGTACCTGTGTTTGGAGATCATCACCGGTCACAATGTTCCCAACAGTTCTAAGTGCAGGAATGAGTACCGAGGGAGATGGGTGGCTGGAAAATTGGATAAAGAGTTATTATAATCCGAATCATGTTAATCAAGAAAAATGATACTGATCACCGTTAAGCACAACTCACAGGAGGAGCTCTACAAGACGTCGACAGACGCCAGCCTCAATCACAGCTTGAATATTGTCATTTGTACCATCAGACAGATACGAGAGAGCCCAACATGCATCAGTCAACACCTCTTCATCATTTGAATGAACAAGACGTTCAAGGGCAGGAAGTGCTGGTCGTGTCTGCAGATCAAAGAGTTCATCCGGGTTATTTGAAACCTCTATAGAGGTTGAATAAATAAATAGCTATAAAGGTAACAGGTCAAATGCAACAGACTGACGAACTGGATGAAAGTTGGCTTAAGTGTATTTTAGTACATACAACCTCCTAAATAGATTTATTCAAAGATTTTAATTAATATTGATCTTGTTATATAATCATATTTCCTGTATTAATCATCCTTTACAAACTCACAAGATAGACAAAAGGTGTTTTGGGGGGTCAACCAAACCAGTCTAGACTCGTACTAATGAGCTAACCATTTTGACTCATTGCCTAATTCAACCGCCTCGGCCACCCTGCCACCTCTAAATAACAACATAATTTTACGACTTAAAAAAAAAAAAAAAAAACCACCTCTTCAAACGGAGGTTGTGGTTTCCCCCGACAGAAATTTGATAGTGTCCATGTGGCGTTTCTCAGCATGGAAAGCTTAGCATGCTCATTCAACTGGGCCAGCAAGGGAAGCAAAGCACCTTGACCAAGAACAAGATCACGGCACCTGGGAGAATCACCAGCTACATTTCCCAAGGCCCAAACAGCCTACAGCAATAAAACTTTGTCAAATTTACAAAACAAGAAACTCCATCGTTTATGTGTAAGTTAAAGTCTCCACATTTTACCTGCTCGCGAACATCATCACTTGGAGAAGCAAGAAGCTTGACAAAGATTGGGACCGCCCCATGATCAATTACGACGTTTGTATTATCAGAAGTTCCAGAAGCAATGTTTGTGAGGGCCCAAGCAGCTTCAAACTGTCGATGTTAAGAGTTTCAGAACAAGGTTTAAGAAAGCATATAAAAAGAGAATACATATAGTATGCATCGTTCAAGTCAATGCTTCAACAATGCTGACCTGGAGCTGTGGGAAAGCCTCTCTCATCAAGAACTCAACAAAGCGAGGTACCACACCAGATTGTATAACTTCCTCAATTGGCGGGCTCCGCTCTGGGAAACAAAGTTCAATTAGTTCTACAGTTATGGTAAAAAATTATTATCCCTGTCAACTGAATATAAATTATAAAATAAAATTTGTACCTATTGAAAGCAATTTACGAAACTGAGTAGTTGCCTCCAGCTGCATACTGTTATCATTTGAATATACTCCAGCAACCATAGAAGGAAGGCTTTCTAACTGCAACATTGTCACTTTCACATCAAATAACAATATGGAAAAAAAATTGCATCTATAAGAACGTTATCAATGCAATACACAAACAGCTGTGGTTTCTATCTCATCGTATTGCTGATGCATGACAGATTGATCTTTATAGCACAAAGTGGGGATAGTCCAAGTATTCTGAATAGCCAGTAGAGAAAACGCAAAAATTTTGAACAAAAGAACTCATAATACATATAAACATATAAATACAAGGCCAGAAAAAGTTATTCACCAATCCTACTGACAAATAATGTGAATTTTTTTTTCATGTACTCTATAACGAAAAATATGTAGATGATTAAAAACAACAAAACAATAAAAGTACTCAAAAAGTTAGTTGTCAAACATTAGATACTAATATCTTAAGTTCACCATTTAGCGCCACTGAGAAGCATTCATGTGCACGGTAGAAGCCGTTTAGCACCAAAGCACTAATGCAGAAACCAGTGGAGGCATATATGAAGAAACTTGAAGTTCGCGATTTAGCACCAAGAAAAAAAGTGTAGCTAACATCTAACAATAATAAAGAAACTAGAGTAGGCATTTATAATCAACGGAGAAAAGCAGCCAAAAAAGGCCACCATTCACAAGCTAGGAGAAATAATGAGAATGGCAATATCAATATTAGACTTTCAACTGGATTAGTTAGAGAATTAACCATCCTTCATCTCCACCTTCACGTTGAAGGCTTAAACTCATTCACGTCCCAAACCTAAAGTAACAACCCAAACCTTCACCCTATAATGATAACTTCACACATGCAGCTACTTCCTAGAAGTTAACAAATCCTAATGTTTACCCTCCTATCCATATATGCTCTTCTTATATACATTGCTACTGTATCATAGACAGTGCCAGAACAAACAAGTGATTCCACACACAGCCAGCTTTAACGTTCAAACATGGTTGATAATCATAAAAGAGAAATGATATGCATACAATTTTTTTACAAACAACTGTACACAAAATAACATGGCATAAGAGATGGACCGATTACATCTTTCTCTTTCTCTTAGATATCTCTCGTCATATTGTAAGTCCACATCATTCAGTATACAACTTTATGTAATTTTTTTGTGCAAGTGTAGCATCTCTCCTCAGAAACATTGACAAATACTTAACAATTAATGGAGAGCACAAGTATATAAAAATAAACATCAACTCATCCTTCTAATGATATTATGATTTAATCATACGCATATGATTCCAATTGAAGAAAATATAACATCGAAGCTTTAAGTTTAGCCGATAAGTGCACATAGCTAGAAAATCTCTCACAACTTCAATACGTGTTACTGACACCTGTTCAATTCCCTCAAACACTTTATAGGTTATAAGCATATCCTAATTAGCTCTAATACTATTTGATGTAGTCGTATGCATAACATATAACCTATATGAGAAAACAGAGACACCGGATGCACCTTCAAAAACTAATGAACATCAAGATCCTCCTAATACATACATGGAACCATACACACCGATGGTATAACTGAATTTTTATACGATTGTAACTTTATATGGGTAACTTGGGCCCTCAAAATTGCAAGCTCCTAGTCTTACCACCTAGGGGTGTGTGGAAACCTTGTAAACTATTAGATAGGTGTCAAGTAGATCAATAGCAAAGCTATGTTGCTATGCAATTAGAGGGGCAGTTTTTTACTTGGTGGTCATCCAACTGAGAACAATTACTGCAAAGTGCAAACCACAGTTCACATACACAATTATATACATATGATCAATTAACACGCGCGCGTGCGCACATCATTAAAAACTAGTAACCTAGTTAATAATCACCTACTGCATTGCATTTAATCACTCTTGCCTATACAGCAGGATACTCACAGCCATCTATACTAAACGAATGGCACACCAATGAACTATACAATCAATTATCCTACTACTCCCTAAGCATGTCACATCATGAACATCAGATATTACAAGCAAAATAACACACGAGTGTATAATCTAACATCAGTTGATATATGTCGTAGTGAAGTTTTCAAAACCATAACCTACTAAATTGTAATTTACATCAGGTCTAACTAATCAACTAACTTATCGTAATCCAACTATCTAAATTATACATACATACAACAGAATATAACATATAATAAAGTTGTAATATAAGCAATCAATCGATCCTGACAAATATTCAAAATTAAATAAAAATCGAATCGTAGATAGAGTAAACCTTTTTCTCACGGTGGCGTTAGTAACCGGAGCACCTGTAGACAACGGCTGTGATGACGGTAACACTTGACGCTTCTTAAGCAAGTTTTCTTCTCTCTTATTCTTACGGATCTCAACCATATTGTCTTCTCTCCGCCGCCTTCCTTCATCCGCATCGACGGCCACTTTGTATCGGTTCCGACGAACCTCAGTCCTCGCGCTTGGTCTCAGAGACATGATTCGATTGCTGATTGCTGATACTGTTCAACTTAAAATTCGAACCCTAGGTAGACAGATTCACATGTCAAAGTGATTATTACATAAGGAACATTAATCAGGCAAACTTGAAGTATGTGTGCGTGTGTATTATGTAAACTAAAAACATACCTTATTATGCGAAGGTGATGACGGTAGGTAGGAGTGCGGTGGTAGCGTCGCAGTGCATGAAATTTATTGTACGTGGCAGTGACGAACTACCAGTGAAATGATTGTATGTCGGATTTTAAATCTAAAATTTCAACGACCTTTGAGTAGAGAAAAGTAGAGATGAGCCAGAAACATCAAAAACCAACCAATAACCGAATTAGTCGATTTAACCGATTTAAATTAATCGATCTAAATTTACCGAATTAGTTGATTTAACCGATTTAAATTAATCAATCTAAATTTTTAATTGACGGTTCGATTATTGATTTGAATTAACCGATTAAATTGAGTCGGTTATAGTTAACGTATCATAACCGAACTGACCCGCTAATTATTATGATTACTTCTTTTTATACTTAAAACTCTTTTGTTTACTTTATATATATATAGTAATAGTATTTGAATTGTTTATATATTAAATATAAAATATATTATTTAAAAGTACTTGTTAATGATATCCTACAAATATATATATGTTGGTTCCGGTTTGTTAAATAAAACGTTTAACTACTAACAACAAATGTAAATAGACAAACAAATTCAAGTTTAAAGTTTTCTTTTATTGATATGAATCAAATGAACACTTTACAAAGATTACTTACGGAAATAGACAAGATATACAAGTCTAAGTAATCTAACTTGTGACAAATTTGGTCTCAACAGCTTATCAGCGAAAGGCTCGTTGATAAGGCTCAGTGATCAACACTTAACAAATAAGTGAGGCACTAGGTTCACTAGAGAGTAGGAACGTGCTTTATCACAGGTTGATCTCGAATACAAAATTCTGGACATTTAATATGGTTGTTGAGCGTGGTATTTATACTCTCACATAATGAGAGATAAACCACCACGTGTCAACACCATATTGGTTGGGCAGTAAAGTAACTTCCAACATTTGGATGTGACAGTACATCCTAGGAATAAAGTTTATACATTACTTTAATCCTAGGTTACAGAAGAATGTACAAGGTATTTAATGCAATTGTACAATAAGTGTCCGTACATATCTTTGAAAAGATATGCACGCTTTCTAGTGTGCTGCATAAGTTGACCTTCTATTGTACAATAGGTATTTGTCAAACCTATTGTACTTCCTGGGATAAGGCATGGACCGCTAGTTAATAGAGCAGTGATGATTTCCACATCATTGAACTGCTCTCTGTCTCTGTCTTCAGTCTTTGACTTCAGTAGATGAAACTTGTTCTTTTCAGCGACAGCCTAAGTAACTTCATAAGTTTAAGTGTTCATCAGCGAGTGATGAAGTCTTTAAGGATACTTCAAGTTACAAGAGAATCACTGCCAACATATGCAGTGCTTAGAGTAGACATAAAATATTATAAGTGTTTATGTTCGCTGATCAATTTGATCAGCAACAGTTTATTTTCTACTCTAACGTGTTCACTGCTAGCTGATGCAGTGAACTATAAAAACACTTAAGTAATTTTGTCATCTATAAATTACATTTTAGTGAGGTCTCTGACCCAACAATATGTAAGTAAGTTTTGGAATGCATTGTTGTAACAACTATGTATAGGTTAATTATTCTAAACACAAATGTTGTATATATTGGAGTATTAGTAGTTAATAAAATGTGTTTTTTGTATTTTTTAACACTTTATGGGTTAGATATTTTAAAAAGTTTTGATTGAATTTTTCACACATGTTTGGCTAATTTAAGAGACCCATTTTATGACGGTTAACCGATTTAACCGCCAAATTAACCGATAACCGACTCACCTTTTAACCGAAACCGATCGGTTTGTAATTATGGTTAACCGACACTTCGGTTATGGGTTCGGTTTTAGGTCATAACCGGCCCATACTCACCCCTAGAGAAAAGAAACATGTATGGTTTTGTGTTAGTATTAATGTGGGACAAATGAATATGTATAATTTAAAATTAAGAAAAAGAATTTGTCCCACATTGATTAGAATACAAAACATTTGTAAGTTCTCCTTCCTATGTATATATCATCTATGTAGAACAAGAAAATGTAAACAATTAAAACCTCTAATACTTTTAATAAAGTTTTAATGTTACGTTCTTTATACTTTTAATAATTTTTCAAGCATTCCTAATTCTTGCTCGCTAAAAATGCATTTCACCAAGTACTATATCAAATTCCGCTACATAGCGCGGATAACATGCTATTTTCTATATAGATAGATTTTTGTTTATATTTTAATTTGAGGAATAAAGAGATTAAATGTGTATATACATATTTTCGAGTTTTTTTAGTGAGAAATAAAGAAATGGAAAAGAAAAGAAAAAAAATAAGAATGTAATACAAGATAACTCACATGTATTCTCGAATCAGAAGAAAAGTAAAAGAATTGAAAGAAAAAAAAAATTGATTGTTTTCCCTCACACTCACCTCAAAATTGGAAAGAAAATAGTTACAACAAAAAACTCATCCATTTTCCATTCCTTTTCTTCCTATAAAAAACTTGAGAATGACTTTTTATTATTTAGTCCGTTGATTTCGCTTCTTTTCCACTATAAAAAACTTGAGTTTTTAATTTTCTAGGAAATGTTGAGTTGTGTTATATATAACTAACAAACATTTGCACTATGCGACAGTTCATGTGGTGATAGTAAGTGATGATAATGATGGTAATGGTGGAATGATGAGAGATTGAGAGTACGTATATGTTTCGAAGGTTTATTTTATATTTTTAGTGTTTATATATATTTATATATATATGGTAATAGAGTGAAGTAAAATTTATATATAGTAATAATAATATATATTAATTATATAATAATATAGTCATTTTTCATTATTGAATAGAAAATTAAGTCAATAACTCAAATGTATTATATGTAGTTACAAATATAGATAGTAAATTAGTACTATTAATATATAATAGTTTCTTATTAATAGAAATGTTATAAATGACTTAAAGGTAATTTGAATTTTTCACATAGTTGAATTTAATTTAAAAAAAAATGTTGAAATGTGTCATATACAATATAAATAGATAAGGTTTTGAACTTGAAATATATCATGCGCAGTTATAGGTTCAGTCCCGTAGACTAATGGCCCATTATTGAAACTATTGGCTACAAAATACAACTAAAATATCATCACCATCATATCAAATATGATTAATGGTTAATCATTCATTTTGTAATTATATTATATTATACTAGCATTTAAACATATTTATACACATGTGTCATTTTGAATAATATAAAATAAAATTTAAATACGAGGTACGAATATAATTGCTGATAAAAAAAAAGGTTTATTAACAAGTAAATCCATTAAGTTGTGAGAGAATATATATATATATATATATATTATTCCCTTATAATGGGTGTAGGGGGAGTTATCTCACACACTTTTGAAAAGACCAAACTACTATTCATTTACATCAATATTTACATCAAACCTACACACTTTTCTCCATGTTTTTTTAATATTAAATATCTAAAACATGATTAGTTGAAAAATTATAAAAATGACACCATAAAAATCGACGTTTTTTTTCTTCGATTAGACATCTTCATGATATAATTTCGACGAAATTTATTTTTCTTTCATTTTTTGGAATAATAATTTAGGTGTTTTTACATAATGATTCAATTACTAAAAATTATATTTTTTATCCCGTTTTATTTGTCTTCCTCGCATACATGTCATCTAAACATAAAAATACATAATAAGCACCATAGAAAAAGGATATATCAGAAATCCGGCGCCCTGCTTTGCGCGGGTACAAGGCTAGTATATATATATATGGTTGAGTTCCAGTGAAAATACAATGTTAAAATGAGAACTGTGGGAACACATTCAGTTTTCATTCACAATATATCTTTATTTGTGAACCTTAATATTTGTTTGTTTCACACAAATTTTTATTTGTGAACCGTCATTATTTTTTCGCTTCCCAAACAATAATTGTGAACTTTCTTTGTTTTTTGGCTTCACAAAAATTTGTAATGTAAACCTTCGTTGTTTTTTGGCTTCGTAGTAATTTACAAAGAAGTGAAGTTTTAAAAAAAAAAATCTTCACGTAAATTTTTGATTGTGAACCTTTATTTTATTTTGCTTCACATTTTTTTAATTATGAACCTTTATTATTTTTTGGCTTCACATAAAAATTTTAATTGTAAACCTTCATTATTTTTTTTTGCCACAAAAATTTACAAAATAGTGAGTCTTTATTTTTGTTCTCACTGTTCTCATTTTCACATTGTGTTTTCACTAGATCTCATGCCTATTATATATATATATATACATATATAGGGTTTGGTTATTGTGAAATGATTGTTAACGTAAAATAAATAAAATAAAATCTAAACCATTAGATGATAATTTGACAAGATCAATTTTCTAAAAAGAAGATGGTTGTTTGGTGTTTTCTTGACGATGGTGGCAGTAGTTTTAGGTGGTTGATGATCGTTTGACGGTGGCGATTGTCTAGGTTATCATTTACAGAATCACATATCACCCTCGAAATATGGTGGTATGTTTGTTTGTTATAGTATAATATTGAAGCCACGTAAAAGGATTGTAGATGGAGATGAGAGTGGATAAATTTTTTTCTTAGAGAAATGGAGATTTTTGTGAGGGAGTTGGCGGTAGAAAAAAAGTGATTAGGGTCTTAATGAGTGGGAGGGGACAGTAGGTTTAATAAAAGAATGAGAGAATTAATATATATATATATATAGAGGGTAAAACCTATCCTCTAGCGGACCCTCATCAACCGGTTTCACGGTCAATATAGAAAATGTAAATCGTGTAACCCATGGTTTAAAAAATATAGGGATAGGGATTCAACTCATGACCTCCGCATTTATGTTGCATGTCCCCACCACTAATCTACCATAGAGAGTATTATATGTAGGTATTCATAATAAAACGTATTAAATTAGCTTTTAAAAGATGACTATTACATAATTAAAAGTTAGGAAATGAGTAATATACAAGATAAAAATTTACAAATTTAAAACAATTGTTTGGATTAATAGTCAAATAATCGAAATATTTGTAATTTTAAAAATTACTATTAAATATATGAACCTATCTATTTAAATAATTTTCAAATATAACATTTTGTATATTAACTCAAATACAAATTTTTAAACAGCTTTGAATCCATATAGGTTATGAGTAAAAAGAAGTTGTTTGAGGAAGAAGTCATCCAACTTACAAATCAATGTAGGTAAATATTATTTCAAATATTAAATAATGTTTTTTTTAGCACATTAGAGTAAATGTATGGTATTCAAAATGATGGTTTGTTTTTAATATATGAGTTTGGGTAAATATAAAATAAAGGTTTTGAAAACTTATATAGACATGGTGAATTTTATAAAACTCATTTCCTTCTTTTTTCACATGTTTTTATGTTTTTCTTTCTTTGTGTTTTCTAGACTATTTCCTTACTTCTTTATTGTATATGTTAACATTATTTTAAAAATCGATTTTGATACCTATATCAACTTTTAAAATGAATATTTTTATTTTAAAATAGACTAAAGTAAAAAAAATTATATGAGAATAAAAAATATTAGTTAAATGTTAAATTAGACATAAAATTAACAAATTAAATTTTTTGACACAAAAATATCTAAATGTCATGCATTAATGTCATCATAGTTTACCATATGTCAATTTTATCTTATTTTTAATTTTTCTTTTTAATGATACATACTAGGAAAAAAAGTTCAAAAAAGAATGTTAAAAAATTAGAGAATGAGAGAACCAATCGAATTACTCCATTTCAAATATTCATTTCTATATTTTTCTTTAAAATTAAATATCTCACAAACCATACATTAATAAATTATAAAAATTACATCATTAGAATCAGCGTCATATTATCTTTAATTAGAGATCTCACATGATATAATTTTGACAAATTTAAAAGTTTGTAATGTTAAATCACATGTAATTTAAACACTAAATAATAATCACGCGCGATTATATCTCTAATCACATGTGATTTTAAATAATAATCATATATGATTATCATATATCGGTAAGTTAATTATCAAAGATCAATTTTTTATTGAAAATCATATGTGATTATATGTCAAATCATATATGATATCAAACTAGTAATCACATCTAATTTTTGCTTAGAATCAATGTAATTTTTAAAATTTTATTTATAATATTCATGTGATTTAGAAACTTAGAGGAAAAAGTCACTATCAAAATAAGCTATTTAGAGAGCTTTTTTCTCTAAGATTTATAACCTCTTTGAATCACTTGTGAGACCCTTTTCTAACAATACACTATTCGAATACATTGAGTCAGTGTGACCATCTGTGACCATCAGAGGAGCGAGGATAAACAACATTTTTGAAAATTGCATCACTCCGGACAAAATTAGAAAAGATATACTTCTTATAAGAAATCAGTTGATATCTTTACTCAAGAAGTATCAGCAATCACCTGAGTCACTAATGGTTTTACATTTGTGCCTATGACACTGTGACTTTCGGCAAATTGGAGTATGTATTGTAAATTTCTGAATCTGTTCCTATACAATGAGGAAATCTCCTCATCTGGGCAACATGCAATAGCTCTAACTTGAGCATGATTGTCTTCAGTGTCGTATATTTGGTCACTTAAGGACCGAGCAACACAATTTCCGTCTCCCAAAATGAGTTAACATTTAAACCCCAAAACTCTCGTCCTATGAGCAAGTAGATCATGTTCTTCATCAGGTTCATCTCGTTCTGGTAAATGTCTGAAGTAAGTGTTACTTAGACTCAACAAATCTTGATCACCCAGATTTATGATGAGAATTGAGAGAAGCAGGTTTAGGGTTGAAATTATTAAATGGGCTCATCCAAGTGGGCTTAGCGAGATGAACTGGGCTAGACAGATAAAACCTAATTCCAACAGAGATGTGATATGCCAGACAAATAAAAATAACGAGTGTGTTTGAAAAGGAATAGAAGTTAATAATTAGAATAATCTTCAAATAATAAGCAATATAATATAATATAATTGAACAAAATTCATAATCTTCATATTGAAGGTCATATTGTAAGTTAACCTTAGGTTTCATCGAAGTCAAATTATAAACATCGAATTGATTTTGAATCCAGATGATCAAGGTTTTTTTTTTTTTTTTTTAATGATAATTCGTTTTTCTGGGGCTTTTGTGATTGAGGGTGCAACAAGAAAATAAAATAAAATCCATTAAGGTAATATGTTTGAGAGACAAACAGGAGGTAATATCTATTGTTTGTAAAACGTGCCACAAGGTTCATATTCTGGAGTAAAAGACCAATTTATCGTCTTTTCTTACAGAACTTCTAGTCAGGACTTGATAGCTGAATCATTTTTTTAACATAGATGTAGCTATTAATTATTTTCCCTCACTTGATCTAATGGTGCAAAGTTACCTCCTACACTTTCTTTATATAAAGAGTCTTCCTATATGAGCTACTCTTAAACAATAATCAACAAAACAGATAACGAGAATACGTAACATAGCTGAGACAAAATTTAGGTGGAAACCCCCCAATTAACCTAACAATCAAGAGAGAAAAATCTACAAGTCATTAGTCTCTAGATATTTGCTCTCGATCTTTTCTTGATAGGCTACAAGGTTATGTTCGACAATGAAGCTCAAAAAACATTTTTCCATGGATTTGTTTGTCAATAGAAGATCAAGTTTCTCCATCGAATGTAGTATTTCGGTGTTAGACATAAGACATCTTCTCGTCTATATTGCTGGTTAAAGCTTCGAGTTCAACTCTCTTTGCACTTTTGTATCATAATCAAATATCTTTATATGTTTTATTAATATAATGTTTTCTAGCATAGTAGCATTTGTTGAAATGTTTTCATACATTTTAATGTGGGAATACATTTTCATCATATCCTTAGTTTATTTATTTATTTATTTTTAAGTTTGTGGCTCCCGTAACTTATGATTTCAGTTTACTGGTGATTCAAAATTTAAAAACTACATAAATAAATAAACATTTTCTACGTGGAATATAATTAATTATTTGACATGGATGTCTGCGGGTGAGCAATATATGCAGAGTACTACTAGTCATATGCATTAAATGAAAGTTACCATCGTTTGAACAAAGGACGTTGATGCTCAGTTGCTCACTTCACTTCATCTATCACTTTGTGTCTGTTTCCTTATTTGTCTTCAACATTTACATCGTATTTAGACTGTACGTGTTCTAATCAATACATAGTTCCTAAAGTTTATATTATAATATAAATATTTAAATTTACACATTCAATATTCAACTATTATTTGTCGTTTAAGTTAGATCGATCATTCAAATATAGGAAAGACTCCTCAGTAGAAATATCCACATTTGGTGTATATATAGTTTTTTTTTTTTTGGAAATTGTTAATGACGTTCAAATAATGTCATTTTTATATTGTGGGATGTCCACAAAATTTTGCTGTAAGAAAGTATAAAATCAAAAAATTTACATTAATGGATTAACATATGTCAAAAGCTATTTGTGCTTCATCACCCCAGGTTGCTTAGTTCCTCGTATACCGTTATGTTAAAGACATTTTAATACAGTTTATATCGTACTATATTCTACTTTCACAACAAATTCGTATGGTGGTACCATAAAGATGATCTTAATTTTCATGTTCAACCTGACGGCCTACGTTTCAATTTTTGGGTAGTTAGATACGATCGGTAAACATTGGTGATCGAGTAGTCTATGTCGAGGGTTTTCACTATTCTTAGGTGTTAAAAAGTGCAAATAACATAGTACCTTGTGGACATATATATGAATGAGCAATCTAATCAAGAAACATTGAATCAAATGTATGTACATAGTTTGGTTTTATCCACACCAAATATGTTAAAGTAAGTACTTGTGGACATTTAATCAAATAGACAGTTTGGCATGTGCATGCAGTCGACATCTAAACATGTGTCATATAACATCAACATGTACACAATAATTATTACTCCATTCGATATCAAATTCGTCTTTCCCTTTTTCGATCTTTATGTATTTCGATTACAATTGGATATGCTGTACGTGGTTGTTATTAGTTTTAATGATTTTTGGAGCTAGGAATATAACATGTTAATTAGCATGGTGATTTCTGTAATTCAACCAAAATATTCAATAATCTTGGTCCATTACTTGTGCTCTAGATCATTGAAAGAATAGCCTAGGGTCCAAGGTAATTTAGTGTGGGACATCTACCTTGATTCTGCAATCTTGTGAGGTTACTATTACCGCTTCAACTTGTTGTGAGTGTATGTGACCGAATATTAAATTATATTTTTGATGTATACGTCATAAATATGCGTTGAATGTAAAGATTCGATTCATAAAATAAAAATCATATATAGTTGAGTATAACTAGGAAATCATGAAATTTAACCTTTTTTTTTTTTCTTTTGGTAGATTAAATGTATAATTACACATTGGATATCTATAATTGAATAGTAGGTCAATACATAAATACAGAAATGAACATGTATATGAACTAACTGAAATATACAAAGAAAAATAAAATAGAAGCAGTTGAACAATACTCGAGGACGTTTAAATTGCTTTTTTGGCCACAATCTTATATCATACCGTGAATGCTGGATTTGTTGCTTTATGTTGATGAATCTATACATGTTCTTTATTTGCAATACAACCTATAAAAATAGGGGATAATCAACTTTAGGAGTTTAGGGCCGGATCGAAGGTGATTGCTTTCTCTTTTGCTTATGAAATTTCACGACAGACAACGTGTACATAAAAATGTACATTAAAATTTTTATACCTTTGTGTATTAATAATCTAACATTATTGTTTCCAAAGAAAAAAAAGTGTGCTACAAATTGTCTCTATGATAAGTAAATCACCTTTTAATATATGTATTACATGATACAAGAATATTAAGCAAAAATAAAAGCAAAATAAACTTCTCATTGTTCTTTGAAACCTTTTTAACATCAATTGCTTTTTCTGAAGTTAAATAATAAATAAGTTGTGCTATATGTGTATTTATGTTAGTAACGTCCGCCCGGGCGATGGTAACATAGTAGTGGGGACATACAACATAAAGGTAGAAGTTACGGGTTCACTCTCCATCCGAAAGCTTCTTTTAATCACGGGTTATGCGATTTACCTCATCATATCGACTGTGACACCCGTTGATAGGGGCAACCAAAAGGTCGGTTAACCTTTTTTATATGTATTTATGTTAGTACGTATGTATATATATAACTTTTTAACAGATGAAAACAGTAATTTGCGATATATATAATTAATCATCTACATTGTCATTACTTTTTTTTATATATATTTCCAAATTTTGTTCTTTATTCGATTTACATACAAGGTAACTTGTCTGTTAAACGTAAAAAGTGCTTTGAAAATATCAAATATAAAAGTTAGTCCGAGATAAGATCGATGAACATGGGGTGGGTAGTCAAGGGCGAGACATGTATATATGAAGTAAAAGAGAAATGGGCACAAAACGAAAATGGCATGTCGGGCACTTACAGGGTAGGGGCGGGGTTGCCATCTGTTGCTAATGTCAACCCAATTGACAGTTTTATCATTAATGTTAATAAACGGCAATTCTGATTAATCTAAATATCACTTGTAATACATATTGCTTACTTAACAACTTGCTACGTAGAGAGTCTGTCAATTATGAAAATATGACCACTTTTTTCACAGTTCACGATCTCCCGCACACACTAAACTACATGTCTGAAGACTGACCTTGAAATTGCAGCCCATAAAAATCGAACTTGGATTAACGATCTAACATTAACTCACACAATATGACAATTTAGTGACACATATCGATCAATCCAATCAAAGACAAAATTGATCATTTATGGTAGCTCTTAATAGAGTGGCAATTATATTTATATCATACATAGAAAGCTTTGGATAGCCATCATCACTACCACCATCGTTGCCACCACCGCTAGGTGGAGTCAGCTTTATGATGTTTCGTCGCATTTAAGCAAAATGAAATGTCTTATTGTCTACACTTGAAACCTAGACCATTCATCATGATAAAAGCAAATTATGCCCTACCAAAAATATTGAATCTAAGTTTGGTGGGACACCTTTGTGTGTACTTGATAACTCAAGTGTTGAAAACTTAAAGAGAATTGGACATGGAGATATCAAAACATACACACACCCTAGACATGAGAATCTTGTACCTTGAAAAGAAACAATTTGATGGGTAGTGTACTACATAAATTCTCCTTCCTTTGTCCCTTAAATATGTAAACATTTTTCTTACGCGTAGGCTTTTGTATATGATTTAGATATTAGTGAAATAACCTATAGTTCTACATAATCAATGAATTATTAACAATGGGCTTAACTAGAACCCTTAAATATAAATATAACCTATAATACAACATGAAAAAAGTGCGTCTTATGATTCAACACTTTAAGAAGAGAACAAAGTTACAAGGTATATATATAGACCAAGCAGGCTTGGCTCTAAGGGGGTGCGGAGTGTGCGACCATACAGGGTCAGGGAAAAAATAGGATTCGAAATTTAGTCAATATATATTATCTTATGTAAAACAAATTATAAATGTACAGTAGATAAGTTGGCAATGTGCCCCTTTTTCAATATTACACCATTTATATTTGGTGCGAATAATTTATAAGTCTGTTACTCATATATAGTAGGTATTTTTATAACAATTATTGGTTTATCGTAATTTTATAAAATTTTGTTTATATATAAAAGAAATTTAGAGTCCATTTTTATTTTTTGTACAGAATTTTTGAAATTAATGGACCGGCCCTGAAATCAAAGTATAGATGTATAGACTATGAACTGAAGTGAGTGATTGTATAATTTGGAAGGGTATAAAAGGAATTAATATGAAGAAACATAAGCGGCAAACCTAAGATGATGTGAATTATAAACGATGTCCTTTCATTGCTTTCTTTAAACCATGTCCTCTCTATAGGGAAGACAATCAATGTCCACATCCATTTGTTTCAAAGCTACAATTCTTTTTCTCATCATCTTTTGTCCCGGTACAACCTACGGGTAGATGTCAACACAATTAAAAATTATATATTTTTAATTCAACTATTATTTTGTTTCACCTTTTTCGATATATATGAAATGTTAGCCGATGTGCTGTTTAGTTAATTTTACTTTTATACATTTAAAGTGAGCTTGCGTCTTGAAGTGATACAATATATTAGTGTTCCAAGAATAATCTAGCTCGTACTTCGTGTTGGAAAAATTGGAAAAACAATGCATTTCTTTCAAATTTTTTATCTATTATAAATTATAAATATATATATGTACATATAACATTTATAAGTGAGTGGTGATCAGTATATAAGTAGTTTTTTATCTATACACCACTGAATATGTTTTATATTATTGTACTGTACAACATCAAAAAAGATATCTAGTTGTGTATGGATAAAATTTGATGGATTATGAATCATTATCTTTTATGAATAACATTTTATACGGTTACATAGTGTTTAACAAGGGTTTCATAACATAAGTATTTGAGGTGAATGAGATATCAAGCTTGAAATCTAAATGGTAAATATGGAAACTATGGAACAAAAATGGTTTTGTTTTGTCCTCCGTAGGAGTAAAAACAAAACTTAAGGTTGTTTTACCCTGCTCAAAGGCGAAAGCCTTAGTGTGAGCTTCTTGTGTAGTGTTCTACTCAAATGCTTACGCACGGGGATGTGGTGTGCAAATCTTGAGTAGAAATGGGTTTGATCTTATGATCCAATTTGGGTATGTGCGATCTGTAGACACGATAGCTGCATCATTATTAGTTAATGCTTAAGTTAAACTTTTGCTGAACATATACTACGTCACTCTCACTACCGTTGTTCTCACCATTGAAAATCCGAATTACAATCACACACAAGTGTTCTCTACAGTATCAAGCAAGTGTCATCACCGGCAGTACGATGCTTTCGACCTCCGTACCGTGAAAAACATGTTTGTAATATGCTAGGGAATTTTGCATTCAACTCCAGCCAATCATGTCCACGGGCAGAACTTAATGAGCAGCCCCAGAAATTCTGATTTATGATATATATTTAATTAATACTGTGAAGATATATACAAGCTCAGTTGGTTAATGATTAGGTGTGTTTCAATTGAGATCTGGGTTCAAGTCCCATTGTCTTTCTTTAATATTTTTACTTATTCAAATTATTATCTACTACTCATTTTTTGGGTATTGAAAATTTTATCTTGTATAAATAGTATATATGATAGTAACTAATTATATATCCACCAAAGTTATAAAACAAATGACACTATTTAATAATTTTTTTCTAGATTTGGTTTATTATTTTTTTTGAAAGGTTGATAAATTTTTATATATATATATATAGAAAAAAGTAACTAGCAAGGCACTAGAAGCTAAAGAGTACAAACATATCTAGAAATTTCGTTTACTTATTTATATATATATATACTAAAGGAGTATATAAAGTTGCTTCTGAATTTGGCACATAGGTAAAATGTCATGTGACGACCTCTAAATCTATTAAATAAATTTAAATAAATAATTAGAGTTAGATAATATTTAAATATAACACTAATTGATAAAAAAAAATTACGAATCCTACTCAAACACTAATTGAAAAATAATATTAAACTATTAAAAATAATTAATTACATTAAATTTAATAATACTTATATTATTATTTAATTCCCTAAAAGTAGAAATCTAAGAATTTAAAAATAACTAACTACATTAAATTTGATAATATTAATATTATTATTTAATTTTTTAAAAGTAACAATATAATTTTTTATCAATTATTTAGTTTCAAGTTACGAACACCTATTTGGTTTAATAATGAATAAACATTGTATTCAAATATTGTATTATTTAGATTGTCGTGCATCACATGGGTTTAAATCTAGTTATATATATATATACTTAATTAATTTAATAATAGGTTGGTTGATTTTATTTGTGTTTAATAAACAAAGTTATTGATGATGATTTAAGGTTAGCAAAATCCTAAATAACATACCAAATTAGGCGAACGGCGAGTCGATGTTGAACTTGCAATGTTGACAACGAATCAAACGAGATCTTACAAATTTAAGATTTAAAACAAGCCAATTTCATTAGTTAGTTATAGTTGGTTTTAATTGTATATTGTATATCATTCTCAAGTGAAAGCTTTAATACATCCCATTAAAAAAATGTTTAAGTTGTACCACTGATCATATTTTTTTTTCAGTTTGTAACTTAATTCAGTTTCTTTGTTAATTTTATGTAAACACTCTCCTAATTCGTCGTTTTGGATGCATTATTATTTTGGTATTAATGTAATTTAATGGATCATCAAAGCAAAAACGAAATTGTAATAGTACTGTTGGTCTTGAAGGAGTACATGATAGAGGATAAGGAGAAAATGGATCATTATTTTGCTGAATTTTATGAGCTAACATGGTATTAGGTACAAAATTCATTGCTCCTTATTCACCGTAACAAATGACATTAGTTCAAGAATACGCATCTATTGAAAGTTAGAAGACTAAGTAAATTTCATATTGAAAGATTTTCTAAAGGTAATTTTACCTGTTATATGTAAGCCTCATCTGTTAAGATTAAAGTATATTTTGTGTATTAATTAAACGGTTTGATACAAATATATATCCTACTTAAACAAGTACATAATTTATTATTATTTCTAAACATAGTTCATCTTCTTCAATTGATACCAACAGATCAAACACCGAAGAAGCAAGCTGTCATGCCTAATTTTGTAAATAATCATTTGTTTATAAGGTTTCAATCTTTACCATGAAACAACAGTTTTTATTATGATATAATAGTGAACATTTAATAATAGAACTGATAATCATTATAGTACCACAAAAATAGTACTAGTTTGTAACATTGCAATTCCATGTTACACTATAACTATTGATCAGCCATCACTTATCATCAATAGTTGCATGATTGATCAAATAATTTCAAGAACCCTATTTCTGTTTTTACTTTCCATGTGTTGTCAAATAAGTAACAATACTTTAGTACTTTCTTATATCAATAGTTGAAACTTGACCGTATTTTCCAAATCACACAATAGTGGATTCGATCAAATAATAATATATATATAATATTATATTTTAATACAATTCAATTTGTTTGGTTAATTATTAAATAATCAAAATAGATTAAAAGTAATGTAATTTTGCCAATAATTACGATTCTCATCATTTACTAAAAGTATCACTTATTTTTGCGAAGTAGCTAAAGATTCATGGCATGACATCTTTAAGTGGTGGAATTCACAATTTTCAAATTTTAACAACGTCACTGATATCCTCAAGGTCATGGATTTACTACAACTTACTACTCGACATCAAAATTTTCTAGATGTTATAGTACCGTTATATGATGATTTGAAAATATAGAAGTGAGGTGACCTTCGATTCAAAATCACCTATAAAAAAGTTATATGGACGATTTGAAAATATAGAAATGAGGTGATTTTCGATTCAAAATCACCCATAAAAAAATTATTAGAAAAAATGTCATTTTTTTTTTATTTTTTTTAATGTTGAGTAGGCTTAAAAATGTATATTTAAAATGAAATTACTGAACTTGTCAATCAAGCTCCTCTTACCCTTTATGTAATTTCTTTTTAGTTGTTACTTACTAAAAAACTAGTACAATTTACCGATGAAAAGATCTCTTATTTTTGCACATGCGTATGTACCCATGCGCACACACATAATTATACGTACAATGCTGAATTTAGTGAAGTTAATTAAACACTCATTGAATTGTTATATTGGAAACACATCTTTTTAGAAGAATTGTACATTAAAATCTCATCAAAACCCAAGATAAAAAAATATTATATTCAGTTTTAAATTGAAAACGACAATAAGATAAATTAACTCAAACAGAAATATATGATCACATCGACAGCGATATGACGAATTTTGGGTCCCATTAACACTTTCTGTCAACTATGAAAAATTCCGAGATCGAACCAAATGAAGGTATTTCTTTTTCACAACATATAAAAATAAATAAATAAATCAAATATAAATAATTTTACATGTTTCTAATAAATTCATTTATCACTCTTTTGTATATATAGACATATAAATTGGTTTCTACTTCAAAACTAAATACTACCATCTTTTTATTCCACAATGGGAGAAAGCTCCTCTTCAGTAATGAAGCTGTTTGGTGTTTCTGTCACCGACGGCAGCCTATCTCCGGCGACACCACAACGTGACGGCGACAACAAACGCTTTGAGTGTCAATACTGCAAACGTGATTTCGCGAATTCACAAGCATTAGGTGGACATCAAAATGCACACAAAAAAGAACGTCAAAGATTAAAAAGAGTGCATTTCATGAGTAATCATCACCGACGATTTGCTACGCCGGTGACGATAATTAATGCAAGGTCTGGACAGTATCAACAACCGCGACAAATGGCGGTTGTTGATCATTATATATGTCCACAAGCACCAGTACCACCACAAGTGTTGTCTGGAGTTCCTCTTAGGTTTCCGAGTAGGTTTTATATCGGACGAACACCGCAATTTAATACCCTAGTGAGTAGGAGTTCATCGAGGACGATTGAAGAAGCAAATGACAATGATGATGATGATGATGGTGATGGAGTGGATGTTGATTTGCATCTTTGAGAATTTTAGCTAATGATAATTTTTAGTATTTTATTATTTTCTTTTTTCTTTAATTTGTAATTTAATATTCTAATTAATTTGGTTGATTAATATATTTTGATGATTTCATTTTCGTTCATTCAGTTGCTACTTTTTTTTTAATATGTGATCTCCCCTAAGTTATTCTCAAATTTTATTTACATAACTCTATAATGGAAACAATTTGTTTCTTGATCAATCACTCTCCTCGGAAGATATCGTAAATGCGGTTCGGTGACGTGGGGGGAAAAAAATCACACCACTCGAATGACGTCACTTTTAAGGTTAATCTTGAAACGTCTTTTAACTCACTTAAATAGTCTTTTTAGGATTGTCTGTATGTTCCAAATGCCATTTAGTATAAAGTCGGAGGTATTTAGTCATAGTTAAATGCCTTAACGGGTCACCCACTTTGGATTTGAAGATGCAAAAAATCTATCTCCGTGACTCTATACAAGAAGTTATTCGAAACAAAGACCTCTCAGGGGAAAAATGTGCAATGAGATCGGGGCTAAAACAGGCCTGATTTTGTGATACAGTGATAGGTAAAATCTTGATTGGGCCTAAACCGCCATAGTAAGTGGGCCACCCGACTTGAGTTTAGCTGATGTACAGTGTAAAGCCCATATCTAATTGTGCTTGGCTTGATCCTCTAAAACCTCGTCTAGTTTGGAAGCATTATTAATATACCCTAAGAGATAGACTTAAAACTCTAGGTCTAAAACTAAATATAATATAGTTTCTGACGAATGTATTTCATATATTTATTTTTCATATATAAATCAACAATTTTAATATGTGTACCAATAAATCTTTAGACTTAATATTAGATCTATATGTTTAGATTTATCTATTATTTTTCTTAATGAAAACTAAAAGGAAAGAAAAATAGGTTAGTACAAATAAAGAAAAAACCACCGCATGCTGACGGTCCAAGAAGTGGATATTCTTTTAATAATGTTTATTACTCACTCGATAAGAACAAAGTGATCGTGACACTGGCGATCGGAGTTGAAGAAAATGACGACTAACAAGTAACCTGTTGGTATCTTAACTCGTACACGGATTGAGTAATACTGCCACTGATGTTGTTATGATAAACGGAAGTTTATCGATAGGCCCGAGCACGAAACACTCTTTGCTGGCTACAAGTTACTTTGTACTATCACGCAATTTTGCACTTCAAATGTTTTTATACCATCATCAAATGAAAAAAACGTATAATTTTTTCCAATTCAAATATTTGAAAATAGAAACTCAGAGATACCAACTAAATATGAAATTTAAAGCTAATTAAACTATACATTAAATTAATCTATACTACATTATATATTGTTTATACATTTCATTTTGAAACTTAATAAAGATCGAAAAAGAGTAAACAACTTCTAATAAATTACAAATCTACCACTCAATAAAATAAAGAACTATTATATAACTGGATTGGAAACAATATAAATCAATCAATTCCTATCTAATTTAAAACAATATATTATCTATTTCTATTGCAATTTAATTAATATAAATCTGTTCTGAATATAAATAATAGGTAACTTAAGTATATATATGAAATTGAATTACTTCAAAAGGTAAACTTTAAATAAAATCAATAATATCCTACACTATCTTATTAATCAGAATTGAACAATTAGATTGAACCTAAAAGGCTATAACTCAAAAACACTATTTTTTTCTTGGAAAAAAATGATAAAAAAAATATTTTCTAACATTTCTTCAATTTTCAAAATTTTCTTACATTTCTTTGTAGTAAATAGAATTATGATCATCTTGGGATAGTTCAACTGCCTTAAATTGTGTGTCTTGGTTGATTTGTGTTAAATATGTGTTATTTATTGGGAATTGAGGAGCAACATAATAATGATATTGTGGAAATAATTGAACATATGGTGGTTGTGATTGTGGTTGAAATTTTTTTGTGTGGAAATGTTTGATATTAAGAATGCATTTGGTACTGTTGATTTTTAGGTGATTGGTTATACTTATGTGTTTGTAGTTGTTGAAAATGTTGTTGGAAACCACTATTGTTACTGCTAGGGTGATTACTATCCATACCCGAAACATTTTTTATGGTGTTAACAATGTAAAGTTTTATTGAAACATTATTAAGACCATTATTAATTGCATGACACAAAAACTGCCCAAAATCATCTTCATCATCATTAATATCTATAACATATTGATTCACCTTATATTTCATATGAATTGGTGTATCAATTAGTAGACATACTTTCTTTAAAACGGTTTTTAACAAAACTTTGTATGTCAAAGGGTTTTCTAGTGCAACAGGGTGTTTTAAAGGCACTCTATAATAATCTACTGGCAAATACATCATACTTAAAATGACTTATAGGTAAACATAAACTTTAAACTTATCAATTCCTTGACTCATATTGCTATTGCTTTAAAAATAAAATAAATAATCTCCTTAAACGAGTTTGAAATCGTACATTTAAGAACTTCATAGAAATGTGTTAGACTTCCTTGTAAACCAGTTACAAATACTTGAGAGAGTGTTATGTGATTTAAGGTAAGTGAGAAATAACTGATTAAATTCGTCGGCTTAAAGATTATATCTTATCCGAAAAAAATCAACAAAATGTTAGAAAATCTTATCCAAATTTTATCGAAATTAGCCGTATCAAAAATTTAGCTAAAACTGTTACCCAGACGCAAGACGCAAGGTTCGATCGCAAGGACCTTGCAACCCGCGTACTCAGCTGCATACCCGAGGATATGTCCGGAAGCAAGACCATGAGGCATCTGGGTGAGTTAAAATGTAATAATTTATTTTTTTCTTTTGAAAGCATAATTTTAAAACTTTTTTTAGTTTTTTAAGATTTATTGCAATTTCCCATAAATAAATAACATCTCATTCAAAATGCAAACATTATTGATTATCCTATTAAGTTCAGGCCCAAAAAGCCTGACCCATAAATACATGATCCAAGATTAGTTGACTCATTATAAGTTTCACAACCATACGAATATACGATATAAATGTAATGAGGCAACATTGTCCATACCGTGTACCGTAACACACTGGAAAAGTACTTTTCAAAGCCCACCCATTTGTAATTTGAAATCTCTCCCTCTCTGAAAAGAGACGTTATAACTTTTTTGGCATTTTCTATGTTTCTATTTCTTTTATCAAAAATTTCACTTAAATAATTGGATTAAAACAATAAAAAAACACATTTTAAAAAATAACCAAGCATTTTGACACCCCATTTAAAAACTCAATACACAAGATTCAGGGTTCACTTTCGCTCTCTTCAATAACGTTACAATTTCTCTCAAATTCTCTGCAAAGCTCAAATCTTTTTTATAAATCTGGATGCTTCAGAGCTATAATGGCGAAACCTATTTGCTGATTTTGGTCAATTCATTTTAGGTAAAGTTTTTTTCTTAAAAATCTAGGGTTTGTTTAAATGTGATGAATTCTTGATAACCCTTTTCTGGGTTTTGGTTATTATGCTTCTTTATGGTAGATTTGACTGTAAAGATGAAAAGCATAATTGCATATGCTCATGGATTGTGATGTTTTGATCATGTTTTTACTGAACGGGATTTGGGTTTGTTTATTTTTGATAATTTTGTGGATCCTTGTTCCGGGTCTTGATGTTGAGTTACAATATGGTTCATTGAGCTGTTGATTATGAAGTCAATGGTGAAGACTTTTATTATGTGTAATTTTTGGTTTATGTAAAGTCTTGATTTTGCTCATGATGATTTGTGTTTGATTATATACATGATTACTGAATGTTTATTTTATGTTTATTTTTTATATTTGTGTGTTGATTTGGGATATAAGATGGAATGCGATCAATTGGTTGTCTTTGTGAACTGTGAAGTTTAAGGTGAACACTTTAATTGTGTAGAATAGAGGGGTTTCTAGAAGTTATGATTTTACTGAATTCCATTCGATTTGTCTATATTGAGAATTAATTGATATCTATTACCCTTGGGTTTGGTTATCTTTTTGTTTGGTTAATTTTACTGTATATGATTGTTGTGCGGGTTAAAGGAAACTACATTATCTGGCTTATAATTTGCACCAAACTATACCGACTCTCTACATTTCTACTCATTTTTGTTGGTTTAAATTGATAGATTAAGTTGGCTTCTAAATTCAAATGAGGACTTTCATGTTTGGAACTGTTGTGTTTGAAGTTTTGTTTATTGAACTTTAGTATATGCTCTGTAAGTTATGGGATTAGGGCAAGTAATTAGGGATAAGATACATATCATTTATGCATTTCAAAAGAACGTTAGGTTTATATCATTTGAAGTGTTATAATCTCTCCTCTGATCTTTGTGTGCCAAATGAATTCCTCTCTAACTTTGAAATTGACAATGATTTTTTCTTGTCAATATAACTATCAATCACACAAGTGAATTATATAGAACATACTTCGAAGCATGTAAAGACAAAGCTGGCAAGAGTCTATGTCCATTGTGAATCTTGAAAGTACCGGGTCTTATTTTATTGAACAGTTGTTGATTGTTGACTGTTATTCATCATCTAAGATACTTCAAATGCTACCAAGCTGAATCATATTGTTGAAATTCACAGATGAATTTTGGTTCTCGAACAGAGTTTCAGTAGCAGTCGTGTAACATCCTACTTAAAGATATGGGCGCTCACAAACATGGGTCAAAGGGTGGTGGCGGAGGTGGTTATGTTGGTGGCTTTCTCAATCTATTTGATTGGAATGCAAAATCTCGAAAGAAGTTGTTTTCAAGCAAGTCGGAATCACCAGGTATAATTGCACTTCCTGCACTACATTAGAAATAGAGGTGGAAAAACGGCAACACAAAATTGCATTTTTACATGATTAATTTTGTTACATGTAATAGTGTGTCAATTATGATTGCAAATTATAATATTTCAAATTTCAAGAATAGTTTAATTTTTAGGGTTAATTGTTTCGTTATGTATTTAACTTTACCTTTTTTACTATTGTATGTAACCACCTTTTAAACTTCCTATTGTATGCGTGGAACTTACAGAATACGTATATTGTGTGTAACCTGTCACCTGAATGAAAGGTAGCCGGTTTTCTCCTCACAGAAAAAATGTCTATTGTATGTATCAAACTTTGTAAAAATGTTTATTGTATGTAGCGAACCGGTGCTACGTAAGCACTTAGCCAGTTTCAGGTCATCTGTTACATACAATAGAGATGTTTACAAAGTTCGATACATACAATAGGAAGTTTTAAAGGTGGTTACATACAATAGTAAAAAAGGTAAAGTTAGATATATAACGAAACAATTAACCCAATTTTTTAATACACTTTGGGCCACTTTTGACCCTGTTTGACTTGTTAGAGATAAAAAATAACCTGAATCGACCCATTTATAAGCCAATGGTTTGAAGCCACCTCTAATTATATAGATATCCTTCTTATTTGTTTTTAACCACCTCTTGTAAACTCAGAACAACAGAAGCAGTCGAAGAGATTTGAAAGTAACATGCCTATGACTCGTTTCAATACGGTACGTATATAACAATTCTATAATGTAGTTTTAACAATATGTTAAAGAACTGTTTGATCTTAAAAGTATAAATCAACTTCACAGATGGACGAAGATGACATGACAGGCGGGTTGAGTTTCAAAGGAAGTAGTGATTATAGTTGTGCAACTTCAGTAACCGATGAAGATGCTTATGGTACCAAAGCTCCAGGGGTCGTTGCAAGGCTTATGGGGTTAGATTCATTGCCAACTTTTAATTTCTCGGATACATACTCAAACCCCTCTTTTGACTCTCAGTCTCTTAGAGATTCGTCTACAAGTTATGTTAGAAAAGACCCTGAATTTGAATCAATTGATTGTCAAATGGAGCCAGTTCATAGACCTGTAATAGTCAGACCTCAAAAAAAGATGGTGATTAGTAGAGCAATTGAGAAGTTTCAAACTGAAACCTTGCCTCCAAAATCTGCTAAATCGATCCCCATTACTCATCACAAGCTCTTATCTCCTATTAAGAACTCGAGATACGTGTCTTCTAGCAATCCTGACCGTATAATGGAAGCAGCATCTAAGATACCTCTTGTTGGGTCATCATCACCATCACCTTCACTATCATCATCATCGGTTCCTTTTAAAGTCAGAGTTTCAAGAGACAAATTGGAGAATTCTAGAAAACCCAAGATTCCCGAGGCTGCTAAAAGGCCATTAGAGTCAAACACTGTCAAGAATCTCAAAGGTCAACAATCTTCAGAATCGAAAAAGTCAATATCATTAGCCCTTCAAGCTAAGGCTAATGTTCAAAAACGCGAAGGGATGAACCATCGAGCGCAGTCGGTCAAAACTCAGTCAAATACCGAAAGAAACTCATCCAAGAATCCTGTTTCTTCTAATGTTCTAAAGCAGAACAATCAGAAACAAAATAGCTTAGTTGACCGAGGAAAGTCAACTCCAAAATCTTCATACTCTACCGTTGGTCCACAAGCAAGAAAACCAGTTTCCCAGAAAACGAGCCATAAAAAAGAACCGTACTCTGTAACTCGAAGAAAACGTTCTATGGAAGACAGTGATCATAATAATAATCATCTGGAGAAGAATGCCATTCGTGATAGAAGCTTTAGAAGTAATAAAAATGATATTGTTTCTTTTACATTCACAGCTCCAATTGCACGTCCGATAATCTCTAATAACGATTTTCAGTCCAATAATCGAAGTAAGAATGCTTCCAATCCATCATCTTTGAGCTACAATGTTATTGGAGGTGATGCTTTAAGCACCCTTCTGGAGCAGAAATTGAGGGAATTGACCGGTGATCCCACATCTATATCTCAAGATTCAATGGCTGCAACAGAAAGTGACATTAGAGATAGTTCAGCAGCAACAGAAAGTGACATTAGAGATAGTTCAGCAGCAACAGAAAGTGACATTAGAGATAGTTCAGCAGCAACTGAAAATGACATGAGAGACGATGATTCAAGTTATGGAATTTCTTCATATAATCCTCTACACCTTGTTCGGAAACATCACATGGCGGATCAGGTATGCCATAAACAAAATACATGCTTTTTATTGGGCTAATTGTATTTGTATAAACAAATATAATAAAAAAAAAATGTAGTTCATTTCTGGTTTCACTTTTGTTTTGAGCCAACTAACTTCTCTTAAGCCAGAAGAAACCATCCAAGTTTAGATTTTGGCCGGTTACTGATCAAATTACCTAAATTTCAATAACTTTGGAAGTTGGTTGCCTAAATTTGAAGTTCATAAAACTTGTCTCTGTAATGCAATTATCCCTATTTTATAGACCGTTCTTATAGTTTATCTGTGAATTATCTGATCTTTTATCATTCTTTTAGGGCCGAGATGCTTCAAGTTATGAGTTTTCTTCAAATGATACTTTAGAACTTATGAAGAAACAACACAAGCTTAATCTGGTATGTTGTTACCGAGATACAATTGTTGTATATAGGTTTTTGTGGTTTATGTATTAGCCTAATGTCTGTTAATGTTTTTAGGATCAGGATTCAAGTTACGGGTTTTCAACAAATAATCCTATAGAACTCATGAAGAAGAATCACATACTTGATTTGGTATGTAATGAACAAGAAACATGTCTTTTAATGTACAGTTCTTGCAGTTTATAAATGATTAATGTGATATTCTGTTGTTTTTAGGGTCAGGATCAAATCAATAGAGTTGATTCAAGCTACGCATTTTCTTGCAATAATCCTCAAGAACGGATGTTTCGTGAGTATGAATACCGAAAAATCCTCAATGGTCGAGAACCAAGCCCAAACTCGGTACTCGAACCATCTTTCATCACTGAAAGTTGTAATTCATCAGATACTGCCGATACCTGCAAGCAAAATTCAACTTCGGTTCAAGCCCAGCAGCTAATGGCTGCAAGTCTTTCTACAAACTCAAGCCCAATGGAGGTTGATACCGAGTTATTAGACTCAGCATCTTCCATCACAACAGTTTCCAAATGGGAACCTGATTACGTGAAAGAGATACTTTCAGATATAGAGACCATGTTCTTTGATTTCACCATTGGTAAAACTCGAAAGATTGTGAACCCACGCGTGTTTGATCAGTTAGAATTTGGTAGACCAAATGAAGAAGTGATTAAGTTAAGGCGCGAGCTCATGTTCAATTGTGTAAGTGAGTGTATGGAATCAAAGTGCAGGGTGTGGGGAAAAGGGTTGGCAACCGTGAAAAAACCAAACTCGTTATCTCAAGAAGTGTACCAAGAGATAGCAGGGTGGGAAGATATGAAAGATAGTATGGTGGATGAACTCGTTGATAAGGATATGAGCGGTCCTAACCACAAAAAATGGCTCGATTATGATGTTGAAGCGTTTGAAATTGGAGTAGACATCGAGGCTCGATTACTTGATTTGTTGATCAATGAAGTAGTGGATGATATCTTAGTCCTCTAATGAAGCGGTTTTCATCGTTATAATAAGCTTTTCCACGTTTTTTGGTGATTATAATGCATAGTTTTAGACTTGTAAAATATTTTTTGCATGGTAAATTTTTTCCATCTATAATGGCCGGGTCTAAAGCAGCGTACAAGTCTTGATTGTTACATAATATAGAAGTCATTTAAATTCGTCCATTGTTGCATTTGGAAAAATATTTACCTAGTGCATTTGATTGATTTGAGTTCTTGATGTATCTGAGCTCTAACGAATTCATAACATTGCAGAACTTTTATTGTAAATGCTACAAGTGTTTTTGCGTGATTGTTTTAACATCAAGTCCTTAATGACTTATAATTACTAGAAAACAGAAATGGTAAATATATAGCATTGCTGTTTACAACTTTATACATTTGATCAGTGTTGTTTGATATTACAAATTTAGTATTAGTATGTGTTCTATCACTAACAGTTTTTTATTTTTCAATTTTACCAGCTGGTTGTCTATTTAGAGTAGGATTGAGCATAAAATCAAATTAACCTAACTATAACCATATTAAGCGTCAAAACCAAACTGAATTAACTAAACCGCAAATATAACCGATGATTCGATTATCATATTTGGATTAATCAAAATTTTTAGTTTGGTTATGAAAGATAAAGAGTATCCACCTCAGTTTTAACCGCCCCGTCCTACTCATAAATTATACCTTAAAAATATTATTTTAATATTTATATTTGTATTATATTATTGTTTAAGCGTATATCTATAAACCGCTTTGCAATTAAAAAGAATATTTATAAATGATTTCCTTAAGTAACTGAAAGTTTAGTTTCTAAAATCATACGTTAAAGGATACAACCAGTTATAATATTGTTTGATTTTTCAAAATAATAGATGACAAGAGATGTAATGTATGAGTGTATTATTGTGTGTGCATTAGAGTTTCATTGTATATTTTTCACCCTTTGAAATGTGTATATATTTCACATGTGTGTGATATGAAATTATGAAAAATATAACGTGTTTTGATATTTGCACTTTTATATTTTTGGATGATTGTGCTTGTGAGGAGGTGATTAAGAGGTGATTGTCTAGTCGTTGTGATTTTTAATAGTTTCTCTTTCTTTTACTACTTGTAAAAAATTTCTTTAATATATGTAAATTCATATATCTAAAATAAAATTGTTTCTATTTTGTTGACCATCTCAAAAAAGAGTATATGGTTAGTAGCAAAATTATTTTAGGTCATAAATGGTAAACTGTATTAACCGTATTATATTCCAAATCAATCTAGTTAACTAATTCATTTATTAACTGAATCAAACAATTTAAAGATATTAATTAACCGAAATATTAATTATGAAATAATTTTAATCCTCAAAACCGTCTTACCCATCTCATTCTCACCCCTAATTTAGAGTGTCAAAATTTTGTTGTCAGCCATTGAAAGATTTATTGATATGTTAAGTTATTAGTTAACCAAAACTAACATGATTTTTTCAAAAGTTACTTGATATAAAAGATTGTACTCTTTAAATAAATAAGGAGAATGCTAACTATAGTCATTATGGCTATAGTTAAGCTTACCTAAAATAACATCGAATAACTTAGTTTACAATAATTTACAGTGATTATATTCTATATTTATACTCACATTCCGTATATACATGTGTTAAATATTTAATATTTATAAAAATAATTAGTTATAGTTTTAGAAGGTTTATAAATATGGTAAACTTAACCGTAACCCTAAAAATTATAGTTAGCATTTCTCAATAAATAATATCAAAATTTACTATTCATAACACTAAAATAATAAAAGATACCATTTCAAAGCAAAATTTTGAACCAACACCAATTTCACTCCATTCCCTTGCATTTAATTACATGTCCACACTTGATTGGGGTTAAAAACAAACACTAAAAATATAAGTTCGACAATGGACATGGAAACATATAAACACATGATAAGTTAGTAAAGAAATTTTGCCTCTCAATTGGAAGAAATGTATATACGAAAGAATCCAGAAATAGTCGAATTTCATGGTTTAGAGAAGAATTAGTACAAGAAAAATAAAGTGCCTCGTAATGAATATAAGTGTGCTTTGATGGCTATTTCATATACATATGAATTATGTGGCCTAAAAACCTTACACATAATATGCCTCTTCAACTACTTTTTTGTACTTTGTACATTACCTCCATTTACGACACTCCAATCTTTGTGGAACAATTTAGACACAAATTAAATTAAACCATATATTTAGTAGGACAAAATAATGTCTTACATTTTGTGCTATTTAAAGCCCAGTTACACTCAAAGCCGTTGAATAAAGTTGCATACGACTATTAATTAAAGACCAATGATAAATCAATTACTACGTTCGGTAAATCCATCATGCTATTTAAAGCCCTATCACACTCAAATTCGTTAAAAGAAAAGTCACATACGACTATTAATTAAAGGCCAATGATAATTATTATTTTTGATAACATTAAAATTTTATATTAATAAATTGTAATGTAAACCCATTAATATATACTTTTGATAAATTTATCAAAATGAATGATAAATTTATCATTAGCCATTAATTAAAACATGTATACACATAGATTTATTATTAATGATAATTTGCCTCCTATCGTCATTGTGAGGGTCACCCGCAATAGATGAACTCTTGATTTCTTGATCATGGTTGTGCCAAATTTGTGGCCAGACGTACAGTTTCTAAATTCTAATCGGTGTTCCATTATAGTATTAACAATGTAGATGGTGATAGATTTAAATTCGACTAATTTGTCTTCTTTTTTTAAAGAAAAAATACTCAAAAAGGTGACCATTTTGTCAAAATTTAAGAATAAAGAAAATATAACTTTTTTATCAATAGTCTAAAAGAACGTACATATTGAAATTGTACCATAAAAAGATTTAAATTAAAAAAGCTTAATGAAAAGTAAATTTACCGTTTAATTTTTGTATTTTTACATTTTTTGCCGATTTCTGCTGATGCAGAGTTTATTAATTATATATTTATTTAATATATGTAAGGGTTAAACACTCAAAAAGTAAAATTAGTGTTTATATAGTATGTTTGTTAGGTGTAAAAGATTTGTATCATTCATGAACCTCGACCCCGATGAAGATGAAGAATAGTTTTAGGATTGCTTTTATTTTCAATTATTGTATGTTATGGTATTTCTTAGGATTGTTTTCATTTTTAATGATTATAACTTTTGTTTGGTAATGTAACGTTTTATTCTTTAATTAATCTTTAATTAATGAAGTAGTATTTAAATTTAAATGCAGTGTTATATTTACTTAAAGTGTAATTGTGTTTTTAAGAAAAATAAATATTAAATAAAAAAGTGGGTCTCAATTTGTAGTCATAAATAGTCGTGGCAATTACACTGCGAGTAGTTATTTCATGATACGTAGTCGTAGCTGACGTGACTCGTAATGATGCCATAACTACGAATCACCACTGCAAATGGTCTAATATAAGATAATATTTCTTAAAATTATTAAAGTTACACGTATTTAACCATCAACAACATTAATACATTTAACACTCACAACCCAAACAGAAAATGTGATCAAAACATTAATACATTAAGAGCAAGAATAAAAGATGGAAGACCAAATAGTAGTATCATAGGGGATGAAATAAGCTTGTATGAACTGCTTTCATCTCGTTGAATGTGCCCATCCACATTGAAATCACCTGCAAAACAACCCAAAAATGTTCCCGTTACTACATTGTTTTGGCCTATGTTTCCTCAAAGTTGTTCACAACTCATTTATGAAAAGTAAAACGTTTTTGGCAATTCTACAAAAGACGGTTAATTTGTAACAAATGACGAAGAACGTTCAAAAATAAAAGATTTTTCTGGTTACCTCTGTGTGGCCCATAGCTACAACCCGTTTCTATCGTTTCCTTTACATCCTTTATGGTAGCATGATTGTAGAAAACAAAGTGCGATAAGATATCATCGACACAGTTGAGCACGAGGTGTGTCTCTTGTATGCACGGCCCGTTGCAATATTCATCGGTGTATTCATGTGGCACGTGAATTTGCCCACTCTCAGTCAACCTGTAAGACTCTTCACAGCTGCTATAAAGCTGCTACGAAACAAAATTCAATTCATTCATCTGATAAGAATAAATGGTTTGATAAGTCGCTAGAGATTTATGCAAAGCACCCCCTCCACATAAATCGGGCAAATATACTTCCTTTTAGAAAGCAGGCGCGGCTCCAAAGGAATATTATTTATACTTGTGGGGATTGAACTTGAGACCTCTTTCGGAGTCTCCACCAATAAATGGAGTTTTGATTTGAGTTTATTGTTTTTTTAATGTATTAAAATCCATGATGTATTTGTCACATCTCGTTTTCAAATAGCTGTAAAAACTAAAAACAAGCATTTTTCACCTCTATCTGGGTAAGACTTAAAGTAAAACCTTTTTCTTTTCAAAGTACAACATCGTACCACATACTCCACTTAAAAGTACCACACACTCCCCTGAAAAATACATATCAGACTCTATCTTTTGTCTTCTTTCTCTTTGAAATGAGCGCTATCTCTCTAGAACATATACATGACGAAGATGATGATGGCCAAGGATAAACCGGGGTCAAAGAGATGAGCACGACCAGCTATGACATGGTGAAGAGTACATGACTCACGTATTTGGCTTTTTTCTTACTCGTTCAAGTTTTGAGTCAAGTCAACTCGCAACGATTCAACCATTAATTTCGAGTCAGAGTTCGAGTTGGGAGTACTTATGAGTCAACAAAACGAGACGACTCTTTTTAGGTGTAAACCTATGAGTCTAACAACAATATTGCATTTAACTTCCTATTATATTTATAGATTTTATAGAAAAAAATGCTTTTTTATGTAGCAAAAAGCATAAAGAAAACATATAATATACCTTTTTAAAACTTAAATACATACAATAGAAATTTTTAACATTCACCATATAGAATAATAAAACGTGTAAAGTTTCATACTCTCTAAAACATTGAACTCTTTTGATTTTGAGGTCAAAGCTAATTCGCCCTATGACTTCGTGATACAGATAATTTAATATACCAAGATCTTTTGGTACTTCTAATAGAGTGTAATCTAACTATCTAATTGCGTAAATGGCAAAGAAAAAGTATCCAACTTTACCGGAATGCTCATTTCGAGTACTCAACTTCATTTAATATTTTAAGGAATCTAAGTTTTTTTTTACCTCCAAAAACGGTACTTTAAATTTTAAGTGTTAATGACGGTTCAACGTTAAACAATTTTTTTTACTTTTGATGATAAAAAACAGAAAAAAGTAGTCGTGCACTGCACGATTGTCCAAAAAAACATATTTTGGTGCTGTGATGCCATAAAAAGGAACCCTTTCTTGATGGTAAAAAAAAGCTTAGATACTTGAAATTCATTAGTGAAAAGTTGATACCCGAAATGAAAGATTTGGTAAAGTTGAATACCTATTTGTGTCATTTACCCTATTTAATTAATCATGGAGTAATTTTGTAAGAAGAACATAAACGTGAAGAATCGCGTACATTTTTATTGCTGAAACATTGAAGGGACTTCAAAACAACCTCATCAGGTTCATCATCATCACCTCTTCCACCGTACACCGCACCACCATCACTTGGTTCAGGTAAATATCCAACACCAGTTCCAGCAACTCCTGTATCACCTTTCCCTATTACAGATCACTTTCATCAAACAAATTCATGAATAAAACATTCAAAATTTTACGTTCATTTATGAAAAGGTACCTAATTTGAAGCAAAAAAGAGCAACAAATATCAGCATCAGAGATAAAAACCGTTGATCAACAAAGACTGAAAAGGCCATGTTGGTAACTGATTAAAGAGACGTGCATATACATAATGAAAATTACCTCCCATTTATTACACAAATGATGAACATAAATTCATCTTTGTGGGTAAAACCAACCAAGACTGTAAAAGAGTGTACAAAAAGATTGGTGAACGTGTAAGAAACATATTTCTTTGAGAGATTTGATTGGTAAATGAGACAATAAAAGGAACTTGGTTGGGTTAGGGCTGACTAGCTAGAGAAAGCAGCTGGAGGAACTCACCTACCTTTCATCATTATAATTTATTTGCCGAAAATCAAACCTAATTTACAGTTTTTCCATTTCCTGCAGTTTAAGTCATTCAAAGTTCTGAAATGGTCAAATGAGTCATTTTAAAGATTCAAGCTTTTACTGAATTTAGAGCTTACAGATGACATTACGCTAAAAACACATTAGATTACATGCATGACACTTGATACTCTTAATATTCCAAAATTAATGTGAATTTTTAACTTAAACAATGACATGTTTGACCAAAAAGTCAAACTTTACTTTTAACGTTTCCAGCTGACTCAGGATAACAGTCTCTTCAAGTTTTGGTGCACCACCGTCGGCGTCATTGGCATCGCCTTCACTATCACATGTTTATATATTCTATCCTATATTACAACATTCGAGTAAAAGTCTTAATCCTTAATCTTAAGTAACGTTAAATCACATATTTACCCTTTTTAATAACTAAGCTTCTTAAAAATAGAAAATTATAAAAAATGCAAGCCAATGCATTACTTAAATTTAGACATCAACATTATTGCATAATAAAAATTTTATTTTTAATTGAATTCTTTTTAACTGCATATAACTGAACTAAGCAATCCACATCTGTAATATGAACCGACTGACATTTGAACTGAAAGAACCTTTTTAGTTCTTGCTTTTCAATTGACAGATGAGAAGAGTTATTCAAGAACATTTGCCTACATAATGTTTTTGAAAGTTATAGCAACAAAAGCTCATTAATCTGATCAACAATCACCCAGCATTAGTTCAACTTAAGTGTTCAAAAAGCTAACTGACCCATAATGATAAACAAGATCCATGAGGACAATCAACTAAAACAGTAGTTTCATCAGGCGTCTAAATAGATCATCTATCTGTATAGGGAACTAAATAAGCTAAATCGTTGGAACTGCAGGGAAAAATGTAATTCGTCAAGAGACTTGCCCCTCCCTCTGGTAAACAGCAGTAAGACCAGGCACTTATACATCAATAGCTAGTTTTACTATGGACTAAAAAAGTCAATGTAACCCATCGGAACAGTCATAAATAAATCCTAACCTATGAGAAGAGAGGAATGTGTTATAAATTTCATTTTCAGGTCAGACAAACACAGATCCGTTGCTTCATGGAATCTGCCTTACTCAATCATCCATTGCTTCCGAAATCTATTAAAAAGGACATTATATGCCAATAAAATCAAGGTTGGCTGACTAAGCCAGCAGAACAATGTGTAAAATATGTGAATCTATTATTTTACTTTTTTTCATTAGTTGGTAAAACAGTCTCTAAAAAACTGAGTATGTACCTAATAAACTAATCAATAGACCATCAATGCTAATGGTAAATTAATCAGACTAATGATAGAAGGTACGTTTAACCAGATGAAAGCAAACAATATTGTCTTCAGGATATGCTATGGAGTTTAAAATGGATACATAAACATTGTTCTGACATATGTTCGATTATTCTATCTTATCTCGTTCTTTCCCTTTTCTATTCTTATGATGACATTGAATAAAGAAATGATTCACCTGCATTTGAACTCGAACGATATCAACGCAGTCAAATTGATTTTTAATAGACTATTTCACATCAAGATAAGAATGAAAGTAGGAATCAGCTAATCACTAACTTTAGCAAGAGGTGCAATGCATGAAAGCGGTGATTCATAGGCTGATTCCCACAAGTCATCATCCAACAGCCCTTAAAAGTTACTAAAGCTATGTATCAGTCATTTAAAAAACAAGACCTTACACTTAGCAGAATAAAGGAGCTTTAATAATGGCTATAAAGATTAGTTGAAGAGCAAAATCACACTCCGTCAATTGGTGAAACAATGACAGTAGGTTCGTTCTTAAAGCTGGGAGTCCAAATCTATCTTCTTTATAGACTTTGAACTTGAGGGCACCAAATATGAATGATTAACCACAAAAGCATGCCCAGAAACAGTTTCTTTGGAACCATTATTAACAACCGTGAGGATATATGACTGTAGTCTATCACGGCGACGGTGGTTGGTCTCTACTGGATGGTACGCATGGAGGTGGAGTCTGGTTCAGAAAGAAGAAAAAAATAATCTCCTGATTGGGACTGTATCTGCAGAAACTCAAACTAAGAATCACGAAGTTAATCAGCTGCGAGAGACGATGTATCACTTTTTTAGTTAAGACAATGCTCTGTCATATTTATATGAAGAATCGGCAAAATGGTGGTCATTAAGACAATTAAACTGGCATACACAGCAAAATAAAAAATTGCAAACTGCTAAAAGTTGTCAAAAACTCTAGATAATTAACAGCAGATGAGTAATGACTAATGAGTAATAGTCAATTGCAGATCAGTAATAGTCCAAGAAGTACCGTTTAAGTCAATTGCAGATGTCTAATACCAGGGATTCCGTAATTAACATATAGCCAGCATAATGATAAAAAAATTACATTCTACATGGCAGATATAAGTCTATAACACATTAACACCTACATTAATATCATGTCGAACATGCATACACAAATTTCATCTGCAATATGCTACAAGAAGAAGAACAGTTGTGGAAGTAGTAGCAACAACAGGACTAGTAATTTAAACCAAAAATTTGAGGCAAAAGCTTATTGCAACATTCATGCATAATTGTAACCATATCACATTACCAATCAAGAGACTCTTAGTACCATCTAGCTTGTTACAACACCACATACAAGTCTTACCATAGTCGGGAACAGAGATTCATCGCTAATTCATGCTTCGCGGTTGCATCAAGCACTACAACTATCCGGCTTTCTGCCAATAACTAAATTCAACAACTCAGCTTAGCATAACAATATCTAAATACACTATCTGGCTTTCTGCATTTGGGTTATTTTTTACACAAAAATATCCAAGTTTCTGCTAGATTTCTCAGAATACCTTATTTGTTTTTAATTTAGATATTTTAAATTATGTTATTCTAATATTAAATTTTAGTATTTGATAATGAGTGTTGATTTGAAAGAAAAATAAAAGGTAAAAGAATGAATATTTTAATATAAATTATTTGTTTTTAATTTAGATATTTTAAGTTATGTTATTTTATTAATAAATTTTAGGAGAGTTGTAAAAATACTGGAAAAGGATAGAGAGAAATCTAATTTCTAATCTTTATTGCAATTGAATAAATAAACAAATATGGGTATCTTTATCAAACCTGTACATAATCCCAGTAAATATCACAATAAACACACTATAAGTTTAGAAAAAATGAAAAAATTGCAAGGGTTGTCACTGTAGTTTGTTTAAAAATGTACATGTCGTCTTTAATACTTTTTTTTGACATTGGTCATTTATGTGGTTGCTACAACTTGCACGAGTAAACCTTCTTGCTAAAGGCCGTTTGTCATGTCCGTTAAAATGAGTCACGTGCACGACATGTAAGGGTACAATGGTCATCTTAGTAATTTAAAGGACTACGAGCGTAATTTTAGGTAAACCACAAGGACCATCCGTCTAATTTATATTACGAGTGTAATTTCAGGTAAACCACAAGGACCATCCGTCTAATTTTTATTTTTCAGTATTTTAAAGGTCAAGTTATAGATTGACAACGTACTTTCACTTTTGTACCAATGTAGGTAACGAACCGATTTTATTACTAATATAGGTAACATACTTTGTAAAAGTGTGTCGATGTATGTAACATGATTAATAAGTACATTACTTACTTTAAAAAAATTAAGTAAACTACAATGCTAATGGGTAACACTTTTTACCAGTACATTACCTAAGTTGGTAATAAAATCGATTTGCTATCTACATTGAAATAAAAGTGAAAGTGTGGTTAAAGTATGATCTAACCCATATTTTAATTCATTAAATTTTTTAAATGTATTTAGTTAAAAAAAAAATTTAATATACTTTTCAATTTAATTTAATTATTTCAATTGTTTTTTATCGCTATTATTTTTTTGTTAGACATTTAAAATGATCAAATTAAATATTTAAGTTGATTATTTTAATTGTAAAAAAAAAGTTGTTACAAAAAAAAAAAGATTAAAATATTTAAATTAAATTGGAAAGCTTATTAAAGAAAAAAGTAACTAAATAAATTTATAAATATATATTAAATCATAATGAATTAAAAAATTGAAAAATAAAAATTACATGGATGGTCCCCGAAATTACACACATAGTCCATTAAATCACTAAAATGACAATTGTACATTCATATGCAGTGCACATGACCCATTTAAATGGATATGATAAACAGACATTAGTGAGAAGGATTACATGTGCAAGATGTAGCAACGAGAGGGATGATTAATATAAAAGATAGTGTTAAGGACGACATATGCAATTTTTGAAAAACTACAAAAACAACCCGTGTAATTTTTTATTAAGTTTAAGTCAGTGAGAATTTAGTTAATCAAAACTTAATTGTAGATACATTATTTCGCATTTAATATTCAATTTAGCACAAAATATCACACAAGATAAAAGGTATAGCACAAAAAATATAGCATAATAATGGCACAAAATTCGACAATATCGAACAAAATTCAAAATATAGCACAAAACAAAAAATCTCGCAAAAAATCAGAGATTCCACGTACTGTGTATACAAACGTTAGATTTTTATGCAAAATAGTTGAAATAAAGTAAGGGGTAAGTATATAAATGTTTCTGAACATTAACTTACTTAATGAATTCGAATCTTCCTGTATATTTTATGTTTTGTGTTATTTCATTTTTTATATCTTGAGTGATAGAAAAATATAAAACAGTGATAGTAAAAATATATGAGATGGTAGTTTATAAACGTTATAAAGTCATACAATCCAGTGATAAATAATTAAAAAGAGAGTTTTATCATATCAAGCTATTTACACTTTTTGAAGAGTTATTTAAATATACTCCGTACTCGATTACTTAATTTGTGCGATACAGATTTTTAAGGGAGCTGCTAAACATATTAGTTTGATAAGGGAATACTGTCTTGAAAATTGTGATACTGCTTTGAAAATTATGATCACATGAGTGTTGACTAGTAAGATTAATAAAAATGAGTAGTACATTGAGTTTATACCATTTTTAAAACTCCACGTATATTGTTTGCAAATCAAATCAAATCAATATCATCAAACAATGACTCATATTCTTTTAGGATATGAATAGACATCGTGACAGGATCCGTTGATATTTGATTAATTAATTCGTATGAAAGTTTGTTGCAAAATCATCCCACGGTGTTATTAATCGCATGGCAAGAAGAAATGGTACTTATGAATACAAAAAACTTACTAAAGACTCGTTTAACGTGCTTTCATTCTAGCCAACTTTTAAAGATTACTCATTTGATTCGATGAAGTATAACCAAGTTGACCCAATATTATACATACCAACATCATGGGTGCACAATAATGGGCCATTATGTTGATATTCATAGTTTGGTGCTTATAGTTATATTTTTTTTATGTGGGTTCGTTTTGAAATATACTTTGGAGACTTTTAAAGAGTTTCATTCATCTTCTTAACTTTTAGTTACATTTGACCATAACCCAAACTGACCTATTCATTGGTCATGGGTCGAAACTGCAGCCGTAACCCAAAGTAAACCATTCATTATTGTTTACAGTTAACTCATTTAATCCAGTAAGGGTAAACCATAACCCAAAGTGACCCATTCATTAGTAGTTAATTGAAATTGCAGCCGCTAAATGGATCGATTGTTCTAATATTTTCAGGATCAAGAAAGGTAAATTGATGGATGCAAGAAAAAAGGTGTAAAATTACAATAACCACTTTCCGTTTTTCTTGTGAGTTATATAAATATATCTTTAAATATCAGTAAATAACTAATGTAGGGTTTTATACTTTCTGTATTGTTAAATATGATCATTACATTGTCTCTTATGCATATGCAGGATCATTTACTGTAGCGTTTGTAACCCTATTTTTGACATAATCACTAACTGTTTTTTCTTGACTTTTATTGACATGATAATTACAATGATAATGGGAAATTCGAAATTTGAAATAAACTATGTATTGTGAATCACTTTGGGTGATTTCAACATGTTATTTTCCAGGGGAATTTGATCAGATTTTCATGTTCCTTTTATTATACCCATTCGACCCATTACAGAAAGTATCACCTGAATCAATTCATTTCATTGACCTATAAATTGATTAAAATTTCCATTAAATTCTGTTTTGGTGAATCAAAGATATTAAATAACATGGGATTGCGACGCTTGTTTGTTTCTTTTACGGAAAGTAGATTCACGAAGATTATAGCATCAAGCCAAAAGGCATGGGCTTATAGACAACTTTCATGATGCACGATACTATTTTCTCAACCTAAGTTTCCTCTTATGTCATAGTGAATGCTTGAAGTTTCAAAGACTGTATTTCAAGATCCCTGAATCCTATCAACTTTAAATAGTCCAACTCTAATATTTCCAGTATGACATTGATGTTTTTAAATTAGGTTTCTGCTAGAGAAATACGATAGTAATTTTTTAGAGTATGAAAGTTCAAGTGGGTGACCTCTTAAATATGAGATCCCACACAAACCTGGCATTTGCTTAAGGATTTTTTATTATTATTATTATTTGAATAGTATAGTTACAAACACACTGTGATGTTTGGTAGCACTTGCTACAAAACCATACCTCACATTTTTATATGATTATCTTAACGCCAATCATCTTAATTTTTAGTAAACTGATGGCCAAAGAAATCGCTATTATTATACCAGAACTGCCTAATATCATAACAACATAAACTCTTATAACTTGTATTGAAATTACCAAAACGAACATTGTATTGTATTTGCTTTGGCATGTATCAATATCATAGCATTAAAACTTGTATTAAATAGGATTTGAAGAAAAGTTGTATCCTTAACTCCAATCACAATTGGGTCGCTAGCTAGCAACTCCCACCATTCTTTTATGCACTATGTACACGCTTCTTACTCTGTCTGAGAAGTATAAATAAATTGAATTAATACTAGAAAATTTACTAGGGTTGAAAATTGAAACATACACAAGGTATGTCACATGTTAATCATCAGCCATTCTAAAAAGAAATTTACCCACTTTCAGACACTATGTTTGATTAATACACCTGATATTTTTTATTTTTTTTTGAACGGCTGATAATGACACCTGATATTAGATGAATAAGTGAATAACTAGACCACTTTATTAGGCCTACTTATTATTTTTTGAAAAAATAAAAAAAATAAAAAAAAACTTTAATCTTGGGAACTCACATGGTTGTCTCCTCCTGATATACAAGCGGGTCGTCTTGGGGGCAAGCATTGACGAGGTGTTCTCTGCATTAAACAGACAGAAATTGATCAAACGAAAAAACGAACTTCCACCATTTGTGCTCATGAAGGAAATGTTGTAAATTGTTTTATTAACAAATCAACATTACGTAAAACCATTGTGCATTCGGGATTTGAATTGGAAAATGACCAAAACTCAGCAAATTCCATTGAAAAGAAAACGAACTGAACAATATAATCACTAACTAACGATACTTGAAAATATAGTTTAGCTAGTTGAGATACACTATCATGGTGATTGAGTGGTCCAAAATCTTCAACTTATTCATTTTTAAGTGTTTATTTATAATAACATAAGCAGATAAGGAATAGATCACAGTGACATGATATTATTCGTGATCAATAACATATATGTGCGTATATAACTGAAATTCTTAAATACCTCTAACTTCGGCCGCAAGGTCTCTATGGCTATAGTCAATTTCTCATTAACTCCTGCACTTTGCTGTGTTTAACATAACAAATGAAAACACCATCAGCTTGTGCTAAGAACATTTGTTCGTCACAAATCACAAGCCTTTATATAATAGGGCAAGTAGGCCCATTAACTCACCTTGCATAAGGCCCAATCTGCTGAATCAAAGAAAGCACGTTCATGGTCCTGGCCCAATACAAAATACATTAACATGATGTAAGTAAATGTAACCATTAGACTATTAATTAATCTTAAAAGGGGTAAATTAGTAATTTAAAGTAAAAGAATTAGATTTAAATGGTAACATGCCTTAGAGATTAAAGGCTTCTTCTTTGGTACGAGTCCACCATATTTCTGTCTCATTGCTGCACCCTACAATTTATTTTTAAATAGTTAGGTTCATCAACAAAGACATGGACGGATATTAAAGAAAATCGAGCTTAATATCGTCTTTGGGCCAGAAAGAATAGAAACTTCGTGCCATTTTTATTTTTTCAGTTATATATGTAGTTAATGATAAACGTCGAACCATCAAAGAAATCGAGTTTAATTTTTGAATAAAAAAGTTGTGTATTATTGGGATTATTACGCTAGCATGGGGTTAACACATTTCTTATTAGTAAACCAAGCAATGTGCTATAAATAAATAAATTCATTCATTTATATTTTTTGGCATCGATTACGTTTGTGATATTAATGAACAAGTCATTTTCTTTCAAAGGGGCAATCCACATGATTCACTTGAAATCCCAATAAACATATGATGTGTTTCTAACATGTACAATGACTCTGCTACCCATTCAACCCAATTGGCCACAATGAAATACCATAATTATGGACCACCAATACTAATATGGTAGGCCACTTTCCCACGTGATCAATCTAGTTCCAGGACCCCTACAAAGAAATAATACATTTTCCTTCCTACAAAACTTTAAGTTAATTTTGTACGCATATAACATGATTTTTTTATTATAATCTGGACCAAAGTACTTGTGTTGTCATTAGATTTATATTTTTAGATTGAGAAAATTTTCTTATTCAGATTATCTGAAAAGAGTCCATTTTATTATTCTCTTGCACGCGATCTAATCGGATTATTTTTTGACATTTTGAATTTATTAACTTTGCTAAATATATCTTTTATTTTATATAGCGGCATCTAAATTAGACGGTGTCAACCGTATATTACATTTTTTCATATAATTTAAGTAACCTAGCTGCATGATATTTTTTATTTTCCTAGAATATATTGTCCATTTTTCAAAGCTCATTTTCGAGGTAGACATGACGTCAGATAAATTCATACGGTATTTTTCTATAAAAAGAAGAAGATAGTGTATGATCAAACTTATATATTACTAACTATAGACTATAGAAATAATACTTATTTATACATTAGGCACCGAAGACGTAACACCACCGAATGTCGAAACGATAAGATTATATATCACAAGGGTAGTTTAGAAACCCGTATGAATGTTATAATCTTCATTAATCAGGAACTAACATTCGGTACGACTTTTACATCACAATATACCAAATTTGAATTTCGATCATTTTGAAAAGTATGACTTTTTTATTTATATGAGAATGAGATATGCCACCATACCTTTTAAATTCCAACAATATTAAATTTTATTTGTACGTCATGTATCATGTGTTCTTTGAACCACCGAGTATTTAATAATCAACAATATATATATAGGGATGATCGAAACTAACATGTAATTTTGAGAAAAAGGGGAAGCGAATCTGAGCCGTCTTTTAACATTCATCACGGTGAATATTAATTAACATTCATCACGGTGAATATTAATTAACATTCATCGTGATCAAAATTAACATTCATTGTGATGAAAGTTAATTAACATTTACCGTCATGAATGTTAACGAAAGATCCAGATTTACTTCCTCTTTCTCCAAAATTACCCTTTTCCCTCTTGATCATCTATATATATATATATATATATCTATATATAATGGTATTTTGTAAGTACTTATTCATACTCCTGTTTTAACCCATTACTTAAGTTTACGGTTTTTTTCCCTTGTCTTTTATGTTTGATTTCTTGTTTCCAATAGAATACAATTTAAATTTAAATAATAATATCAAGTCGAAAGAATGAATGAAAAAGAAGGAATTAAATTTAAATAATAATATCAAGATGAGAATATTAGAAATATCATTGTTCACATTGAAGCAAAACAAAAAGGCGCTACAAAGAAATTAAATTTCCAATATTACCTCATAGTCATGACCATTTTTGGAGATAAACTCTTGGTTTGTCTCGTATCCTGCCATTTCTTCTTCTGGGGTATAAACAAAATCACGGAATATATAAACAATAAAAATAAGTAACTATTAATGAAAGAAAAAAAGAGATAATCGTAAAGACGACTTTATTTTCTTTTGTAGTTACGTGTTTCGTGTCTCACCTCTTATGCACAAAAGACTAATAATGTAGAAGAACAATACGAAGACTTGAAAGGTTAAAAGATACTATCAAAATAGTTAGATTTATACATAATTGTAGGTTAAAATAAGGCATCTAGGTTATGGTTAAAGGAGAATATTTAGACATCTATAGATATATATGTATACATACTTACATATTTATACATATATTTATATGACTATATATCTATATCTATCTATATGTATATATTTAGAGAGAGAGAGAGAGAGAGAGAGAGAGAGAGATTACCTAGAAGAAGGAGAAATGGAGAGAGGAAGCAAAGAAAGAAAGATGGAGATAAAAGAACAACGGGAGAAAATATATGGATGAATCAATTAAATAAAAGATATGTGAGGGAAAGAGAGGGTGTTGGGAGTTAGGAGAGAGGAGAGTTTGAGCGAATAGGTAAGTTCAGAATATATCCAAATTAAGATTTTTATGATACTTAAATGTGTAAAAGAAATATACCGGCAAAACATATAAAACTAAAAATGATTATAATACTCTTAACACTATTTTTATTTGGAGGTAAAATTTGAAGTGTGTGGTTTTAGTGAAAATTGCATCCAGGGTAGAAAGGTAAAAAGCTATTAGAAAGGTGTCAAGTATTATTAGTTTTTAATGTTTCTCATCAAGGTACTAAAGATATTAGAAACTGATACACTTTGTTCGGGCAAAAGTTGCAATAGGTCAGCTACGTGATCTTCATGTTCCATCCAGCTCACAACATACCAAACAATATTATTTGGATAAACTTACACTAATTGACTCGTAATTTGTTTTCAACAAAACTGATATATTACTGATCCGTACCAATTAAACATCATTAAACTAGACGATTGTACAAAAGTATCATGTTGACTATAGTGGAACTAAACAACTTTAAGGCCACAATATAACCAACGAGGTCTATGTTTGGTACCCGGCCCATAAACTTGGTGTGTTCGTTACCTAAATACTGAAAAAGGACACATGAATACGACACTTACAATTATTGCCTTATTGGTTTGGCAAAATTTAATATAACTTTTTTTAATATTAACAAAAGGTACAAGTTAGAGATTTTTAAAAAACACACTGTGCGGCCAGTAACTATATATTTTATTAGTCTCGACTAATAATCTTACATGTGTATTATGTGTGTTAAAAAAATTAATAATTGACAATTCAGACCGCTTACAATTAATTTTCTATTTATGATACGTGATTATTACGTGAAAAACAACTCTACTTATTTTCAGTTCTTGTGGATTTCATATATTAAATAAGTTTTAACGGATCCGAAAATTTTAAATGATAAACGAGTGTAAGTGAAAATTGAAGTAGTATTCTCACATAATGTTATTTTGACGGTTAGGCTTAACCCTGGATCCAGTAACTATTTTGCAAAAGTCTTTTTGCGGTCCCAAAAAGCCGTTTACGCCGAACTTCTGTTTTAGACATTACAAAAATCATTATCGTTATTTGAAAGTCATTAACAATTGTTGTTATGTGGTTAACTTCTAAAACAAAAATTAAACATTAAAGAAATTCTGAAATAAATTTAATTTGAATAACATGTTAATGATGAATATTCAAAAGAGTAAATGGAACGGAACGAAACGAAACGTATTCTCACAATTTGTTTTATATATGCAATCTACCTCTTTTACTGTCTAGGTATGAATCAAACAGAAAGAAAACTTATCAATATCTTTATAAAGTTAATTTTTACCTGACTACATTTGAAATTGTTGACTACAAAGTCACCTAAGGGTACGTTTGACGACACGTGGCAGTAGCAGTAGCAGTGAGCAGTAGCGGTAAGCAGTAGCATTTAACAGTAGCAGTTAGCAGTAAAAAAAAGTGTTTGGTAACGTAGCAGTAGCAGTAATTATAAAGTGTAAAATTACAAAAAATGGCATATACACATTATTTATAATGTACTCATGTTATTTTGGAGGGTATATAGGTAATTTCAGAACCAAAATGCTAGTTGCTAGTTTAAATGCTTCCTCATCAAGCATTTAGCAAGAAGCGGTTAGACAATATGCAAACTCTAGTTGTTTTGTTGTCAAACAAGCTTTTCAACCAAATCGCTAACTACTAGTCACTTGTCGCTCCAAAATACTTTCAAATGCTTGCTACCAAACACAACCTAACTCATCACTTCGACAATTTTTGCCACGTAAATTTTAAATATTCTAGTATTAAATGGTGAAGGACGAAAGAGGGTTTTACCATTTCTGTTGTTAAATCTTTCTGTCAATAATCTCTTGTTCATTTGACTTCCTGAATCACAACTTCTTCAAACACATATCTTATTTTATTTTCATTCGTAAATAATGATAAATCGAAAAATAATTAAAATGACTAATATTTCTGTTATTCATCTTCTACTGATTTCATCTCTGTTCATATTTGTATCTCAATCATATAGCTCAGCAAATTAATTGTAGATCTGAATCTCATGATGGCCATAACGAAAACGAAACGGAGTAGAAGTTAGCGACGAACACCGGTGAACCCAAGCGAACTCCGGCGAGCCCAAGCACACTTCGGCGATGATTCTTGGATTGGCTTTCGATTTATAAGGCGGATCTGGAGTGAATTTCGATTTAACTTCAAACTTCGCCGGCACACGATTTTCAATTCCTCCAATCTTTGGAACTGATCTTGAGTACCCATTTCAATTAGACCCGAAAAAAGTGGAACCGATTAAAGTGGGATTGAAGCAAATGATGTTGTACTTTCAAAAGAAGAAGCTTTATCGATTATTATAAGAATTGAGATCGATTACAGATGTTGAAAGTGGTGTTGACGTGTTTGCAGATACTGATGCGCGGGAAATTGACCGAAAGGTCGTCGTTTCCTCTGAACAGTAGACTTTTGATGATGATAAATGATTCGGGTCGGGGTCGTACAAAGCAAACGGTTAATTTCCCAACTCCGTTACACATGAATAATCTTTTTTGTTGTCGAAGTAAGAATTAATTCATCGAACCCATAAATCCACATATATAAATCAAAAGTGTATGTCATGTGAGTATAAATATTCTACGTATGCAATTAGAAAAATAAAAAATGTCTAACAATATCAGTTTATTGGGACAATCTCTAATTTGGTTACTATATTATTTATATCGACATAAATTCTTTCGATATGTTACAAACATTGTCAATAAATAATGTATGTTTTATACATGGAACTAGAGGTGACGAAATGGTTAGACTGGTAGGTTCGGGCAAGTGAGTTAAAACGGGTTTGGATTATAACGGACTTTGCCACAACGAGTGCAAATTAAAACGGGCTCAGGTCAAAACCGCTTACATATATAAAAAGTTTTGTATATCAATTAACTCCAAAAAGAAATTAAAAATAAAATTGCAAAAAAAATATGATTACTACGTTCCAGAAATAATGAAAAGTGCAAAATAATATGTAAAATTTATAAAGAATCAATATTTATTTTAACTATTTGCGTTTGTCATTGTTTAAATATCTTATCATTATTATTAAAATAACATTGTAATATTATAGTATATGGTTTACTATTTGAAAATAATGAAATTTTAGTTTCATTCACCCATTCGCCCATTTACCCGAAGTGGGAAAGATAAACGTCCAGTATAACCAATTCAAAAAAATGGGGTAGTCCAGTAAGCCTAATATCTATAAACCCTTATAAAGCATTTGCATTATAGACTTAAAAGTTGAAATTTGGAAGATCGGAAATGTCAATTTTACCCCTATTAACTCAACTAATATGTCAACTCTATTAAATTCATTATGCAATCAATATAAATGGAAATTATATAATACTCTACACAAAACATTCATCTATCACAATTAAAAAGTCAAACATAGTTAATAATATTTAAAACTTTCTTTTCAAACTTTATGTAAAAATTAAAGTTATTTTTCCACTAATTTCTTTCATAACACATGTTTTTCAGTCATACTAAACAAGACATCTTTGCTTATAAAATAATCAACTTTAAATTGTTAATAAATAGAAAGTTTATGAATCTAAATTATAATTCGTACAAAATTATAATACAATCGACTTTACATTGCCATCTGAAATGAATAATTGAATTCTAATCCCTATAAATTTATTTTTAAAAAATACAGTATTAACAGAGTACATTGCTAATTTTATTTATACATGACAATATTTGTTATTTGATATTTATTTACTCTCACCACATAACGTACAAAATTATATTTTCGTGTAGTTTTCTCTTACCTTCTTCTTGACAATCCTTAAAATATGAATTAAATATATTAGTTTTGCTGTTAAAACTTTATTAACTTACAACTTCATGAGAGATATTAATTTTCTACCATATACTTAATAACAACATTACAAAAATGCATGTACGAATATATGGGAACCAATTGATTAAATCAATAAATTAAACAAATAAATATTTTCAAATAATTTATATGTTTTGTGTTTTTAATAAAGTAGAGACGTCAAATTTTATAAACACATTAAATTGACTTTACAATTGTGACAGACCAATTACATAGATATTATTTAAATGGCAAAATATGATATATTATATTAGTATAAAAAATGATATAAACAACCAAGTTAAAAAAACAAAAAAAAAAAACTATTCATAATAACTTCATCTAAATTAGCATCACACATATATTAATTTAAATATGATGAACATAAATCAGTTTACGTATCTGTCATTTTGTAACTACATTTGAAGATATTTCGCTAATTACAATAACTAATATGGATTTTAAATTTTCTTATTCTGGTAGACATATATTTTTATATCATTTCACTATATGTAAATGAAACTATCTCTTATTATTGCAGATAATTTTATGGTCGACGATGTGAAACCTATCTCTTCTTGTGTGTTTGGATTATGCTATGTGAAGTATAATTTTAACCTCAACTACTCTTTTATGTACTTTTTATTAATACAGTATATATAATGTACTCATATATATTGACATGTGACATTTTTTAAATGTTACATGATTTTTTGTTCAAGTATTATTTATTATATTATTTCATATTATTTGTTTGATCTAAAACCTACTATTTAAAATTAACTGATACCTTATTAAATATACAGTTAAATAACATTATCGTCGCCGCCACATTGCGCGGGTACTAGACCAGTTTATACAAAATAGTCCATTAAAACCCATTTTTAAAAATTTAAGCTAAAATTGTCGGCTTTACATGAAACAAAGGATGACAATATGTTGCATATCCGTTCCATTTATCTTATTTAAAATTGCATATAGCCGGAATTATAATCACTTACCAGTGACGAACATATAATTGTCGAAGGAAATTCCAAATTAATGTTCAACCGTATTAAATCAATATGTATAAAATGACAAAGCTAAATCATTTCTTTTTTATTTATTTATAGAATATAGATCCATTTTGAGGAAAAAAATTCAATCAATGAGTTAAATTAGTTTCTTCTTCGATTTTGTATTTAACTCTCAAACAAAAATGATGAACTTATAGTAAATTGTAAATCATGCTACACAAATTTTGTATAGTACTTACGAACTATGAGACAGAAATAGAAAAACAAATAGAATCCAGAGTTTATGAAAATATACTCATTCACATTTTTTATTTAAACATGTCGCATAAAATGTTACATTTATAAAGTACATAAATAAAGCACTTCACAATATAAGGTTATTAATCCCTTAATAATTTTCTTTTGAAATAAAAAGGAAAGTAAATATGCTACTAGACACCCCATTTACAGTTTCAGTTTTAACTCAGGGGCAAAAGTAGGAGGTTAAAAAATGCAACTTTTGATAGTAAAAGGTCTAATACAGAAAAATGATTATTAATAGTTTAATACTTAATATCTTCGATTGTTGGTTTGATTGCTAAAGAATGTTTGAGATCACCAATGTGAAGTGTGTGTTCACCCATTGGAACCCTTCGGATCCCAAATTGGTCAACCACACTCAAGTGTTTACACACATGAAGGTCAAGTGCAACCCTTTGTTGCCCACCAGCCACCACATGGACCTTTTGGAAGCCTACCAATTGCTTGTTTGTGGCCCATTTACCCTCTGGTGGGCTTGAGAACACCATCACGGTGTGGGTCCCGTCCAGAGTTCCGGTATTCTCCACGTCAATGTGTAGGCCCATTGATAGGGCTGAGCATTTTGTGTGTGATACCCGAACCCCGTTGGTTAGGGTCGTTGAATTGTTGTTTTCGAGGTGGATTGATAGCATGGGAACGGAGAGTGATGTTGGGGCTTTAGCTATGGAATGTTGGAAAGTTGTGTAACTTAAACCATGCCCGAAAGGATAGACCACCGGCCCTTTGTAAAAACGGTATGTCCGACCGGGATAGTTGTGGGCTGGGTCTGCCCTCATTCCCATATTTGTCATTGGTACTTTAGCCAAGTAATTTTGTGGGTACCATGTCATAGGCAACTTCCCTCCTACAAAGAATATAAACGGAATGTCATTAGTAGCATATTTAGACCTATTTGCCTTTAAGAGGCTCAATAATATCTCTAGGCCCAATGGGTTTTATTAAGAGTATTAAAGTTTATTGTTTCTAGTAACCTGGATTGGTTGTTCCAAATAATATGTCAGCGATAGCAGTTCCTCCCGCTTGGCCCGGGTACCCGGCCCAAAAGATAGCCATAATCTTGGGATCTCTTCTCGCAAAACTAATGTCAACAGGACCACCCGACATAAGGACGAGCACACATGGGCCTCTTGATGCCTTTGCAACTCTTGATATGAGCTCTTGTTGATGTCCTGGCAAAAGTATGTTAGACCGATCTCTTGCTTCGGCTTCTATTGATTGATCAAGGCCCATAACTAAGACTGTTGCGTCAGCCTGTCGGGCTGCTCCTTCTGCTGGCCCAATTAATTGGTTGCCTCTACAACGTACATCACTGCACCCTGCTTGGTGAATCGTCTTGACATATCTGCCTATACCTTGCAACGGTGTCGTGTAGCCACAAGCAATACCTAAAATTTCCAAAAACATTTAGTACTTTTTTAATTTTAATTAAAACTTACTTAAAACACGTACCTGCGTAGTTGCCTATCATGGTCACGGTGACATCTGAATTGGGCCCAATCACAGCAACAGTACGATGTCGCACTGTTGACAATGGTGGGCCATGTCCACGGGTATCTAACATTACAATGCCTTGACGGGCCGCTTCTAGTGCTAGTTGGTTACTTGACACCAAACACACATCTGGTATTCCTAAGTTTGCATACGGTTGTCTCGGCCCATCAAACATGCCTAAACGCATCTGAACTGCCATAGTGTTGGTCAAGGCCTGATCAATATCAACCTCTTGCAATTTTCCTTGTTTTATTGCATTCTCCGTATATACAGCCAAATATGGGCCACAATCCAAATCAAGACCTACAAATAAAAATAAAGTCATATAAACCGAACCTGCATAACAAAGAACATGATAAATTATTTGACTTAGGAATACAACAAACCTGCTTTGATGCTAACTGCAGCTGCGTCTTCTGGTGTAGCTGTATAATGTTGACTATCATACATAACTCCAACCGAATCGCAATCCGAAACAATGTAACTGCTTTTTGAGATGATAAAAAATATCGTTAGAAATAGTTATAAAACCCCAAAATAGTAACCCATCAATAAGTTGTTTAAGTTGTACCCGTTGAGACGCCATTCCCCACGAATCGTGTTCTTGAGGAGATTCGTGTCAGCACAAGTAGGCTTCCCATTGACTTGATTGTAAGAACACATCACACTTGCAACTTTACCTTCTAAAACACATGCCTTGAAAGGAACATTATATGTGTCCTCTAAATCTTGTTTACTCACCTGTTTAAATATAAAAATTACACCACCGAACAATCTGAATAGTTAACCAAGGGGTTAAATTTATGGGTCTTCTTAGTTAATGTTACACTTTAGAGTAAACTTAAAAGAAAATTGTTTTTTTTTTGTTTTTCTTTTTTTGCATTAATGTCTAAAGTGATGTATTTCCTAACAACCCATGTGTTGTGTGCTAATGAAAAAAGAGTTGGTAGAAAGTTGCATTTTTTGGTTCAACACGTAAAATGATGTTTTTTTAGCAAACATATGAAAGAAAGTTACTTATTTTTTTGTTAATGTCCAAAACATGTGCATCTTTCATCAACTATATGTTACTACTTTTATGTAAAATAGAAGCAAAAGTTGTATTTCTTGTTTCATCGGATAAAAAGAGGTACTTTTTGGAAGTAATGGAATTTTAGGTGACATAGTGGCGAAAAAGAATAACACAACGAAAGTAACAAAATTATGTTTCTAACATTTGAAAATGTGCTTTTCCAGTTTAATTATATATGCTATCCTATGTTTTCAACTAGGTTCCAAGATTTTGCATCTTAGCATGTTAGACACTTTTAGCAATCATATAGAAATCTTTTTGTTGAAAAAGTTAAAACAAAAGTTGGTTTTATTATTATTTTACAATTATAATTTGGTTTGCAGATGGAAAATGGTGCATTTCAGGCAACATTGGCACCTTCTTTTATTTGTGGCTAAATTTGAAAAAAGTGCATTGAACCTATTGCTTCATTGAAGGTAATATCATCAATAGTTATTCAGCTTTGTAACCAAATTTAGAAAAAGTTGAATCTTTTTTTTTTCAGTGTGATAAATGGCACGTTATCAGCAACCATGTCTCCACTTTTGTGACGATACAAAAAGAAAACTTTTAGTTTTTTAATTAACCACGAGTACCTTAGCATTGAAGTGAAAGCGATCAACACCATTCCAATTATCAAGATCATAAGCGGTGTAGTGTTTGCAACAAGCCGCGACCTTTAACCTATTACCCACATTGCCTTGAAGTCCTTTAACATATCTAACGGCATACCGAGCAGCCAATACTGGATCTTCTCCTGGCGTTTCTTGACCCCGACCCCACCTTGGATCCCGGAAAATATTCACATTTGGGCTCCAAAATGTTAGCCCTGCCTTTCCTCCATTGTACATTGCGCGTGCTTCATTTGACACAACCTAAAACAATTTTACTAAATAACTAAAAAGAATGTACAATTTGGTATAACACGATTCATTAGAGTTAACTGTTACTAGAGTCACCGCAAAAAACAAAATGTTACGTATATCAATCAAAATTACTGATGGAATCATGTAATGCATCAGTGAGTTGTATACAAATGCATCCAAATTTAATGGTCTTTTTCCTAGGTAAAGAATCTTCAATCTAGATCAACTTTTATTAACACTATTGAAAAGTACAATTAATTCGGTTAGTATGACAAAACGGATCATAAACGTCCTATACCATAAAGAATAGGGGCCTTTTTTGAAAGATGGGTTATAACTTATAACTTTATAATAGTAGAAGAGACCCCACAATTAGGTTGGAGGCCAAAATAAATGGCCCATTGGTATCATAATATATTAGAAGTATGGGCTATAAACTTGCCAAAAAGAACTTGTCCTCAAAAGGAAACATGACAGGTTGTACCATCAATATCTACAAGCTATTCTCTCAATTATCCTTCTTCTAATTTGTGGTATAGTTTATACACTAAATTAAATACTTATACGATTCGTAACTATAAATTTATTTTTGAATAATGAAATGCAATTGTCGTTTTCAATATCCACATCTCATTGAAAGACGTTTTATGGTATGATAACCACAACAAACAAAAAGAAAAAACCACTCAGATTTCTATCATGAGAAATTTACAAAAAGAAGACTAGAAATATACGTATAACTTTTTCGCAAAAAATATATATACTTGAAAAAACTACCCATCATTCATAATCCATAAATGTGTGGCCTGTTGCGGATTACATGTACAAGGACACAGACTTGTGGTCGGGAAAAAAGGCAAGCCGGAAAAGTCATCCCGCAACTCAGTAAAATTGTGAATTGCGAGTGGTGGTTTATTTTGTATAAATTGCCTAATTTTTTATCCTTTTATAATAAGATTTTTTTGAATAAGTTTTCCGCAAGTGGATAAAAATTTTCTTAAATTTTCTAGATATTGCAGATTTTTCGAACCCAAAAGGACAGTTTGCATAAAATTTTATTACATTTTTATGATTTTATCATATTGAATTATTCCTTTTAAAACGATTTTTTAAACAAATTTTTTTTTCACAAAAAATATCACTTACTCTGAAAACACTCTCACTTACTCTTTACCAAAATTCATATTATCGTACAAATTCGTATAACATTAAATAGTGATTTTACTGAAGATCTTCAAGGTATGACAGTTCAAATTTTTGATGTAATATTTATTTTGATTTCTTAAGCAAAATGAGTCAACTAAATGATAACTTTAAGGTTTATGTTTATTCTGGAGGTAGTTTTGAATATCTTAACACCATGCCAATGTATATGCCAATAAATTGCACAAGAGTTATTTTAAAACTTCTTGTTGCACCAGAAAAAGTCAATTTCATTCAAAACGTTGTTATTAATAGTTTTAAGAAAATCGGAATTAACACTGATAGTGATATCCGTATGAAATATAAGGTGTATCAATTTGTGATAGATTTAACCGAGATGTTGACGATCTTGAATAATTTTTTACTCATGAAGTTAATAATGCTCTGATAGAATTATATGTTGTTGATAGTGTTAGATATATTTCGAGTATGGGTAGCAATTAACCTAGCAGTAGTGGTAGTGGTTTTTAGCAACAATTTCAACAACTAAAAACTCATAAATACAACCAACCACCTCAAAATCAACAATATCAAATGAATCCTCAATATCAATTACGACTAGGTTAAAGCATTCAGACAAGGTTCGGTATGTTGTAATATGTGCCTTGTATAATTGTGATTGGCAATTAAGTGTACGCAAAATCCAAGTTAGGAAGTTTGTTGACGTTCACACATGTTCTCGTTCTCATATTAAAATGCAATTAATAGCCATCATGCAAACAAGAGAGTGCTTGGTCAAATATTAATGGAGTTCATGACCAATGAAGGACGTGTATACAGAGGCAACGACATCAAACTTGACATGACTGCACGTTTCAGAATCAGCCTTACACACAATCAAGTTTCAAGGACAAAATGTTATGTTATAGAGTTGTTGAGAGATACTTCCAAATAATCGTTTCAACTGCCTCCTTTTTATTTTGACAGCCTGAAGCTGATAAACCCTAGAGTATTACAAATGTGTGTATAGATGAGGAAGATAGATTTGTAATGTGTTACATGTCCATTGGTGCATGGCTAAGTAAAAGTATTTTATTTCCATGTTCACGGATATACATATTCTACTAGAATTGATATTTTTTAAAATTTATTGTCCTTGGAGATACGTACATTTGTTAACCATACGCCATCAGTTATCATTGATGGGCATATTTAAAGGGCACTTACTTGGGGACTAACTTAATTTTCGTAGTTAAGGATGGCAACAATTGTATCTTGCCACTAGCCTACAAAGTCGGGGTAGGAGAGACGATTGATCATTGGATGTGGTTTTTAGAAAACTTGCATGATGTCATTGAATCAAATGGTGGGATTAAGAATGTGAATATCATATCCGAGATAAGGCTGCTTCAATTGCAGCCTACATTTCAATGATTTTTTCTAACGCAAATCAAGCGCTATGTTGTCGTCATTTGTTAATGAATTCAAAAAGCCAATCTGGTAGGGCCAAGTTCTATGAATGACATTACTGTAAGATGTGTAAAGCATATTAGGGTTCAGATATCGATATCCATTGGAGTGTGATTTCACTAGACATACAATCCTCTTATAAGACTCTTATTGATGATAGGTTAAAAGATGGTCAAGATGTCATGCATATAAGACGAGATGCTTACATGACATCAAACGTTGCTGAGTCGATTGACCTACTAAGGAAGCATGCTCGAAACTCTCTATCACAATGTTCTTGGAGTTTTTTCAAGCTTCGGTGCAACATTGGTATTTCACACATCCTACCACTGGAGCGAGACTTACAATATCTCTTACACCATATACCGACCGAAAGATCAGGAAAAGAGTTAGCAAATTATTATGCTAGTAGGTAAATTTAGTCACAAATAAGATTTTTGAGGTGCTATATGGGAACAAGGATGGGATTGTCAACTTTGACACACGAACATGCAGTTGCAGACAATGACAATTGTCCGGTTTACCTTGCGGACACGTTATAGTAATGGCACGAAAGTACAACCAGAATGAAGTAAGTTGTTATGTCGAGAGATAATTCATGGTAGAGACATATTGAGCAGCCTACGCATATGTCATACTCTTGGTAGCTCATTTTTCAAAATGGATGGATCCACGTGATCAACAGACTGTGTTGCCGACGATGCTTGTGAAGAGGCAAGCTGACCGCAAATTTGCGAGTTGCAGGTTACCTTTTGCGGTCTGTCTGCTTTTCCGACTATGAACCCGTGTCCTTAGACAAGCAACCCGCGACTAGGCAGATGGGTGGTGGATTTTAAGTATATTTTTTTGTAGAAAAAATTATATATATATATATATTTTAGTGTTTTTAAGTAAATTTTCGTTTCATATCGGTTCCTATTAATGTATTATGTAATTAAAGTTGCTATAACTATTAAGTATTAACTAAATGAGATGTCCATTTTATTCTAAGTAGTCCTTTTAGTAAGGATGCCGAACTAGAATTTTTTATTCTTTTTTATGAAACGTCTTAGTCTGACTTAAAAGAAGTTAAAGACGTTATATTTGAAAAGACGATAGTACCCTTATGTAAAATGAGAGATAATTCGTGTATCCCAATTTAATTTGTATATCACACAGGTGTCGTACGTTTTGCATCAAGCCATCAGCAATTTGATTTTGTGATTTACACGTTAAAAAGTGATTGTGAAAATTAACTCATGTGAAATAGAAATAGTAAATCATGATAATGGTGTACGTATATGATTGTGATGTGCACGTTAATTTGCGTGTCGCAAAATTGACCCCTATTGGTATTGGGCACTAACACAAATGCATGGGCAAAAGTGAAAAATATAAACGGGAATTTCTGTTGCAATGAGTCAAATGAAAAGTACACTTCACCGCCTGTAAGTTTACCAACTATGTAACACAGCCCAAATTTCATTGCAATGAGTCAAATGAAAAGTACCCTTTATTATTACTTTATAGTAACATACAATTAAAGAACACATTTCTCTGTTTAAAACAGGCCCTGTTTTCATGGCAGTAAAATTTGGGGATCTCGTGATATGGCAGTTGAATTTGCTAACCTGTGACTTGTGAGTGAGTGTGACCCACAGTAGCACTACTAGCACCAAATTTCACGTAAGAAATAATAATATAATTAGAAAAATGATATATGTGACTAATTAGGCATATATGCCTAAAAATGTAATTGGTAGATGATAAAATAATTGGATGAGATTAGGAGAGAGAATAAGTGGAGTACACGTGTCAAAAACTGTATAATTGAACAAAATTAGTCATATGCCTAATTAGACAATATAACATTACTCATATAATTATATACTTAACTATTTGTTATGTTACACTAATATATAAGTTTTTTAACTTTGACACAATAATTCATCTTTTCAATGCTTTTTCACTGATATTATTGTCTAAGCAAAACAAAAGATGTCTGGTTTGCTTTTAGCAACCCACTAAAGTTATGTTGTTAATTTAATAAGTATCAACTTGTCATGTCATTCTCTCTATGATAGGAATTAAGACATGGAGTGATGGAACTCAAGAATAAAATATAAATATAAAATATAAGTAATAACAAAGTACCACATAAAAACTTAACATATATTTTCTTATTTGAAAAATCAGTATCTAATGTGATCCCCTAACAAAGACTAACTAATTAAGCAAATACATAAAAATAAATAATTCAAAATATAGATCATTTTGAGCAAAATAAATATGTCTTGTTTACACTTGGTTTAAGAGTACAAGAGCCTTTTAATCAATTATAAAAGGGAAGTGTTCATTAACTAGATGCTTTAAAATATATATAATTAATTAAGTAAAGATAATAAAAAGAAAGTATGGTTGTGTGGGTCCATGATTAACCCAAGTAAAAATGGTCTCGGGTCCAATTTGTATCGGTCCTATAATCTTACCAATAGGTATTTTATACACTGTTTTGGATATCATTTTGTCATGCATATAATAAAATAAAGAATATGTGGTGTAAAGTATTTGACCTAAATCTTTAGTTACCAATCAACTGAAAATAACATCTGTGAATTATAATGATTTTATATATTATCCTATCTGTAAATAAAAAGAGTTTTGTTAACGACATTACCTGACCGATCTGTTCCCACAAACTGTCATTAAAAGACGAAGCGGTTGTAATGACTTGAGGAAATTGTGTGGCGCCAAGAAACGTAGGAAGGAACTTCGTACCGGGACCCACATCCGATACGCCATGTAAGGCCTCGGACCACCATTCATATCCTTGTATTCCTAATCGTGGTACCGCGGCTGCGTTATTTACCAATAGTCTTACTTTTTCTTGCAATGTTAATCTTCCTAACAAATCCCTAACCCTATAACTAATCGGTAGGTTTACACGACAAAATGGGAGGTCTTTAGTGACCCTATTATTAGGGTCACAAGCAAAAGGTGGTCTTGATTCTACGGTCGAGAAAACCATGAAACCGGTTAGGAGAATGAATATGAAGAAGAAAGATGGTGAAAGAATACATTTTGTGTGAGTTTTTGGGACCATTTTTGTGTGAGAGTTTGGTTTGAATTGAAGAAAGAAAATGGAGAATGAAAGGGTATTTATAGGGTGATATATGAATTGAAGGTGGCGTAAAGATGGTATGCTAGTTTTTGTGTTCATGATTGCATTTACACGTTCTATTTAAAACGATGTTTGTCACTGGCTGCTTTCACTTCAGTACTCATCTATATTTATTAAGATTATTATGATTTTTATTTTACTAAAATTAAATATATCATCCGAATAATAGTTTCGGTGTATGTTTCTTTACGTAATCTTGATATGTATGTGTACTAATTATGTAATGTAATGTTCGCATGTGAGATTTGGAATTATGTATAAACACAAATAATTAGGACACCCCGTTTATACACATTTTTATTTAACATTGGCGAGTATAGATCTTTCCTTTTTTAATTAACACTAGACAAAACATTCAATTGAACCAAAGGGGTGCTTGGATTAACGGTTGATTAATTACACGAATCGATTGTTAGAGCATCGAAAAAAGTTTATTAAAAACTTTTTTATGTATTACCGCTGGCTAATTTTTTATCAAAAAACTTTTAGTACGTTGTAAAAAAGATTTCAAAAGCTTTTTTGACAAAAAATAAAAAATAAAAATAAAAATAAATAAATAAAATATTTAGTCAAATGAAAATTATTTAGCAAATTACAAAATCTTTTGAAAATCTCTCAAACTTTTACTCGGAAAGATTTATCCTCAAATGATGGATTTGAATTTTCTCTAAGTTACAATTTAACATGATAAATTAAGTTGTATATTTTGTGAGAAGAAATAGTCCGTTTTTTGTACATTCGTTATTCCTTCTATCATTATCATCACTCAAATTCTAATAATATAATTTATCAAGTTACTTAAAGGATCCTAATCTTCAAATGATAAAAGAAGACTTTTTTAAAACTTCTTTCATTTTAAGAAAAGAAAAAGATACTTTAGAGAAACTTTTATCGAGCATGCTCTTAAGTAGTTAGAATACGTATCACTCCACTTAAATGTATAAAAAGTTATTGTTAATAGCGACTTTAGATATGAGAATATATGTCAGCTTAAAGAAATGTAATATACCCGAGTTTAAGATTCGGCCAAATGAACTCAAAGTTATCTTAGAAGAATGCTAACAAATTTAGAGTATGTTTGGTAAATTAATTGTATTTGTAAGTAGTAGTTGCAGGTCGTAGACTGTAAACTGTAGTTTTAGATTTTGAACTTTTCATGAAAAGTTACTGGGAAGTAGTTTTGAGATTTTGTGTTTTTATTGAATTTTAAAATTACACTTATACATGACAAAAAAGACTTTTATTTTCATAAAAAATTTCTATTCGAAAACTGAAAAATAAAATCTCCAGAAATTCCATGTCAAATATACCTGTAACTTATAAATATATTTGGATATTAGAATTAATAGTTAATAATTAACTGGAAAAAAAAGGTATTAAACCGTGGGGAAAAGTGAATCACAAAATATTTATGTGGCCCGTAACACGATTTATATTTTGGTTAAGATTTTGTGTCATTAGATCTAGACTGCCCAAGTTGTTATTTCGGATAATTGAACGATATTTTAGATTATTTAAATTAATGTTATTCCAATAATTGAATATTAATCGTATTAAAGCAGTTTGGTCATCATTTAGTTTAGATACTCATATTGGAATACTCAAACAATACATACAACTATCAAATGGGACCAATAAGTTATTTGGTCGATTCAATATGGGGAGACAAATACCAAAAACAATAAGACATAAATATTATCATTTTAAAAAATAGAGGAAATTTTATTAGAGTATAAATTTTTTTGAAAGTATGAAAGTATAAATTTTAACCGTTGGTCTTGATCAAAATAACAAAAACCTCACATTCTTAAAAATTAAATATCTCAAAAACCGTTAGTCAAAAAATTATAAAAATTGCACCAATAAAATCAGCGTTTTCTCCTCTTCGATTTAAGATCCCACAAGGTATATTTTCGACGATTTTTTTTTCATTTTTTGGTGGGTTTTGAAAATTTGTAACACATGTGTTACGGGCGACTAACACATGTGTTAGCATCGACTATCGATTGTAACACATGTGATAGTCGTTGATAACACATGTGATAACCGCGGGTAACACTTTTGTTAATCCATCATAACACATGTGTTAATCCACAAAAAAATGAAAAAAAAAAATATCGTCGAAAGTATGTCTTGTGGGATCTTAAATCAAAGAGGATAAAACGTTGATTTTTATGGTGCCATTTTTATAATTTTTTGACTAACGGTTTTTGAGATATTTAATTTTTTTTTAAAAAGTGAGGGAAAGTGAGTTTTTGCCACGTGGCGTATTCCTATTGGTACTTTCATACTTTGAAAAAAAACTCATACTTTAATGATCTCACTTCTTAAAAAATATAATCATTTGTGTCCTTTCTTTAAAAAAAAATACATATCTTATACAAAAAGCCAAAAAGAATACAAATATATAAATTAAATTAATTTTGTTTTATTAATTATGGTCCAAATCAAAAGAGGAAGTTGATGGGTGAAGCACGCATTCTGTTAAGACGTCAATTATGGTTGATAAGCGTATCATAGATCCTACAACATGCAAGAAGATATTCTCTACAAAAATATCTACCTAAAATCCACTAGAACAAATATTGCGTTTTTATGTAATTCTTTTCTATGCATTTATTAAAAAGATTGTAAAATTTACCTATCTATACACATCTATAATTGTGTACTAAGATCTCTACATTTATATTTATAACTATACAAAATTGATGATTTTCACATTTAAAAATATAAAATAGATTCTTCACTTATAAGTGCATAAAAATTTTAATTTTAAATCTTAAACTCTTATTAAACATTTAACTATAAAGTTTAATGTTTAAAAATTGAAAGATCGAAAATTACATTTATACCCTTTTAATAAGACATAAATATAGAAATTAAAAAATCAAATCAATTTATTTTTAATTGTTTTTATTAGTTTATACACCTCATAATTATCTTTATTTAAAATATAAAATAAATAATAATTAATATACAATTATTGTGACAACATAAAATACAAATCAAATTGAAACAAAAGTTGACAATCATTATCATTAAGACGACTATCAATATTGACCATTATCATATTTTCTATTAATAACAACCGCATTGCGCAGGATCTAACTAGTTACATTTGATATATACACTTAAACTGGATTTAAACCCGTGCGATGCACGACAATCTAAATAATACAATCTCTATAACGTAATATATATTCATCATTAAAAAAATAGAAGATCGTAACTTGAAACTACTAAATTGAACAAAAAAAATGCAATTTCTAATTTTAGGAAATTAATAATAATATTAATATTATTAAATTTAATATAATTAATTATTTTTAAATTTTTAGATTGCTACTTTTAAGCAATTATATACTAATATTAATATTTTTAAATTTAATATAATTAATTATTTTTTAATAATTTAATAATATTTTTCATTTAGTGTTTGAATAGAACTCGTATTTTTCTTTATTAATTAATATTATATTTAAATATTATCTAAATTAAATTTTTTATTTAGTTTAATTTAAAATTATGAGAGGTTGTCACGTAATGTCTTTACCTATGTGTCAAATTCTGAAATAACCTTCTATACTCCTTTAATATATATAGATAGATAAGTATCTAGATAAAATTTTGTAAATGTGATTTCTTCACGCAATTTTAAGTATATATTATGTGAAAATGTTATACAAATAAAATGTCTTATATGAAAAGCAAGGTATTACCACCAGGGGTAAAGGGAGGTGAGAGATCTCAACATATGATTTGTGAAATTTAAAGTTTAAACGATCAATAACGTATAGCTAACCAATCTTTAGACAAACAATTTTTTAAAGTATTTAAAACAATTAAAAGTGTTTACTAATTTCAAATTTAATACGCCTAAATGTCAAAACGTGGTTGCGCCTTAAACCAATTACTTAGAATTTGGCATGTGATTAATGCAACGGCTATTTTGACTCTAGCTTAGATATTCCATCCGTCCTGATCTAACTGTCATTCAACTAACAAAAATAATTAATATAAGATGTGTTCTAACGAATATTATTATTATTATTATTATTATTATTATTATTATTATTATTATTGTTATTATTATTATGACGAGAGATGGGATTTATTTTTGTTATCATTTTCCTCTTAGTACCCTCAATTGTAGTATAATATATCAGTTTAAACCGTAACTTTATAACTCGTTATTTAAACCTCAGTTTTGAATATGTAAATCAATTAAAATCTTTTCTCAAGTGTGAAATTCACCTATTTTTTGTAACAATTATATGTTGAACACTTAACTACTTTAGGAATATGATGTGATAAATACACCAAATAAAGTAATTCATAGACCAAAGTTATGTTATTGTATAGTTGTACTACTATAAAAGCTTCAACTGTTATACAATATGGTACATTAATGAATTTCTTTTGTTGTATAATTAACTTCCTTTCAAAATATCTACTACTCCTATTTGACAAAGCCAAACGGTGTGACTATATATAGTTATATTAAATATATGTATATGTTTTATGACCGGCCGCTATAATAAAACTAACATAGTTTAAACTTTCATGATTGTTTATAAAAGTTGTGAGAACTAATAAAACCTTTTTTAGAAGAAAGTAGATGATACATTCACATCTGAAGAGAAAAATAAGAAAGTTGGTATTGAAATTGTATCTAAAATCTTAGTGCACTTCTTTCTAAAAGTTAATTGCATGACATATATGTAATACCCTTTATCGTCACAAGCCAGCACGCGGTTGCAAGTGGAATAACAAGAGATCGAGGGTACGTGGTTATTGATTTTCTTCTTTGTTTTTTTGACACCATATGTACATAGCGTATAGTCAACTGATGGACATCTGCCTTTATGGGATGTGGTTAGATTACGACAACTTAGAAACCTGAACTCCAACAACTACAACAAAGGTGATGTCGGAATGAAGAGACTAAACAAAGATGACCTTTGAGAGTGATCAATCAATCGATCAATAAGTCAATAACATCGTTATGACCCACTATTAAAACTATTGTGAAGGATATGGAGTCCGATCCGCAATACTCCGTATTAATTAATTATATTTGTATTTATTTTGAACCTTTAATTTTGATGCTTCTACTGAGAATTGTAGAAAGCTTAAAGTTCTATTTACTCCATGAATTTACAATTTATAGGTATAATAAGGTTAACTATATACGAGACATAATAACAGGAGATGTATTCAGAGTCGGTTAGTTGATTTTAAAGACCTTATACGAAAAATAAAAATGAGCCTCTAATTTTATTTTATTTTATATATAAGGCAAATAAAAAATAAAAAAATGAGCCCCTAAGTCTTTTAGGAATCGAATCTGGATCAACCAAATAGAAAGCGTGAAAGGGGCGCGTTCAAGTCAACTGATCTGCTTAACGTTTATATTCCGTTTTACGTAAAGTGATATATATTAACATATATACTATATATATTGGCTAAATTTCGGACCCTATTTTTTTTTAGGGGACCTGTGAGATCGCACACCCAACACATCCTTAGAACTGGTCATGAATGTACTAGCGCTATTACAACAATGATAGGAACTATAATAATCAAGATATACATAAAATAATTCTAATACTTATCATTTACATGCCCTGCAAGACGGACGATCTGTTGGAGAGGCCGATCTTGGACATAAAAGTATCAAATTTAGCTCGAGCTAAAGGCTTGGTCAAAGGATCAGCAAGTTGATCACCTGTGGGGACATGAGTCGCACGTAAAGTACCAAGTTGAACCTGCTCACAAACAATTGGTTAACAATGGTAGGAAGATTACCATTACTAGGTTGATTTTTGATTGTTAGCTCGCGATTAATAAGCTTTTCATGAAGTTCGGCAAATGAGATGGGTGTGTCACGAGTATTAACGGCTACCATAACTCCTTGGTAGGAATCATTGAGACCTTCTAACACACGATTAGTGATGTCTTCTAGGTCTACCTTGGCTCCAAGGAGAGCTAGTTGATCGGTACAAACTTTGATAGCATTCATATACTCGATAACTAATTGAGGACCTTGGCAATATTTTTGAGTCGAGCTTTAAGTTGTTTAATGTGACGACAAGACAAGCTTGCAAATGTATGAGAAAGAGTGTCCCACATCTCCTTTGTTGTGGTAGTAAGCGAGACTAGCGGGACAACGTTCTGGTCAAGCGTGCCAATAAGGGCACCAAAGAGAAGTCGATCCTGATGCACCCACGAGAGATGGGCTGGAACATTGGTGGTTGAGACATTGTCTTTGACAACGGTTTTAGAGGGTGCAGGAAAGGAGCCATCAAGATATTTGAATAAGCCATAGTCATCAATCTTGGCTTCATTTTGAAGTTTTCATGAGATATAATTGAAAGATGTGAGTTTGATTATATTGGAGAGAGTGACAATGATGATTGGATTAGAGGGTTCAACGTGATTGGGTATAGTGTGGGAAGACATGACGGAGACAAAGGAAAGACAAATAAAATAACGATGGATCAAAAATTAGGCTTTTGATAGCATATAGAGAATTGTAATGATCTCATAATTCTATTTACTCTAGGAATTACAGTTTATAGATACAAGGTTAACTATATACGAGAAATAAGAAAAAATGTACCAGGAGTGTTACAATAATGATAGGAACTATAAATAATTGATGCATACATAAACTAATTCCAATACTTATCCTTTACCGCTTGTTTATTCTGCTTGTTTTAATTAAGTTATAACTATAACTATGTTAAGTACTTAATGAAAATGAAATTTACAGAGTAATCAAGTACTTAGTCACGGGCGGGAACATGAAAATAACAAAACAAACGTTTTAAAAGGGTCTAGGTTAGTCCGACGGTAAGAGACAAAAAACAAATATATATAGATCACTATATAATTTTCTTATTTACTTTTTAATCCATAAAACTTTTAAGAAGGCTAGCTGTATTTTCGTGAATGCCCAAAAACTATATTCTTATTGCATCCCATCAAGATACATTTTTGGGCTAATCTCACACAAAAGGAAATATGAAAAAAAAACTAAACTTGAAAAGGTAATATTGAACTAATTTAATGACCCGTATGATATACGGGTATTCCGTATAAAAATGGTTATTGTAACGATATAATTTTTATAATTTAGTTAGACGTTCTATTTTAAGATATGCTAGTTTATTTACTCTGTAATCACGCGGGACTACACATAGAATTTTTAATAATTGAGTCATACATATAAAAATTTGTTGTTTATAGATAATTAGTCATTTCCAAAACCAACCAAAAAATGAAGAAAAAAAAATTCGTTGAAAATATCTATACTACTTTATAATACATATACCCCTTTTTCAAGTCCCTAAAATTTAAGACTAAGTAAAATAGATCCCCACCATTCATTTAATCTACAATTGATCTTAACCATCTATTTTCTATATTTCTTTTTTAACCTCACCTATAAAAACTACCAACCAAAACATACACACACTAAACACCTAAAATTACACATACCTCTCCCCTATCTTTCTCACCGGAAGACCACAAAAGTACACCCAAAAAGCAAAAATAATATACTCACACAACATATGAACACATATAATATTATTGTTGCTGCCGCATTGCGCGGGTATTAGACTAGTATAATGTGAAATGTCTAATCGAAGAAAAAAAACGCTGATATTTTTGATGTAATTTTTATAATTTTCAACTAACATTTTTTCAGATATTTAATTTTAAAAAATATGAGGGGAAATTGAGTTTTTGCCAAATGGTCCCCTCTAATTGATTCTTCCGTTCTTACAAAAAAATTCAGTCTCATTTGAACTCCCATCAATTTGATTAGTGAATTAATGGTGAAATCACAATCAAAAACATAATTTAAGAGTTAAGATCAACTTATAGGAGAAAAGTTCAAAAAAGAATACTAAAAAATTAGAGAATGGGAGAACCAATATGATTATTCTATTTCAAGTACCTATTTTCACTTTTTTCTTTAAAATTAAATATCTCACAAACCGTATATCAATAAATTATAAAAATTACACCATTAGAATCACCGTCATTTTATCTTTAATTAGAAATCTCACATGATATACTTTCGACAAATTTTTTTTTTTTCATTTTTTTAATGGGTTTGAAAAGTTCGTAATGTTAAATCACATAAAATTTAAACACTAAATAATAATCACGCGCGATTATATCTCCAATCACATGTAATTTTAAATAATAATCATATACGAATTATCATATATCGTAAGTTAATAATCAATTATCGATTTTTAATTGAAAATCACATGTGATTATATGTCAAATTATATATGATTAAATATCAAACTTGTAATCACATGTGATTTTTTCTTAAAACAAATGTAATTTTAAAATTTTATTTATAATACTCATGTGAATAAATATTAAGTTGTATTTTCACTATCTTTCTTTGATTACAGGATCAAGATTAATTTATATTTATATCTATATAATATTTCTAGCAAAATAAAAATTGAGATAGGATCTCCCCCCCCCCCCCCCCCCCCCGCCCCTCAAAAACGGATGTGAAAGTTTCCTTTCATCCGGCTCAATCATGTGTTAATAAAAGTATACCATGAATGAATAATCGTGTATTAATTTTAATTTTTTATCATAAATTATATGTGATTATATTTTTAATATGCGGCAGAAAAAGAAAAAAAAATCGTCATAAGTATAGCTTGTGAGATCTCTAATTAAAGATACAAAAATGTTGATTCCGAATATGTAACTTTATAATTTACGGACTTACGGTTTGTGAGATATTTAATTTTAAAAGTTAAAGTGGAAATGGATTTTGTAATAAAATGAAATGATCCTATTGATTCTTTCATTCTCTATTTTTTTTATCATTTTTATTTGAGCTCACCCTTAATTTATAAATATTATGATATCATTATACTTTTCTTTTAAGAGATAACAAATATAGAAGAGATAACTTCATGTGATAATGTGAGATAAACAATCCATTTATCCCTTTTAAACGGTGCCTTCTAATTTTTTTACTTATATAATATTAATTTATTGATTGATATTATGCTGTAATCGTTTATTCATATGGTATTAATTTCTAATCGTTTACGTAATATTAATTTATTAAATGGTAGGTTGAATTTGTAATTCTAAGAGTTTACATTCCCTCAATTTGTAACCTTTACTTGCTACTAATAGCTTGTCAGTGTCTTAACAAGATTTATGTTGTTAAAAAGTATGTATGCATAGATAGTTAGATGGAGTAGAAAATTAAGCACAACTATACTTTTGTCAGAGCTATAAGTTTGCAAACCGTACCTAATTTTACTGATAATGGCAACATTTCTTAATAGTCCAACGTGTATTAATTTATCTTTATACTTGAAAACTAAAAGCCAATTAATGACATTCCAAAGTGAAATTCATCATAATGGTTGCTAACTACCATTGCATGAACTACCTACCCAGAACATGATATTCGATAAGGTTCGTAGGGTGTCTAAATTGCACCTAATATCTCATAAATCAATGCCTCTAATACATATCGGACGAAATTGTTTTTTCAACCCAATTAACAAAATTTGGTAATGTACTGTATAGTTGTATACTGTGTTATAATAATAATTATTATATATTATATTATATTAATATTATAATTATAAAGTTGTAGGTATTTTAACCGTACAATGGTGGGCGTATATTCTGAATCGTAGTATTTGTACTCCGTATAATATTTATCATATCTATTAATTATTGAAGTTGTGTAGAATCTTAAGCTTAGATGAATATGATGTCGTCAAACGCTTAAATTTATATGACACTAGAATAGTGATTTTGAAAGTGTTTATCACCTAAATTTAGGTGTTTGATATGTAGCATAATATTTACTTTTCTCATATATGGGCTCATATATATATGCTTTTGCTGTTTATATATCACCAAATACTAAACCGGCCATAACAATATGTACGTACGTCAATTAATAATGATGGGTTAATCGTCATAATCACTTATAGATGATAGATCCTGATCACATCCTTCATGCCATTTTGGAGATTTTGAATATGCACATGCAAAATTTGTTATCATAGAATGAGATGTAGAAAGTTTATAAAAATACCGAGATTTACTGAACTTTTCATTTGAAAGTGGGTAAGTTTTGAGGTTTTGTATATTATCATAGCAAAAGATTGAGTGTGATAATGTGTCTGCATTCATTTGTTCGATGATAGAACTTAGAAGTGTATGAGTATTTGTTGCTATAAATGTAGTGAAATTGAACTATCAATTAACGTCTCGTTTACTTGACTTCTATATCAATGAGATAGTAGACAAATTTGTTTGACTACTTGTCATACTAAAATTTCCAACATTGAGCAACTGATCCCCTCCTCTACTGAACATATATTAATGTCAATTTATTATAAGTATAGATAGTGTTTATTGTTATATAGCAATGGGGGACAGCCATTGTATTGTCTTTTCCACATAAATAATTCAACTTTATAAAATGTACATAAACTAAGTAAAATTATATACTTTGTAATCAGTAGAGAAATCTCCATGAAACTATTCTTCAAATGGTCATTCATATCTTGGTAAATGGAGGACTTTTCAATAAGCATGACTTTTTAGAGTTATCATGCCAAAGGAATAAAAAAGTGCTTAAAGAATTTAAAAATACTCGTAATTACTATTTTAGAATGACAAACTTACAAGTTATCACATCTATTATATAGAATCACAAATATATACGTATACATTGTCGCTGTTGATATAAATATACTTTCACAACGCGCCTCTTGTTCAACGATCACCTTTCAACGTACCTTTCTACGTACTGCTTGCTTTAATTTTAGTAATTTTAGTTTAAACGCATCTAATTAATAAGTATTTAATCTTATGAGTTCTGGAAATTGCAAAAAAAACTAATTGTAGCCATAAACATAGAAAAACCAGACGTATAAACACTCAATCTAATTTTAACACATTTGAAACCACCGAATCCTAATGCTAACAATGAGTATGATTAAAGTAACGTAGCCGGTCTATTGATTTAATTAGAAACGATAGCATATACAACGGATATGGATATGGATATGGATATGGTCCGAGTTTATAAAAGAGTTAACTCGTTTGTTTCTGAGCGATCTAGGTGACTAATAAGAGTTTAATAATTGAAGAGAATAATTCAAAAGCTGAACGGATGAAACACTAAACCAATAACTAGTTGATTAGATATATGAACTCCCAACATCGCTTTTCTTTGAAGCATCACCTAACAATCTCTTATGTCCATTTGTTTTCGAGATTAGGAAATATATATGAATATGATATGATGTATATCATCATGGGACATTGATTGCGTTTCGTTTAACTTTTTATTATTTGCTATCTTTTATTAAAAAAAGTTGAGCGACAAATTAGGCCATCAAATTCGAAGGTAAACTGATGGATCAGAACATACGTACGAAAATGATTAGTTTGAATTGGGTAGCATTGAGCCGACCAGCAAAATACCTTTTTGTGTGGATTTTCAATGATTATATATAAAAGTGAGAAATACTCTTTACCGTGCAATATGACTATGATAAGAAATTTGTGTGCAATAATATATATGATTAACAACATATCGTATTTGATTGAAGATTCAGAAAAGAAGAATATGTATCATTTTTCTTATTTTATTACATACATCACATCGTCCATTTAAGTTTTTAACATGACTCGAAACCCAACCTGACACCGGTTGACAACATGAGATTCAAATTTAATGTTATATCGTTCGTCTTACAAAGAATTAGTCACAATAAATTAGCTTGATTAGCTAGCTTAATTCTTTTTTGAGAATTATAAATTAATCATCAAACGTGTATAATATGTTTGTTACTCGTCTACTAAAATGGTAACTCGCCGAATATTCTTTAAGATATTTTGATCTCAAAATCTCAATTTCAATTATATAAAGATGGATTAGTAGATTGCTTAAAAGATTACTAGCAGACATCCGCGTAAAGCAGCGGATAATTTATTTCATTTAGTGATTTCATGGTATACTTATTTATTAATAGACTAAATTGCATTTAATTTAATATATAATTATATCTTAAATATTTATATCGTTTCCAAAATTAGATAAGGGTAAATTGGTCTATTTCGTTGAAGATAGGGGTATTTGTGTCATTTCTGTTCTTTAAAAATTTAACTTGTTAAAGAAAAGGGCTAAACTCTTCATAAGAGTGTAAGATATATAAGATAATCAATAACTAATATTTGATAGTTAATATTAATAATTAATATATATTTCGTTGCTTATGGTCATTAGCAATCGAAAGTTTGTATTTATTTATTTGGAATACTAGTGTTAAAACCCGTGCGATGCACGGCAGTATGATGTTATTTATTTATTGGATGAAATGTATACAGTTATTAAAGTTATACGATAATTAACTTACAATTTAATCATGCAGTTAACTAATTAACAGTTAACTGTGTGTTAAGTATAACATATGAAAAAATGAATTGAAAAGTTAATCAATATACTAAAGGTATTAATATAACTAATTTAAATAATGAAACAAACAATAATAATTAATAATGGTCATTAACTTATTTAATTTATTTTATTAATTTTAAGGAAATAAAAAAAATTAGCAACTAATGATAGTCATTAATTCAATCAATTTAGTTAACGTTTGCAATTAATCCAACTTTTATGATATACAGAGACACATCAACGATGTATATATGAAGAAAAAAATTTAAAAGGATTATATACTTGACACTTTAAACTTTTATATACATTACAAATTATTATTAAAATTATATAAATAAATTGATATCCACTGTTAGCTATTATTAATAGATACTTATTATTTCTCACCAACAATTTTCAAAATTACGTGAAATAAACGTATCCATACATGGTTGGAACATGGAAGTTGACAAAGACGTTTGTGTCCTTCGTATCTACACGTCACCATGGAAACCAGCATGGCTATTACTTTTTAATTAATAAGAATGTGAAGTTAGTTAAATAAATAAATGCGTTTGACTTGTAATAGATAACGTGAAGGGTTAACTCCGTGAAAATATAGAGTATTAACCGTTGAATTTTATAGTATGTACGTGATAAAATTGATTGGTTATTGTATATAGGGTGTTCTTGAAAGATTAATTGAAGATTTGGTTAACTGAAATATTAGTTCAACATATTTTTAACCTAAATCGAAATTGAAAAATTCAGTTTACAGATCATTGGTTAACTAATTTTTCTGTTTGATTATTCGGCTAACCCATTAACCGTTTATTAATTAATACTTATTTAGAAATTAAGTAATAAAATACAAATACACACTTGTCAATAGGTATTCATTATTTTTTAAACATTTTAGTTGATCGTCTAATTATCAAATGATAAACATTTAACCTATAACAATTGTGTATCTATGTTGTATGCAGCAAAAATCCATCTATATTTACACTAAAATGAGTTTCAAAGAAATATAAATTGTGTAGTCCAAGTAAAAGAGTAATTATCTATCTATAAGTATAATATATATATATATATATACATACACACATATTTACAATATATATAAATTTATCTGTTTTTTGGTTAATCCTTCGTGACAAATTCGTGAACGAAACTGCAATGGAAAAATTGAAAAAATAAAGGTTCGATTAACCAAATAGAAAAACGTAAAAAAGTTCAGTTGGCTTAACCTATAATTTGGTTCTTTAAACGGTTTTCGGTTTGATTTTTTAATTTTGGAATATTTTGAACACTTCTAATTGTATGGACGAAACTATTAATTTTTAACATTATACGTATAAAGTAATATATAAAGCAAGTAAACAATTATTTTTTTTTTTTCTGTTAACATTAAAATCCACATGAGTATCTATGTCATTATATTCATGACCCGTCATTATTCAATTATGTTTATAAAGCTAATATTATAATTTCTCGGTGCTTGGTGGGATTAAAAGAAAAAAGAAAATATGTTAACCTGTTGTAAACTAAACTTATTAATTAGACGATGAATAGTTCACTTGGGGATTTGTAATAACTTAAATACCTTCGTTTAGTTCGATCGACTTTGGTCTCCTATGTTTATAATTAATTTATGTCCTACAAAAATTATTTTATAGCGTAAAATTAAGACTTCGTTTATTTTTGCAAATCTCACTTGTTGAAAAACAAAAATCAGAAGGGGTAATATGAGAGAGTTTCTTATAGAATATAATTAATATTAATTGTAATAATGGTAAGGTAGTATCTCGTTAGTGCATGTGTTCTCTCTTTTTATCTTTTTCACTTTTAATAATCAATTTTCAAGAACATTTCTCACTATTAAAACAAAAGGAAAAACTCAGATCCAAAATTACTCTCCGATGATGCATCTTCTTCTCCAACCAACATACGCTCGCCTTTTCCGGCGAAAACACATCACCTTTTCCAGCGAACGCACGTCGGCCCCTCCGGCTGTTGAACTGCATCCTCTCCGGAAAATAACCCGCTTCCTCTTCTTCGGCGACGACATGCGTTGCCTTCTCCGGCGACGAACGCTGATCTCTCTAATGAACTTGTTGTATTATCAATTAGTTGTGTATTATGTATGTATTTTCTTGTGTACTAATACATATACGTTGTGTGTATATGTACGTAATTTTGTGTTTATTAACAGGTTATTATTTGTGTTATTTGATTTGTTTTGATAATCTGCAAGTAATTTTTGAGAGTGTAGATGAAATTAGCGTTGAGATTTTGATAAAATCGAAACTTTTATAAGTGAAGTGGTGACTTAGGGGTTGCACCAACCACCATTGTTGTTTGGTAAAGAGGTGTTTTGTGGGTTATAGTAAAAGAGCAGTGATTGAAATGGACTCCAATAATCACCACTAGCATATCCAAGTATTTTTTTATATATAAATATAAGTTTGTGTATCAATGTTATAATTTGTTTATAACGTGCTTTTATTAAAGACGTAACATTTTTTTCATGAAATTATGAACTAAAAGTGGTTTCAAATTAAAGAGTACAATTTGGTATGATATTTTATCACAAAAGATTGCTCAAATAAAAGATATATTAAAATTAAAATTGGCAGGGATTAAAAACTAAAATTGATATAAATGTTGAAATATGACATATATGACATATAAATGTTGATATAAAAAATTACACAATAAACAAAAATGGGTAACATTTTTTCATAATACTTACATTTTTATAAAAAGGTTATTTTTAGTCGGACAAAAAATATACGTGCAGAATGCACATCTTACATCCAGTTTTACTATAGGTTAATTAAAAACCAGCAGTTATTTAATGTTTACTGTGTGAGTTAAGAAACACACAGGCAAATTGGCAATTACAAATCTTGTTGCATCATTAATGCAAAGATCTTATTTTCGTTATTGTTGGGGGTGGGGTTGGGAGGGGGGTTAAGACTTAAGAGGTCTCTCTTGTTGGAGATAGGGTCAAAGTAAAGGTAGTTAATTTGGGTTTTGGACAGTATGGAGGTGGGCCAACACATCCAAAGGCCTAACTGGAAAATTAACTAAATGGGCCCACGTTTGAAAATGAAATATTAATTAAAATATAAGCTTTTATGGGCCCACTATATGTATTTTGTTATGTTTAGAGGTGAGCAAAATCGGTTTTGGCTCAAATCGAAACTAGTTTTCAAAACGAATCGGTTTGGGTCAACTCCGATCAAAATCGGTTTTGATTCAAACCGGATCGGATTGAAACCGGTTTGGTTCGAAAAAAGTCCAAACCGGTCAAACCTGTTTGAAACCGATCCGTAGGATCTCAAACCTGTCAAATCCGATCAAACCGGTTTCGGATTCCGATCCGGTTTTTTTGGCAGCTCTAGTTACACTTAAGTTTGCTAACTTGTTCAAAACAGTTCCAAAGTTATATTGGGTAAACTTTATAACTACATGGATGGATCATGGATGAGATTTTTGGAGAACAAATTTGGTATCTAAAGTTTGTGGGTGACAACATTTGAGATATGATTCTTATCAACAAGAAGGCAATTCTAAGATGCTCTAGTAAAACAATAAATAATGTTGAAAATGATACTTTTGTTAGTAAGTCTTATCTTGTAGAGAAAATAACCAATCACTTCTTGTACAGATATTTGTAAGTATACGAGGAAGTTTTAGCAATGAAATGAGAAGTGATACACTTGAAAACTTGCTATATGATGTGAGATGATGAGGGTGAAAATGTCATTTTGATGTATTAAATGAATTCAATAGAACAACGAATTGGTGTTTATTGATATTTCTTAAATTTGTGATTTATATAAGTAAATAAGATAAGATAAGATGTGTACATTTGGGATGAAATTGAAATTAACAATTTAATTTTATACAAAGAAAGTTCAAAGGAAACTTAATTAGGCACCACACAAATACATTAATCATTAAAAACACCGATTATAAACATTTCCTAAATGTAATCTTAAAAGCAAAATTCTATGAAGTGATACATTTATGTAGTGTCGAAAACCTGTGTATGAAATGCTTGTACCTTCTCCGTTATTTTGTTAAGACTTTCAACCATTATAAGATAAGAAAGCAAATTTGAGAAGTGGAAATACGTCGATTTCACCTTTGGAAAATCTAAAACGTTAGAAGGTACGTTCGTACATGTGGTCTCACAAAAGTTCGAGATGATAAGAAAATACCTACTCGAACATTAGGACCGAAAATGTAGGACAAAATGAGACTTTATGCAATCATACGCCAAAAGCAAAGTGTGAGGCTTTTTGTTCAAATGTCCAAATCATTCGAACCAAACCATATAACGAACATGTCGATGATTAGGGAGAATTAAAATACGTATTTACAAAATACCAATTGTTGTTTTTTTAAAACATGAAACAGCTTTTTATTAAAGGCCAAAATTAGTACACACCATGAAATAACATACGAGAATTATATAAGAATGCCTTTTCCGTTTACTTAATCTTTCATAGATCAAGGTCATCAAACCACACATAACCTCAAGTGCGGCAACTTTATTTTGAGAGGTTAAATGTGAAACATTTAAATACTTGGAGGGTTAAGATGTAAAATAATAAACTGATACTATTGTTTTTACCACACATAACTTAATTATGTTTGTTTAATTAATGGAGTGAATGCACATACTAGTATACAACTATCCAATAACCGATCATCATAAATATATGTATGCCAAAAAATGCATTTATTTTAATAAATAGATAAGTATAAGTATAGGTTTTAATATGGATATGGATAAGAGCATTCTCATCCATGAATCTCTGATATACGTATGAGGACATGCACCAATCAAAGGTCATCCAATTTATATGGATTCTCATGCATAAAGATGAGAAATAATTAAGTAACTCCTTATCACTAATCTTATCCCTTAGAATATCTTATTTATTAATAATATCCACGTATATATATAGAGTATGAATTAAATATATATATATGGAAAGGATTCATAGGGAAGCTTCAAAATTTAGGGAAGGAGGAAAATAAATCTTAGCCTTTGATTTTTTTATTAAAAAATATTTTTAACATTCATTGGTGATGAATGTTAAATTTTGAAATTTTTTGTAATTTTTAAAATTCATTTATGATGAAATCAATGGTTGAGATTTACTTCCCTCCTTCCCTAATTTTTTTGCTTCCCTATTGATCCCTCCCCTATATATATAATAGCTGATATATATATATATGAAAAGGATCCATAGGGAAGCTTCAAATTTTGGGGAATGAGGGAAGCAAATCTTAGCCCTTGATTTTTTCATAAAAAAACGTTTTTAACATTCATTTGTGATGAATGTTAAATTTTGATTAACATTCATCACAAATGAATGTTAACAATATTCATTTATGATGAAATCAAGGGTTGAGATTTGCTTCCCTCCTTCCCTAATTTTTTTACTTCCCTCTTGATCCCTCCCCTATATATATATATATATATATTTTTTTAAATTATTAGATATTAGTAGTATATTAAAGAAAGAAGCTCAAACAAGCGAGATGCAAGAGGCCATAAAGAATGTATAGTATCAACATATATATATATATATGGTTGGGATCAGGAGGGAAGAAAAAGAATTAGGGAAGGATGGAAACAAATCTCAACCATTGATTTCATCATAAATGAATTTTAAAAATTACAAAAAATTTCAAAATTTAACATTCATCACCAATGAATGTTAAAAACGTTTTTTAATAAAAAAAATCAAGGGCTAAGATTTGTTTCCCTCCTTCCCCAAATTTTGAAGTTTCTTTATGGATCCTTCTCATATATATATATAACTCTTATTAAGCATTTAACACTCTCTTTCTTAAAACTTGAAAAAGGATATCGGAAATTACCATTTTATCCCTTCACTTATTAATTACATAAATCATTTAATTAATATTATATTTCACATAATACGTTTAAATATCTTATTTCTTCTTTTATATTATAATATTGAATTTACAATTATAATAATTTAAATTATTATAAAAAAATCACTTTCATTAAAAAAGTATAAATTATTATTGCATTTAGGTACCATTAAACATTTGTCTCTCAATATCAACATTGAAATTTTCACCCGCTGCTATGCGCGAGATTCGACGCTAGTATATATTATATAACTTAAAGTTAGGGGATGTAAAAGAATTACCAAATGTTCAAATACAACGCATAAGACTGTTTGACATGATGTTATTCTTGTTTAACTAAGGGCACTTTTTAAAGATTGTAATCTAACATATAAATTTAATCGAGGTAGGAAATGAAAGATCGTTTGCAAAATAAATGACTTAATATTCATTCAGTTTCTATATATAATTTTAACAGATTGAACATCCAATCTCTTTATCGTATAAAATTAAATAACGAGTTCCATTATAGTGCAATGTTACTTTTCCTTCTTCTCTGTTTATATCTGCCCTTTAGTTATATGCAAGAACACACACCATGCAACTCACTTGTTCACTTACGTTCGTAAATGTTTTATCAATTCTTTTAAAGGATATCGTCTTCACTCAATATATCTTTTGCATCTTTAATACCAAGAAAGACATCAAACTTTTTACACAGTTGGGTTCCTTCTCTTTTGTTTGTTGAACATGTGTTGTGGTTAGCTTAAAAGAATATAAATTAAACCGGTCAAATATAAGAATCAGCATTAGGCCTTCTTTTTAATAGGAAGGGAACACTAAACAACAAAGAGAAAATTATTAAAATGATCAACTTTGACCTTTGATACTTAAATATAGACTAAATTTTGCAATATATATAAAATGTTTAAGAATCTCACTGTATCATATCAATTTTGAAGTGAAATGTAGTGTAAAAATATTTAGTATTTTGTTCAAAATAAAAAACAAGTAATTCGTTCAAATTTTGTTTCAAAGATAGCTACAATTCGTTATAACCTTCTCAGTTATTTGGCCGCCATAGATTATTGAAAAAATATTGGCGAAAAGTCATAGAAGAGTGACGCTCAAATTCCTAACAATTTGCTCAAATTTCAAATAATTCACTCAAACAAAAAAATACTAAAAGTCACTCGAATGTCAAGAAATTCGCTAAAATCGTAAAAAAAAAAACACCACAATTTGCTCAAATTTCAAAAAGTTCGCTAAAAGCAAGAAAAAAAGACTACCATTCACTCAAATGTCAGAAGTTCGCTAAAAAAAAAAAAAAAAAAACAACACTACATTTGATCAAGATTAACGTGATGGAGCGAAATTCTTGATGATGCTAAATATATTGCAAAATTTTATCTAGATGTAAACATAATAGGTCAAATTTGACATTTTGATAATTTTCTCTAATATACTACATAAGCATCTGAATATTTGTATATGGGTCCAAAAACTTAAATAGAGAATACAAAACTGGGTTTTAAAAGAAAAGGTATAGCATATTCATATATAATGGGCATTTGGAATTTTGAGACCCTATAAAAATGGGCCGGTGTAGCTGGACAGCCTGCACAGTTCCAGGGCCGGGTCTTCTCTTTAATACATAGGGATTGAATATTTTTGAAATACTAAACCAACTATAATCAAGTTAAGAGAAAATCATCGTATTGGTCAAGTATGACCGTTGTTGTCCTATTTTGGACAAAATCCATCCATAATAATATCCGAAATGGTCAACTTTTTCGCTAGAAAAAGGTAATGAATAGCCAAAATTAAAGGAAGTATAGGTAACATTTCGCTCCATAAAATATTTCCTTTAAAAATATATTTCGCTCCAAATGAAAAAATGGGGTGCAAGTCTAGCAAATTCTCTTAAATAGAAGGGCCAGAGCGATAATAGGTGAAATGACATATTTGGGCGAATCTGAGCAAAAATGAAGGCACAGAATAGGGTTTTTGTTTCAATTGACGGGCGGCGGCTACGGTCGGTGTACGAAATAAAACGGTTGTAGTGGAGCGAAATAACATGGTGACGGTGGTGGTGGGGGTGAAGGGTGAACGGCAATGGTGGATTTGTTATTTACAGTGGCGGTGAACCACGATTCAGGCGAAGGTTGTGGTGGATTTGCTATTTAGAACGGCGTAGGTGGTCAGTTGTGGCTTTTCAGGCGACAATGGTGGTATTCAAGGGTTTTTCAATTGACGGTGGTGGAGGTAGTGGTGGTTCAGGGGACGGTGGGGCGAAATTTCGCTCAAATTCAAAAACGGTGCGAAATGTACTGTAACTTTTTTTTTTTAACCGTGTTACACAAGGAGAAAATGAAGGAGATGAAACACCTCAAAATATAAACCGCGTTGATTTTTAACCGTGTTGCATCACTTATCTGATATCAAACCCTAAGCGCAAATTAACTTGCAAATGGAACATAACTTAAAAAAACGGCCTTTTTTTGTTTTTACTTTATTCTTTAACTGCCAATTACTGTACTGAAAACATTATAATATTTTTAATTCGATTTTATACATGGTTACGTATTTTTTTTTGGTAAAATGAAAATTAAACGTTGAGCTAGTAAGTCATAAGTTACCTATATAACAAGGAGGATTTGTTCTCAAGTTTTGTAAAGAAACAAAAGGAGAAAAATGAAGGTGAAAGGAAAGAAAGGAATTCAAATCTTTCCAATTTAGAAGGAAAGATAGGAAGGAAAATTAGGCAAAAATAATCAATTCTTTTCTTTTATTTTCTTTCCTGAAAAACTAGGGAACACACTTACTTTTTATTTTCCTTTCGATTACTTTTTTTTCTCTCCGAAATAAAACTCTGGAATAGAATGGAAGTGATTTTGCACAGTTATTTTGTCAAGCTGTCACGAATAAGTGATGCACACGTGATGCCAATATCGCATCAACTCATCGATTGTTGGACGTGACTTGGTATATGTTATAACTTATAAATAATATATAAGGATGAATGTTTTTAATTTAAAGTGAGTAGTCTTATTTTTATTAATCAATATAAAAAATACAAAAGAGAGGAGTAACAAATAATATAGTAAAATATATATAAGAAGAGTTAAAAAATGTTTAGGTTGAAAAGCATAAACATATTTTTCTTAGAGAGAAAACATCTCACTGAATACTTTAATTTCAGTACTTCTTTTTCAAAATACATTAACCAGCCAAATCGTTCATATGCCACGAAATATCCCTAAAGCGAGAACACCTAATGGCTTTTAAAAAATCTAAACATGTAGTAAAATGGCACTTCGCATTTTAGTAGAATTTTACGAGTGACAATAGCATACTTTTGCTTCTATATTTTATGTGCGGCTTGTCCATCTCCAAAGGGATGAAACCAATTTATAGAGAAAAAAAATAAAGACATCTTAAAAGACTTTGTAAATGCAAATAGCATACTCATCGAATGCATTAAAAATATCTTTATAAACAAATGAAGGTTACAATGTGACATTTAAATGTGTTAAATGAGATCAAATTGAAACTACATTGACATTCACTCTTACAAGTTATAAATTTAGTTTAAAATTTAAAAATTGAGACAATTTAAACTCTTCGAACTCTTAAATAACTTTGACTCTTACGTGATGTTTATTGACTCTTCTGAATCGTGTGTGACTCTTCCGAACCTTGTGCGACTCTTACAAATTGGTAAATCAAAAAACTTTCAGTAGAATGTAATACAAAAATATAGAGACATAACATAAAAAAATGACAATAATCAATTAAATTAATCATTTATGTAGATTGCTGGTCAACCACTTCATTATCAACTAAAATCATGTTTTACTTCTCGTAAAAATAAAAATATTAAACAATAATAAAAAACATTTACATATAAACATATAGGGATCTGTTCAAATAAAATAATTTTTATTGTAAAACATATAAGAAAATATGTGAAGCTGATACGTGTCAAATATTTATTTAAATTAATTATAGTAATACAAGGGTATTTTCACCCTCTCATAACTGATTTCCTACTTTTAATCCCTAACCCGTTAATTTCCACCAAAACCTTTGCTACGGGAAAAATCCACAGTTGTCATCTCCTCCTCCCATAAGCCTAATCTCCATTTCTTTCTCCTTCAAACTATCGACCTCTCCCTTTTCTTTTGCTTGTCTCTTTGTCTTCGACTAAACCACATCATACCGCAACCAACAAAATTGATGCCACCTAGCAAAACCCTAGCCGCAACCAACAAGTTCATTCATGGAAGATTTTGTTTTGATTAGGGTTTTGATGTTTTGATTAGGAAAAATCGAAAAAGAAGATTTCTATTTTGATGTCCGACAAAAAAATTATATATATTCTAATTTTCCAATGTTGATGTTTTCATTTTTTGATGGTTACCATCTAATGATGTTCTAATGTTCATTTTAGTATTATATTTATATCACCTTTAGTTCCAATAGACTTCCATGACTGCCTTTACTGTCCAGCATCGTCGTCGAAGTTAATGTATGGATCAGAAGCTTATCGTCTTTCCACACAAGCCCTAAATTTCGATTTCTTCTCTAGTGAATCGAAAAAAAAATTATGTGCATCAACATAACTTTTTGCAAATGAATTAGTTAATCTAGTTTTTAATGTTTTTGATGTTCTATAAACTTGTTGTCTATCAAATTTGAATATAAAATAAATTAGATGTATTGTGCATCAATAGATTATAAAATTCTCTTTATAATATTAGTATTATATTGTTAATGAAAGTTGGTGTGCATCAAGAAAGAATATACTGTGCAACAACTATTTTTAAAACGTTTGCAACAATTTCTTAATATATGTATTTGATTTTTGACGCGCACCAACTTTTCAAGATATGTGAATAAATTTCATACTATGTACATTTTTAATAGTCAACAAAGCCAACCATTTTTATGAAATCTTTGTAACGATTGTTTGTAAATGATCTTGATATGCCTGACAACCATTTTTATAAATTTAAAAAATCGTTTTAATTCAATCAATATTTATGATTGTCCATTTTAAAATTAGAAATAATTAGAGCATGTGACACCTTGTTTTCAATATAAGGAAGCTTTCGGGTTTGAGCCTTACATCTAGCGATATGAATCGTCATCCGTGCAAACATGGAGATGTAAACGCCTTGAGCCATGAAAATCATTATGTCGGGCTTTGTAACATAACCTACACGACACATGTGTTCATCAAAGTTCTAATTAGTGGTTGCACATTACGGCCTTACACAAATATCTTATTTCGTGAGTGTTTTGGAGAATTGGCCCAATCTCGCAATGGTGGACCCACCATACTCACTAGGTGAACCCTCCAAGGGTGATCCGTGACCATCACCCCGACAACTATTGTGTTCGACTCATTAAGAGACATTTTAAATTTTCACGTATCTTAATCCTCCAAGGGTGTGATCGGTGATCATCAGTCTCGCGACTACCATGTTGGGTCCATTATACTATGAATACTTCAGTCTTAGAATCACCACAATTTAGAATGTACATGCTACAAAAATTAGACCCAAAGCAGCTCGCATATAAATGTTGTACATTTAGCCAACAACTAACAAATTTTTTTAACTGGTATGATAAGTTCATGATTTGTTGTACTTGATTAAACCTACATTTGTAACATGTAGGTTTATACATTCAATTATATATTTTTTAAAAATTTAGAAAACTTGAGAAGAAATCAAAACTACTATATATAAAGTAAAGTTTCACTATTATACTGTAATTTTATTGTCTAAACTCAAACTAAAAATGAGCTTAAGCTAAAAATAATCAAAATTATTTGATAAAGACCTTTAATATGATATATATTGTGGTATCGACTTCTATAAAATGAAATAATTCTAACTTTTATTATTTTTGAATAGAACTCGACAAAAATGTAAAGATGTGGTGTTATCCTGTAATTTTGTACTATCTTACAAATTTATCCCTCGGTTACTACAAATCTTGCCACGTGTGAGTAAGATCCAATTACCCGCCAACACTATCGGCCTTTACAATCGACACGTGTGCAATTACAACGTAACACGTGTCATCTCCCACCTCTTTTTTCACTGGAATTTGGCAAACTTTGTAACTAAAAGAATCAAATCTTGTCACAAAACACACACAAGTGCCCAAGTACGTACACAAAGTTGTTAGAAAATGGGACATAATTTGGAGACACGATCGTTGTTCGATGAATTGAAAAGTTTCGATAGGAAAGGCGGGTTGTTTGATTTAGGTCATCCACTTCTTAATCGTATGGCTGAAAGTTTCGTTAAGGCGGCCGGTGTATGTTATTATTAATATCTTACCATTTCAATACATACAATTATAAAGATTAAATTGTTGTTGTTATTTTATATGCAGATTGGAGCTGTACAGGCAGTTTCACGAGAGGCGTATTTCACCGCTGTGGAAGGTGAGCTCCACATATTGTTTTCGAGATTTATGAATTTTTTAAAATTTAGAATTGTGTTTTATTGAAATGGATATTAGTCAACAAATTGTATATGGGTATTGGCGCCTTTGATTGAAGAATGTTCCCCGCCTTTTTCCTCCCCAGCAGTATACCACGCATAACAACATATTTCATATATTGGTCGAATATATGTGTTATATAGGCATTTTCATTTACAATATGAAACTGTCGTGCTATACAAATCGTTTTCAATTGGTTAATCAATTTTGGGGTGTAACTACTCATTGCATTACTTCGCATTTTTTATCACATATATATGCGAAATACAATTACAAGGTTTTTGAGACTAAAGTGGGGATGGTAGATAAGATGGGAAATTAATCAAATTTGTATGTATTGTCAAATGCATTACTGTAATTAAGTTCTTGACTTAATTTTCATAAGGAGGTGCAGGTGGAGACTCTAGTTCCATTCCCCCAGAAATCCCCCAGAAGAAACATCACCTCTCAGGACTTAGAGGTATATATATGTATCTTACTATATACTCGGACCATATCTAGTTATGGAGCACAAATAATCTCATTTAATGTGTGCAATCACTTATCGTTGGATTTATTGTTGATTTTCAGGAGAAACAAACAGAAACTCCGTTGAAGCGTTGGTACGTTGTTGCCACCAATAAACCAATCTATTTTTGTGCACGTGTTCCTGTTTTTAGTATGGAAACACATCCTTGGAAACGATTTAGAGGCACTTTTGACTTTCTTTACACTGATTTTCATTGTTTTTATGAGGTTTAATATTTTTCAGGTCAAAGGCACAGGGAAAGAATCTCTGCAATGGGGTAAACACGCCCACCTTAGCTCATATATGGCCGAACCAATTGTATCAAGATTTTAATTGTTGTATGCTAATGGTTGATATTCACAACCTCAGGTCTGGCTGCTGGGATGTATTCAGGTATTACCTATGGATTAAGAGAGGCACGTGGAGTTCATGATTGGGTAATTGCTCAAAACTCTAGCCCGTTTGTATTTTGATTTCTAGTATTGAACCTATAGATGTATTTAATCCCTACTATACAATGATTAACACGTTCATTTCAATTTTTCTCAGTTTTTGTTTTTTCACCATTCATATGAATATTTGTACCAATTAAATATTTAGCCTTATATTTTAGGCACGCGAGATATTTTTCTTTTATATTAAATAGTTGGCCTAAGAGTTGTGCATTATATGTGTAATGGATTGCGCTTTGTATTTGGTGTGCAGAAAAGCAGTGCAATGGCAGGAGCCATAACTGGTGCGGCTTTAGCACTAACGTTTGATGATTCTTCTCATGAAGATATTGTACAAGGTGCTATCACTGGTGCGGCTATATCAACGGCTGCTAATCTTCTCACTGGAATATTTTAGGCGTCTTTATCCTAGTATTGGGCTTTGCAGTGTTTGCTTCTAGTCATATTTTGTGCAAAATGAGATGTACAACATTTCTGCATAATCAGTTAGTTAATTAAGATCTTCATGTTTTTGTCTTCCTTAATTGTTACTACCCAAATACGAAGAGTTTTGAAGCTGCCGTGTTGATTTTTATGTTTATTTGGGTTGATAAGAATGACCATTATCGGGACTATGAACGCTTCATATGTGGTCTGAAAAGTGAGTTGGAGGACCACTATTGCAAGTAAAGATGAGATCGTAACTTCTTTATTGTCTACAACAAGAAGTTAAACTTTAAAATTTTTAAATAAACCTAAACAAAACAAATTATAATGATTAAATAAAATAAAATAAAGGAAAGATTAAAGATTAAATATACCTCAAGAAACCATGACGATGATCGACCTCAAATTGAATAGTGAAAACAGAAAGATGAAAAATGAAAACATGAAAACAGAAAGATGAGATGAAAGATGAAAAATGAAAAGGAGAGGATGAATATGAGGTTTAAATGGTAAAAAATAAAAATATTATAACTTCTTTCTAAAACATACGAACATGCAATCATGGATTGATGTATCGATCGATACGCGTTATATAATGGATGGCCGGTCAAATGGATTGATGTATCGATCGATACGTGTTATATAATGGATGGCTGGTCAAAGAGGTTGATCGACTGTTAGTCCAAAGTTCATCGTTTTTAAAATTTCGATTTGTATAAAATTAATATATTTTTTTATTAATTTTAATCATGCATAAATGTGAACGAAATTTTGATTTGAATAAAAATAATTTTTTATTAAATTTTGATCATGCATAGATATGACTACTTCTAATTAGTGATTGAAGGTTTGATCGAATTAATTGCTTTCGATATGAATATATTGATATAGGGATTAATTAATTAAATTAACGAATTAACTAGTATTAGACATTCTCATTTAATGGTTCGATTTTGAATTTTTATATGATGATTGAACAGATCGAAAGTCTATTCTTAGTAGATTAATTTGATAATTGTGTTAGTCAAATGATTATTTTCTTAATTAGAATGTTAAAAGATTAAATTTGTGATTATCTCTATCAAGCTGGACAAGTATAACAATAGTTTTTTTCACGGTGGATATCGCATTCAACGAAAGAGAGAAGCAGGGCACGTGTTTTTTTATTAAAACCATCCAATCATTTCTTGACACAATGATGTCCTATCGTAATATCATGGTGCTCATCACATTGGAAAGTCTAGTATTTACCAGAGGTAAATAATTATTCAATAAATAGTTATTTTACCTCTTGGCAATATATATATATATATATAGTATATAAATAAATATTTCAATTAATAGAAATTAATTAAAGAATTATTATATTTACTATTGTATTTATAAATACTTTAGCTTCTTGAATAAATGTTATGTCAATTTAAATAAGAATAACACACATTAATTCAAAAGACGACTGAGTCGATATAATTTAATTCAAAATTATATTTATTGAACAACTTTCCTTTATTGCTTTACAATAAAAGTTGGTTACCTGATTGTTATGCTCATCAAAAGAGTTAAAGACTTTAGCTTTTACAATAAATCACCATGTCAAATTTAAGGTAGAACTAACATATAATAATTTAAATTACAAATTCGTTTAGAATAAATGGTTATTTTCAATCCAAAACTACATTACTCGCGTTACTTCATTTTAAAGTTTTAGGTATCATTCAAGTTTTGATATACGCTTATCTTTTAAGACAATAAACTGCACCATGAAAATGGAGAAAGTTGAAACTTAGCGGAATATGAATAAATCTTATTATTATTATTATTATTATTATTATTACTGTTATTATTATTACTCTACGTGTACTCTTGCATGAAACAAGACATTCATTCTTATGTGAACCCGTTTTTTTTATTTCCAGGTAAAACCTCCTTGAAGTATCAACTAATGGGGGATGAGTGATATTCCAGTCCTCTATGTTTACCAAGTGGTAAATGACTATTCCAACAATGGTGATATGGATAATGTTATAATATATTTTCTCATATACTAACTGAATGTAAAATAAACTCAATGAATTGCACTTGGTGAAATTCTTAACTCAATATTGTACAAGCACGTGGTCTTTATTTCGAAGTTTGATTTCAATTGTATATTTTTTTAACTGAACAATTAAATTTCAACTTTTATTTTCTCAAGTTATGAAACACTCCTTTGATATATAGATATAGCCTTGCACATTGAACCATATAACATTATAAATAGAGTTTTTCAAAACAACAACATTAGCGTGTTATTATTATCAGCATTGTTATTGTTGTTGTAACAATATTAATTTTACAAGTATCATCTTCAACAACAACAACAATAATGTGATACATTTTGTTAATACTGTAACATTATTTTTCTATTTAGTTAGTTTTTTAACAATACCAAATCTATAATAATGTTATAAACATATATCTCTATCAATACAAAAACAAAACAAATAATCAGTTATCTGGTTATAAACTTAGATGTATACATCTTTATATAAATTTACACACATGTAAGTAGTAAATATGTTGTCATTTTTTAATGTGATCATAGAGTTATTTAGATTAGATATAAGTAAAAAAACATGGATTCAGCGGAAACTAATTTATCTGAATAAGTACTAGAATGAAAGAGATATAAGATATAAACCCACAATATCTTATTTGGATATATTAAAGTTAAAAGAAGTTCAATATAATTAAAACATGTATATCTTCTATTACTATATATAAATGTTTAAATTTAACTATACACAAAACAATGTGTCTTAATACATTGATTCTTAAATTATATATTAATATAGTCATCACATGTAACATATATTGTTATTCCGCCGCATCGCGCGGGTTAAAAATGCTCGTTTAATAAAATCTATCGGTGAACAGCAAATCCTTGGCCGCTAATGATATATATATGTATATATATTCTATTGCCGGCGTTGACCACGACCTCCATCGTTAACTACGAACTCCATCGGAGAAATCAATGAGATCAATATACTAGTCCGTCGGAACATTAATCGTTCTACAGTAAGTTTCGGAATGAATTTGGTATATATGTTGCTGTATCTGATATACGAATGCGTAGTTAAAAATTAGGGTTCCTTAATAAATTCACCGATCACATATTCCTAGCTTAGTAATATATTGTTGTTGTTATATTTTACAGTAGTATTCTTTAACAAAATAATTATAGGCAAGATAACGAATTGATGACCATACTGTTACTATATACTGATCATATTTTGTTAAAGTTAGGGTTACTTGTATCTATAGGTTATTGTTTTGCTTAGTATCTCACTTAAATTTCCTCGTTAAAATTTTATGCCTACAGAAAGAGAAAAAAAGAGGTTCAGTATTTTTCTCTGTAATAGAGGAGTAAGTTGCAGAGAGTTAGTGCTTAGAAGGTGAGACTATATTAGTTTGTCGCAATTGTAATATTGATCGTTAATATCTCTTCCGAGGATTGCAACATTTTCTTTCTGCCTCTTAAAGACATGACTAATAGCCACAGGGTTCTTGTCCTAGGTCATGACTTGTGGATTGTAATTGTTATATGATGGAGGAGTGCCAAATGTTGTACAATTGTACAACCTTAAAGAATCATAAAGTAATAGAATCCTTATTTTGTCTCAAACCTACTTGTTTCAATTTTGTGATATGTCGGCCCAAGACAATAAGAGTAAAGTAACAGACAGTTAGTAGTCTTATACTCTTATTGCGGTTGGATGTTGAAGTATGATTTCATATTATATTTTTGTAAATAATAGTATTTGGTACCATTAATCTTATATGTTAGTGATTTGTTTGACGCATTAGTACTTACTTTTGATTTCCTTGGAGTGAGATTTAGTTATATGGCATAAAGTCATACATGCCCTGTATAAGATATTATGATGATTGAATCGTGATCAAGGTTGTAAAACTTACTAGGCGGGGACTAATCGGCCGAGACCTTGTAGGGACTAATTGGATTGGACTTTTTTTTTACATTTAAATAATAAATTTCAAAATTATGTGTAATTATAGAATAGAACCCTAAACATAAACATACACATAAACATAATTGTCTAGAAACATAAGCATAAACATAAGCATAATTGTCCAAAAACATAAACATAATCGTTCAATTGTTCAAATACTTCAAGTTTGACCAAGTTTAAAATGTTGACCAAGTTTGAATTTGACCGATGAATCCCGACTTTGATTGAATAATCCTGACTTTGACCCGTTGACTGATGTTGACCACCGTTGACTGACTTTTAAGTCTGATTAAGGCTAGTTGAGTTGGAGTAGCCCAAAATTCCGATTAATCGGGGATTAATCCCGACTTTTACAGCCCTGATCCTGATTGATCTTCATAATCCATATCAGTTTTCTGCCTAAACATATTGTAAAGTGTCATGTATGAATTTTCATGTTACTTGAATGGTTTTTTGCCATAATCGATACGAGTATATGTTTTTTCTTTGTATTTAGGGAATTTGAATAACTTCTGAAACTTGTGATCAGTTCTTTTCTGCAAGCAACAAGGACCATGTCAGATAAAATGAAAGCTGCAGCCTTATCGGCAGTTACTAAAGGGCTTAGTCGTGTTCAAGCCGAACGTGCGACAGCAAATGCAACGCGAAATGTAAATGCATATGGACAAAAGGAAGAAGGACCAAGTAGATGGCAAGAAAAGAAAGAAGCAAAGACACAAATGTATCTGGAAAGTACTGAAAAGCAAGCAACTTTGAATCAAAAACGATGTCAGAAGTGTCGCCAAACGGGTCACTGGACATACGAGTGTCAGAAACCGTCACCAGAAAAGCCCAAACTGGAAACTGGGTTGTCCTTTTCGTGTGATATGGATAGCGTCAACATGAAAAAAGAGGAGAAATATGAAAAGGGTTTGAAGAGGAAAAAGGATAAGAGTAGTAAAAAAAGAAACAAGAAAAGAAAGCATAGGTCTAGGTCTTCTTCGGAGTCCTCTGATTCTGAATCTGATGACGAAAGGAAAAGGAAAAGAAAAAGTCATAGGTCTTCTTCAGAGTCCTCTGATTCTGAATCAGATGTTGAAAGGAAGAAGAAGAGAAAAAGGCATAGCCGAAGGTCTAATCGAGATCGATAGTGTGATTAAATAGTTACGTTATGTATGTAGTCTTTTAGACTAACTGGTAATGTTGGCCTTTGTTTTAGGTGGTGCTATCACCATATGTCGTGGGTTAAAACAATGTTCCATGAACAAATTTCTACTCATTTCAAATGTAAGTCATAGTAGATTTTAGAGATATCATGTACTATTGTTACATGACTACAAAAAGCAAGGATCCAAATCTTCGTAATATGATAGTTCAAGTCAGTTCAAGTCTACACAAGATGCTCTATCGAAGAATATCAAACATATGTTTATGTAAGTTATCTCTTTTATTTTGCCATTACGGGCAAGTTATCTTTTATTCTTCTCTTGTCTTATTCGTTACTCTTACAACCTAATAAAAACGGTAATGTGGGTTTAGATTTAGCTCATTAAATATCTGTTTGCTCAATAGTTAAATATACGAAATACTGAACTTAAGACCTTATAGGTTTGAGGTTCAAATGTATACGAGCGTAGATACAATCTCGGAGCAGAGTTCCTTCAAATTTGATTGAGCAACTATTGCAAAACAGGTATGTCCTTGATTGGTACAGCTATAATTTCAATGGGTATATGTGTGTGCCTTAACTTATTTCATTGTCTTTTACAGAATACTTATGAAAATGGACTTAGATCTTCATGGATCGCATAGTCGAGCTTCAAAAGAGATTGTACTAGAAGAACAATAAATGAAGCTTGTTTCATCCATCAAGAAGAAAATGGCGAATGTAACTGATTCTGGTCGTATATACAAAGTTCCCGAGAGATTTTACATGGATAATGAACGGATATATTTTCCCCAAGTGGTCTCCATTGGCCCTTTTCATCATGGCAATGAGAAGTTAAAGGCCATGGAAGAGAGAAAATGGCAATATCTCAGCACACTTCTCTCGCGTACAATAAATGTAGAATCATGCTTAGAGAAGTCTATCGAGATTTGAAAAGCACTGGAAGATCGAGCTCGAAGATGCTATGGGGAAGAGATTCATATGAATAGTGACGAGTTTGTTGAAATGAGGTTGATTGATGGTTGTTTCATTATTGAGCTTTTCTACAAATCTTGTTGTAGAGGAATTAGACGAAGAGGGGACCGATTTCTCACTATATACCAAGTGTTTTCTCAATTAAGGCGCGACTTGATTTTACTTGAAAATCAAATCCCTTTCTTCATTCTTCAACATTTGTTCAACCTTATGCCTATGCCTAAACAATGTGGTGGTTACTCATTGGTCGAACTCTCTTTTCGTTTTCTCAAGAAGACAGTTCCCAACTACCCACACAATCTTCAAGACAAATGCGGGCAAGAAATCCACCATCTACTTGATTTAATTCACCAATCGTTCATACCCAAAATACACATTCTCCAACCACAACCAGAACAACCAAAGTCCCAATTAAAACATCCCAACTGCAACTCAACTTCACAAACGAGGAACAGAGATCAAGAAAAGCAACTCTCGAAGTGTCTTAGTAGTAAAATTTAACTACGGCATACTCATAATCCCGGTTTTAACACATCATGATCTCATGGAAATTGGGTTGAGAAATCTTGTTGCATTGGAGAATTGTTGTTATGATGCAACGAAGTACATAACGTCGTATGTGTTCCTCATGAAACGTTTAATTCACTCGATTGATGACGCCAAAATCCTCCACATGAAGGGAATTATCGACAAAGATGAAGAATTGGTCACATTGTTCAGTAAAATATCAGTGGATGTTGAAGCAAAAGATTTCTACTATGCAGACTTGTGTGAAGAACTCAGTAATTTCACTAAAGTTGGCCAAAGTATTTGGTATGCAAGAAAAGTTAGAAATTGTGTCACGCAATTCTTACGAGAATTGTAAATTTAGTACAATCGTTAAGTTTCACTACACGAGATTATAAACTAATTAAAATTGTCGTAAATAAAAGATGATGTCAATTGTAATCAGTTTCAACGTAATGTTATATATGATAGTATATTGATATTGATTCTGCTTTAAAAGGTTTTGTTATGTTATATTCCTTGTGACTTCTTAATAGAACAAATATACCATCCATTTTGATATTGTATCGTGAATTTATTTTTTATTTTATAATTTCTATATTTTACTTTAGAATAGAATGATTTAGATTGCTTTGATGATTCACGAATCATAAGTGTATAGTATTCTCTACATAACTTACCTAGCAGGCTAGCAACACAAGATAAATATTTCCCTTGAATAGTGCGAGTCTTTTTTATTTAAATATGCACAGTTTAATTAGAGTATTCCGTAATCGTTTTTGACATTTTCTCAGATATCCTCACGATGTTTACCTAGTAAAGTTTGAATCTTCAACCTCTTACAATTAGAATGCATTACCACTTAGTCATATTCATATAATTATTAAGCCTTTTTTTTTTTTTTTTTTTATCCACATACGTTCGCTCTTATAACAAAGATTTTTGTAAACCTTCAAATGGTTCAATTACGATCATCAAAAAGTACTTCAAAATGCAAAATGGATTTTATAGTACTTCAAAGAAAACTACTTGCAAACAATTATGTAAATAGTTATTTTATCATCAAAGTTGGAAGTTTAAGGTCTAAAATTACCTATTTAGACATAATATTAATTAATGTTTCGTTTATATTTAAGCAAGTATAACATTATAATAATAACTACTATATTTCTATATGCTACGAGCTAGATGCAAATATGATTATGACTAGTAATTATTAATAATATTGAATATATGTTGAATAGACTACGTTTTATGTCGAGTAAACAAACTGAACATATATTACTCGTTACTTATAGTACGTTTACCGTCAATGTCAATAATTTACCTTTATATTTTATCTCAGTATGTGACCGTAAATATATATAATGTATTATCCTGTGAAGTAATAAAAATATGCATGCTTATAAGGTATTAACAAAGACATGTATTGCTAAAAGCGATTAGTTAATTGACAATATTAATAATTTGCCCTTTAGCTAAAAGACTAAAAGTCTAAAACGTGTTTGCCTCCTTTGGCCGGTTCGTTTTGCAAGTTCATGTTAACAGTTGTTCTTTCCTTATTAAGTTTTTGTTTAAACATAAGTTTATACGGAGTATTTCGGTATTATTTTCATTGCATTATTTTCCACTTCTTTCAATTCTTTTTATTAGTTGTTAACGCAATTACTTAAAGTAGTGAGATTTTGAAAATTTAGTTTACTTAGGTAGACAAGTTAATCAAACCCAAGGTAAACGGTTTTAGTGAAAACAAGTAAGGATTTTGGTTGAAAATTTGATGCTTAATCAAACTAGAAAAGATTGGGGTTTTACATGTATATATAAAATTTATGATTTTAGTGAGAAAGTTAGAGAGAAGAGATGATAATGTGAGTCGTATTGTGAGTCTTTCGTTTGTGTATTCAATAATGTTGATAGCACCTCTATTATTATAATCTACTCATTGAGAAAGTTGTGAGGGTACTCAGAACTTCAATTGCGCTCATATTTATCACCATAGGAATTGGGTTCAAGCTTTCCCCAGCCCCTTCTCATCAATAGACTCCTGACGTATACGAAGGAGTGCGATTCGTTCGATAAATTCCTACCTCTCTATCTATCTCTGAGATGTTTGGATTTTTCAAAACTTCATAGACGTACATGAGAAAAATGCTGTCCTCACTAGGATCGAGACATAACTTTTACTTGTTCAAATAATAATTAAGGTGAAACAAGGTCAGGAATAACGAGTCTCTGAAATAAATGTTATTTTTGTTATATCATTTAATTATAGAGGAAAGAAAACTTGGGAAAAGATTTAATCGTTTAGAGAGTAGTCGGGTGTCTTCGTCTTGTTTTACAAAAGTTTTAATGGATTTTCATTTTGAATACACCTCGATGAAATAATCACCTAAATAGTTGGATTCTTGCTTTTTTATACTTTATTTATTTTAGTTATATTTTATTGTGCGATTTCTAATTTGTGGTAATTGATGATCATAATAAATAATAAATTGATATTATAACGAAGGTGTCTTCACGACTTCACATAACCCAGAGAAAGCCACTAACAAAAACAATTCACTTGTGATCGGTTGGCCTTAGTAACGGCTCAATCTCATTATCATTTTTTATTAATAGTAACACATTTCACATATTAATAATTTAATATAGAGTAAAATTGACAACAAATATATATTAAAATAAAAATAAAAAAATAGAAGGCAAGTTGGATGACCAAGATTGACATCTTTATCTTACCAAAACATTATTGGGAGTAATGTTTACTATTTTAAGTTTTGGATTTAACATCTATTTTCTAACCTTATATAACGGTTATACAAAGTTATTATGATATGCTTGCGACGGAACTACATTAGAGTTAGTGGTAGTTTTGTTTATGTGTCCATTAAAATTTAATAATATAATATAAAGTGTAATTTATTTTAAAAGTTACCGTATTAACAAACAAATTTTGATGTTCATCCAATTAGGAGCAAATATTTTTTATATTATTAATTTAAAAATTAATAATAGAAATAATTTACATAGCTAAAATAAATGAGCAATGTTAGAGTCACATACATTTCACAAAATAAAGTTCATAAAATGATGTGGAAAGTGAGATGAACCAATCAAAATTTAAGTTTGTTTATCTCTTTTTACATTATTGGTCCATATCCTTGTGTGGATTTTTTTTTATAAAAGTTTTGTGGTTCTAGTATTCCCAAAATAAATTAGAAAAAAATGTTTAGATGAATTATTATTTTTATGAAATTTTTTGTTACTTTTTAATTCACTAATTAAATTATATATTAAAATAATATTAATTACTTTTTTGATTCTGAATTTATTTTTGACACAGCTTAAAAATATGCAGTATAGTCATTATACTATATAACTAATAACATTGTATCTTTTATAATATATAATATATATAATTGTTTTAATTAGTTGAGAGTATAAAGTAACCAATAATTTTATTACGTGTCCAAATGAGAAGATGGACTACACTTTCAACCATGAAATGGTCAGGGAAAATACAGAGGACAAACTACAGTTTGCAACTCAGACTTCATATCAAAACAAAACCAAAATAAAACTGCTCTCCGGGTATAATTTCCCATTAATTAATCAACATAATTGCTTACTTTAGAACATACCTCACTTTGTTTGTTTGAACACTAGGGAATTGGAAATGGTCCTTGTTGCATTCACTGATCTTGTCATCAATTTCATTATTTAATCCAACTTGTTTTTCTTTAATTATATTATTATATATATTGTTGTATTGTTTCAGATCGCAATTAGCTTTTCTGGGGCTAATGTCATAGAATTGCGTGGTAAATTCAATTTGGTGGTCGCTTTTATAATTAACTAAATATATTATCAAAATGATCATTACATATTATAATTAGGGTGCGGGAACATGCTTAATATATTTGTAACCAGACCTTACCAAATGTTGGTTACGGTGCAATTATTTATGCAGATCTAAATATTTTAATGACAGGCTGCTATCGTTAAGAAAACCCATTAGATGCTACTTTATGAATGTATGAATTTATCATGCTATCTTGTTTGTAGCTATAATCGCTGTCATAAAGTTACACTTGGAGGTTTATAAAAAAGTATAATCCTATCTCCATCAATGTTTACATCATATTTCATAAGAAACTGAGATTGGCCATTATCAGTATAAAGTATAAACTTTGGAATTTACCTCTATTTACATTGTTTGTATTTGAGAACATGTTTCTTGTTACACTCAGTGATTTTGTCATTTGTTCCCTCTATTATAGACAAGTTTTCTTTATATATTCATACTATTATTCAATTAGTGAATTAGAAATTGATTTAACCTATGCTTGCTTGTTAGCTTTTCCTTTTAAATTATGGGTGTTAAAACTCTATTGGTTTACTCTGATTCATGATGCAAACAATGGCAATCCGAGTAGCTAATTTTAATCTTATTGAATCTCCTTTTTAGTCGGATCGTATTTTAGGATTTTTATCAGGTCTACCTTCGATTGTTTGCTTTCTTCGTGTTGCTTTTGTGATGTTATGTGTAGTCATTGTTAATCAAAGTTATATGTAGACAATTGTTAGGCTTCATATATATATATATATATATATATTTATAGAATTTCTAGTCTTGCAGTATAAATTGATGAATTTCATACTGTCAAATAGATATTTAGTTAACACAAAATTCAATATTTATATTTATATATTGTATTCAAAGGATGCAGTCCTCTTACTAAACTTTTCCTGCAAACTTATGTTTGTATTTTTGCTGTTGGCTGTTTCCTCTGAATATGTCAAAATATCTTAGATTAATATGGCAACATTGAACACATCGACAGCGATAACATCAATGTCCCCTCGCTAAAATTAATATAGGAAACTTGATGTTGTATGTTTTGCTCTCTTGTGCTTGAAAAATTATAGCTAGTATACATTTTTAACTTGGAAATTTCTCATTCCAAAAGCATTGAGAAATTGAGTGAAATGCTCCCTTTCGATTCTCTTCTTTACGGAAGAATCCACAACAAACAAGTCTACTCTAAGGGTGAAATCGGAAGTCCTGGTAAGCTGCCTCATTTATATGAAGAAAATGATTTGGGTTATAAATCTAAGTCGACCGATAGGTTTCTGTTTTTAACAGAAAACCATCAAGTAGAACAAGAACCACTGAAAAATTTCCATAATTTGGATGCTTTGTTTCTTGACACAGAACCTCAAGTTCGACCTTATGAACATCAGATGCAGGAGCTTGCAGATATCGAATCTCAATATTCTGAGCTTATTAAACCAAGCCCATATCCTAAAAGGACCAACCCACCAAGTAGTCATGATGCAGTACGCTATGAAATGAGTGGCCCGAAATTATCAACTGATGCAATTATTAGGTTAGGTGGAGAAAGGTTCATTCAATCTTTTTCATCGTCAATGAAGGATGACTCGATGCTGAGTCATCCTTATGGCACTTCATTTTCGGGCCTTTCTGATCAAGAAGTTCAAGATGTTCAGCTCATTGAAAATCTCTTACTTTCTGCAGAGAAAGTTTCTCAACAACAGTTTGAACGTTCAATTAAGCTTCTTGAATGGTGTGATGTGTTATCTTCTAGTTTAGGCAACCCGATTCAACGATTAGTACGCTATTTCTCAAAAGCATTACATGACAAAATTGAAGGTGAAACCGGGAGAATCTCAATCCATGGGTCAGGAAAGAAACATTTAGATGATATTGAAGGAAGAATGATGACCCCTAATCCGGCTACACTTGCGGTTTATCAAAATTTACCCTTTTTTCAAGTGGGTAAATTTTCTGGAGTACAGGCTTTGGTCGATGCTTTAGTGGGGGCGAAAAAAGTTCATATAATTGATCTCTCAATAAGACAAGGTGTACAAAGTACGATTCTGATGCAAGCTCTTGCATCACAACCCAATTGTCCCATCGAACATCTCAAAATAACTGCTATTGGGACTAACTTCAAACAGAAAATCGAGCAAACAGGTGACCGGTTGAAGAGTTTTGCTGAATCTATAAACTTATCTTTCTCTTATAACACAGTTATAGTTGAAGATATGCTAGATTTTAATAAAGATCTTCTTGAATTGGATCCGGAGGAAGCGTTGGCTGTTTACTCATCTTATGGCTTATGGAGCATGATTGCACAACAAGATCGACTAGAATATTTGATGAAAGTTATTAAAAGTACAAATCCTCGTGTTATGGTAGTTACAGAGGCTGCAGCTAATCTTAACTCACCAAACTTTGTGAATCGTTTTATTGAAGCTTTGTTCTTTTATGGGGCGTTTTTTGATTCGTTAGAAGATTGTATGGAGCGTGAAGATGAAAACCGTGCTTTTACTGAATCTATGTATTTAGCTCAAGGAATAAGGAGCATTGTGGCTGCAGAAGGAGCGGAAAGAGCTATTCGCCATGTAAGTATTGATGTTTGGAGAAAGTTTTTTGCACGGTTTGGGATGAAGGAGATTGAACTTAGTATGTCAGCTTTATATCAAGCAAATTTGATGGCGGAAAAGTTATCTAGCGGAGGTTCTTGCACGCTCGATATGGATGGTAATTGCCTTGTTATCGGGTGGAAAGGAACACCGATTCAGTGTCTTTCTGCTTGGAAGTTCTCATGAGTGCAATCTTGGTGCACCATTTATGTACGTTCGATCTTACATATTTAGGAAAAAGGTCACAAGGATATGTAGTACTTGTTGCTTGTTTAGCAAACTTTGATCGACAGTTTAGGTGTCTAAGTTGTTCTGATTTAATTCTTGATGTTAAATGTGCAATGTAAATATTTTTGTTATGGTTAATGCATTGTATCACCTACATGTGTTTTGTAAGACTTACTGATAATTGATCATATATACGTATCGTTGAACATTAACATGAATATGATCCTGCAAGATATGGAGAGACACATATTGGTCTTGCTAAAAACATGAGTGTCCCTAATTTTAGTTTCATAACAAATTGCTGATGAATTTGATATATTTATCTTGGAAAATGAAAAGTTGCTGGAGACTTTGTACACCTAAATAGAATGGCATTGTATAAGTTGCACAGTTGATTCACTACAAGTCTACAGTGTATGTTTATCATATTTTCATATCTCATACTTCTTAAGCAATCATGTATCTAAGAATCAGGCCTTCCGTGAAGGGAAAAGCATATGACAATCCACTGTCATCCGGGATCACATTGTTGGGACTCCAATAGGTACATCCTCCCTCCATTTAGCCGATTTACAGGTAAATGGATCACTCATCAGCTGGCTACCAAAGGGCTTTAAGCCTAGTGGTATAAATGGGGGTAACCATCAATTAAGAAGTTGTAGCTTCAAGTATCACCTGAAACAAAATGTGTAAATAGACTGTGTCCTATGGGGTGTGGCTCCTTGCCCTTTTTCTTTTTCCTTTTAAATTGTTAGCTACTAATTAGATTACCCTTTGTTAGGATTCTTTTGTGGCTGTTTTGGTGATTAAACATTTTCATTTCATGGGTCTTATTTATGTTGGTAGTAACAAATAAAGATAAGGTTTTTTCTTACATAATGTGACAATAAATAAATATGAGATACCACAGAAACAGAGAACAAAGAACACAAGAGAAAGGTAGAAATTAAACAAATATAAATAGTTTTATGAACTTTTATTGCATACCTTTGATTTTGTAAACTAAAATCAGAGGCTATTAGCAGTTTTTCATGATGTGCAGGCTGAGCAAATTACCAATGGAACCATTTGGCATTTTGACATTAAGCACCAGTTTTATGTTGTTCTATAGTTGTCATTGATAAATCAAAAGCTTCCATGTCAAAGACGAGATCATAAGCATAAGGGACAGGTAAATACAACATTTGATTAAGTCAGTTTTCAACTTCAAGCTTCTTTCCATAACATTTGAAGTCATACAAGACAAGTTAATCAAAACAAAAAACACTCGGAGCTGAGCTTCCTGGTTTACTGTTACGCACTTATGCTCTTCTGTCCCATGAAATTTGCAGAGATTTCCATTTGTGAAAAGTTCTCAAGTAATGTATATATGAGTCTTTATAATTGGTAATTTTGTACAATGTGGCTTTGATTAAACTATGTTTCTGCTCTACCATCTGTAAGTTTCGTGGGGATAGAAGAGTAACTTATGAGTATTGAGCCACTGACAGGAGTTTAAACTCAGTACTTTTTTCTAAATGGAACTTATGTGGATTACAGCAATTGTGTCTAGCTATGATGTATATGCCTGTTTAATATTAATAATGTAGTTTTTTATCTTGAGTATGTAGTCTGCAAAAGATATGTGTAGTTAGTTATCTGTTGGAACCTCATAGGTATACACAGAGCAACCTATGAACTCAGTTACGCTTAGTAGATAGGGAAAACAATGGCCTGTTACATTACCATGTTTATCCAATTGGTTGCCGTACTTGATCTCAAATTTGATTCTGTTGCATAGTTTATATGTTCAAGATATGTAATTACCCTTTTAGCAGGCTAATGAGCATCTACATAACATTGAATTAATCGACCATAGGGTTATTATTTAAGTTGCTACACATTCTTGAGGTACATGAATTTGCATTTCTTTTTTATTTAAAACATTCATACTTTGAGATTGTCAAAATGTCTCCTCCAGAACAATATGATCTTAGTAAACTTGCTCATGATGATCAGCAGAAGCCGTTTACGAGCAATTTTGAAGATTTAGGTAGCACTTATTTAGATTTAGCCTCTCCCCCTTATCAAAGTTTGTTTAATGGTGTAAATTTCCAATTGGAAGACATTGAAAAAGCCTCACCTTTTGCATCACTTGGTATTATTAAAGATTTTGCAAGCAGATCAAGAAACTCAAATGGCGAAAAGATTCATATTCCATGCTGTAGCAATGAACCCCTTGAGACGAATGACCAAAAAATGTCAACTAATGCAAGAATTCGAATGGCTGGACAACATTTTATCAATTCTTATTCTTCAAAAAGTGATGAAATCTCTGAGCTGATTCATCAGTTTTCTGTCTCGTTCTCAGGGCTATCTGAGGATGAAGCTAAAGACATTGAACTTCTGCTTACTCTTCTAGCTTCAGCTGAGAAAATGGGTCAACGACAGTTTGATAGCGCAAGCAAACTCATCGAATTATGCACTAAAATGTCGTCAAGTGAAGGAAATCCTGTTGAAAGATTGGTTTACTACTTTTCAGAAGCAATTTGTGAGAAAATAAACCGAGAAACAGGAGGAGTGCCTTGTGATGTACTCGAAAAGATGAAGACTATTGATCTTCAAAAAGTGTTGATGAATGTAGACGCGAGTATTGTTGAATTTCACCAGAAAGTCCCTTTGCCACAAGTTTGCCAGTTTAGTGCCATGCAGATGATAATAGATAATACTAAAGAAGCAAAGAAAGTTCATGTAATTGATCTACAGATCAGGAATGGGGTGCATTATACAACCTTGATGCAAGCTCTCGCGAGCCGGGTTGAGTTGCATATCGAGCAATTGAGGATAACTGCTATTTGTACCAGATTGGAGTCCAAGATAAAAGATATTTGTAAGTCTCAAATATCCAAAATACCTTTTAAACAGGGGAAAATTTCAGAAAAAAAAAATGCAAATTAAGATCCAAAAGAATTCAAAATAACGAACCAATGCACAATAATAGGACTCGATATTCGATTTTGTTTTGTAAAAAAATTGAGGTTTTACATGTTACCTTTTCTGAAATTAAACATCCAGTCCTATTGTTGTGCAATATCACCTTTGGTAGCCTGTTTCAAGTTTCTTTTGGATCTTATATCATTTTCTGAAATTTACCCTTTAAACAGTTGCATGATTACCTGAGTCTCAAATTTCCTGCCTTGTTGATTTCTCCAGGTAATCAACTAGTTGAGTTTGCAGAGTCAATGAACATCCCATTTAGTTTCAACATTGTTATGGTAGAAGACATTCTAGATTTCAACATAAATCTTCTTGAGCTTAATGACGCTGAAAAGGTGGCCGTCTACTCACCGTTCTTCCTATCCTCCCTAATCGTAAAACCAAACCGTCTAGAACATCTCATGCGAGAGATTCGAAAAATCAATCCATGTATAACACTAATCACAGAAGTAGAAGCAAACCACACTTCACCAAATTTCGTGAACCGTTTCATCGAAGCACTTTTCTTCTATGGTGCATTTTTTGACACTATATCCGATTGTTTTGCTGATGATGGTTTTAACAGAAAGGTTTTGGAATCTGTATTTTGCGGTCAAGCAGTTCTTAATATTGTGGCAGCTGATGGAAATGAGAGAACAATTCGACATATTGGGGTTAATATTTGGAGGTTGTTTTTTAAGCGATTTGGGATGTTGGAAATTGAATTGAGTGATGCGTATTTAAGTGAAGCGAAGTTGCTGATAAACGATTTTGAATGCCGGGATTCTTGTATGCTTCGCGTTGATGATGGATGTTTTCTTGTTGGATGGAAAGGCGTACCGATCTTTTCCATTTCTGCTTGGAAGTTTGTATGATGAATAATCGAAGTGTGTCATGTTAGTTTTTACAATAATAACATACAAAGTTTCCAGTACTCTGTTTTCAAATTTCCGCTATTTGAGCAAAACAACTTCTTTGACTGTTGATTAAACACCCGGTTTTCCTAAATAGATTGTCTCTTCTTTTTAACTTTTTATGATTACTGTACTAAGATTAACAGTTATTTATGTTTATTACTATGATGATCAACATCCAAAATACTTGTCATTTTATGCTGTCTGAAGACTATGAGAATCTAAACACCATTGAAGAAATCGACAAAATTGTTAATATCTGTGAAAGAATTCAGCTGTATTGTAATGTCAGGTTTTGTGATTTTAAGATTGTGTTGCAATAAGCTAGTAATGTTTCCTTCCAAGATAGTTGATCATGGTAAACATGCAGATGATAATCATTCTTCCGACTTTTTGGAACCCAATCCCTTTGATATCGGTTTAGGCTCAATTTTGATAATCTTTATGTCAGATTTTTCTTCTCCTCCTTATCGGGGCATGATGAAGTGTACAAAAGATTCATCTTTTGCCAGCGAATCGAGAAAAGTGGATGACAGTACGATTCATGTCTAAGCTGTAATATTGAAACCATTGAGGTGAAAGACAAAACTTTATCAACTAATGCAAGAATTCGGTTGGTGGGTCAATTGTTTATTGAATCTTATTCTTCAAAAATTGATGAAATCTCTGACCTGGCCCATCTCTTTGCTGTGTCAGCATCTGGGCTATCATATGATGAAGCTAGAGATATTAAACTTCTAATTACTCTTCTAGCTTCAGTTGAAAAAACCAGTCAATGACAGTTTGACCGTGCCAGCAAACTCATTGAAATATGTAATAACATGCCTTCTGATGAAGGTAATCCTGTTGAAAGATTGGTTTATTAATTTTCTGAAGCTATTCGTGAGAAAATAAGCAAGGAAAAAGGGAAAGTGCCGTGTTATGGGTATGAAAGTATGCACATGATCGATCTTCATGAAGCCATGATGAGCGTTGATAAATGCATTTTATTGTTTCATCAGAAGCTTCCATTGTCGTGAATTTACCAGTTTAGTGTGATTCATTCAATAATTGAAAATGTAAGAGGAGCTAGACAAGTTCATGTAATTGATCTCGAGATCAGGAGTGGTATGAAATACATGGTTATGTTGCAAACTCTTGCGAATCAAGAATGGCATCTTGAGCTATTGAAGATAACAGCTGTTGGTACAAGAGCCGAATCGAAGATCAAAGATGCGGGTTAGCCCTAGTCCTGAGTTAACAAACTATTTCTTCTCACAAAAAGTGTAATGCTTTTTTCCAATCATCAAAAATTAATGTTCTTCGAAAACAGGTCATCTTTAGAGGGTGTGAAAACGGGCTGGGTTGGATTGGCCTGCAAAAAGTTATATTACCAGAGATATGATTGTCAACTTGCACCTTTTGGCATTCTAGATATTGTCCATGGGGTGGGTACGTGTGGCCAATCAGCATTTCTGGTTATCTACATCTTAAAAGTTCTTGCTTTTTGCGGGCATTCATCTTGCTGAGTTTGCAAAGTCGATGAACATCCCATTTAGTTTCAAGGTAGTTATGGTAGCTGATATACTTGATTTCAACACAGAGCTTCTAGAACCTAACGAAGACGAAAAGGTAGCTGTTTGTGCACCATTCTTTTTATCGACTGTAATCTCAAAACCAAATTACCTCGAATAACTCATGTGTGTAATACGAAAGATCAATCCATGTATAACTGTGATAACTGAAATAGAAGCAAACCGTACAACACCAGCTTTTACAAATTGTTTCTCTTTTCTTTTATGGTGCACTTTTTGACAGTATGTCATATTGTATGGCCAATGATGATCGATACAGAAAGGTTTCAGAGTCGATATATTATGGCGATACTATACCTAATATCGTGCTAGCTGATGGAGATGAGAGGACAATTAGACACATTGGTGTTGATGTTTGGAGGTCCTTTTTGGCTCGACTTGGAATGGTGGAGATTGAAGGTCCTTTTTGGCTCGACTTGGAATGGTGGAGATTGAAGTTAGTGATGAGTCGGCGAAGTTGCTTATTAGTAGCTTTGATTGTGGGAATGGTTGTCCTATTCGTGTTGATGGTCGTTGTTTACTTATTGATTGGAAAGATGTACCAGTTTTCTCTGTTTCTGCTTGGAAATATGTATGATGTATTAATGTAGCATTGTATTCGTTCATTTAGAATAGAAATGTTCCCCACAGAATAAAGAACCATGAACTGGTATTCAAACACATTGTTTCAATTGGTGAAATTACTTGTTTTGACTGGATACAAATAAATACATTTTACTATCAGTTATTACTTTCAAAAGCTCATCAAATTTACTTAAAACATAACTGCAAATGTGACATATATCTAATTTATTTAAGGAATAACTATGTAAGCTGCTACCTAGAAGCACATATTTTAGGTGCTGCTAAAGTTTAAAAAGATTAGTAAATTTATAGATTTTACCTTTCAACTTCCATATTTGTGTATGAAAAAACTCGCTTAAACCGCCCTATTATTTAAAATTCAAAAGTATTTATCATTGAATAATAGTTATCTGACGGAGACTACTTGGCTACATCCAAGCTGTCACAAGTGTGTAGAGTCTTCGTCGGTTCGATTTATTTGATTTTCTAACTTTTGGAAATAAAACTTAATCAAAAATTGAAATCAAACCGTAAATTAAATTTGAATTCGATTCACTTGCGATTAAAATTGATAGAAGAACAAATTTAGCTAAAAAAAGCTTCAACATACAAAGCTTGAAAAACATATTCGATGGCTGGTAATTAATTGATCCCAATTATTAATATCTGTAGGCTTTAGCAACACTACACAGAATTATGTTTGGTATGGGGTTTGGTTGGGTAAGCTCATTTTTCGTTAGTTAGTGTGTCTTATTAGTTTTGTTTTTTGAAGTTTAGTGTCTGCGAATACATTAAACTTAACCTGAAATTCTATTATGCAAATCAAACTCGCTAAGTATATATATCTTTAAAAGTTAAAAGGTATATTGTACGTATTACACATACTCCAAAAGTTTTACTATGAACAGTTCTCTATTTAGGATTTTCCTCGCAAATGTTGTTACTCATTAATTAAACTAAAATCATATGTGGAGTTAATAATCTTAAAATTAATCGTCGCCAAGTGTTTCTATTGAATTAGGATTTGCCATTTACAAAACCAGTTGCATCTTAGTATTGATATGGAGATAGTTTTTTCTCTACGGAGTGTTAACATTAGAATGACGAATTAATTTTTATATGGAGGTGAGAGTCAATCAAATGAGCAACTTTATGGATTAGTCATTTAGTGATCAAGTCCATGGATTACTCACTTGGTAAATCAATTATATATAGAGGCGAGATTTGATCAAACGAATAAGTCCATGGACTAATCATCTCGGTTAAAAGTTTATCGTTGATCTCATCTTTTTCACTACTAAAATAAATATATTATTTGATGAAATTATTTAAATTGCTCATTAACCCTCGTATACTATTGACAAACTAGATCAGCTTTTCTGACGACATTTAGAAGAAAATCGCCTTGACTTTGCGTTGACTGTTCGGTTGAAATACATTTGATAGCAAGAAAAGTATACCACATAGTAAATAGGATATATGTCTGAAAGCAAATGTCAAAGATGAACATGCTACTTTTAAACTAAGACGCAACAAGTCTATATTAGAAATAAGGCTCTATTTCAGAGTTTTATTTTAGAACGAAGAGAAGGTAACTGGAAATAAAATAAGATAGTAATATGTTCTTTAGTTTTTCAGGAAAGAAAAGAAAATGAATGATCAGTTTTGTCTTATTTTCCTTCCAAATTGAAAAGATTTGAATTCCTTTCTTTTATTTCCTCTTCATTTCTCTCATTTTCTTTCTTTACAAAACTCGAGAACAGAGTATAATAGTAAGAGTTAGAAAAACCCTAAAGACAAGACATGTTTTTCATACTTTGAATAAAGAAAAGAAAAATACTTACAAATGTCATATTACTTTTGCCACTTTTATAGAATCAAATGAGATTTTTAAGTAATATAGATATCGTTTCAAAGGATACGAATCATCACTAACGTCATAGTTACTTGTATCTTATTTTATGAATCAAATAAATAAAAATTTTAAGTAATTATAAAGATATATCATTTCAAAGGAACTCTTGTAAGTTTCCGATGACACTGTCTTTTAGATAAGTTAATTAATTAATTATTAGTTAAAACCGATTTTCGGAGTAATAAAATTTAATTTATTTAATTTAATATTAAATTAAAAAATTAATACTACACATCTTATACATAGTGCGATAAAGAAGGGTTTTCCTATACGCCTCATAGTAATAGACTAAGGTCCCGTTTGGCTAGTAGAATGTTTTTGGAAGGAATGGAATCTGTCAAAGGAATTGAATTATGAAGGAATTAGATTATGAGGAATTAGATTTTGTATCCTGTTTGGTTGTCAGAAAATGAAATGGAAGGAATGGAATCTGTCAAAGGAATTGAATTACGAAGGAATTAGATTATGAGGAATTAGATTTTGTATCCTGTTTGGTTGTCAGAAAATGAAATGGAATCAGATTCAATTCCTTTGCTATTTTCTGTTTGGTTCGTCAATTTGTCAAAGGAATTGGAATGTGAGTATGTGAATTGACGAAAATACCCTTTTTTGCAATTATTTGTTTTTCTTCGTTTTTTCCGTTTTTCATCGTTTTTAACGTTTTTCCGTGTTTTTTACGTTTTTTACGTTTTTCTTCATTTTTTTACGTTTTTTCCGTTTTCTTCGTTTTTTTGACCTTTTTTTACATTCTTTTTATGTTTTTTTCGTTTTATTATGTTTTTCTTTGTCTTTCTTCATTTTTTACGTTTTTCTTCGTATTACGTTTTTATTATCGTTTTTTCGTTTATTTACGTTTTTTCCCCTTTTTTCTCCTTTTTTGGCTCTTTTTAACGTGTTTGTTTTTGTCATTTTAAGATATGGTGCATCATGGTACTATAAAACGAAGCAAAACGAAAAAAAACAAAGTAAAACGAAGAAAAACGAAGAAAAATGTCAAAAAAACGAAGAAAACGATGAAAAACGTAAAAAAAAACGAAGACTAACGTAAAAATAAACGAAGACTAACGTAAAAAAACGAAGAAAACAAAGCAAAACGATGAAAAACGTAAAAAATATGAAGAATAGCGTAAAAACGAAGAAAAACGTAAAAAGGCGTAAAAAAATGTAAAAAACGAAGAAAACACAAGAAATTCGAAGAAAAATGTAGGTTGAGGGTAGTTAAGTCTTTTGGAGATTCATGGGAGGAATGGAATTAAATTCCATCACTCCCTTAAGAATCAGAATTCTTTAAATGAATGAATATAAAGATTATTCCTTTCATTTTGACCAACCAAACACGCTACGGAATGGAATTCAATTCCAATTCCAATTCCATCGTAATCCTTCAACATTCTTTCGACCAAATCTCCTACAAGTGAAGAATATTTACCTTTTTTCCCTCTTACAGCAACAACAGAAAATGAGCTTAGATTCTTTAAGAATCAAGCCCTAATTTCCAATTTTCTCGCTAATTTATCGTTTTCAGTACTCTAAAAAATTTCAAATAGAATGGCGTTTGTGTGGGCATTGATCGTGATAGCATTCGCCTTTGTGATCTGTAAATTTCTACTAATGCTCATTCCTTCTAATGTTCCTTCAATCGACGTCGATACTTCCGACGGTACACTTACTTGATTTATTCACCTAAGTTTGCGATATATAATTCATTATAATAATGATAATAGTATGTTTTACTCGAAATAAATGCATGCATTTGCTGTTGCTGTGTGTGTATACATATATAGATATAGATATAAATATAAGTGAGCATGTGATTTATGGATGAATCTACTGATAGATGATAAATTTAGGTTGTATATGCACATGGTTAATTTAGGTACATTGGAAATATTTACTTCATTAGTTAGGAAACAAAGTTGAAATGGATTAGTTTCACTTATTTTATTGAGTAAATTTTACGGTTAGAGTGATGGAATTGAGGTCAAATACTTACAATCAGATATATGTAACAAATATGGTAATCAACTGTAAATTGGATAGTTATAATGTATCATATATTCATATCATGTGCCACTTTCAAATAAGATGGATTAGTAATGAACTAGGATTTTATACTAAGAGGTACAGTATAATTTATGCGGACTAAGATATACTATAGATATCATTTTTACTTTGGGTAATGGATTAGGGAGTTACAGTGTCTGTATATATTTCGGCTCCAAAACAGTAGAAACAGATAGAGCTTTAGGCCGTAAGACACATGCTGGACATTCTATAGGGTGACTGCATGAGAAGATAACATGGTTCACAAGAATACTTCCATTAGAAAGTACACCACCATTCATACATCTTATATTTCTAATACGACTATATATTTATGTTCCTGTACTCCGTATATATTTGTAGGTGTGTAATTGATTTGTGTCTGTGATACTTCTTTAATGTTCTTTTTTGTAATGTGCATACACTTGCATATCTCCTTTGCATGTGATGCTTGCTTTTGGTGTATATTTATTGAGACTCTAATAGTTTACATGGATTTGAATGTTTAACAGTTATGGATGATGGGCATCCAAAAGAAAACAGCTTCATTTATGTAAGTTTCTTATTTAGAGCTTTAGAATTGAACAGGTGACTGTATTCCAATTTCCAAAGAATGACTATGGTCTTTCGAGTTATTTTACATCAAATACACATGGATATTCAGTATCTGGAACAGGTGTACCATTTTCATTTTGGAATTTTCTTTTTACAGATACCTTCAAGAAGACAAACTGACAAAGTCCAATGCTATGAGCCTGCAACAATGAAGTACCTAGGGTTCTTCCCCGCTCTGAAGGCGGATGAGGTTAGTGTTCAGAGATGAACATCTATAACTAGTTTATTGTGCATACTGAATGGCTTTTGAATTTTGAACTTTGTGACTGAGAATTATTCATGTCATCGTTCCTGTTTTTTCATAGTATAAATCAGAGTGTCATATCTATGTTTCTTCAACTAGAGATTTTATTTTTCTAGTTTCCTTGATAATAGAAACATATGCCCCTGCATGCTTCAAAAATTATATATTGGTTGAAAATGATCACCCGAATGTTCTCAGGTTGTGGAGCGAGTTACACAGGTTAGGAACTCTCAGAAAGTGTGGGCAAAAAGTAGCTTCAAGCAAAGGCGTCATTTTTTGCGTGTACTTTTGAAGTATATTATTGAACATCAAGAGCTTATATGCGAGTAAGATAAGGATTTTTTTTCTAAACATGTGATGAACTTAGTTATAAGTACACTTTTGAACATGCTATCTTTTATCCTCTAGTAGTGCTAGATTTTCAAGTAACTCAATTTTATTATTAGAATCTCTTCACGTGATACTGGAAAGACAATGGTGGATGCATCCATGGGAGAAATAATGACTACGTGTGAGAAGATTACTTGGCTTCTTTCAGAGGGTGAGAGGTGGCTAAAGCCAGAATACAGGTATTGGAATTCTCTCTTCAGTTGTATGTGATAGTAAGTAGAAGTCTTACTGTATTTAATAATTTATTTGTAAATAATGATCAAACTTGTCTCTCTAATGTAGTCATGTGCTTCTCCAGTTCCATGTGCTTGGTGTGTTTTGCAATGACTATTAAAATCATTATATTATATCATATGATTGAAGATAAGTTGTCTTTGTACTACGGTATTTGTCAGATCGTCTGGAAGATCAATGCTTCACAAGACATCCAGAGTGGAATTTCACCCTCTTGGTGTGGTTGGAGCTATTGTATCATGGAATTATCCATTTCATAACCTGTTTAATCCAGTTTTAGCTGCTTTATTTTCAGGGAACGGCATAGTCGTGAAGGTATATATTATTTGGATACAAATATTTACCTGTGAACAGAGAAACCTTTGAGTTTCACTTGAAGTGAAACTATCTTATCGGGCTTTTGCAGGTATCTGAACACGCAAGCTGGTCAGGATCTTTCTATGTGCGAATTCTCCAAACTGCCCTTGCAGCTGTTGGAGCTCCTGAAAATCTTGTTGAAGTAATAACTGGGTAAGCCCTATTTGATTATGCCATCAGTCTACTCTTATTAGGTAATCTAACCTGTGAGTTTGTCAGCTTTGCTGAGACAGGAGAAGCGTTGGTGTCCTCTGTTGACAAAATGATATTCGTTGGATCACCAGGCGTTGGTAGAATGGTATGATTTATAATCGTAGTAAATGTCGGGATATAATGTTTAATGTGTTCTGAGATTATTATCTTAAAACGCAGATAATGAGAAAGGCTGCTGAGACGTTGATACCTGTGACACTTGAGCTAGGTGGAAAAGATCCATTTATAGTGTGTGAAGATGTGGATGTGCCTCATGTATGAATGTTTGACTATAGATCAATTTGTTTAATAGCGGCAATCAATTGTTTTGAACTGAATATAGGTTGCACAAGTTGCTGTTAGAGCTGCTCTACAATCAAGTGGACAGAATTGTGCTGGGGCTGAGAGATTTTATGTTCACAAGGACATCTATTCTGCATTCGTAGCTGCAGTAGTCAAAATTGTTAAATCTGTTACAGCTGTAAGTACTCTGTTATGCTTCTCCAGTTATATGAACTCCGATAGTTTTTGTTAGATCTGTTTAATAACGGTTATGAAATATGAAGCATACATTATAAATACACTTCGGATGACTTTCGAGCCGTTTGACCCATTTGACCTATTTCCCTGTTGCCAACTTTTGATTTATCAGTATTGACATGAATAGTTTATACAGGGTCCTCCTCAATCTGGAAAGTATGACATGGGTGCCATTTGCATGCAAGATCATTCTGAAAGGCTTCAAAGCCTCATAAATGATGCTTTAGATAAAGGAGCCGAGATTGTTGGTGGCGGAAGTGTGAAAAATATTAGTGACGGTGCTGTTGATCAATACTTCCCTGCTACTGTAATTGTAAATGTTAACCATCAGATGAAGTTGATGCAAGAGGAAGTAAGCTCAATAACTAATTGTCAAAATATTTCATTATACACATGAAATTTACCTTCTTTTTTTCCAACTCCACATTTTAACTATGTAATTCAATGAGCAGGCTTTTGGACCAATCATGCCAATAATGAAGTTTAGCTCTGATGAGGAGGCTATCATGCTTGCAAATGACTCAAAATATGGGCTTGGCTGTGCTGTTTTTTCTGGCAGTCAGCGTCGTGCCAGAGCCATAGCTTCGCAGTTACATTGTGGAGTTGCTGCTATAAATGACTTCGCATCCAATTACATGTGTCAGGTATAATTACATTTATGGACACGTAACTTTTGCTTTCTTGAAGGTGCTTGTTGATGCAACTGTGGTTAGCTTCTCTTCAAGCTTAGTAAATGATGATTTCAGTTACATTATTGGCTGGTTTTACTCCAAGGCAACAAGATTTAAGTGCATTTAGCCAAAAGTAACTTACATAGAAATTCATTATGTACTATTTCAAGGTAGTTTACTGTCTCTTGTTATGTTTAATGCTTTTTCCTTTAATGGCAGTCTCTCCCATTCGGTGGTGTAAAAGACAGTGGATTTGGACGGTTTGCTGGCGTTGAAGGATTGCGTGCTTGCTGTCTTGTTAAATCAGTAGTGGAGGATAGATGGTGGCCTTTTATTAAAACCAAAATACCAAAGCCAATCCAGGTAAAACTTTGCAACTCAAGTACTCTTAGTTCTTCAAATCAAGAGAGCTGGAGGTGGCAATCAGCCCATTTACTTATGAATTGGTCAATTGGGGTGATGTTTTATCTTTAATGGATAACATAAAAAACTAGCTTATAATGAAACGGGATGGGTTGAATGAGTCAAATGGATTGGAAGTTACTTAAAGTGTATTTAGATGCATAAAACCTCATCCAATAATTTATCTTGGAAGTTGGATTATTAATGAAATTTTATCATTTCCGTAATCATCTTTCGCTAGTTATTTGGGTTAATAATGATAAAAAGTTGAAAACCAACCTTCAACTTTTTGGCACTTCAAATCTTTGAACCTTTCTTCTCAATGATTCTGTCCCTTTTTGATGTTGGATGTAACCATCCAACTTTCATCATTTTATCAGTTAGTCTTTTTCTTGGTAAACGGGAAGACTGCAAAAAAACCACCCAAAAGTAGTGGACGTAACCACTGCAACAAAAAGTTTAGGGTTAAACCCCCAAAGAGTTTAAAGTTAATTGTTTCACCATTATTAGCCCCAAGTTATCTATATGCATAATTTGGACGAAAGAATCCAACCTGACCCCATCTGGGTCGATACCAAAAAGTTGTCATTTTGAGTTACTCAAACCCATAACCTGACCCACCCCTTTTGCCATTCATAAGGAGATCTGTCTAAAAGCCCAAGTCTTGACGCTTTAGTCTCTTTCAAGGCACAATTAATTCCGTCTCTTTCTTTCCTCTTTTCATACCATGAAAGTTCATATTGGTTGGCTTGACAATATCTTTCTTTTATAAATATAATACTGTTAATTAAAGTAATCTTCTCAATGCCACTCCCATCAAATTGTTTGTTAATGAAAATGATGGGCAAATATATCACATTTTGGGCAACTTTCGAGTGGAGAAATTGTTCCAATTTGCATGGAATGAATTAAATATATCTATTAATGCATCTCACTTGTAACAAACTTAGATGGAAAATTATTTGTTTTCTGTTTTGCGCTTGAGAGAGTAGTTATTAGAGATGGCCTGATCGAAACGGAGTTGGGCTGAAATGTGACTTCTTAGCATGGGTCGCAATAGGTTGGGAAATTATTACAATAAGAATGTAAGGCCGTGTTTAGTTACTGGAAACTCCTCCAGTTTCCACTTTCCAGGAAAAATTTCTAACAGTATTGTAAAACTGGAAAACGTTTGTGTTTTCCAGAAAAGTTTTCTAAGAACAAAAATCCTTGGTTTCATTTTGATAACTAACTATAAATATGAAACTATGCTTTATGATTTTCTAATGAAAACTCCATGTGTTACTTCTGAACATGTTCTATAAATTTTCATTAGTCTTCTAGAGATACAAAGCATTTCCCACTCTCTAGAAAAATAGGAATAGCAAATTGAAGAAAGTTTTCTGTAACTAAATGCACCCTAAATTCTTGAATGAAAACGATTTAAGAGATTGTATCAATTAAAAATGGACTTTGGGCAACTTTTAACCTGTTTGACCCCTTTGACCCATTTTGTATTTTAGCTATAAAGTTCTTTTGATCCATTTAATCTTTCTGATAGCAAGATCGACCTATTCATAAGTAAATTAGTTGAATTTGCAACCTCTGCTAGCTAAAAGCTTTTATGGGAACTAACTTCTCTTCTACTTGAACTCTAGTATCCTGTTGCAGAAAACTGTTTCGAGTTTCAGCAGTCACTTGTGGAGGCTCTATATGGGTTGAATGTATGGGACCGATTGCGAGCGTTGGTAAATGTCGTGAAAATGCTTACAGAGCAGAATTCCACAGGTAACACTAAGAGAAGTGACTGAATCATTTTCTTATTTGAGATGGGTAATTTTTTGGGTATGAACTCTAGGGCCTCATTACTAGCAGTTAAGCTCCATATCTTTGGTCTTGTTTTGACCTTTATGTAGAATCTTATAGAAATGCAACTTTTAGTGAAGAAAATCTTTCTAATGTTGGCTGTAGAAGGAAGTTGAAAACCGTTATTTTTACTTAAGGCTCTATTTCAGTAATTTTGTTTGAAGCACTCTATTTTTTTTCTTCCTATAACGAGCAAATTGTCATTTCAGTAATACCCCAAATTTGACAATCGAACTTTATATATTCCACAATGTAATTAAGAGTTAACTGTAATATCCCACACCTATTTTATCATAAGAGCGTTCCTCGTCGGAATTGACCTCAGTCTGCTCATTGGTCTTTTGTTTGTCATTTTCGAATAGTAAGTGAATGACAAAAAAACAGCAGGCTTCCCGTGACTGAAATCAGACAGCAAAACCACGGGGTTCTCGCAACCAAATGACGACCAAATCAACTTTCTCAAGTGACATAAACCTTGGTTACTACATTTAGCTGACCTTGTAAGATGGTTGCTTTGTATGTCTTGCATTATTATCAGGACCATTGTTTTTACTCGTTTGTAAAATAGCGACCGTGTCCAAAAATTGACTGTTTTACCTTAATATTCTAATATTTGGGCTTGCCAAATTGATGGATTTTGCAACACGCGAATCTTCGCTGCATATTGGTTTACTACAGAGCTGAAGAGAAATGTATAAAATAATGAGCAAACATCAAATAGATCCAACTTTTAACCCATTTGAAGTTAAGGTACTTGTCACCTACGAATTTAAAGCTCCAAAAGGGTTCGTCCATCTTCCAAACTCATATTTAGCTTGGGGGTGACAATTCAAATTAGGTTGGGTTGCCCAGTTTAATTTAGTTTCAGCTTTATAGTCATCGAATTTAAAGTTTTCCTCATATTTATTGGAGGTGACAATTTGGGTTAGGTCAGGTTGACGGATAAAAAAACATTCAACTCAAAACCAACCTAACTAGATAAACGGGTTGAATATTTCAACCTTGGTAACTCATTTTAGAAAAATGAATCAACAGGTTAGTTAATTTCGAGTTAGGTTAAATGAGTTGGTTTCTATCAATTGTGTTAATCTTTGTAAAACATTGTTTTTTCTGTTGTCGATAGATAATATAAGTTTGAGATCATAAATTTTTCAACCTGAAACTGTCCCAAACTCCCAATAACTACAAAAAGAATTCAATTTGGCACGTAACTAGAGTCGCGTATAAGATACAGTAAGAATTTCACAAGCTACTTTGTTTTAATGAACATGAAACAGTAATGATGTAGTGACCAACACACGTAATTTGCACACACAAATTTGATAAAACCTGGGCACAAATCTTATAACACCCTTGGATCAACACGTAGGGCAAGTTTGGTATGGAGAAATTCAGTGAAATAAAATGAATCAGAAATGAAATTGTTTGAGAAATGAAATGAATTCCTCTATTTAGCAATGACAGAAAAAAATCAGCTGAGAAATGCAATTCCATTGATTGGTAGCAAAAGCAGGGAAATGAAATTTAATTTTCATTAAAAATGTCACCATAATATTCTTTTTATTACTATCACAGATACCAAATTTAAATAAATTAACGAATCTTTAACATGCCTTCATACAACTACAAAAGATTTCTTTTATTTTTTTTTGTTTTTGCTAGACAAGAAAAAGATTACAGTTACAAACAACATTTTCTCATAAAACAAAAGGAAGGCAAACACAATACATCATAAAACATAGCCTTCAAGGAGAAGGATCACCATTGAATGCCATATACCGCATTAGGCTCATCACACCACCTCCCATCAACCATTAAGCCCAATAAATCCCCCTTTCCTTCTTCTTTAACGAATTACTGTATGAAATTTAGAATTTTCATCCCCTTCACCTACCCATTTTACCCTAGCTCTTAGTCTTAGGATTTTCGATTTAACTCCTTTATCAATCCACCACCTCCGAGCTTCCACCCGTTCATCAATTTCACTTTTCGACAAAACTCTGAGATTTGCTTCATGTTCCCACTTCTGAACTGACTCCTTATAAGAGGCTACCTCTTTATCCATCTTCCCCGCTTTACCTCTATTCCTACATTTCAACGCTACCTTCACATCTTTTAGACGGTCCTTAAACACACAATCAGGTCTACACGAAGACATCGATCTTTTCCCAGCTTCCTCTATTACCTCCTTGACGCCTGCCTCTTCTAGCCACACATGTAAAATTATGAAAGGCTATGGCCCAAAATCTTTATCATGATCATTCTTCAAAACAAAGTGGGCAATGATAATTTTATGTCCAAAGCTGTACAAGTCAATCGGCCGAACCCAGTCAGGAAACCATTCGATAATAAAAACCTGTCAAGTTTGTTGAAATTAGAATCAAAAGCGTGGATTATAAGTGTAACAATTCTCGAATTCAGAATCATTGAATAGATAGAGTTGAGTCTTTAATATTGATCGTTCAAAAATTCACAAACTCCGGAAACCCTAACAACGAATGCCGCCAAACTATTAAAGTCTAATGAAAGGAGAGCGAGATGATGACTTTGGTTAGGAATGGACATGAAAGGAACATTTTGACAAATGTGACTAACAAATAAAGTCTTACGGTTTGAATTCAAAAGGGATCAAGACTAACAACGGGTAGAAAGGAAGGATGAAGCATGTGAATTTTAAGATTATTTTAATTCAATTTTAACAAAAGTTTATACTAAATATACTAGTTTAATAAAAAGAATATCATTTTAGAAATTGTGATACTGTATTGAAAACTGTATCATGTGAGTGAGACTATTAAATTTAGTGAAAAAATTAACATATTTAGCTTGACCCTAAAAAAAAAGTCATTAATAAATACTCATCTTAAAATTGCACAAAAGTAACCGTAACAGTTACTCATTATTCTAAGAAAGTTTATTCTATTTTAATTCTATTTGATGTGATTTATCAATGATGGGCTAGTTTGGGCGGGAAAATGGCAAAAAGAAAAAAGAAAAACATAATGACATGGAAGCATTAGGTTTTGAGACATAGAGGCTAATATCCTTTTTTGTAATTTGCGATAGATAGATTTGTTCTAAACAGAACATGAGTCTTATGATTGTTAAATACCGTTGATGACGTACACATTGATGAGTGTGATAGTAGATTTACGTTATTTAGTTCTAGATGGTGGAATGGTGGAATGTTGTTTCATACCAATCTTATGATTTTAAGGTACTAAAATTCTTTATTGTCAATTTAAGGTGTTGATAAACTTGATATTGTTGGAGTTAATAACACGGTCTTAGTGTCAATGTGATAGCTTAGACTTAACAGAGAAAGAATAACCTTTGTCACATATACGGAGTATTCTTTTTGAACAAAGGATGTATAAAACAATTTTTTTAAATTTAAAAACTTAGTTAATAAAAAAACCAATTAAAAATCCATTGTTTATAAAACTTTCCTTGGAACTCTTCATTGCAGATGCTACTATTTAATTAGCGTGACTCCCCATTTTCTTCTATGTACCGTTTTAACTCCTTGGAAATTAATTCCCAACAACCATCCCAACGGTTTTTTTTTTTTTTTTTAAATAAATAAATAAATAAAACCTGATCTACTCTTTCAACTTCTTTTATTTTGCTTATATATTACAATAGTGATAGATAGATATTTATTTAGTTCAAAATATTAATGTTTCTCTGATCAACTTTAAGCATCTTAGTTTGTCCCACTATCAAATGTCTAAAATGATAAAACTGGGTCCAAAAGAAATGAAAGGAACCATCTGGGATGAAAAAGACACTTCTAAAATACGGCAAATTTATATTTCACACCAACAAGATGGTATCAATTCGATCCAGTTTTCTCGTAATGTAGACGATGAAGAAGTGTTTTCTTCCCAAACCTATGGGGAAACCCGTGGTATGAAATTCAACACGGTAAGTTTCTATACATTATGTTTTTCAATATATCAGTTTTAAATAATTAAAAGTTCAATTACAAAGTTACATGCATGCAGGTGACAATTGATTACCCGAATGAGTTTCTAGTTTCTTTAAGTGGCGAGTACGATGATGGTAAATTGATTTCGGTTGTATTTGGGACTAACAAAAGAAAGTATGGACCTTTTGGAAGGACTGGTAATGATAAGGCTTATGCTGAATTCAACTATGAATTTGGACCCATGGATTGTTTTGGAGGTTTTCATGGAAGTGTTTACGATGGATCTTTGTATGCTATCGGGGTTTACGTTAAACCATTCGAGTCATATGATACTTTTGGGCAGTTTAGTTTGTAAGTCCAACTTTGTTTATGTATTTGAATGGATTTCAATCGTATCGTTTTACTACTTTTTAGTTACAATTATTAGCTATTTTTTCTTGTTTTAGAAGATCTAATATAGTATTATTTTAAATCTATATCTATTGAGCACACATTCCATGATAAAAATATAAGCATAAATATACAATTTTAGTTCAAATTAAAGTTAGTAAATAATTGTAGTGTACGTCACATTGTAAAAGTTCAATGCTTATATCATCATTGTCTCCAATACGTTTGTAAAGAGCGTATCGTTATTTTATGTTGCTACGCTATTATTAAAATTAACGTACACTTTTGTAAATCTATATCTACGTTATTTTATGTTGTCTCCAATACTACAAATGCTATACCGTATTGCTTACCTTGATATGTACTTTGTTGATTCCTTGCATACCTTAGTATTAAAAATGGTAGATTACTGACCTCGTGATAGATTACTATAGGACGTTGCTGAAAAATGAAACAATCCTTATTGATATGCCAGTAAAAAGATCCTTTATCTAGTAGTGACGGAAGTGAAACTAATTTGATAAGAAGCTCCAAATGACGTTGTGAAAGAAAAATCTTATCCTTGTAAAGCATGTCAGTATTGTGTATTAGTGAAGTAATTAGTTTTAGAATACAAATCCGAACACATCACAAAAAGGTCAAAATTAACATAACTAAATCAAATACTCGTAGAATGTAACATAATTCGTTTTGTTATACAAAATTATTTTTAAGACTAACGGCCTGTTTACTTTTATCCTATTAATTTTGTACGAGTATATTTGACTATATGGATATGAATCGGTTGTAATAAGTGAATAAATAATGATATTTACTTTTTATATTAAATAAACTGTCTAAAACATGAAAATGACTATATTACATAAGTTAAATAATTATTTGCTTTTTATTTACTGATAAAATTTGTTTGTATAAGCCATTTATGAATATAACTGGTTTATAACTCATACATCTTGTTCTACTCATTCAATCATGTGAACAATATATGAGTAACTTCATTTATTTAAAGACTAAAATTTTGGTGTCTCACGATCAAGGTTAAACTCAGCCAACTCGGGTAAATACTTAGGAAGTACTCGTGATTCGGAAGTGGTTCAAGGCGACTCAAACTGAAACTTGATCAACAGAGCAATTTGATCAAGCTTAGAAAAAATTGATCAAACTTGAAAAAGACAATCAAACTCGGGTTACTCGTTCAAAGTCAAACTTAGGCAACATTTTAATATGTTTTAAATTAGGTTTTTTAGTCCAATTAAGTGTTTGGATCGCTTTATTTTCTTTTGATCTCACTCTTTAGGGTTGTTCATTAAAAATCTTCACTCTCTAATTTAAATTTAAACATGTAATTTTGAAATTTGTTATTTCAATATAAAAAAGTGAATCTGAGTACTCTCCACCTAAACCGAGTACTCTCCACCTAGCGAATTTAACAACCTCACTGATAATACATTATGCTATGCATTTATATTTGAAATTTTTCACGGAGAACTAATGTCATGGAGAACTAATTGATTATTTTTTAATTTTCTGTAGTCGTATCTTGCTAATTAATTAATTAATTAATTAACAGGTGAAGTTTTTAACTTGGATTAATTCGTATGGAACATTGGCTTTAATTGTATTTCACGCCAACATAAATAAGTATGAACTTTTTGAAAGGACTGGTCGTGGTGGTCATAAATCTATTGATAAATCGAACTATTATGAATTCAATTATGAGTTTGGACCCATGTCTAGTGTAACAATCGTCAAAATCTCAAGTTATTATCACTCTTAAATTTTCTAGAATTACAATTACGATTACGACTTTGTTAAAATTTCTTTGTGATCGTCATAAAATTTCTTAGTTACATCAAGTTAGAAAATTGGAATTGATTAAAATTCCATAACGTACAAGTTTAATTGAAAGATTTTGATTTATATCTCAAATATTAATCACAAAACATCTCAAGATAACCCTTACATTATATTATATATGTACAAATTTAATACATAAATTGTACAAAAATTTTAAAAGAATTGAACATACACTTTTTTATAAAAGAAAGGGGTTTTTGAACCCCCTTTTGAACCCCAAAAACAGTTCCCCACTTAACCCCCACATGCATTCTCTTCATTGAAACACTCCGCCACAACACTTTCACTCTTCACTCATTTCACACACAACCTCCCTTCGGAGAATATCATGCAAGTGTTTTCAATGAATATGTGGATGCTATTGGTGTTTACGTTAAGCCTTTAGAGGCTCATCAGATTTCAAATATCAAGAGTCGAACTTAATTTCTAACTGAAAACGTATCAATTGATCGAGTATCTTAAATCCAAATGTAATTCAAGTTTATAATGGATTGCTGCAAGCTCATGATGTTCATCAAGATGGTAGGATTTTAAGAAATGAAATAAAATGTTTTCACATTTTCCTGTAAATACCCACTATGCAATCGATCGAGTATCTTAAATCCAATATATGCTTTTACAATAATGAATTTTCCTTAAGTGTTTTATTGGAGACCACCTTGTTTTCAGATTTGCAACCATGGCTTTCGATGTATTACTACTACCTACAGGAATGTACCTAATCACAAAGGCTATACCGACACGCTACTTCTACTTGGTCGCCAAACCTTTCTCAGATACATGCTATTCTTTCCCACCAAATTTGTAGACTTCGAATCCAAATCAATATCCAGTTTAGATGCATCAAGAGATAGTTTTTCCCTAATAAAACCATCTAAATTGAATCCACTTCCACTCTCTGTGTTATTTTCACTAGCAGGTTCCAATCTCTCTTCACCCGTTGAAAAATCTTGTGGCTTGTTATATGAATTCGGATTGATGTTCAGTAGCTTCTTTATATTATCAATGGCAGGATCTATGATGTCTAACACTCCAGTCACCCATGAAGCATCATCGATGACTTCCGTACGCTGTTGCACATAACAAACAAATATTAGCGCTTAATAAGTATTCTAATTATGTCCCGTTGAACTCCATCAAGTGATTGTCAACAAAAGAAGGCAAAAGGATGAACTAAAAATACCTGTTGAAAATAGAGGTTTCGGATTTCTTCAGCACGTATGGAGTTTCCTTCATCCTCTTCAAGAGATGCCCATGTCATCCATGTTACATAGCTTTGTGAGTTTATGTTCAGTGACGATCTGAATAGTCTTCTTGCAGCTGATAAATTACGCACTCGCTGTTCCAGTACACCCCAAGCCTGAATACATGAAATATTAATCACGTGGTGCAAATAGTAAATACCCGATTACATTTTGCAGAATCTGCATCATGATCAGGGCTTGGTTTGGAAGTTTAACTGATTATTTTGATGGCAGATAAGTGAAAGAAGAATTGAAACCTGAAGGCAGCGAGCAGCACTTTCGCTTGTTGAATTGATTGACAATGCTCTTTGGTAGAGTTCCCTAGCTGTTTTAATGTTTCCTTCCTTCCACTCCATCCAACCCCAAGCCTAATTTCAAGAATGACAAACCATTTACCGTCACGAAGAACCTAAAATCTGCAAGTTATGGCCAAGTAGGCTTGCTTTATGTAGTTTGAAATACTTATTTTCTGTCTAGTTTTGATGAATTACAAAGATACATGAAAGAAGTAGAGGTAGTAAAATGGGCAGGTTGGAGATGCTGTTTTTGAAGGGATTGGGTTGGGTTGATCATAAACACATTTTGTCCAAAAATATTAGTTTTTCTACAAACAGTTAGTGTGTCGGGTATAAATACATGAATTTTAGTTTACTAATACTCTAATAGTTTTTGCAATAAGAGGCTCAGAAGGTTTTACGGATTACAATGCACTTGGGAAACTTTGAATCCTTTCAACCCCATTTTAAGCTATTTTTTATCACTTGGACCGAAACATATAACATAACCTGAATAGACTGACGCATTAGTAAAAGGGTGGAATCACGACCTGTGACAAGGATTATCCAACAAAAACCATAGTTTCCTAAGTCTTCAAAAGGAAAAATTGCTCACATTTTAAGATGAAGACCGCATGTGGTATGAGAAGAATTAATGGTATGATGGTGGAAGCATAAAATAATATGAAAATAAATGTAAATGGGTGTTAGATGAATGGAACAAGGTATTTAAACTCTAGGAGTAAATCGTATACTTACGATCCAGACTGGTTGGTGCCTTGGGTCTAATTCTGCAGCTTTTCTGAACAAAGCTCGAGCAAGATTTGCAGCTGAATGTTTGTACTCTAATAAGCCAAGTGATTGAAGAAGAACAGGATCTCTTGGATTTAATGCATGACCAATTTTTAGTAGCTTCCTTCCTTGATCAACATTTCCAACATTAGCTTCAAAAACACCCCACACATGCCATGCAAATCTATTCTTTGGACTAGCTTCCACAGCTTTCTGATTCAGAAAGAGAAAGCATCACACATAAACATTCTGGCATGAGATTTTGTGATTTGTGTAAAACTACAGTACAAAGAAACATATGCATCTTGTGAGAAAGGTCTGATTGTGTTTTTAACCAAGAAGGATGTAATTGTTTGCACAAAAATGCAAAAGGAAACACCAAACTAAACAATTATGGAGAAAAAGTAACCAGTATAATAACTCATTAGCATTTACATTTCCATAAACTGTCCTATATTTGCTCATTCGTACTAATTATAATATTTCTTTAAAGTTTCGACATTAAAGATAACTAATTGGCAAATTTAAACCAAATAAGATGTTCCAACAAGTTATGTAGTACTCACAGAAAAATTTAAGCCAATATAATTTTTTCTTACCTCAAAAAGCTGTCTGGCAACACGATAATTTTCCTGCTGTACCTCAAGCTGAGCCCATGCCTGTAAGAGTGATAATATATTTGCAGATTATATAAAATAATTTTTCGACTACATAAAAGTGTTAAAGTTAAGTTCTGATGCTATTGATTCGCTACATGATATGCTTGTTTTTAATTGGTAATAAAGCAATTGAACCACAAAATATAGGAGATTATAAGAAATTGGGTGAATTGGATTAAAATCAATATGTCCAACTGTACGAAAAAATCACAATGGTGTTTTATCTATTAATTTGATATTCAAAGTATATCCCGAAATATCCTGCCTCTACCCAATTAATATATCTTAAATTTTTAAATAATTCGATCTGGGAATGAACGATGACTTACAAGCCAACTGGCACAGCTTTTGGGATTACATTTAGTAGCCTGTCGGAACAAGTATCGAGCTTGATCATTTCGGTTAGCCTTCGATTCAAGCATTGCCAGTGTCTGGTAAATGTATTCATTTCCACCACAATTTTTCAGTCCTTTGCTAAGAAGGTACCTAGCTTTCTTAACATTTCCAGATTTCAGCTCCAAAACCGCCCATCCATGCCATGCAGCAACGTGTTTCTTATCAGCAACCGTTGCAGCATCAAACAGCTGTCTTGCCCTTCTTATATTTCCCATTCTGTTTTCCAGAACTGCCCAGCACTGGTTTATGGCAACAACATATAAAGTTCGATTTCTCAGATAATGATTACCAATGACCAAAATTGTAAACTAGGATTAGAAAGAAAAAAAAACATATAATTTTTTCAGCAGCTTATAAGAGCAGGTTTGATCTTTTGAGGAAATAGTAAGCAGATAAAAAGACTGACCTGCCAAATGTAGGCATTTTCACCTTGTGTTGCCTGACAACCTTTCTCATATACTGCCCTTGCTTCATTTGCTTTTGATTGCTTACCCAATATCTTCCCTAGTGCCACATAAGACCTTCCATCCTCAGGCCAATAAGATATACACTTTACACCATCGAATATTTATACAAAAACAACTTAGGAACATCAGATATGAATATAGAAGCTTCTCATAAAAGAAATGAAAACAGATCAGCAGAAATTTCAATAGAACACAATTTTATAAGTTTAACCTTAAATAAACATCATTCATGAGAGAGAAATAAGAACTCTATAGAATCTGATGAATTCAAATTTTGATCTATACAAATTAATATGTAATCCTTTATCAGTTAAAGCATTCACCTACTTAATGCAGAAGTAATGCACATGTTAAATCCAATATGACATCTATATAGCTATGGGAAATACTTTGTACACAACAGAAGCTGTTCAATGCACAGCATAAATTTGTGTTTTCACAAACTAGCCCATACTTCGTTAAAAAGACAAAAAAATATGAAGGGTAAATCTGTCCAAATGCAACTATCTGTTGTGTATGGATCAATTTGAGTTGTGTAAAATCACTTCACATATGTAATGCTTCTCGGATTAGTCTCAAATCCAACGTAATTCAATTAACTTAACTAGGCCAGACATCACAGGTAAATTTCATATGCATTTAGAGAGGCAAAACCTATAGGACCTTGAATCAAGTATCGATCAGCTACCCAACAAATTTCTTTATTCAATTAACTGTGCGAACCTATTTAAATCTTAGCATTCGCATACTTAATGTTAAATGAAGTAGATGTATTGGTTAAATCTAACAATGCACCTATTAACCACAAGTACCAAATCGATTATAATAAATAACTATAACAGTAATAGTATACCTTCTGAAGAACTTCCTCTGCTTCCTTATACCGAAAATTCCTGGCCAACACTTTTGCTCTATACAAGGCCAAATCTAAATTAACAGCAAGCGGTTTCTCAACCGAACTCGAACCGTAAACTCTCATCGGCTCGAAAATCGGCATCTTCTTCGCAAATTTCGATAACTCAGAATCAATCACGGACGATGACGTGGACGACGAACTTTTATCCACTTCCACATCATCATCTTCTCCAATTTCACCAGTATCATCATCAGATTCCATCACCGGCCGCCGAACAACAAGCGATTCCTCTAACGTTCGTTTCGACGTTTTGCTACTTCCGATACGGTTGAATTCGACCGGATCTGCATCTGATCTGAATACCGGTGCCGGAGACGATGCTGCGGCGGCGGTGGCGGCAGAGGACGAGTCGAGAGCTGGTAAAGATGGAAATTGAATGTGTGAATGTGAAAATGAGGGTTTGATGAGGGTAGTAAAGTGTAAATTTGAGTTTGGAGAAAATAGAGTGAAGTGTTGTTGTGAAGAAGATAACTTCATCTCTTTCCCTCACTCATTGACACCAGAAATGTGTTTGGCGGGATTTTGAGGTGATTGAAGTACGAAATGACGCACTTACCCTTTCAATTGGAATTTAGGAGATGTTGGTTGATGAGGGGTGTTTGGTAATTTGATTAATATAGAGTCACTGGTTAGTTATGAGCCACGTTATGAAAGTAAACTTGGTGGATGAGGTCGATATGGACAACAGATTTTCGTTACACGTGTAAGGTTTTCATTGGAGGCAATGTAGTGGATAAATTGATCTATTATTTTTTGTTAGGATAATGAACACTTTTTGGCTCACTTTGAGCTTTTTTTTTTCTTTCACTTTAACGTGTATCTTCCTAGTAAAGTTGTTTAACATAAAATAAAAGACTAATAATTAATATTAAATAATAAAATCTTGGTTATTCTTGTCGCTGTCATCGTCATTTTGTCTTTAGTTTTGTGCATGAAGAATGAAAACAATTATCGTTTAACTCCAAACTCATATATTCACCTTGCTAAGTCCCAGAATGCTGTATAGTATTTCATTGTTTAAATATAATCTGTCATTGTTTATAAAAGAATGATCACACCTATCTTTGTTTATAAAAGAATAATAAATCATCGTTAAAAAATCAAGCAAAAACACAAAATAAAAATGAAAGAGAGTTATTTTTAAGGAGGCGTTTGTTTTGTAAGAGAGTTTAATAATAAGCATTGATTTGAAAGAAAATATATTGGTGTAAAAATGAAGAGGAGTGATACTTGATGGTTAATAAAAGCTAAACTAAATTTAAGAATGAGAATCACATGTGTATATTTATAGAAATGTTGAATATTAAATTATAATAAAAACATCTATAAATAAAAAACTTAAATTCTTTATATTATAGTATAAATATCTCATATCTTCTCAGTTGAAATTTATATTAAAGGCCTAATGGGGGTTTTCCCATATCCCTTTTTAAATTTAAAAAAAAAATGATGAATGCTTAATAAGAGATTATAGATATTTTTTAAACTAACAAAAAAATTTCAAAATTCTTGTACAAAATTTTATCTCCTATGATAAAAATCCTTTCACCATAAAACTTTTATAAAATAATAAACATAGATGATAATGATTTTGAAAATCTCAAACTATTATACTCTCTTTCCTTAAGTCTATAAATGGTACAAGTTCTAAAAAGTGACCCAGAACAATTACATAAGCCCTATTAAATATTAATCATATTTTACATTTTTATTATTTTCTTTTAAGAAATATTTGCAGACATCATCGCCAATTTCATCACCATCACCATTTTCATGGCTTCTTTTGATTTCTTGTTAAAATCAATCAAACAACCCAACAAATTACTATCCACAATTCACTCCATTAATAAAACACACACGTCAATTACTATCCGCAACTTTGCTAGGCGCTGCTGTGCGGTGGTGACAGGCACCGCTGGGTTGATGTGCACTGCTGTTCAGTGGTGACTGGCAAGGTGGGCTGGAGGGTGCAGGTTAGTGGTGGCCGGAGATGAGGAGTTAGGGTTAGGAATGAAATGATACAAAAGCAAGTAATCTAGTAGATCTGGTTTTATTTTCTGCTTTAAAAAAAAGTATATATATAAAAACGGGTCAAACCCCAGTCCGGGTCAACCAAGTCAGACCGATAAACCGATCGGATTTGACTTGCACATTGACCCGGGTGAAGTTGACCTAGCTTGAGCCCCAGTTCTGGTTCAACCAGCGAGGTCGACCTGAGTTTAAAAACATTGGGTAAAATACGATTTTAAAGTAGAGATTGAGAGAAAATAATAAGATTTATACGTTATTGAATGATTTATGAAAGGTATTTAAGTAATTTGGCTTATAGTAAGTCTCATGTGATTTTGAACGTGAGCGTTGAAATTAAGAGTTTTTTGTTTAGGTTAAAAGTTTAGAGCTTGGACTTTCAAACAAAGCTTTTATCTTATGTTATCTTAACTATCTTAACTACATATAAACCATCTCTATCTTTTCTCTTAAAATTAGACTCAACAATGGTTAATGTCCAAATTACCCTTAAAAATCATTAATTACTTTCCAAATAAACTACTAATTTATAAATTGCAACCCTTAAGTTTTAAACCTTACATATCTTTAAATTAAACTTTTAACAATATAGGTGTAAATAATAAAATCTGTAAATGTCAAATTAATTATTTGTTCCCGCAGCTATGCACGGGCACACTGCTAGTATATATTAACCATCTCCATCTCTTTCTTAAAATTAGATTTAACAATCGTTAATGTCCAAAGTACCTTTAAAAATCATTAATTATCTTAATATTTCCAAATGCACCACTAATTTATAAATTGCAACCCTTAATTGTAAACTTTGCATATCCTTATATTAAACTTTTAACATATCATTTCATTAAGTTTCTTTTTTTATAAGATGTAAGTAAGATTACAAAGGATATAAAAAATAAACCATCTATGAATAATATGATTTCATTTAAAACCCGAACTTTGAACATAGTTGATTTTTTTCGGTTTGATATAATGATACAATATTGTGTAAACAATAATAACTCTAAATGTCAAATTAACTATTTGTTCCCGCAGCTATACGCGAGCACATTGCTAATTTTATTAGAAGCCTTTTATTTAAAAATTAAAAGTTTAAAGCTTCTAAAAGCTCTAAAGTCTTCCAACAAAACACATCCTAAAAGAATCGGTGCTTACGAATAGAATAACTTGATGCTGCATATATGGAACCGATTAATAGAAACAAAACCAATCTAAAACGAGGAAATAGCTAAAGAAGATTGATCTTTCAAACCCTAAGTTAAATTGGCTTAAACTTTACACATTATAAAAGGGAAATTATACTTTTGTATAGAAAACAGCAAGGGGAAGTTTTATAAAAATGTAAGATGATTACCAAAAGTTCATAATAATTAAACACGATATTCGATAACCAGGTATTACGAGTTCAATTGTAACGGGAAGATATTTTCTTTTCAAAACATCATATTAGATTAATTATTTAGGAAATTGTATCAATATTCTTAAATTTTTATGAAAATCTTGGGACTATGTATCGTTTATATAAGTGCATTAGATTAGATTTAAAATTATTTTCTTGTTGAAGATCATATCATCTTTTAGGTACCCTAAGTTAGAAACTTTTGTAGGTAACTTACCCCGTTTAAAAATTTGCTCATAAATCAATTAATTAAAGAAAGGTGTGTCAAAAAACTAACTAGACTCATAACCGATCTAATCTGAATCATATTAAGAATAATATTAGGTATTAGAGTCATGTTTTTATAAGTTAAAAAGGCTTAATAGGATTATATGGTTAAAATTTATTTATTTGAAACCCGACTAACGCTACTTAAATAAACCTTATTAGTGTCGAATTGATACAATTAACACCCCTAACTTATATTTAACAAAATTATGTAATATATTTATTTACTGTAATCATCTTATTTACAAAAATGAAGCAACGTTATTTTATATTAGATAAAAGTGAACATCAAGCCCCCATGAAAGTAAGCGTGGCCCATAATCTAAGACCGGGCCATAATTTAATTACGATCTACAAATCATAAAATTCTTGTTACACCGCCATTACCGTGCATATCTGGATTATAAAAAACAAACCCTAACATGAAATTCGTCATAACTCCAAAATTTAAACTCAGTAACAAAATGGCACGCTACCACATTCCTTTCGAAATCCATATAGAAATCATCAAAAGATTTCCTATCAAGTCATTGATTTGATTCAGATGTGTCTCGAAACCATGGAAGTCTCTAATCGATAACTCCCAGTCAATACTGAGTACTCAAATATTCAGCCACAACGCCTGCTAATGTGTACGATGAACAAGATAATAAAGAATTTAAACATAAGTACGTTTCAATTGTTGATGATGACACTAACAATTTCCCACAACACAAGTTTTCTCTTAATGTTCCCATGTCCGTTAACAAACTTACGAATCCATCGATAGTCGGTACCTCCCACTGTTTGTTCTGCTTGTACGGTAGGGACTCTATCTCTAACATGAGTATGGCTATTATTTGGAATCCCTCTATTAGAAAGTCTGTTGATATTGTTGTTGGTATTCTAAAGACCAAGACTGTTGTTGGTTTCGGGGTTTGTCCTCACACTCTTGATCCCAAGATTGTCAAGATTCCACACTTTAAAATTTCGAAGGATATACGATTTTCAAGTTGCCTCGTAATTCGATTGGATTTGATTCATTTGAATGTTCTCAAGTAGTTATAGATGGTTTATAATTAATATATTGGCTTGCTTATGATAGGATCATGATGGATCTCGGATATAGGTATAATAATCTGATTATCTCATTTGATGTGACAAGTGATTGATACGTAGATTGGCGGGTACAGATTACGAATCTACATCGTATAATTAATACCGTAAATATATATATATATATATATTATATATATAATCTAGTATCACTTGGTTGAAATAGATAGGTAGAATGAAAAAAAGTTCTTAAACTTATCCTTTGAGAACGGTTTTACACCACTTCTTACGATAGGTTCCAAGCCTTATAAGAATAGAACATGAAGTAATATATATATATAAGATGATAGCTTTCAATCTGTATGAACTTTGTTAGTATCTCTATTTATAGAGTTTAGAAAGGCGTTTGCTTAGTTGTAAATATTCTCTTCGAATAATTCCCTTCAAGGATGTTGATGTAATCGTTTGCGAAGTATTATATTTAGAGTATGTTTGGTAAAATTAGTCGTTAGTTGTAGCTGGTAGCTGTAGCTGTTAGCTGTAAGCTGAAGCTAGTAGCTGTAGCTGCAAAATGGAGCTTTATTTGTAAACTGTGTTTGGTAAAGTAGCTGTAACTGTAATTTCAAAGGGTAAAATAATCAAAAAGCTCCTAAAAGCTAGTTGGAGTAGCTTTTAAAATAGGAGCTTAATCTTCAAACTAAAAGCTTTAAGCTTGTGTATCCAAACAAAGCTTTATTTTTTAAATGAGCGTAATTTTCAAAACAAAAAGCTTTAAGCTCCAAAAAGCTTCTAAAAGCTCTATGTCAAACAGGCCCTTACTTGACAGAAGGAATATAATTGTTACAATACAAGTGGTTCTTAAGTTGAGAGTTAGAATGCAACTTGTGAATTTAATAAATACATACCACATACTTATGATCTTAAGTGTAATTCCCATGTCCAAGTTACATACAAGTTGCATGTAAACTTAAATATCTCTTATCTATATAGATTTATACAATATAATATATAACATGAGTATTGTATTTTACTAATGGTGTCAAAAGTAAAGTAAACACCAACTTTCAAGTCAAAGAAAAAACAAAAGGAGTAAAAGTTATGCTAAAGTAAACAAATCATAAAAAATATATGTTTTCAGGAAGCGAGGGAGATAATGTTGTTGATGGAACTATTTTAGAGTTTTCTGATAATGAAGATGGCTTCAAAATTCTATTGCTTGGGCAGAGTTTGTTAAAGGAATGCAAGATTCACCTCTTAAAAATTAGAATTGCTTGAAGCTCTTTTTTGCAAGTTGGACCATAGTAATCTGTTTATTTCAAGTCCATGTTGTATGTTCTGGTGGTGGAGATCGATGTGCAGTTTAAGCTTCTTTTAGTGCTAGTTGTTTTTCATGTTCCTGGTTAAGGAGTGGAATCCTTCATTAGTTTGTGGGTGATTCTAGTATTGAAGCGGTATGGGTTCATAAGGGCTCTCCTAAGTCTTGACAAATATGGTTCGATACTTCAAGCTTTATAAAGATGCTTTTGTGGTTTTTGGTTTCATCATTGGTGGTCTGCTTCATTTTGGAAATGATTCCTCATCTTAAGTTCATTAGTATTTATTTTAGCAAGAGTGAAAAGTTCATTTTGTTATTACCAATTTGGGTGTATGTGTCCATGCAGTCTGGCAAATCTGTGTGTAAACATTCATGATGTAAGATCATCTACAGTCGTGATGGTCCATTGTGGTATATTGTTGTGTTACATCAATTCCAATAAAATATCATCTCAAGACTAATGACGGTGCAATTTTCACGATATTTCACGACTAACAATTGAGACCCACTATTTTATCAAGTAAATTGTATTTTGTGCTTTATTTGTTGTACTTAAACATTATTTAAGATGAATAAAAGAGAAAACAGAATAAAAAAATTGACATGTGGCCTGCAAATTTTCATGTTGAATCCGTCATGTGGGTAACGACGAATTGTGAGGATGCTCTCCGTTGTATGCGTTATGGCATGTGCTCGGAGGACGGGAGTGAACACGAGTACCACTGTGAATGGTCTAATATGAGTATACCTCTTCTATGCTTACCAACATATACAAAATTTAATCGCTAAAAAAGTATTATTTATTTTTTTCTTTTTATATAATCTATACATATATACTAATATATAAAGTATACTGGTGTTTTATATATAAAAACTCTTAAAATTAAGACTCAATATTTATAAATATAAATGATGTAATTTTTATTTAATCTTAATTCTATCATACTCATTAGACTCACCAACATGTTCTGAATCTTTAACTCTACATATGAGTAAACTACCGTTATTGAGTCACCATTATAAATAATATGTGAAGAACAAACATAGTAGACGACTGTCGTTGAAACACAGTTTATAATAAAATAATGTATTTCGTTACATAACGCGGGTATTACGCTATCATATTTCAAGTGTTTGTAATAATCTAAAGTTAAAAATACATAAATCAGAAATATTTGAGTTAATCATTAAAAGAGGTAATTGATAAAATGATGCCTAAAAAATATATTTAAGATTTGCTTCAAGAGATTGTATTGAATGCACTATATTTTATATTTCTTGAGATTTATTATTTTATCGTTTCGTACATTATAGTATGTGTGTATGGAAAAATAAATTCAAATGAAATACCACTTCAAAGCGCAAGTCAAATTGATAAACTCAACAATCAAAACTGCAAGTCTACAAATCAATTAATTTAATTATAAGACTCACCGTGTAAAATTGACTAATTATTCAACGTTATTTCAAATGTCAAATAAGTGACTAAATCAATTAATTTAATATCATAATAAAAGTCAAATAAGAATCAATCAATTTTTAAATTGCATAGTTGTACTGTAAAAACTTTTAATGTTTGATGATAACTTTTAGGGGGGTACATCTTTTAGGTGGAGAGACACCCTTTTTGAAAACTTTTCTAAAAACTATATTCTTTTACTTTTTAAAAAAACTTTAAAGATAACTATTTTCAATAATGAATTCTATGAATAAAGTTGTCATAATTTAGATTTAAAACTCTTATAAAACATTTACCTCTTAATATTAATCTTTAATCATTCGAAGCTAGATAGGAAAACCCAAAAATTCCGTTTCACTAAAAACACATGTGAAAAATAGAATTATCAAAATTTACCATATTACCTTTGTCACTCACTAAATAATATAAAAATTATAGGTAACAATATATTTATATTGCTCAATTAAATAAAAAGATTTGGTATATAAAAATCATCTCCCCTCACCCAAGTCAACATTTGCATAATCGATTTAGTAATATCACATATATAAGCTATCTTCGTGATTGTATTTTCCTAAGCTATAAATCAAGTGATTGTATCATGATAAAATTTCTAGAGCGATAATAATAAACAATTCAACATCTGAAACATAAATTTGGAAATAGAATACTATAACTTCAAAGACCTACTCAATATTTTTTTTTCCAAAAAAAAATAAAAAATACATGATTTTATGTATGAATTAACTCAAAATAAAAATAAAAGGTCTCCTGACACATGGTCGTTGGGTGGTCAATTTAGGCCATCTAACTTACTTTATAGACACGACATATTTGATATCTCACAACATACTCGTAGCTTAGATATCAAATCACGATTTTATATTAATACTTTAATTATTATTATTAAATTAATAAATAAATAAAATAAAATAATATATATACAAAGTTTGTATCAAATAGTAGCTTAGATATCAAATCACGATTCTTATATTAATACTTTAATTATTAATTAATAAATAAAATAAAATAATATATATAGAGAGTTTGTATCAAATAAGATAATTTTTATTATAAAATAAATTAAACATAATATGAGGTTGATATGTGTTCGTAGGATTTAATGTTAGACAAAATTCTATTGAGTATTGAAGGCTTCAAAATTGTAGATGATAGTTGTGCATAAGTTATTGAGCATTGAAAGTTTGGACACACTCTACTCGGTGCATCAGGCTTTCTGTGCATCAAGTCATCATCGAATTTTTGTTCATATTGGAATTTTATCACAAGAATCTTCTCAAACGGTATGCATATTTAATAAGTTTAGTTTTTGTATAAGCATTCTGATGCCTCATCGGTTTCGAACAATTATATTTAGCATGCATCAATTATGAACAACTTATGCATCAGGTCTTTAAGAGTAGACATAGAAAAGTTGTTGTACATAATTTTTTTACACCCATTTGTATGAATGATGCGGTTGTGAATCACTATTTCCAGTCGTGCACCATCTTAGTTGCTGTGAATCGTGCGATTGTGAATCACCATTTTTGTTACCGGTTCTTCCATATAATAAAAAACAAAGGGTATGCATCGATCTTCTTACATTCGTGCACCAACTTAGTTGTCATAAAAATAACTAATTAATAAGGTATTAAATACTAACTAATTAATAAATTAGGAGAAAGAAAGAGTTAATAAGTAGATTAAATGTTCATTGTACCCCGAAAGACCAATTTTTTTATTAGTAAAAATAACTAACTAATAAGGTATTAAATAGTTGATCAAATGATTCATATTATTTATTATATGTTAAGGTTTGTTTTGCAATAATCAACCTATATCTATATCTATAATCCGTTATAAAGAATTTTCATGTTTTGGCTTAAAATGAAGATCGGAAAAACCTAAAATACCCTTATACCCATTTGTCCTATAAATATTTATAATAACTTCTCTATACAATGTTTAACAAACATTCAAACATGTTATATTCTTTTAATTTATACACCTCGTAATTATCTTTATTTGAAATATAAAATAAATAATTATTAAAATGCAATTATTTTTATAACATAAAGTATAAATGAAATTGAAACAAGAGTTTACAATCATCATCATTAAGACGACTATATATGTTGACCATTATTGTATTTTCTATTTATAATCGTCGCATTGTTCGAAGACGATTAGTATTTTGTATAGGAGAGTGATCAATGAGGAGGGGATAATCTTGGGTGAAGAAGGGAAGCAAATATGGGCCGTCCATTAACATTCATCACGAGGAATGTTAATTAATATTCATCACGACCCAAATTAACATTTACCGTAATGAATTTTAACAGACAACCCATATATATTTCCCCCGACCTACAAAATTAGACATTCCTTATTGGTCATCCCCTTTATAAATAAATGTTATATTATTATATTCTATATTCTATATTCTATTATATATATACAAAAGCGCACACATATGTTGTCTTGCACACTTAGTGAGCTCGTCTGGTAAACAACAACCCACCCACCCATTTCACGAGTTTTAACAAATTCCTACATACTCATTCAGGTACAACTACATACATAAACAATTGTGTCCCTTTATGTGTCTGTTTTTTCAGGTGTGTTTCTGCGTGTTTTACGGTTCGAATTTGACTTTTGACTTGGTCTTTCTCTCCTATCTCATTTGAATCTATTATTTGATTTGATACATCGATATTTCCGATATGAACAGTATTTGATTTGATTTGATTTATTTTGTTGTGTGCATATATATAGATCGAGTATTCTTAATTTTGGGTTTTCAATTTTGCTGTTGACTCTGATTACCAGATCTGATTAGTAGCTGCATCAATAGTGATTTTTATGATTATTATTATTATATAATTCTTATCAAAATTCAGTTATTTTGATAATTAGAAATGTGACAGTGATCAATTATGTTTGTCTGTTTGTTTAATTTTGATCTGCTCTGTTATTCTTAAGATCTAGAATACATAGTTAATCACATTGTGTGTTTAGTTGATGACTTGCTTTTATATATGAGAAGTTAGTTATTATAAAACATACCTTACGGTAAAACAAATGTAGGGAGGAAGGAGAAAGCTCCACGTGGCGGTTGTGCATATAAATTTTAAAATGTGGTGCACAGCTGGCACACGTCGCCTTCCTCCTTATCTACCTACCTTTTTTTTACCATAAGATTTGTTTTATTTGATCCGAATGTATGTATGTCGCATCTTGGATGTGATATTATTTTATTTACATTAGTTATATGTGCAGGTAGATAATTTTGGGTGAGTGTCATGGCGAGCGGGCAAATATTCTCACGTACTACACAAGCATTGTTTTATAATTATAAGCAATTACCAATTCAAAGGATGCTTGATTTTGACTTCCTTTGCGGTATGTGAAGCTGCCTTTATCGTCATTTAACCTTATTAACATTATTAGCTTTAGATTCGCACATGCTTAGATTATGCTTAAAGACACGTTATGTTATATATATGTTTTAGGGAGGGAAACACCTTCAGTTGCCGGTATCATTAACCCTGGTGCTGAGGGATTTCAGAAACTATTTTTTGGGCAAGAGGAGATTGCCATACCAGTTCATTCATCGTATGTTTTATTGTTTATTATGTATAATATATTAATATTAATATATATTGTAATGTAATACTATCGAGGGTTATCTGGTATAATAGAGAACTACTTTACATCTAAATTGCAGCATTGATTCGGCTTGTGCTGCACACCCTACTGCTGATGTATTCATAAACTTTGCATCATTCAGAAGGTTGGTTAGTTTTTAGTTATTCTGTAGTAGCATAGATCATAATGTAGATTGTTAGTCAAAAGTCATTATTTTTTATGATTATAATGAACGACTAGTGATGTTTTGGAAATCTTTACAGTGCTGCTGCTTCATCCAAGCTTGCATTAAAACAGCCTACCATTAGAGTTGTGGCTATTATCGCCGAGGGTGTTCCCGAATCTGACACAAAGGAGTTGATTTCCTATGCAAGGTCAAACAACAAGGTAAGGATTTCAGCTATATGTGGCAGTTTCAACCCATTTACTTACAAAAAGGTCAATTTGGTGTTTTATCTGAAACGTTTCCAATAAAGAAAGGTACGAGGGAACTGGTCAAATGGGTCGAAAGTTGTCCACGATTTATCTTTTAATGCATTCAACCTCCTAAGACGTTATATTCAGAAATTCAGTTAACCACTGTAATATTTTTGTTAACATAATTCATGGATTAATTATTTTTAAGAAACTAATAAAATGGAGAAAAATTGTCTGTCGGTCAACCCGACATACCCTCTTTTGACTAATACCAAAAAGGAACAATTTCAAACCGAACAGCCTGACCCGCCCATCTGGGCACCTGTGATTTTAACAGATGTCTAAGTTTAAGCTGGCATGCCGTTATGACATATGATGGATGTATTGTGAGGATTATAAAGATGTATTACTGTCGGCTCATTTAGGCTAGCTGTGCTTCATAGAGGCTTGAGCCTGGGTTGGCTTGGGCTTATGAGCAGGCTCGTCTAGTTGACAACTCTAGTTGACTGCTTGCACCACCACTTGTATCTAAGTTACGCTATGATGATTCTTACAGTTCGTTATCGGGCCAGCAACTGTTGGGGGTATTCAAGCTGGAGCTTTTAAGATTGGTGACACTGCTGGAACCATCGATAACATTATACAATGCAAATTGTACAGGCCTGGTTCTGTTGGATTTGTCTCCAAATCTGTGCGTAAATATGTTTGACCAAATTCTGTTGACCAATTTGATCAATGTTTTATTGGTAATCGCAAGTAATACTATTATGCTTCTGTTAAACTACAGGGTGGCATGTCTAATGAGTTATACAACACAATCGCTCGCGTGACAGATGGGCTCTATGAAGGTACCACATATACATCAAACAATCTTGTTCTACATTTGTTTACTGGATTCTTTGTTTTGTACTCATCACCTCATTTAGTAATACACATGTTCTTGCTTAACATTTATTATACAGGGTACACGGTTTATTTTTTGTGAAGATAAGAAAATGTGTTTGACAACATTCTCTCCTTTCAAACAACCAAATTTGTAGAAAAATCATAAAAATTGAAAAGCTTGCACCTTGCTTATTAGAATTATTATGGTTAATATTGTGTAAGATAAAGTTATTTTAATGTAAAGAAACTAAAATATATTTGGTCACATGATTATTGCAGGCATTGCTATTGGAGGGGATGTCTTTCCTGGCTCTACTCTTTCTGATCATGTTTTGCGGTTCAATAATATTCCACAGGTACAGCTATTACTCCCTCCATTCATAAGAACTGCAATTTCTTTAGATTCGTTATTTAATTATTATTGTTGTATACCTTTTTCTTTGCCATATTTACGTGGTGTAATTTAGATAAAAATGATTGTTGTGCTTGGGGAACTTGGTGGTCGAGACGAGTATTCTTTAGTTGAAGCACTTAAATCAGGAAAAATCAATAAACCAGTATGTGCATGGGTCAGCGGAACATGTGCACGCCTCTTCAAATCTGAAGTCCAGTTTGGTCATGCGGTAAACTTATTACCTTAATTTCCTAAACTTCATTGATAGGGTAATATAGTGATTTTCTTGACCAGCTTAATATTTTACCCAACAATCAGGGTGCCAAAAGTGGTGGTGAAATGGAGTCTGCACAAGCTAAAAATCAAGCACTTAAAGATGCCGGGGCCGTCGTCCCCACTTCATATGAAGCATTTGAAACTTCAATCAAAGAAACTTTTGAGAAGTTGGTAAGCCTCAAATCTCACTTCTGACATTTTATTTTAGTTTTTGTCCTTTACTCATGATTATCGGGTATTATTATAGGCTGAGGATGGCAAGATTACCTCTGTTAAGGAAATCATTCCTCCACAAATCCCTGAGGATCTTAACTCAGCAATTAAAAGTGGGAAAGTACGAGCACCTACTCATATTATCTCAACCATCTCTGATGACAGAGGTATGAACATGTAGCATGATCTTTGTAGTGGTAATGTTCGTATTAGAGGTGGCAAAGTGGGTTGCTCGAGCAGGTTAGGTATTGGGTTCAAATGGTTTCCGTTTGAAACGAATAACGTTTATTGCCATGTCAAAAGCAGGTCGGGTTGGGTTGGGTTGGCTGGCAATTGTTTTTCATCACCTGTTACAAATAATAATATTATAGAGGAGTCATAATCCAATCAACTCATTCATCAATTAAGGGGTCATAGTTTCCACCTTTAGTATTTATTAAAGTTTTGTAGCGAATGATTTCTTTATTTTTGATTTGCAGGTGAAGAGCCATGCTATGCTGGGGTTCCAATGTCCACAATTGTTGAAAAGGGAATGGGTATTGGTGACGTTATTTCTCTTTTGTGGTTTAAACGCAGTCTTCCTCGCTACTGCACACAATTTATAGAGGTTGGCTACTGTTGAGTTTTCTGTTTCTAAACACGCCCTCAGTTTCATTAACATTGCATAGTTCAACTAGCATATAGTTTCAGGAAATAGTTGAGCTATCTATCACTTTTTAACTATCCACATATAGAGGTGGAAATTTCTATCTATTTACTTATGAGTGGGTCGATTTGAGTCATGTTATATCCCTAGTAGTTGGGGAATACTGAATCGGGTCATAGGGGTTGAATGAGTAAACAGGATGAAAGTTGCCTCAATTGTAAATTTTAATGCATACAGTCTCCTAAATCATTTTATTAGAATAACAGTTTGTTATTTAAGTTACATGAATCTATCATCATATTGGACACATTAATTATTTGTAAGAACACTAACTTTTTATTCGTGAATCAACCCGATCAGACCTGACCCTTGTCAACCTGTACCAAAAGTTGACCTCCTTGTGGCCCCTTAACCTAATCCGATCATTTTGCCACATCTATGCACAAAATGACCGAGTCGTGGGGACTCCCTCATCTTGTGATAGAGCAAATTTCCGGCTAATGTTTCAAGTTTTCATGGGATTAATGGGGTTTGTAGAATCTTGGACTTTGCTGTTTCCTGACTAACGCATGTAAAAATTTCTCAGATTTGCATCATGTTGTGTGCTGATCACGGTCCTTGTGTATCTGGTGCTCACAACACAATAGTAACTGCAAGAGCAGGAAAAGATCTCGTATCCAGTCTAGTTTCAGGTAAGTTCATATAGAGCAAATTTCCGGCTATTTCAGTGTACGAGTCTATGTACTTTCCTTTTATTCAATCAAAATAATATTTTGGTATTATATGATACATTAGTCAAAGAAACTTGTTAGCTCTAAGCAACGAAGGTTCATTGTTATTCTCATTGAGTAATTTTATTTTTGAAATAGGTTTGCTAACAATTGGTCCTCGTTTTGGTGGTGCTGTTGATGACGCTGCTCGATACTTTAAGGATGCTTACGACAGGGTAAGTTAGAATTTGAATGTCCAAATCTTGAACAAACCTCGCCTGGTGAGGTCAATAACTCGATATGTCTTGGCCTTTGAGCTATGGTGCACGATGGTTGGCCCAGTTCATGCTCGTAGGATCCTAAATTGTTGCATTCTCTGTTTTTATTGCAGAAACTTACACCATATGAGTTTGTTGAAAGCATGAAAAAGAAGGGTATTCGTGTGCCAGGAATCGGGCACAGGTGCGTTTCATTATTTTTTATTTTCACTTCATAAAGCAATGACCAAGGAACCATGTTAACATTTATTTGTTTCCGGTTAAAAAGGATTAAAAGAGGTGATAATAGAGATAAGAGAGTTGAACTGCTACAACTGTTTGCTCGCACGCATTTCCCATCAACCAAGTACATGGAGTATGCTGTTGAAGTTGAAACATATACTCTCTCAAAGGCAAATAACTTAGTGATGAATGTTGATGGTGCTATTGGTACCCTTTTCATGGATCTTCTTGCCGGTAGTGGAATGTTCACTAAGCAAGAAATTGACGAGATTGTCGCCATTGGTTACCTCAACGGGCTCTTCGTCTTGGCCCGTTCCATCGGTCTCATTGGGTGAGTTTTGTTCATTCTTACAGATCCATTTTATTTTCTAATTGAGATCCATTAGACCTACTAAATGCTAATGATAAGTCATCTTAAGCTTGTATGAGAATCTTCTTTTGATGTGCATTGTACATTCAACATGTGTGATGCTTTTTTTCGTGTACTGTTTAACTGATAAAATCGATCATTTGAAACTTGCAGGCATACGTTTGACCAAAAGAGGTTGAAGCAGCCTCTATATAGGCACCCATGGGAAGATGTTCTTTACACCAAGTGATTCGTGTTCTTGATCATTTTCAAAGTATGCACATCATCTCTCAAAAGTGTCATTCGTCTAAAGTTTTCTCATTTTATGTAAGCAATTTGTTGTAATGACCTTTCGACCATTATACCGGTCTTTGCCTTGTTTGTATGTCACTGTAAGTTCATTGTTGGAGAAAATTCTCCATTTACATCCATAAAAACAAGAGTTTATGTGTGAGCATAACCATTTTTGAGATCTTGTTTCTGGGTTTGGATTGAAATACAAAAATAGATTTTTGTCTCACTTTTTTGTTTGTTCTCTTGCAGCGATATCGGTTATTGTTCTCCCTAAATATATAGCAGCATTACTTTATCAAATCGTGATGGGTACATGTTAAATAACTGCATATTTTTTATCCCAAATTTTGTAGGACCAAATCGAGAATTTAAAGATATTGATTGGAACCAAGAACCGGATTGTATTGTCTTGATTCGTTATTCTTGTATCGGTTTAAAAGCGTTTTGAAAACGACTACTAACTGAACACAAACGTTTGGACTAATGAGTTAAACTTATTTCCTTGAGTAAATGTCATCCTCTCTGTTGAAATACAAGTATACAATCCAGGTTTGGGCATGATCAAAATTGCCATATCATTTTATAGACTTTTTTTATTTGTATGTGTAGCATTTCTCTATTGAAAAATATAAAGTGAAAGTTTGACACTCTTAAGTTAACGTACAAGGAAAATACGTAAAAACATATCATCATTAAATGGTTATGTTGCAAATATTGATTAACTAGAATCAATTTATATAAAAGTTGTAGTGAAAAAAGACAGAACTTTTATGTCTTCATCCATCTTAAAATCTCGATTTGATATGATGATGAAAATAATCATTATTAGAATTTTAATATTGACAACCTTAATAATTATAATTAATTATTACTATTAAATCTCTACTTACATCCACGCGTAAATTATGTCAAGCTTGAATATAACAAGAGGATAATGTACGTTTTTACTTCAAAAACATATAAATATATAATTTTAGATGATTTATGACAAATTTATAATATTTTAGTTATCTATAAAAAAAAATAGAACGATAATATGCTTAATAGTTTTACTTAGTTTAAAATCTCTGAAAACTACTGTGATGTATGTTTACAAAATTTGTTAGGGTATAAAGACTTAAAATCGACCTTAATAAAAGTTATTGACGGTGTATGTTCTCGAACATCTAAATGCTTTCTCATATAGTATAAATAATTTTATTATCAATTTTTATAACTAAAAAATTATTGAAATTGAAATTTAACTATTATTTATAAATATATTGTTAAAATGATATTATAAATAAAAATTCATTTTTTCTTTTGGTTCGATTTCATATGAACTTGCCCAATATATTTTTAGAAAAACATAATTTATTTGAGAGCTGCTCCGTTGAAAAAGGCAGACCCGCATATGGACGTTGACTTGGCGTTTGACTGACGCGATGTGCCCCAACCGACATACATTCACGCAAACCTATAAATGCAAACGCACTTCAATCAATTCATCCGATCATTCTTTTCTTGATATCAACTTGCACTTCTAATCTGATTTCCACACAATCAAACCCATTTTCAGTAACCCTTCGTTCATGTTAATCAATCAAACCCTAGCCGCGTACGGATCAACATTATGTCTCGACGATCACTGACTATCAGATTATAAAGATTCTCGATTTCATAGTTTTTTTGTTACGAAATTTTTTACCTTTGATTTCAAACCCTAGGTTTTACGAAAATTTTGATCTGATTTCAAACCCTAGGGTTTTAGCGAAAATTTTGATCTTGATTTAAAATCCTAGGTTTTCGTATAGTTGTTTATATGCAGGGCGTGCCAGAATAAAATATTAACGGGGGCATAAAAACTTTTAATGAGTGCTGGTCAGGTTAGTTCGGCTCTTTAGGTTCAGTTTTTTAGATCAACTCGTAAATCAAACTTAAAAACCGAATTTGGTTTCGTTTTGTTTCCTAAAGTCCATATTCAAAGTTTCAAGTTTTGGACACTTAACAAAGTTATTAATAAAAGTTTCATTGCTTAGCAAAGTAAAACTTAAAGGTTTACTACTTAGCAGTGTCAAGGTAAGAAACATAAATCCTTTTTTTTCGTTACTACACTTTTTTTACTTCATAATTATTAATTCACCATATGAGTGTAGAGTTTAATTGAAAAGTTTTGTAGTTATAAAATTATTGTTCGTATGTCAGTAGTTAGCAGATATAGGGAGAGAAAAAAAAAGGGAAAATGGAAAAGAATGTGTAAAATCTAATAAAAAAATGAAGAAAAATAAAATTAGCTCATAAACCTGGATCTTGGTGCCTTCCTCAGAGGCAATAGCGTTAACCATTATGCTACAAATCTTCTGTCTATCTTGATTTCAACTCTAACATTATATCTACAGGGGCAAAAAACAAAAGTATTGTCGATATCATAAAAATTCACATTAACTAAAACATTCTTTGTCGGGGCAGGTGCCCACCCTGCCCCTAGCCTAGTACCACCAGTGTTTATATGTATGTATTGTTTTTATATATGTAAGAAATCGTACTCTTTTGAAAACAGAAGCCCTAACTTTATCAACATCTTTTTTTTGAAGTAGAAGCCTTAATTTTACCATAATGTATGTATATATGTATCAATATCAATCTCTAAAGATTTTGATCATTTTACTCTTTATTCTCATGTGAAACATTTTTCCTTGGAACTAAATCATAATTAATATCATACAAATTTGTTCTTTCCTCACCTAACGTACCCTAACCTTTTCTCATTTTACTGCAGCCATCTTTGACTCATTTGGATCACTATCTTTTCTCATTTTACTGCAGCCATCTTTGACTCATTTGGAATTGGTGGTACAAACCTGTCATTGCATTCGCTTCTTTTAAGACGTGAACAGGTTCTGTATATTTTATACTCATTTCTACAATTCTAGCAGTATAAATTTTTGATTTTCTTCCACAGAACTTCATTGTATTTTTACATAACAAAGATGAGTTCAAGATCTCTGAATTCGAAAACTTCCATATATAAGAACGCACACGGATAGGAAAAGCAAAAAGCTTAATGCCTTCTGATGCACAACCCACACATTACCGTCTTTTTTAATTGTGGTTTTGCCTTCTAATGTTTTGTCAATCGTCTTTCTGTTAATTTCTTTTAGCGTGATATAAAAAGGCTAGATTATATTGAGTTTTAGAGTAAATTGTCATATATTTTAAGGGAAAAGTGATATGTGGCTGTCATGTACCTAAGCTTAGGTATAGAACCATATTAAAACTACATTTTTTCCATAATCGAAACCATGAAGATTGTCATATATCCTTATTTTTGTCATCTCCTATCAACGTTAGTAGTTTTTCAAAGCGTGGTTATATTTTATGAAAATCAAATAATATAACTAGTTAATACCAATAAGAAGTGTTGTCCACATGGTATACAAACTACATAACAAAAAAGATGAGTCCTATTCATACATAAAAGTCATACAAGCTCATTTTGACAATCTTTAATCTAATATGATGTAGTTTTGGTATATTTGAAACCTAAGCTTAGGTACATGACAGCTACATATTCACTTTTCCCATTTTGTAATGCATTTGATTCGTAACAGTGAATGGGTGGGTGCTTACTTTATTTTAAGCTAAAAGTTGTTTTCACATTGTGGATGTGATCTATTGAGCTTTCTCTAAAGTTGCTATTAATTACTCCGTAAATTATTTGCTTAAATCTTACATTTGTGACTCTAGTTTATTTGGTTTTAAACATATGAGCTTTACTGCATTTTTACTGTGTACATTCTTGTTAAGATTCTGGTTATTCTCAACTTTCTACATTGTTGTTGATATTCAATTCATCATCTTTTTAATATGGTATACTTACATACTTTTACTTTTTTATTGCTATTTTACTTTTATAACATGACTTTTTTTTACGTTAATTAGAGAAAATGGAATCCGGTTACATGACTGCCTAACGGCCCTTTACAAGTTTGTGACTAACTATACTTTGAGCTTGAATGGATGTAGGCTGTCCAAGTAGCGGTATTACATTCTTGAATTTTTCCTCTCTTTTTGATTTTTTAATTAACTTTCTGATTGATTTCAACTTTCTCCATTCTTGTTGATATCAAATTTTATCGTATTCTTTTATTTGGTTTACTTGCATATTCTTATTTTTGTATTGCTATAATACTTTCTAAAAAAAAATCTGTATACTACCTTAATTCGAGTAATTAAAATCCCGTTACTTGAACCCCTAATGACCCTTTACAACGCGGACTGTACATTGAACATGAACGTATCTATATAGCCTGTTAAAGTAGCGGATTGCATTCTTCAATATTTTCTAGTTAACTTTCTGATTGTTTTCTACTTTCTCCTTTCATGTTGAGTTTAAATTTATCATGTTTTTTATTTGGTTTAATTATATACATTTACCTTTTTATTGCTATTTTGGCCCGATAAGAATGTGATGTAATGCAGAATGACATTACAATTGTACCTAGTTTTGGATTAACTTCTTATATAGTTAGTAGGATAAAATAGATGTATGAATAAAATAGATATATATCTAGCTCAAAGGCCGTACCTAACTATCCTAATACTACCTAAAACTCCATCTCAAATAAATAAACGTCTATCTACATATAACACCATGTCACCCTAAAATACATAAAATATATGTCGACCCAAAAACTCCCTACTCATCTATCCTAAGCCTACGGTAACACCCTTATATCTATAAATATCTATCTAGCTAAAACACCATACTCATCTATTCTAGTTAAACCTATAAACACCCTACTTAGCTATTTAGTTAAATATGTATATCTATATATCTATCTCAATATACAATAAATATATCAATTTACTTAATACACCCTACTACTCCGTCCTATTTCTAGTCCTCCAAAAATTCCTATCAGAGGTCATGTCCTCGGTCAAGAGAAGCTCCTTAATGTCGAGCTTCAGTCTATTCTCCCACATACGTCTTGGTCTACCCCTTCTCCTCAAGCCGTCGACAGTGAGGGCTTCCACTCTCCCCGTCTGTGGTCTCCTCCTTACATGTCCGAACCATCTTAGTCTTCCTTCTCTCAGCTTGTCGGTGATACTCGCGACTTCTAGCTCCGCCCTAAAAACTTCATCCGGTATCATATCTAACATGGTTTTACCATGTCCATCTTAGCATCCTCATTTCCGCTACTTCCATCCTCTTTTCTTGTGCCTTAGTTATCGGCCAACACTCCGCTTCGTACAGCATAGCATGTCTTATTTGCTACCTTATAAAACTTCCCTTTTGAGTTTAATAGGGACTTTCTAGTCACACATGACGCCTGTCGCTGCTCTCCACTTCAACCAATCTATCTTTATACGGTGAGTTACGTCCTCGTCGCTCCTCCCTGAACTGTGTAGCACCGAGCCCAAGTATCTAAAAGACTCATGCAAGTGTAGAATCTGGTCCCCAATACGGATATCCACCCCCTTGTTCTGCTTGTCCTCATTCTTTTCGAAGTTAAACAGGAGGTATTCAGTTTTTTGTCGATCGATTCGTAAACCTTGGTCTTCTAAGACCTCCCTCCACTACTCCAGCCTTCTATTTAGTCCATCTTTGGTTTCCGATACAAGAACAATATCATCGGCAAAAATCAGGCACCACGGGATGCTCTCCTGTATCTTACGCGACAACTCGTCCAGGATTTACGCAAAAATGTACGTGCTAAGGGTTGATCCCTGATGTAGGCCTATTTCTACTGGGAAATACTCGGTGTTCCCCACTGGTGTCCGTACGCAAGTCTTCGCCCCTTCGTACATATCACGAATAACTCTAATGTATCTGCCCGGTGTTGCTTTATCAATTAGGGTTCTCCAGATCAGCTCACGTGGGACAAAAGAGTTACAATGTTAGCGGTTAATCGTTCAAGAAAGTTATTGAATTTCTTAATTTCAAACAGGAAGAGGAAGTTATCCAGTATAATGGTGGGTAAAAACTGTTTCTTTTCCTTGTCTTGCGTTCTCTACTTCTCTCCGATATTAACGGTGTAAATTTTGTCACTCGTGTTGTTTAAACTCATGAACACTGTTTAGGATTATTGTCATATAAAGTTGGAGTTATGCCCTGAATTTTTTTAATGTTTTGGATTATGCAGGAAGAACTACATTTGTAAAGAGACTACTAATATTAATTTAGTGACCTTGAGAAGAGATATGAACGTAAGGGATCCAGACTGAACCTTTTTGCATATGTTTTAGTTAAATCAAGGTTTCATGGTGTGGATAATGATAGATGGTTATGGCTTTGTTTTGTTAATAGCAACCATTGGTGTTGAAGTACACCCTCTGAATTTCTTCACTAACTTTGGCAAGATCCGGTTTTATTGCTGGAGACGGATGGCCAAGAGAGATTTGGTGGTCTTCGACATGGATATCAGTAAGTGTTTATTTACTTGAATTTTTGTATGTTCTCTTATTCAATCTTGCGCAGATAGCTATCATATGTTGTCTTACTCATTTGTGATTTTTTCTTTTTTCTTTTTTGTCTTTTGTCTTTGTTTGAGGGGCTGTATTCACTCGTAACTGGTAACATCATCTCTAAATAGAAACTTTAATGAAGTGGAGTGATTTATTTGTAATATATAATGCTAAATCCTCGTATCTCATATGCATAACATCACTTGGAAATGATTAATGCATCCAGAAAAGCGCCTTCATGCTCCTACTCTCATGGATTATTGGCAAGTGCCCGTTAGGTTGATGTTAAGAGAGACATACGAGGTAGGAGGATATAACATTCATCTTTCTAAAAACATGGCTATAATCAAATGTAGCACCTTAAATAGGAAAATGGTAAATGTAGTGAATATTTCCTCAAAAAGAAACAAAACTTAAGTATAGTTTCTAATCAGTGAATTTACCTTCTTACTGTGAGACATAAAACTGAAATGTGCATAAGGTTCCTTACTCTAGTCTCCACTACAACTAAACCTTCATTAATATTTTTTAATTGTAGTAATAGCTGCATAATATTCTTTATGCGTGTTTCCACTGTAGGCCTCATAATTTCTAAAACGCCAAATAAGAAGGGGAGGATTGTACTTCATATCACATTCTGTTTGAGGCACCATTTCTTCCTTCACCGTTAATTTGAACATTAGAAATGAAAACAAATTAAGTATGTGATTCTATTTGTGGTTTATGATAACGTTGATAGTAATAAAATTCTACTTTCCCACATCAAATAAAAGTCACCTTTATCTTCTATTTTAGACCAATGAAAATGATTATGTAGGTGACATTGGTGTGTTTGGTAATGGGTTGAGTTGTGGTGATCCACTGACAGTTATTCTCACATCAAACCATGTTGTCGCAGCCTGCCACTTTGGGTTTGGGAAGATATCTATAGTTTGCTATTTTTGATTGAATATGTGTTGGTGTTATTAGCATAAGCCTTATGACAAGTGGTTGTGTTTTAGTTATCTTGATGCTCATTTTTTGCAAAAAGGTTGTATTTTGTTGCTTTTGACACTATTTATTTCCATTAATTGTAATGTAATGTAATGGCTCGCCTCCTAAATTATATTTTTTTCAATGTAATTATAGAGGGATAGGTTTTATTAAACCATTGAAATAAAAGGAGACGGTTTACAGAAAGGAGACAATCAAATGAGTTGATTTTCGGTAACACCATCGTCATAAAAAAGGCTTCAGTTCCCAGTGTTCATGATGGAGACGCTTGGGAAAGTGGAAGCTTGAAGAAATCACAAGTCAACCATGAAATCAAACAGGTTGATTGTTTGTTCCTTAGGTTTGACCTCGGTTTCGTGTTTGCTCATGTAACCGAATTTGGATGACTATGCTATTACACCGTTTATTTTGCATGTGCTTTTTTTTTTATGTGTGTGAGCCCAAACAACGTCCCAGACGACGTGGATATATGGTTGTGTGTGTGCTATATACAAGAATGCAGATATATGTTCTATAAAATGTGTTTTTATAAACGACACAAATTAATATGAAAGTTCTAACAGGATACATTAAAATGTAAATGTTTTAAAGTTCTGGAAGGGCATTTTGATGCCAGAGTTAAGAGGTTGTTTAATATCTGTTAAAACACCTTTTGACGAGCGACGCGTAATAATAAGCAGTAACTATTTGTTTAAAAAAAGTGTTTGGTAATGTAGCAGTAGCAATACTTATAAAGTATAAAATTACGAAAAAGGACATATACACATTAAAATAAAAAGTAATTAAATAAATAATAAAGTTATTTGAGGGTATATTGGTAATTTCATAAACAAAACTCTAGTTGAAATGTTTGCTCATCAAGCATTTTAAATGGAAGCAGTTAGAAAATATAAAAACTCTAGTTGTTTTGTTGTTAAACAAACTTTTCAATTAAACCGCTAGTCGTTTGTCGCTCCAAAATGCTTCCAAATGCTTGCTACCAAACACACCCTTAATATATAAACTTTAGGGAATGATTATTGTAGTTTTGTTTGTTATGGTGATAATGGTAAAAATGAACTTTTTATTTTAACATTAACAAATCTTTTTGATTAAAAAATTATATCAAAATTATTAGAATTCTATGCTCTTTAATATGAAATAATTTTTTAAATATATATATATGATATACAAAGGTGGGGATCAAGAGGGAAGCAAAAAAATTAGGGAAAGAGGGAAGCAAATCTCAACCCTTGATTTCATCATAATGAATTTTAAAAAATCATAAATAATTTCAAAATTTTACATTCATCATAAATGAATGTTAAAGACATTTATTTATGAAAAAATCAAGGGCTAATATTTGTTTCCCTCATTTCCTAAGATTTGGAGCTTCCCTATGGATCATTTCCCTCATATACAATATAAATTTGTATATTACAACCTTTATAATTTTTATGTGTGATACACACTAGTAAATTTTTATTGTGATACACCAAAAACACAAAAAATCATAAAAGATACACAAATTTAATTTGTATATCATATATATCTTTTTTTGAAAACTTTTTATTTCATATTAAAGAATATAAGATTCTAATAATTTTGATATAATTTTTATCAAAAATATTAGTTAATGTTAAAATAAAAAATAAAAAAATTCATTCCTACTAATACTACTATTATAAGAAATTCTATTTGAACCTTCTTCATGAACTTTAATTGAACTCTTAATACACTTTTGATGTGTATGAATTCTAGTCCCATTATTTTTTGCTTTTAAATTATGGTTTTGCCACTATAATCCATGTTTTTTTGGCATATTCGGTACGTTAGTTTTCAAAAAGAATTATATTTTGGGCGGTCGTCGTTTTTAGACGTGGTTCACGTAAAATTTTTGACGAAATTTAAATCCATCAAAGGAATTGAAACTTCAAGGAATGTGAATTTCTTTGAGTACTGAATTTAATGAATAACATTATGAAATGGAATTGCGATTCCAATTCATCTAATTCCATGGAATTCCGCAAACTAAACGCGGTGTTAGTGTTTTTGGTCGACCCTAAACAACCTAAATTGATTCGTACTATATCAGTTTTTATATGTTACTTAACTAATGAACAAAACCATCTCATTAAACGTCGAATATCACTATGATGCTAGCCAGTGAAAAAGCTAGTAGGTTACCCGAGAAATGCGACGGTACCTTATACGTAAAAGACGATGTTAGCTTATCATGATCGCTAATAAAGCTTTTTAAACACTTGCATTTGAATGTCAACTTACTGTATTCGTATTAAAATAATGAGTGTTAAAACATTGATTAAAGTTACGATAAATTTAATTTAACGTGTGTTTCGATTTATATTGAAATCGTGAGGGTCTGAAATGAATATTTTTAATGTTGTTAGTTTGAAGGTATATGATTAGATAATTAAAACTATGTTTGAGTAAATTGTCTGAACCCGTAATTAATTTACCTAGTTATTTGTTATTGGTCTTATTTGATTTATTGATGAGTCTTGGCATCGGGACATCTTGTTTATTTGAACCGAACTTGTTTTACGGTGAGTAGATGCTAAAAACTAAATGATATAATTTTCAGTTGATTTTGTAGTACTATAAACAAGTAATTGATATTGTGTAATTGAGAAAATAACCGTTTTTAAAAGTGAGTTAATGTTAAATAGAATTGTACACATATAAAATTCATCATAGAAATTGTTTATTTTATTATTTCATTTAATATTATTTTCGTAGAAACATAACTATTTTAATAATTTTGTAGTGTCAAATATTAATGCAAATTTAAGTGAAATAAGAGGGGCAAAATAGTAAATTATGATCTTTAAAATGTATGTTTGTTAGAAAAAAAATGCAAACCCTTTAAAAGAGTTTAAAATAAAGATTAAAGATTAAATATATAACAAATATAAATGAGTAAGGTTCTGAAGGGCAACTGTATTTTAAGTCGAATGAGGGGCCGATTCACTGCATCTCAACAACACATCATTTTACGTAAAATGTGTAAGGTTATGAAGGGCAACAACCGTTGATCACCGTTGATTTTTATGATCTACGGTCCAAGTTCGTTGCATTTTACGTAAAATGCAGTGTTGCAAATTCGGGTCGTTGATCATAGAAATCAATAGTTGATATCACCTGCCCCTTATACCTCTCAAAATGCAAATCGCTATGTGATCCCACACCAATATATATATACACATATATATATATGCATGAGATTCAGTGAGAAAACAATTTTAAAATGAGAATGATGAGAATACTTTTAGTTTTCATTCAAGTATATTTTTATTTATGAAATTTCTTTTTTTTTTTTGCTTCATTGAAAATTTTAATTGTGAAACTTTTTTATTTTTAGGCTTCACATAAAATTTTCAGTGTGAACTTTCATTACTTTTTGGCTTCACAAAAATTTACAAAGAAGTGAAGTTTAATATCTTTTGCTACACAAAATTTTTAAATATGAACCTTCATTATTTTTTGACTTCACGAAAATTTATCAAAGAATGAATCTTTATTTTTGTTCTCACCATTCTCATTTTAACATTGTGTTCTCACTGAAACTCAATCCCATTTATTCAATGAGAATCAAATAAAAGTTGAAAACTCGTGAGAATCGGTAGATTACGTGTTTGTTCACATGTGAGTAACTTCATTCATTTGAATGAATTTAATCACATGTGAACAAATACGTAATCTAGTGGTCCTTAGGAGTTCTCAACTTCTTATGTGGTTCTCATTTGAATATTCCTATATTATATTATCTATATATATATGTAATTGCTACCGAATGTAAGTCACCTAATATTAAATTAAATACTCTCTTCGTCTCGTATTAAGTATTCACGATCAAAAATTAGATAATTTAAGAAAATACATAATAATTACACTGTGTAATTGAAATATGATAATTTTACCCTTTATTTTTGTACATACTCTTAAATCAGTTTTAGAAAAAGTATATTAACAGTAAATTAACAAAGTTAATATATTAAGGTTGGTAATGAACACTTATACACGGACAAATTGAAGAGGTAACACACATATTTTGGGACTTTAGGATCCATAGATATCACATTGAGTCGATAAGTGTTAAATATATATAGTTAAAAACAAATGTATATATACAGAGTTTACAAAATGATTTGTCAACATCACATTGGTTAATTTCTTCTTAATCTTCTTTCTCTCTTAATTTTAGTAGTGACACATTATTTTGTAACTAAAATTTTATAAATATTTTGTAACTGAAGTATTTCTCTAAATATATACCGATGTACTAGCAAAGACTTGTGTTATGCCACGGATAAAATCTTTTAAGGTCAATCCAAAAATATTGTGATTAATTTTTGTATAGTTCATGCGAATAATATGTATCATTGTTAGTTTGGTCATATTGAAGTTTAACTTTATCTTGATAACAATTAAAAATAAGATATATGTTGCTATTGAACTTTTTAACGAAATGAGAGTCGAGAGTACCAACCATATTTGATGTTTGGTCATAATAAATTGAATTTTATCTTGATATCTACTAAGAGAAAAGTTCAAATAAGAATGTTAAAAAACTAGAAAATGGTAGAACTAGTAGGATTGTTCTATTTGAAATACTCATTTCCACATTTTTCTTTAAATTTAAATATCTCACAAACCGTACGTCAATAAACTATAAAAATTACACCATTAGAATCAGTGTCATTTTATCTTTAATTAGAGATCTCACATGATATACTTTCGACGAATATTTTTTTTCCTATTTTTTAATGGTTTTAAAAATTCGTAATGTTAAATCACATGTAATTTAAACACTAAATAATAATCACACGCGATTATATCTCCGGTCAAATTTTAAATTCAAATAATTGATGATTTAAAAAATGTAAACATACAAAACTAAGTTGTAATCACATGCGGTTGAACATTAAAGTATCAATCACATGTGATTAAAAAAGTAATCAAATACAAAATCACATGTGATTATATGTCAAATCATATATGATTAAATATCAAATTAGCAATCACATATGATTTTTGTTGAAAACAAATGCAATTTTTAAAATTTTGTTTATAATATTTATGTGAATGAATATTAAGATGTAATCATGTGTTAATTTAAATATACTATGAATAAATAATCGTGTGACATTTTTAACTTTTTATCATAATTCACATGTGATTATATATTTAAGACTCGGCAAAAAAAATTGTCGAAAATATAGTTTGTGGGATCTCTAATTAAAGATACAAAAACGTTGATTCTTAATATATATTTTTTATACTTTATTGACATACGGTTTGTGAGATATTTAATTTTAAAAGTTGAAATGAAAATGAATTTTATAATAAAATGAAGCGGTTATATTGGCTCTTCTATTTTCTATTTTTTTTTATCATTCTTATTTATAAAATCCATTCCTAACTACTAATTCACTTCGAAGAAAAATTCAATATGTAGTAATAGTTTTATGATAATCTACTTTCGCATATCACTTGCATGATCGATTTTGAATAATTGACAGAAAGAATAGAATCAATATTAGTAAATATTTAGTAAATAGTATATTTTAATTGGGTTATTTTCAAAATTATTAGAAGATTATTTATGAATCATGTTATATTTCATTTGATATATGTTGAGTATTATAGTTCTTTTTTAAAATTAGTTAGAGATTAGAGATAGTTTTGTCATTATTGTTATTGATAGGAACAATTGTCATTTTTCATCTTTAAATGGGTAAGTCACAAAAGAATAATGAGTAAATCATTTATAAGGGGAGAAACATGTATATTTTTTAAAGTTATCGTTTTCATCCGGTCTGAGAACTCAAAAAACCCCAACATTTTCCCTCTCACTTCTACTTCAGAAACCCTAGCTTGGATATTTCACTTCAAATCAAATTCAAAGTCTTACTAAAAAGAAAAATGGGTGAGATTTCAAGAAAGATTAATGTTGAAAAGCTGATGTCATACAGCGATGATCTCGTTAACTTCTTAGACTATGAAAAAGATATCAATCAATTGAAACATTCCGCTAACGATTTCAACGATCTCCGCTCTCGTTGCCGTTTAGATCTCGTCGTAACTCAGTCTTCCTTTCGAGGTTATACTTTTTTACGTTTTTTTAATTTTTCATATTCATATGATACATTACATTTGGTCTCAAATTGATGATTACCTGATTTGATAAAATAGTATTACTGTTAGTCTATTTCACTTAAAACTGCGTTTATTGTTACGGAAAATTTCACGAAAAGGTAACGAATGTTTAAAAAAAAACTCCGATGTAGGTAATCATAAGTTCTTTCGCACATGTTAAGTACCGTAAGTTCTTCCGATGTAGGTAATCATAAGTTCTTTCGCACATGTTAAGTACCGTAAGTTCTATTATGTTCATATAAAGAACATAAAATGAATTACTAGATGTAGGTAACTAAATTTCTGAGTTAATGTTACATTTTTGTTGATAAAGTTGAACTTTCACTCCTTTTTATGTGCAAACTTTAACTTAGTATTTTCAATGTGCGAATAAACTTAGATTACCCGCATTAAGCTTACTTCAAAACTTTTTGTTACACTTTTCTGAAATTTGCAGTATTTTTATTTTTGAAACTTTTATGTTTCTATGTTTATAAGCGGAAGCACATAATCAGTTTGTAGTGATGGGAAACAGCTTATTTCATCGTAATTTGAATTAATTAAAAAATCGTATTGGAAAGAGCTTATTTCACTCTAAAATAAGCCGATGAGCATAAACAATGATTTCTATTGCTTTTAGAAAAAGTAATAAGCAGATCACTAGTTTAAGTAAGCAGTTAAATGGACACTAGTTTTTAAATGCTTGAGATGTAGTCATGCATTACCCTGTCTTTGGAACATTTGATTGGATAATTAAATGATAACGGATTTGTTAGCGATCTGGAGTTAGTTGATCTTCATATTTTGATTAAGACCATTATTTCATGTAACAGAGTATCAAAAGAAGATAGAAATATGCCAGCAAAAAACTGAAGCTGCAAAGGCGGAAGTTGCTTCAGATGCAGAGATTGATCTGCTTCAGAAAGAATTGGACGATGAGTTACAGAGAGAGACGTCGCAACAAGAGGAGCTTAGATAAGTTTTTCTTAACAATTACTGAAGTTAAATTATTAAATGCTTTTGATGATTACTGATTATTTGCAAATATTATCTACACAGCGATCACCAGCTACCTTAAGGATCAAGAAGAACAAAGAAGATCGATTGAAGATAGAATGCAGGCTCTGAAGAAACTCGAACAAGATGATAAGAAGGCCCAGTAAGTCCATTTGACAAATTTGAAAAATTCTTAAAAATGGCGTCACTTCCTCTAAGCGTTTGTATGCTAAAAGAACATATGCAGTGCAAGAATTTTAACTAGCATTAAGTAATGCTTGTTGATCAACTGTGCTTGAATGAACATTTTAGTCGCAAGCAAGGATCTTGATACTACAATGCTACAGTATATATGTTAGGTTGCTTGCTATTGCCTTGTTGGTAACCTGAATGCATTGGATTAAAACCAATACAAAATGTCCTTAATATTTTTCTTGTTTTTTTTTTTTTTCTTTTTCTGTACGGCAATTGTGGCTACATGGCCCCTAGCCCAGAAGGCGTAGCGAGCCCACACAACCAGGTTGGGTCCAGCCCAGAAGGCAATGGCACCCTTCCTTTTACACACGCAGGAGGAAACCCCTAACGCCCTAGACAAGACTCGAACTTGAGACCTTGTCTAGGAGGGTAAAATCTCCATACCGCTAGACCAGAAGGTCTTGTTATCCATTGATTTTCCTTTTTAGCTCACCAGACCCTTTTATATTTTCTACTCACTTTCTACACACAAGTTTTATCAGTGCGAGAAAATTGAAAACTAATTAAAAGAGTTGGGAAATGCATTAGATAGATAGCTGCACACCGTTAGTATTGGTCCAATCAAAGAGTACTCTATGCTTTTTTACTCTGATTAGCAGATTAGTTATTTGTTTAATAATGTGAGGAAGTTACATTTCTGTTTTGCAGGATGAAGCTCTCATTGTATGCATCTATAACAAGCATCATTCCAGACCTAAATGATCTGTCTAAGATATCTGGACGTATCCTTTGCCATGTTTACTCTTACTTGTTATTCATTGTGCCTCATTATATTTACTCCTAGATTGTGATTAAGCATATTCCTTTTCAATACACAATTCTTTAAACGTCACCAATCACAGATATTGTTGATAAAGAGAAGAACGTTGTTGAAAAATTCGAGCTTGATTCCCAAGAGACAAGTGATTTTGATACTTGTAATACAATTTGGAAGATGATCAACCGTTCATAAAAGATTGAAGCTTTTTCCTCTTGCAAGTCAATGTGCACCTTGTGATTATGCTTATCATTATTTTCATATTTTGGTTGTGCCACTGAACAACATTTTTTTGATGGAGTAGTTCTATTCCGTTTTCTTTGAAGTTGCTAAAGTAGTTTCAGGTAGATATGTAATCGAAGAAACTCTTGTTTTATTTGAGCATGGTAATTCTAATAACTATGAGTTTTATCATCTTTCTGAAAGTGTTCTTGTAAATTGTGAAATATATGTAAATTATGTATTGGTGATCGGTCATGAAAGTTGGGTCACAAGACCTGCTGTAACTGGGCAAGTCTGAGTACCTGTAAAAGTACTAATCCTGATCAGGAGGATTAAGAGCAGTTCTGAATACGGAAATGGTTTGTGGAGAGGTATGTGCTGTTCTTCAACTGAAAGAACCTTTAAAAGAACAATCTAATAGGGATGTTCTCAAGGAGGTATGTGCTGAACTCCAACTTGTCTTCCAGTTTGGCTTAATTTGTCATTCAACTTGTTAAATTAATACTCATGTAAATTGTAGTTCTGCTACTTTCAAAATTAGGTTACTGTTTACTTATACATCAAATCAGTTATTTAGGGTCCGTTTGATTTGAGGTTTGATATGTGGGAATGAGAATGGGTAATGGATGGGAATGATAGGGTGTAGGTTCTAAGATTTGGGAATGAAACTCTTAAATTGAGGGTTTCAAAGCCACCTAGGGTAATGGGTTTAGAAATGATACACATTCTCATTTCACTTCACCATCAATTCTATACTCATAGAGATTGCTTTCAGTAAATCAAACGTACTCTTAATATATAAATTTTATCAATATATACACTTATCTAGTCAAAGTGTTAGTTACTTGATATGAAATCACAAAGTAAATTAAGCTTTGTTAATTTGACCTTTTCTAAATCAAAATTGACATCAGTTAGGAAAACTAAACAAAACTTGTCATATTTGAAGAATTTACATGTGGCAGTGTGTTCGTTCAATCGGATGTGGTTCTTGAATGTAATTTGAGAAAATAATGGTAGTACTTTTCTTATTTTATTCTATAATCATATTTCAAGTGACGAATTAGGATGGTAATTCTCGACATGAGTTGGAATTGACATGAAAATAATTGGATCAAGGTAGGAATTTTCTACCTATTGGACTGCAAACTCGAGTTCTGTGAACCTGTTTAAATTTTCAAGTGAAGTTAAAGTTAATGGGTAATTTTACTTTCACTGTTAATAGAAAGAAAATCCTCAATTTGTCAATTTGACCTATTAATCTTAAACTAATTAGCACCTGATATAAACGTGCTAACCCATCAAGTTGGTCACCTTCACGGGATATTTAGATAGTGTCTGGCTTGGTTATTTTTGACACGGAACCCATTTGCAATATCTTTTATAACGAGTCAAGCTTAGACTTGTTTTGACTGGTTTACAGCCGTACGTAGTTCTATGTGAGTAAGTCCAAATTCTCATCGTTGATTGTACATATGGGCCAATTCTCATCGTTGTTCGTAGCTATGGGCCATAACCGAAAAAGACGGAGTATTTTTTTCATATATAAAATTCTTTTTCTTAAGTAAAAAAAAAGGATGTCCACATGGCAAGTGACTCACTTCTTCCGTTCTTCGGGCCACTGCGTTCCGGAATGGGATCTACCAAATATATTTATGTTTATTACGGTTTGACATTTTTTTAATCATTTTTTAGCCTTTTATTATTTTCAGTTTTCACATGTCGAGGGTATTGCTATGTACACGCCGTCAAATCAATGATCGATGTTTGATTGAAAGACTGTATGCTATTTATTATTATTATACTAATAACTTTCTTACCAATGAATTAATATACTATATTATTTTATGTTTCTTCAATAATTTTTAGTAAAGATAATGAAAAGAAAATATTCTATCGTATGAATTTAAATTTAATCATATAAAAGAAATTAAAATCGTTAAATTATAAATGGTGAAAAATAATGAAATATTTAAATTCCTCTATCGTATTCACTTTTTATTATATATAAAGATAACATATTGCAGTCGATTTCTGGCTTATTCTTTTATATGGTTTATAGACCCGCAATAATGTATGACAAATTTAGTTTTATAAAGGAATAAAATATTTGGTCGATTCTTTTATATAGTTTATAGACCTGCGATAACACCAAACGAATCTAATTTTTATAAATGAATAAAATATTATGACCATTTTTTTATACGAATCTAATTTTTATTTGGTCGACTTTTATATAGTTTAAACCTGCTATAACGTGAGACAAATTTAATTTTAATAAATTAATAAAATATTGGAGCCGATTTTTTTATATAGTTAATAGACCTGCGATGACGCGGGTCGAATTTACTTTTTATTTGGTCGATTTTTTATATAGTTTATAGACCAACTATAATGTGAGACAAATTTAATTTTAATTAATTGAATAATATATTGTGGCGAATTTTTTAATAGTTAATAGACTCTTTAATTTGTATATTGATAAATATTATATAACAATAAAGTATGTAGATAAAATTACACTGATCGTAGATATTTATTCAGAATTATTTTACGAATTGTATAAAAAAATTTATTAGAAAAAAATAAAGTAATATGTAAATAAAAATAAAATTATATTATATGTTAAAACTGAGATCTTTTCAATCAATCAAATTCATCAAATCAAATGTGTAAAAAACACTTTACTCCGTGCAAAGAGAAATTACCGTCGATCCTATATTTGTATTTGTTTTTTCAATCAAACACTCAAACCTCTGGCCCCTACCTGTCAACATCACCTACCTACAAAGACATTTACACGCCTATTTTCAGTTTAATAGTTATAGTTATTATTATTTAATTTAATTGTACTACACGTTTTAATATTTAACATTAACATATGTCATATCGACATATTAACATATTTTATGATCATCATTTTTTGTGTTGAAAAAAATTATTGAGATCATTTTATATATGTTTTGCCCTGAAAAATAAAAGACTATGGATATGGTTAATTTAAAATTAATGATATAAACTCAAGTAAGTTTTCCGAAGGCCAACATGCGTTTTACTCTATAAGATTTTTTGATTGTTAGAGAAGTTTGAAGCATAGTAAATACAAAAATTTATATAGTAATGAAAAGGATTTTAGCATTTTAAAGTGTAAAAAGAAATGTGTACAATTATAAATGTTTACAAATGATATTTTGTATGCGTTTATAAATTAGTTTCGATCAACTCTATACGTGTGATTTCTTGACATCACAAAAAAATCACATGCGCGAAAAATCACGTGTGGAATTATTTACACACTTATAAGTGCGTAAAAATTATATATTGTATACCCTTGTAAGTGCAAAAAATTTCTTTGCATTTTTAAGTGTGAAAATTATTGTCTTTTTATGCGCTTATAACTCTTGAGAGTTTATATACGATTATAAGCGTGAATAAATAGGCAAATTTTATACACTTTATAAAAGGTGCGTTAAAAGTTATGTAAAAATATAATATTTGTAGTATTGTTAGATCGCATATATTGATTTTTTAGTGATAAAGCTAGATAAAAAGAAAAAATGGTAGGGTGTAATTTGATGTGAGCGATAGAACATGCTCTGATTTTTACACTCACAAATCAACCAAATGTCCGTATATACAAGTTGAGTAAAAAATATTAATAAACTCAGTTCATCTATCTGGAATTCTATCAGGCCCACAACAGGTGGCATGTTCTCATTGGTTCCTGTGCCAATGTCACGTGTGATACCTTACGTTCATATGGCCCACAACACGTGTTTTGACCCACATATTATAATGGGCTTCAATTGCACATGTGACAAAATTTCATTGGCTTATCGAATTGATGGCGGGAACACAGGGGTCAATTAACGTACAATCCAAAAATAACAAGCACAAATCTGCTGTTGTCCCACACTCCCACAGTCCCACCATAGTGTACCTTTGTGGGCCTCACTTTCCTTTTACAATAGTACATTCTTGCATAATGCGCAACTTATTATAGCAACGAACTTTGGCATACTTAATTTTCTTTTTTGTACTTTTATATATATCAGTACAAATCTTTTTTCTTACAAAGCCATTAAGAGCTATCTTTTCATTCTCTCTCTGTAATGTTATATTTCATGTTTCTTTTTTTAAACTTTTCAAATTAATAGTTAACTTTTAAAAATAAATGAATATGATTAACTAAAATTTCTATAATACTCTTATTTTATATGTATTATAAAAAAGTAAGTAAAAATAAAAACCATCATCTTATATGAAAGTATAGTGTAATAATTATATTTACTTAAATTGCATATTTTTTGTCTGTGGACAATTAATTTGGAACATAAAGAATATATAAGTTTGGCTTATTATTCGCATGATCGATCAAAAAAATAAGTAAACTATTAATGATATGATAAATTTTATCATATGAATTTGTATTAAATAACATAAGAATAAAAAAATATATATACACATGAAAAGATATCGTTTTACGTCTTAAAATTTGTAAGTAGTTTGAAACTACCGTCTAAATCGAAATGATTTTGCTTACATAAAATAGTGTCATTTCATATGTATAGAGTTTTTAGTTTTTACATTTTTAAGATACGGTTTCATGTCATAAAATTATATTATTCAGAATTGACCACATCATCAATAGTATACCGGCTCTTTGGATTGATAACATGAATCATGACTCAAACTTATAAAAAAGTCAAGTCTAATGGTTTCGTAGGACATAAAATAATACAATGGTTTAAAGAGAAAAAAATAAAAAATAAATTCCTATTTCTGACACACAAAAAAGACTTTCAAGAATCTTCGTCTTGTCTTTGTAATGTACTCAAAGGACAAAGGACATGTATTTTCTGGTATTTTGAATTGTTAAAGTTATGACCAATGTTTTTTTCTTCTATAAAGTATCGACGCTACGTTAATGGAGTAAGAATCTTCGTCTTTATTCAGTAATTCATTCGAACAAATTAATAGTTTAGTAACTTACTTAAACATTTTCACAAAGTAGAGTAACATATTTATCTATTAACCTTTAGAATATTTTTATATTTCCTTCTTTCCAATATATGATTCATATTTCTATTTTCAGTTTTTTTTAAATAAATGTTTATCTAACATTTTAATAAATTAGAAGAGATTTTAATTTAGATATTATATTTTATTAGTGAACATTTTGATAGAAGGACAGACAAAATAGTAATGTTCAACGGTGGACTCACGACAACGATAGACAATTTACCTTTTCACGTGCTAGTGTTGATCTATGCCATGCCTTGGGACAATGAGGAAGACCTTCTTTCAATTTGATTTTGATCCTTCCAAATTGATAATTGATAATAAGATAAATAAAAGAAGTTCATTGTCCATGTATTGACAATAACTTATAGGTTGCCAAACATCTTCCTAATTTTCTATGACCTTTTGTTTTCTATTAGAATATTCTATGACATTTATCCTTTCATCAATACAAACTTTTATGTTATATAATATTCTCATTAGTTCAACCATGATATTTAACCTTAAATCGACTAGACTCACTAGAGTCATCTAACAAATCTCATTAGTTTAAGCGTTTTCAATTTTTTAGGTTCTTCATCCTTATTACCAGTTCATCATTCTTCACCAACCACCACCGTCATCCTCACCTTCCGCAATCGGCAGCCTGATTCAAAACTTTAACAAACATTTTTGTTAAAAATAAAGCTATAAAATTTCACGCATATTAAAAACAAAATTTCTAAGTAATTTTTAATTATTATCAAACACTTGATTAGATTTGTAGTTGATACTTCTTCGTCTTTAAATCATAAATAGATAAATATCCAAAACAGTTGTTTGGTTCAGTGTATACATTTGATAATTTCTTCCACTTTAAAAGTTCTTATATTTATCATGGAAAGTTTCTTAAATATCTATAAAATAAATGTATTATAATTCGTATCTCTGGACTGTGCATATGCACCGCCAAAGAATCACCTAGTATATTCATATAAAAATCAATTGTTAATGGAGTAGAAATTAGTAGCAGTAATAAGGTTGGTCAATAAAAGCTTATATTTTTAAAAACTAAAAGATCCGTATCAAATTGAATATTGTTGAATAATAGTGTGTTCTAGAAGAATCGAGAACTAAATTTATGACATAGATGAACTAAATTAAAAGTTATCTGTACAGAGTCTGTGTGTTGTCGATGAACTTGATCCTCTTGAAATAGTAGCTCATCAAAGAATCAAAGATGTCGACGAAATTACGGTTAAGAAAAGAGTAAATTACATTTTTCGTCCCTGCGATATTTCAGACTCTCACAAATCCTCTTTAAAGCTTGTTTATTGCACCGCGCGTCCTCATAACCTATTTTTGTTTCCCAATTTGGTCCCTTGACACTTAAAATGACATAAATGCCCTTAACCTTTATCTTTTTTGAATTTGTTATTAATTTATCATTTTTTGTTTTACTTTTAATCTATTTAAAAATTTTCTAATAAATCCATTCTATTTTTGATTTTTCTTATTTCTAATAAATCCAGTCTCCTGTGTTACCAAAACTCATACAACTTCCGGCAACTCTCCGATCACAATCTGCGGTGGCCACCAAAAAGCCGGTCATCATCTTCATTACTGATTTAATCTCTAATTCATTTTTAAACTATTCATTTTTCATCTTTATCAACAACAACAAAACAAAATTATGCGGCAACAAGAACAATAAACTCATCCTTTTTTTCCTCACCCCCAAAAACCCTAACCCTAATCCTAGAACAATCATCACGCCGAAAAATCTTTCTTTCTTCTTACCTTCAAAACCGTAAAAAGATCCTCCACCGCTGTTGCAGACAAGCCTGCGGCGGCTTCATCGGAGTTGCAGGTGGTCGCGGCGGAGAAGAACAGAGCGCCGGCCAAAAAGAACGGCGAAGATGATGATGATGATGATGATGATGATGATGATGATGATGGCGGTGCTCCGGAACCACTTCCGTTTCTTCTCCGGCGAATCTGTGAGCGCCGCTGCTTCCGGTAAGTAGCAAGAATAAGGCCGTTGGTCGGATATCTTGTGATGATGGCGGCGATAACACTAAAAAGTAATTGGGGGGGTTTTTTAATTTAAATTGGTATGTTTTCTTCTTTGATATAGATCTTGTTTGAAGCTTTTATTTTTTAAGTTGATGTGTTGACTGAAAAAGATGATGAATAAGGTTTTGATTATGAGTCTTGATTTGCTGGTGGGTAACATGTGTATTGATTTGGTTTTAAGAGTCTAATGGAAACATTGAAGAAGAAGACAATGAATTTACTACTAAAGAAAATAAAGAAATGACATTTAAGAAAACAACAAAAATAATAAATAAGAAAGAAAAAGTAAACTGAAAAAGAATAAAAAATCAAGAAAAGTATAATAAAGGGCATTTTGGTCGATTCATGTGTAAAAGGAGGAAGTTGAATTCCTTTTGCAAAATACAAGGACGAGCGGTAATAAACAATCTATATAGATGATTCGTGAACATCCGAAAGACTACAAGAACGAAAAATGTAGTTTACCTAAAAGAAAATTATTAAAAATATGTTGTTCAAAAAAATTAAATGGAATAAAGTGGAAAGGGAAGGCCAAAAAAGATGCAAAACAAGATGTTTTGAGGAGAGAGTAAATACTGAATACAATAGTACAAGGCCAGATACAATCTGATGCTCCGTTCAAAACATTAAATCCATAGTATTAAATTTAAAAAGTAAATTTCTTATTCAAAACAATCATTACCAAATTCTAATCAGATTCTTAATCCATCATATCAGGTACACCATGCCAAACAACTTGTACATTAATCAATATTCATCCATTTTGGCTCTTGTAAAGGATATAGCAATTTAAAAGGCCACATTACACACTTCACTGCAACAAAAAACCCACCACTAAGTTTTAGAAAAGTCCATCATGGGTACTCATATATATCAATCTCCCATCTGGGTTTTAAATTCAAGAAATTAAAACACAAAAAGTTTCAGTCTATACTCAAAATTAGTTCAAGAAAATGGTTTCTGGAAGCAAAACAAGCTCAAAGTTCTATACCCAACAAGCTCAATCATCATCAACTTCAAACAACAGGGTGGGTAATTCTATAAGCAAAGCCACTGCACAATACACAGTTGATGCAAGATTACATGCTGTTTTTGAACAGTCTAGTGGTTCTGGTAAGTCTTTTGATTACTCACATTCACTTAAAACTACAACACAATCATCAATCCCTGAACAACAAATTACTGCATATCTATCAAAAATTCAAAGAGGTGGTCACATTCAACCATTTGGTTGTATGATTGCAATTGATGATTCTACATTTAAAGTAATTGCCTTTAGTGAAAATTCTAGAGAAAGATTGGGTTTAGCCCCACAATCTGTTCCAAGCATAGAGAAACAGGAAATCTTGACAATTGGGACTGATGTTAAAACCCTTTTCACCCCTTCAAGTTCTGTGCTTTTAGAAAGGGCATTTAGGGCTAGAGAAATTACACTTTCAAACCCTCTTTGGGTTCATTCAAAGAATTCAGGGAAACCCTTTTATGCAATCTTGCATAGGATTGATGTTGGAATTGTAATTGATTTGGAGCCCGCGAGGACCGAAGACCCCGCTTTGTCAATTGCCGGGGCGGTTCAATCACAAAAACTTGCAGTTCGGGCCATTTCAAATTTGCAATCGTTGCCTGGTGGCGATATTAAAATTTTGTGTGATACAGTGGTACAAAATGTGAGGGAGCTCACGGGTTATGATCGAGTTATGGTTTATAAGTTCCATGAAGATGAACATGGTGAAGTTGTGGCGGAAAGTAAACGGGCCGATTTGGATCCATATATCGGATTACATTATCCTGCCACGGATATCCCTCAAGCTTCACGTTTCTTGTTTAGACAAAACCGTGTTAGAATGATAGTTGACTGTCATACAGCTCCTGTTCGTGTGATCCAAGACAAGTCATTGATGCAACCATTGAGCTTGGTGGGTTCAACCCTTCGAGCCCCTCATGGGTGCCATGCTCAGTATATGGCTACCATGGGTTCCATAGCTTCATTAGCCATGGCGGTCATCATTAATGGATTAGAAGACGAAAATACAGGACAAAGAGCTTCAACGATACTATGGGGCTTAGTAGTCTGTCATCATACATCGGCTCGATGCATTCCTTTTCCTCTTCGTTACGCTTGTGAATTCTTGATGCAAGTGTTCGGGCTTCAATTAAATATGGAGTTACAGTTAGCCGCTCAAATGTTGGAGAAACGTATTTTAAGAACACAAACGTTGTTATGTGATATGCTTCTTCGCGATTCACCTACAGGTATTGTGACTCAAAGCCCAAGCATCATGGATTTGGTAAAATGTGATGGTGCCGTGCTTTATAATCAAGGAAAGTACTATCCGTTAGGTGTAACACCGACTGAACCCCAAATCAAAGATATCGTCGAGTGGCTAGCCGTGGTGCACCGTGACTCAACCGGTTTAAGCACTGATAGTTTAGCTGATGCTGGTTACCCAGGTGCTGTTTCCCTCGGGGATGCGGTTTGTGGGATGGCGGCAGCTTACATTACTTCTAAAGATATATTATTTTGGTTCAGATCAAATACGGGAAAAGAGATAAAATGGGGTGGAGCTAAACATCATCAAGAAGATAAAGACGATGGTCAAAAAATGCATCCACGTTCTTCGTTTAATGCATTTTTAGAAGTTGTGAAAAGTAGGAGTTTGCCATGGGATAATGCTGAAATGGATGCTATTCATTCGTTACAGCTTATTCTGAGAGATTCATTTAAAGATGATGAAAATAACTCGAAAGCTGTTGTTAATACTGAAATTGATGAAATGGACTTGCAAGGTGTGGATGAACTTAGCTCAGTTGCACGAGAAATGGTTAGATTGATAGAGACGGCTACTGCACCTATACTTGCTGTTGATGTTGAGGGTCGAATAAATGGGTGGAATGGAAAGGTTGCAGAATTGACGGGTTTGCCAGTCGAGAATGCTATGGGTAAATCATTGGTTCAAGACCTTGTGTACAAAGAATCAGAAGAAACTGTCGCTAAACTTCTGTATCGCGCGTTAAGAGGTATCTATTTATTCTCTTTAAAATGATTCTTTGTTGCAAAAGAATGCTACATTTTGCAAGAATGAGCGGTTTTGACATCCATTTTGTTTCTCTTTTCTTTGCTAACAAGTTATAGATTATTTAATGATTTGACTTAATTTGGTTCAATATCTAAAACAAGAACTGAAATGATCCAACTGAGGCTGCAATTTTGACCCATTAAGATCTGAATGGGTTGTTTTGGGTTGTGTTAAAGATGGCAAGACGGGCAGTGCAGCCGGGCAGGGTACGACACGTAATGGTTCTTTTTTTTAGTATGATATAACTGCGTTGCTACATCTACTTTATTGGCACTGTTTTCAAAATATCTATATATTATTGACATGTTACTCGTAATTAGAATAATTTTATGGAGTGTAAAATAGATTTGAATAGCCTACAACATGTTTGACCTTTTTCCCTTTGACTTTATTTGATGGGTTTGAGATCAAACACAACCCTAAGCGAACCATTTATAAGTAAATGGTTCAGAATGCCATCTCTAGGTTGTGGCTTTATCTCAAACGCGTCAAATACGAACAAACTTGAGTTAAAAGGGGAATGGGTCAAACGAGTTGAAAGCCCTCTAATTTTTTTGTTAATATGCCCATAATTAAGCTTACCATGTATAAGTAAAAATTATTTTGTTGAGATCAGTTTCTAGGTTTATAATGGATCCTAATATAATGTCATCATGGTTGTTACTAATTATGTAAAACATTTATTATAAACATGGAAAGTGACTGATTATTAAATTGTTTTCATTAATATATGGTACGTTTAACCATTGTCCATAGCGTAAATGTTAGTAGCAAATAACTTGTTATAAAAACATTAAAAATTGACGAAAACGTGGTTTCATGTCAAACCAGCCCGTTTCGACCCGCACAACTTTAACCTGAACCAATATGTTTAAATTTTTTACAAACCAGATCGACCGTGACATCAGAAACCGAATCAAATCTACTTGTTTTATTAAGTTCGTGCCGATTTTGCATCTCATTGTGTACTATGTATCGTGATAGTTAATACTTACTATTCTCAATTAACACAGGAGAAGAAGATAAAAACATCGAGATTAAATTGAAGACATTCAGTTCATCAATGGAAGAAACAGCAGTTTTTATAATGGTGAACGCTTGTTCTAGCAAAGACTGCACTGATAACATAGTCGGTGTTTGCTTCGTTGGCCAAGATGTCACCGGTCAAAAGGTTGTAATGGACAAGTTCATCCAAATTCAAGGCGATTACAAGACCATTGTGCATAACCCAAGCGCACTAATTCCACCAATCTTTGCATCCGATGAGAACACATGTTGCTCCGAGTGGAACACCGCCATGGAGAAACTCACAGGATGGACCCGAGGAGATGTCATGGGAAAAGCATTGGTCGGAGAGATATTTGGTAGCTTTTGTCGTTTAAAAGGCCCCGATTCTTTGACAAAGTTCATGATCATTTTGCATAATGCAATCAGTGGCCAAGATACTGATAAATACCCGTTTTCGTTCTTTGATAAAAATGGAAAGTTCGTACAAGTTCTTTTAACTGCGAATAAAAGGATGAATATGGCGGGAGAGGTGATTGGGGCTTTTTGTTTTTTGCAAATCGCAAGTCCGGAATTGCAGCAAGTTCTTAAAGTACAAATGCAACAAGAACAGAAATGCTACGCTAGAATGAAAAAATTAGCTTACATTTGTCACGAAATCAAGAATCCGTTGTGTGGTGTTCGTTTTGTAAATTCTCTTTTGGAAGCATCGGATTTAACCGGAGATCAAAAGCAGTTGCTTGAAACATGTGCAGCGTGCGAGAAACAGATGTTCAAGATCATAAAGGATGTTGATAAAGAAAACGTCCAAGAGGGGTAAATTTTCTTCGAAGTATAACTTATAGATGTGGCAGATTGGTTAAACAGATTGTGATGGGATTCAAGTTAAAATAGGGAACAAATATTAAATTGGTCCCAACGGGTTGGGCCTAGTTGGGATGACCCCTTAACAAGTTTGTGTCCTTTTATCTTATTATATAAATCAAATATTAAGTACTCCTATGATTACTTAGTAATATATACTTTCTATGCAATAAAGAGGTTTTAAACTTTGGAAACACTTTGGGTAACTTTCTACCCGTTTTGAGCCAATAATATGAGATACAACCTAAATCGACCCATTATCAGTTAAATGAATTGAAATTTATACCTCTAATAGAATTTGCACTTTCTAAAGACCCTATTCAGTTTTTGAGTACAAAAAGACCATTGTTCTTACGAGAATGCAAAAACGAAGCACGGTTTTGCATAAAAGTGAATCTGGGTACAGCATGACGAGTATCATGGTTGTTTTTTGCATTTACAATTCCACAATCTGTCCAAAATAGTTCTTTATAGCAGAACATTCGATGTAAGTGCTAACCTTTTTTTTTCTTCTTTGCATTATAGTCCTTTAGAGATGGAGAAACATGAATTTGTACTAGTGAGTGTGATCGATGCTGTAGTGAGCCAAGTAATGTTAGTGCTGAGGGATAGAGGTTTGCAACTGATTCGAGATATTCTGGAGGAAGTCAAAACGTTGACCATATATGGTGATCAAGTGAGAGTTCAACAGGTTCTGACCAACTTCTTATTAAATATGGCGCGCCATTCGCCATCACCGGGTGGTTGGGTGGAAATTCAAGTTCGCCCGACTTTAAAGCATACTTCTAACAGAAAAAGCGTTGTGCATATTGCATTTAGGTATGTTTTCCACTTCTTGCTCACTTTCTGTTACACTCAAGATTCCACTAGTAGCAATAAACATTGTCCCTTGATTAGACTAGCTAACAATCTACTTCTAACATGGGAAAAAAGACAAAAATGGACACGGAGTAACAAGTATGATAGCTTTTTTTGGGTTGTGGCTTTCCAGACTCAAACTGGGTTCATAGAGGTGTCAAAAAGATCCAAAACCAAACTGAAAAACACGTGAACTGTGTCGACTTTTAGATTAAGTGAACCCATCTATCAATTTATCTTCAGTTTGTTAAAGGCTCACAATGTTAGTGGCAAACTGAAAAACCAAAAATTGCACTTTATACAGACTCAAATTTACTGGCTCACTAATGCATTACAAGGTGAAATCATAGCTCACATCTTAATTTAAAATTAACACATAAAATACCCCAATAAATTATAGACCCCCTCAAACAAATGCCCAAACGTAATCAACTGAAGACAACCATGTTCCATTTTGAGTTGTAAACATAACTACAGAAGGCCCTCTGTTGAAGAAGCCACAATTTTAAATAAAATATTATTTTCATTTGGACGCGTCTCATTTATGCTAGATAAACTATATGTTACTGTTTATAAAGTTTAATTCATGTGCATTGTGAAGGATCATGTCTCCTGGTAAAGGTCTCCCACCAGAATTGGTTCAAGACATGTTTCACAGCAGTCAATGGTCAACCGAAGATGGTTTAGTACTAAGCATGTCTCGGAAAATTCTAACTCTTATGAACGGTGAAGTCCAATACATTAGAGAATCAGAAAGATGTTATTTCCTTATCGTTCTTAAACTTCCACAACATTAACGAGGCTTCAAAAGCGTTGACTATTTATTCCCATATCAAGAAAGTCAAACTTAGTGATTGGTCAATGCAATTCACTCAAACAACTTAACAAATCAGCAAACCTTGTAACGTCATGTACATGGGGTTTTCGAGTGTTTTCTGGCATGTGATTTTCAAGCATAAGCATCTATCGAGTGGTTGTCGTGGTTCTATATGGCTGCCGGCTGCATTCTTTCAACTTCGAGGAAAACTATACGTTAAGGAGTAGCGATCTTCTCCCTCCGTTAACTTATGATGTACTAATTATTTTTTATTCAATAAACATATCGAGTTGGTATGATTTATGAAAACTATCTAACCTTTTAATAAATATGTCAATTTTTTTGCTGCAAAGTTGGTCTTTGTTTTTATAACAGCAAACTTTGTTACAGAAGTCTTGTGCTTATGCAAGATGCTGGGAAGTTGGATGCTTGTTGGCTAAGTATCCATAGTATGGTGATGAATGATGATTCTGGTTGTTGATAAAAAGTTAAAAACTTTTGAAAAGAATGCGTACCTTATCCATGTACTATTATCACATTCACATACAACCAAATTCTACATATGTACACACGCAAACACACTAAATGCAAGACAAAATGTGTTGGTTCTGTAAAATGTCAAAGCTACATGTTGGTATTGGGCTACATAGATACCACAGTTGGCTAAAGGGTCATTAGTTTAGTATAAAGTTGTCTTGAGGCTCTTATTTAGCAACCTGATTTTTAATTTTTTTAATGTCATAGTTTTTCTTAAAAATGATATTAATATTTATATTATTAAGTTACAACTGATTAAAAATATGAAGTTTTAAACATCCAACCAAAAAATATAACTTCCTTTAAAAATTATATTTAGTAAAAAAGTTTAAACTATCTTTTTGTCTTGAGTTGATTCATACCTAATATGTTTATTCACAAGCAATCTTTCAGTAAAATGGATTTACATATGGTTTACAAGTTTTATTATGTACCCTTGTTTTTGATGCGAATGTTTTTATTTAACTATTTCTCCAAACTAAATAATATAATTTTTAAGCCTAGTAAAGTATATATGATAATTAATATCAACATCAGTATTAGAACTTTAGAAGTCAAACGGTAATGCACCCATAATTCATTTTAAATTTATATATATATTGGTTGGCACAAGGTAGCTCCACCATTAAGATAATCTACAATATCATAGTTATTTAATGATGCATTCACATTAAAATGTTATTTTGAAGATAAAAAAAATGTAGTTGAGATTTGTTAGATGTTGACTTTTTAAAGTCAAAAATTCATGTCAATGTCCGTAAGATATGAACAATGAACCTGACAAAACTGTAACTAATAATTTATTTATAAGCAACCGACATGTATGGAAGAAATATATAAAAAAAAAAACATTACATATTACATAAAAAAGCTACGTAGCATTCAATTGAAAACGATAGATCAGTTTTTGGTCTTTTATTTTTTCTTTTACTTAGCTGTTATAGTTTTTGGGTGTGTTAATTATTTAATCTATAATGACAATTATACCCAAAAGTGTATGGAAAATATGTTAAGCCTAAACTGGAAAAGAATAATATGGGAAAAATAAGCATGGTGATTATGACTTGAATGTCAAATTAAGAAACTTTTTTGAGGTGATATGATGATTAAAAATTGGGGTGATATGAATGATATGATATGAACTTCACCAATATAAAAGAATTAACATTGTTGGAGCTCTAGTAGATCTGATGTCGTAATATTTAAGTTGGATAGAATACACGTGTAAGTGTGTAACCAAAGTTTATATATACAATTCACATCTAGTAAATCATCGATTCAGCTTCTTGTTAATTTTATATAATACTATTAAAGATATGTAGCAACGTAATTTATTAGAACTTATAAAAGCTATATTTGATTAATAAACATATAAGGATTTGTTTAAAAATATTATTATTAGAAAAGTTCTAAAACAAAGTAAAGCTTTTGCAAACTAAATTACAAACTGCAATTATAAAATTTCTATTATTGGAATCAACTTCATTTTCTCGAGATCTTACCTATTATATTTCCGACGAACTTTTTCCTTTTTCTTTGTTTTTCAATGAGTGTTTAAAAATTGTTATTTTAAGTTACATGTAACTTAATATTGATTAATTATCAAAATTTAAATTCAAGTACCTAACTACAATAACATGTAAAATATCATATCTATGAAATATAAATTTAAAAATCACATAGAAACTATTTTAATTGACAAATTAAAATTGTAAACACACGTGATTACAACTAATATCTAACATTAATAAATAATCGTTTACCATATTCAAATTTTATAAATTACAAATGATTAATATACAAAATCATATGTAATTATACTTAGTGCATTTTTTTAGACCTGCCAACAAAAATGAAAAAAAAAAAATTTGTCGAAAGTATATGTGGGGGTATCCCTAATTAAAGATAAAAAGATGATGATTTCAAGTATGAAATTTAATAATTCATAGACATATCGTTTAAGATACTTAATTTTAAAATTCGAGTGGAAATTAGTTTGGAACAATCTAATTGGCTATATCATTCCTAACATTTTTACCATTGTTAAATAAACCCGCTCCACAGGAGACGATATAAGTAATGGTTAGATATAAAATACATAGTTGTTAGACTCTTATGAATCATGAGTTGACTCTTACGAGTCAAGTTAAAAATTCAAGAAACGAGGCGACTCAAGCTCTGACTCTTAAATGACTTTAACACTTACGAGTCATTTATTAACTATTCCGAGTCATGTGTGACTCTTCCGATTCTTGTATGACTTTTATGAGCCAGGAAATCAGATTAACTTTTAGTGTAATGTAATACAAAATAAAAATAAAAAATGACCAAATAGAAAAAGAAATGACTATAATCTATTTTAAATTAAGCATTTGTGTTGATTGTTGGTCAACGACTTAACTATCGAGTCTCACAATGTTTTACTTCTCTTAAAAATAAAAATTATAAACAATATTATACATATACATATAAATATTTATTGTAAAATAGTGACTCTTACGAGTCAAGCATAGTCACGATTTTAATCGAAATTTCGAATTACAAGTTAACAACTATGATAATATATCTCTGGAAAGAGATTCATGTAATTATTTGCAAACAAATTCTTAAAGATACACACTTGAAACACAAAATCTAGCATAATCTTCTTACAACTTTATTAATTCGTAACATAACGATAATCCCATTGTTAAAATACTTATATGCTATTTACTCATGATGTGCACACTGCAAATATGCATAGAGTAATTGTTATTTTGTCCATGAACAAAATGTTAACATCCATAACAACGGATAAACTGATAGTCTGCATTATCTTCTCATTCAACGAAGATTTTGCATAGTATATGTCTGAGGTTGACCAAAGAATTTATCTTCTCATCCATAACAGCTTCTTACTGATTTTATATAATATTATCTCCAGTTCAGAAAATACAGTGGTTATTATGACGGCTTAAATTATAAATAAAATGGGTATATGTGTGAAAAAGTTCACGTATAATAAAATATTATTTTGAGAAAAATACATGATACTTATATATGACTAGGAAAATGATTCATATGCCTAATTAGGCATATATGACTAGGACACTTAATTTAAATATCTCATTGTCTAACTTATAATTGGTTCATAAGTTGAAGCAGAAAAGTATCTATACTTTTATATTAATATATAAAATATTTTAGTGTTTTATATATGGAAATTCTTAACATAAATACTTAAGATTTCTAAATATAACTTATGTAATTATTATTTAATATTATTTTTATCATATTCATACGACTCACTACAATATCCTTAATTCTTAACTCTACATACGAGTAAACTATCGTTATTGAGTCACCATTATAGATAATCCGTGAAGAACAAACATAACCCCGAATAACAATTTATAACAAAATATCATATCAAGCTACATAGCGCAAGTATTACGTTAATTTTATATAAAAGAAGTTTTTTACCTCACTAAAATAATGTAAATATTTAATACATAAGAGATAATAAGTTAGTAGTAAATTAAATGTCATTAATATTCACTTACTTAAAACCAAATGTTATCTTCCTTTATGTAAAAAAATATACAAAAACTTATCTTTAAAAGTTACACACAAACCAAAAAGAGTCTCTTATCAATAAATTGATATGTATGTTACTAAAATTGTTTTCTAATGATAAGAAGTAATTTAAAAACCTTTTTTTATGGGTGATAATTTATATACTTTTATTCATCCATCACTATTCATGCTTTATGTAGATTAATTAAAGGAATGTCAGGTGATTTTTCAAGGCGGCGGTTGAAATACTGACTTTGAGAGGACATTTTTTTTCTTGACCTTTCGTAGGTTACAAGATCGACTAGCAAATCCAGATGAATGATCAAGAAAATTAGGATTAGTTGCCTTTACTTTATTTAAGAGGTCTTGAATCTCATGAAAGTGGACTTGTTTAGATCTCATGGGTAACACACTATGCATAACTTTTTCATATTCAGAGTAAATAATGTGGTGACACTTATCATATGTAAACTTAGATAATTAGACCCATTATTATTTTGTAGCAGCCCAATTCAAAATTTAGCTCAATGTTGACTGAAATAAATCAAAGCCAATCTAAGAACCCCAAGTTTCATTTATATTAATATAAGTCCATTTTTTAGAAATTAAAAATAAAAGAAAAAAAGAAATTTAAAAGGCTAAAGATAAAGTATGATAGGCATGAAGTAGTGTCAAAGTCAACCCATTTATTTTCTTTCCCTTGATAGTCAAGGTAAAATTATTTAGGTGGCTTTTGGTTGATGAATTTAAATACTAGAGTTTGAAATGTCATGGGATTTGAAAATAGTACACGATCCCAAATGATGGGATCTGAAGTCCTAGTATATGTTTGTGAGGTAAGGGCGTTGTTGTTTAACATATTGGGATTTAAATCCCTTACAAATCCAATGAATTTTGGAATCCTTTACTCACTAAATTTTAAAGTTCTTATGAGCCTTCAGTATATTTCCTTGAATTTATTATTAAAGTTAGTTTTGATTTTGCCCGTTATAACAATTATAGTGAGAAGCCGTTGATATTGTACTTTCTAATGTGATCGTATTTATTTAATGAAACAATAGAATTTGAACTTGGTTCTAGTTCTATTTTTATATATTTAAAAAATTTCGAACAACCTGTGGTATTTATTTTTATCTTCTCCACTTATTATACGTGGGTAATGGTTGATCGTTTAAAAATAATCGTGTAGAAATAACCAATCTTTTCTCATACAGGTACTATAAATGAGGTTGCTTAAAAGTTAAATTGATGCACGAGTACATCGAACGCTGTTTAGCAAGTGGAGAGAAAAGGTTTGGGTGGCACTTTTAACCTTAAAAAAGACAAAATAGTTGTGTGCAGTCACACGCGCCTCCACGTCGACTTCAAGTTCTGAACCACCAAGTTGTGAAAGCCAATAATTTCATTTGGCTTGCAAAGAGAGTTTACATGACGCACCAGGTGAAGAGAGTGGGGGATAATATTGTCCGTCTAGCTAGAATAAACAGTCGTGAGAATGGTTAAGAATATCTCAAACTATCAACTTCAAAATCACTTTTTTATCTGAATTTGAAATTTAAGACAAAAATATTTTGTTAATTACATTCAGAAAAACCTTTGAAAGAGGATGATAAATGTCCCGCAAATCAAATATGACTGTTTACTCATTTAAATAACTATATATTATTTTATTATAGCATATATATTAATTATTTAATAAATATAAAAGTGTTCGAAACATAATATTTGAAATATATAGTTGGAAATGAATTGTTTATGATAATGTTTTAAAAATCAGTTGAATCGAAAATCAAAAGGTTTTCAATTCATTTTAAATTGGTTTTATTATGATTTTCGAACCGGTGTGAACTGACAAACCGGATCGACAAAAACTGGTTTTCTTCAAAAATTTATTTTTTATAATTGTAATTGGATTTATTTTAGTATTGGGTATTTTTGTTCAGTAAAAATTAAATCAAAGTTGTCTAACTTACTTGAAAAAAATATATTGAAACTTTTCATAAATTTTATTGTCTTTATTTGTATTTTTTTCATTAGTATTAAGTATTTAATAAGATTAATAATATATAATTATCATCTGATTCAACCGGTTGGTTCAATCGGTCGAACCGATTGTACTAGATCCAGACCTTTGTTCGGTTCGATTAAAAATCGGTTTTTAAAATATAGGTTTTTGAAGATGAAAGATACTTACAAAATTGCCATTTTTTCTCCGTATTTCAAGTTGGAGATTTAAAGATGGTTTGAGATGACCTAAAGTGAGATGATGATTGGTAGTCGGAGCGTTTGAAATCTGCAGTCCAAACATTGCATTAGACTTAGCTTAAGAGCAAGGAATATTTACATTATTATTTTTAATAAATACAATTAAATCGTATTTTATTATAAGTACAATACAACATCTTAATATATAATGTCGTTGTATGAAGGGTATGACTCGCTTATACTTTAAGAGTATAAGTTAAAAGTGTTTAATGAACATTAATTGAAATGTAAAATTCCATAAATAACTAAAATTATGATTATTATAACTATTATAAGAAATTAAAGAGGTTAATAAATGACTATTTTAATTTAATTGAAAATTTTAAAAACACCGTATAATTCAATGACATAAATTAGTCAAACCTTTGTATAGATGTATCACTACTTGATACTTATTTGTTTCACAAATCATTAACAATATAATTATATACCAATGAGTAGTAATAATATATGCAACAAAAAGTTTGTGCATTAAGAGGTTATAAGATATCCGTAAATAATCCACAATCTTAATTTACTTATCTCTTCTTTATTAATACATACAACATCTTCGTACTTATTTGTAAAAAACTCTTATAATAAGACTTAATATTTTCTTATTTAGTTTTTTAATTCTCATCTTACAATATAACCTTATCATTTTTATATATTTTTCACCTTTCACCAACTGTATCACGAATCTCAAACTCTACACACGAAAAAATTATAATTACGGATAATCCGTCAGCGAGTAACAAAAATAATATATGACTATCATTGAGTCATTGTGTAACATCCTCCCCAACAGCCTAGTATTTTTCGGTAAATTTATTACCTTATTTTACTTTATTTAATTGAATTAATCTATATGAAATGTTTGAATGGGTAATTGTTAGGAATAATTAAATGGGAATTATGGTATTTTTAGTTTAAAATACGGATAGGCCTAAGTATTAGAACTAATACCATCGTGTGCTAGATTAATGATAATAATACATCGTAGTATACGTAAATCAAATTATATAAACCAAAACCCATGGAAATTATCATCATCTTCATCCTAAACCGCCACACACAAAACACACACTTAAAATTGAAGCTCAAATCAAGCCCAAAACACCTTCAAATTGTATGATTTAATTCGGAATTCATCAACAATCTATCTTGCAAATCGTTTCAGTGTATTTAATCAATTCAAAGGTTACTTTTTGGTTTTTCAAAAAAAAAGAGAAAAGATAGTTGGTTGGATTTAATTATGTGTTTTTATGTTAAATTGATGCATTTCGAGTGTTTGCTTATGTATTTACGAGGTGTTGGAACGTTCAATTGGTGAAAAACGATGTTAGAATTAAGATTTGTGATTTTTGAATGGAAACAGCCCTGTTTTCTGCAAGTTCGCAGGATGAACTGGTTTGGCGATACTAGTAATGTCGCTAGTAATGTCGCTTCTAATGTCGCAGGTCAAATTTGTAAGGAATAATTAAGCGGGACCGCAGCCAGGGGCCAGCCCCTTGGACCCCGTTAGTGGTATTACCCTTAACCTTAACCTCGCTATTTAGTCGACCCCGAGTGGGTCATTGCGAATACCATATGCAGTATGATATATGTGTGTAACTATTTATATGAATATTAAACATTGAATTATGTTAACAGATTACTGACTTATATTCCGTTTATTCTCAGAGACGCAGAAGACTTAGTGATATAAGACTACTGAGCTTGTAAGCCGATATACTCAGGTGAGTGGATCTGTAACCCTTAGTATGATTTGGTTGTAACTGGTTTGGTTACAACGGGCAAGTGTAATTTACTGTGTATAGACTGTTTAGTCTGTTATGATTATTGATTATTGATAGACTGTTTATCTAATACATGATGCCATGACGATTATGGATCATGTGATACATTACCATGACGATTATGGTTTATGTGATACCGATGGTCAACTGCAGTTGGGTTTGATTTCTAGCTGGAGATCAATGCAGAGTCTCGATACATGTGTTGTTTCTAGGGCTCTGAATTGGTCAAGGTTTTAGCGTCAAGCTATCGGTTAACCCCTGTATTGGCCTGCAGTGGTGTAAGTGTTCCTCAGGGCCGCCATGGCAGTAGGGTACCTCGGGAACCACCGATCCATTGTGTGCATACGTGTTTACGTGTTATCTGCAGTAGTCAGATTATGTTATAGCTAACTCATATTATTGATTTCATATCTTCTCACTTAGCTTTGTGCTAATTCCCCACGTTACTCCTCGCAGGTTAGGATTGCTTTGGGTCGGACTAGGAGTAATGGGCGAATGTTTGACCAAGCGCTTACTCTGATTCATTTTGATAACTTATATTATGATTATAACCTTGTAGCACCGGTTTGGTATCAATAGTACAACTTAGTACTTTCGCCTGTAAATCTTATTACTTTTGTGTATTTATAATGTATAATTAAATAATATTATGTTTCCGCTTCTGTGACATTTTTTTTTAAAAAAAAAAAATTTGGTTCTAAATTAAGGGGTGTTATACATTGTTTATAATAAAAATATTTAATTTCATTGCATAACACAAATGTTATGCTAGTTAAAAATAATGGTGTCATTGTGTCGGTATAAGTACTTACAACTCTATAAATTAAATATCTTGAATATTATTTGTACCGAGTTTTTTTTTTCTTAGAAAAGTATTATGTATTCAGTCCAATTTTATTTTTGTATATAAAAGAGAAAGAAATAGAACAATTACAATCCAGTGTGGCATAGTGATAAATCTATTTGCTCTAAATATACACAATCCATGAATTGACACTACAAAATAGACCAACAAACATGTACCACTAAAAAAACCCATGACAATTTGTCGACTTTCACTTCACTGTAGACCTTAATTCTTGCATGTTTGCAACCGATTTTGCTTCCATAATTCCCATGTAGCTTTGAACTTCTTTGAACAGCGAACAAGCCAGAAGTATAAAAGAATTCGTACCTCATCACAAAATTGAGTTAATTAGCTCGATCAGTTTTAAACACCATATTGTTATTGTGACCGCCTTTAATAACACATATGCCATGAACCACAAAACTTCCTCTCACACTAAAGTTTGTTTTAGTTGAGATCAAATTTCATTTCACGATTTGAATACTTCCCAAAAAATGTTGACAACTCATCCGCTTATTTATTTCCAAATGACGGTTCAAAACGATTGTCTAGATTCTCTATATCATTCCCACTTTAATAGTCTTTTTTCATGTTTCTCCTCCTCCTTATTTCCAAACCCTTGTTCCTTTAAACTCCCATCCAACCCGTGTAAATTATTAATAACTTTCATCCATAACAACGTCGTCTCAATTTTAAACCTTCGACGCCATTTCAAAGTAAACCCAAATTTAACGCTTCAAGACTACCTATATTTAACCCATCGGCATTAACAAATTATCCCATTTCAAACAAATCATTTTCCAATTTATATTGAACTCAGCTCAAAAGAGATTTTACTTATCACACTCTCTAAAATAGTTAAAACACTCAATGAAGTACGGAACAAAGAAAAATAGTACAACGACATGCTACCAAGAATAGACTTTACCAATATAACTCTTTCACCATTTCGATTCGGAAATTTTGTATTTAAACTTCTCAATAACTTCATTCTAACTTTTGACTCTCCTTATATTCACCCCGATAGGAAGACCAAGGTAAACAAATGGGAAACATCCCGGTGAACATCCATCCTACCATCAAGCATATTTACCTCCAACTCTTCAACGTCGATACTCTTTATTTCCATCAAGTTGTTTGCATTTACACTCTATTCTCCAAATATAATTGTATCGTCCGCATACTGAAGGCGTGAAAGTCGAACTTCATCCATACCTATCATATACCCTTGAACCAACCTTTTTGTACCGCCTCTTGAATGACAACAATAAGACCAGTTACCCATATAGCATATCAAAAGGGTGACAACGGATTCCCTTTGTAAAACCATTTCTTCCATTAAGAATTCTTGATCGAGTAGGCAGTCCATTGACTAAAACGGAAATTGTGGTTGATCGAAGACACAAGTCAATCCATTTCATCCCGAATCCCATTTGAACCATCATATTTTTAAGGAAGTCCCAATTTATACTATCCTATGCCCTTTAAAAATCAACATTTGTTCTTAGTCTTCTTGATGAACTCAACTGCTTTATTTGAAACCAACACCCAATCTAGGATAGACCTTCCTTATAAGAATTCATTTTAATCTTCCCCACCTTCAATACTATCTTATAAAAGCATCCAATTTGAATGATAATCTTATAAAAGCATCTAATTCGAATGATAGGTCTAAACTCTGAGAGCCCAATAGGATCTTTTATTTTAGAAATAATCGTCATAAATGATGACTTACACCTTACTTAATTCCCTTGTTTCCCGAAACCACTAGACTATTAGCATCAAATCCGTCTTTATTGCGGACCAACATTTTCAATAAAACTCAAAGTTATCGGGACCATGTGATTTGTTAGTTCCATAATCATTTATCAAAATATTATTCCTGATTTTTCATTTTTACAAGATCTAGATTGTAAGATCGTAAGATTTTATTTATATGCTATAGTCTTTTACATGTGTGTTTTAATATATACTAGTAATATGTTTGCGTATAGCTGCAAAAATAAATAGTTAATTTGACGTTTATATATTTTACACTATATTGTTAAAAGTTTAATCTAACGATATGTAAAGTTTAAAATTTAAGGGTTGCAATTTATAAATTAATGGTTCATTTGGAAAGTAGTTAATGATTTTTAAAGATAACTTGGACATTAACCATTATTGAGTCTAATTTAATAAAAAAAATAAAGATGATTTGTATATAGTTAAGATAAAATACCGTACGTGTAATAAGCTAACGAAATATTCAAGATTCAATTATTATAATAAGGGAAAATCTTATGTGCGGCAAACTGCATATAAGGTCATGTGCATCAAGCGTATTTTTGAAGAACTGAATGTGATTATTTCGTATAGTTAGAGGACTCAAAGTGTAAAATATAAAATTACTTTTGTCTTTCTTACACTAATAACATATAACATATGTTAACTCCTTATAACACTAGTGCAACGCTACTAATATGGATTTAGATTGATATATTTGTTTTCAAATAGACATATTTTAAAGTGTGTCACTGTTAAAGTTGAAAGATTAATGAAATGTACCTTTATAAGCTGCTTAAACGGTAGGATATTTACTTTTTATTGGTAAAAGTTATTATATTTATAACTTTTTAAATTCATCAATTCAAGTCAAGTAAAATTGAAGCACATTTGTATCCTACAATCTTATAGTCACGATTTAGATGTAGTAGCTCGAAACAATTATAAATCAAAAACTGCCCCATAAACGATCTTTAGTTAATTGAAAATCTTAACCATTCGATTTGATTAATAAACGATTAAGTTAAATCGGTTTATGGTACAGCAAAAAAGTTTGTTGTCGGTAAATCAAACACTTTAATTTAGAGAACTGTTGATCCTATCAGTAGTTAGATTTTCCACCAAATCAACTCTAGTGTTTTGAAGTCTAAAAGCTGGAGTTGTAGAGGTTCTAAGCTCAAATACCATTATATTGCAATTTAAAGTTAGAAACAATGCCCAAAATATTAGGGCACTGGATACTTATTCTCAATAGAATTATATTTTTTAATAGTAATAACTATAACCAAATCATTCTCAAAATGAAACTAAAGCCAAGGTGGGAGATTCGGTTGGTAATACCAAATCAATTGTTATCTACTTCAAAAACTGGAACAAAGTATCGTTGTTGATAGTGACAGGTATTGAAATTTTTTTAACTTTACTAAGAACATAATTATAATTTATTATGTATTATGTATAAATATTATTACAATTACAATACACAAATTTAATAGCCTCGTATGCAAAGCTACCCATTTAAATCGATATAACTAATCGGTTGTTTACTCACCCATACTTTTTACCAGGTACATTATCATATATGTAGAAAAATAAATACACAGATAAACTACTTTAAAAAATAAAAAGTTAACTAAAATATTGTAAATGTTATAAGAAAATCAAAATTTGAAATAAATAAACAAAGATATAAATATAATTCAGTAGTGACTATCTAATCTAATGGTTTTCAAAAGAAAAATGATAAAGTTATAAAAGATTACAATACACACATTACAAAGGTACCAATAAGAAGAAGAGATCAAAAAATGACAGAAAAATTAGATGTTCATTCAAGCTACTTTAAATTACAAACTAAACCAAAAAGATTATACATATTCGTGAATTACCTATTTTTCTTCTTTCTTTTTCTTTTTAAATGTTATCACATCAAGTTGCCCAGTGCAACTAATAAGCAAGAAACTTGAAACCCTTACAATTAGCAACTTGGTAAATGGTTATTTGTGAAACAATATATAAATAACAAAAAGAAAAATTAAATATATGTATGTTATAAATAAAATATTATTCAATTTCTTTTATTTGACTTAATTGAAAACATACTCCTTATACAAGAGGAGATTTCAAGTTTATCATTCTCACTTTTTTTTTCTTCTTTTTTAATTCTTATTCTTTCAATAATAATAATAATAATAATTTTCAAAAGTAATAAATAATCAAGAAAAAAAAAACCATTATAATTTAAAATATCCTTACAAAATAGGAAGTCCCAAGTTCTACTATTCCCACTCCTTTTGTTTTCCCTATTTGAGGAGGTCCCAAGTTCTAAAACTCGAAGACTAAACAACTCAAATTTTTTATTTTTGTGTTGGATCCACAATTAATCCTACGGATCCTTAGGAATGAGATATTTTTTTAGATCATGTATTCTTTCTGGATCGATACAGGTATATAATAGAGAAGTAAGGATTGTAAACACCGGTACCGTACTTCAAGTAGGTGATGGCATTGCTCGTATTCATGGTCTTGATTAAGTAATGGCGGGTAAATTAGTAGAATTTCAAGAGGGTACAATAGGCATTGCTTTTAATTTGGAATCAACAAATGTTGATGTTGTACCCCAGTTAGATTCAAGCATGCTACACTTTTTAGTTATTGGGAGAACCCAAATACTCTCTTTTTTATCCTTTCGATGACCTATATATGTTGTGTTGAAGGGATATCTATCTAATCTGATCGATTGCTTAAAGCTTGCGGTAGCAGAGGAACCAAGGAAAGTATACAGAAAAGACGGTTCTTTTCCACTTCTTACTTGGTGTAGCTTGTTATATGGGTTGTGAGTAGGAGCTTAGTTTCCGTTTAGGTATGCGACTTTGGATTGTTGTTGTATATTTAGCTCCTATTGCAGTTGCAACTGCTGTTTTCTTGATCTACCCAATTGGTCAAGGAAGCTTTTCCCTGAGGAGGTTCTACCCCATGGAAACGCTCTTTAATGGAACTTTAGCCTTAGCTGGTCGTGACCAAGAAACTACCGGTTTCGCTTGGTCAGCTTGGCTTATCAATTTATCCAGTAAACTACTAGGGGCTCATGTAGCCTTCATGGCCTATTCGAAGTTGAAGGCGCTCTGGTGGGATCCTCACGGACATGCAGTCAGTTTAATTAGTATCACATAGAAGAAATTAATTTTAGATACTAATGCAATTAGATCCGCTCTGCATAGACAAATTTTAAATTTGCGATCCTAGGTAAGATCAGTCCTCTCAATGCTCTAACGCCTACACCGAATATGGACCGAACTGTCTCACAACATTCTGAACCCATACCACAAATATGAGCTAATAAAAAGACTCGCGATCCTATGAAAAAGACATCATAATTCCTTGTGGAAAAAAACTATTACCCATATGGATCAATCCCCTCTCTTTTCCCCCTGTTTGAGTTCTTATTCTTTCGATAATAATAACTTTCAAGAGTAATAAATTATCAAGATAAAAGACATTATAATTTAAAATATTACATAATTAATTATATATTTTAAGAATCAACATCCACTCAATTATATATTAACATGAAAGATTACATTAGTACCTGCTTTGTAGAAGGAAAAATAAAAATAAGATATCTTTTATAAATTTTATTGATTTTATTTATTATTATTTAGTAGATAGCGTTTTAGAATTTCTTATTGTTAGTTAAGTGGGTTTAGAAGTTTTATTTAAAATTTCAAAACTCTTGTTTAATAATTAGTGTTTTAAGATAGTTTTCGAAAAAACAAACAAACCAATAATTTAAATAGATTTTTTGCTATAATCAAATTTTTATCATTCAAATTATACTACCTCGATATGTATTCAAATAATATAAATTTTATAGATTTTAACTTTTATTAAAATTTGAATTCTTTTAAAAAATTACCTCCGCAAAACGCAGATTAAAGAATACTTGTTAAAAAACAAATCTACAATAAGATCCAAACGTGTACTTCTAGTTTGACCAAGTCATTGTGAATTAATGAAAGCTTGCATAGAAATACACAAAGACAAAAAATTGTAAATCAAGTCAAGGTCCATCATAGATAACCATAAAACTTAAAGGGTTAAAGTTGGAACTTTCATAAAAAAGATAAAGAAAGCTGGAAATCAAAGTAAAATTAAAAATTATAAAAAATAAATTAAAAGGTTTTGTTTTGGAGATCAGAGAGAGAAAGAAGCTTGGGTTTGTTCCTTGAGTCTTGACCTTTCAAGACACAGCATCTTTCTTTTGATTCCTTCATTTCAAGATTCATCCTTTTTAGTTTTATTCAAAGATTTAAGCTTTCATATGCATTAATTTAGGGTTTAATGTGTGGGTATTTTAGAGAGAGAAACAGAAGGGTATAGAGATAAAGATTCAATTAATTGTTCCAGCAAGAAGCTTTATCCTATCATCATCATCAGCATCATCATCATCAAGTCTCCATACTCTTTTTGATCAATATCAAGTCTCCATACTTAAAATACCACTTACTTCTCAAAGTAGGTGAATGAGTGTTTTTATTGAAAACAAAAGAGAGATGTGAAGAAAGTAAAGAATGAAGAGGAATTAGTTGATTGATCCATCTACAATCTGATTATATATCATTGAAATCAACTTCAGAAACAATTACTTTTTTACCCATTTCAGTATATTCAAGGTAGTGTGTGTTTTTATCTTATTTCTGTTTGGGTGCAATCAAGCTTGGGTTTTTTGTTGGTTTTTTTATCTGGGTTTTTGCTAAATAGAAGTTTATGAGAAGGCTTTGAAGGAAATTAGGTTACTATTTTTGTGTGGAAGTACGTGAAGATGGAGATAGAGTGTGTTTTATGGTATTTGTGTGTTTGACTTTGTATAAATCAATTGGGTGTCAATTTATTAGTTTCTCGATGAGGGTTTCTGTAATTGTATAACAGAAAAGGGTTTTAAAGAAACATGCTCAATTTGATTTGATCAGTGTGTGAATTTTTTATGATCTTTTTTTGATTTGGGATTTTTTCAAAATGAAAACTTGGAAGTCAAAGAACCAGTTTCTTGATTCATAGATCACAGTTTGTGTATTTGTGTTAAAGTGTGTTAAAAATGGATGACAACAACAAGAACAAGAATGAAATACCACCAACTGAGGAGCTGTTAAAAAAGATCCAGGATTTAGAAGAAAGTCATGCTCATCTCAAACAAGAAATGTCAAAGCTAAAGATATCTGATGACCAGCAAAAATCTGACCGGCAAAGGTCTAGTTCCGTATCTCCTCGCCGCCCTCGCTGGAGAACCATCGGTGGTGCTGGTGGGGTGTTTGAGGGTGGTGCTGTGGCGGCCTTTAAGATGGGTTCAGCTTCTTTTCGTCATTCTTCGCCATTGAGGAGAGAAACACGGAGTGTTGATGTTAGCTATAGCAATGATGATACCAACCATAACAGACCCGCTACGTGTGATGAAGTTGGGCCTTCAGCTGTAAAGCTAACGGAAACACAGTACTTGAATATATTGCAATCAATGGGTCAATCGGTGCATATATTCGATCTCAATGGTCACATCATCTACTGGTAAGTCAAGAATTACAATTGAATTTCTTCATCGCTTTTTACGTAATTTGGTGCTTATTATGTTAATTTTATAAATTGCCAATTTGGCAAATGTTTGTTTTAGGAGCAGGGATTTTCCGTAACGAGTTCAGTAATTCTTAAGCACATGGAGTATTTAGACTCTGATATTTCTATAATCCTTTTAGGTTCGGGCTTATACAGATAAATCTCAATTATGTTAATGAATGACCGTACCAAAAGGCCTTTGGCTTGTTTAAGGGTTCAACCAAGAGGATGTGGGTTCAAGTCTCACTGGAGACAATGTGAATAATAAATGTGTAATTGTACATGATATTTGAGATAGGTTGTAGACTTGACCATCTAAAAAAATAAAGAATGACTATATCTTGTAGCAGGAATCTTGTATACATTGTTAGGGTTGATAATCACAGAAAAACACAACATGAAGATGCAATAATCACTTCTATTTGTCTTGGAACATAGCTTCTGCTTGTGATTATCTAATGGTAAGCTTAAGTAAAAAAAATTCGTCATTCTTTTAAGGGCGAATTTCGTCATTCCTTGGAACAGGGTTTGGGTCAGTAAATCTGTAATCGGGTTGACCCGCCAACCAGTTTAAGGGTATTTTAAGTTGTTATTATAACGAAATAATTTTATTGTTTGTGAATTTATAACAATGAATGTATATAAATGTTTGTTGGCTGTTTGATATGATTAAAAAATTTATACAATATACTTTGTTTTCTAATGACTGTATACTTGTTCAGTTGTTTGTAATCACAAAATTGTACAAGTCATTTGCATATTAGATACTATCCAACTCAAACTTATATGATCTCAATCTCACTATGATAACACCAGGAACAATATTTTGCACAGATTAAAACATTTGAACTTCTAACCCGAAACTCGCTGGCTAACCTGTTTACTTATTTTTTAAAAATGGGTTTCTCGGGTTGGGTCCAGGTTGAATACTCAACCCATTTATCTAATCGGGTCGAGTTGGGAGTATTTCTGACCCACCAACCTGAATTGCCACCCCTACTTCTAATGGGCAGAATGAAGTCATGAACTTACATTGCCTACATTGCTTTTTTTTGGAGTTTCATTACATTTTTCTGAAATTTTCCCTTTTTGTAGCCTAATTTGAGATACTTATATTTCCATTTCACTAACCGGCTCTACTTCTTTCACAGAAAAATGTTGGTCATATCATTTGCTAAACTATTAAATAATCAGAATTTTCCAAACTTCTGATTTGTACAACTTCTTATAGCAGAAGCACTTCCAGTCGTTATCTTCAACTGGCGGTTTTTATTACAGCTTATTGTTTGATTCTGATTATTCAATATCATACAGTCAATTCCGAAATGTACCTTCAAACACCCCCTTAGGATTTAATCTGCGTCAATATCGATTCTTGAATTGTCAGGGTTTATCTATAAAATAGAAAGGTAGAACTTTTGATGTATCAAGTCCTGAAATTATGTAGGAACCGGATGGCTGAAAATCTCTATGGTTATACTGCTGCTGAAGCTCTTGGTAGAATGCCCAATGAGCTTCTAATAGAACCTCACGATTTCCCCTTAGCTGATGCCATTTTACAAAGAACAATAAAGGGGGAAAGCTGGTCTGGGCAGATTCCAATTAGGAACAAAAGAGGAGAAAGATTTGATATTATTGCCACAAATACTCCTTTCCGTGATGAAAATGGGACGTTAGTTGGGGTTATATGTGTATCAAGTGACACACGCCCGTATCGAGAGATGAAGCCAGTGGGGAATATTAGTGCACCAAGGAGGATTGCTTCAGCTAAACTAGGACTTGATCCTCAACAACCCCTACAAACTGCAATTGCTTCAAAGATTTCAAATTTGGTGAGTATTTGAAAGTATTTTGCTTTTGCAGTCAAGAAAGAATGAATAATTACGGACCCACTTTTGAATACTCTGGTCTCGTGAAAATTGTTATGGTTTACTCAAATAGTTTTAGATAAGTGTTTGAGTATTTGTCAAATGCCTAAAATGCCCTTAATGTGGATCAGAGTTACAGATGGGTCGATTTGGTTTGTGTTTTATCTCAAATGTGCAAATCAAAACGTTTAGGTAATAGGCAATGGGTCAAACAAGTTGGAAGTCACCCAAATACTATTTTGGTTTACTAAATCCCTTTGTTCAAATATTTGGATTTATTAACTGTAACATGGTTTTAACCTATTCGGCCCTTTCCATTTTGTCTCATACTAAAAATGACCAAGTTCGAACCATTGGCTTTGTTTCTATTGCAAAAAGAGCATCGTTGTTATACAAATGCAGAAAGAATCAAAATCTGCACTTTGTAAGAATGACTGATCTTGGATGACATACAGTTTAGTGCTTTTTGCAAGGATTATGGTTTGTTTTACTGAAATACTTTGTATGATGATTCAAATATCTAGTTGTCATTTTTACAATGATCAACTAATTTCTTTCAACTTTGAAAGCTTTCCAATAAAAGAAAGGTTTCATTTCCATGGGATCACTCCAATGGAAATGTTGGAATTCTAACAGAAATGGATTAAACACAAATTGACTTTACTAAATCACTACTCGAGTGTTTTCACCCTCAAATTATGGTCAAAGACTTATTCTTGCTAACAAGACTGTCTTAACTATATTTGCTTGTTGACTGATTACTGCTAAAGATCCATGGATAATATATGTAATGATGGATTTTGATTGTTGAAAACATGAAACAGGCTACAAAAGTTAGCAACAAGGTTAAATCAAAAATGAAAACTGGAGAGAACTTCACGGATCATGATGTTGGGAGCGGAGAGAGTCATTACTCCGAAAATGACGTAAACACTCCTGATCATAAAGAAGATGGATATTCAAGTGGAGCCAGCACCCCGAGGGGAGATATTCCTCAATCACCATTTACTGGAAAACCCTCGACAGATTCTGGTGATGAGAATGAAAAGAAGCCCGCGATCCACAAGATCTTATCTTCAAAAGCAGAGGCATGGATGGGTAAAAAGGGAATTACGTGGCCATGGAAAGGAAACGAAAGAGAAGGAGGTTCATCAGATTCAAAAACAGGTCGATTTGGTTTGCATTGGTTACATAATGATCAAGAACATGAGTCAGGTCAACAAACAAGTTCGTCCAAAGTAGAAAGTCAACCTTGGGAAAGCAGCAATAGGAATGAAGCTTCTGGGTCTTGGTCTTCTTCGTTTAATGTTAATAGCACAAGCAGTGCTAGCAGTTGTGGCAGCACAAATAGTAGTGCCATTAATAAAGTGGATATGGACACTGATAGCTTGGACTATGAAATCTTGTGGGAAGATTTGATGATTGGAGAACAGATTGGGCAAGGTAAAATTGTGTTTATTGAATGGTATTTTGACAACCAATTGTTGCACATTTCTGACTTTTTTACATCTGCATGTATTTTGATAGGTTCATGTGGGACGGTATACCATGCACTTTGGTATGGATCGGTATGTTCTCCATCTTTCCCTTTTGAATAATCCCTCTATCCCTATATAGTGGAGTACAAAAATTTCGGTTTTGGAACGTCTCATAAAAGTTGTAACTTGTTTTTTTTTGTTTTTTTTTTAACGGACAATTAGCAAAAGTTGATGATGCTGATTTGGGTCCATGCATATTCTTCAATTGTGTTAATATTGAACCTGTCAAGGGTATTTTAGACATTTGAGAAGTTAGACACTTATGTAAAACTATATGCTCGGTGAAGTGTTGTAACTTTCAAATGTTCTCCAAGTTGTGTAACATTGATGCAAAAATGTCATTATTGTTTGAAAATATGTCAAATTTCTCAGATATGTCCAGAATCCCGTTTAAGAGTGAATAAATTACAGAAATCTTGTGGACTCAAATCAATATTTATCGATTTTGTAATAAGAACGGTTTGCAAATATGTAGTTGGGAAGTTTGCTCTTTTAATGGAAATGAAAAGTTTATGAAGACATTGTCTAATATAACGCATGCTTGCGTATCCAGGATGTTGCTGTCAAGGTTTTCTCAAGGCAAGAATATTCAGATGATGTAATATTATCGTTTAGACAAGAGGTAGTTTTTCATCAATGTAGGGCACATATGTTATTATGACCTAAAAGCTTTACTAGTATGAACATAGAAGTTGCATTGTTCATGAAAATTGTGTATATGTCATCTAATTGATTAATTGTGGATTTATAGGTTTCTCTCATGAAAAGACTTCGGCATCCAAACATTCTACTCTTCATGGGTGCTGTAACCTCACCTCAACGTTTATGCATTGTCACAGAGTTCCTTCCCCGGTTTGTTCCTCAATTCTCTTCAGAAACATACGTTTTTACTTTCAGAGGCACAACGAATGGGTCCAAACGACTAGGTCTTAGTACGGATTAAAATAGGTTGAGTTAGCCATAGAACTTTTGTTCCAAATTTAATTTTTCATATCATCAGCGTTTCAGATATGGTTAACAAATATTATATTAAAAGTAATCTATAAGTTTAGGAGGTTTTAAGCATTGAAGTACAATATGAGCGACATTTGACCCATACAACCCGTTACCTGTTATATATTTTAAATTTACCCTGTTAGAGATAAGACATAACCCGAACAACCCATTGTAAATGGGTCGACATTACCACCTCTATGTCTACCCGGAACTTTGTGCACATCTTGTTTTGTTCCATACGCAAATACTAAACATAAACTTGAAAACCCTGGCTTGAATGCGCGCACACACAGTCACACACACATTAATGGAGTTATATTATAATTTATGCAGTGGCAGTTTGTTCCGGTTACTTCAAAGAAATACAACTAAATTAGATTGGAGACGTCGCGTTCATATGGCCATGGATATAGTGAGTACAATGCACGTTTTATCATTATCATTTTGTGGGTCCCATTAATATGCTATGTAGTCTAAGTTCTTATACTTGGTGATCTTACAGGCACGAGGCATGAATTATCTTCATCATTGTCACCCACCTATCATTCATCGAGATTTGAAGTCATCAAATCTTCTTGTTGATAAGAATTGGAATGTGAAGGTTTGTTTAATTCTCTCTGTTATCGTATGTTGTATTCTTGATTTTAGATAATTACAAATAATGTGCTCATACATTTTTGCAATTATTAGGTTGGGGACTTTGGTCTCTCGCGTATAAAGCATGAAACATACCTTACAACAAAGACGGGGAAAGGAACGGTACTTACTTTTATACCCTTCTTGATTATTTACTTTAAACATGTAATATACTAAAATGCAGTGATGGTTATGGGAATATTTGTTTTATCTGCTGATGTTCTTTATGTTTTTTATATTTAGCCTCAATGGATGGCTCCTGAAGTTCTTCGAAATGAACAGGCAGATGAAAAGTAAGCCCGTGAAACGATCATATTCTTTTGATAACATCTGAATGCGTATGAACTTTCAAATTTGATAGTACTATTGGTTTGAAATCTGTAGGTCAGATATATATAGCTTTGGTGTGGTATTATGGGAACTTACCACTGAGAAAATCCCTTGGGATAGTCTCAACTCAATGCAGGTACTATCTTTTCTTCCAAAGTTCGACTATTAAGGTGAAAGTCAAACTTAGCCCTCTCTGAACGATGTTTTTTGAGAATATAGTAGAAATGAGAAACACACTGAAATGTCCATTTGTAGTTGTTAAGAAGTTTGTCTGTGCTATCAGTTATCATATAAGTTTTTTGTATATTTAATATCAATGTAGTTGAAAATTTGTTTGGTTGACCTCAAAAGTCAATATCCGTTTTGTGTATTATACAGGTAATTGGAGCTGTAGGGTTCATGAATCAACGGCTAGATATTCCCAAAGACGTGGATCCACAATGGGGTTCTCTTATCGAAAGCTGTTGCTGCAGGTTCAAATCTTATCTCTTACAAATTAGATTTGATTAGTAACGCCTCTTTTAGTGACACTATTAATTTTCTAGTTATTGTGTTTACATCTTTAAAAGACTGGAAAACTTGACAAAAAACGGTTTTTGACATATTGTAACGTTTTTGGTTTAAACAAAATCAGTTTCTCATCATCTTGTAAACAAGAGTAATAAAGTAAACTTTACTTTAAAATGTTGACTATTCAACGTTACATTTGCATCATAGTCTTGCTAAATGCATTTTATTTTGGACTCAGTGAACCACAATCCCGACCAACGTTCCAAGAAATACTAGAAAAACTTAAAGATTTGCAGAAGAAATTCACGGTTCAACTTCAAGCATCACGTAGCGCCACTGCCGCCACCACCGCCGCTGCTGCTGGAGATAACAGCCCAAAGGATTCATAAACAAGACACAAGCAGAAATCACTTTGACCCTTTTTATCTTGCAAAGTATTTCACGTGTATGTCGTGGGCCCATGTCTCAAGTCGAGTTGGTTGTCGCCGTTGTTGTTAAAGGATCATGGTTGTTGGGGAAAAACAGTCTGATTGGTCTGACACTATGCACCATTGTTTTGTGATCCATAAGGAACACTTTGCGATTGTTTTGTATAGGGTACATGAATCACTTCTTTTAGAATTGTAAAAACAACTTTATGTACATTTGGAGTTTTAGGATGTTACATGTTCTTTGTTCGGTCTGGTCTTATTTGCCACGTTTAGTTCATATAAACAATTTCATAATTACATAAACCGGACAAATTCTAGCTAAATTACAACTTGTTCTCAGCACGAATGTTCTAATTTTAAAGCAATTACAACATGTCCCGTGTCGAGTAAGCTAGAATGTGTACAAACACAACATCACCGAAGTTACAAGTAAACAATATACTATTCTTAATATATAATTTCTAGGTTTTGTCTATTTCTATATTTTTGTGAAGTTTATTGATTAGTTATTGATAGTCTTTTTCACAACAGTTTCTATGAATTACACATCATAGCTGTGTGTAATTCTTCGTTATTATGTGCTTAGGTAATACTTGTAGTTTTAACTTTTATCAGTATAACACAAGAATTTAGTGTTATCTGATTGGGATTTGGGAATATGTTTGTGAATATGTTTTGTTTATGTTAAGTAATCATCACTAAAATGGTCTAGTGATTGATGTCTTGATATCTTCATAAAAAGTTTCAGGTTTAAAACTCACTAGTTGCACATCGATCATAGGATACTCGAGTTAGGCTGCGAACATCTAATTAAAAATATTTACCCTCTTCGAATAACTGGAACAAAACATATCTCTTCCATTTGTCATTTATTTTCATGTCAAATAAGTAGTTTTTGTTCGTTTTTAGAGAAAAGTTTTATTGAAATAATGGTAAAAATGAATAGCTTTTGTACATGTCAAACTTACTCTATTCAATTCAATTCAACCAACTATCTTTTTAAGACAATTTGCTATATTTCACAATGAAAGATTTCTCGCTATCCATGACAATATTTAAATTGATAAAAAAAGTTCTTAAATCAAGATTTCTCATTATTTATGTTTGTACTTAAATTATTAATAAAAAATTCTTCCATCTAAAATCTAAAATAATATGAATAAGTTAGCATATAGTAGAAATTCAATAAATTCATACTTGATTATTTAATAAACTTTCTAAAACTATATTTTTTGCAAGTCCTGATTCAAAAATAATATGATAAATGAATAACTATAAGATAATACACTTTTTATAATTTCAATTGACTTTATATAAAATATAAATTAATAATTTGTTATAAACTTAATATTACATGAATAATTTATAGAGGTTTTTTGAAAAACGATTCAATTGTATTTTGTTTTTTTGTTGAAATCAATTCCAACTTAAATGTCGTCTCTAATTTTCGTATCTCGTCGGACATTGTTGTTTTTTCACACCTTTAAGATGGGAAACTATGTTATTTGTATGATTTGTATGTGTTATCATATTTTTATTTTATATATATAGAAAATATTATTTATATTCATAAAGTGAGTGACCCTTTCAAATTAGACCTTTCATTTGATATATTTACTATGCATTGTACAATAATTAAATTAAATAGAAGCTTGAAATGTATTTGTAAACTGTGTATATTTAATTATAAATTAATAAAATATTAATTAATATATAAATTAATAATTATTAATTCACCGATTAAGTGATAATTTTTTTATTAATAAATAGAGTTTTTCCTGAAAATATTCAGTACAATTTGTACTTAAAAAATAAAATTAGGAAATAAAATACAAATACTTGGGGTGTGACGAACGTGTAAACAGGAAATAAACAAGGAAATCATAAAGATTGAGACATTGAAAATGACACACAACTAAATGCTCCTATGATGCAACCTTTTCAATTCCCCTAACGGATTTCAATCAAATTCAACACATGTTTTGCCACTCTCCTCTCTCCTAAGGTTCTTTCTTGATTCCAATTAAGATTCAAAACTACCATTACCAACTAGTAATTTCTAATCAAATCACCCATTTTATTATGTATATTTTATTATTTTTCCATTCTTTCCTCCATCTAACAACTCCAAAATCAAATTTGTTGAGGGATTCATATCCATCTTCTGGATTTTCCATTCCTCTTCCTGATATTGCACTCATCATATGGTGCGACAATCGTTGTAAGTCCTTTTCTAGTGTGATGATGTTTGTAATACCAATGTTGTACCGAAACTCGAAAATATTCTAATAAAATTATGACAGTGAGCCTTCTTACATATTTGGTTACCGCATTAATAGACTCCACCATGTTAGATTTCGTGTAAGCATATCGTTAACGTGTAACATGATGCATTTACCATCTTTGTTTTCTAACCTCTGCAAGAACCCTAGCTGGGGCTAGTAAACGTCTAGAAATCACATCAAAAAGGTGATCAAAATCTGACTCACGATATGACTTGCACATTGTGTAGGTCAAAGGGAAGCACCCAAAATGATTCTTCGACACTAACTCTCAATAACTTTATAACATAACACGTTGCCTCCAAGCTTAGTTGTATGAAACACCGATTTTAAAACGAGCAGACATATCAAGTTTAATTTCTTTGCCTCTATATACACGTCCTTCAAAAGTCATCAATTCCTTCAAGATGTGACCAAACACTTTCTTGCTTGCATGTTATTATTGTTCAAAATTTGAGTACGAGAACACATGTGAACGTCAACAAACTTCCTAATTTAGAAGTTGTTACTATCTTTAATACGTGTTGCACTTATCTTCCAGTTGCAATTAGGCAACAAACAGTATGCTATGTATCTTGTCTTGTTCGACTTCTTTAGCTTAATATGAAAACCGTCTTCGACACACTTGGTATGCATTCTAGAAGCAACTTCTCTTTAGTTTCAAATGTTTGTTCAACTTGAACCTGGTACAAATTTATACATGATAACTGGTCGTTTTATTTCCTCTCGATCATTTTCGCATAACAGTGGAGGCATATTCCATAATATATCATTTTTTGCTTATTTTATCGATATTGGTTTGTCATATGTGTCTCTGGGATTCCGATCCTCCTCCTCCTCCTCATCATCATCATCATCATCCTCAACGACGTCATTAACAAATGGAGGTTCAACATTCTTAGGTGGATTGACATTTTCTTCACCATAATGATCATAACGATAAGGATGATCATTAGGAACATCCACATGATATTGGAAATTATCGTGATCATGGTGAACATCCTCATGATATTGTGAATAGTTATGATCATTTCAGGGTAGTTCAACTACCTTGAATTGTGTGTCTTGGTTGGTTTTTGTTGAATATGTGTTATTAGTTGGGAATTGTGGAGCAACATGATAATGATATTGTGAAAATGATTGAACATATGGTGGTTGTGGTTGAAAAGGAAACGAAAATCGTGGAAATATTTGATATTGAGAATGTTATTTTGATACTGTTGATTTTGAGGTGGTTGATTATACTCATGCGTTTGTAGTTGTTGAAAACCACTACTACTAATGTTAGGGTGATTGTTACCCATATCAAAAATATTTCATACAATGTCAACAATGTAACGTTCTATTAGAGCATTATTAAGACTGTTATTAATTGCATGACACAAAAACTCCCAAAAATCATTTTCATCATCAGTAATATCTATAACACACTGATTCACCTTATATTTCATATGAATTGTAATCCCTTATTATTTTATTCATTTGACACTTACTTGTCTTTAACTTACAGTTAAACCGTGAGACGTTAATTAATAGTTTTCATTACTTAAAGCACAAAATAAAAAATGGTTTGACACTTATTTTATGGTGGACAATATTATTTTATTCATATTACCTTACCTCTACACCATTTTATATCATCAATAGACTTTTTATTGTTATTGTTATAATAACTTTGTAATTCATTATACTTAAATGAAATGTGTACCATATAGTCCATAATGAACCAATTAATACAAAATTTTATATCTGCTGCCGTGTAGTTACGGAGTATAAACTAGTTAATACAATACAAATTAGAAATACAAATTAGAAATACAAATTTATAGTAAAGGGTAATTTGTTAAAATGAAAACCACACTCCGTTAGTCTTCACCAGTAAACGCAATCCCCGGCGACGGACAGAAAACCAAAATACTACTCCGCCTGACGGAAGTTAAAATTAGGGTTCTAAGAAACCCCTAATTGATGTTCAACAATGGATTCGATACGCAACATATTTTATATATCTATACTTATATTTATAGTAATTTTAGTTAAAAATTCAGAATCAGCCTCTACACCAAAAGAATACAAAAAAGATCCAGGTCACCCTCAATGGCATCACAGTGCTTTTCAGGAAGTTAAAGAAACTGTTCGATCCGATGTCCGTACTATGCTCCATTCTCGTGCGGAGGTATAATCATAATTTTAATTTAGTTATCATTGTTTAATCTCGCTGAATTTTTATTTAATTATACTGGACAGTGTATCAGTTATTGCTACTAGTTGATTTTGAATTACATAATCCACATCTCTAAATAAATTTCGTGTTTCGTTAATAAATTTAATACATACAGAGTTTGTTTAATGTATCATGATTTTGGAGTACAATTTATGCAGTTTCAAATGTATGTAATATAATTCTAACAAGTATACCATTTCGTTGAGGTAAAGCTTTTACATAGTCTAACAAGTTAACTTAATGCTTATGAATTTAGCTGTGGTGTTTGATCGATGTTCTACTATGCTTCACCTACTAATGTGCATATCAAAATGTACTGATCTCATCCATATGTAAGCGAATAAGCCGGAAACCCCTTAATATATACAATTATAACTTTCTTTATTGCATGCATATAGAAAGTTGTAATTATCAGTCCAGATTGAGGTATTAGGCGTGGTTATGCATAAATATTCATATTACTATTTTATTTGTATCTTTTTGGGGTGATTTAGTTAAATTCAGTTTGCGTTATAATTTGTCAAAATACCACTGTTGCAACTTACGACTAGTAAAAGTAATGATAACAACTTCTGACTATGTAGACCTTATTAGAGTTTTGGGAATTGTGACATTGTTTAAAGCCATAGTCTATAGAGCGATAAAAGTATTGTCAGAAGTTAACAGTAGGTTCCTCTGAGATAAAAGTGCAAGGTTCTATCACCAGGATAACTGGGATGTCTTATGAGAATTACAAGAGTAACCTTTATGTAACGAATCATTATGGAAGTAAGTGGACTTAATTTTGGCCCCCAGGTTAATCCAGTTTGAAATTTCTAAGCTAATTGTGATGGTATCTTGTACACTCAGCTGGTACTCAACTAAGTCTATTAATTTGTGTTCCAAGTCAAATGTTGTCATTCTTGTGGGGAAACAGTGAGTGCTGGTTCTTGGTTACACAATGCGATTGTTTTAGATGGAAATTGATTTGGTTAGGCTGGATTTGAGGTAGATGAAAGTCACTATGTTAGAATCTATTTTGTGTTATAATGTAATCTCAATGCAGGTTCCCTTCCAAGTCCCACTTGAAGTAAACGTCGTTTTGGTTGGTTTCAGTGGAGATGGAGGTTATAGATACACGATGGATTCACAAAAACTGGAAGAGTTTCTGCGAGTGGGCTTTCCATCTCACAGACCCTCATGTGTGGAGACTGGTGAACCCCTTGACATTGAGCATCACATGGTGTTCAATGCATTTCCAGTAAGTTCTTTCTACACATGCTTGCTTTACCTTACAAATTTACGTAATTATGTAATTTAAACAGCCATTGTTGAATATTTGTTAACTTGTTACTTACTGCAGGCAGCACAGCCAGAACTGATAGCACTTGAGAAGGCTGTGAAAGCAGCCATGATTCCCTCTGGAACCGCCAGAGAGGTAATTGCAACTGTTTATCTCTATGGAGTATGGACTTTGACGAATGATTTGTATCATTAATACAGGTCGATTTTAAATTAACATTTATATGTAATTCTCGTAGGCTGATTTTGGAAGGGAAGTTCCGGCATTCGATGTAGATGCATCAGCCGTGGAGCCAGAATTTCAGAAGCTTTATTCCTACTTGTTTGACTATGAGAATATGGGATATAATGCTGAAGAAGCGGACAGACCTATGCCGACAGCAATATTTATTGTGAACTTTGATAAAGTATGCGTTAACATCACCTTTTTTTATTATCAGCATATATTTCTGACTAATGTTTCTTGTTTGGACATTACACTACAGGTTAGAATGGATCCTAGGAATAAGGATATTGATCTTGATAGTTTGATCTATGCAAAACCGAATCAGTTTACTGAAGAAGATATCAAACAACAAGAGGGAGGCTACATTTATCGTTATCATTATAATGGAGGTGGAGCTTCTCAAGTATGGCTTGGCTCGGGCAGGTACTCTGAAAAATTAGTTTCTTTGTATTTTATTGTCATTCATTATCTTGATAGGAAACTGTGTCTTTTTTATTGCACAAGTTCATTCAAATTGAACTGATTTATAATTTGTGTCTGATTTCAAATGGTGCCAGGTTTGTTGTAATTGACATTTCAGCAGGCCCATGTACATACGGAAAAATTGAAACGGAAGAAGGAAGTGTTAGTTCAAAGACCCTTCCCCGCTTGCGGAATGCAATGTTTCCTAAAAGCTCAATTGCTGCTAATGAACATTCTACCACCCATGACAACTTTGTTGGTCAACTTGCTGCTTTGATAGGCATTACAGTTCAGCATGTTATTGCTCCAGATGTCAGGTCTGTTGATGTTAAATTATGTCATTAAAATTTGCGACAAGTTGTTTAATTATTTCATCCAATAGATAGGCTTCCATTCATTTCTTGATTATCGTTTATATTGTTTATCCTTCTTTTGTGGAGATGCTGGCTAGATGCCTAGATGGTCGTAGATGCTCTCTCTTACCAATTTGTGGTATTTAAATGAATCTCTGTTGTATTCTATATTAATAATCTGTCAAATTTAAATTGTATCCTTTGGATTCAGGTTTGAAACTGTAGATCTTGCAACAAGGTTGCTTATACCAATTATTGTGCTACAAAATCATAACTGTTACAATATCATGGAGAAAGGCCAGAACTACAGTATAGATATTGGAGCCATTGAGGCTGAGGTGCATTTAAGCTTCTATTTGCCTTTTTTCTTCAGTTGGTTTTAGAATGGGTGGTCATATCATGATTGATATTAATGATGGGTTTTCTGATTCTTTTCAGGTTAAGAAGATGGTACACAAAGGAGAAGACGTAGTGATTGTTGGTGGTTCACAATCATTACATCTCCATGAGAAATTGGCAATCGCTGTATCAAAAGCTACACGTGGTCATTCCCTCCAAGAAACAAAAACAGATGGACGTTTCCATGTGCATACAAAAACATATCTTGATGGGGCCATTCTTAAAGAGGTACCATACTACACCCATGAAAGGACGTTAAGTCTTTGCACTTTAAATACTTTTCTGTACAATACACTTTCTCTTACTACAAATTCTTATGATAGGAAATGGAACGATCTGCTGATGTACTAGCAGCTGGTTTACTTGAGGTCTCCGAGCCATCTCTATCCGATAAATATTTTATCCGTCAGGTTGGTCTATGTTTATGCTTACATACTTTCGGTTGTTAGAATAACTGGTATTTACTCAGCTTTCTTATATTTGTCCTTCGTTCATTTTTAGTAGAGGTGCCAATTTTGATCTGTCTACTTATGAATGGGTTGATTTGGATTTTGTTCCATCTCTAACAGGTCAAATGGGTAAAGTTAAAGAAAGATTAGCTAAAGGGGGACGTATTGGAAGTCGCAAATGTTTTATTATTCCATGAAGTCTTTTAAGTCAATACATCGTACAAATTGATTTTTTTTGTTTGTATTCATTTCTGACACACTAATATTTTATGAAATACTGAAAATTTTGGAAAGTAAGTGTTTTGGGTCAATCCTACATGCCTACCTGGCTCTATAAATAATGCCTCGTTATTTCCTAAAACCATTCTTGCCTATTTTGCCACCTGTACTTTTTGTCATCTCTCTTTCTGTATTTGATGTCATACTTGTACCTGAGAGTAATTATGTTTTCCGCAGCACTGGATGGATGAGACAGATGGTGTTAGTGATTCGATATTAAAGCATAAACCTATTTGGGCTCCTAACCCTAAATCTCAAAGGAAGAAAACGAAGACGGTGCAAAAGAAACAAGGGGACCTGCATCGTACTTACGGAACGAGAGTCGTTCCTGTGTGAGTAATTGTATCACATCTTCAATCTTTTGGGCTAAACAGAGATAAATATTAATAAGATTGTGGGTCTCCTTTGCAGCTTTGTTCTATCATTAGCTGATGTGGATCCATTCCTTATGATGGATGATGAAAGCCTTTTGTGGACAAGTAACGATGTTGTTATTGTATTACAACATCAAAGTGAAAAGATACCTTTGAGGTTGGGATATATTGCGACATTGTTAACTTAATTCATGTTCCCTTTTCTCGTTGTAGTAAAGTTAAAGTTTACTTGATCATTTGGTTTTTGTTGTTCAGTTACGTCTCGGAAACGGAGAGAAGGCATGTTGTTCCATCGCAAGCTCAACGTCATATAGTTGCTGGATTAGCTTCTGTTGTGGGTGGTTTAAGTGCACCATATGAAAAAGTTTCTCACATTCATGAAAGACCTGTTGTGAATTGGCTTTTGGCAGCCGGTTGTCATCCTTTTGGACCATTTTCTAATGCTTCCCGGGTCAGTCAATTGCTTCAGGATGTAGCACTGGTAAGAACGCCTTTCACCATGCTCTTCATGCCTTCAGGTTAGAAGTATAAATATTGATTCATTTACTTATCAACCGGTCAAATGGCTCACATCAAAAAGATCAGCTAAGAGGGGAATACGTTGAACTGACTAAGGTTGTACAGAAGTCTATTTTCAATGCAGGGCCTGCCAAATCAGTTTATTCACAGATTTTGATTATTAATGTAATAATATTGTTTTTGTAATCATAATTAAATAATCAGTTTTTTAATCATGAAAAGTAAAATCAGAAAGTGGACAAAAAATCTTGACAATTTTTTCCTTGTCCTGAATGATACTTTTAAAACGCACAATTTCAAATCGATCTATGCCAGGATATCGGCTCAACAGTTGCCCTTAATCTTTCTGTCAATCTATCAAAGATTTGCACATGCTGTACATAGAATTTTCTTCTGCTGATCTTTATCTTTACTCACGCCAACAGAGAAACTCAATATATGCTCGTGTAGATTCTGCTCTTCATAGGATTCGAGAGATGTCAGAGGTAAACATTGTATTCATCTTCTTCTCATGTACTTCCTTTCACTTACATTTTCACTAGGTGTGCTTACTTGCTCTGATTTCTTTTAGTCTGTACAAGCTTTTGCTGGAGAATATCTGAGAACCCCTCTAGGTGAACCAGTAAAAGGCAAGAAGAATAAGACAACCACTGAACTATGGTTAGAAAAGTTCTACAAGAAAGAAACAAATTTGCCAGAACCATTCCCTCATGAACTAGTCGAGCAGCTCGAAAAGTATTTGGACGTAAGTTTTGCCTTAATATGTTTTTTATATATGCAAATAGTTATGTAAATCTTCAAATGTCATAAAATAGCAACCTAGTTGACAAGTGTTTGCTCAAACATGTCTTTGTACAAGTCAAGTAAGTCTATCACACTTTCATAAGTGTTCTATTTGTCTTTGTAAACTTTATTTTAATTTTTATTTGTTATGGGAGTCCAAACTCACTTTTTACTCGATATTTATCGCTCTTTGCCTAATTTCCCCATATCATAAGCTTAAGTACACCCTAGCATACACATTTGACATTTGAAAGCTGCACACATATTTCTTGCTTGAGAATCAATGTGATTTTTCCAAAAATTATAGGCAAAACTTCTCTTGTTAATTTTTTTTTTTAAGTTGAAGAAGCATTGTCTTTTGTTGGATAAATAACAGGGTCTTGAAGAACAGCTTGTGGATTTATCTTCTCTGCTATACGATCATCGTCTACAGGATGCAAATGTGAACAGCAGCGAAATTCTTCAAACCTCCATTTTCACACAACAGTAAGTTCATGTAAAAATCTCTTTTCTGGTTGGATAGTATGCTGGTTTCTGAAAGTGATAAGAAATGTGGGTTGTATGTTTATGCAGGTATGTGGAGCATGTACTGGAGAATGAGAAAGAGAAAATGAGATGCTGTGAAATTAAGTACAAGTCCCCAAAGCAGGCATCATCACAGAGTCTGATGTATGCTGGGATTCTGATAGCAGGTCTTTTTGTTTATTTTGTTGTTATTTTCTTTTCATCCCCTGTCAGGTAATATATGAATACATTGCAGTTAACAGAAGTTTTCATCAATTTGTAAAAGGCCCCAGTTATAGTATAAACTTTCGTTAGACAGTCAAAATACTTGTGTAAGTTGCAAGTCTTAAGCTCAAAGAGTATCAGTTTAGGCCAAAGTTTTTGTTATATAGGGTGCTCTACTTGTTTGAGATTTGAAAAGATCTCTTGGCAAATTGGCATTTTTTTGTAAAATTTATTCTCCATATACTTGCTTTTTATAGACATATATACGAGTGGTCATTGCACGAATCATTGTATTAAGCTTTTAAAAACTGTAACATATTTCTAAAAGATTAGTACCATATGATGCTTCTGTTCATGCGACAGTCTGTTCTTTGTTTAAATTTCTATGAATTCAGGTTGTGGTGATGGATTTAAAATGGCCATTTTATTGGATATCAGAGGCTGGATTTTTAGTATTTTTCTTTCTGTAAGGTTGATCGTGTATTTTGGGTTATTTTAGATTTTTCACATTGATTGTCATCAAAAACAAAATCAATAAAAAGGTTTAATCTTTAAATAATAATAACTGTAGCCAACTTGAAAGTTGACTGTGGGCCATCATGCTAAGCATGATTTTCTACTTTGTTAAATGGTTCTATTTCGTTCCTTCATATAATATAGTTTTTGCCTATCCTTTGGTTTGAAAATTTCTTTCATTAGCTTCTTATATTGGATGATTGGGTCCAGTTATTTGACGACTGCTTTAAGATGTAACACTTAACCGTTAGGAAAAAAGCACGTTGTGGCAATCACATATAATTTTTCTTTTTATACAATACTTCAACAAATCTTCTAACACTTCTGATTAACCATTGCCGCTGCTGGACCTCAAATTAACACTTCTAACATACGTCTAATCGTCTACCAAGTCATATGCACCCTCTCCTAAATTTTACCAATAATCAAAGAGATGTAAGATGATACTCGGCGAAAAGCTTTATCTGCCAACAGTTTTAACATCATGCCTTTTAATGATAAGTATGGATTCATTACGTTACAAATTATTCTGAAGACTTCCAACATTACCGATAGATATTGGTACTTTTTGTAGGACTTTTGAAAAAGGACGTTCGCTTCGCAGACTCATAATAGCTTAACAAATCAATTTCATGTGTAACTAATTTTAAGTTTAAAAAACAGCTTATCAATCGCACCTACTGATGATTGTTTGTAGGCCTACAGTGCATACAGGTCCTCTGTTTTGTTAACTTGTATCGACTATACTAACTCATTTATTCACACGTTCCTTTCTTTATTTTGTCAAAAATCAATTGTTCCATCACAAATTCCATAGTCTCTCGCAAAGAAAATATCAACATACAAAATGGTTCATTATTATAAACTTTACCAAAAACCAATCCAGGTCATTTAGCTTCAGATATAAAGCCGCTGTTCTAGCGAAATCGAAGTGACCGGGTTCAAATATATATGATCTAATTGTGTGATACTTGTTGTAGAATACTGGTCTTTTTTAAAGAAATGAAAAAATGTACAAGCTGTTCCTAAAGTGTATTTTCTTTTAAGTGTTCCAGTTTATTAGTCAAAAATATAAGCTTAAAAGTAAATAAACCAGGATGAACCGATACAAAAACACATGTTTTAAAGTTCCCTCAGAAATGACAAAACTGTTTCATCAATATCAGAATTAGCATGGTCAAATTCATGCATCATTGGGAACAAAATAATTAAGGTTTATATCAAAAAAAGAATAAAATATTCCTAAAAAGCTCAGATAAAACACTAAACAATTAAAATCCTGAACCTTAAACAAATTAAGGTCTCATAGAGCTGGGATTAGATAGTTTCATCATCATTGCACCAAAAGATTAACAGTAAAAACAATTAGTTAATAAAATCAAACATCTATTTTTTTTTAAAAATAGAAAATATATTTTAATTGTAAATTAAGTATACATAAAAGCTCAGATAAAATAATGAACTAATTGTAATCCACAACCATAAACAAATTAGGGTCTCAGAGTGAGCTGGGATGCATGTTCTATCATCATTGCTAAATCAAAAACTAAATTACTGAACTAATTAATTAATTCATATAAACCAAGCAAAATAAACAATTAAGTCATCCATTCACAAATAATACCTAAAAAAACTTAAAAGCGATCAGACTAGCTTTCTAGGCTGCATTATGCATCAATCAAGCAATTAATTGCTCTCAGAGCCCAGTGCAAACTTCATCATCTCAATATCCTCAAATTATAAAATAAATAATAAAATAAAAAAATTATATGGATCCTCAGCGTAAATGCTTATCGTTGTCATCAAAATGTATAATATCAGGTCTCAAAGATATCATGCCATCATTGGATCCCTAAACATCAATCAAAACATATTAACAAATACAGATCTATATAAGTATGAATGAATTTAGCGGGATTTTATTAGCTGCGCTCGTTGATTCACGGAAGCGAAGCGACTCAACGTTTCCGCAATGAATTTACGCCTCAATTGGAATCCAATAGAAAAATCATTTCAACTGATAAATTTCGAAATGATTTCTCATAAAAGGCGAGACAAAATTACTAGAAAGATGTAATGGAGATCAAAACAAAGAGATAAAGATTGAATGGTTACGGTTAATGTATACTTGATGGTGAATTTTTCATTGTTCAGTTAGGGTTTTGCAGTGGGTTTTGATTATATAGCAGTTTTGTGTATTCGGAAATTAGGGTTTTGAATCGATGAACAGGCCAGTTTATTTTTAGAATATATGGATATGGATTGGAGGTTGTAACTGTGGCCCGATTCAAAGGCCCAATTTGATTGCTTGAAGTTGAAGCCCAGTACAGATTAAAATCGATGTTGATTTGATTAGTTATCATCTTGTTTCTACGTCACGTGTAATTTTATTGATTAAAATGAAATTTTATTTTGAAGAAAATATATTTGACACATATTAATTTGTAGGAAAGTTTGGTATTAAATAATATACTTATTTTTCCTGAATACAAATATAAATAAATGCATTTTATAATATATCTCACAGAAGTCGCATCTTTATATATAACTAAAAGATGATACTATAGAGGAATCTTAGTCCTTCATTATTTTTCACCCTTTACGATCTAACAATCTTAATTTCTTTTGTATGATAACACATTTGACCCCTTAAATATTTTATATATTTATTTTAATTAAAAAATTAGACTAAATATTTTATTCATTTATTTTAATTAAAAAATTAGACTAAATATTTTATTCATTTATAAAAATTAAAGAGTCTATAAATTATATAAGAAGATCGGCCACAATATTTTATTCATTTTATTAAAATCAAATTTGTCTCGCATTATAGCGGATCTATAAACTACATAAAGAAATCGACCAAATAAATCTGAACCATTAATTATTTTTCATCTCTTACGATCCAACGATATTAATTTCTTTTGTATAATTACACTTTTGACCCCTTAAATATTTGATGTATTTATTTAAAATATTAGACCAAATATTTTATTCATTTATAAATATTAAATTCGTCTCGCGTTATCGTAAATTTATAGACTGTATGAAAAATCAACCAACTATTTTGTTCATCTATAAAAATTAAATTCGTCATGCGTTATTGCAGGTCTATAAACTAGCAATGATCAACATTTTTTATCGTATAATTACACTTTCGCACCTTAAATATCTTATGTATTTGTTTAAATTAAAAAAGTCAGTCACGATATAAAAAAATTGTCCAAAACTTTTATTAATTTATAAATGTTAAATTTATCGCGCCTCATCGCAAATTTATAATCCAGTAACACGTTAAAACCAAATATCTTAGCTTTTGCTCCAACTCAAGAATCATATGGTATATTATTCTTCCATAATCTTTAATTCACTATTACTTTTAATGAAATCAGTTAGCTTTCTTTAAGTGCCCGTTAGACAATCATATGATTAATGGTAATGTCTAGATGAGAAAATGGCTTTATGAGAAAGTTGATTAGTGACACCTTTGGAGTTTAATGCTTTGCTTGTAGCTCTTTTTGACCTAGTTATCATAAACTTTTGCTACATTAAAGAATCTACTAATGACCAAGTATTATTATGGATATCTTTCTCATAGAACATGCAATTAACTAATCCCATTACAGAAATCAACAGGAAGCTTGACAAAATGGTAAGATTCTTGTCCGATGGTTTCACATATCTGAACGAAATAGTGTTTAATTTATATAAATTTTTTTAATGAATATACAAAGCATTACAAATAATTGTATCAATTACATCATTTTTTATAACTTATAATACAATATAATAATTATAATTATCCAACATAAAATATCAATAACAATTGTTATCATTAATTTATTTTTTACTCCAGATTGAACATTATGGTATTTAACGTGATCAAACTTCGACGAATGTAATATATATATATATGTATGATCGTAAAGTTACAATCACATGATTGAAAAAACCTAAGATCTTAAAGAATATAAAAGATTTTATTATGTAACAATTATATATGTTTGTATAAGCATAAGAAACTTACAAGGTGAACTTGAATGATGAACAAGACTACAGACCAAACAAAGTTTAGAAGGCCCTCACTTTGTATACAATGATAATCTCCCATGTGATTAGTGGGATCTTTTTCTTCTTTGGCCAATGGCATTTTATTAAAGAAGATTTGTAATGTCCAATGGGCTCCCCTTCATTTTGTCCTTTTGTATGTCATGTTTCCTTTCTCAAATTCAGAAGGTTATTTGATTTAATCTTCTAAAGTAAGTCATCTTAGTGTACCATCAAAGAGATTAAACTCATTTTTAACACCATTAAGTTTGAATGCTGTCCACTTCTTTTTGTCTTTTGATACCAACTTTATTCTAAGATAAGTTTAGATGATTGTTTGATTCAAGTTCTTGTTATTGGCTAAGTTAGGTATGCCAAAAAACTTATAAGTTGTTGTAATTAATTGTAATCCAGGTTGCGTGTCTCAGACTCGTCTTTCTTTTTTGGACTTTGACATCACATATCTTCCAACTTTCTAGATTTGGGTTGTTATTTTTGTACAGGTAAATCACTCTACTAAATTAAGTAACTTAATTGTAACAACACGCCTCTTTAACTACTTGCAAATTGCAATACTAAACCAATCCTAAAGACGATAAAAAAAGTTGCACGGTTAAACTCGTTGAAGTAGTTGAAACTTTCTAACATTTACAGTTTAACATTCAACTTCATACTTTTCATTATGGTTTAACAAATAGCCGGTTTACAACCAGAAATAGGTGACAGGAATTTTAAGTACCATACTAACATGTGAATTTTCTTTATTTTTAAACATAATTTGATAAAGAATCCAACCCACCAATAATGATGGCCAGAGCAGTGTTTGCTACTAATCATTGATATCTTGGATCAAAGTAAAACTACCTTTTTTGGCAGGCTTACCAATAACATAATCTGATATGCTAAACTTCATTATCCTAAGTACTTTAATCTACTTTAGAACTAAGGCTTAGCTGTACTTATAGATAATCACTTGGTGTAAACCAACAAAACTTTAATAAACATTTGAAATTATTAGTTTATGGCAATGGCTTTATTGTTATAGAATATGCCACCACAAATCCACAATAATTGACTGCCCAGAAAAAGACAAAAGATATATAAATCAAATTAGAAACAGAAATCCATAAGGGGTAAATGTTTGCTGTCAGATTATGAACATGCCGATCACTATCTAATTTTGACCTTGTATTTAAGACAATTAAAACATATCAAAAAGATTCAGTAATTCAAACTAGCTGAACTTATAAATATGATAACTATTATAGACTCAGTATGTAATATAGCTGCCGTTTCAACTTGTATCACTTGTATTCTATCACTAAACTCTGCTTTAACTTTAGACTCACAGTAAGATTCAAGATTTGCCCAGTTGATGATTCAAATAATTTTTGTTGTATATAACCTTTTATGTACAGTAGTTAGCTATCAGTTATATATTTTCGAACGGTTTTTAAGTAACCAATATATCTGACTACTAATGCACTAGGCGATCAAGTTGGGTATAACAACTCTATCCATAGATATTTATACACATGCATCTTAACTAAACCAACTCCCCATAGACTAGGAAGGTGTATAGAATTTAAAACTATTTGATACTAGTTTTTCATTTCAGAGCATAGTATCTCTTTTGCATCATTATTCAAATGTGCTAAAAACAGACTGCAGACTTGAGCTGATGTGCATTCGAATTTTTTCTTATGACTAACATTTACTGTGAACATTTAGTTTTGTTCTGGTTCAATTAATTTTGTAAGTTCTCCCTCTTATGCATTTTCTTTCGAGGATTGTAGAATGCTTGTAATATTTGTTCATATCATGAACTAGCCGTCATTTGGTGCAGTCTCGTTTTATAATTTCCTTTGATGACGGTGATTACAAAAAAAGACAATCAACTTCAACACGAGGGGTTGTAGTGCTTTCCTTATGTTATTAGATTGCATTTTAAAAAGATAATGCTTTTGAGTATTCAAAAGTATTTAAGTATGGACATTAAAGAGAAAAAAGGACCAAAATTGTTCTAAACATGCCAAATATTAATCTATATATAGCTAATTATTATCTTGTGATCTAAGTAATGCTGTCCTGTATAATTACGTCTGATTATGGATATTATTTTGATTACTCGTATTCTATATATTTACACCCTAAGACTAAATGCTCTTGTATGTATCATCTACCTGCAACTGAGTTGTAAGTTTTTTTCATGTTATTTACAAACAAATGTGAGATTTACATTTAATTAAGAATTCCTATGTTATTATGATTCATGACCAAGAAGTAGTCTACTCTATACAACATCTAATTAATAACATGATGAAACTTTTGTTATTAGTCTATTAATGTGTCACTAGTCATGCATCTAATTAATAACACAATTAAATTAACAATATAGAATCAACTCGTGACTGCATACCCTGCCTTTTGGATATTGTTTAATGACTTTGAGGATTAGATTATAGTATACGAGCTAGCATAAACAATTCATTTGGTGAATCGAAGCTTACATTTGAAGGTGTATGGAACCTAACTTGCTGCTAATCTAAGTTACCTCCTTAGTGCATAATTAATTGATTGCTTGTAAACTAAACTAGCTTGTCTTTCTAAAGGTCAATTTGTGTAATGGCATATGGCATAATCTCTTTATTAATGACATTTAATTTAATTTTAACCGGCATTTTGAGCTTTTTGAATCATTTAGGTATAGGTCCAAGGCACAATGTTCATGTTAGTTAAAACTCAAGTAATATAAATCAGTTGGATCCTAAAAAATGCCATATAAAAAAATAAAAAAATAATGTTTGAATATTAGCTTCCCATACGTGTTAACTAAAACTACTTAATAACTAATTTATACGTATTAAATATGTGTTGTGTTTGACGACAGAGTAGAGACGATGAATTAAAGTAGAAGTTAAGATTAGGAGTTGGGACTAATATTCAAATAATCAAAAGGTCAAACTAGTATCGTGTTGTTAAAAACAACACAAACAAAATCTCAATAGGTGAATACTTAAACTTAATCCCTATGAAATTTTAATCTAATAACCACAAATCAATTTCAGAGACATACGATCTCTAATAATAACAGTGCATATATACATGCATACATATCATCATATATTGTTATAAGCATTGGACTGGATTAGAGATTGACTAAATTTAAGTATAATAGAATGATATAGAAATTATATATATATATATATTTCTTTAATTTTTGCTAAGAAACGCTATTTCTAATATCTAGAAGTGTGAATGTATAGATCTTTCTTTATTGTCAAAAAAAAGAAAAAAAATAAACGCTATTTCTACTACAATTTGGAGCATGGAACAATTTCTTGAAAAATGTAAGTTATCTTTCAATTTCTAACATGATTTTAGATCTTAAGTTACTAATATGGAGTAGTCAGTAGTGTATTTTAGTATCGAATATGGCTAAAAATAACATTTCGGTTAGAAAAGTTCTTCATATACCGCTAGGTTAAAGGTGCTTTAATAATTGGTTCTATATTTAAGTTAGTGAAATGTAATTTCTATTTGCACGTTGTCAAATCTAGTTTTTTCATCTCTGTTTTGAACAATAACAAGGAACAACAATATTTTTCAAGGTCTTCGTAAACGGCATTCAAAAGTTGTTAGAAATGGCTCAACTCTAAATGGGGCAGAGCCAAAAAAGATAAAAAAATAAAAGTGATGTCTGGTTATGGTTGGCGTTGTTATAATAGTCTTTTTGAAAAATTATATGAAAAATGAAGTTACTCCTATATATATTTGATTTGAAGCGAAATTTTTACGGAATTGTTTGCAAACAAGTAACGTGGTTATGGTAATTAGTGCAATGCTTGTAAGTTTGTATTTACGATTTTTAGTTATCGTTATTACCAAAAGAGTTTTAGTAAAATACTTATTTAAAATAATACTTATAATTTTAACGATACTTTGATTTGGAGAGGTATATATACACCAAATAAATTATTAATTTATACATTAAAGTTGTGCTTCAATATTTTATTTACTCTGAGCTCAAGTGTTTTATAATTTCATGTATGAATCAATTTGTTTAATTTATATATCATCTCCCGATTTAGGTATAGATACACAAGTTTGATATCATACCAATAACCCATTTTTCCATCCAAAAATGGATTAATTAGATTATAAACCTCAAAGTCCCATTTGAGTCACACAATTCGTAAAAGTACAATGGAATTGTATTTGAATTTCATTTCATGTTCCTGTTTGGTTGTTAGAATGAAATTCAGATTTTAGTGCATTGTATTTGTCTCGTATAATTGAAAGTAAATTGATTCCTTCGAGTTTCATCAGATAAAGGAATTCAAATTATTTAAGTTGCCTTTGGTTCACGAAATTGATTGGAATTTGATGAAATTGGAATTGAGATTTTATTCCTTAGTTTGTTGGGTTGAATAATTTACAAAGTTATAAGAGAAAATTACTGAAATGGTCAGTCAATGGGCTCATTTACATCCTATGGTCATTGTCAGAAAACTTTACACGCGAATGGTCACTATTCCCTCGGGAAATATCCAGCGGAACTGCGGGAATTAACTACCCAATGAAATTACCCCACGTATCACAATTCTCGCTGGTCAACGAAAATCCCCGCTGGTTAACTACCAATTCCCTCTGTTTTTTCCCCTCGTGGCGTATTTAGTGCGAATTCCCTCTGTATTTCCATAATACCCTCTGTTTTGGCATAATTCCCTTTGTTTTGGCCTAATACCCTCTATTTTGGCATAATCTCCTATTTGCATGCGCTGATCTTAGATATTTTTTCTGTTCTTATTTTAAAAACAGAGGGAATCTGAATTAAATCAAAAAACAGAGGGAATTGAGGGTTGACCAGTGGGGATTTTAGTTGACTAGCAGTAATTGAGATACGTGGGGCAATTTCATTGGCTAAATTGATTCCCGCGGGTCCGTTGGATTTGTTCCGAGGGAATTGTGACCATTTACTTGTAAATTTGTTTGACAATGACCATAGGATGTAAATGAGCCAATTGACTGACCATTACAGTAATTTTCTCAAGTTATAATCCATCAAATTCCTTCCACTAAAGGCTTCCAACAAAAGGATTGAAATTTCATTTTCTTTAATAAATTTCGATTTCTTCAAAAAATTTCGTGAACCAAACGCAACTTTCACATTTTGAACGTAATGTTTACAATTAAGTTGAAATTCAGAATTTTGATAAAACATTTTTACCATATTTTTCAATTAATACTATCATTAATATCGTTAAATAATATTACTTTTTATGTTATATTTATATTTTCACTTATATTATATGAAATATAAAATTATATAATAAATAATATTTTTATCAAGATCTATATATTATAACCTCTTATTATTAATACTTTTTGTTACTTTCATAATTATATATAATTATTATATACCTAAATTGAATCGATGTTTAATTTTATTTTACTATAATATGATTTATTTATAAATATGTTAACTATTAATATTTTTGTAATAACTAATTGTTAATTGTTTTTTATTATCTAATTTGATAAATGTTATATCGATATTAAATCTGTTTATTATTATATTTATCTATATTATTATCATTAATTCGAATTACATTTCATTTCATGTCAATCAAATGTGATAGATTGCACTTACTTCATATTTCAATTTGATCATATTTTAAGTTTTCAAACTTCAAATTTCTTTAGATTTAATTTCCTTTAACATATCTCAATTTCTTTTAAAATACTTTTGTGAACCAAACGGGGACTCAAGTGTATAACCAAAAATAAAGTCGCGAACACATGAAACTTTTTCTACGTACATAAAAGCAACTTAGGTTTATCAAAAGTCCTAAACGTGATCGGATTTCATCACGTCATAAAAAACATATAGTTAAGCATCTCGTTGCAACGTGTGATGGAGCAAACAATTCTTGTTATTTGCAAATAATTTCATACAAAAACTTACGTACACTTTCCTAGCTACTGTCTAGTTGACCCTCACAATATACATCTACATTTGTAAGAATTAGTTGATTTTTATCATCACTAAATGAAGAAGAACTTTAGATATTACGAGTAATTAGTTGTGTTTTAAGATTTTTTATAGTTGATCTCATATAAAAGTTATAAACTATTTGTTTCATTTTTTCCGTACTCATATTGTTCAAAGTGTTCTTGAATGATTTATGATATTCATTGTAATTCACAAATTTTGGATGTTATGTACATGACTAGGGCAACATAACGAATTGCGGGTATTTATATATATAAGTAATACATAGTATAATATACATTATCTCTTTGTTATATATAATAAATTAAATAATAAATGCTCCTGCAAGAATATATTCACTTATTGCAAAACTCAATGATGTTACAAATTATATATATCATAAAAGGTTTAGCGTGTGAAAATATATTTAAATTGTGTCTCATATCTATTGTATGTTCTAACTTAAGACACATCTATTGTATATATGTAATTGTTAAAACACACATTCAATGTACTTAGTGACCTGCAATATGAAGATGAATGACGCAACGTCATTTTTGTCTATGTGGATTTGATTTTTATACTACCATTTTTATAATTTAATTTATTTTTCTTTATATGAAGATGAAATACGCGTTCAATATTGACACACCAACATCCGAGCACCACCACTGGAAATTGTTGTTGCTTCGCTAAAATCGCTGTCAAAAACCATCGCCGAATACCATCTAAATTAGGTATGGGTTGCTCCTTAACAAAACTCCAATGGTCTGATCATTAAATAAACCATAACTTTGGGGGGTTTGTTTCATCCTTCTTTTCAACTATTTAGGGTTTCATCCTTCTCTTAACATGAAGACTCCACCGAGTACGTTGTTAGAACCAGCTACTACGCTGGAAATGCAGACAAACCCTACCCTGTCCAGATGGGTTGAAATTCTTAGAAACCACACCCCATTCGGAAAATGTGTTTCTGGTTGATTAGTTGTGATTGTGTGTTTAATAGATCTACACATACGTCGATTGTTTTCTTTTAAACTGTTGCATGTCTTAGACTAGGTTTATATATATTAGGCTTCGTTTCTTGGGTTGGTGTCTCCAAAGTTCGTATTGCAGGATTCTGGGGGGCATGGATGGCTCAAGGGTAAAGCTAGTGAAACTAGGGTTTTAGACCTCGGTTTTGTAAGGCCCCAAAAATATTTGATGTCATGTATTAGATATAGGATAATACAATGATCTTCATCATTTTGTAGCCTTTTAAGGCTTCAATGAACAAAAGCTCTATTAGCTATACTTTATATGAAAATATGACAGTGTAATGCCTCAAAGAGGTTAAGTTATAAGATATTAGGCCTACTCGTGATTAAGTGGACAAGTTATTTGAATTGTATAGTGAGCTTAATCTAATATTTTACTTAGTATATAGTTGTTAAAAGTCACATAAAATTCGGCGTTAATTATATAATGTAATTTTGTTAAGAAGACTGCATTATATGATAAAAACATGTGAAATTATTGTTGCATATTTTATTAATAACTAAAAACTTCGATAAAACCTCACTAATTTTATTTGATTTGCATAAAGAAGGTAAAAATACAAACTATATCAAATCAATAAGACATTACATTATAAGTTCGCTTTAAACCCCCATAAGACCTCAAGCTACTCTGCTAGTGGGTCATTGATGGGATAGAATTTGGCGATGGTTGTCTTTTTTTGTGACCAGACTTTTAAGGGTGCGTTGTTGCGGAATTTTAAGTATTGTAGCCCACCGTGTTGTATATTTCAGCAACTGCATTGTTAGCCTCTTGAAAAGTTGTTGATGACTTGTAGAATCTGATAACAAGGAAAGTTGGATTTGGTGGTATAGTAAGGAAATAAGTTAGTAACCTACAGTGAATTTGAGAGAGTACTTTGGGGCTTTTGATTCAGTCATTAAGGAAGAAAATGAAAGTGAGTTAGCAAATGATTTGACAACGTTAGCATATGAGTTGGGGAACCACGTTAGCAAAATTACTAAAAAAAAGAAGTTACTGGGTCAACATGTTACAAGTGATTGAGTACATTGAACATGTATTTTAACAAGTGACACACGTACAATAAATACATTTTAAATTAGATATATACAATAAAATTTGAACATAACACAAGTTAAATATATTTCTACGTACTAAATTCTTGAGAATTTCAATAAATGAGATTTGAGGGGATGACAAGACACATTGACATGAAAGATGGAGCCAATAAGCATCCACGCACCGCATCTTAAAATCTTCTAACTTCCACATAATATTTAATTTAATTAATTCACGAAGAAAAGAATACAAAAAAAAAAACATGGATGCGAGTGCACCTTTTTTCCTTTCTTTTCTTCATGATGAATCCCCCCATTCAAAATCATGTCCAAAATATATATATATATATCTTGACTAAGAAGTAAGACCAATGTCATATACTGTTCTGTTTATTGATATGATAATAAAATAAATGCAAAAAGTAAATCAATCAGAATGATAAGTAGCATAATTTATCTCGTTTTATAATTTGCACAATCAAGCAACTTGAAGAAAGATTCTCACACTGAGCACTGAGGTAACTTAAGAATTTGATTTAGTTCAACTACCATATATGGTTTCTTGTTATATAACGACTAAATAACTATACTTTACATACTGTATTGTAGTTCTAATACACATATAGTAGCTCTTTATACATTCATTGAATTGGCTCATTTTTATGGTCAAACTATTAGTTGGTCACGTTATTTTCTATACTAATTAGGTAAGATAAGATGGCAAATGATTATAATAGTAACAACTTACTTTAATTGGTTCATTTCTCATACATAGCAACTCAGTTTTATTTCTTTTAAGGGAAAATAGCAACCTACTATCACAAGTCACAACCTAAAATTTGGTTTGATGTGATCGACATCGACATGGATAGTTTTTTTTCTTCTTTTTCTCCAAACAAAATGTAGTGGTGTATTATGCCTAGTAGAGGGACAATTTACAATGATATGATTTTCAATTGGGATGAAATTGAACTAGCAAGCCATTTGTAGGATAATAACATTAACGTGTGATATATTAAAAATTGTATACTAGGTACTTTGTACTCGATAAAAGGAATACTCCGTATACTAACTTGATTTTGCCTTCGATTTCAAAGTAATTTCATTTCATATAACTTTCGACAAGAGGCGCAAAGTTGAAGTTCGTTATTAATTATATTCGTTAACAACTTTATTTCCTATCGTAGAATTTTATTAGATTTCACGTTGGTCTAAGTTTAATTTCGTGCCCAACCGTTCGTTTTTGCACTAAAGGTCTTTTTAAATTGCATAAAAAAGCTTTTCTAAAAAAAGTTTATTAAAGATGGTGTAACGTCCATAAAAGATAAAATGGGCTGAATTTTCAAACTACGTGAAGGTTAAGGGGCTTAATATGCAAAACTCTCAAAGTTTTGTTATTCAAATCCTAATTTTTCGATTCAATACTTTCATTTTCTAAACCAATTGAGATTAATTGCTGATATAGATTAGGTTGTACCTTAATGTAACCCAGAAATTAATGTGTTAATAGAGAAATTGAAATTTGATATTGTTCATATGGTTTGAGTTTATAACATGAATTTTAAAGTGTCAATTGGATATGAAGCTTTTAATTTATAATCTATTATTATTTGAGGTATGTTATACTTACAAAAATTTTACAAAGAAAGTTGTAAAAAATGACGTGCTAAGTGATCTACTACCAATCACAATAATTCTATTTTTCTCTTTCATACTTATTTTTTTTTATTTCATTGGTCCGCTAACTTTGTGAATGTAATTCTATAAATATTATGTGAATTTATTATTTCTTTATTAAATTTGTTTTCGAGTTAATGGAAGAATTTATCGTTGGTTTTGAGTGGTCCTAAGATCACTATATTTTTGAACAAAGTTGCATTTCATTAAAATTTAAATTGGTCCTAAATATCACTTTATTTTGATTCTAAATCGGTGGTTTGGCTTACATTCTTGAGTTTTGAAGTCGTCAAAATATCACTTATTAGAGAAATTGATGGAAATATGTTCCATAACTACAGAAAACATTCCTAAATCGTAAGAATGATTTTGGTCAAAAAATTGTCAAAATGGAGGCCATTTTGGGAACATGTCACAAAGACACAAATGAAGAAATGACTATTATTATGGTTATTTTCATATAGCATCTTCATTTTTCATAAATATATAACTTGCACCTCATCAATGTCGACTAAAACTAACCAGCCTATCAATCTGTATTTTGTTGCGATATCTCGATCTTTTATTTCTTTTATAACTACAAATAAATTGTTTGCTATTTTGTTACAGCATCTTCAATGATATTTTTAAAGCCTTTTCTAAAAATGTCATCGTGGTTTTATATATAAAAGCTCTACAACCTGGTCCTTTGATAAAAGGTTTTCCTACATTTAAACTGCTAAAATACTCTGTATGATATAACAACGAGAGAGAGAGAGAGAGAGAGAGAGAGAGAGAGAGATTCTTCAAACTTTTATATTCTCTTGTTAATATTGGATTATTACTTTTTAGAGTAATAGTTTTGAGATAATGAAAAACTTTTTACATTGGAGGTATGACTATTTGTAAAGTTTTTCTTTAAAAAACTATAACACTATTTTTATAAAAAAAAAAAACCTATAAAATTGACTTGGAAAAACGATCATCAAAGTTGATCTTATATTCGAATAACACAAAGTTTATGCAGGATGGGCATTTTCTATCAGTCTACTTATTTGATGTCAACACTTTAGCTCCACACAAGCACTACGTCCACGTCATCCAAACAAGTTCTTCTTTTTTCTTTCTTTACTTTTTGTGATGTGATTATTTTCTATTTGGCTTCTATTTGATTAAACAACAAAAACTAGGTTCAATTATCACATTCACTTATTCAAAAAAATTTTTGTTGGTATCGATAATCAAAAGCATTTTTTTACAGTATAAATTAGAGATAGAGATTTCGTACACAATAGTAACTCTATATTCTATTAAAACAAATTAGTCATTGTGTATGAAGTTAGTATTTAAAGTTACAATTGTAGATGTCAAATATGTTTTTAGTCGTCGGGTTGTTCATATTGTACAATAAAAATATATGAAGTTTATATAATTATTATTGAATTGATTTAGTATCTTAATATGATTATGTATCTTGTTTTATGAGTTTACGTTAACCTATAAATTATAGGTTATTATAATTTTTTTAATGATTCAATTCAATAAAATACATCCGTGATTTGTAGTTTATTATGATATCAGAGCTTCAAATACGATTTATAGTTTATCATGATATCAGAGCTTCAGGTACAAACAACCACCAAGATTTTGCTATTCTCCGGTCATCAGCTACTTGCCGGTGATTCGGAGGGATCCTGTTTTATGTAATTTTTTTCGCCTTATGTTTTCGTTTAGTTAGTCTTTTCTTTTTACCCAATTTATAAATCATATAACATAAAAACTTTAACCATCATAATGCACCCAAAGTATGTAGATGTGACCCTAACCGTTGGAAATCATTCATCAAAATATTTCGATCCATCTTAATCACAAAGCATGTCATGACGTAAAAAAAAAGGTCACAAAACAATCAAGCATTATACAATTTAATCGTCACATACAAGTCTACCCCCGTGCAAACAACAAATAAGAAAAAAGAAGAAGAAACAAAGAAGTGGCTTTCAACATTCATTTCAGTATGTCCGTCCAGAAGTCTACCATTCAAACTACGGGAGAGTATTACGCAATAAAAATATATAAAATTTATATTTATCATTATTGAAGTGATTTAATTTTCTAATATGATTAGATATTTTGTTCTCTAAGACTATATCAGCTTATAAATATAAATTATTATAATTTTGTTAACGATTCTACATCTACTATTTGTAATTTATCACCTCACGCAAGTTTGGTGAGTAGCTGCCCACCTTTCACAATATTTATTTTTTAGGTAACATGTACAAAATACGATATAATTTTGATACAAACGTCTAAAGGTATCTAGATTTCAATAGCCATTTTGCAAGTAATTAACGTTATCAACTTTGACTTATTATTAATTTCGTTAACTATAAATTTTGTAATAAAAATATTTAATTAATAATTTTCATGTCGCTTAAACTACATTATGAGTAATTAAGATGAGTCAAATGTTTAAAAAAGATGATGGAACAAAATATTGATTAAATTAATTATTAGTATTAGAATCTATAGTTTAAAGGAGACATAAAAAATCTATGGAAATCCTCAAGACTGAGCAAGATCTCGTGGTGGTGGACATGTGGATAAAATCAGTGTATTTATCATAAATTCTTTTTCCTAACTAAAAGTAAATATATATTTAGTTTCTTTTAGCAAGATATCTACTAGGCTATATAATGATATAAGGTTAAAAGTCAGGATCTTAACATAAACAAAAGTTTCCACTTTGTTTGAAAAAGTTAGCAAATAAGTGTGAGTAAAAGTCAGTTAGATCTTGAAAAACAAACACTTAAAGTCTTGAATTTTGAAGGATACACAACCAAATAAATGAAGGTAATAACATATACTTATGTAATGTCAAGGTTAAAAAAGATATCATTTTTTACGGTTTATTTAAATAAATAGTTTACCCTTTTCATTAACATTATGCAACGTTGTTCAATATTACGGATCAATTCCCCACAGAACAAAACTAAATGAGAATTATCAAATATTTAGTGGCGTAACTTAAAAGATTACTGTTTAGATGGAGAAAATGAACAATTATGAACAAGCATATTACAATTAATTAATCCAATTACGTATTTTTATTTATACTTGAAAAACATTAAAATTAGCTAATATGTCATTTATCATAAAGAAAAAACAAAATAATTATAAACCTTACATATTCAGTCCTTTAATTATATCAAAGTGCATGTTTAGTTTTTCAAAATGCACTTGATACACTTACTTTTATGTAAAGTTTTCCTGCCCTTAAAAAGATCCACCAAATAAAACTCGTGAAGTGTATGAATATCGTATAATCGGTTAATTAAAACTCGTGATTATGTTTTGACTCGGGGTAATAGTAGCTAATAATTAACTCCGAAATATACAGTAAGGCGCCTGGAAATATACAATCAAAGCCTGAAACCCTTGTGATCGATAAGCCAATTAATAAGAAACTCATATATGAAGACACATTTGAAACTGGATTTGGACCCAAAAGATGCAACAGATTCACTTGCGAAACGGGTCCCCTGCATCAAACATTGTCTCAAAAGCATATGGTCACATATAAGTGTCTTACATTTATACTTTCATAGTTTTATCGTCACTGAAATAAAGTAGTGATACATAAATTACTCAAAAGTTCATTATTTACAATTCAATCAGATTAGTGAAGTGGATGATTAAAGAGATCCTTTTTATTTCTTTCCTAAAAGAACATTTAATGTCATGTGATATTGTTTACGTATTTACCCCTAGAACAAGATGAGACCAAAGTTCGAAGTCCCATGTTTTGTGTCTGATATGATATCATCGAGATCCACATCTATACCTACAATAGGTCGGGTTAATATACATGTGACTCTATTAAATTGGTCTCTCAATATTCAATTTACGTATTAAAGTATGGGAGGTCATAAAAATATCTAAATATATATTTGTTACATGTGTCAATCTATAGCGGCCATCTAATGTAGTTTACAGGAGTAATATTTTGGTTTTTTCGGATCAAACATGTTTCACATGTTTTATAATATCATATTCCACGATATAGTACATTAGTACTCTATGACTAAGGGGTCGAATGCTAAAGATAAGGCTTAGGAGTCCTAGTGGAGGTCATATACGTATTCTACATTCAATCAAAAATGTGTTACGTGAGATTTTCTGGGTTCAAAATCTGTTACGTGAGCTCGGGATCAATCTACCCCGAACCTCCTTAAGTTGTTTTGTGATATTGTCGGTGCAACATACGTGTGTGCTAATAAGTCTATCATTCTCGCATGAAACATCTGGCTCTTGATTAGCACTTCGTTCGGGAAAAAGTTTCAGATTGATCTTTACGTGTATTGCATATCAACTCCAAAGATCAAATTGCTAATGTCCTCACCAAACCATTAGCTCGTAGTCTGTCTCTTAAGTTTCGATCCAAGATTGGAGTCTCTGATAGATCCTCCACCTTGCGGGGGTGTGTTCAAGATAAGGCTTAGGAGTTCTAGTGGAGGCCATATACATATCCTACATTTAATTAAACTCAAGTTGTCACTACCAATGTATATCTTATCATGTAAATTGCCTACTTATGGCTACATATAATGAGCCTTGCATGAATAGAATTTCATTATCTGTTATTCTCAAATCTGGTGTTATTATATCGGATTTCAGTTCTATAGAAAGTCGAGTACAATATGTTGGTCGATTTAGACATTTTGTGTTTTCGATATTTTTACTGAACCGAGATTTATAGGAAATCGAGTGATGGTTTCAATCCTAAAATATGTCCAGACTGTTCACCAATTATTACCATTTATATCCATGTATTTCCAGCAAACTATAATTACAAATGTGAATAACTATTTACTTTGTAATTACCATCATCTCAAATGATTGGTTTCAAGACATAGAAAATCCATGTCTCTTATGTTCACATTTGGTTTCAGTTTCAGTTTCAGAAGTCGACTTGTCACATTACTTTTTGAACTCTCTTCTCTTTGATGTACCGACTTATGAAACTGAAACAAAATGACAAACAATGTGTAATATATTGTTATGAAGCACCAATAGCAGCCAATTCATTCCTTCTACTTTTTAAAACTGTTCTAGTACATATATATTGTTTTTAAAAGTGTTATAAATAAAACGGATACAAAGAATAAAGACAAATCTAAAATAAAAATATTTATTTAAATTGCAAATTAAATTCGAAAGTATAAAATTTTAATTCTAAATTTCTCTATTTATAAGAAAAAACAAACTATCTTATAATAGTTTTCAAATCCTAAACAAATTCAAGTAACTAATACTAATATAATACATCAAATACTGATACCAAAAACAACATACTACACTTAGAAAAATTTAATCATGTTCCTAACAAAAAGCATTTAAACATTTGCGGATAAAATATTCTTAGCTGCTTAAGGGTCTATTTGGTGAAATAGCTTTAAGGTGTAATTGTAGGTTGTAAGCTGTAGTTGTAAAAATTAACTTCATTTGTATAGAATTGTTTGGCAAACTAGTTGTAGTGTAGTTTTGAAGTGTAAAATGACATAAAAGGACATCAATAAAATAATAAATAGATACTATCTGATTATAGAATGATATCTAAGTAACTTCCATATCTAAAAGCTCCTCAATTTTATGGAAAGCTACTTTCAAGAGCTTTTTGATTTTGAGCTTTTTATTGGATTCTAAAATTACAACTTGTACATGTCAAACAAGACTTTTATTTTCTAAGAAGCCTTTTGATCAAAATGAAAAGCTTAAAGTTTCTAGAAGTTCCACGTCAAACGACCCTTAACAAGACCATAAAACTACTATGTATTTGACAAGCCGAGCTACACTTCGAATTTAAACTCTTACACAAAACTATCTAAACTAATCGAATAGAAAAACGTAGGTTTTTTCCCTACATGTTCTTCTTGCACCGAGTTCCTTAATTAAAAATAATGTTTTAGGATTAATATAACTAAAATAGTTTGGTATATAGTATAATAGTAACCTAATCCTCGTAATATATAGTGTGTGTATATATTGTGAGGCTGATCTACAAGGAAAGGGTAATTTTGAAGGGAAAAGAAAGTAAATTTAGGCTGCCCCTTAACATTCACTATGTGTGAGTTAACATTCATGAATATTAACTCACTCGTTGTAAATATTAACGGATGACCTATATTTACTTTTCTTCAAAATTAATCTTTCTTTTTTGTATATATATATTATTTTATTATATAGTATAAATGAAAGAAACTTTTAATTAATAAAAATTAAGTACCTATTAATCGATTAAATCAACTGATTTTACAAAAATTTCCATTACCCAATTACAATCATCAGTTTTCTTAAAACCTTGCTAATGAATTACGACTAATTTGAAAAACAAGTTCCGCAATAATAAACGGGCCAAATTTATTTATTCACTCAACTTTATCCAAAACATTTTTTATTTATTTGTTATTTTATTTATCCATGACGTTGTTTTCCTTTTGCTTTCATTTATGTATGACGATTTATCATAATGATTCTATTAAAGATCTACACGGTCAACCAGATTTCTATTGTAAAAGACTATGACTATGATCGGTTTCTAAAAACTATCAATTAATATTTTATTAATTTCAATCAAATTCTTAGGGCTTAAGGCAGGGGAATACACCCAACTATTACGTGATGTTTATTGTGTGTACCTAACTTATGTCTGCTATTTTTAATGCGTCCAACTTTCAAAAATTGTGTTTTAATGTATTATGTAGTACTTTTGATTATGTGTCACCCTCTACGGATGCCACGTGACACCTTAAATAGATGACACATCAACAAAATATATTAAAACACAATTTTTGAAAGTTGGATGTATTAAAAATAGCAAACATAAATTGGATACACACAATAAATATCGCGTAATAGTTGAATACATTCCCTTGCCTCAAGCCAAATTTTTATTAAGAAATCTAGTTCTTCTATTCTACACCGTACTTAAAATTCTACCTTTTGTATTTGTGATTAAATTTTTTAAGCAAAAGAAATCCACCCTCAAATATACGGAGATTTAAGGAATCACATGTTACATATTCCTGATCGATGTACACTTGATAGTTGATTTATAAACTAATTGAACGATAATTTATCAAATACCGGAAAAAAGTAGTTAGAAATAAATATTTGGTTAATAGATTTGTATGTCACTTTATTTTGTAAAAATGTTCGATTAAATTATTTGATTATAAAATAAATATGTCCGATTAAAATGGTAAACTAATATGATAAGTTAAGTGACTCGATTTATGTTATAGTATTTGTAAGTTCAATAACTTAATTAAATTTATAAATTAAATAATTTGATATATATATGGGAAGGATCCATAGGGAAGCTTCAAAATTTAGAGAATGATGGAAGCAAATCTTAGCCCTTGACTTTTTAATTAAAAAACATTTTTAACATTCATTGGTGATGAATGTTAAATTTTGAAATTTTTTGTAATTTTTAAAATTCATTTATGATAAAATCAATGGTTGAGATTTGCTTCCCTCCTTCCCTAATTTTTTTTCTTCCCTCTTGATCCTATATATATATATATATGTCTAAGTTAAGTGGGAAATGATTCATAAGGAAGCTCCAAATCTTGAGGAATGAGGGAAACAAATCTTAACCCTTGATTTTTTTTATAAATAAAATGATTTTAACATTCATTCGTGATGAATGTTAAATTTTAAAATTATTTGTAATTTTTAAAATTCATTTATGATGAAATCAAAAATTTATATTTATTTCTTTTATCTTTTAATTATTCTACTTCACTTTTAATTCTCGATCTAAATTAAGTAACCTATATATTATAATAATGGCACATAAATAGATACAACTACTTTCCAACAGGGAGAAATGTTGAAAAAGTATTATAATGCGATGTTTACATTTAGTAGCCCTTGTATTTACACAGATTTTTAAAATTAATCAAATTCATTCAATTCAATTCAATTCAAATTTGTTAATAAAAGACTTTTATTATTGAAATCTTTAAAAACTGAGAGTCATTAATCAATCAAATACTTTAATTTTATTTAATTTTCAATTAACTAATCAAATTTATTGACTTTTTAAAAAATTATATTTTTAAAAAAATTGATCATCCATCCATAAAAAATCCCTTTATTGAAACCTAACAAGACATATAATGATGATAAATTGGAAAGAAAAAAAAACGCTCATATAACATACAAGGTCCATAAAAATACAAAAATATGGCATATCGGTGATTAATGGCTTATTATGATTTATCATTTGCATGGACCAAAAAAATACTAAAGATGTGAAAACATGATAATATAATCTGTAGAAGCTACAACTGAAGTTTATTTGTAAACTCACTAACATCTAACATCTGAAGGTGTATCCGAATTAACGATTTCAAATAATATTAATTAAAAAATAAAAAGGTTAAATTTTTTTTTTATTGGAAAAATAGTTTATAAAAAATTATTTAAATAAAGAGCTACTGAGAAATTTTTATAAAATAACATGTTTTGAATATTTAAAAAGAAATAGACGACATAAACAAATTATCTCACGTTTAACTATTAAATTAGAGATCATATTTCCACCCAGATAAAATTATAATTTTTTATTTATTTATTGAATTTTTATTTATAAATTTGTGTATGATCTTTTTAGCGCAAATAATTTATAAGAGTTATATCACTCTTTTTCAGAAAAGCTTTACACGAACCAAGTCACTCATATGAAAGTTGCGATACGTTTGTGTCTCACGTTGTCAAAACAGGATATGCATGTAACTGAATTTCCTCTTGCACTTTAGATATAATGTACATAGATGCAACAACTTTCCTTGCATTAAAAAATTTAAATATTAAGAAAGTGATTGAAGAAAGTTTTATTGGTAAGTTGCAAAACATTTATAAATTTATTATATTGTACATAATTGTGTAAAGTTACTCCAACAATATACTGTATTATTCAATTACTTTGTTGGCAACCTAATAATAAAACTTTAGTCTTTTTCATATCATATCATTACAATTTAATTTCATTTTTAATTCAATGTATTGAATTGGATGTGTCATCATACTTGTACACAAAATATAAGTCTTAATACTCAATATAAATATGTTTATATTAACATTATGTTTCAGAGTTTTATTTTTTTTTTTTAAAAAAATAATTAAAAAGAAAACAAAAAGATATTTGTATTCTTTACTTTGTTTAGAAGAAAAGTTAAAAGAAATAATAAATTATTTATGTAACAGCCTCTCTTTCGTTTTGTTAATTTCCATTATTTTAATTGATTATTTAATTGTTTTAGAACTATTTAATATTATGTGTTTTATTGTAAAATATTAGTAAACTTAAATTTTGTAAGTTTTTGATTTTCTGCGACACAAGGGTTGTGTCGCAGGTGGTGTCTTTGCGACACAAGGGTTGTGTCGCAGGACTGTGTCGCAGAACGGGCTGAACTAAAATTAAGTAAGGAGCTTAAGTGTAATTCGATGATAAAAATATATATACACCGCCCTAGTACTTCCTGACCATTTCCAGTTATTTCTAAACACTTAAAATCGGTTTTAGAGAGAGAATTAGAGAGAATTAGAGAGAAAGTAAAGCTAAGTTGGGTTTTGATCATATTTGAGCTTTTAATCCGTGATTTCAAGGTATGGTTCCAATTATATTGTGTTGTTATTGTTTATAAGTGAATTACACGGTTTGATATAGGTTAATTTGATTATTACATGTTTGATTTCGTGAAATTTTGAATCTGGGATCTGGGCTGTTCTTCATTGCGACACAAGGCTTGTGTCGCAGGTTGTGTCGCTTAAATGTTATGCGACACAGTGGTTATGTCGCTAAAGGCGGCCATTTTGAGTATTGCGACACAATGTTAGTGTCGCAGGTTTTTGTTGTGCGACACAGTGGTTATGTCGCAAGGGTTTTGTGGTGCGACACAATGGTTGTGTCGCTAAGTTTATAAAAGAGATTTTTGTTTTGCAAATTTTGAAAATTTTGAAAATGCGTAAGTGTTTTGGAGACGCGGTTTTGAGAAAATCTCATTAACTCGGATTTAATTGAAATTCGCATAGTCAATCGGAAACGACCTAGTAATCAAGGCTATATTCTAATAGCCTAGGCAGTTTTTGGCCATCCGGGGTCATATAGGACCCGAAAATGGCATTTTTTAGTTTTAAGCGGTATTGCGGGCTTTTTCTGAGTTTATTTCTGATTGAACTTTTGTTTGCCCAGACTTCAGGGATTACCTGATTGGATAATTAGACTATAATGATAATTATGGAACGAACTTCTGACTTGTGTATGATTTCCTGTTTCAGATCAACGTAAGACTCAGTGATATAAGAATCCTGAGTGTGGAGACGTCAGAGGTATCGGTGAGTGGATTCATAACTCATCATTTGATTTAGTTGTAACTATTTGGTTACAACAAGTAAACGTAGATGTGTATTAGACTGTTTAGTCTTGGTTATGATTATTGATCTACGTGATATGTGAACTATGTGTACTATGTTATTGAGGTCAACGTGTAGTTGGACTTCTGGTTATTATGTGTTTTACACAGGTTTTGATTCATTTGTTGTGTTTGAGACCTGTGTATGTGTTTAATAACCAGTAGTTATCGGTCTATTCTGTATTGGCCATACGGATTGACGGTAAGTGTTCTTGGGGGAATCCCCGGGTATTATGATATCCCTAGAGCCACCGATCCTTATTGAATTATGTGTGTTTACGTTTTATTGGTGTAATTAGCTAGTTATGCTAAGTTGAATGGAGTGTGATGAATCTATTCACTTAGCTTTGTGCTAACCCCTCATTTTACTTCCTGCAGGATATGTTTTGATTTTGTGGGTGCGGGAGGTGATTGGTTGATCAAGGGAATGTTTGACTGCGCTCTAGGACTCTGATATGGTTTTTGTAATAAACCTTGTTTGGAGAATTTTTATAATACCCCGCCTTTTATAGTTTAAAAAGTTTGAAATTAGTGTATTTTTGGGAATTGTAAACTGTTTAATGTATTTTAAATTCATGCTTCCGTGTTTATTAATATAATATTTTTATATAGAAAGAGGGGTGTTATAATTTATGTCTGATTTTCCTTTCTATTTTTCCTCTCAAATTAAAAATTTGAATTTTTTTCTTTTCTTCCCTTTTTATTTCTTTCATTTTATTTCTTTATAAAAGTAGGGAACATGCCTTAAGCGCCTGTATATATATACAAATTTAAAATCTAATTTTTGGTAATAAATATATTATTGGAAAACTAAATATATCAAAATTCGTTGTGTATTGGTATTAAGACAATGGTCGTTTTAGGCAGGATTACAAGGAAAGCCAACACACACTCGAGGTTTAGGCAAACCTAATAGCCAATGGGGTCCGCACCAGCACTACCAAAATAAAAAAACAAAAAAAGGGGGACCCATTACGTAAAGCAACGAACGTGGGAGGGGTATAATTGAACATTTTATAAAAAATTAGATTTTAAAAGAACTGGCCAAGGCATGCTCCCATGTGATTCCTACTCACCCTCCTTCCTTTATATCCCACCACCCCTTCTCTCTATATCTCTCTCTTTCTTCCATCTGTAAATTCATTCTTAAATCCTTTCATTTCACTACTCGATTTTATTTTCCTCTCACAATCACTTATTCCAGGTAATATTTCTCTTCAATTTTCTTTCTTATTTCTCAATTTCTGTTTGGTTTTTTACTGCAAATTTGATAGGATCCGTAGATGTTTCATTCAATTTCCTGAAATTGATTATATTTGAATCCTGTATCTATCTATCTATATCCACAGTACATATATATATATATATAATATAAACTTGAATTTACTGAATTCGTCAATTTATTTATTTGTGTATATATGATTCGTTCTTATCGTTCATTATATTTTACGTGTATTGGTATTTCATACACACACATATATATATAGATAAACATATATTAGATGTAGATATTTGAGATATATAAAGGTGAATTTAGTGAATATATTGGTGTGTATACAAATATATACATATGCATATATCTATATATATACAACGGTAGGAATCTGTATGTTCGCTGTTGATTCGAATGATTGATTCAATTATTCGTGTTTCTGACATGATTTAATTTGAATCTACAGGAATTGATTGATATCAAATTCTGTTATCTGATCATACTATAACAAATTACGTAACCGTTTTCTGTTAATGGCGTCGTCAACGTTGATACCGAATCCGGTAACAAACAACGCACGTGATACATCACGTGATTCATCAAAACGAAGAAAACGGAAGAAACTTCAAAAACTTTCGAATTCTAATAACAACGATAGAGATCAAATCAACAATCACAATAACGATCAGATTACGCCGTGGAAATCGGAAGTTCAGCAACAAAATTACAGTTCAAAATTACTACAAGCTCTCCGCCACGTCCGTACCGGCGCCGGAGTTAAATCTAGACGCGCAGTCCGTGACGCGGCGGACCGAGTACTTGCGGTAACGGCGAAAGGCCGTACGCGGTGGAGCCGTGCGATTTTAACGAATAAATTGAAATTGAAATTTATGAAGAATAACAGAAGACAGAGAGGTGTGATTGCAACGGCTACCGGTAACAGCCGGTTGAAGAAACCGAGAGTTAGTATATTGAGGTTGAAAACGAAGAATTTACCGATGGTTCAACGGAAAACACGTGTTTTAGGCGGTTTAGTTCCCGGTTGCCGGAAACAACCGTTACCGGTTGTATTAGAAGAAGCAACTGATTATATACCTGCTCTTGAGATGCAGGTTAAAGCTATGGCTGCTCTTGTTGAACTTTTATCCGGTGGTTCTAGTTCTATTTCCGGCGCCGGAGCCGGCACCGGTGCCAGAAATTTAAGTCAGCTGAGTTTTAGCCGGCCATCTCCGAACTTATGATATTGATACGGACTTACTTTTGTGCTTCAATTTTATTTGATGTCTTTTACTTTTCAGCTTTTTACCGTCTGAGTACGTCACTGTTCAAATACATTCTCTTCTTTTATTTCTTATTTTTTTCTCTGTGTTTTGTATATAATTGAACTTGTTAAAACTCTTTATTATAGAAGTTCGATATTATTTACAACAAAAAATCACTATTTTCAAGCACTACATGAATAAATCAAATGTAATTAATTGTATTGTACAAGGCTTTAATTTTTTAACGTTGTTGGGAAGTAATTGATGGTTGTTGGTTTATGAATCTTACGATGAATTTAATAGTGACTTGTTGATAATGTATATGTCTTTTGACCACTTATTCTTCATGATATAAATCACATGACATTAGTTAATTAATATCTAGAATTCATGTTTACAAATCACAGTTGTTGTGAAATGACATGGGTCACAGCCTACTTAAGAATTATCATTAATAAGATCCATTCAGTAGGTTCATATGCTTCATATCTTTGTTGTATATACTTTTAAGTGAAGATTAAATTTCATAGTCATATAATATTGAATAAAAAGGATTAAATCTTAAAATCCCAATCCCAATCCCAACAATGTATGTATACTGAAGGATTGATTATTGATTATAAAGATGGAAACATAAATGGGTTTGTTAATAAAAATTGTTTTGTTTTGTTTTTTGGAAGGTAGTTGGGAGTGTAGAGGGTGTTTTGTAGCAAAGAATAGATAGTGAAGCATTTATGTATGGTCTGTGAATCCAAGTTTGCTTAGTCAGAGATATGGGTAGTGGTATTCATGGACCTTTTATTACCATGTGCATCTTTTCTTTCTTCTCATCTTTCCATTGTTTCTAAAAATGTTTATCAGTTTTCTTCTTTTTCTTTATTCTTCTTTTCAATGTATATTGTTATCAGTTTTTATTTTTAAGAGAAAAATGATATACATGTATCCTTTAGTTGTACATACAAATATAAATTACCTTATATGTTAATCTTCTGTCATTAGCTATGTATACATAACACATTGACACTTAGTTTCTAAACTACTAGTAACATACATATGAATTGATATACTCATTTTAACTTATGCTTTGTACCTGTAATGGTTAAATTTGGTAAAAGATCATATGGGCCTAGATATTTGGAGTTTAAAAGCTCACGTGGGTTGTTGGTGAACCCCACAATGCATTGATAGGTCTATGTGTATGGTAGTGTGGAATCATGTGCCCCTAAAAAATAATCTGTTGGGGTTCTTTTGCCCTTAATTACTGGGGTCACTCTCACAAAATTAAACCATATATCAGTACCAAAATCACCACCTGGCTAAGTAATAGACAAAGACCCATCTTGCATATGCGTCTCTTTTGTCTCCTTGGATATTCACTAAAATATGCCTTAAAATTTGTCATATTTGTAATGAAAAATGAGAAGGAGCTAAGCATAATAAAGAACAAGACATTTTTATCATGGATCTTTCAAATTCCATGTCTTAGAGAACATATCAATTGTCCCTTTGCTTATTCGCATACCTAATTTTTGTTGGTTACAGTTGCAAGAAATTTGGCTCTTCACATTTAACATTTCAAAGATGGTGTATAGGGGTGTAAATGAGTCGAGCTACTAGAGTTCAACTTGTTAAAAGTTTAGCTGAGTTTAAACAAGCTTGAGCCCGAGCTTGAACATCATTTGGGGCTCGTTTAATAAATAAGCTTGAGCTTGAACAAATTCGCGAGTTTAAATGAGCTTTTCATATATACATGTATACATAATTACTTTTTATATAATAATATAATATATAATTGCATAATACTTAATATAATAATAGTAAATGTGATTATATATCGTTAAAAATTACACAAAAAATAAATCATATAGATTAATACAATAATAATAAAACAAATATTCTTTTGGATAAACGAGTCGAACCCGAATGGAGTTCGAACTTGTATAATACTAAACAAGTCGAGTTCGAGCTCGAACTCAGTGAATTTAACGAGCCGAGCTCAAGTTCAGTCGGGTTCATGCTCGGTCAGCTCATTTACTAGTGTAGAAATAGTTGTAATTTATCATTTCATTTACACGAATTACCTCAATTTAAACGTGAACTGATCGATGAAACTGTTAAAAAGTCAGTTATCATATTTCTTCATCATATAAGTTGTGTCACCGTAGATAAAATGAATAGTTCTTATCATACTTTACTAATACTAATACTAATACTTCTCATTTTAAAGTAAAGTAATAATAATTAAACAACAATAAGAAAACACAAATTGTGTCAAGACACAATATCACCTTGCCACAAAAAGGGAAATTTACAAAGGCTTATAGAAAACAAAACAACAACGAAAACAAAAAGTATTGTGAATGGAAAAAAGTCAAGAAGAAAAGTGAAGAGCGAGCACATGGCCAGCGTAAATATAAATATAAAAATATATTATATTCTTATTTATTATATAATATTCTTTTAATAATGCTTCAATTCCGATAACAACACTTTTACCAGTTAATACTTAATACTTATTGATGTTACGTTCGATTAAAATTGTTATACATCATTAGCGGGGATAATCTTCCTATGAGGTTAAGACATTTATTTTTATTTTTTATAAATATATAAATATATTACAGTCATAAAAACTTCTATAATTATACAGCATGTCGAATAATAAAAAGACGTATTTTAAAATAAGAAATAACAAACACGAGTTAAAATGACCCAGTGTTTTTCTACAATTTGCTGCATATATTCCACAAAATGATTTAAATATCACTACTCGGTAAAGTAGTTATGAATAATTAGAGTTTCTACGTAACTTTTGGTTGTAAGAAAGCATATATATATATATAATAAATATATTAATTAACAATATCACATTTCATTTTTAAATAATAAATATTTATGTTGCAGGGTCCACATTAGCATCAAATAAGTAGTGACAAGCATGTGGGTAAAGACATCAAAGTGATACATACCCAAAGGTGGGGCCCTGGACGCCCATTTGTATTTTGGTGTTCACTTTTTTGGTTTGGATGAGGTTTTATCTGTACGAGTACAAACCATGGACATTTGAAACTAGAAACATATGTCCTCATATAAAAGTTTATAATAACGATAAAAGAAAAATATAAACAATAAAAGAAAAAATAGTTTTTTGATGAACAATCTATCTTTACTTTCAATGATCGGGGGAAATTAAAAACACCAAATAAGTACGGAATCAAAGCGACGAACCCAGTTCAAAGTCATAAGGCTAGTTCGCGCAGCAGGGCTGAGCCAAAACCTAATCAAAACTAAAAAAAAAAACAAATTGAAAAAACCTAATCAATTCAAAAACTGACAGTTTTAATTTTAGACTTTTTAAAAATCGAACCGAACGGTTTGATTATGATTTTTTCTCTAGAAACCAACAAAAAAAAACCGAACGGAACTATTTAAATATATAAATATATATAAATACATATATACATATATATATATATATACAATATATGTATGTATGTATATTTAACTCTTTAAAGTAACATTTTAAAATTTTGAACTCATTTATAATATATATAGAATCTATGTGAATAATACATATAAATATATGTATATTTAATGTATATTCATAAATATTTTTTTTGACAAATAAGTTTAATGGGAAAAATTAAAAGACCGAGTTAAAATAAACAAAATCGAAATAACCGAACGATTATGATTTTAAAAATTCAAAAATCGAACTTGTTGAGGATCGTACTCATACGGAAGATTAATGGGAGAATTATTGTGAAACAACCTAACAATGTAATAAACTGAAATTATTTCTAAATGTTTTGAAAGTCATGGGATATTGTCTAATTGATCAATGACATTATAAAAAGATGTGAGTAGCATCAATTTTGGGCAAAAAGAATGTCGTAAAGAGCAGGGGCGGACTCACTTGATGAGTACCGGTGACACATGACACCAGTAACTTTGACCAAATAATGTAATTTTTATAGGGTGGTCTATTAGACCTCTCTCAATGGAATAAGCTTCTTTCAAGCTTCTTCCGTGCCACGTCAGCACTTCCTCAGAAAGACTGACCAAAGACTGAACCGTGCCAATAGAAGACAACTTCCTCAGAAAGACTGAAGGACCGCACCAATTATTTAATTACATTAGATACATTTATAATTTAAAACATAAATTTAGATAAAACACATTAATTTAACAATAAAACATTACATTTAAAATTAAAAATACGATTATAATAATTAAATAAAATAAAACGTTACTTGAAAATAAAAATACGATTACAATAATTAATAAATAAAACACACTAGTCATTTCGAACACGAAAATTTTTCGGGAGATTTCAAATGTGTTCGATAAGAGCATTTCGAAGTTGATGATGTACCCTCACATCTCGTAATTCTCTGTCCATACGAAGTTGCAAATCAACCATTTCTTGCCACGATCGACATAGACGACTATTCGGATCTGAGGGGTAGTCTTCCTCGAGTTGACATATATTGCGTCCGTTGTCTTCGATTATCATGTTGTGTAAAATCACACAAGTGTACATGATTCTTCATATCTTGTTGATGCTATAGGGTCTTGCCGGGTTTTTAATGATTGCCCAACGACCTTGAAGCACAACAAACGCTCGTTCAATATCTTTTCTTGTCGATTCTTGGAATCTCTTAAACTTTATAGACTTTTCCTCAATAGGACATTTAAACGACTTCACAAGAGTCGCCCATTCCTGATAAATTCCATCGGCAAGATAATACCTTTTAGTAAATTGTGTCCCCGCAACATTATATGATACTTTATGAGTCCTATCTTAGAGTAAATCGTTGAACAAATCCGATTGATTAAGAACATTGATGTCATTGTTTGAACCGCAAGACCAAAGTAAGCGTGCCAAATCCACAAATCATACGAGGCGACTGCTTCGAGCATTATTATAGGACAACCTTGATCACCTCGTATGCCAATTGCCGTACGGCTGAAGTGCATTTTTAAAACACATTAAAACTAGGTAGACCGGTAACATCATAACCTTGACGAAAATAACTAAAATACGGAGGTATTGGTAGTTGAAAGTAAGACGTTATACCTTGACATATATTGATAAACAAAGACTTGCTCATCCTAAAGCGTCTTCGAAGTAATCTTCCGGGAATGTTGGGTTAGGTGCGAAGTAGTCTTGCCACAAACGTTATCCGGTGCCGATACGATTTCTTGGTAAGAATCTTCTAGGTGCTTTTGCTCGTGACGTTTATGCTTCGTTTTCTTCATCTTGTTCCAAAGTTTCAATAGCATCAAGCTAGCAATCGGATTAAAACAAGCATTCATGGAGTTGATATCTTCAATATCGGATTCTTCGCTCGAATCTTCTTCGTAATTTTCGTGTGGATCCATAACGGTATGATTATTTGAATTGTATAGATAATATATAATTTGAGAAGTGTGGTAGTTGAAAGAAATAATTGTAGTAGTTTGTGTGAAAATGAGTAAGAAATGGTGTGTATATATAGAAAATGAAAATTTTTAAATGGTGTGTATATATAGAAAATGAAATTTTTTTAAAAAAATTAAAAATATGTAAAATAAAAAAATGTAGCCGTTGTACATTTGAAAGAAAACAAAAATAAAAATAAAAAATCGAACGTTTGAACTAAAAAAAAGAAGAAAAAAAACGTTTTTTTGCAGGTGGGACCCACTTGCTCTCCGTCTTTGCGCTTCTTCTTCACGCTTGAAAGGGAGGACGAGGACGGGAGGACGGACCGAGGACGTGCGGTGCCAACGAAGGAAGTGGAAGACGGGCTCAAGGACGGGGGAAGGACGTGCCCGCAGGCACGGGTCTTAGTGACACTATTGAATTAATTAATTGGCACTAGTGATTTTTTAGTTATTATATTTGTGATACTGGTGATCGAAAATCCTGGGTCCGCCGCCACTAAAGAGTATATACGAGATTATCTATATTTATAATTCTTATTAATCGTTTCACACTTTCTTCTTTAATATTTTAAAAAGGAGATCAAAAATTACAATTTTATTCCTTCACTTATTCCTCCACTTATTAAACATTTAAATTATTCAATCAATATTATATTTCTCATAATACATTTAAATATTTTCTTTCTTCTTTTATATCACACTTTTAAATTTACGATTACAATAATTTAAACTATCATAAAAAATCTTTTTTATTAAAGAAGTAGCAATTATTCTTGCATTTAGGTACCATTAAACATTCGTCTCTCAATATCGACATGTAAATTTTCACCCGCTGTTACGTGCAAGGTCCAATACTAGTAATAGTTTAAATTAAACCATCATATATAACCATATTGGTTATATTATTATTATTATTATTATTATTATTATTATTATAATTATTATTTATATTTATTATATTGATAAGGTATACAAAAATGTGTACTTGATAAGAATGTTGGAATATATGCATGCCACACATCAATTCGTTTGTTTAGCTATACTAGTACGTGACTTCTTTGTCATTTTGCATCGACTAAGATACTACTATAAATTTTATAAAATTTTATTTTTCTAATATATCAATAATAAAAATAAATGTAACAGATAATTTTGCCTATATATATATATATATATGAAATTATTGGATCAAGCTCACACTATTGTCACTCTTATAACCATATATACTACACACTTTCAAAATACACGAACACAAAAATGATGCAATCATCTCCCTACTTTTCTTGCATCCACTACCATGAACACCGACGTCACGGCTCCTTCCATTGTATTATTATACGAGTATAAACCAACTACATCCCAAATATGTAACTCTTTTAAATTTAATTTTGTGTCGTAAACACAATAGTTCCTATTGTAACAAACCAACTTTAAATATTAAAAAGAAAATGTAATTGATCATCTGATGACCGCCACCAATCGTTTACACGAGAGAGGGGAATTTCATAACCACTGGTTAATGGCAATCATTCGTTTATTTGTTCCATTATTTTTTATCCTTATTAAATACTTTCAAACATTCAACATATAATCAAATATACATTTAGTTATATGATTATATACCACATCGGGTATTGTTTATACTCTAATAGAAAGTATTATTAGATAAAGAATAATATGATTTAAGTATATTTCTTTTGTCAAAATAGGCAATCAAATGTCTCAATCTTTCCTTTGCATCACATTTCATAATGGTTGGTTTAAACTTTAAAATCCAAGAGTTTGGGCAGAGCATGTGAATGCCAACAAAGGGGATGGAAAAAGAAAACATTCAATCAGAAAATGTATGATTTAGTTTAAAGTTCTCATAAATAACATGGAGGGGGCATGGGTTTGTCCTTTTAGACTACTGCAACATAGAAACCCCTTTATAAAGAGAAACTAAGGTTTATAACTTAATAAATAAATAAATACTGCATTATTGTAACACCTTGGTTAACTTATTTATCATTTCACTCCATCACATAACATGTTGGTTTTAAAAATAAGTTTGACATATGTCTATAGTAGTTATAATTAATGATAACATTATCAAATTTGTATACCTTTTTATTGAAGCATTAGAAAAGTTCCATTGGGGAGTACCATGGCCAAACATAATGACCCCACCATTAAGGGACCAATTTTACACACATACAGAGATGTGGCAAAATTTTGTAGGTGGAAAGAACATTGAAAATTGCCTTTACATGTTCAATGTATTAATGTCAATTGTTTGTCCCTTTTTTCCTTTAAAGATGGAAAGGCCAAGGAAGGAAGGAGCTATCAAACAAGATCAAAGATAGTGAAAGGGTGTCAAGTGCTAGGTCCAATAATCTGGGGTTGAGGCATATATGTTTTAATTACCATAATTGAAATCAACTTTGACTTTAGTAAATGAGTTACTTTTAACCACAAAAATAATGAAAGTTGGTTTTTTTCTTGAATGGATTAAGAATAGATAGCTAGCTGCATTAATATACTAAAGATAAATAATGGTAAATTATGTACCCATCTTAATTTGATAACAATATACTGAACTCGGTATTCTTGAAACTTCAAAATAAAGAGTTGGATACATGTTATCGTAAAAAGGTTATTTCCACGGGTAACTTGAAATTCTTTTGAGTGTGACCTTTCCGCAAGGAGCTTTGTGTTTCGATAAGTAGTTATTCTAACAACACTGTAAAAGTAGTAAGACCTTCTATTCTTGCTTTTCCTCTCATTCACCAATATCGTGTATGATATATGTATTTATCACTACAACATCGCACACATACATGGCATAATTACATCATGTACTTGAGTGAGGTTACTAATTTATTATCTTATTGTTGGAAGATTATCAACAAATTTTGAAAGTTAGCGCGGAAGATGACTCAAAAGAAATCACACACGAGACCTCAATGTTAAATCTTTATTAATCAACGAATGAGTAATGAATAATGTACAACTAGCGTCCCCCTCACCTCCTTTTATAGAGATGAAGGGGTACGAATCCTTATCCTAGTCTTACTACAAGTCTAATCATAATCTAATTATCGTAATACTTACCATAATAGAGTTAAGTACAATATAAAGAGTGGCGGAAGATATAAGGGGCATGGAGGGGTTCCTGCCCCCCCAAAAATCAAAAGCAGAACTAGTATACGTGTATATATTAAGTGGGTTTAAGACTAAAATATCTTGTATATTTGTTATTCGCCCCCTTTACATTTATATCGAATGATTTCGCCCCTCCAAATACGACTTTCAAGTTCTGCCACTACATAATATAACACTTACAATCATATCAATCTCATTACTTAAATAAGTAAGAATCACATAAAACTTAAATCTAAGACAAGATGTGGAAAAGTGTACGATCGTGTTAATCGCTAGCTTCAAACTTAGGTGAATTACAAAGTATGATGTGCTCACAATTAATTTGGTAGAAGTATGTGATTAACATGTTTATGTGCGTGTTTTATAAATAAACAAGAAAACAAGATCATCTTTATCTATTTGTACAACATATTTGCCTATTTTATACAATGGAGTCCCCTAAACAACTCTATATATACATAATAAATTATTTTAATTAACAGTAAAAAGTATAGGTATTAATCAAATCAAACATCAGGCGGCTTTCTATCTAAACCATTAAACATTATATAAAGTGGACCATTTAAGATTAGATACCTTAACCACCTCTCAATCTTAATGTTGACATCTTGATGATAAGATAAGCTGTATGTGTATTGATGTTTGACTCATTGCCTAATTGAGGGTGGATTTGACACTTTCTTCTTCTTTCTTATATAACAAACAACTTTTCTGTACTTGTAGTTTTTTAGGTCTGAGTCTGATCATACCAAAGATATTTTTTGTTCTTGGGCATTTAGAATGTTACTAGTACGAGTTATCATGTTTTGATAAACCCAATCGTTAACAAATATATAAATAGTTCGGCCTTATTTTTTCTCCCCCTTCAAAATGGTATGTGAACATAACAAAGAGTTTGTATATGAGGACTCAGTTTCTGTGTTTGGGCTTTAAAGGTTTATAGTTGTAACTTTTCACTAGCCCGATGACTCCTTAACCCATTACAATGGTCTTTGGGCCAGCCCAATAACCAACATAATACTATAATAGTGACATGTTTATAGTTCTACAGTTGACGAGTGACGACAGCTTCAAGTAACGTATCACGTATGCATTCAATAATAAACATTACACAGTATCACTTTACACATAAGTAGTGATTGACTAAAGTAAAAAAAATATCTTAAAATTTATTCACAGTTTCATTCGTATCGATTTTTCTCTTTGAAAAAGAAAACAATCTAACAATCGTATTATCAACATACGCATCTTACAATTCAAGTTTTAGGTTTAACGTTATTCTCAAGAACAATCACATTGTACAAAAATGTTTGTTTAGTTATCTTACGGATCTTGTGTGCAATAAGACTCGATGAATGATTGATTTTAAATTAAAAAAAAAAGAAGAAAACTAAAAAAATACTTTTAACAATGTTATTTTAACATGTTTCTTTTATGGAATTTAAAATCATTAAAAAATTTAAAATTTTAATAATGTAATTTTTTTTTGATGAATTTCCATTCAATTACAATTAACTTTTAAACCAAACATACTAATTATAAAATGAAATTAAAATTTCAAAGACACCGAATTTTATGACCCTCGAAGTACCAAATGACCATCTTATTATAAGAATGAGGGGCATGTAGTAATTTCTACAACCATGGGGGCATTATATGAAAAATAGTCCAGCTTTTTTATTTAGCAAAATGATGCTTCACTTTTTAGCTTTGTTAATTTCCTTTTTATGTAAAGAAAAAAAAAGATTAGAACATAATGGCCACATCATCAACATCGCCGTTGCCGCCGCAGACCAGCGGTGGAGTGGTGGCGGAGAGTCGAGGAATTCCGGCGGCTTCATTTGTGGAAGATGTACAAAGTTATTTAAATAAATTAGGTCTTGATGTTAACTCGACTCTCGCTTTCCTTCAAGAAAGGTATATTTTTTCCATTTTTAATAAATAATTCATTTTATTTAACTAAATTGTGTACACATTAATTTTACTTGTTCCATTTTTAATTATTTGTAGTAGTTTACGTTTGTTCCCTGCAATTAGGGTTTATCAGAGGTTTTACTTATTTTATGTAATTAAAAAAAAATCGGTAGTTATAATTTTTTGTTTTGTTTTATGACCAGTGATTTCATAATTAATGAATATATATTAGTAGTGATCATTTGTTTTAACTGTGGAATAAGACATTTACTGTTTAATAGTTATGTGTTTTTCTTAATCAAGTTAACTTGATTGGTTTTGAGGCACTTGTTATATTGTTCTATTAATTAAGGATCTAAAGGAAAAAGAAAGTTATATAAACTGGACTCGGCTTGATCCGAGGGTCTTCATTTGAATATTGAAATCATTGTGCAGAAGTTATATAGTACTTTGCCTAGTTTAGGGTTTAAGATTTGCATTATAGAGAAATGTTCCATTTTTGAGTTTTGTGTGTGGATTAACATTCTAAAAAAACTAAAATTTGAGTTTTGTGAGTTTATGGATGGAAAAATGTAGGGATTGTGAGTTAGACAAGTGATATTGGTAGGATAATTGCATGTATGTAAGAGATACACATGAGTAGTGAATATTAATTTGCACAGTAGTACTTACTCATTTTCTAATGCAACTATAATTATATACTGTCTTCAGCATATCTGGAAATAAACTATGAATTAAAACTCCACCTTCATCTTCATGCAACGTATCCTTCCAAACGATCTTCATGTGTTGCTCATTTTCTTCTTTTTTCCTTTCTGTTTATAGAGTCGTCATAATTGTTTTCCTTATTCTGTATTTTTGCAGACTTCAGCAATACAAAGTAGTTGAGATGAAACTTCTTGCTCAACAAAGGGATCTTCAGGTAGTTTTAATCTTAATCCCTGAATTAATTGTATATGTACGCCGGATATAGTTAATCTTCCCAAGTTATGTGTATGAATTGAGCATTAACTGTATTTGTGGATGCTTTTTTTTCCCTCATTACTCACACTCCAGTTTAGCTAGAATCAGAATAACTGTATCTTTTTCTTTTTCTGCTTACCAGGCAAAGATTCCTGACATTGAGAAGTGCTTGGATATAGTTTCTACTTTACAAGCTAAGAAGGGTACTGGTGAGGTTCGTCATTTTGTTGCAGTACATCTCTTTACAACTGATCTTGTGTTAGTAGTGAATCTCTTGTATAAACGATTTAATCATATATCTCTGGTATTGTAAAGTTTTTACATACATCATTAATATCATGTTAAAACTTGCTTGTGTTTAGAGAATAGTCCTTTATAGTTTGGTGTGAATCTAATATGTTGGGTTCTGCGTCTTTAATCACAGGCATTGCTTACTGATTTCGAAGTATCAGAAGGCATCTATTCTCGAGCTCGGATTGAGGATACTGATTCAGTATGCTTGTGGTTGGGAGCAAACATAATGCTTGAGTACTCTTTTGAAGAGGTACATGTATTGTTGCTAGACCTTTTCTAGTAAGTTAACCTTTCATTTACACTTGTGAAAAAGAGCTGAATCAATTCTATAAGTTTTTCATGTGCAGGCCACTTCTCTGCTGCAGAAGAACTTGGAAAATGCAAAATCCAGCTTAGAAGTTTTAGTTGCTGATTTACAATTCTTACGAGATCAAGTCACTATTACCCAGGTATCATTTTCTTGGAAATGCGGTGTTAACATAAATTTTATAGATTTATTCATATGAAAGAAGTCTACATTTTGACTTAATATTTCAAACCTCTGGCAAAACAGAATTTGAACTTTTGTATTGATAGGCTACTGACATTTTCTTTTTTGCCACACTCTATTGAAAAGTTAGTATAGTTGACTACCTGTCAATATATTTGTGAATTAGAATTTACAGTGATTGTAAGTTGCATCATAATGCATTAGTTTCTTTTGTTGTCAGAGTGTAGCTGTTCTTAGATCACCGTCTATATGCCATCAGTATTATAATCTTAGACACAAACTGCTCAAACAACAAGTGTTTCTTAATCCCAAATTCCCAATGAATAAGATGCCCGGTGGATATGAATAACTGCGATGTAAATCTTGAGATGATTTGGGGCATGCAGTATTCCTTTTGGCTATATAGTTATATAGTTTTTGGGAAGTGTAAAGTGTAGATGGTGTGTAGTAGATGTCGCGATTTTGACCCATTCATGTGTGTGTCGATTGCGGTTGTTTTATCTCAAACATGTCAAGTTGAAAGGGGAACAAGTCAAATGGGCCGAACTGGCTGAAAAGATTTATGTTATTAAAATATAGTCTTCTAAATCATTTTTTTAAGAGGTATATTATTATTATAACAATGTTTTTATGTAATCATAATTAACACATTAATTATTATTTATTTAAGAAAAAATAGACAAAGAAGTGTTTGCAGAATTGAGTTCAACCAACTAGATTCACAAATCTCACTCGTCCTAAAGATGACATGTTTCGATCCACGGTAGTTTTGATTCATTGCCCAACCCATCCGACCCTCCTACTTTGATAACTCTACATTTATTAGGAACATGAGGAGTGGAATTTAACAGATGTATTAGCTAGCATCATAAGCTTAACTGCTAATCTTACGATAAAAACCCTAGCGTAGTCTTGTCTTTACGTTTTTACAAGACATTTATGGTGAACATTTTTTTTTCTTTCTTTTATTTATTTATTTATCATGCAATCACTTTTGTAAATTAGGTTACAACTGCTCGGATGTACAACTGGGATGTTCATCAACGAAGAGTTAGACAAGCGTCAGCCTCCCAAGAGGCCAAAATTCCTGAGAAAGAACGGTGAATCACTTCTTTTCTACTACATTTTGTGTCTTTTAGCTTTTTTTTCTTTATGAGTTTTGATCTAATTTCACCTTCTTGATTAATGGTTTGTTGCTATGGATAAGGTATGTAGATTAATGTTCAGTTACTTCAAAAGGCTTTCCTATGTTTTTGAACTTCTAGAATTTGATCCATAAGTGACACAATAGACTTAAAAATACACAACACTGTCATATTGCACTTTCACTATTTTCATCTCATTCCTGGAATTTTGGGCTATGCTAAAGTAAGCCATTACAGCAAACTATGTATCATTTATGTTTTATGAAGTGTTCCACAAAGTTCAGGCCTGGTCTGGGTTTGACTTGGACCTTTAAAAGATTGGGCCTAAACGGTTAAAAAATGCGGAAAAAGTGTAGGCCTTAACGGAAAACCAAAAAAACTAGGCCTTTTGTGGCTTATTGTATCTTTCTATGTTAATGTTATTGAATACTAAATATTTGTTCTTTTAATTCATAAATACCGATACCAATTTTAACTTGTGACAAAAGTAATTCATGAAGAAGAAAAATATTAATACCGTTGAAGAACAAGATTCATGCTTTAGATGCGGAAAGTTCTTAGCGTCATCGCAAACTCAACATTAATCCGACATTATGAAAAGACATGTTTGAATGACTGAAAATCAACTAATTGAAGATTCTAGCATGTCGTATGTCTATTTATAAAATTCCAATTTTCGATTTTATTCTATAACTTTTATGTAAAATGTATGTTTGATACATTGTAGTTATTTTGATATATATTGATAAACATCATTTTATACAAGTATGATTCACAAAAATCTAGATACATTTTTTCTTTTTCTTTTTCGTTTATACTTAAGTGAAGAACCGAAAGACAACATACTGACAGCCAGTGCCGTCCCCAGATAAAGATTCCAATAAATTTTCGGGTAGCTTTTGGTCTTTCACATAAAAAAAGGTTGTAGACCTGTAAACGAATTTGCTATGTTAGATCCAATAAAGCCCAATGCCTGAAAGTTCGGTCTTTAGCTCAAAGCCAAAAAAAATCGATTCTCTTTTAAAATGTCTATACATACAATCAGTTTTCATTAATGAAATATATATATAGGGTGGGGATCAAGAGGGAAGCAAAAAAATTAGGGAATGAGGGAAGCAAATTTCAACTCTTGATTTCATCATAAATGAATTTTAAAAACCACAAATAATTTCAAAATTTAACATTCATCTCCTTCCTCAAAATTTAGAGTTTCTCTATAGATCATTCCCCTATATATATATATACAACGATTCTTTTTAAGAATGTCTTCACGTACAATCAGATTTCATGTATATGAAGACATTATTAAAAAGAATATGTTTTTTCCGGCTTTTGAGCTAAAGACCGGATTTTCCAGCATTGGGGCTTTATTGGATCGTTTCTGCAAATCAGCCTTCCATGCCTGGGCTCAGACTGGACCACTCTTTGATCGGGTTGGACCAGCTCAGGAGTACTTTATTTATTTATTTATTATTGTATCCTTCGTTATCTGGGCTTAGGCCTTGGCTCAAATTAAGGCTACATTCATTTGTGCACCTCTAAGCTAGGGGTTTAATGACTTTTTAGTGTAATCCTCTAAGCAGGGGTCAAGCTAATACTTGAACAGAACTATAGATGGTTTACCGGACCTGTTGAAAACATTTGAAGATTAAAGCATTGATACTTTATAGCTCGATAAAGTCTTTCTCTTATATCACTAGTTTTGTTGTTCTATTGATGCATGTTCACCTAGAATAATAAACGCAGCTGGGAGTTTAACATGTAACGACATACAGAACGTGTAACAACAAGCTGGTTTCATTTTTTACCAAGGGTTGGGTTGGATTTTGCGAATTTATAAACGTTTGATAAACTATGATATATACAGGAGGACATAGATAGACTAAAATTGAGTGGCAACTTTAGTTATAGTCTGTCATAAATATCGTCGGTACTTGTATGAAAATCAAAGGATTGATAAAGATCAGCAAAGAAATAACTATCAAGTATGATACATTGATCATTGATGTACACAAAAAGGACTCATGATAAAAACGGACCACTAATGGGACTTGCATAAAGCTCAGTGAAGGAGTATCTAACTGGACAAAGCCTAACAATGGGGACCACATTGCCTTTATGGGGGCTGGGTAACGTCTCCAAAAGGTACAGCAATTCCGATCTAAAGCTCAACGGATGTAATTGAGTTACGAGATTTTAAGTTATTCGTTTCATCCCTGGTTTTTTAGCAATCCCCCATAAAGGTAATAGACTAGCAACATCTAAAAGTTTATTCTTTTCGTTATTGGTTTTTCCTCCTTCGAATAGTGAAATTGTATCCGTTTTAAAGAAATAGGCTTATCTAAAAGCTTAAATATAACAAACTTAAAAGGTGTTAACCTATTAATCTGTCCGGCCATGATGTGTGAAAGAACACATGTTCAGTAAAAAGTAACTCTTTGGATAATATATGTAAGTGTTCAAGTCAAATTCAATGATGTAATCATGTGAAGATGCGTTTTTGAAAGTAACTCTTTGGTTGTTCTTAGTGTTATTCAATATGATTCATTTGCAGTTTTGCACAAAAGTTGTTAAGGTCGATGATATCAACCTTCGCTAGACACTGAACTCTTTAGGTCAATGCGGCTTCGATGTTGAGCCTGCGAGCTTGAGTTTGGAGTGTCTGATTTGCATAGTTCAATCTAAATCATCAGTAATTACCTTTTTAATAATCAAAGGTAGGGGTATAAGATTCATGTCACCCTATATGTCATCTTTCAAGACATTGAACAATGTGAGTTTCTTGGTATTAGAATACTATAAGTTTTGTCAAAAGAAGAAGATTATGTCAAGTGAAGTGACTCAAACTTTGACCTAGGCTTTTTAGGCCATGTTACCTCTTCCTATATGGCCCATGTTGGGTTCATGGTCAACAACCCCTAATATTGTCCCCTCTAAATTCGTATTTATAGTCAAATGCTTGCTTGTGTAGGTGGTATTGCACATATTTGCTACTATTAATTACTAAAAAACATTAAAACAAAGTTCTTTGTCTATTATTTCCATATATCTCACTTGATTGTAATTTCTTTTAATTTGGTTTGTATAAGTAACTGATGAGAATATTTGATAAATTCTTTGTTACTTTTCTAACACACATAATAGATTTGATTGACTACTCATATTTGTTCTATTTGTTTATGTGTTCTAGTATGATTAGTAGTAGGTTGTTGGGTTACAAGGAAAAGAAAGCACAGTCCATACTAATTACATCAATTTGATTATGTCAAGAACTCAGTTTGGTCAAAAGTAGTTATAGTCTTGAATAGAACCAAATAACAATTTGATCATATCTTCTTGTGTTTTATTTAAGAAAGGGCTGCGATGATCTTATTTTGGAAAGATGCAACGGTTTACTCATGATTGGGGGTTTTACAACGCTTTACTCATGGTGCAAATTTCATGTTTTTATATTGTTATTGCAATCAATTTAGGTATGGAACATAACCCCAAACTCTCAACAGAAAAAAGGTAGAGTAGGTTGGAGAATAATGAGCGTTGTGAATACGTCTATTGAGGCATGTATTCACGCGATTACTAAAGACGGGCGAGAGGGTGCTAGTCTTAAAGGATTATCATGGAAGAAAGTTGCGAAAGCTCTTATAGATAACCATAAATTTGAAGTTGATCGAGGCAAATAGAAAATCACTACGATTATATCAAGAACAAGTATACAACATGGTTATCACTGAAAACTAAGACCGGCAACATTTATGATGCATCCACTGACACCTTCAATCTATCGGATGAGGAATGGCAGTTACAAATTCGGGTCATTTATTTATTTGTAGACATTTTTGGTGTTATCGTAACCATACTATTATATACTAATCAGCTTTTAAATGCAGCGAAATAAAAACGTAAAATCATTGATGACTACAAGTCTACCATTTCCCGAGCTTTGTGCACAAATACGTGATGGAACTTTGGCCACGGGCACTAAAAGTTTTGGACCAATTTCAACTGCACCTATGCCAGTCGTTGAGCCCTCTGTCATTGTAGACGACATCGAGGTCCCAACTGTGCAGTCTTCAAAAGCTCCAAGTTCATCTCGTCAACCGGTTAAAAAGAAAAGAAAAACTAACCAACCAAAACAGGGTGTTGATGAAGAAATCTTGGATATTCTAAAACACTAGTTGGTAAGTAAATAAATCTGAACCACCTACTTTTTAAGATTGCCAAAACAAGTTGAATGACCTTGGGTGGGTTGAAGATGACCAATTTTCCAAAGTTTCACTTGCAATCTTTTGTGAGCCAAACGATTGCTATAGGGAAAGTTGGATGCAATTGAGACCGAAAAGGTGTGCTAATTGGGTTAAAATGATTGGACATAGCAAAGGTCTCATGGAGTAATACCCTTTTCCCGTGTTGGGGTTATTTTTGCAAGCATGTGGTTATTGAAACATGTATGATCTTGTTGTCTCTTTTATGTAGGAACTTGTAGTAAATTGGAAATGGCTTTTCTGTATGTACTTGTAGCCTACTGTTATGGTCATGGGCATATTCTGTAATTTAAACTTGCCTTTTTGAATGTAATCCTGTAAGGTATTGAACCCACAGTAGCACATTTCCACGTTGCTACTTTTGAATCCTCTCTTTGGTTTTATAAGTGTTGTGCAATGATATATTTCTATATGGGTGGGGGGATAAACGGAGAGGGTTTCAGTTGGATAACAATCATAGTTACAAATTTGGAGATATTTGAGGTATATGTTTTTTAGAGCAAATTGATAATGTTTATAAGTTCAAGATATCAAAAGATGGATGTTCCATTTGGTCTGAGTTTCAACTTTCAAGTGGTAATTGTGCAAGTCTGCTGTCTTTTTACTTGGTGGCATTATCTTGGACAAAATGGGTTTGTTATTGGGATCAATTTAAAGGTAAGTGATGATGAAGATGAAAGATGATATAGGTTATGATATTTATGTCATTATTATTCTGTATTTTTATTTGAGCATTTACTAATTTTATATTTTTTTATTCTTACGAACTTTTATCTAAAGCTGCTATTAAGATCATTTAATAATTAGTTATTTAACACTAACTCAAGATAAAAGGGTAAAATGGTCACTTACTGCTATGAAAACTTTTCATTCAAATGTAAAAAAAGAAACAAGATTTGTTTTTAAAGAACTTGTTGTAAACAGACAGATTTAGTCAAATAGATGTTATATCAAAACAACACTTAATACAAAAAAAAAAAAACCCTTTAGTCTAATACTAAAGCTTTATCTAAAACATTATGATTAATATGATTAGTATCATAACAAATATTAACAACAACAGCTCACAAAACTAAAATCAGATTAGGTGACGAACCTTTCCCTTTTCTTTGAGATAAGAGCTTTTCAAGTGGATCCCATATTTAATTAATTAAAACTAAATTAAATAATTATAAACAGTTTGACCTCCTAGCTTAGCTTTGACAAGGTCTTACACCTTGACATTCCCCATTAACTCCCCATTTATTTACTAAATTTACATATTTTAGATCACAAATATATGTGGGTGTCACATGATTTGATTACTTATATAGATTAAAATAATTAATAATTCTGCAATCTTGTAAAATAGTCAACAAATATTCCCAACACCATTAACAATGTTCCTGGCTCCAGATATTACAATATAATTTTATATTCAATGATCAAACAAGTTATTACATCTGCAAAAATAAAATATCATCGTCACTTGCATAAGTGTCTAATTTTGGACAAAAATAATTAAGTATTTTTATTCTTTCTATATTTGTACGTACCGATTATTCAATTCTTGCAAAATATAGCTTCTTTTTTTCTTGGCAATACAAAAAATTAGATCATCATACATGTATGGTTGTAGCACTATAGGGTATGATTGATGATCAAATGAATAGTTCTCTGAAGTTTCTTGAAAGAATGGAGAGTGCAAGTGTTCTTATTTTCTTGGATAATTCGTTCTCTTTACGATATCTTGAGTTATATTTTCGATAGATGGCAGACCCTCAACTCAACGTCTAAGAAACACAAACATCTTTCACAAGTGGTTTAGTATCTTTCGCCGTTGTATCATAAAGCAGTACTTATAGTATCATATATTTGTAGTTACATGGGTCATTAATCACAAAGCTTTTTCATTAATCGTCAAATACTAAAAGGTATTTTGTCTTTCTTCTCTTGCAAAAAGAACTTCACTAAAGCGTAATTAATTAATTAGTATAAGTTTTATATACATAATTGAGTATTATTAAATTACTAGTGTATTCATAAGGAATCAGATGGTACTAATTATAAGTGAAACATTTTTGTTTGATTAGTGATATCTGAAAAAAAAGTTAAAAACACAAAGCGGAGAGACGTACACGAAATACGAGGGAGATTTTGTCGTGACGTAGAGAAAGGGAGAGTTATTTCGATAACTGTGTTGACGCGTTAACGCAATAAAGCTGTTGACTTTGACATTCCACCCATGTGCCAACATATTTACATTTTCATATATTATTTTTATTTTTCCTACTTAAATACATTTTTAACAGCATTCATATTACATAAAGTTTTTAAAAGATATACCAATATCAATACCGATACCAATATATTATATAAGAAAGAAATTATAGTTTTATTCTTAACTTTTGTTTCGTATTCTATAAATTAGTTAAAGTACATCTTAAATGAGTTAGTAAATTTAGTATATTATTTTTAAAAATAAATATTTTTTTTAAGATATATTAAAAAAAAAAATAAACATTTATTCTAAGATGTACGAAGTAATTGATACAATGTTTCCATCCAAGGAATCGAAAACACTTCTATTTAAGTTGTTACACAAGATATATCGACTATTGGACATGCAATGTTTTAGTGTCATGCAACGTTTTCTTAACAATGTTACTATTTGTTTTGACCTACAAACTTTCCTCATTTAATTTGATAATATTTATATTGAGAAAATATGTATTCCACGACTATCTTGTATCGTTTGATTTTCAAGATTTTACGCTCTTTGTTTTATATAAATTGCCTCCTAATATGTTTTGTTTGAATTAAAATAAGTTGGTTATATGTAAGTTTTATCCTTATATTAAAGATAAGTTTGATTGAATTTATTTAAAAAATAAATGATTTAGGGTAGTAAATAAGGGTAAAACGGAGAGTCTAATGATTTTAAATAGTTACTTTTTGCGAATGAACATTTACTTTGTGACATATTTAGATAGTAACGTTGACATTTATATTAGGACGAATGGAGTATGTCATTTTTTAGCAGGGTGATGTTAAATGTGGTTAAAATAATAATAAATCTAAACACGTATATGAGCATATAGTTTTTGACACATATATTATGTTTACTCTCTCTTATTTGATTCACCAATCACTTTAACACTCGTATAAAATTATATATTTTTTGATGTGTGTAAAGCATTTTAAATCTTAATGATTTATTGATAGTACGTAAGCGTTCGAATGCTTGTTAGGCATTGATGCGCAGCACGTAATCATTGCAAAAGTAAACAAATACGAGTAATATAAATTTTAGTTAGAATTACTTGTTATTTAGTTAAGCAATTTACTCTCCACATAAAAGACAACTCTCATTCGTACGTGGTCTTATAGTAAATTTAAATCGTTTAATTTACTCTAAGCACCACAAAACTCCGTACTATAGTTACAACAACATAACGATTTCATAAGTTGAAACCAAAATTTGGAACTAGTAACAGAGTTTAATACACTACTTGATAACTTATGTTGAATGATAATAGCGAAGAAGTCCATACTAGTTCATTAAGTTTGTTGAATTAAACCACCAAAATTTAAACGCTTAGTCTACTTAATTAAACGCATATATATCAACACTAGAGTTCATTTCGAGTGTTGATATATATGCGTTTAATTCAACACTATAAGAAGCAACTAGAATATTGAAGAGTTGAAGATTACCACACACTAAACTTCAATTCAACCGAGGATTAACTAGAACACCAATTCATTGATCATAAAAATTTGGAATCAAGTCTGAGCTAAGACATTTATTATCATTGCAGTTTTAGCCAACGAGTTATTTGCTAGGTTAATCACTTGCTTTAGTAGATAAACTGATATTTTCATCATTATCGACAATTTAGGATTTTAAACCAACAAACCAAATAGAAGTAGTACTATGTATTTGTAAGTTCAATAATTCGATTAGTACATTTGCAAACATCTTGTGTTAGCATATAGATTAAACTAAACCCTTTAAAACCTAGTGTCTTAATCACATAAGCGATCCTTACAAAATAGTAACTTTTTATGCATGAACAATGATTTTTCTATAAAAGAGAAAACAACACAATTTTTGGGAACCAACTAATAAGTTTTCATGAAGAACTTTAAGATTAAGGAATCAAACTTTAAAGAGAGCAAAAAGAACAATAACATTTTTTAAAGGTTTTAATATTAAAAAGGGTTTTAAAAACCAATGCACTTGAAAGGAAGTGAATAATGTTTCTTAATTTAAATTTAAACTACCCTCCCCGTCTCACAAAAATTATCCTGCAACATTAGTTGTTTGAATAAAGATAGATCGGATAAATGTCAGTTTTGCCTTTTATATTTAAGATAAATTTGACTAAATTTACTTAAGAAATAAGGAGTTTAATAATTTTTAATAATTAGTTTTTATAACTAGATATATTTTAAAAAAAAATATAAATAATAATACAAGTATTTATTTTTAAACTAATAAAGTATTTTTAAACAACACTCATATTTGTACTAAAATTTAAGTTAATATCATTATTATATCACTAATTAGAATATATTCATTTTAAAATAAAGAAAATAAGCGTTCATTCGTTAAATAATTTGAATTTAAATTAAAGAACCTTTACGGTATTAGTTATCAGAACCCTGATGAAAATGGGTAGCCGCAATCATCGGTGTAGTGTTTTCATTACATGTACAGAGTTCAAGGAGGGAAATGAAAAGGTCAACGTGTGCACATACACAACTGACCAAGTCCAACCTTCATCCTAATTATTCCCCACTTTTTTATACTTTAAAAATTATCTAGTCAAATTAATTATTCACTTTCAAAAATAAATAAATATAATTAGCTGAAATTTTGATAATACTTATTTTTTATGTATGTCATAAAATTATGAATGGAAATAATAATAAAACTATTATCTAACACAAAAATATATTATAATAATTATATTCTTAAAGTATATATTTTTTATATATTTAGACAATAAATTTAAGACGGAAGAAGTAATATCTACAAAATGATGTTGTATAAAGCACAAACAAATCACATTATTTAAGTATTTTTCTCTTTTATTTATCTCTCTATACAGTATTAGTCTATGTCATTCTGTAAATTTCTTTTAGTAAATTTTTTACAATCCTATTATTTTCCTTATTCTATATTTATGCCATCAATTTAATAATTTTGTTCTAGAAAGTGGATTGTCCTTCACTTTTATATAAATGTAAAAGGAAAGGATGATTTCTTTGTTCATAAATAAGTATATATATAACTGTCACATGCTTTATAAGAAATATTCGAGTATATAAGCTTATAAACTTTTCGATTATAGTCACACATCCAGTAAAAGTATAAACAAAATAATAATTTGACATTTTGATGAAGACCATTTGTACATTCTATAGACACTTATTTTGTTCAAAATTCAAGAGAAATTTTTGAAAAATCAACACATATAATGCACATGAAGAAAAAAGTTTGGATTAAACTTAAATAGTGTTTCAAATATATATATATATAATATATATATATAAAATCCCAGCTTTCTTTCACTTTGCTTCACCTTTATAGTTCTTAATAAGTGGAGATGAAGACACTAGTTGAGACGACAATAGGCGACCATAGGATATTGGGCAACGATGTTTAATTAGGTGTACGTGTATGGCAGTGATGATGTCAGTCTGGATTGCCGTTTATTAGAGTGGAAGGAGGAAGGGTAGAGAAGATAACATTAGACCTCGAATATAAATATTTGGAGCTCCGAATGTCTAGTTCTTTTCCAATTAAACAACGTATTATTATTTTAAGCTTTCGATTTGTTTTCAATCTCATCATAATAGGTTTAGACTTTAATGACGGTTTAGCATATTTTTTTAAGACTGTTAAAACTGAAAATCTTTAAACTACTTTCAATAATTTCCATCCTACATAGATTATTTATTATCACAATATCCTATCTTCCGTCACCGGGATTGAAGAGTCCTTATGTATTTTTGGTGATATTATTATATATATAGTTACAAAACTAAGATGGGCAGTTACTAAAGTTTTAACAAAAATATTATGAGTTTATATAAAGTTAGCCATATATACCTTGAAAGCAACAATGTTACCAAAAGAACCCCGTATTGATTCGTAAGAATCTTGATGGTTTTGTTCGTTAGTGCTTGTTTCTTATTGTTGAAAGAATAATGTTGTTACAATCCAAAATGAAACATGTAAACTTGTAAAAGGATTTGCTGTGTAGTATATTTGTATATTATATATATGTTTATATTTACTGGTAAAATTCAAGGGCTTTTAGGTAAGTCAATTCATTCTTGAAGATTTGAAATGTAAAGTCCAGAAGCTTAGGAGCTAAAGTGTAAATTGTGTTAGAAGAAAATATTAATAGCTTTTTTATACATGTATATTGTATAATTATCATCATCATTTTTAGTATTTTTATCATCAATCTCTCTCGATCGATCTGTTCATGCACTTGATCTTATTCTTGTATTAGTCATTCAATTTGTATTGAATGTTTAGATTGGGTGAATGTGAGAGTTTTCTTTAGATGAGATTTTGTAACTTATTTTTGGGTGATTAAACCTAGTTATGTTTTGATGTAGTTTAATAAAAGTGAGTTATGATATTCTCTGTGTTGATCTACCATTTTTAGCATGCTACCAGAGTTTATAGGCTTTGGTTGATCTTCGATTTGATTTTCTACAGTGAACTCCTAATTTAGGGTTTCTAAGTTAAATCACTTAAACTTGATTTAATGTTTTCTGAAAATAGCAACCAAACTAGCTCAGTACTCAATGATGAGAAGGAGGCCACTCAAGGTGATGACAATGATCCACATCCTACCAAGAACTTAAATGAGTCTACTAGTTTGGAAGGGATAACAACAACACCTAATGATGAGTTATTAGAGCCATTGGCTCCTAATGGTCAACATTTTGAAACGTAAACTCTAAGAGTATTCTAAGGAGATCTTCCAAAAAAGTTATTGTTCCTAAGAAATTAAATGATATTTTTGAGGCAAGATGAAATATGTGTTAGAAAAGGTTGTTAACTACTCTCATTTGTCTAAAGAAATTTTTGCTAATTAGGTGAGATTTTGTATCTTATTTTTAGGTAATTAAACATGATTCTGTTTAGTGCAGTTTAATAAAAGTAAGTTCTAATATTTTTATGTTGATCTACCATTTTTAACACTTATCTATTATAATTCAAAGTTCAATTTAATTTAATTTAATTTAATAATACTATCACTTTTAATTAGCGCGTTTTCAAAAATACAAACAACCGTCAAGTGTATAGAATTTGCAAAGAGCATAAATTTATTTATTCAATCGCATAATGTACATTCACAGTTTACTAACATAATTGCAACATTGTCTGACATTCACTGCAGACATTTTATAAAGGGATAATCTGATTGCACCCTCTGTGTGTGTACAAAGAAACGTGCATGAGAGAGAGATAGATGCTTACTCTAACACCCTTTATAAATAATATGATTCGTTAAATTCACTCCCTTTATAAATAATAAGATTCGTTAAATTCACTCTATTAATACATGGATATAACACATGATATACATATTTTTAATATGTACACTACATTTTACAATATGTATGTCATTTTTATTATGTAAAAATCATATTATATGCACATATTTATAGTATCATATGATTACACGCACATAGCAGCGGATGTTCTTTTAATACCTATAGACTAAGGATCTTAGTAAAAATTCGATTAAGGTTATATAGCTTCTTATTATTAAAATTCGATTTATATGATCAAATATTTATTATGTTTTGTTTATATAAAATTTAAATTTATTAGTGTAAAGGGTGCAAGTTTATTGTTAGAAACTTGTAATTTTGTAAAGTTTTTATTTTATAAAGTGTAATTAATAAAGTATAACAAAATCTTTATTGAAAAATTCAAAGAAATTATTCGATATATTAGCAAAGAATTAGGAAAAATACAAAGAGATTATGTTATTCTTTCAGAAGTGAAAAGAGACCAAATAATTACGTTATATTTAGAATCGGATTAAACAAACAGACACATCTACCGCAAACATACGCACTTTTTAGTCAACAAACACCTACGTTGGTAAAAACCTTTTCGTTTTGGCAAGGAAAAGCGAGTAAAATAGTTCGTGTACCAACTAGGCCACTAGGGGGCTATGACCCTTAAACCCCCGCAAGGAGATTTGAACGTTTGACTCCTAATATTATCGTGTTGACTTCAAGTTAGATTAATTAACATTTGAAAACGCATTATATAATTAACTGTTTTTTATTTTTTCTTTTGTTAAGTGGACCAATGAAATCTTGGACACCATGTCTAAAGCTTAAAAAAGTAATTGCTTAATTTGGCACCGTTTCTTTTTGGTTTTACTAAATGGCATGTGCAATGTTTATGTTGCACAAATTTGGACAAACCCATATCGATAAGGACCATCCTCTGACAAGATCATTCCTAAAATACAATAATTAATAGTGTAATGATACTCTAACTTAAGACAATGTTTCTACTAGATATACATGAAATTATTTTTTGCTAGTTTATGATTGTTATAAAATATTAGTAAAATTATGATTATAAATACTTTTCCTGTTGTACTATATCACTATATAGTTTGTGGAGGTGATAAAATTGAGATATTTAAATAGAAATGTTGAAAAGAGGTATAAATCGAACAAGAATCATAAAAGATACTAGAATTGATTTTTGTAGTTTCAAAGAAAGAAATAATCAAAAAATAAAATCGGTGAAATCTTCACTACAACGCTCCGAATTTCAACTTAGACTAATAAAATAATGCTCATTTAATCTGATGAACCTAATACTACTCTCGCCTAAACGCGCTTAACTACAGAGTTCTCTTAGAATCTGCAGTGCTTGTGGCCTCAAGACGCATTATGTCTGATAAGGGTAAGATATTACTTATGAACCCAACATCTCTTACGTCAACGGCTGTTGTGAGATATGCATAAAGTATGTGTTACAAACACCCCTCCTTGAGACTTATCATCATCGATGAGGTTTGCCACACATCCCGAACGACACATAAGTTGTTCTGATACCACTTTGTAACATTCTGCATACTACGACCATAGTATTGTTCGCTTTGCCCGCATGCGCACAACTTTATTTTAGAATGGCATGGTGAAGACTTCTCAAGAGGTGACACATCCTAGTACTACTTTCGCCTAAGCACTTTTAACTACATGATTCTTGTAGGATTTGCAATGTTTGTGATCTCAAATGTCATATAGTTGTTATATACGAGATGTTACGATACATAATCGTATGAACTATGGTTTCAAACTAAGAGAAAAGTTATGACAAAAATTATGAAATAAAAATACAAACTTTTTTATTATTTTCTTCATTAAAACTATTCACTTCAACCCAAATACACCCTGAAGAACTTGAAGTAAAGTCGGTTACACTAAATACCTCCTTTTCACACTTAAGACATGCACATTAGAAAATAGAAATAAATACAAAACGAGTCTAACTCTAAATTTATTCCAAGTCAGATTGAACTTCATATAAAACTTTCATTAAGCTTTTTTTTATCAAATGTAAGTGCATTAAGACTCGTAGATCATGATACTGACATTTTAATACAATGTCTTGTTATTAGAAAGTGTTTAAATATAAAATTATACTCTCTTCGTTTCATAATAAGAGTTTACTTTTTCTTTTTAATTTGTCCCAAAATAAATGTTCACTTTTAAAAGTAGTAATTAACTTTACTATTTTATCTTTTCTCAAAACTGATATATGGGAATTTGTACAAAAAGCAAGGGTAAAAGAGTCATCTTCACTATCAGACGAAATCTTCACTATCAGACAAAGTAATTTTTTAAACTATGTACAAAATGATACTGAACATTTAATTTGGGACGGAGATACTAATAAATAACAAATGTTTTCTACCTAATGAGAAAAGAATATGAGTAGGTTCATTAAAGCTGCGTTTTTACGGTTGATATTTGTTGTTAAGAATAATACCGACGAATCATCACCAGAGACTCCGACCCGATTGCCGCGGTCTATGTTTTGTTTGATGCCGAATCTATAATTACATCGGTCACCGACATTTAAGCATCGAAGTCCACGCGCGTGGTCCGGCACGTGGCTACCACCGTACGCTATATTTACATAATACCTTTTAGCTTTTTACATTTATCGTCCATATATACTTTAACAATTAAAACTGGTAAAATGTATAATAAATCGCAAACATATTATATTCCGTGGATCTTTGGGAATTGCAATGTGCATTATTGGTCCCTCTTTGGTCGTAATCTTGGTCACAAAGTAAACCATGGTCAATTTCTTGATAAAGTTTGAGTTTTAAATAATTTAAAAACAACTAATTGGAATATTGTAAGCCACAACTAACCAGCCAAACTTCATTATCATATTCAAGAATTCAATCAATGCAAATTGGACTCTAAAATTGTTTAGTTTGAAATTTATATAATAATAATAGTATATATGTATTTGTATTAGGTAAAATAAGAACAAGTCAAACATGACTATAATATTACTATCTTCTTGATATTAATAATTAAATGGGATCTTTGTATTTTATTCAAATATAATGTTACAGTTCTCTATTAACTCTTTCGATATTATTTTTCATTAAATAAAATAAAAATACTATGACCAAAGAGCTTTTCGTTTACCGATATGTGAACATGGATCAATTAGTTGTCACCTACAGAACAAGGGGTACGTAAATACGGCGAGTCTAGTATATACGGTGTGGCGTGAGCTGTTGAGGTTGCTGATATTTAATTAGTTAAACTTAATTAAGTTTGTATGGAGCTCATTTAATTTATTTGATGTGTTGATAATACGAAAAGGTGTTACACTCCATAGAGTCTCAATCCACATAAATTGTGGAATTGGATGTGTGTTTGAGTTTGACCGAAAAATGGAAATTATGTCATAAAGTGTTTATCGAACCTATATTTCCAAAAGGCCAAATTTGTCAAATAAACTATGGTTTGATGTTACACCTATTCCAAAACAATTGTTTGTTTCTTTGCCCTTATTAATTGCTTCTAGATGATATGGAAATTCAACTCAACAACAGTCTTTTTTGGAATTTTTCCCCTTTTCAGGGTTGCTATAAAAGAACAAATATGTACATAATGTAGAATATGGCCAGTAGAACAAATATCTTCACATAATTATAGCTTAAACAACTAATGTAACCGTTAAAGAAAATGTCTACAAACAAAACACTACACAAGTAGTTATACAAGAAAACGATTGAAATTATATATGTATATATTACTCAAGAGAAATGCTACAAGGTAGATTTCAATATTGTTTAACATTTACTATGAGTATATTTTATTTTTTAATTAAACGTGGATTTCTAGACTTAAGTTTCTAAACTTTAGTTGAATTAAATATCAACTATGAAAATTCCCTTTTAATAATGTTTTTTTCTTATCTAAAAGTAAAAATAAAATGTAATTGATTTAAAAGGTAAAATTGAAAGGTAAAAATAAAATGTGACTGATTTGATGAAAAGTAAAAAATATGAGTTAAAAAGCGAAACGGAAATAGTTAAATCACGCCGATAATATGTGGGAAGCAAACATGGTTGTAGAAGATGATGACGAGGAATTGACACCAACAAATGACCCCATGTCAGACGGTAGGACCACACGTGCCAATTCTTTCTTGTTTCACACGCTTCCTTCTGTAGCAATAATCACTATCTTTTCATGGAAGATTTCATCTTTTTGTTTAAAGTTTTATGGACATATTTGACGTATTTAACTCTACTGGCTAACGGGTCTATAAATGTTTCTATTTTTATAAGTAACATCAATAATAGTCTTTTAAACATTAGAAGTTTATATGCAGTAATAATTAATAAATATATTTTGCGAAGTAAATAAAAAAGTCAGACGACAATATCGATCAGGCATCTGAACATTTGAAACATACACAACAACGCCAGTATCCCTTTGTATTTTTGTTTGTTAAAAATAGATTAATTAATCAAATACAAATAAATTGAAGTATATATAACGGCGGAGTAATTTTGTATTTTACTTAACCAAAACAATCTTATAATACGGGTTCACATGAGAGTTTAAATGAGTATATATTCTTTTTAGAATATTTCTTTTTTAGAATGAGATAATTAATATAAGAGTTTATTTGGTAAAATCTTATTATTTTTTACGTTTTTTAAAATTAAATATCTAAAAAATAGTAAGTTAAAAAATTATAAAAACTAGCGTTTTCTTTTTTCTTCGATTAAACATCTCAAAAGGTGTACTTTTGACGAACTTTTTTTTTTTCAATTTTGGTGAATGTTAAAAATAGCTATGACATGTGATACCGGCTAATATTACAAGTGTTGTCAGCGACTATTACATGTGTTACCAGTTTTCAATACCTACCATAAAAGAAAGAAAAAGTTTGTTGAAAATGTGTTATGTGAGATGTCCGAACAAAGAGAAAAAATGTTGATTTTTAAGATATTTAATTTTTAAAAATTAAATATTTTATTATTTTAACGAAAATAAATTGAGATATATTCTCCAATAGTTTATATGATTTGATACATGTTTTCAGCTTCATCATATTCAAGAAAATAACTTCAAATATCAAAAACTAAAAGTTACGTAACCTTTAATTATTTGTCATGAGTTGTAATTAATTAAGCATAATATATACGAGTGTATTTTTTTGGGAGAATTATATGTATATCCAATTTAAATTGGATAATTATATATTTTTAAAAAATATAAGTGTTTAATGTATAATGTATAATAATTTTAAAGTATATTTGAAAAAATATGTAATAAATTGAATGTATATATAATTGCCTATTTTTTCCTAATACGTACCGGTTAATATAGATTCATAACCAGCCAAACTTTATACACTCCTATGCATGAGCATACTTCTAAGCCATGCATATTTATTTTGTTTAGGTTACATTCCATGTGCTCAATATATTTCGTCCGTGTTTGAAATAAATTATAGTGAAAAATAGAGATCAATGGTTCATACCAAAAGTACGAGGAACTTGTTTTTTTTTTTTCAAAAAGATAAAAAGGTTAAACAAAGTATAAGCTGACATTATTTAGATGTCTTTTTATGTTACACTTTTTTTTTTTTTTTTCTTTTGCTGATATCTTTATTACTCGAAAAAAAAAACTGAAAATATTATCTAATTACAATATCAACAACACTACGATATAAGGTTAATCTTTAATTTGGACCTAAATGAATAAATGATCGAGGTAGTTTATACTTATACCTATTAGTTAATAGATAAATATATTATTATATTTTGTAAAAATTTTCAAATAAGCTGTTAGATTATTAATCTGTTTAATTGAATTATTGAACTATTATCATATCTAAATTAGACCTTTTTACGTTGTAATATTTATAAGGTAACTAAATTGATCTGGATGTTAATATGTATAAGTTAAGTAACTTACATATCGCAATTTATCAAATTTAGTAATTCAATCAAATAAATTAATAGTCTAGCAATTTATTATAATTTTTTAAAATAGAATAATATATTTGTATATTAATCCTCTACTTATTTCCCTTTGAACATGTTTTCAAACATTCTATCACGCATCTTCTAGGCCTCTAAGGATCTTAATTTAATTTTCCTGAAAACATACTATTTACTTTTATAATTTAATTAATTATCTGTTAGTAGTAAATGGAGTAGTAACTATTGTTGTAAATTGTAAAGCAATTACGGCCGGAGTATAAGATTGAATAGTTGTTACCTTTGTATATGTTCCGCATTATACGACTCTTTTGGCCATCTATTCCGAAAGATCCATTTAACACATCTCATTCACACATACTCCGTATTAATTAGGTGTTCGTACTTTAGGCCTTTTTTTTTCTTTCTTATCAACATGCGTGCTCTAACAAGTTTACATATATATTTAAAAATTGAATTCCAAATTTAGATGTTTCAACTAAAAAAAAAGTAACTGAACCTCTAACGGCCCTATCGATTGGTTATACTGTCAACATGAGAGAGATAAATCGCATAACATACAGTTAAAGGAACATGGGGACAAAGATTGAACATGTAACCTCTGCCTTTATATTGCATGTTCCCCATTACTAGACTATCATCACGAGATAAATGTTCAACGAGAGATTATCAATCTTGAGTTTTTTAAACAACTAACTTAAACAACTCACTCACTTTGAGCTCCCACATGGCTTGCCTCACACGCTTTCCTTATTGGGTTCAACCATTCCCCATATGGATAAACCCTAGACGGGAAGGGGATCCCAGACAACAACACACTCATATTGGATAGAGCATACATACTCTCCTCTCCAAAACCTCATCTTCTTAAATGGGTGCTCAAATCACTCTTTACCATCCCCGATGAGCTTAATCTCGATCGATGTTACAACATTTATGTAAAGCAAAGAAGCGGTTCCCCACACAAATTGCACTCGAGTTAAAATATGTTTGATCAAATGACGTCATCCATGAGACCGACAACAATAGGTCTAGTGGTCTTGTCACCAATCAAAATGTTGGTCCAGATGTGACTCTAATACGTAAGTTTCTGTTCATATCTTCATAACCCTTAAATTATAGAAAACACGTTAATGTGGGTGACATTGCCTTGGTCTCAAATTTATTAAGTGTAATGAAAATGGTGGTTCCCACACTCACATAGCAAAAGAGAAGAAATGTTTAATGACTCAAATTTACGTAATGAGTACCGAGCTCTTCAGCTAAGCTTAAAATTGAGCTCTTCAGCTCAGCTCGCTATTGACCTTTTCATTAAATGAGCTCTTCAGCTCATCTTTTCAGCAATGAGGCTTTTAGCAAGTATTGAGCTCCTTAACTTAGCTATTCGTTATTGAGCTCTTTAGCTCAGCTTTTTAGCAATGAGATTTCCAGTTCATCTCTCCAGCAATGAGCTCTTCATCTCATATCTTTAGGCTTGAACTTTATTCGCTAAGCCCTTAATGTGGTATCAACTTAGTATTTAATTTCAACACCATTAAAATATTTTAGTAGCAATGTAATGGGGGCTATCTTGGTACAATGATGATCTAAATAATCAACATTTTCCCGCGAGGACGTGTTTCCCTTGAAATGAGCGGTTGCACACCGTAAAACCTTTCAAAATGTCAGCTAGGCTCACATGTACAAAATAATCAGCTTTTTCCGCTAGAACGTGTTTCCCTTGCGATGAGCGGCTGCACACAGTAAAACCTTTCAAAAGGTTGGTTAGGCACATATATATAAAAGAACCATCTTTCCGCAAGGACGTGTTTCCCTTGCGCTGAGCGGTTGCATACCGTAAAACCTTTAAAATTCGATTAGGCTCATATAAATAATCGCATAACAGATTGAAAACTCGATGCTTATGTTTATAAAGCCATTTTTTAAATGCAACCGCGATGCACTTCGGCTCATGGCCATAAAGGCCAGCTAAGCCCAAATATGTCGCGGAACTGATGCCATAAGGGAATTTTTTTCTAGCTTCCCGAAGAACTAATTTAGGTTACCAGGATGTGACTGAGAACATATTGATTGCGTCGAGGTGCACCTCGTCCACACACCAACTCATAATGTATTCTAGACATCTATACTTGTCATGATTTAAAATAAAATAAAAACCGATTAATATCAAACTAAAAGACATGATCCCAGCTGAAAGCTGACGTTAATAGATGTGAATAAATACCGTCGTGGCGCGTGGAGAAGCCTTGATCTCGGTTGAGTGCTGACACGATCAGGCCCGAATTAATCCTGCACGACACAATGATAAGTTCAATATGATGCTTGAAAAGTTATCGTACTGAACTGGGGTGAGTGGCGATGTACTATCCGTCCACCTTTCCAAATTATTTTGCAAGAAACATCTGTTACGTTTTTGTTGGTTGACTATATCACAAGTACCTTGGTTGACCATTTTGCAGTCCCTTTGGTAGATCTCCATGTCAAAGCTTTGGCCTTATCTCTACTCGGAAACTTGTCTTGGAGCCTTACTCGTCTCAGAAACTAATCTTAGAGCCCTGCTCGGACTCTACTTGTTTAGAACCCTGCTCGTCTTAGCAGCTTGTCTTGGAGCCCTGCTCGTTCGGATCCCTGGTTGTTTCGACAACCTGTCTTGGAGCCCTGCTCATACTCTTGTTGTTCGATCATTTCACAGGTTGTTACGGATGACATCTTTGTCAAGCTATTGGCATTAGCATATTCAATAGTTCAACACGACATGTATGAACTTTAGATAATGAACTAGGGGGACTTGATGGCGTACCTCCACTATGGGCTCCTACATGGCTTGGCCCATGGGCTTTCTTTATTGGGCTAAATCTTTCCCCATATATAAAGGGATAAACCCTAGATGGGAAGGGGATTCCAGACAACAACACGCACAAACTGGATAAAGTTTCCATGCTCTCCTCTCCAAAACTCCATCTTCTTAGATGGGTGTTCCAATCACTCTTTACCACTCTCGATGAGCTTAAACTGGATATAGATTATAATATTTGTGTAAATTAAAGAAGTAGTTTCCAATATAAAGCGCACTCGAATTAAAATATGTTTAATAATCAAGCATGCTAGATAAAATGTTATAAACATCTAATTATTTTTATTATATAATTATGTCTTAGGATAACAAATTAAAATATAATTAAAGTTTCTTTTAGACAAATTACATGAAATATGAATTTACATCCATTTTCATTAGTAATTTACAACCAGTAAACAAGATATTTTTGATCATTGAGGGCTTTTTTTACCTTTTAGTTTTTGCATGCAGACGAGCAAAAACTTTTGACCCGGCCACGTGTAACCGGAAGTTGGTTTATACAAAACCGGTACCCGGTCGACAACCCCGCGTAAGAAAACGTGGACTAATTATCCTCCTTTTATTGGGTTGCATACTCGCTACCACCCATCCCACCGGCAATCACCCGTCAAACACAAATACTACTACTCCCTTCACACTTGAAACGTTTCATCTAATATTTCTACTTTCTAACCTTTTAAAATACAAAACTTGTACTATTTATTACTTTATATTTCATGGGTCCTTTTTGACTATGTTAAAAGACAAATATTTGGAGACAACACCTACTCTTTATTCAAAATGATATGAAAAATAAATTAAAATAACACAAACAGATCCAACTTTGTGTTTGTTCCCTCCTATGCAACTTGTAATTGAGTTTATATGTGTTTGGTCATGCATGATATGTACGGCATATATAAGGCCATATAAGTCGAGCTAGTAACACTGCATCTACTATTTATTTAACAATTAATTTATCGGCACACCCAATCATATTACTTCAACACCATAAAAAGATATTTTGCATGATAAATTCATAGTATTGATTAAAGTCATGCATAAAAAGATATCCGAACTATATTATATACATGATGGTTTAGTTTATATGTTTTTTTATGTACAATGAATGATGTATTTTTCATCTGATTTTGGATTAGTTTTTTCTTAGCATTTTGCTCAGAAACTTGGTGGGTTTTTTTCATACTTCACTTTTGTTTGATTTTATCTTTGTTATTTACACTCCCTGTTCAGGTGAAATAACTTATCTTCTTATTTTATTATTTTGTTGTTAACGTATATTGATTATACTACTATTTTAGCTACTGCTTGTTTGGATTATGTGCTTTTCATGCATGATCTTTATTAAAATATTAGGTATGACATGGATGTGTAACTTGGTTTGTTTTTGTATCGTCTTACTTACAAAGTAAGTTATGACGATACAAAATAGAAGTTTTCGCAGGTGGGGATGTTAAAATGTTATTTATAATCCAAATATTTATGGAACCTAAAATGCAAGTTAAGTTCTTACCTATTAATGTACTTGTATTAGATTCATTTTTGTGTACAGGTATTATTCTTGCCAGAACTAAAAGCTCGGGGTTCATTTGGTACAAGGTAAGAAATGTAAGTGTTTATTTTATACTAGTTCTGCAAATTGTACAAGTTTAGTGCATGTGCTTTAAATATGGAGACTTCAGGGATTAGTGTTGTAATTTATTTTAGTTGAAAAACATATAAACAATTTTTTGTATTTTACATCTCATATATGAGATGTTTTTCTGTTTTGGTAATTTGTTTTCTCTCTGATGAGTAGACCTTCATTTGGTTTGTGTTCTTGCATCTTTTATAAATCATCCATCCAAAGATGATTATTCAGAGTAGGTATTTGGAGAGGTTTCTGTGGTGAGTTTTTGTGGTCTTGTTTTTGAGAGTGATTTCCGGTTATATTTGTGTGCAGTTATACAAAATATTTTGTATTTCAAAATGGTATCACTTATTCAAGACGAAAAGTAAAGCCTATTGAGATTTGGATGAAGTAAATATGGAGGGTTGTGTAAGTATATTTTGAAAGAGTAGTAGGGTTATATATTAGTATAGGTTAACAACATTTTGAAACTTTCATGGATTTCTTGATGTTGTAAATGTTCAGCTAGTCTTTTGGTTTGTGATTTTTGGCTAAAACGATATTATGAAAGTTGTTTGGCGTAAGGGCTGTAAATTTCATCAACACTAATGTAAATGTGGTTGACTTATTTTGTATTTAGAAAGATCCAGATCTATTTTGGTGTCATGATATCTTATTTTGTTTTTTTACATTAGCTATTGTTTATGTTTATTGTTTGAGAATTGAGATGTGAGGTGACAGTATCTTTGTTCTGGTCTCATACAATTGATGTGGTCATGAATTTTGTTTTGAGCATTAATCGTTATCATGGAAGGATAACTTTATCATTATTTACACTTTTGCTAAAAGAATATTAATAAGTAATATTGTTGTATATTTTATCAATAAAGCGATAGTTTTGTCATCGATTTAGAAATCTCTTTTGAACATTTTAACAAAAACTGTTTACCAAATGCATTATGAGATTTTAAATCCCTCATAATTTTGAATTCCGGGATTTCAAATACACGAATCAAAAGCCACCTAAAATATTGCATTTTCTAGCGTGTATATACTAGACACGTCATTTATTAAAAGATTATAATGGAATAAAAGTTTGTTTAGATGGATTGAATCCAATCTATATTTTATAACTTTTTATGTTGAGTGATTGGATTGAATACTATGAGAGGGGGGTCAAATGCAACTTATTAATAGTTAAGGAAGCAAGGTGTAATTAACGCCACTTTAAATTCCCTAACAAGGTACCTCATCTCTCTCTATTTGTATACTTTTTTCTTTTCTTTTTTTGAAATCCAAAAACAATCTTAAAAGGCCTCTAATTCACACTATACTTAAAAACAACCACACTAGCTCACCAGATATCTATTTATCTCTCTAAAAACTTGTAGAGATATCACAAATGAAGAATCTATGCCTTTGATATGGAAAACAAAGAAGACTTGAACAACAAAAACAACTCAAATTCAAACTTGATGGCAAACTCAACATTTTCCGATCAGATTCCGGCGGTTTATGGTGGTGGTAACTTTTTTGATATACCTCAAGGTTACTTAGACAACATGTTAGCTTTTCAAGATTATGGTGGTTCATCTCTTTATGATTTATTTCCACCACCATCACTTGAATCACCATCTCTCCCCCCACCGGTTTCCACCGTGCCGGAGTCAACAACGGCGGAGATGGTCAACACACCAACACAGAATTCATCTTCTATTTCATGTTCTTCAAATGAAGCTGCAAATAATGTTGATCAAGAGAATAATAGAATTAGATCAGATGAAGAACAACATGATGATGAAGATGATGATGATGATGAGGATGAAAAGACTACTATTACTACAACTACTAATAAACAGTAAGAGCTTATTATTATATATATTTTTATAATTAATTAATTTATTTATCAAGAAAAAATCTATCTTTTACTCATAGAGATGCGTCTCTTAATTGTTTGATTTTTTGTGCTTAATAAATTTTATTCAAACCACTTCTTGTTTTTGTTTTCACAACTAGCACCACACACCTATGGGTGTGTCTTGTGTGTGTCCATTTTGATGGTTACTTTTTATAATTATTCATTCTTTCATTTTCTCAAGATTTGAAGAAATCCATCTCTTAAATCATAGATATGTCGATCTCCTAATTGTGGGCATAATTAACATATCAAGAAAAACATTTTTTCCTCACACTTAGCATACACTTCTGGGTGTTTCGCGTGTGTTTGTTTTTATTATGAACACTTCTTAAATCTCATAGATATGTTGTGGGCTTCATTAATATGACAAAAACTATTTCGTTTTTCTTCACACCTAGCACACACTTACGACACATCTTGTTTGTGTGTTTTGATTATGAATATTTCGTTACTAATTTTTTTTCTCACATATGAGTTCTTATTTTTCTCTCATTCTCATTGCGAAATGAATACCAAGACAACCTTTTTGTTTCACACCCATGTATTAATTGAGTCGGTTTTGACTAAAAAAAAGTAAACCCTTTGTTTAGTTTCACACATATATACGCGTTGTTTTTATTCAAGATCTTAATATAATTTATATATTGATCAATAAAAAGTAAGCCCTTTTCACATACGTACATATATTGATCTTATTTAATTTTGTATATGTGATGCATTTAATTTTTGTGGATTTGATAAATCTTATTCTTTTCTCTTTATCAATATCCTTTTATTTCTTACAAAAGGAAGAGTTCTTTTATAAAAAGTGGTACTAATTAATTAAATATGGTTTATTCTTGAATTAAAATGTGGTGTTTTATTGTACTGTACAGGTTAAAGCCAAAAAAGAAAAACCCAAAAAAGCAAAGAGAACCAAGATTTGCGTTCATGACAAAGAGTGATATTGATCACTTGGATGATGGTTATAGATGGAGAAAGTACGGTCAGAAAGCTGTGAAAAATAGCCCTTTTCCTAGGTATACTCTCTCTCTCTCTAGATTCCATTTATTTCTCTCTCTAAATCTCTTATATTTGTTGCCCTAGTTTATTGTATATGGTTTATTGTTTAAGTTTAAAAACACCCTTTTCTTTGGTGTTTTAATGTACTAATTCATAAATTTTGAAGAAAGTTGATATGGTGTACTTTAATACTCAATCATGTGTTTTCTTAACTAAGACGATGTAATGTTCTTAAAACATGTTGATAATTGATAATGCTGATTGAAGATTTAATGTTGTTTGAATAGGAGTTATCATCGATGCACAAGTCTGTCATGTGGAGTGAAGAAGCGAGTCGAAAGATCATCCGAAGATCCATCTATTGTTATTACAACTTATGAAGGTATACACACTCATCCATATCCAATGACGCCTCGAGGAACCATAGGGATTATACCAGAACCCGCAAGTTATGGTGGTTTTAGTGGTCGTGTTGATGGTATACTTTCATCTTTTCAATTCACACAACCTCAATACCAACATCTACAACCGCAAATACAACCTTATTTCCATAACCAAAGATCAAACGCTTCATCTCTTAGCTCTAGCACCACTAATGCTAGTACTCGTCAATCACCGTACTCCAATTTTATTCAAGAACGGCGTTTTTGCCCTCCACCTTCTTTTTCTTCATTGCTTAGAGATGATGGACTACTTGAAGATGTCGTCCCATCTCAGATACGAAAAGACGAGCCCAAAGAAGAACAAGATTAAAGCGGATTTAATATTATTAAGCGCTATAGTTAACTAGCTAGCTTCATGCTTTTCGACATCTTAATTTCTAGTAATCTTATGTACTAACAATGTACAAGGATCGGTTTTTGGCGTGTGGATTACCTATTCTTAGGAAATTTGAAACACATATTTCATCATTGCGTAGCAAAATTTGATCATCGATCAGTGTACAATCACTAGGTTTTCTTTTATTTTTATTTTTGTTTTTAGGTAGCTAATTATGGAGGGGTTGGCTTTGTTCATGTTGGTTCTTTCGTTTATTCGTTGTACTTTCCAGATATTCCCATATTTTGCTATGGAGATTTTAGGATATATGATTTTGTACATCTTTATGTCAATTATAAGTTCTTAAATTTTTGTCACGTTCTGTATTTGCGACACATAAGAGAAATCTTGATTTTTGCCTCACAAATTACCCTTATATTATAGTGTGAGTCTTTAGATATGAATAATACGCATATATCTTGGACACTGTAAAACTTAATTATGGAGGGGTTGGACACTCTAGTGACAATGTATAACTTTTTCCATTTTGTTGGATCAATAGTAGAAGTCGGATTGTAAATTTTAAGTGGATAAATTGGATAACCCAAGTTCACTCATATCTACTCCATTGTAACCATCTTTTCCTATTCTTGTTAGTTGTTTTATAACGTTTTCGCCGTTAAAATAATAATATTTACCCTATGATGACTATGCGGCCATTTTTCTTTGAGTTATTTAGTACAAGATCTAATTGAAATAAATTGCAACTTATTTTTGTAAATAGTGCAATCTGTATTCTTGCAACATGGTTTTGCACCAACTAACGACCTAGTTAATGTCAATAAAGTATCCTATTAACTACAAGCTAGAGGCCAAGCCACAAAGGAATTGTGTATCATGGGTTACAAACCCGATCTAAACCAATTGTCTTTAAACTACCTATTAATTTCTAATGAAGAGAGCGTGTTCACTTCGTCTAACTATCTTCTCATCTGTCTTTTTGAGCTAAACATCACTCTGATCCATTGCTATATCGTCCATACGAATTATCAGTCACTTCGTCTAATATACCTTTAATGAAGTTCATAGAGTACGTTTCAAGGTACACATTGTACGTGCATATACAATCGGATACTTGATTTATTCTTAACCAAAATTACATATATACCTAAACTTCAGGACATATCAATTACATAAGTCCACCTAGTATTGTTAATTAAATGACTGAGTAACATAGATATAGTCGATTGACGTGTTTATTAGTGTGGTGATAGATTTTTGTTTGTTTACACAACACACACATATATACATATACATATATAAATATTTATATATATATATATATATATGAATGTATAAGTGAAAATTGTATAAAGATGTACACTAATCAATTTTTCACAAAGAAGGAGGGGGCAAGTGTACCATTGCGACTGTATCCCATTCTTAACACATACCATAAGCTATATATATATTTATATATATCTACGATTATGCACAACACATTAACTTGTCCCCACACATTCTGCTTCCTCAAATCTTTGAATACCATCATCATACACTCCATGCACATTAAAAATCCATTCACTTATTTTATTTTACTTTTTCTTTTAATGTACAGATTACATGGAACAATGAGTTGTTCGTATGATATTGTACAATAGTTACTCGCACATCAATTTAATCTCCAATTATGTCTTTTCAAAGTGGATGTTATGTTGGGATTTTTATGGCTAAATATGTCACCAAACCCATCACATATGAACTGGTGATAGACTAAATTAATAATTCATAAAGTTCCATATGTTAAGGTTTGGCAATATTCTTCAACAAAGACAAATTGAATTTATATCCAACAATCTTCCTTCAAACTACATTATTGGACCTTTCCTTCAACGATAATCCACAAACGATCACATTAATAAAAAAAAATAAAAAATTATAAAATTTCATGAAATTGTCTAACGTAAATATCAATAACGGCGGCTGTAATATCGTCAGTTTGATGGCTGTTATTTTTGGCTATACGTATTTAGCTCCTGGCTAGCTTTAATGCTTTATTTATACATACATATGCATAATATGATAATAAAGACAACGGTTAAAACAATTAACTAAATGATAAGATACAAATTAAGTTCATCAAACAAATTATTAAAATACTTGATTAGAAATATGCAATAGTACAAATGACCACTTTATATATATGTCCTATCTTTATGATCATATCGTTGAATAGTTTCATATAAAAACATGACAAGTTTGAGAATCTTTCAATAGGTTAAGAAGAACAATGAGAAATTAAATCAGATAAATATTATTCCTATCACACACGTCAAAGAATTAAAAAATAAAAATAAGATAAATAAAGGTAAAATAATATACATAAGTAAGAACGCGAATACAGTTCTTAATTCTGAATCGAAGCAAGAATATATTAATAAAGTAACAATAACAATGATTAATACAAGTGAATAAAAATGTTAGTTAATTTATATCAACAGTCACCATCTAAAAATAAACTCATCCAAATAAACATAAGTTTGAGAATATCGACCTTTTTTTGTTCTTATTTAAACATCAATATCAATATCAATCGTCTATTTATATAAACTCACGCTAAATCTAATAATAATCGTTCCTTTAAAAGGTGACAATGTTAGGTCTTCGTCTATATAGATCAAGATGCGTTACAAGACAATTAATTTAACTTCTAACAATTCAGAATAAAGGCTAATTATAAACTTTTGACACGTATAATACACGTGAAAAAGGGTTCGAATCTAAGTTCTTTATCGATTTCGAAACATAAGGTAGGATAGAAGGAGAAGCAAGAATATTAAAAAAGAAACAATCAAAATAAAAATAAAAATGCAACAATCTATGTCGGAGTATACTTGATTTGAAAAGCTATAATTAAGTACACTTTGTATAATTCCACAATTAATTATCTACTAACACACTACGCATAGTTTGTGAAATGAGCAAAAATAAAAATATATTAAACAGTCTTTTTTTAACGGCAGTTATAATTAAAATAATAATATCTAGCTAGATGTTAGAAGTTACAAACACAAAACAACCAACCGAGAATCACTCCCAAATTATAACCTATAATCACCTAACCACGATGAATATATGAATAGATGTAAAACACCAATAATGACATATCATCACGTTAGAAGAACTTCAGAAAACTTGAAAACACCCGACAATCAAGAAATTAAAACCCATGACGCATTTATTTTTCTCCAATCAAGTTGTTTTTATACATTTGTTCTCGCGATATCTTAATGATGCTTTTCTGTTCTATACCTTTTGTGTCGAAGTCAAGACAGTTGAAAATTTTCATTTGCTTAATTCATGGACAATACACATCAACAATCATTTAACTCTTCATTTTTGAAATCCATATAATTAGACAATGGTTGAGTTAGGAAATTCAAATGGAAGAAGTAAAAACAATTAGATTTTCTTCTCTTTAATAGTTTTGAGGGTACCTTTAAAAAAAATAATTATGCAATTTAAAATTTTATGAGGGGCAGCTTTCTCCTCTACCCTTTGTAAATTCATCTCTTTAGTTAGTTAGGATGACTAGTTTTTGTAAAATTCTACAAGAGTAAAATGCAAGTGTTGTCTAATAAAATTTGTTAAGTGATTTGTATAGAAAAATTGTTTTCCCTAAAAAGTATACAAGCAATCATTTTGATTTTCTTTTTGATAATGTGCCTTTTGAAGCAAGATCTTTGTGTGAAGAAAGATTGGCCATCAAAATCAAAAGTTAGAAAGCATGAAAAGACCACAAATCTTCTGATAACTTTCTTCTTTCATGCAACAATTGAATATTCTTCTACTTTTAAGATGATTGGGCCTGAAATTTTAAATCAAACCAAGGCAAAAAAAATTAAGTTATTTTCATTCCATTTAATTAGTATCATATGCTAAGAATATTATTGTTCTTTTAATTTGAGCTTTCCAGCTATTAATATTATACTTCTCGTACAAGAAAATGTGTATATATAAGTTTTTTTTTTTTTAATTTTAGTGATAAGTAATATTTTTTTAGTTTCTACATCAAAGATATTTTTATTCAAAAGAGTTTAGCCATATGTTATATGTGGGTTTAGGATAGATATAGTGCATATGGAGTTGCAGATTGATTAATGCCATACTATTTTATTACAAATTTAAAAGTCTGAGGTGATGATACTCAGATTGAATAGGTAAATGGGAGAAAATTGTTTGACCGTGAGTCAAATAAAGTTAAAATGTAAAATAGAGAAATCATAGGTCATTATATCTATTATTATCTCATGTGGTCATGTCACAAGTTCACAACGGATAAATAGGTATCACAATTACTAGAAAACATGAGACATTTTATAATGGTAAATTTCCTTTTTAAAACATGGTATTTGGTCAATGGAATGATACCTAAAATGGTACATGGTTAAATCATAACCTAACAAAAATTATAACCCTTTCATAGTTTTCCAACAATTATTGCTAATTTTCGTAACAAGGTTAAGCTTGTAATCATTTTCCCCCTTATTTGTACATTATTTAAAAAGATAAAAATAGCGAGGTTTCTCGAATATGTGGAAATCGAATAATATGTTGCTTTTTAGTTGTTATTTTGCTTCACGTAGACTTTTTTTTAATAACTAATAAAATAAAATATTACAGAGACTAAACATATTGATCCTAATTCTCCATTTTAACACTTATGTCAAAAGTTATATCCTTTTTATATGCCTTCCAGAACTGAAGATACTTTTGTAAGTATTTTGAGAACATAATTTCAAGCCAATTTCACAGAAATTCCACTTAAAACTACAACCAATTAACAACTTTTTAAAAAAAATCATAAAGAAATTATTATTCTTCAATGTGGGTGATAATTATATAAAATAATGCTTGACAGCATTAAGAAGTAATGGTAATACTAGAATATACATTTCCAATTATTGAATTACTATTCATTTAAATGTGGGCAATGATGATATTGAACAGTATTTCGGAGACATAGCTTCTGCATTCGTATTATCTTTCAGTGACATTACATGTCATCATCACATCACATTGTTAAGTTGATTTTTAGATATTTGTTATTAACTGGTCTTTTGGCATATATTAGAGATAGGGTTTGATTGGAAAATGCTACATGACCTCACGAACCAAAAATCACCTTTTATTAGCGTCTAAAAACCATCTACATCAAGTAAATAACGCTAGCTACATATTGTATTGTATAACAAAGTTCAATTCTAGGGTGTTTTTGGTTGAGAGATACATGATTGAATGAAGTTTGGTTTACGGTTTGCTTTATGGATAAGGGTATGAAACACATAAGTATATACATAATCAAAACTCAAATGTGGTGGTTGGTTCGGATATCCATTCCCATTCCCATGGAAGACCCAAATCCATACTGATTTTAGTGTTCAAACCAAACACACCCGTAGATATTGTATGAAAAAGGCTACCCTAACAGTAACGGATTTGACTACGGAACTAGCAGCCAACAGTCTGATGAATATTTTCAAACAATAACACGACACACATGCTAGGCAAGTTTTTCAATTTCATTGTGATTATTATGCTCAAACAAAAATATAATTTTCGGCTTTGAGATAGAGAGTCCAACGAGCAGGAATGTATTTAGCGCGAGTTATAAACATTACATTTCAGGTTTCACCTTCAAAGCCAATTTCCTTTCTCATCACTCTAATGGTGCAAAAATAATTAGATGATTAAGAGATTCTTCACCCATAGTTCAGCGGCAATGCTTGTTAACACACTTGATGTTGTCATATATCCACGTTATGTTTTGGATTGTTCTCGAAAGCAACATTAATCGAATATTCATAAGAGGTAATCATCATTGTACTCTCCCCTAAGAAGCTAAATTGACAACTGTTTTTCTATTTCTCATTTTGTTTTAGGATTTTTCGGCATCTGTGGCAAGCAGGAAGGCTCGTATGGAGTGGATCAACCAGAAGAAGTATGCATAAAAGTATTTGGCTAGAGGAGAGGTGGTCTATGGACCTTTGTTGCTCGATCTGTTCAATTGCAACCTTATATCTATTGTCCAAAACCAATTATTCTTTCTTATCCGTTATCTATTTTTCTCTAAAAATATTCTTCTCATCAAAAAGAAAGATAGATGTATTTGTGAAAATTTAATCCAACTCGAAATAACATAAACTTTTCTTGATTCCTTACACTATTCGGAAAACCAAAATTTGAGTTTCATATACTTTCAATACAAAAAAGGATAAAGATAATGCTTTCGATACAAATAAGGATAAAGATAAGATCAAATAACGTTCGCTCTCTTAATTGAATTTCAATAGAACTCGGCCCAATCTTTTACTAAAAGGTTTGAAAAGTAATTTGGTACCATCCAGTAGAGCTTAAAGAATTCCCAAAGGTCCTGCAAATTCAGGACCAATACGTTGTTATATACCTGCAGATATTTCTTTCTTCCTCTTGACTGAATCTATAACCTTCATTAGCATATTCATTTTATGTGGTTTCCTAGATCTTGGTGATCGCGACTTAGTCCTTTATTTCGTGATGAACTGTTGGTACCACTCCAATATTTTGTCTCCGTGGACCGAGGAGAAAGGGGGCTCGGCAAGAATAGAACTATACCATGAGGTTGCAAGGAAGTAAACCTAAATGTACAACATGGATTCTTGCAATGCAATGTTATACGATTATATATCACTCATGATGGTCTAAACGCCTCTTGAAGTATAAGGTAAGGCGGTCAAAATTCAAATGAGAATCATGCTTGATTGTTAACCTTAGAGACCACTATTTGGTTCGTAACCCATACATCAAATACTACAATTTATCAAGAATCATTAAAGATCAAGTGATGTTACAAGATTGATGCCTAAGCATCATTTATGAAGATCCTGTTTTATTCTTCCACATCCAATCCTGAGCTCCCTGCATTCCCTGTAATTGAGAAATGTTTAACTTAATATTATCTATAACAAATGTTGGAGATCAAGAATCTGCAAAGAACCTGCTGAAACCGTGCAGGGTCATTCATGGATCCACTTCCACCAGCCACCGGCAATTGTGCATAGCCGTAGCCCTGTAATGGAGATACACCAGACAACAATCAGATCAAGCAAGCAAAGTTGCAAAAAAGGAAAGAAAAAAAAAATAGTAGTAATAATAATAATCAAATAAAACTGAAGGTATCATTATGTGTCACTGGCAAGTTTTACTGACCAACTTCAAACATAGCAAATACAGGATATCAATACCTGCATATTTTGATGACCAGCAATACCTGGAGCTTGATACTGGAGCAACAATAAACGAATGTTCAGATATATCAAAAATCAGCAATAATAGCCCCAAAAGAATAGTAGGTAGGTCCAAAGATAAATTTACATAAAAACCAAGTGTGCAACTCAAACTACTAATAAGTGTCCACAAGACATGGCACACAGTTTTACTATTGTCATCATTTCACTTTGTGACTGTCAAATGTCTATTGTACCATCACTTTCCGGAATAAGTTCTACAGAAAAGTGTAACTAGTAATATAGAAAGTTGGGAAATTAATTCTTTGAAGTGTGCATTCTTTTTGGGACAAGCTAAAATAGTAATGTAGACATTTATTTTGGGACGGAGAGAGTATAACACAATTTACTAAATGTACCAATGAAGGCTGAGTGGCATGCTGTAACTGTTGAGGGTGCTGCCCCTGTCCTTGCATCTGTGGTTGAAGGTGACTTTGAAACTGGAGTTGGGGAATCTGAGTTTGCTGATTTGGCAGATTTTGATTGTTGGATTGACCATGGGGCTGTTGTATTGAAGCAACTTGTGGTTGTTGCTTTTGTTGCTGTTGTTCTTGAGGCTTCTGTTGTAGTTCAAATATAGCCAATTCCTCTGGTTTCTCCCACTGTATTCATCAACAAATAATTACCACCAACTTTAAGATCAACCAAAAAATAAAAGAAAAACAAGAAAATGCAAACAGTAATAAGATTTAGATTTACTTTGCTTTCACCAGTTGTGCTGTTGTAGTAGTACTTATATCCATCAGGAGAGGTATGCTCCGTCCAATTACATTTCGAAGCACCTCCAGCGGGCGGCATGACTGGAGCAACCGAAGCGGCAGGAAGTGAATCTGCCATGGGTTTTACAGTTGGACCACCAGAAAGTGTTGATGTTTGCGGAACGCTACCTGCCCATGAAGACTGCTGAAGAAAAAGAGAAGGAAAGAAAAGAAGTATCAGCAGCATGTTTCACTGACATGAGAACAAGGAAACTTAATGACTTTAGAGTTTTTATACCTGCACTCTAGCACCTAGATTCTGCTGAGGTGTCAAATTGGGATTAGATGGTTGCATAAGCTGCATTTGCTGGTGGAGCTGGGAGAACACCTGCTGAGTTGATTGGTAGCTTGCCTGTAAATTTTCTTTTTGCTGAGACAACATCTGAGCCGTTGGAGAGGCTGATTGGTGCACAGGCTGTAGCATTTGCTGCTGACCTGGCATCTGATATTGATTCATCATAGCAGTGAGAGCATGTTGAGGTAAATTATTAGAAAGGGCTGGTGTTGTTGATGAGACACCAGCTTGGGCCTGGGCTTGCGTTGGCTGAAGCGTTAACATCCCATTGTAACCATGCATGGGCTGCGAAGGGAACCCTTGACTGAAGGAAGTTTGACTAGGAGAGTTGGGTACTTGTAGTTGACCATGGCCAGGCGGTCTTACAGTACCAGATGGTGCGGCCTGAGAGAATGAATGTAGCTGCATAGATGGAGGGAAGCGCTGCGGTGACTGATTTGGCTTCTTTAAGGGTGAAGAGTTTTGGCCACTGGGTGGATTATAGCTCTGTAAATGATACGTCATTAATTAATAACTTAAATAACATGAAAGGTAAATTGATATATATACGTCTACTTAAGTATGATGTATAAATAATTAATCAACTTACTGAAGCGGAAGATGGTTTCCCATCCCCAGATCTAGAAGCCACTTGACTGCCAAAACCATGCATGCCAACATCAGATGATGGTGCCATGCCATGCTGATTCGTCGGATGCCATGCATTCGTAGAAATGGGAGCATGCATCGAATCACCAAGATTCGGTGGTCTGAAAAACAGTTGTTAACATTGAAAGGTTAAATATAAAAAGCTCGTTGAACCATAGGAATACCACACACACACACATATATTCATATTATAGGGGTAGGTTTATTTGGGAACATTAAAAAACCTTGAGAACAAAAAAAACACTAGGGCCGTTTTAATTCACATCCAATTATTTTCAATCCAGGCCCTTCCCTTTTTTTTATACAAGGGCTAGATGTGTTTTGTGGTCCACAAGTTTTTTAGGGTTGTCAAATCAACCCAGCCCTACACACACACGAGAAAGAGGGAGAGAATACCTAATCCCAGGGGACTGTAGCCGAGGACCAAGCCCAGAACCACCATATGCAGGAGCTCCCCTGGCAACCCAAAAACAGATAAAAAATTATTTGAGTTAATTAGCATTGATGTAAATTGTCTTTTATTTAAATGGATTATGATGTACCTTGTTTCTCCTGGCCTCGGTCTCTTAGGGTCAGCAAATCGAACAATCAACGGCTGTTCACAACCCTAAAAAGACAATAAATGGAAAAATATCAACAATGATTGCATTAGAATACATGACCATAACATGGATAATGAAGTTGCTTACTCTCATTGTGTATATTCCATTAAGAGCATTTATAGCTGCCATTGCCACGTCTCTGTTTGCAAATTTAACAAATCCACATCCTTCAAGATATATTGAACATGTTAAATTAAAGAAGAAAAAAAGAGAACAGTTGCAAGTTAGGAAAAAAAACAATTTATTGAAGACATTAGGTACAAACCACGACTTTGCTTCATTTCATCCCGCATAAGATAGACATCTTCAACTCGACCATAAGGCAAGAAAATCTGAAAAACAAGTTCTTTTTCATCATCACACCCAAATGGATGATTAAGAAAATAATAAAGATAAAAATAAAAAGGAGCATGAAAAGAAGAAAAAGCTCAAACGAAAGTATGTACTAATAATTTATGACCTACTTCTTCAACTTCTTTTTCAGTTGCTTGTTTATTTAACGATCCAACAAACAACTTGAATTCCACTGCACCTAACACAAAAGAAAACATCAGGATATATTTTAAATCAAAAGAGAATGAATGAAGTATGATGTTTGCTGCCATAAGACCAACAAAGATGTAGAATTACAGCAAGTAGATAAGAGAACTGCAACATTTTCTAGTTTCCACTTGTTGTAAATATGGATAGAGTAGATTACCTAGGCGTTCACGCTCCCCATCGGCATACCTGACCTGGATGGGACCCATTCCCTGTAGAAGTACGGTTGTTCACATCATGCATATCAACAAATGTCACCAAGTTCTACACATCATGTATTTGAGTAACAAAAACACAGAAATCACTGACCCCTGGCAAAGTGTACTGATTATGTAAGGCACGTATTGCCCTATCAGCCTCTTCTGCCGTAGCATATTTAATAAAACAACATCCTGCAGAAGCGAACACCGTGTTTCCTGGTATATTAAGAACACAGTTGGATGACCACAAGCAAATATGTTCTAAAATCATTAATTTAAGCAGTAGAGATTCAAATTGTGCCACCAGTAAAATTAGCATTCATTATCAACGACTTTCTACAAAAGGTCTACACAATTGACCATTCAATGAAAATGAATTAGTGAACGTAGCTAAACAGAATTTAAATAAACCCTTAGGTACAATAACAATATCAAAACAATAAATCAATTGAAGTTAGCTTAAACTTGATTAAACAATCTACGTGAGAACATCCATCACTGCCATCCTGATACTCCCAAATAATATACACCACCAAGCAAATCTATACCGTCTAATTGAAAATCACAACTACGGTCTCACAATAGTACTACTACCACGATAAGAGAACAAAGGTAAGAAAACGAATGTCAGCTCGTTTGGTTCCAACATCCATTCACTCACAACCACAATAAATTATTAAACAACTACAGTGCGTGCAAGAAAACCAAACGTAAATCAATAAATTAGAGATCTTGTGATCGCATATATATCGACCTGCATCCATACTGGCTCACCTCCACTCATTAAAAACATGCACCAACACAAACAAAAATCATCGACAGCAATAGTTCATTCCACAACCATAATAAAGTTGCACAAGGTCCGACTCCCAATAGCGCATTCCACAACCAATATAAAGTTTTAAGATTTGTAGCATTCAACCACATCAAACACAGTTCAACGACAATACTAATAACGTATGTCTTACTGATAATTATAACTCAAATGATCCCACTTTCAGCCACAATGCACATGTTCACTAATCAATCACATCTACTGAGGACTAACTGGAATAAAGTGGCAAATGGATCAAGTACAAATGCTGCTTTCTGTACCCACCTGATGCATGTTGCTAAAGAGCAACCAGACATTCAATTACTACTATGAATGAGAAATCAAAGATCAACATATAACTTGACAACATCTACATCTAGTGGTGCTTGTGGGACATAAAATCCCAGAACAATCGAGTAATAACATAACGCCACAACGTGAACACATAGTTAGGGAAAGCAACTGGCTAAAGCATAGAAAAGATAGACCTTCATTTCCAAATTCATCCATAAGATAATCTACAAAAAGACATAATGATGCCATTGATGCTCCTCAAACCAGCAAAGAACCAAGATGGAACACATCCAACACTACTCAATTAACTTATAAGGATGTATATCATCCCAAAAAATAAGATTATAGGACGAGTTAGATACAATAGACCATCGAACATACAAGTACTTTATTATCAAACATCAATGACCATACAACCTTAACTTAATAAACATGAGCTACAGATCACATGTATGCAGCAATTATATCCTCCACCAACAATTAAATTAACAACATACACAAAGCAATCAAAGGGACATCTTTAAACAAAGCTGCACCACTAAAAAGTCAATTTCATGGATATATTAGAACAGAACAATGACAAAAACATCAAAAAATTAAGCTGTGAACAATAAATTTATTGTAAAATGTAAAAAATACAGAGAAAAGACAACCAAAGCTTTTATTGAAGGACTGATCTGCTGCTAAAGAAAACAAAATTACACACCATGATAGAGATTACAGCCTATTTCTCCATGTTAGAGATGGACCAATACAATAGGCGGCGATCATCAACTCATGCATTCGAAGAATAAGAGTGAACACAAAGACAGCAAACCCAATATGGAGAGACTACTGATAAATTATTAAACTCATCCACATTGTACCTACATGGCCTGAATGTTCATGGAACTTCAAAAGACAAATAATACGCTATAGCAACTACATTATTCCAACCACAAACTAGATGGCAGTAGCAACCCTACCATCACATTTCCACTGTCATAGCTAATACATACTAACAAGCCTTTATATATCGAATTTTCAGGGTCTCAACGCAAAAGAAACAATTGAAATCCTCAACGTTACAACATCGCCACTACACACGCACTACAAATAGCCTACTTAACAGTATTGTCATTTGATGTACAGTTATAATACCTTCTACAATTCTCGACACTAAAATCCTAGGATTTTAAGTAATACAATTCTAAGAGAAACTTGCACTGTTACTATATCATAGATGCTGCCCCCATATCAACATCTACCCACATCTTCCATGAATGAATAGCTATTATTACCGACATTTAAAGATCTAACTTATCTTCTTCTTCATCTTATACAGATAGGATCTTGCGATCCATAACAAGAGGCCTGAAAATTGCAAGAGCAACTAACTGGGAAGAAACATAAGTTTACATTTGCTTCCCTCGACCTCTCAAAGGACCTGAAAGAGATATTGACAGACATTAAATTAACAAAAGAATCTATATACTTGCACATACCTTGTTGCTGCCCTGTTCTTTTGTCTTTGATCAAAGCAACCTCAACAACATTACCATGTTCTTCAAAAGGAGGCCGAATCTGAGAACATGTGTAAATGTATCAGCATAATTGAAAACTTAACAAGCTTAAACATATAAAACTTACATCGTCTTCAGTGGCCGTCTTCGGAACAGAACCAACAAAAAGCTTTGCGAAACTGCCTCCATCGGATTGCTTTTTATCAAAATTGCCTCCATCAACATGTCTTTTATCGTAACTATTATTATTACTATCTCCATCAAAGTTCCTTTTATCAAAACCGGGCCCACCAAACCGCTCTTTATTACATATATACATATACAATAACATATAAGCAACTCAGGATTTTTTTCAAGACAAAATTATACAAAGCACAAAAACTAAAACAACACTTTTCATATATACAAATTCTTGCAACTTTAGAAATCAATAAAGTTACCTGTAGGAGACCCTCCTCTTTGAGCACCAGAAAAAGGGAATTGACGTTTTTGCCCTGCCATAGGCACCTCATAATCAGGATTAAACCTTTTTTGACCTGAAAGTGGTACCTCAAACTCTGAAGAAGGATTATTATAATTCCTGGCACCACGAAAACCTACCGGCCGGAAACCACCGTCGCCGTCAATCGGCCGGAAACCTCCTCCGCCGCCGCCGCTACTAAGAGAATAACGAGGTTGACTACCGTCGAAGGGACGTCGATTGCCGGAGAAACCTCCACGACGATTGATCGGAGCATCATCGGGAGATCGTGACGGTGGACCACCGGCTCCGCCTCTAGGGTGTCTGTAAGGATGAGAATCGTTAGGATTGTTGCCATACCGATCTCCTATATGTCTGTCCATGATTGAATTGAATGAATAAAAATTCGATAAAAACCCTAACCCTAGAAATTAGGGATTTTACAATGTATGAAATTTTATTTTAATTTGAGTGATTTGCGAATTGGGGGAATAAGACTTGAGCTGCGGCGATTGGTTTCAATATTCATATATAGTCCTTCCAGTTTCGTTTGTTTTTATTATAACCCCCTGTACTCATTACTCATGATTTTTTTGACACCCTCGTTTATGTAAATTATCGACTTATCGGGTGTGTATGGGCGTGTGGCAAAAGCTTTCTAAAAGTTTTTAGAGCCTTGAGCTACTACTTTTAATAACCTTCAATTCATAAATTTTATCAGGGAAACACAATAAAAGTTAGACTAAAAATAAGTCACTATGAACCCATAAAAAATAAGTTTTTTAAAGTAACTTTTGAATTGAAGCCCCAGCTTTAGGTCTAGTCACAAGCTTCAGCTCCAGTCTAAGCTCCATCCATTTGTTGCCAAGCACACCCATCGAGTTAATGTTTTGGAGATTTACTAAATTTACGACTTTTTACTATCATATTTATTTATATTTTAAAAGTATTATCATGTGCATGAAAATTTCTAGATAGTCTAATGTATATAATAAAATTTCTAAAAAAATTTCTATTATTTGTATTGAAAACTAACATAAATACATACATAAAAAGTCATGGATTACATATAATTTAAACAAAATTATTAAACCATATATGTGGCCATTGAGATTTTGACTATTAAACCTGTGGGATGCTTCATCATCTAGCTTTTCAAGGTCTTTTTCCAGTCTGGTTAAGCTAGTCTAACATCAGTTACATGGACCTCATAGAAAGTCACGAGTTTAAAGCGCTTTAAAAAAATTGTGAATTGAAGAGTTTACATGTATGTCACATTTATAAAAAAAAAAAAAAAAAAAAAAAATCTTTGCGACATGATACTTATTGTTCTAACAGGTTTTGATTACCACTTTACACCTGTTATAGGCTCATAGCTCACCACCATCTTTTGGCCAACGATTAAATGCGGAAAGTATGAGGCTTCACAATACACCATAGGTAGTTATTATTGTTTTGTATGTTTATTATACTTGAAGGTATATATTTTCAATGGGGCAAATAAGAGCAGTGGTTATGTTAGTCTTTCTTGCAAAAATTGTTTTTCAGGTATGCAGATACTTGAATGTTACACCCATTGATCCATAATTAGACTAATCATTATTTAGGTTGATCCAAAGTAAATTGATAATTTACTAAATCAAATTGGTTGAATATTACATGAAAGTTGATTATGTTTTGCAGTTTATGATCTCCAGTCGCTTTGATCATCATAATTCCAGGCTGATCATTTTGTTATATCCTTGAGGTACGAGGTTAGGATATGAATATCTTCCTATGACACTTAAAACTTAAAAAAGACTGATCTTGGAAACTTCATTCTTTCGGACCAGTTAGTTGGTATGACAATTCACATTGTCATAACCTGGTTCGTGTAGTATAGAATATAATATAATGTAGCCTATATATGAGTATATGATTACTTAATATAGCTTAATGTTAATTTAAGATGTGTTAGATTAAGTAACAAATGTTTATAATATAGTACAGCTACGTGATAAAATGCATATAATGTTTGGCTTCAATTTTTTTATTTTCAGTACATTTCAGGTAGCATGATTCTTGCATCAGAGGGAATTAATGGTAGCATATGTGAGTGTCAAAGAGCAAATGGTGGTATGATTCTTGCATCAGTACATTTTTAATTCATTTGGCAAATAATTGGCTAAGGTACAGAGGGTCTATGTAAAACATGTAAAACATGACAAAGTCCTATATTAGCTAGAATCTTATCAGCTTTAAGAAGGATACTTTCAAGACTGGGTCAGAATGGGTCCGTTTTGATCGGATAATAGCTGCAGACTCATAAGTTACGGTTACTTTTATAGATAATAAGATAAACATTGTTCTTCCTACTAATTCTCTTTATGATGATGCAATTATCATCAAATACATACGGTATCTTTTTCATCTAGAGCCTTTAGTATTTATAACGTTTAATAGTTTTTCCAAGTTCATCGATCCCATATTTATGTATAGAAGTTATGAAATCCAATCCATTTAGAAGTATGCGAGGTTAGTTATTTTACTGAATTTTCATGTTGTTTTTGGTGCCATAATCGGTGTTATTTTAATGCTCTTTTGGAGATGTTAGTAAATTGTTTTGTTGTTGTTATTATGCAGTTTTTTGTTGTTGTTTTTAACAGCTTTTTGTGCCCTACAGGCCCACACCACAATTTCCTGGATCCACCATTTATAACGTGTCTGCATGCTAAATTTCAAGATACTAAATGTTAACCTTTTGATTGATGTGTTTTTATTATCGTAATAGAGCACATAAAGGCATTAAGCTCACCAACGACATTGGCTTCAACATGGTATTATTTGACTATGTACCACTATTGAATTTGCACAAGGTAGAAATTAAAAAGCATTAAGATTGCTATTTGAACTTGGGAAATTGTATACAAGGTAAAGCTTTTGTGATGTTCCATTATCTTTTTGTACACATAGAGTTAATTAGATCGAGGTGGTAAGATAGATGGGTTGAAGTCAGAGGTAGTACTTAAGATGGACGTGTCAAATGAGTTAGGTAATGGTTTATATTACTTGGTTATACATAATTTTGATTTATAGTAATATTGATTATTGTCATTTCAGGGACTTGTAGTTTTGTTATTCGATGGTCAATATTTACACAAAAAACCACTTGTCACATTGTCGGTTTCACTTGCAATAGAACCGGCTTAAGCCCTGACAACCAAAAAACCAACCCGAAAGACTCGAGAACGAAATCCCTCAGAATTAGAAAACAACTAACAAAAACAGCCCCTATGTGAAAGTCAAGGGATTTTCCAAATAGCTTTCATGTGTAAAACCTGATGCGAGATTTTAAAGTTAAGGGTAAGAATCTTCAACCTCACAATAGCGAATATCACATCATCTGGTTGCTCTACCAACCTTCTACCTTTCTTGAAAAGCGATTGTTTCGCTCTTGGCAAATAAAATAAATAGATGTCCCAAGAACAAATTTGACAATCACAACTCTTGCCACTCACTCCCATGCCATAGGAATCAAAATGCCTACAATTTGATGCCAATTATTATGCGTAGTAGGAATTTGAATATAGTTCTTTACTCTCGTCCACACCTACAAAGAAAAAGAGCAATAGAAAAATAAATGGGTGTGGGAATCTGGTTGTTGTCCACATAATAGACATTTTAGACCACCTGCAATGGTGACGGTCCGTCGTGAGTGCTACGTCAATATGACGGCCAATCATCCCACGACGGAGCACAATGAGATTTCCCAAGACGGACAACTAGGACCACATTTTTATTTAAAATATAGTGAAAAAGGAAAAGAAAATGATGACGAACCACGATAGTTTCCACTCCTTCCGTCGTGGTGAATTGGAGCCCACAATTCTGCCGTGCTCTGCGAGACAATATTGTCCTATGACGGAATCCGCTCCGTCCGTCGTGGTCCGTGCTCCCACCACGGGCACCCACCACGGATGTACTGCAAGTGGTCTTATTTCCGAACCATTATTTCTTGTATGCAGTTTCAAAGCTTTCAATTTGTCTTGTGTTTTTAGGCTTTCACCCATGACTAACCAAACAAGAAACATGGGCCAACTTCATTCCGTCTCGAACATCCTCATGGTCCTCTCGCAAATCCTCAAGTCGATTGAGACCATCTTCGAGCTCTCCTCTCCACGTTTTCATGGAAGTCTCTACTTCCATTATTCTTTCCTTAAGACCTTGCGTCTCCTTAGACTTGCTCCTAGTATTGTAGGGTGTTTGACGAGACTCTTCTCGTCCCCGGTTCTCATCATTTGCATTCACGGCCACATCCACGTTAGTCTTCTCAGAGTTGCTTGTCATTGTGTTCACTTAAACTTGGTTCTCGAACGTTCTCCCCAACCTTGAACGAATCCTCGACCTTTGCTCTGATACCAAATGTCACGGAGTTGTCTCTACAAGCTCACGTGCGGCACTTAGTTCTCAAACTAAGTCAGCCTGACTCGGACCGTATTCGTAAACAAGGGAAAGAATGCAAGAAAGAACAATGCAAGTATTGCTCAAGGCTAAAATGGGAAAGAAAACTTACTCTATTACTTAAGATTAATGCTTTACAATGAGAGAAAACACAACTCTAGGATGACTACAAATGAGGGAGGGATGGGCTATTTATACTTGAAACCCTCCCACTAATGGATCTATCTAGAATCATCATATTCTAGAATATGCACAAGGAACTTTCTACACCCTCCAAGCTTCCATCACCTTCCATTGGCTTCCATCACCTTCCATGATATTCCCTTGGAAGCTCTTGACTAGTGTAGAACTTTCTAGAATCTCTACTTGCAATTCATGTTAAACTTGATGGGTTGTGACAAATAGATATCAAACGGGAGAGCTTATATTATTTTATTGAAATTACTTGATGTCTACAAGATTGTAAATTAACAATATTTATTTATCGTAATTTTAACTTAACAATATTTATTTTTTATTTTTATTGTTATAATAGGTTGATAATTCGTTATACTAAATTAAATATGTATAATAGTAAATTTATAATAAGCCAATCATTATAAATTTTTATATCTTATTCTCGTGTGATTGCGACACAGTAAACTAGTAATACCATAAATGAGCTTAATCATTTAAGTTATTATATATATTAACTCTGGTACTTTAATTGGATATAACGCATCTAAATTCAATCAAATTAAAATTCTTAAAAATATGTGTCAAGTAGTTAAATTAAATAGACATGCATGATTACCAATAAAAATTGTTTCGGAAATCGAAATTTAATTGTTTATATGGTTTCTTCAACTCTACATCAATGATTTACATGTCTATAAATTCCACCTTCAGAGTTCAGTCCCTCAAATGTATTCACAAGTTACATTCCACAATCCACAATGAAGAACATTTCTATATTTGCCACATCATTGTGCTTTTAGGCTCCTTTGCTAATGGTACTTTTCTTACCCAACTAACATTGTTTATCTTGTAATGTCAACATATCATATTAACATCAAACAATTATGCACCTTCACTTGCAGTATAAAAACATTAATAAGTCTTTCTCGTGTGTGGTTAATTACAGGGCGAGAGATAGAGACAAAGCGAGGAATCCCGATATGCCATATAGACATGAGGTTAATAACCGGATTTTGTAACAACAATACATGTAATAACACATGTAAAGCTAAGTTCAGTATAGGAGCTAGCGGCGTATGTAAGAGGTTTTGGGTTGGTCGATGACTAAAGACTTGTGATAGTGATATGTTGGCTCCAAACTAATTAATGGGTGATTCAATTCTAATGACAAGACCATTTCTTCTTTCTCTCCATTTGTTTCCTTCAAGAATTGTTTGTTTTATAAGTTATCTTTTTAAAAATTAAGTTACTCTAGTTGATGAACGCAATAGAACATATCCAAATGTATGTCTTCTGATCAAATAAATCAATGATTATTACCGTATTAGATAATGTTCAATGTAACGATGATTATTTTTCGAATAAATATTTTGACAACAAGCTAGGCATGTAAACCAATTGTCCTTTGTAGCAAAATCTATACCAATACTTTGGTTTAAGGGATCTTAGTCTTTCATATATATTATATTATAAACATAATATACCTTCTCTTTATATTATATTATTTCGTCTTATATTTTATTTATATAATTAAATTAAATATAATTGATTGATAGAGCAATCACAACCATAAGATGAAGTCCTTTTTATCTTCTATAAACATTAGATTAAGGGGGTGTTTGGGATTGCTTATTTAAGCACTTATCTGCTTATTTTAAAAGCAGATAAGCAAATACAAACACCTTTTTTGAAACTGTTTATCTACTTATTTCTTAAGAAATAAGCACTTAAAAATAAATATGTTAAGACATACTTATTTTTTAAACACATAAGTACTTACAAATAAGCAATGCCAAACACCCCTAAAATGATTGAAAATGCTTTTTTCTCTTAGTCCTTATAATGAACTAATCATCAGTCCTCTTCATATCATATTAATTATATTTGGGTGCTACTAAATGAACACTAAATATACTAAATGGACACTAGTCAAACCTATATTAATTAGCAATCATTAGTGTCTTTTGACTTAATCTTTAAAAGTGTCTTAATAATTACACTAATCATTAAATAATAATCACTTTATCTTTTTTTATTTTATTTTGTATTTTGTATTTTGTCTTTTCATTATTTCACCTAAATAATTATTAGTACCTAATTATTTCACTCTTAAAATTATATATTTTTGTAGGTGTGTTATCGGAATACAAATAATTAACGAGAAAATAAATCACGCATTTAAAAAATAGAAACATGTAATAATTGTACTAACTTTATAAAATAAAGAGTCGTGATTACATTTGTCTTTCATTCTGATTAATTTCAGTATACATGCGTTATCGGCTTAAATATATACTTTCCAATGCGGATGCGGCCTCAGTTTTGTATCTCCTCCATTCTGGGTGATTTGGTGGGATTGGGGAATTTTCATCTAGCGTCACATAAATGAATTTTCGTTTATTACGTTTTTCTTCGTTTTATACGTTTTTCTTCGCTTTTTTACGTTTTTCTTCATTTTAACGTTTTTCTTCGTTTTTTACATTTTTCTTTGTTTTTTACCTTTTTCTTCGTTTTTTTTACATTTTTTCTGTTTTTTTGTTTTTTTACGTTTTTCTTCATTTTTTACGTTTTTCTTCATTTTGTTTTACGTTTTTATTCTCTTTTTATGTTTTTCTTAGTTTTTTTTTACGTTATTTTTTGTTAATTTATGTTTTTTCCGTATTTCTTCATTTTTTTATGTCGTTCTTAATTTTTCATGTTTTTTTACGTTTTTTTTTACATTTTTTCTTCGTTTTTTTAAGGGTTTTTTTTATGTCTTTTTCGTTTTTACGTTTTCTTCATTTTTTTTCATTTTTGTTCGATTTTTAAGTTTTTATTACCTTTTTTACGTGTAATCATATAAATTCAGTGCATCATATTTATAAGATATGGTGCATCATGGTTCTGTAAGTTTTAAAAATTCAGTGCATCATATTTATAAGATATGGTACATCATTATCATATAAGTCTGAGTGCATCATGTTTATATAATATAATGCATAAACTTTTACAGTGCATCGTAGTTAAATTGGATACGTATATAAAGTATATTACAAACGTAAACAAAAATGAAAAAAAAAACGTAAAGAAAAGAAAAAAAATGTAAAAAAACGTAAAAAAAACGAAACAAAACGTAAAAAAACGAAGAGAAACGAAAAAAACCGAAAAAACGTAAAAAAAAATGAAGAAAAAATGAGGACGTAAAAAATGAAGAAAAAAAAGATAAAAGTAAAAAAACAAAGCAAAACGAATAAAAACGTAAAAAAAACGAAGAAAAAGATGAAAAACGTAAAAAAAACGAAGCAAAACGTAAAAAATGAAAAAAACGAAGAAAACCAAAGAAAAAGGTAAAAAAGACGAAGAAAACGTAAAAAAGACGAAGAAAACGCGAAAAAACGTAAAAAGATGAAGAAAAATGTAAAAAACGAAGAAAAACAAAAAAAGAACGTTAAAAACGATGAAAAACGTAAAGATAAAATACAAAATAAAAAAAAATATAAAGTGATCATTATTTAATGATTAGTGCAATTATTAAGACAACTTTAAGGATTAAGTCAAATACACTAATGATTACTAATTAATATGGGCTTATATAGTGAAAATGACTAGTCAAAATATTTTAATGATTACATTATTATTAGTGTTCAAATAGTGAAAATGAAGTGTATATTTAGATGGACCCTTATATTTTTGTAACATCTTTAATAGCTGATATTAATAAAACTAGAATCACAAACCTTTATAAGTTTTACGAATCCCTCGGGACTCCAACTCTCTGTGACAACCACACTCTCATAACTCGACATAAAAACATGTTGAGTTTACATATGTTTCATTTCATTGCAATAACGGACAGAGTAATAAAGAGTGAAACTATAAATTTAAATAGCCTATGAGTAAAGTTTAGTGGTGCTAGAATCAATCCTCTGCTCATGATCCATTGTAATATTTTGTTTCTTTTCCCCAATAAATAAATAAATAAATAAATAAATAAATAAAAAGTAGTAGTGCCCTTTTAGTGTTTACATGGATGATTGGTAACTACTATTTATCTACTCAATTATGCATATTAATACGAACCCATGATTGAATAAGGTGGCCCAACGCTAGTTCTCCACCGACGAGGCAATGCATGGATCCGAATAATATTGAGATCTTCTTGTAGACCCAAATAAAATCTCCACATTAAAACTTGCAAATAAGTGTGCATGACAAGAAGGTTTAATGTACCATTATTTACTTGTGCTCTTTGCTTCCTAAGTTATACATATATCGAATAGTAAAATGACTCACCCATACAACGTGAGCTAGGATCTTATCAATCGGTTTAGACTTTACAAATCAAGCTTTGAAATATTACCTAATATACATACTATATCAAAATCATATAACCATTATACTTTTAGTAACCTTAAAATTCAACATTTCTTTTATTTTTATTTTATTTTTTTTGTAACTTTTATAATATTCATTTGTAAGTACTAGCACGTTGCCCACACAATCCAACAGCAACCATTAATTTATCTATTTTATGTTTCATATATTTGGTTCATAAAATAAACCCACAAAATGTTTTACATATAAATCTTCTATACATTTTAGAGTCATTATAAAATTTGGAGTAGATTGAATATATTATTAAAATAAGACATTTTTAGTAAAACAAAACTTTATAATTATTACATAATTGTTGAGTTTTTCTTAAAAGTATCAAGTAAAAACGATGAAATTAATACAAATATAAGCTTTTTTTAGGTACTAGGGATAATAATTTTGGTTAAATTTTAAATTAAGATTCAACATTGAAGACTCTTTATATATAATAGTAGATAGTAGATAATGTCTCATAATTCACTTATATACTTTTTTCGTTTTCTTTATCACCATATACGAGTCCACAACCTAACACACGAATAAGATATGAAAAACATACGACTATCATTTTTTTACAAGTTTGTATTTTTCTTCGTAGCGTGATGATTACAGTATTGTCAAATAAATGTCTAACTTTTTAAAAAAAAATTATATCATTGCCACAAAATCAATAAATAATTCTATTAAAAATATTTACATTCAATTTGAATCAAAAAACGTCATCGACATATTAATACGTGTTAGCAAATTATATTATTAATTCATTATCTAGATAGGTTTTATTTATTTTCGAATGATTGGTGTATCTTTCTTTTAAAGCGTATACCTTATAATGGGGCTTCGATCAAGAAAGATGACTTCCATCTCCAAGTTTAACTCAAACGTAGCTTCCTTCTTTTTGGGTGTGAAGCAGTGTCAAACCAAAATACCCAACAAGCATTAGCTCTCCCTGAAAAGGAGGTGATCCAGCCGCACCTTCCGGTACGACTACCTTGTTATGACTTCACTCTATCCACTAGCCCTGCCTTTGGCATCCCCCTCCTTGCGATTAAAGTAGCAAATTATATTATTAATTCATTATCTAGAAATGTTTTATTTATTTTCGATTGAACCCGTTTATCAATTATTATATATTTATATTATATTGTATTCGGCAACTTTGACGAATCAATAGAAAATAACAGCCTAATATAGCATTAAAGCAAAACCTTAATATTCTTTTTCTCTTAGCTTTCCTTGCCGTAGACAACAAACTAATTCATATTTGTAAACAATTGGCTGATGCCTAAACCGATTGCTTCCACACAATTCACGATCCAAATATTCTCCTCTCTTTTTATCAATTTTTTATTCGGTGGTCACGTGCCTAACTATCTATTAGTTTGATCATTTGTTGCATAATATCCAATTGTTTAGTATTATTCGATTCAATTATTCACAAAATCTAACAATATAGTACAATGACATCCTATTATATATTAATCAACTTTACACACAACAAATAATTGTTTAAACGAACTTTAAAGATTAAGTCGTATATAATTACTTCAGCTTGCTTAAGTACAACAATAACTACTAGACTAAATACATTTATTAAGTTTCTATAACTTCCACTCTTTTGTTAAGACTCAATTCAATAAAAAAATTAAAGCATTTCAATGTGATCATTGACAACACTACTTTTAACCAACTTTTCACCAAACATGGTATTCATATACGTTTTTCATACCTCAACACATCATAACTAAACAACAAATTTGAATGAATAATTCGCGCTATTAACAATTTCGTTCAGACTCTCTTGTTCCAAGCATACTTATCCCCTCAATTTTGGGTTGAGGCGCTTCACATGGTGACCAATTTCTAAACATTTTACCTTCCTCCACAATTAATAAAGAGACTCCACACTTTCGCCTATACAACACCAAACCCAACTGCTCAAGTTTACAAGTCTTCGATTGTCTCTGTTATCCCCACCTTGATACCCCCCTCAAAATTGCCCCATGCTCGATCATTTGCATCTTTATTGGCTACCCATCCAATCACCATGGGGGTAACGTTGCTTAGATCTTGCTACCAACAAAATTATAATTTCCCCAAATATCACATTTGACGAGACTATATTCTCATATAGTTTCGTCACACCTAACCATGCTTCCTCTTATACCTTTCTTGATTATGAACCAAAAATTATAGCACGCCAATTACATACCAACTCTTATGTGCCTCCCCCCACTCCAACGACCCAAATTCAATCACCTTCCTACTTGACCCAACCTCAAAACAAGGCCCAACCTGCCACTCCAATCACCATGGCCCACACACCAATCCCTACTCTAATTTCCGCAGTCTAGCCTAGCCCACTCGCCCTGTCCGATGATCAACGAGCCTCGACCTCCATACCCCCTACTCAAATCGCTGCCCAATCCAACCTCGACTCACCTTATGGTCACTCGTTTCCAACTAGGTAAAAACAAACCCCTTCGCGTCTTAATCTTGTGCCACGACCACCTAACGCGAACATTGTTCATTCTATGTGGGTGTTCAAGCATAAGTATTTTGCAGATTGACCACTTAGTAGATACAAGGCTCACCTTGTTGCTAATGGACGCAGTCAGCATGTAGGAGTTGACTGTGATGAGACATTTAGCCCGGTTGGCAAACCGGCTACTATTTGGACTGTGCTTAGTCTTGTAGTTTCTCAACATTGGTCGGTTCAGCAGCTTGTTGTCAAGAACGCCTTTTTACATGTCTCTTTATTTGAGACTGTTTATATGCATCAACCACCCGAATTTCGGGACCTACAACGACCCGATCATGTTTGTCTTCTACATCGATCCTTAAATGGCCTCAAACAGGCCCCACGAGCATGGTTTTAGCGGTTTGCGAGTTATGCTACTCGTATTGCCTTTTATCACAGCAGATGCGACCTCTTTCTTTACTTTTTTTAGGGTTCCAACATTGCTTATGTAATGTTATTTGCTAACGATATTTTGTTAAAAGCTTATTCTTTAACATTTTTAGCGGATTATCTCCTATTTGCATCATGAGTTTTCGATGACTGATCTTGGTCCTTTGAATTTCTTTATGGGCATTTGTGTTACGCGTACTGGCTTCGGAATGTTTCTTCCCCAAAAGACTTATGCTTATGAGATTCTTGAGCGTGTTAGTATGCTCAATTGTCATGTTTTCTGTACACTCGTTGATACAGAGACCACGCTCGGTGCCGATGGTACCCGAGTCACAGATCCGACTCTTTATCGGAGCCTCGTTGGTGCTCTTCAATATCTTATATTTACCCAAGCAAATATATCTTATGTTGTACAACATATATGCATTTTTATGCATGATCCTCATCTGGTGGCTCTTAAGTGGATCTTTCACTATGTCTGAGGTACTCTCGATTATGGACTTAAGCTATATTCCCATTCAACATCTTCACTGGTGGCTTACTCGGATGCTGATTGCCATACTACTCGTCGATCTATATCTTGATGTAGTGTTTTACTTGGCAACAACCTTCTCTCATAGTCTTCTAAACGGTAGTATACTCTCTCTCACTCTAGTGCGGAGGTGGAGTATCGCGATGGTACAATATAACCTTATCATTTTTAGATATTTTCACTTTACACCATCTATATTTCAAATCTCAAACTCTACATACAAATAAATTCCTGTTACCCACTCATAATCATTAGTAATTCAACAATAAATAACAAAATTAATATATAATTATTATTCGATCACTATTTACAATAAAAACGTTAAAATCCGTTTCATAGCGTCTGTGTTACGCTAATTAAAAACAAATAACTTATTTAAGACGGAGAAAATGATCCCCTAGCTAACATAAGTTTACAAGCTTTAAACACGTGCGTAATTAATTGTTATCGTTATCATTCTTTCAAAGAAAATGAAAAATAGAAAATGAGAGCACCTTCCCGGTTGTCTACGCATCCATCCATATAAAGCTCTCGTGTCATAAAACCCAACCCAATTCTCAACATTTCTTCATTTGTTGCAGACAATTTTAAATTTCAATTACTATCATATTAGGTTTTATTCTATTCTTCAATTTCAATTCGCATATAAGGTAATTATCCATTTCCATCTCTGTTCATTTTATTATTCAGCGCATTATTTAAATCATTTTTAATTTATTGAGTTTGATTGCTTTAGGCGTTGCATTTCCTTGTAATTTGAATTGCATCATACTCAATTCGACTGCGTATTTTACTTTTTAATTTTAATATATACGACCAGAACTTAGATGTTTATATTAATTTGGTTTCTAATCATGCACTTTACTTTGTGTTCACGTGTTCCTGGGTTGCTTACGTTTAGGGTTTAAACAAATATATATACTGTAATAAATGTTGGTTGGCTTTTCACAAGTTCATATCAGGTTAAATCCTTTAGTTTTGATTATTATTTCGTGGTAAGGCAGGGAAATAAGCTTACCCAAACACACCTGACTGCTTTGTTTGACCAAATATTAGGCAAAAATACACAATTTGATATGTTAATAAAAGTTTGACTAATAGTGTAAGAAAATGGCAAAACAAAAGTTATGATTTTAAATATATAGTTCCTTGCTTCGTAGTTACTGTTTGAGTGTTAAATTATTTGTTTGTGTGTTAAATATTGATGTCAACTCTAGATTTGCTCCTTTGTTTGTGGTAATTGTTGATTGAGTTTAATTGAAGGATTTCTTGAATTCATCTATAAATGAGTCTCTATTCGTATGAGGGTGATATACTAATTAATTTCTTTTTTCTTGCAATCAAGATATTGTTTCCATTGCGAGGTTTTGAGCTTCATAAGCATAGATTTATAGATTTGAGTATTTGTTAGGATCAAGAATTTTGTGAAGTTGCAAGGAATAGAAAGCGGAAACAGATTTATAAGAATTGAGGTTTGAATGGATCATTTGGCTTCTAAAGAAGAAGAGATTGGTGATCTTGAGAGTGGTAATGGTGTAATTCATCACAATGAGGAGGGGTGTGCGGATCCTGATTTGGATCAAAAACTTGCAAAAACAATCTTTTTGAAGTTATGTGACGGATTAACGAGTGTAGATGATATTTCAGTTAAAACGGATTCATTAAATATCAATGAGGGTTCTTTGGAGAATAAAGTGAAGTCTAAAAAGGGTTTGAGTGCAAAAAAACCGCCTAGACCTCCTCGACCTCATGGTGGCTTTTCATTGAATGCTTTTGATCAAAAGCTTATTAAAGAGCTTGCTCAACTTGCCATGATCAAACGGGCAAGAATTGAGCGTATGAAGGCACCCAAGCAAAAGAAAGCCTTAAAGATTGCAACATCCACATCATCATCATCGTCACATGGGAACTTTTTTGCCATGCTTTTTACCATCATCTTCTTCCTAGTGATACTTCTTCAAGGTAATCAATTACTGCTATTGTTCCAGGATTCAATTTTGTTTGGACATTGTTTACTTTCATGAAACCGTGTTAAGTTTAGTTGCAAATACTAAAAAATGTTTAGCTTCAATACCTCAGAGGACATGGCTTTAGTTTTAAAAGAAAATATAATTTGTATTGAGAGAATCTATATTTAGGCCTAATATATTGGCCTAGTTGTTGTACTTAATGCCGCATGTTAATCATCCAGTGTGTTTAAAAGAGGACCCACTTTTAAACACTACGTTAAATAAATTACGTGTCACATTAGGCCAACAATTAAGACTGCCTATCATTTTCTTGTAAAGAATGGGCAAGATATTAAGGGCTGAGTGGCTGACCTACATGGAAATAGTTATATTCAATTATACGGCATTCAAAAATTTTGGCATAACATTGCATGTGACACTGAAATGCCAAGAAGTAGTTAATTACCTAAGTGTTTCCAACCCTACACGAAAACAGGTTCCTTGAATCTGTAGGGCATTTGAAATTTGGCTTAACATTACATGTGAATGCCCATAAATCCTTAACCACCTGAATGGTTCCTGTCCTACATGGATATATATCTAGAGTCAACCTGATATCTTTAACAATATGTCTTCCCTTTTTGGCTCTTAGTCAGTTGTTCTGTTTTGGTCTTTCTTATGGTCCACTAGGTATGCACATGCATATTATTGAAATGAAAATTATATTATATGAAAAATGAAAAGTTGTTATTTTAGTACATCTGTGAGTATTATCATCTGAGAGAATTATCTGTAAGTACTGCAGACCCTGGTCGAAAATTCTTGAGACCCGCCTTGATGAACCTGCCGTTTCCCTGCATTTTTCAAAGATGATGTTTTGCAATTCTAATTAGATCACTTTTGTTGATAAAGTTGTAAGCTTCCTAGGCTAGCCCATACATTTACATTTTTTTAAAGGTATACTGAACTATTGAAGCCGAGTAACGAAGCCATAATGTTTGTGTTGTATTTTTTTCAGGTCGAAATTCGGGTGTAAGTTTTCATGGTTTTCCTCATATGGCCCAAACAAATGGAAATGGTTTGCTAGATATTCAGAATCAATTAAATCGATCTACTAGTGATTCCATTTCACCAATCCTAAATCTTCAATGATGTTTTAAGGTTCTGTTGCGGTTCCCGTAGATTTGTCTTTGAAATGATGATAACCTAACTTCTACCACATGTACAGTAGCCGGTACTTCTCAAGAATTATCAAGTTCTGGTTTTCATGTGAAGGGTACAATTTGTATCTTATATCTAGTTTTTGTTCATCGTCGAGAACAACTGTTTCCTTTACATATCATTATTTTACTAATAGTTTAGCAAGTGATACACTGATATCTCATATGAGTCGTATCTTATAAAGAACTTGAATTTATGACTTAAAAAGATTATAGACCCTTCGGATGGCTAATTGGCTACATGAGTATTTGTATATGTATGGTTTGTGTAGAAAGAATTGTTCAAGTGTTTTACCCTTAGTTTTGGACTTTTGATACTACAAAATTCCATACCATATGCTATGAGATACATACAACAAACCATGGATGGATGGGTGGATGGTTCTACATGCCATGGGTTATACGATCTATATCTCCCGGTTGACTAGGAGATCAGTCGATGAGGGCCGTTCGAGGATCAGTTATCTTTTTACATGCTCATGCAATCGTATCGTTAGAGGATCTGTTATCTTTTTACATGCTCATGCAATCGTATAGTTAGAGGATCAGTTATCTTTTTACGTGCTCATACAGTCGTACCGGCTACTCAAATGATGAGTTCGCGGTGGATCAAGTGACTGTAGCCATAAAGCATGACATGATTTCATTTTGGTCAAAATATAATCGCATCAATTAATTCAATTATACTATATGTTTCAGTTATTATGGAGATTAAGGAACTTTTCTTAAGGAATGTTGATTTATTAGTTGAAAGAAAATTGTATATACAGTAGTTTTTATTTATAAATAGGAATTGATGAATTATGTGTAACACATCTATGAAAATAATTATAAGCCAACTAATCAATTAAATTGACCAATTTATTATGCTACGTAAAACTAACTGAAAGCAATATCAATTAGCTATAAATCAAGACTTCCCATAAAATAAAGTCAATTTCAAAAACAAAATATCAGTAAGACCTACTATTGCAACTTGGATCAAATAGACTAATAACTAATAATTGTCTAAATAAATTTGAAACAAATATTATATTGACTTAAACATAGAGTTAATTATAAATAATAATCATATACCTTAATTACTAACAATTATAAAGATATTAATTTCAGGCACTATTATAAATATTTATCATTTCAATACGACTATGATATGTTGTCTTTCAAATGTAACTTAAACAAGTTTTGTTATCCACCAGAATGAGCTAACACCGTCTTCTGCTAGTGATTAAAAATGCATGTTAAAAACAAAAGGTAAACTAAAGTATATTATTGAGTGTGCTTTTCAATATAAGTAAAAATTTTGAGTCCATTTAACAAACTTTAACAAATTAATATTGATTTGTTGTAAGAATTTTCAAACTCTTATAACAAGTTAAAAGTAGAGAGGATGGATAACAATAAAGAGGGCAATGTATGGTGTACATGCCGTGTGGGCTGATGGGTTGTGGAAAACCAACACTTGTCTTCAACAGAAAGTAGACGTGGACAACCAGTACTATAAATAAATATCGCATCATACGCATTATATTGGTTTCAAGTTATATAAACGTTCACATCTAATTTAATAGCTATCAATGATTTTATTTTAATTAATTCTTGGGTTCACAAGTCAAAATAACCTTTTCTCTTTTTATCTCTCTTTAGGGTAGGGGAGCACCAAAGTGTAGGCCACACCACCATAAACATATAAAAAGCTACATCTTTTCTATGAATTTAAATATTAAACAATTTATATCATGATTCATGAATATGTATAATTCTTGATTTAAAAGTTACTATTGGGATTTATTCTTTCTAATTTATAGATGAAAAACAAGACAAATTTCCCGCATATCCTTTGGTAACATGTTAAACTGATTTCCCTTAAAGATCAATTAAGTTAACCCACCAAACCATCTTTTGTTACTTTATAGTTTATAACAATATTTTTTAACAATATTTTTATATATATGTCTAGAAAAGCTATCATTTTATTATATATAAAACTTAACATCTTATTTTATTTTACCTACAACAATCAAAAAGCCTTTGCGAATATACATAAATTAATGTATAACTTGTATGACAGTACATAACTTGTGTCGTAGTAATGATTGAACTTCTTAAACAAAATTACTTAGAGAGCTGTAAATACTTGAATCTGAATACAATTTGATACTTGTTTAACACATTATCATTTAAATCCAACCCCAATATATTCACTCGTTTCTGCATAAAAATATTAAATATCGTCACCTCTCAAAAAATGTTTAAAATGATGTGACTCTGAACTTTAAAGCATACTTACTCTATTAAAATGGAAAAAGATTTGAGTGGATTTTAGCATATATGAAAATGCATGCATCTTTCCCCAAAGCATATTCTTATCAGATCAGCAATGATAAAGGGTCATAAAAGTTAAAGGACAATGAATATGATGGTTTCTTTGGTCCCTTCGTCCACATTATATGATTGTTATCTCTACTTTAAAAGGATAACCTAATTAGTGGGTGACATATACCTAAACTAATGAAAAAGAGACCGTTATATATAAGGGACCCTATATATCACTATAATTAACCAATCATATTAACAATAACCAAAATAGACTTTGTTTCTTTCCTTTTACATAATGTAGTAATAAAGAAGATAATGTTATATACAAAATGATTTGTTACTACTTTATGCCCCAAAAACCAATTAAAAATACAAATTGTAGAGATAGAGTGAGTGCTCTCTAATAATTCATAGAAAATTTCCTATTGAAAGTAACACGAGCATTTAAGAAACTACAATATAGTGGATATTGATATATGCCTAAGAATTTTTTTAACATGACTATGCAATACGAAAAACAATTGAATATGGTTATGTTTATATCAAACAATAATTAAGGGTGGCCAAATCTTACATCACATTATATGATATGCGTTTTTGTAACAACACTCACATAAACCCGTACGTCTTGCTAGATACACTCTTCCTAACATAATATGATAAAACATATTTACAGTAACATCCTAATAATAGCTCTAGCAACGTTTGCGACATTTTCAATATCCTTATTCATTTGTGTTAACGGAGACTTCTGACCACGACCACTGAAACAACGCTCACAAGCTTGAGTCTCAACTGCAGTATCAGCCATCCCATCCTCTGCATACTTTGGTTGACCGCCATCTAAGGCTTGAACAGCCGAAGGCACAACTCCCTTCACCACGGCTACATAAATCTGAGCGCACTCGTTTAACGAGTGTCTTAGCTCAGGATGAGCCGTGTAAAGAGACTTAATACGTTGTATGGCTTTATTGGCCTTATTGTTGGTTGCACCAACCATGATGAGTCCTAAGTCACTAATATCACCACTTGTGCTTTTAGGGTTTGATAAAAGGGTTGACATGCATAAATTGTATGATGGGGTGGATTTGCATGTGCTTTCTATTAACTTTCTATCTCCGATGACTATTGATGGATTTTGAAGGATGTTTAAAGAGAGAAAGATGAAGAGATAGAATGACTTCATATTGAATTGATGATTGAAGTGTTTGATCCTTAGCCTTTGAGATGTAAATGAATATATAGAAGTTTGCTTTCTTAAGTGGAAGTGTGTCTATCTTCTATTTATGAACAAACTACCTCTTTTTTTTAGAGTTGAAATTGATATGTTATAGAGTTATGTACAAGTCGTAGGCATAATGTACTAGTGTTTTGAGTGTTATTGTTTGCCTTAAGAGAATTTTAGCTTTATTGAAGAGTACTGTAGACAATGAGTTGACAGTGACATAGTTTTAAGGAATTTTAATTGGTATTATATATTAAAATATTACGGAGTAATATACTTTTCAATTCATTCATAGATATTTAAATTGTATTTTAAATAATTAAAAAATAATGGAATATCAAATGGTTTCCTTGTAAAGATTAGGTTGATGTTAATTTTTACAATGTTGTACATATATTAATTTATAAAAATGATAGTTGATCGAAAAAAAAAAAAAAATCTTTGTATCTCTCCTTTGCTATATTCACAAACACAAACATTCTTATATCGTTTTTGTTTTTCTTTAATTCGTTTGATCCACTTTAAATCTTAATCATTTTAAAAAATATTACATTTAAAATTACTTTATGATTGTTAATTTTTCAAAATACTTTGACTTTTTCAGTTGACACTTCACTAATTGACTAAATATAAACATTTAAAATTTTTACATTTAAAATACTCTAAGAGATTGTTAATTATTTTATTTTCAAAAATTTAGAGAGATATATAGGTTGAGAATATGATTCTTTTTTATATATGAAAGGTGAAAGCTTTTGATCAAAAATAAAAGTACAAAGTCTATTGTAGATATGCACATGTCGTGAGAGTAAACATGACTATGAGCGAAGTTGAAATAGAACAAACAAACTTTTTCAGAAGTAGTATAACTCTATTTATAAAACAATAATGATAAGAAGATTATAGAAATATATAGGTTCAAGTAATAGTGTCTGCTAAGAAGAGAAAATGTGAAGTATGACGTAAATGTGTCAAAAGAGTAGACACGATAAATCTTAAAGGTAGTATAGAAATCTTATTAGTAAAACAAACATTTAGGCATTTTTATTTTATAAAAATCTATGTTTAACAAAGTATTATTATTTGTTGTTTTTTAAGTTATTGTTATTATTATTATTATTATTATTATTATTATTATTATTATTATTATTATTATTATTATTATTATCATTGTTTTTATTGTTATTATTATTTTTTTAAACTATAGACATTTCACAAGTTAGAAGATGACCATGTGTCATTTTCTTAAATCATAAGATTTTCCTCTTACATAAAAGAAGAAAATGATAAAGAACAAACTACATGAATTCAACATTATAATAGTAGAATGGTAAAGAGTGAATACATGAATTAAAAATGAAGAGAAAAAAATATAATTTTTTAATAATTAATTATTGTGAACATATAAAAAATGAGTTATATATATAAATATAAAAAGGGATGATTCAGAGAGAATGTGTAATCTTGGAGAAAAGGGGAATTAAATCTAGGTCGTTCGTTAACATTTACTACAAGTGAGTTAACATTCATGAATATTAACCGCCCGTGATGAAAGTTAATTAACATTCATGAATGAAAGGGTAATCTTGAAAGAAGGAGAAGTAAATCTGGACCGCATGTTAACATTCATCACGGGTGAGTTAACATTCATGAATGTTAAACATTCATGAATGTTAACTCACCCGTGATGAATGTTAACATGCGGTCCAGATTTACTTCTCCTTCTTTCAAGATTACCCTTTATCTGTAGATCAGCCATATATATATATATATATATATATGCTATACTACTACGATATGATATAATACAAGACATAAAAAAATATAAACTCTTATAAGAGAACGTTACAAATAGATAAATTTTGTAGTTCCTATGGGCAAGGCCCATATTATATTATCGGACGATATGATGTATTAGCTCCTATTTCGGATTACAAGCCCAAACCCATATATATGGAACATATTAGGGACTTAGGGAGTACGCTTCTCAAAGTAGCTGTAGTTACTCGATTTTGCTATATGTTGCAATGATATAAAATACTACTCCGTACAAACTTTGTGTGCGAAATAACCGATGTTTCAAAATCCTGGTCGACCAGGTTGGACTAGGAATCGTGTCTAATATCGCTCCGGATTAACTCGGTTATTTTATTGTTTTTGAATTGGATAGACTCGGTCGGTTTTTCATTTAAACCGATGTCCCGGAAACAGCCAAAAAGTTGGGTTTTCTTTATAAATTTTGGTTGAAACAAATATGTTTTTATCATTTTTTTAAACAAATATACACATTAACAGTTTGAAGATATTGGGACACAAAATATTGGAGGTGTGTTTTACATAATAGTTTATTGAAAATTATAAGCGTCAAAGCTGATTATTTTTACAAGTCGAAGCTATTAGTGTTGTTTGGTAAACAAAAATATAAAAAGTTATTGAACAAATAAGTTCTCGAAAAATAAGTCAATCCAACTAGTTTCTAAAAATTTGTAAAACTTTATTGTTGAAATATACAATTTAATCTGGAATATTTGTTATTTGTTCTCATTACGTGTGTTTTGTATTTGTAATGGTTTAAATATAAAGTTTGAGATGGTCATGAGGCTCTTACGTAGATAAGATGAGTTCAGCGGAAAAAAGTGTCAAAGTTGTAGAGCCTGAGGTGTAGAGTGTATCTTCATTTGTTGAGAAATATGAAAAGGGTTTTCGCATTTTATTTGCAATTTAACTCACATAATTTTGGTCTTATCCCTCTCGTTTTATTCCCAAATTAGGGTTTACCTATCTATTCATTCTTATGTGATGATGATTTCTAGTTGATATATTTTCTCTAGCAATCATTAAGTCACGAACATATAATTTGCATGTTCATATTTTAGAGGGTTTTAGTGAGTCTTTTAATTGTAATTTTGAACCCAGTAATCATTAAGATTCTTGGTTGATCTATTGAGTAGTTTTCTAATTAATCTGTTTTTTCTTTCACTTATAAAAGATAAAATTACATAAACACCTCTTATTAAATATATTTATCTTATTTATCTTATTTGGATTTTACTTCTTTGTCTTTTATGTAAATTTACTTATAAGCTTTAGCTCCATCTATTCAAATTTCAACTCCAAACATAAACTTTAGCTATAAACTTTTCAGTTCTAACTACCAGAGTAAATTCCCCGTAAATCTGAACCATCCACCCATCATCAACTTTTTTAAGCCACAACAAACAATTTTTTTTTTCAAAAACTCAAAAAAAGCCGAACCCACTTGATCACAATACAGACCAACTGTGTACTAAAAAGCCGTTGAGAAATATGGATGCGTTAATTGTTCGAAGTGAAAATTTGCTAGTCATAAGTGTTCAAAGTAAAAAAAACAAAAAACAAAAAAAGCAAACAAGTCAATCGGGGTGGGTCAGCCGGCTGAACTTGTGGAAATGGAATATGTCGGTCAACCAAAAACCCATATTTCAAAGTGTTGGATATAACAATTTTAGAAAAAGCAACGATAACAAAGTAACTTTTTAAAGAATAAAAAATAGTAATTTTAGCTCATATATTTATAAATGAATATTTACTCAATATTATTTTACACCCAATATTCAACGAGTAAAACATTCATTAACAAATATTAGAGGTAAAATGTTAGTTCCATGTTAATTAACGCTAAATATTTAATAAATGCATTGAAATATACGTTCTTTATAATCATAAATCATCCATTTTTAAAAACTAACTACATTACATATAACAACATGTATAAAATATTGTTAGAAAATTTGATTTCACATGCAATTTTCTCAAATTTTGAACCTAAATAATTATATGTATATTTAATATTTACGAGTGATATTTTATATGATTATGTAGGCCTTAACAAAAGCTTCGTAATAATAGACACTATGTTCAATGTTAAGTTGAGGTGAATTAGGTATCCCGTTTCTAATAGATGTAGTTGGATGTTGGAACTAAAGGTTAAGTGAATTTGTTGGGTTTGTTTTGACCCATGGCCCATCAAGTTGTAAATGGATCTATTTTGACATGATCCATCAGGTTGACCGCATAACTTGTGATCTTCTAACTATATTTCAGTTAGAGTAGGGTGAACAAAAGGCTTAAAATTGATACATCATTGATATTTTATTTAATGATATTAATAATTAATAATATGGATTAATTCGTTAAATAAAGTTTGCTTTGTTGTACAAATACACCAACACTCTCACCTTTAAAGCACTACAATTGAAACCAGAACACACACTTGTTACTGCATCTTTTAGGCAAGTTATACTTCCAGCTATATGCAATTTAGGCAGTCGTATTCTAAAAAACGTATTTCTATCTGTTTTAGGAGAATTGCGTCCAACGCAAAATCCAACCAAATTTTATTATTATCCTTTACTTTCTGCTTATTTGTAATCGTTTATAACTCTATATATTCATGTGTTCAAGTTACTGCTAATTGAAAATCAAATTCAGTTTGTATTTTTGAATATATTTCCTAAAAATAAAACATAAATCAAGCATATTAATATTCCTCAACACTCTGTATAGTCATTTTCCCACCACTATCCATCTCCGCCGTTGTTACAACAAACAGACACCATCATACCATTAATTCATTCAATCAGCTAAAAAAACAAATCATGAGCACAACAAATTGGCCATTTAAGTGCAAGAAGTTTATGTTACCAACATCTAGTGTTTTATTAAGAATAAAAAATATAAAAGCGTTTTGCTAGACATAAGATAGGTAAACAACCATGAGACCAATGGGGCAATAATCATATTCATAAACATAAAAAACAAGAAACAAGAAACAAGTAATAAAAGCATGTAATCTATAAGCTTGATAGTTCATAACCCTAAAACTCCAAAGTATGCTTGTTGCGCCAAAATAACGCGGTCACATGAGCATAGAAAAAAATATAAGTCGTAAAAAGTTATGTGCATCGTTGTCGATTTTATTTAATATAGATATAGAATAGATATATAAATATTTCCATAATTATGAAACAAACTAACAAAAGTAATTTCTTATACTATACACTATAACAATATGTACTTACATATTCATACTTTCAAAGATTTTAAGTTATAGAGTACAACCGCAAAAAATGAAATAAAAACCAAGCATAAACGTAAGAACAACGGATTCTACCGCCATGATAACGTTCCAGAGCACATCGTCAACAATCCAAATATCGAGCCGCTGAAATCCATGGGTGGACCATCCGGTGGCGATTTGTGAAAGATTATGTGAAGTCCAGCTCCAACTGCTGGTCAAGTAAGACGAAACGATGTTGATTCCGTTTATATCAAACTCGGGCCATTGAAAAATTGAACGCCGGAGACACATATCAGAAAATTAACCATAAGTTATGTTGTTGATATTGTTGTGGATTTTGGAATATATGTGAAAAGAGAAATAACGAGAAACAGAGAATTTAGCTATTGGGTGAGGGAATTTGATCAATTATTTGTTAGATATTTTCTCTTTCTATTTTTTATTGCCACTTAAGGGAAATTAATTTGAATATCGGCAGTTAGAGAAAAAAAAGGTTGAAATTAAATCTGTAATAGTCTAATAGATAATGGAGGTTGACTATTTATTTTGACCAAACGTCCTTTTTGCCTTCTGTATTCGAACCCTTCCTATATAATTTGTTTGTATTAGAATATATTAAATGAGTTGTCTTATACGAAATTTGATCAAGCAATCTAATTTCACACGACTAACTCTAACCTTTTGTTTCTATCCGCTCATCCTAATTCCATTATTCTTAACCACGAATAAAACACAATTTTGAAGGTATATACGTACATCCGTGTAAATATTATCTACGGAATATTTATTTATTAATTTGATTGATAGAACACGAAAGTAGAATATTAAAACCTTTCAAGGTTCGGTCAAGTTCTTATGCATTAACACGAGATGTAGAACTCGTTTATGTCGAACATCCATTGATTTTGAGCTCGACATAAAAATCGAATGGAAATATATAGGATCTAAGCTCGAGCTTATAAAACCCCGACACTCCTAAAATTGATTTTTTCATGTTTCCCGATCTTACAGTTAGGTATGTTGATTATCAACTAATCCTCTATATGAATATATGTTTAATTTGAAACTTGCAAGTGATATTATTATTAGAATTTTATATGAACTTGAGGTAAGGTTTTGTTCATATGTTTATGAAGTATCAAAATAATTATTGTTATTAAGAAAGCTTTACATATACAAGAGATAAACGCTTGGTTATCGGGAATACCATTTATATAAACATTCAAGTTTTTCGAGCCTTGAAGCTAACCTACAAGCTTGACCTTCGTCTATACTCGATAGTAGTTGAGCTGAGCTTGAGCATGTCAAGCTAACCTACACAAGAATATCGTTGTAATATACGGAGTAACAACTAAAGTTATTACTTTATTTATGAGTTTGTACCACATGGAATTTGAAAATGACAATATACCACTTTATTTTTGCAATGTCAAAGACAATATAGATAATAACGAAACCCGTAGAAATCTACCTCGGTCTTCTATTTTATCTTTAAGCTCAATTGCTGGTTAGTTAGTCTTAGTTGTAGTTTAGTTACATTTAGAAGTTATTTAATTGGTTTTTTAACTTAAAAAGTACTAAAATAACAATACAACTAAACTTTAATTGTTTAATTGACAACTTCTTTTTTATAGTTAAATTGACAATAATAATAAATTATGGAGAGGTAATCGTTAGACACTAATATTTACTCCACGCATACACACCGATCTAATATAAAGTGACCATTTTACTCTTAACTTAATTATACAATCAAAACTTTCTCTTAAATCTACATCCTTTCCTTTCATCGTTGCCTGCTGTCATCCAACTCTAGTATCATAATTCCACTACCTAATCTCTATCTCTATCGTTTTTATACGAAACAAAGAAGTTAGAATCCCTAATTTCCTCTGAAAAAATTATGTCTACAAAAATCAAATTAAATTATTTAATTATCAAACACTAATAAATCATACTAATACATATCAACATAAAATGTATTTATCATATTGATAATAAATATGGGGATGAATTAATTATTAATTAATTAAAATACGATAATTGTATTTAATGATTAAATTCAATTAGATTAAAGTTTAGTGTCTAAATGTTAAACTAAATATAAGTTTGGAGTTTATATCGATGTTTTAAAATCCGGGTCGACCCGGTTTGGGAGTGACTGGAGAAGTGAACGAGCCGGAGGATGTCGGGTCTTGGGGTGATTTTGACTTGCTTCAACCCGGACGGGTTAGCGATTAACCGGCAACCCGGTAAACCGGTTTATTAAAAAAAAGTTGTATCACTGAGAAAGTACATTTTCTCTTACCGGAATCCCGCCGAAAAAATATGATCGTAGATGTGGTGGAGCTACAATGAGTAGTTTCATCCAAATCTGACCAGACATACGAAAAGTATAGATGCTTGAACTTTGATAAATATTTAAAGAGAGTGTGATAGGTATTTTATAAAGATGAGAGATTGATTTTAGATGAAGAATGGTGTTGAGAAAGAACATGGTGATGAGAGAGAAATATCGAATAGGGAGGAACATGATTAGAAAATAGTGATAAGTCTATAACTTAAAAGTATATGTGTACTTTGCTCCATCTGCTACCTGTCACCCTTCCTTTTCAGTTTTTTATCTACAAAATTTGTCCTTCCATCTTTACCCATGTGTGTACTCATTCCTTTGAAGAAAACGGTTAACCCGCGGGTTAAATCGGTTGACCCGACAAACCCTCCACCCGGACTACTGACCGAGTCAACTCCAAAACCGGATTTAAAACCATGGTTTATATTGTAAATCTAGTAAAATTTGGAGAACAAGTTTAGGTTATCTATAAAATAGGATACCTAAGACACTAGATTAGGCTGTAAGGGTGAGCATGGTTCGGTTCAGTTCAATTCAGTTTTTGGCAAAAACTGAACTGTGTATTCGATTTTTAGATTTTTAAAAACCATAACCCTTCGGTTATTTCGGTTTTTTTCGGTTTCTCGATTTGGTTTTTCCAATTAAGCTTATTTGTCAAATATTTTATATATTATCCACACATATTCTATATATATATATATTAGAAATGAGTTCAAAATTTTTACTTTAAAGAGTTAAATATACATACATACATATACATGTTGTATATATATGTATATAAATATATGTATATATGTATTTATATATATGATATTTAAATAGTTTGGTTCTGTTCGGTTTTTTTGGTCGGTTTTTAGAGCGAAAACCATAACCGAACTGATCGGTTTGGTTTTCAGAAAGTTGAAAACCAAAACCGTCGGTTTTTGAATTGGTTTGGTTTTTTGATTTTTGGTTCGGTTTTTTCTCACCCCTAGATTAGGGTAATCAACACTTGCTCCAAATAAACCCCAAAACCTTCTCTCCCTCTTGCTTGCCTTGGCCGAACCAAACACATGTAAAGTCAATTTCGACTTTGGGGTTTAATACCCAAAGCGTTTGTGGTTTGTTACATGAGTTATTCGGTTTACGCAATTAGTTGTTTAGTTAATACGATGAACAATTAAGAAAGCAAGAATTAAACGGCTAGTGGTTGTCCAACGGCGACCTAGTATTGGTATGGACTTGTTAAAACCTCAAAGTAAAAAAGATGAAGTTAATTCATGCCGAGCAAATCGATGTCAGTGTTTCTTATCTTCTTCTTTTATTTAGATTGACTCAATTCAAGTACATAGATCATGGCTAGAGGGTTTTCGATTTAATTAATTTTCCGCAATAATTGTGTATTATTTTTAATTGAAAGTTACCGTAAGATTCCTTCAATGGTATCAGAGCCACTTGTACTTATTTGTTCCATATGAATGAGACCGTTTGATTGTGTTGGCTTACGAATCAAACAATTAGATTTGTGTCATGTTCATCAAATCCACAATTGTGTCATGTTCATCAAATCTAGAATTGTGTCATGTTTGCCCAATAAGAGTAAGACTGTTTGATTTGTGATGGCTCACGAATCAAACAATTAGATTTGGTTTGCTATGTTACCGATTATATGTTTTCTTTATTATGATTGTTATGATTGTGTAGTTGTTGGATGTTTAATATTAAACAAGGACACAAACATAAAACCGTTGTTTTAAAATTGTTAAAACATAAACAAAATAAAAATTGAAAAATTATTTGATAATAGTTAAAAAGAATTTTAGATAAAGACATATTATAAATCATACGATGATTTATGTATAAAGCATATGGATTTATAAGGTAATAACTATTTATAGTTTAAGATTTGTTATTTAAAACCAAATTAAAATCATGGAACACGATAAATTTAAAAGAACCCAACAAAATTAAACCTAAAGCATCCTCCATATAGCGACATTCATGCCAACCCCGAATCCTTGCCCTTTGTCACCTCCGTGGGTGGACATGGTTGCACTCGGTTATGGTGAAGTGAAAGAGCCCGTGATTTCACTTAGGAAGATGGTAGGTTTCCCACAGTTTCCATATGACATGGTTTATTGGTGATTCGAGTAGAGAACTTCACCCATGACGCGTGAGGAGGTTAAACATGCACGGCTTAACCAGAACCTCATAAAGGCTAGGAGTTGTATGAATACAATTGATGATGCTCATTTACCTAAAAGCTATTCATATGTCATTCCAGCCTCTGTTGAGGGCATACAATAGTGTAATGTCAGATCCTAGTCTAATAAGTCAAATTTAGAGTTGTTTGATTTATTAGAAGGGCGTATGAGTGAGAAGGGCGTAGAAAAGCTCCATAAATATGGACTTTTAGATTTGATTTTGATAAATAAGAGTCTTTCATATCGGGAAAAATGACAAAGGCACGAATGAAAGGGCCATTGACTTATTGGAAATCATACATACCAATGTATGTGGACCTTTTAGTTATGAAGCTAGAGGTGGATACCGTTACTTCATTACGTTCAGTGATGACTTCAGTAAATACGGTTATGTCTCTTTAATGAGACGTAAATATGAAAGCTTTGGTAAATTGAAAGAATTTCAAAATGAAGTAGAGCATCAATTGAGCAAGAAGATAAAGAAGCTTCGGTCTGACCGGAGTGGAGAATATTCACGCAAAGAGTTTGAGGAACATCTGTGAGATTGTGGAATTTTTTAAAAATAAGAATAAAAAACGGGGATCATGTCGATCACTTCTAAATTTTAAAATAAAAAATTGCGATCATGTCAATCGCCGCCACATGTCCATCTGTCATTCGCTTCTTTGGTCTGTGATCGCCTGGGCCTATTGACGATCTTGACCTTTCTTTCTTCTTTTAGTAAAATAATTGCATGATATTTGACTAATAAATAGTTTAGTAGTTTAATTTTTGCATTTAATAGTTACTTTTCATAATTTAAACCGATTCACGCCATGATCGTCTCTATGGTGCGAAAAGGTGAATTATTTTGTTAAAATTGTAAAATCAAATAATTAGTTTGTTAATAATAATTGGTTAAAAGACGTGATTAGTGATTTTTCTTTAAATGTTTAATGTGTGAAAATTATCACCCTAAATTTATGGCTTTTAGATATTTTACTCTAGTGTTGCATTCTTGAGTTTTTTTATAGTGGAAAGGGAAAGAAGTCAACGGAAAAAATAATAAAAAGTCATTATCGAGTTTTTTACACGAAGGAAAAAAATGAAGATAAATGGAAATAGATGAGTTTTTTGTTATAAATTTTCTTTCCAATTTTGAAGTGATAATGAGAAAAAACAATTAATTTAACTATTTTTCTTCCCTTTCTTTTATTTTCTTTTCTAACTATTTTTCTTCCTTTTCTTTTATTTTCTTTTCGACTCCAAAATACATATAAATTATCTTATATTATATTACTTTTTATCATTCTTTTTCATCTTATTATTTTTCTACAAAAAATTCAAAATTACATCACTAAAAAAATTCAAAAATACAGCACAGGTGCTAAATAACGCCCGTAGCCCGTGATCCAAAAAATATTCCAGAACCAAGATGTGCGCCGTATGGTCGGTTTCCAATCCTGATACTACAAACACACAAGATAAACCGCGTCCTGTCACTACAACCGTCCGATCAACCTCCACGTCTCAATCCATGTCAACCACCAATTCAACGGTCAAGATCAAACGTTCGGTATAGCTACTCTGAAGAACGAAAACCGCCTCTATTCTTCTCTCTTTCTCCTCTCTCTTCTCATCTTCACTCAAATTTTAATTTAGTGTTTTTAATTAAATTATAATCATAATCTAGTCAAACATGAAGCTGTTGATCGATGAAGAAACGGAATTTGAAGTTGAGAAAGAAATTGTAGAAATCGATAGTGAAATTGAAGTTGAAGAAGATGACGGTGAAGATGACGACGGCGATGAGGAAGAAGAAGAAGATGATGATGATGATGTACAGGAGGTTTTTCCGGCGTCAGGCGGCGCTCCGCCGGTACAGGTGGTAGATGATGACGAAGATGATGATGAAGATGAGGAAGAGGATGAAGATGACGACGGTAACGATGACGGTGATGATAGCGATGATGATGACGATGATGATGAGGAAGAAGCTGAAGACGATGAGGTATAACTATCGTGAATTCAATTGATTTTATTATATTCTATTTTTCTTTTAACCTGAGTAGAATCCATTATATTTTGATGAATTTAATTTGTTTTATTATTTCAGTTAATATTAACCTTAGTAGAATTAAATATTTATGATATATAGTTCATAGATGGATGTGTAGTTTCTGTGAATTCAGTTTTCTTGTTAATAAATTGTCAACATGAGTAGAATTAATTGATTTTGCTCTTGTCTCCTTCATATTTTTGTGTGATCTATCTTTAATTGTACGGAACCTCTGTGATTTATGTTTTTACCAGATCCGATGAGTTCGTGTAGAAAATAATGTTTAACTGTACTTTTCTTATCTTCTGGGTAAATTTTTTGAAAGTCTGGATCTATTGTGTTTTTACCTATACTTAAGAAAATAGTACTCTGTAGTTTGTGTACTTTTCATTTATTTATTATTACTAGTAAAATTTTAAAGTTATCTGTAAAAAAGTGATAGATTGTTTGGAATCTGAAGGTTTTCATAGTTTTCATGCTTCAATTTGTGTACTTATTTTACCTCTGATAATTTCTTTATAAATACTTCATATCTTATTTTTATACTTTGTAATTATATATTATTCCTGTTCTTATAGTTTGCTTGTCTTTTTTGATCAAAAAAGTTTCCTTGTTTGTTTGGTTGCTTCTTTTTTTTCTTTCTTTAATAAACCTTGCTTCCCATGTGAAAGTACAAAAATAGAGAGGATGTGTGTTTTTTATTTGTTTTTTTAAATCTTTCTAATTTTCAATAAAAGTCATATTGGTGATATAAAGTTATTGAGATAGGAAAGCATGAGATGGTAAATTTTATGGTAACAGTTTTGATACACAAACTATTTGGCATTTTTTAAATGTTTGCTTGACGAGATTGATCTGAATTTGCATAATTTTTTTAATCGTTGAAAAAACTTGGTTCAATATGTTTGGGCTTTGTTTGTTGACCATAACTAGGAGGAAGCACCAACTGAATACTTGGTTCAACCCGTGGCTAACCCTGAAGATGAAGAAGATGCTAGTGATTTTGAGCCAAAAGAAAACGGTGCTAATGAGGATGCTGAATCAGAAGAAGAGGAGGAAGATGAAGAGGAAGATGGTGGAAAAGTTGAGGCCCCACCTAAGAGGAAAAGATCCAAAAATGATGATTCAGATGATTCAGATGATGATGGTGGCGACGATGATGAAAGACCATCCAAGAGATAGTGGCTTGTGCCCATTTCTTGCACCTGTAACATGATTGAGATTTTTAGTTGTCTCTCTCGTTTTCTATCATTTATCTTGTAGTTTTCATGGTGCTTTTGGAAAGTATTGTAGTGGTTTCTTGTTAGGAGGATAACTAAATTACTAAGAATATTGGTGATGTATAAGCTTTTGAACATTTGGTATGCTTGATCTGTAATATTGATATTTAGGTTAAGTTATTTGATCTTCTATCTTTACTTTTGAATGACTTTGGTGTTTTTTTTTAGTTTTAACAATTGTATATTACAATATTACTAATCCCTATCATTGGCTATTAGAGCACTGCCGACGGTTGCTTTTTGTAACCGTCTTGGTGGCATCTTCCATATCATTCGATGGAACCAAGTTGTCTTCTTTAGTCCTTTATTGCCCGTCTACTATTTCCTTTTTCACCAAGAAGCTCTAACACGGAGTTTGTTGGGCCATTGTTTTTGTGTGTGTATGTGTGTGAGTGTATGTATGTATTATTGATAAATGGTAAGGTCAAGTCTTTCTGAAAAAACGTCATTTGTTGACAGTATTCAGTCTTTATGAAAAAATGCTAATTTAATGTGAGCTGACACTGAAAAAATTCAAAAAAATCTTCATTTGTTGGCACTCTTCTTATTAGTAGTAACTCGGCTCTTGCACCTTCAATTAGTATTGGTAAACATACTTTTTGTCTCTAAAAGTAGAAACGATTTCCTTTGTGGATTAAGATTATCTAATTGTGAGTTGTTATCTTCTCTATTTTTGTACTATCATAATATCAACGTAACATGTTACTTTTGTAACTCTAGTGATAATAATCATTTTTTTAATATAGTTTTACCGTCCTATTAAAATTGTTCATTTGAAATATATAAAATTTTAAGAAATGCCACCAACTACTTACTATATTTTGCATGAATAAAATACTATCTCTATTAATTAAAGTCTTTTTTATAAATTGAAATATAAAGTGAATATTTATTTTAAGACAATGTAAAATAAAATTGTAATTACTTATTGTAGGAACGTTTATTTTAATCACTTATTGTAGGAACGAAGGTAGTAACATTATAAGGCTTAATTGGGTATTCAAGTGTTTTTTGATCTTGCCAAAAGACGCTGTCTGAAAACAACTAAAGGAACAATCGAGCGTTATGAATCTATAAACATGATATTGACTACAGGTCAAATAGAAAAAGTTACCCAATCATATAGCCACATTAAAAAGCATCCAACTTTCAAGTGCTAATTCTAACTAGTTATGTTAAAAGAACGGGTTATAAGAGTATCCACTATGGCATCGGGTTCCCTTGGGCGTTAATCGGCGTACATTGGGTTGCTTGGCGTCGACGTTGGCAAGGAAAAATCGGTGTTCGATTGCGATGATGAAAGTGGTGGATAGTGAGGTAATAAAAGAAGAGACCGTTATAAAGAAAAGATATTGAAACTGAAATGTATTTTCCAAATGGATAAGTTATTTTAAAATAATTAGATACGCAAATTCGCACCGCCTAAAAGTGTAAAGATGAATTTCACCATTTGGTATTGATCTCTCATTAGTTCGTCTCCAGGGTTTCAGAATTTCGATTTCTCGTTGTTATCATATCATCAATTTCTCAAAAAAGTTTCCCGTTTTCAATTATTACTGATTCCAGCGACTTTGATCAATAGTAACATTTTTAGGGATTCTTCGAGTTTCGTCAAAAATCTCAAAATAAAATTTGGGGGTTTTGCTACTGTGAAATTTTAATTTCCAATTTCAATTCAAAACAATATGCCTTTAAAACAGCAATGTTCATTGCTGCTAAAAGTTCACAAACCTTCAATCCCATTTGTTTTCAATACAAACACAATTCTCAATTACCCCAACACCCAAAACCCTAAAAAAACAGAATTTGATGTCTTAAAAAGATTAAATCATGAAAAGGATATTAATTTAGCTCTTGAATACTTCAAATCAGTATCAAATTCAAAAGCTTTTAAACACACGACCCTCACTTACCAAACAATTATTGAAAAACTAGGCGAAAGTTGCGATTTAGATGGAGTTCAATATTTTTTACAACAGATGAAATTAGAAGGAATTAACTGTTCTGAGGATTTGTTTATTAGTGTGATCAGTTGTTATAAAAGAGCTGGATCAGCTGATCAAGCATTGAAAACGTTTTACCGAATTCAAGATTTTGGGTGTAAACCGAGTGTTAAGATATATAATCATTTGTTGGATGCTTTGTTGAATGAGAATAGGTTTCATATGATTAATCCTATTTATAGTAATATGAGGAGAGATGGGATGGAACCGGATAAGTATACGTATAATATTTTGTTGAGAGCGTTGTGTAAGAATGATCGGATTGATGGTGCACACAAGGTGCTCGTTGAAATGTCTAAGAAAGGATGTGAACCTGATGAAGTGAGTTATACGACGATTGTTTCTTCCTTGTGTAATCTTGGTAAGGTGCAGGAAGCGAGGGAGGTTGTTGAGAGTGTTGTGGGGGGTTTTCCTATGGTTTCTGTGTATAACGCTTTGGTTATGGGCGTCTGTAGAGATGGTGATTTGAATGAGGCGTTTCAGTTGATGGAAAAGATGGTCGTTGATGGAGTTACACCAAATGTTATCACGTTCACAACGATCATAAACGCACTCTCGGATCTTGGTGAAATTGAGTTATCTTTAGCTATATTAGCTCAGATGTTGAAGAAAAATTTCCACCCGGATGTCTTCACTTTCACTTCATTGATCAAGGGTTTTTGTTCGAAAAGGAAAATAAAACAAGCGTATGAAGTTTACAACAAAATGAACCTAGAGGGTGTTTTTCCAAATGTCGTTACTTACAACACTTTGATAAACGGGTTTTGTTCCATTGGCAATATGCAGAAAGCAGTATCTTGTTTTCTTGAAATGGAAAGACGATCATGCTCTCCGAATGTAACAACATACGGGACCTTGATCAATGGCTATGCAAAGTCCAGGGACTTTGTAGGTGCATTTGAGATATGGAACAAAATGATAACACAAGGCTGCCACCCGAATGTTGTTGTATACACATCCATGGTGGATGTTCTATCTAGTAATTTCATGTTTGAGGAAGCCTATGACCTTATACACAACATGAACTGTCCACCAAATGCAGCTACCTTCAATGTACTGATCAAAGGTCTTTGTGCCAGTGGAAAGGTAGATTCGGCTATGAAGTTATTCTTTCAAATGGGGAACTTGGCTAATTTGACAACATACAACGAGCTTTTGATGGGGTGTTCAAAAGTTAACGACTTTAAGTATGCATTTGACCTCATGCTTAAGATGGAAGAAGGTGGAATTGTGCTAAATTTGGCTACGTATAACACGATTATCAACATGTATTGTCGTCATGGTATGGTTAATGAAGGTTTGAAGGTAATGGCAAAGATGATGGTGAAAGGGGTAAAACCTGATGTGATCACTTTTAATATATTGATCAATGGGTGTTGCAAGTGCGGTAAGGTTGATCTTTCTGGTCAGCTTTTGGAGTCTATGGGCAGACTAGGTTTCCAGGCCGATTTTGTTACATATACGACTCTTGTGCATGGGATGTGTGTGTCAAATGGTGTCGAAAAAGGTGAAGAATGGGTTCGGAGAATGGTGAATGGTGGGGTTTATCCGGACAAGGGGATATGGAGTGTATTGGTTAGGTGTTTAATGAGTAAAATTGGCTATGAAGGTACAATAGAATTGATTGATACCATTTTGGTTAGTTGAATAAAATTCAGACAGAAAACCATTTTGTAAAAATTTAATACTGACTTTGGATTCATGTGTATGTATTGTCTTTAGTCATAGTAAATTATTAAGAGACTCGTCAATGAAGATACAATAAAAATACAAGAAGAAACAATTTGGCTTAATTTTTTTTTAATAAATTAGACAAAGATTACAATTGATGAAGCATCTCATATGCATAGATTGAGGTGTTGAAATCTCTATTATTATCAATATTCTTGATGAGAAAATGATTAATTTATGTACTCATTTTAGACACTTGAGTTCCCTCATAACTTCACCGCCAACGCTATCACTATTTCGACCATTTTGAAAACCATTTGTTAGCTATTAAAGCTAGGTGAGATAAACCACGTGTTAGCTATTAAAGTTAAGTGAGATACAAAGGGTTATAATCAAAACAATAGAAAGACATTATTATAAAATCTTTATAACTAAAGCATTCAACGTATTAAGGCAGTGCACACCCTAAGTCCCTAAGTAGTGATATCACATACTTTAAGTCATTCATGTCTTGCAATAGTTCCTTAGTCTTTATTTTCGTAATATTTTCTTTATAATCTTTAACCCGTATGCCCGAAGGCTACTCCTTCGTTTAGTTACATAAGGATTCTGACTAAGGTGTAAAGCACAAAACCAGTTCACCCATTGTCGTTATCCATGGTTACAGACCCGCCCTTTACGGTCCGCCCTTGGTCGAGCAAGTATGATCATGTGACCACCCTTTAGGTCACGTGCCCATCCTTTAGTACACGACAAGTGACCCGCCTGTATTTGCCATCACACACTAGTCACCCACACCAACATTTGTCTAGAATATCTAGCGCAATATTGTAAAGTTTAACGTCGATACTTATTTGTTATCATTATATTCATAATCTCATAATCTTTTATCTTTATCATTATTATTATCTTTCGCATAATCATTTTCATTATTTATATAATTAGAAATCTTTATGATGTCCCTAATCTAAGGCATCAAATACATCGTTTCATATAAGTAACAACAATTCGTAAGCCCATCCCGCAAGATAATATCACCCCACATTCAATGCATTGCAAATACATATGTTAAGACAGAGTAAATAATAACTTAGTTAAATTATAAATAACTCAATCAAATTAAACTCTTAAAAATAACTGTTATGATTCATTTATATACTCATTTTAGACACTTGAGTTCCCTCATAACCTCAGCACCAACACTACCACCATTGCCACCACAAGCTAAACTACCTTCATAACCACCATGAGTGTAGCTCTCCTCGAGTGCTAATCGTTTCAGACACTTGATCATTTTATACTTTTGTCAAATATCCCATTCAAATCAATAGGACAATTTAATTCTTTAAGGCGCGATTTCAACTCATTCATATGTAGACAAGTTAATTTGGGTGGTATTTCCTAGCTAAGAGATCGTAAAATGTAGAAAGTTAAGATGACTTAACGTCAATGGGTTGAATGGGTTATACATATCAAAATCACCAAACTTCAGTTGATTACTACAAGGTTTAAATTGCGCACGTGTTACATAAGTATTAAGTTTTGACTACTCTGCCCATCACACATAACAATATTAGGAATGACCCAAAAATGTTAGTGGATCACAAAACTCACTTTGACCCGTTTCCTAACGGGGCGCCACCAACCATCTCGATCACATCTAGTTTAAGTGAATGGTAGTTCACAAGTCAACTTGAAGTGATAAAATATATCTGGCGATTACATAATAAATTACAATGAGTAGATTAATCGATGTTAGCCTAACCTGCTATAATAGTTGCACATTTCTGGTTTTTGCTGATATGGCCTGTGACCACAAATAAAACAATACTGTATTTTTCTTGAACAGGGTTGAGCCAATTAACCCTAAAGTCATTATAATTGACTTCACTAAAAAAATTATTACGATTTTTGTTACACACCCAACATTTGAACTCTATGAAACATAACTTTTTGAAGCGTTGATAGAAGAAACAAAACCAAAAATTAAAACTTCTCTTCAATTTTCTCAAATTTTACATGATTTGTCAAATTCGATTTTAACACTATCTGTCTGGACCCATGTGGATGGATTGTTAACTAATCACACGAAAGAAAGCACAAGCAAGTATATGAATGTGAAATAAAAAAAAAAAACTGTGAAGAGGAACACAAGATTCTAATGATTTAGCCAATATTAATGAGTCAATCTGCCATCAGGAGCTAAAACTTAATGAATTATTACCTAGTAACAAATGAATTACTAGTAGCGGTCCTATGTACATATTCAAACTCTCCCTTTTAAAAGCTGCAAAGCATTGGGTGATCCAGATTTTAGTCTACTGTTGTTTTCATGTGTGAAATAGTAAGTAGTAAATGTATCAATTTGTTCAATATTTGAAAGGCAAACAAATCTTACTTAGTGTGCACACTACATCAGTGTCCCACTAGAGAAAGAGAGGGCTCACCAGTAGCAATGACCAACAACTATAGCATTGAAGCCATTGTGGGTGATCACATGCAGGTGAACCAAACCTAGTGGACCATATGTTATCCCTCTATGGTAACACATTATACCTCATATGGGTCATATTTTTAAGAGGCAAATCACAACTTAGGTATGATTACTAGTTCGCGTAACCAGCTTTTTTAACCACCATACCTTTATAAAATGTTACTAGTTATAGTCACTATCTAACTTAACCAGTTACATATGACACATAATCTCCACATCATAAAAAGTCAAAATGATAAAAATAAAAATAAAAAGTAACTGCCACGTCATCAATTTTTGACGGGTAATCAAATTTAGAAAGTTAGTTAATTACCTTTTAATATCACATAATTTTAAATTTTGCCTATCCTTGTATATTTGTGGTAATTAACTTTTCTACATGATGTATTAAAATTAATTAAGCGATTCCTTCAAGATGATACAAAAAGTACTCTGTAAAAGATGGCATCATATCATCCAAATTTGACCCGAAATTAGTACTTAACCATATCCACCCACAAATTGGGCATGTGGAGATTGAATTGACCCACAAATTGGGCATGCGGAGTTTGAATAAGTCAAGTATCTTACTTGACTTATAAGTGCTATTATATATATATATATATATGAACTTTACAATTTAGTGTTTTATATGTAATTAGTGACTTGAAAAACAAGTATTCGGCTTTTTGCTCTTAAAAAAATGTCGATTGTATGTATCGAATTTTATTTCTATGTCTATCATATGTTTCGAAACCGGTATTTTCGATTATCCGGTCACCCGTTACATAAATATACAAAATTGTAAAGTTTGATACATACACTAGCAAATTTTAAAAATTGGTACGTACACTAATAAAAAATATAAAATCAAATACATAATAAAACAATTAACTCAAAATAAATTTTAAAAGCTATGTGTTCCTACTTTGAATGACACAAATATGTTTGTTACCTTTACAAGTCATGCACATGCTTTTCACAAGAAAAACTAATAAAGAACAATATTTCAAGAGGATCTTATTAAAGTTTCTTGCATTGGTAAATCAGTTATATATTAATGATGTATTAATTTAAGGGTTAATCACAAATATAATCCATTGACCATCTTAAATTAATATTTTAATCCTTTGACTAGGAAGATTACGAAACTAATCCACTGATGATCGAAGGTTGTTCGATCCCTTCGATCATCATACTTCTAACTATTAATTGCATTGACATTTTAGTAATTAATACTAAATTAATAAGTAAGTCAAAAACTAATCAAAAAGCAAGACATGATCGAACCCTTCGATCTCCAAGTCAAGAAATATATGCATGATTTCTATTTTCTTATTTATTTCGATCAAGAAGATCGAAATTTTCTTTTCCATTTCGATCAACAAGATCGAAGTTTCAATCAGCCCAATCCCACCCTCGACCAAATTGATAGGATGATCGAAGAGAATTTAGTTTATTATTTTATATTCTTATGTTTAATTAAGGTAGTCTTTATGTTTTTCTTTAATAACTTTTTATATACAGAATTTGAAATAATTTTGAATATATATTTATCATCAGAGTAATATTATCAACATTCTGACCTAAATTTTATCATCATATGATATTAATTTTACGAATGTATTTTTTAGTCTCAAAATCAACATTTTTTTATATTGACATGTAGATAAAAATAAACTGATCATAGTCGTATATTTGAATTAATTAACAAAAATACAAAAGAAAACTTATTAGCAAAAAACACAATAATAATTATTAGTAGAAAACTTATTGCAAACTCAAACAAAAATAAACATGTTGCACTACCAATCAACCATCCTTTTAATTAACTATTCGATGATACGCTGTGTCATTCATAAATATCTTTTTTATTCTTCTCAACGTATAATTATTATTGTGTTTTTTTCTAATAAGTTTTCTTTTGTATTTTTGTTAATTAATTCAAATATACGACTACGATCAGTTTATTTTTATTTACATATCGATATAAAAAAAATGTTGATTTTGAGACTAAAAAATACATTCGTAAAATTAGTATCATATGATGATAAAATTTATGTCAAAATGTTGATAATATTACTTTGATCATAAATATATATTCAAAATCATTTCAAATTATGTATATAAAAAGTTATTAAAGAAAAATATAAAAACTACCTTAATTAAATATAAGAATATAAAATAATAAACTAAATTCTCTTCAGTCATCCTATCAATTTGGTCGAGGGTGGAATTGGGCTGATCGAACCTTCGATCTTGTTGATCGAAATGGAAATTTTTTTTTCGATCTTCTTGATCGAAATAAATAAGATAATGGAAATCATGCATATATTTATTGACTTGGAGATCGAAGGGTTAGATCATGTCTTGCTTTTTGTTTAGTTTTTGACTTACTTATTAATTTAGTATTAGTTACTAAAATGTCAATGCAATCAATGGTTAGAAGTATGATGATCGAAGGGATCGAACAACCTTCGATCATCAGTGGATTAGTTTCGTAATCTTCCTAGTCAAAGGATTAAAATATTAATTTAAAATGGTCAATGGATTATATTTGTGATTAACCCTTAATTTAACTAGCAGCGTGGCTAGCAAGCTTAGTTTATATATGGATCTACATTCATATTTTTTAAAAAATTCTTTCCTTACCGAATACCTACCGAGCCTCCACAAGTATAATAAAATTCTTATGGTATAAATGTATTCACAAGTTTATTAAACTTTAATCTTTCATAAATGTAAAAATAAGAAAATAATTTATATTACTTAATAAAAGACTTTTTGTATCTTTGTAATAATAAAGATGAAGACTTTTTTAGTTTTATATTATGGAAATGATTTAGTTTCCTTTACAGTAAAAAAATATTAGATCTTTTACTTACATTAGATGTAAGAGGGGTAACTTAGTAGTATAGTAAATTACCCGCGCAATGCAGCGGTAACAAATGCTAAAAGTGTAACAATAATAGATGGTGATGGTCGCTAGTAGTGGTCGAATAATGATAGAATTGTTTTAACAATTGTTCAATTATAATGTGTGTAAATATTATTATTTAATGTTTTATTAGTTTCCATATATATTAAGTCAACAATAAGGGTATAATAGACATTTCACATCTTTAAAAGTTTAAACTTTCAAAGAAAATAAGCAAACTTTTTATAAGGGAGTATATATTATTTATTTTTAAGAATTATAAGACTCAACATTAAAGATTGTTAAACTCTCTATAAATGGTAATTGATAATAGATAGTAGATTTTCTATCAAAAAGAGTATAGCAAGTTGCTAGAGAAAGGAGATACAAACTAAATTGAAGATATATACAAATGGCGGATTTTGGACATTATCATCGTTCAATCGTCATAGAACATATTGTATTCTTATTAACTATCCAAGTGAAGGAGGACAATTAGCTTGATGTCATTGACTAAATGGCTATCTTCGGCCTTTTAGTGTTGAAAATCGTCTCGTTTCAATTCTTCCATATGATCGATCATAAGGCCGTTTGAATTACTGCATCGATGCATTATTTGACTCCTTTGTACGTTTTCTTTGGTGGAATCCGCGAAAATAAGCCCTTCACAAATGTTACCCAAATAAGGGAATACCAAATTAAACCTAGTCGTCGATGCTAGGACACAACACCAGTTTAAAAACAATGAATCAAGAGAATATATGAAGCCCTAATACTCCTAAATCAACTTTTTATTATAAAAAGATATATCACAATTTATGTAACTGAACCCACATATTAAAGCAATGAACAGTTTTAATCGACATTGATTTGCGTTGCGTTGTTTTTTTGTGTTGATTAATCAAAGGGCAAGCCCACATGCAATTTAGAAAGTGATATGAGGCAATAATTGAGTATTTATAATGCATAATATAAACCCTAAGGAGGCCTCTATAGAGTTTTTCATAGATTGAGAATACATATTTGGAAATAGCTTACACTTTTCTATACATCGAAAAAGCATACAGTGGGAAATTACTCGATGAATTTATAAGGGTCGTCGAAGTGACAATTTTAGAATTCGGGGTGACTTTTAGCACTGGTGTTCTGATTTATATGAATCTGTAACCCGAACAAAAATTTAATTCGTATAGCGAATGGACTCGTAGTTAGGACTACCCTTATATTGTAGCTCCAACTAGGGGGTGTCACTTTTATCCGAAATTCGAAATATCCATCCGATCCAATCCAAGTTAAGTTAAATGGACCAGATTATTCGGATTACGGATCACTTAAATGGATTACGGATTTCTTAAACGGATTACACAGATCGGATAAAGAATCAAAATTAAATATTTTGGATACATCCGAATAATCCGTATAAGATTTGAGTAATTAAATAATTATATTTTTACTAATATATTAATGTTTACCATATAAAAAATAATAAAAATAAAATCTTATATATTAATAGATGACACATCCAAATAAAAAGGTTATTTTAAATTATACTGGAGTTGATGTTTGTTTGATTTAGAAACTACGAATATGTTTTTTTGGATATCAAATCATTGAATGAACATTTCAAAAGGAGCGCAAGTGCATATGTTTTCTTATTCCACTTCCAATTATTTGTGTTATCGAGTTTTAGTAGTTTTTATGTTGGATAACTACCATTTCTTTTGTGTGAATAGTTTAATTTTAGTTCAATTTGTGTAAGGCTATCTTATAACATTTGAAGAATGTGAGTTTTTAATACTTACATTTTTATAGTTTTTCGTCAAAAAAAGGTTGGGTACGTGAGTATACATTTAAACTAGAGCTAATTAGGATGAAACCGTATAATCCGAACATTAATCCAAATCCGTTTAAACCGTATCCGATTAATCCGTTTCTTATTCGGTTAGGATTACGGGTTAACTTGTGATTGTCCAAAATCCGAATAATTCGAACCGAATAATCCAAAATCCGCATAATCCATCCGAATGACACCCCTAGCTCCAACCATGTATTATCCTTTCAAAATATGAAAGACAAAGTACACAAGGTAACACTCTAAATTCAAATACTATTTGTGGTAAATGAATAAATTTTGATAGTCTGTTGTCTTTCATTTGAGTTGGTAGCCAAAATACATTGCTCCCGTGAATATAACCAGTTATACCTTTTGAGAAAGTATTTTTTCAACGAAAGCAACTTAATTAGGATTTTGTAGACAAATCTCAGCCTTTAGGACAATCATTAAAACATCAATAAATTAAAGTTTAGTATAAACATTAATATAAGTTGTTTTAATTAGTTTGACATACAGTAGAAGTTTAACGTCAATTATAATTAGAATTAGTTTATTATAAACATTAACATAAGTCATTTTAATTTGTTATATATAGAAGTTTAATGCCAACTGTAATACATTTCAATGCATTTGACCCTTTATAACATATATTTTTATAATTAGTATTATGATATTCCTATAGATTTATCCAGCTTTGATATTGTGATCGGAATGGATTGGTTGGCAAGGAACTATGCGAAAATTATCTGTGACCAATCAAATGATTCGTATACCTATCAATGACGGGGGTTATTTGTACATTTATGCTGAGAGAGGTATTGGCGATGTGAAGGTAATTTCTATGCTTAAAGCTCGACGTTATATTATTAAGGGTTGCTCTTCTTTCATAGCATATGTTATAGATGCAACCAAGAAAGTGGAGAAAACTGCTAAAGACGTGCGAATTCCAAGATATTTTTCCTGATGACTTTTCTGGTTTACCGCCAAATAGGCAAGTAGAATTTAGTATCGATTTAGTGTCGGGTTATCATCAACTCAAGGTACGTGAAAAGGATGTACCAAAGACTGCTTTCCGTACCCGATACGGGCACTATGAATTCCTTGTCATGCCGTTTGGGTTGACAAATGCCCCAGTAGCTTTCATAGACACGATGAATCGACTATGTCGTCCTATGCTTGACAAGTTAGTTAAAGTCTTCATCGACGACATTTAGAATACTCTAAGTCCGAAGTTGATCATGTTGCACATCTTCGTGAGATAAGGGAACTTTCGAGGAAAGAAAGCTATATGCTAAGTTCTCGAAATGCGAATTCTGGCTTCGTAAGGTACAATTCCTAGGGCATATGATCTCTGGTGATAGTGTTTATGTGGACCCATCTAAAATATAGGCGGTTCAGAAATGGGAACAACCAAAGAATGCCTATGAGATTCATAGTTTTCTTTGTCTAGCGGGTTATTACTAACGTTTTATACGAGATTTTTCAAAGATTGCAGTTCCACTTACAACCCTTACCTACAAGGATGTGAAGTTTATATGGACCGATGTTCAAGAGAATATTTTTCAGACTTTAAAAGATTGTCTAACCAATGCCCTGATTCTTGCCTTAGCCTAGGGCAATGGCGATTATGTTGTGTACAATGTTGCCTCAAAGTTAGGCATGGGTTGCGTGCTAATGCAACGAGGCAAGTAATCGCATATGCTTCTCGTCAATTAAAGGAATACGAGAAGAAATACCCCACTCATAATCTTGAATTGGCGGCTATGGTCTTTGCTTTGAAACTTTGACGTCATTATTTATATGACACGAAATGTCAATTTTTCACGGATCACAAAAGTTTGAAGTATATCTTTGATCAGCAAAATCTGAATATGCGTCAGCAAAGAGCAATGGAATTGATCAAGGATTTTGACTGTGCAATAATCTACCATCCTCATAAATAAGCATCAAATATGCATTTAAGTCATACTTAAGCATCTAAAGTAACCATTTAGAAAAAGTGGATGTTATTAAATTATTTGTTAATATAATCCTAAATTTTAATTCCTTAAATATTATTTTATATATGATCATATCATATTTCTTATAGGTTAGTTATATTATATTGTTGAGTTAATTGTGTAGGAGGTCCATGTGGTTTAAATATATTTGTACTCATAGTTCTTCATCTCATTGGGACACCTCATTTTGTGAATAACCTTTTGTAAAGTTTTTGAGAGTAAAGTATTTCTTTGACTTTTCAAAGTTCATCACATACAATAGTAAATAATGTAACTTTAATACATTACAATAAACTCTTTTTAGTATAAATATCTATTCATGTTCTAACACTTTATGAAATCTCCTAAATCTGTCATTATAACTTTAGACATCAATCGCAAATGTTTTTTCTATCATGGGATATTTTGTAAACTCACATGTTTGGTTATACTAATTAACCTATATAAATGTGCATAATTCGAACAAAACTTGGGGTTGTAAAATTCGATTAATTCAATTTCGGCTGCAACCAAAATCTTATATTTGGAAAATTAATTGATTTAATTCCTACTTGTGTTTAAATGAGTCTATACTAACAAAACGCTAACAATAACTTGGTGTATTAAATTCTTTGATAAATTTTCAAAAATCAAATTAAATTAAATATTATGATAACTAAATTTATCTAGGTGTAAGTGTGGACAGTCCAGGTCTATCCAAAAGCCTCAGTGATCCAAAATCGAGTAACTGTATTTGGGTAACCCACATCTTAGTAGTAGCAATGATCATGATCTAAAAAAGCGTTATAGTATATATAATGACCAGTATATAAACTGAAGACCTATACCAAATTTGCAGCAACAAAAAGCGCAAACTAAACTAAACTGTATGCATTAAGAGTAGGATGCTAGGATGAGTGAAACTGAACTGGTAGAAACAAAGCCATATTACATCAGTGGATCCTAATCGAAGAACAGCCTTGACCAAATATAATTATACTCTACAACTTGATGCGAAACTCTGATCAGAATTTGGTGATTTGCAACCTCCTTGGCTGCTATAGATTTATTGACATCATACACATGTGGAGGAGTCGGGAAGGTACTAATTACATTAGTTGGACTTCGACTGTCGTAACTCTTCCACTAACACGTTGGGAACCGATCATACAGAAACTGAGCTAATGTAAAACACCTACTCTAACAACGGAACCTTAAACATACACCCACAAAAGGATTATTGCATAAGTCAAACAACTTAAAAGAATATATTAATAGAGAAGACGTAATTATAGAAGCCTGCATATTAACATGCATACTAAAACAATAGTTGCTACTTACTATAGTGCATGTTGAAACTGTAACAACAATTGCATAGTTCTTATGCATTCGAAACTGCATAGTTCTTATTATAGCGTTGAAAGTGCATAGTTCTTACTATAGTGTTGAAACTGTAACCTATATCTAATATGCAACTGCTAGCGAAATGGGTTGGGTCGGGTTCAACCAACCCACAAACAAAATTATTAACCATTCTTTTTATATTATTGATATAAAAAAAGTGTCGTACTATAGTATTACAAAAGAATTCTAAGGTTTTTCTTGATAAATCGGTTTAGAATTACCCAATCACCACTTCTTAAAAAAAATAACTTACCCTCAAGCATTAATGTCATCTAGAAGAGAAGTGTAACCAATTTTCAAGATTCAAACAATGTTTTGGAGACTTTTCCATTTACATAGCTATAAAGATCCTATTTCAATTATGAAAGCAATTAAATACATATCAAGCCATCGCAAATCAATAGTGCTGAGAAAATTAGAAAGTTCAACATACCTAAGTAATTAACAGCTCGTAGTTGATTTTGCCGTCTCACCTAAAAAGTTAAGAATATCACAAATCCTTCAAAATCGCACATGCATCATATATATATAACAACAATAAGCAAAAGCAAGTGATATGAATTCAGATGCATGATGTATATACCCAAACACCTAAGCAAGGTTAGTATGAACTCAAATTCAATCACACTATTAATTTGAATTGCTAAACCATAAGAAGTATAACCTACAGAAAAGAGATAAACCATAAAAAGAATAATCAAGAAGGGCTATCATCATCCATCCATCTTCCTACAAAAACACATTACTAAAATCATCACTGATCATTGTAAACAATAGCTGTGAAACAAAATCAAAATAGGAATCAATCGGTGAAACAAAATAAACCTTAAACTATGATAACTGAAACCATAAAACTTAAAGAAAAGTCACCGTTCATCCTTTAAGCATACATCGACCACTTTGTGAATCAAGACCAAATAGTTCAGGAACCATTGTATTCACAAAAAGAAAAAGGAAATGAATCTTATATTGATAAATTGCAGCGATGCTCGAGAAGAAATCTTGAAAAGGAAATTAAAAACCAACAGGAAAGTGTGTGAGAGGTAATTTCATAGTGGGGGTAATGGGTAATGGCCCAAGGGGTTGGGTTACTGGAACCACTCCCAAACTTTTCGTCAGTTGCGTTATTTTAAAGTCACATTAATACTTTCTAAACTTAATACCGTCAACAATAGATGTATCATTCTATTTTTAAGTCCATACAACTTTAAATATAATAATTTTATTAAAATTAAAATTTTTATATTAATTAATTAGAATAAAAAATTACATAAATTAAAATAAAACATTACATAAATATTGAATAAGTGAATTTGGATATATAATATTTATATTGAGTAAATTTTAAAAAATTTATCAGCTCTCGATTGGAAATAATTGTGGTGTTGTTTGGACATTTTTATGAATTATAGTGTTAAAAAGAATTGTTATTGTATGTATATAAAAATGTAAGAAAGAATGTAAAAAGTGTGTGTGAATTGAAATATAGATGTATATATATTTATAGTGTGTTTGAGTAATAAAGAGGTTAAAAGCAAGTTTTATTTTTTTATTAAGAAAACGAATGCATATCCGCTATATAACGGATTAAATTATATTTTCTCCAACGATCAGTTTTTTAGAAAAAGAAAAAAAATCAAACCGGCCCCATATTGGTTCTCTTCGTGCAGCACAAAACTGAAACAAGATAATCGACGCACTCTATCAACACGACGATGTTAGTGGTGTCAATTTAAAAACGCATGCCGATTGAAACGGACACACCCGATGAGAATATTCTAAGAAAATGTCCGGGAGAGATGTCCTTTACCTAATATCACATGTCAAGCAAAGAAAATGGAAACCATAGAAAAACAAAAGATTGTAAATAAGCAAATAAAAAACAAACTTCGAAGGAGAATGTCTCGTCCACCCAACCGACATTAATATTTAGTACTAATTTATTTTTACTGCTTATCAACTATTAAAAAGTAGTACTTTTTTTGTTCTAGCTAAAATGATCACTTTAATTATTTATACAGTTTTATAAAATCTTAAGAATTGTATTTTTTACCAATTAAATAATATTTTTACTTGCTAATTTTTTTTATTAGTTGTCATACGAAAGTAAACACTTATTTAAAACAATTCAAAATAATAATAGAAAAGTTTAAATACTCAAATAACGACTTTCCTCATTTTAGCTAGTCGTCTTATTAGAATTACGATTAATTAATTTTCAATTATAGTGTGCTTTGATGGCTTTTTATTGCATACTTCGTGGCTTTTGTAATAGATAAAATTCATGTTAGACTATAGCTACTCAATAAAAAGCAAAACATAACAAATACATACAATTGCAAAATAAACAATTAGAGATAAAAAAAAAAAAAAAAGACGGATGGTAAAACGTAACATTTTTATTAACTTTTGTCAAAAAGAAAATTAAACCTTTTAAGTATTATCAATCACTCTATGCAACAGCAACAGATGTAGAAAGTTTAGATTGCCGGAATGATTTGATCGGACTCGAAAAATACCATCCTTTTGGTCTCCCAAATCCGTTTCCGTTGACAGCAACTGATCTCGATCTCTTCATCATTGTCGTTAAATCATCGTTAACTTTCGTCAAATCATCGCACTTATTCAATCCATCTTTTGTTACTACTTCGTCATTCACATCACTTTTCTTACTCTTATTAACCCTAATAACTGACCAAAAGTTAATTTTACTCCTACTAACTTTCACCGGTCCCACCTTTTCATTTTCATTTACCAGCTTGGGGTTCTCAATTTCACATCTGTCGGTTGCATTACCTACGTGCTTAGATTTTGATCTAAGAAACGAAATAGCAACGGATCTTGATTTACGTAACACTGGATCACCTTCTACTTTGCTCAATGGTCGATTTGTTTCGTTGTTATTAGAAAAATCGTGACGACTTCCACCTCGTGAGAACGAGAAAAGAGAAAATGGTGAAGTTGATGATGTAATCTCGATTGGTGCGGGACATTCGGGACATGGAAGAGCGTTGGCGCAATTAGGGCAAAGTGTAACGAGACGATCATGAAGACATTTAGGACAAATTCCGCTTCTCCGTCTTCTTGATGGATGTTTAGGACACTTCCATACTTGTTCTTCATCTATGTATAAAGCCATATGTTAGTGTGCGTTTTGCTAGGGTTTTTGGTGTTGAGTTTGTTTTGTAACGGTTTTTTTTCTTTTTCTTTTTGTAGTGTGTGACTGTGTGTGTTTTTTCTCTAAAAAAATGTGCTGGAGCTGAATTTGATGGAGGTGGTTATTTATTTAGGAGATTGGAGAGAGAGTTAACTGTGGTTGGGGTTTTGTTAAATAATGATTAAACCATGGTTAAGGACGGTTTGGGTATCAAATTTTTAGCAACGATTGTTGGACCAAGCTAGCGCGTTAAGTGGATTTTTTATTACAAGTAAACCGTTCACCTCTTTATATATTTTACTAAATAAATTAGGGTGATATTGTTGGTAAAAAAAAATCTATTTGTAAACAAAGACTAAAATGAAACATTTAATTAAACAATATGAATTTCATAATACTAATTAAATATTTAAGAATGGATCAATGGAGCAAAAGTTTATAAAATAATGTGACATTTGGAGAGAATGTAAAATTAAATTTTCACTTGTAAATGTAGCTTTATATTACATGAAAGTAGTCTTATATTTAGTGAAACTTACAAATATTCTCCTTGGTATTAGGATCAAACATATTCAACAAACCCTAGGATTAAAAAAAGATGACAATAAAGTTCTTTAATACACATTCATTTCAAGTTTTAATTTAGGGAAATTGATAGGTCATGCATCCTCTATTTTCATCACAAACAGTAAAGTAACATATCTGGCCTCTCAAATTCAACATGACTTTCCTTTTTCACAAATCAAACTTTACCCCATAGTGTCACCATCTAAGCTCATACTATTGCTTGATCCATAGTGAGTTCATATATTTTCATTTTTATATTAATTAATTAATTCAAACGTAATTTATATATGTTAGGGATTACAAAAGATGATAATTATTGCAAATAAAAGTATTATAAATTGCAAACAAGAGTATGGTGATGTACAATAATATATGTTGAATTTTAGATAAACACGTGGACGTGGGTGTACTCTACAAACAAGCTATTCTATAGGCATAGTCAAACACACCTAACTAATGCCAAAAAGTTTGTACATAGTACATCGTACATTCCGTTTTTTTAATTTCTCGTTTGCACTTTGTAATCAATACTGGAAATGACCTTGTATCAATACCGGCCTCGAAATTAGGTTTTGCAACTGTGGGTACTTGCATATTCGTTTCTTTTTGAACTTACAATTCACTTGATAGGCAATAACGTTAGTGCTGGTTTATGTACGTGAGTGTCCCTATTATACAAGTTTTTATTGTTTGATGAGAATAAACAATATAATGTTAAAGAAAGAAAATAATTAAATAAATCATAGACACGTAAACATTGTTTAGAATATATATATATATATATATATTTACACTGAAATTAATAGATTGAAAACTTGAAACCCTCAAGTCAAAATAAGAGCATTTACAGTGAGAAACTCACTCTTTTTTTTATTTCAAAATATAAAACCTTTTTAACCCTAATTTTTTATTCTTTTTTACTTTATAATTATTTAAACTAAATAAAAATAAATTACTAACTAAACCTTAATATAAGTTAAAAGAAAAATGCAAGAAACATATAATAAAAAAAACACATTACATTTTTTACCTTTTAATTCATTCTTATTACTAAACTGATTATGCATACATTTTTAAAAACCCATCAACCATTATACAAGAAAACAAAAGGCCAAGCTTTAACCCTTTGTCTTTATACAGCAGTACAACATCATGACGGCTCCTTCAAGCTCTCAGACAAAATCAAGAAAAAAAACGCAGATAGCAAACAAAAAAAAAAGAAAACAAGAGACGGAAATCGGCAATGAAACCACAAAATAGCTTTTTCTGACGCGACCTCGCCTCCGCCCCAATGGAACCCCGAAGGATTCCGATCAGTGCGACACAGATCGATCCCGTAAGAGCTGCGGATGCTCTAAGCTTGTAGCAATCTTTTTAGAACTTTGGAACAATTCATGTGACTAAGACGTGTTCTTTTTCATATTAGAAGTACAATATAATATTAAGTATTGCATGCAAACTAATAAATAATAAATTATTAGTTCCAATCTAACAACTACAACGTGCTGGTTTCATAAATATAAATTACAAAATACGACAAAGAAAATAAATAGTATATTCAAATAAAGTAACATAAAATATCGTAACCAAACAAATAACTTTTTAAACCAAAACTCCTTTCCAGTTATTAAATTTGGCCTTAGCTTTCACAAAGTTGCATATTCAGAAATGGGTTTTGGATCTTATTATTAAATTAAGTTAGCATTATAATATCATGGAGAGTAGAAAAATATTAAAACAGGAAACGTGCAATATTCAATCATCTATTAATGATCTCAGCTCTACAATAAAATAAAACATGGTTGGAGGCGTCGGTCAAAATCGATTGTCAAGAAAACCGTGTGACCTAATTTTCCCGTTTCATAACCAAAAACAATTATTCATTCTAGCTAACAGAGTATCCTAATTTATCCTTCTAACCAATGACAATCATCCACGTGGAATAACTTAAGTCTCACTGGTCATCTTGACTCTTGATTCTAACAAGTGTATTGTCACGATGTTATACGTACTGAGAATGATTACTAGGATGATTGAGTAATGAGATGTAATTAATTTGTTGTGTAATCTTCCATAAATTTTATACTTTACATCATCGAATATATTGTTAGTAACAAAAACCACATTCACGTACACCATATACTTACTTGCGAAACACTTACTCAAAGTGGGAAGCTTGTCCTACCCTTCTAGAATTGGTGACGTCAAATAGTGATCACTGCTTCATTAATATAATCCCACATTCTTGCATATATTGTATTTTATTCATATTAAAACTGACGTTATCAAATATTAAAAGAAAGTTATAACAATTTAAATCATTTATCGTTTCGTACATTCATATATAAAATATTTTATTATTCAACATAAAATTTTGCATGCAGTGCAATGATAGTTTAATAACTTTAGTTGTTTAATCAAAATTTAAAGATCATGAACCATTAAACAAATAATTTATTCTGTCTTGTTTCGTTGTTTCAACATTCAAATTCAAAACTTCTACATTTAACAGGAGGCTGAATGAATAACTATTATATGAATAATGGAAAAATGTTTTTTTTTTTAGATTATATAATATTCATTTTAGATGACTAAATGTAGTAATTTAGTTGTAAATACGATTCATATAAATAACCACAAAGATCATTTTAGTTAAAAAAATTTAATGTTCTACTCTACAATTCTATGATAAAAGTTATAGATTATTTTATTTATTTTAAGTTGTATGTTTTATAAATTACATATATTCTATCTTACATAAACTTTCAAATACCCTATTGTCCAATGTAATATCTTTAGATTAATCGTTTAACTCACAATAACAAAAAAAAATATAGCTTTAGATCTATTATTTTAGTGTAAATGAGTCACTAAGTCACAATAGTATTAGAGATGAGGTACCTATAAAATGATTAGTTCGGCAACGAGTTCGATTTTTAAAACAATAATTCAAATGTCATCGGACAAATTAACGATTTTTTTTTTTTTAAAAGCTATTGAAAACTTCACTATCATGTACAATTTGAAAGTGACTAATATATATATATATAGTTATGATCAATTTTAATCAAATACTTTACTGAATGGAAGGATAAGATATGTAAATATGATAAAGTCGATACAACAGATATTGATAGTTTGATCGTGTGATATATGGTATGAAGTACAAAATTTTTGTATATTTTTCACTTTATTTTGAAGGAATTAGCTTCATATGTAAACAAGAACATCATCTTACAAATTAATAATTAGCTTCCTTGTGAAAGTTTCAATTTACTTCTTCAAATCTATTTAAATTATCACATATATTCACGATAAAATAATTATTATCAAGATTAATTATTTTATTTCATACTTAAAATTATGATAACTAAAGATACAATTTTTAGATTTCTCCTCGCGGATTAAAAAAATACTCATTTAAACAAATAATCACGTAGTATAAGTAGATCTAGAAATTTTTTCTACTCAAATATTTTACTTTGCTCTCTCCCAAAGAATAGATAAATAAGTGAGAAGTAAAAAACTAAGAAAGTAAAGGATAATAGATTTATGGGCCGCTAATTTTCTGTAGCTATGTGGGCTTTCTTGGCTTCTTGGTTGAGAAAGTTGGAATCGTGATTAGAAGATGGGCTATTTTGGTATATACATTTTTAATTTTAATCAATTTTGTTTGTAACCTTGAAGACTTCAGGTTGCTTTAATGGGGTTTGGTCGGTGAATTTGTTATGAATCTCCCTTCTTTATATTGGGCTCACGATTTGGTTTTAGTTATGATTATTCATCTAATAGACCGATCTTTTTAATTCAACATCTATTTTGGGAGTATGTATTATTTGTATTTATGCTATAAAAAGTACAAAAATAAGTTTATTATTTTTCACCATGTATGTAATTTTTATTAGGGACAATTTTTATAGATGTAAAGTGTAATGCCAACCAAATATAATCGAAAGTTGATTACACGATAGAAGATTTAGAAGTGTGATACACAAATGACAACACAAATATTCTTATTAATTGTTTTAGCTATAGTTAAATTTAATATTACTTTCTCTAATAATATTAATAAATAAAATAGTTATTATTATTATTATCGGTATTTTATTAACATTAATATTGGTATTATTAATTTATTGTAATTATCTATGAAACTATATAAATACTTTGATCTTTTTAGGTCTAAAAAAACTCATTTGAAATTACCCAATTACCTTTCTGTTCAACAAATTTCATTAGATAACGCATCTACTCATTCTACTAGTATTTCTGTTGAAGAATTCCATAGTTAGAATTTAATCATTGATTAACAATCAACTTGCCATATATATTCGGTGTATTATTATAAGTTAAATCATAAGTAAATAAATTGAACTAGGATTTAGTTTGTTTAGAACTTATAGCGGAAGAAATAGATAATTTTTAATCATTCGGCCAAAAAGATTGGAAGAGAACTTATTCTTGATACAAATTGGAAACAACGTAGGTTAAACAGGTTTAACAAACACCTCGAAAATTTTAGTGAACTAGTCCAAATGAACGTTGTTTTTAATATTATTATAAATTTCTAAAATCTACTACTTTGGAGTCTAATTAGTTGTTTCATTTACTTATTACTTTTTATTAATGACAATTGCAAAGCAACAACTCGGTTGAAAAACCTCCCATTTACTTACTTGTTTAGATTTACGTACACTTGCCATACACTATTGATTGCACAATCTCTTTGGTTTGACTCGAACTTACTGTAGCTATACTACTACGCGACAGGGTATACTGGCCAGTTGTTTGATAGTTTATTTTCGGCATTTCTTGGTAAATTTTACAACTAGATTTACTATTCAAGATGTGACCACAATATATGAAGTCGTCATTTCCCACTTGCATCGCCAACGTGTTTGATCCAAAGTCTCCTCCTCTTGTGTCTCTGAACATGGTGTAATAAGAACCTACGCAACTTTCAGTGTAGTCAACAAGAAGTTCATCTTATGTCATTTCCTAAAATCAATCCTATCAAACTTGTCAGATTTTACAAACTTGGAAGTCAACGAAAATATTGTATTTGATTGTTAGAAACTAGGGTTGTGAAAATGGTAAATGACTTCAATGATCGGATATTTCTATGTGAATTGAGTATCGAAATCACTTTGCAAAGATAATATTTTGACCCTTAATTGTTTGCGTTGCACGAAATTCGTCTTGAGATAATTCCAGAGAGTATTTAACTTTATGGCAATAAAATCCAAATCCTTATGTTTCTATATATATTTTCTTTTCATGTTTGAAGTCTTTTAATATTGTCCAGATTAATTCCCAGAATTTAGGAGCGGTTTCCTAAATTTTAAAAGAAGTTACGTTGTGGTTGCAAAACAAACATTGATCAACATCACGTTGATCTGGTCGCTAACACTGACATTAATCTGATATCAAAAACCATATCAAATTCTGGTCAACTCCACCACATATCAGAAGCCATATCAGATTTGGGTCGCTAACGCTGACATGGTCCCTGACCTAGTCACTAATGCTAACCTGGTCATTGATTAGAGTTCACTGTCATTGATCCGATATTGTCATTTGACCAATGTGGTGACTATCAGACCTTTCACTGATGCACACTTGGTCAACAATAATCTAACAAGTACATCAACATTAACATCAACATTTCATTAGCTTATCAATAATGTTTCTACACCTAGTCAAATTTGACTCCAACAATAATTTTGGACCTGGAAAATAGTAACTAAGTCGATTGTGAACTCCGCACCACCTAAATAACAACATTCCTCCCCCATTTTTGTGCAATGCCTTTGTATAAAATAAACAAACATAAAACAAACTTATGGATAAATGAAAATGTCATGAATATTGAATTTCCATCTTAGTGTTTTAAGATGTTTTAAGAGTCAGGGTGTTTTAAGATTAAGAACTCTAGGCCAATTGGAGTTCGTCCTCCGGTTCCCAACCGCTTACATTCTTGTAAAGCTTTTTTGATTTCGATTGTGATGGTCTAACCGCGTAATTTTTTGCCTTTCTTGGATTATTTTTACGGGAGATTGGTGCCGGTACCTCGTCTTCCACAAATTGAATGTCAGGTTGTTGGGTATTTTATGATCTTTGTCACATTAGGAAAGTGTTATATTGATCTTGTGAGAATTGAGTGTTTGATAGGATGACATTTGTGGAATTTGGTATGGAAAACCAAAATCGGGTATATCGGTTTGTGGGTTTGAAGATGATGAATGTTGTTGAAACGGGTTTCATTGAGAGTGCAAGTTGTTTGGGTTTTTTGGGTTGTTCGACATTGTGAATTATATCGAATTATAAAGTTTTTGAGTTTTTGAAGTGTGTTTGTAGATGACAAATAATGTTTTGATGTGTTTAAAATCGTGTTTGAAGTGTGGTATTTATAGATAGAAAATAGGGTTTAAAAAATAAATTTTATCTTTTGAAAAAAACAGTCATATGACCGTTTATTTATTTACGGTATTATTATTTTTTAAACAAAACCTAGCCGTTGGAAAGAAAAAAAATTAAGTTGAGTAGCGTCTCGGGTGGGAAGCCATAACCGGAACGCCGTTTCGATAGCGTTCCGATCGGAGAACTGGCTGTGTTCCACCCCCGCTCTATGTGCTCTTAGGCAACAATACATATGTATTAGTGAGGCAGGACAAATAAATAAAAAATTGACGGAGTTCATACTTCAATTTTGTTGTATTATAAAAGTTTAAAGTCATCAGTAAAACACATATGTGATTCAGTTTTATGATAGGGTTTTTCTATTTGGACACTCCAAAATTCCTGGATGCACACCCCTTATGTGAGTACTATCAGACAAAACAGCGGAGTACTGATTCCATTTATTAATTTTATGAACATGTAATTCAAATGTACAGTTGTTTATTTATGAACTATGTTGCATTTCATTTAATATACAATTATATCTTAAATATTTATGTCGTTTTCAAAATTAGGTAAGGGTGATTGGTCTATTTCGTTGAAGATAGGGGTATTTGTGTCATTTTCATTTTTAAAACATTTAACTTATTGAAGAAAATGATTAAACCCTTTATAAAAATATAAGATATGTTTGAGGCCCCTTATGTATTTATGTGTGTTTAAAAGTGTCCAAATAATAGCCCCTTATGATAACTTCCATTTTGTTACAAGTATACTGTTTTGTTTTTAAATTATTATTGAGTCTATTACTTATGCTCACTAAAATTAATATGTCGTTTTGGAGACAATAAATTTAGCACAATATTTTTCTCTTCAATATCACCGTTGCATCGCGTCAGTATTTATTTAGTTTATAACAAAATCATATATAGTGACAATCTGTACATATATTTTATTATCGTGAACATATACAATAGATAATAGTAAAGATAAACAAAAATAATAGTCTAAATGTTATTTAATAAAACTAAAGATTAGCACTTTATGACTAACTATATTTCAATGACATTGTACATATGATTAATTGTGTTGTACATGTCCTAATTAATGATGTAAAACTAATTTTGAGTGATGTGATCGTCACCCATGAAATAAACGTTCACCAATCCTTTTAGATAAAAATTCAAATAAGGGAATTCATAAATCCTATACAAATTCTCTCATTCTTATAATCATACATGTACATTGATTTTCACATACCTTATTCATTAGTGCAAATTTAAACATTAATAATAATCATTGTTAAAGATATTATACGATATAATAATTTAGAGAGGAATTCATTTGAGTATGACTCTTTTTAAATATAAAAGTACTAATAGAATTTGTCATTTTGTCAAAAACCTTATTTTTTATCATATTTTTAAAAATCAAATATCTCAATAACAGAAAGTTAAAAAATAATAAAAACTACACTATAAAATTCACCATTTTTCTCTCTTTGATTAGACATCTCACAAGGTATATTTTTGACGAACTTTTTTTTTTTTCATTTTTTGTAAGTTAACACACATGTGTTACAATTGACTAACAAATGTATTATGCGCGACTATCACAAGTGTTATCAACGACTATCACATGTATTATCAACGACTATCACATGTGTTACAAGCGATAGTCGGTGGTAACACATGTGATAGTCGCCGGTAACACATGTGTTATTTGTTTATAACACATGTGTTACCAATTTTTAAAACCAACAAAAAATGAAAAAAAAAAATTGTTGAAATTATGTCATGTGGGATCTCTAATCGAAGAGGAAAAAACACTTATTTTTATGGTGCAACTTTTATAATTATTTGACTTACCGTTTTTAAGATATTTAATTTTTAATAATATGATAATTTTATTATTTTGATAAAAATTGATGATTGAGATTCATACTTTCATACCTTAATGATCTTTTGTCTAGTAATCTAATCATATTCATTACAAGAATACAATATATAATATACAATATATAATATAATATATATAATCTGACAATTAATGGAGTATATAAATGTCATTGAAAAGGAAAGATGGAATAGGTGCACCAAGGGTTGGAGTTAGGTTTTCATTTTATTTGAGCGGATAAGAAGCAACCACCCTTCTCTTTCACTCTCATTTTTTTCCTACTTCCTAAACTAAAACTAAAACCCCCATTTCATTTTCCACATTCCACCACCTTTATTTCATTTCAAACTGGCGATTCATAATCAAGAAACCACTCTTCTTAGTGAAACAAAATCAAAAAACCGAAGAGTCATGGTAAGTTACAAAAGAAAAAAAAAAACTTTATTTATTTGGTTGGTTTTTGAGTTTCTAAAATTTGATGATCGTAATGTAAAAATGCAGGGTGCAGGAGGACTTGTTGAAGAAGAAAACAAATGGCCACCATGGTTGAAACCTTTGCTTTCTGAAAGTTTTTTTGTTCAATGTAAATTACATGCTGATTCACATAAGTCTGAATGTAATATGTTCTGTTTGGATTGCATCAATGGTTCATTATGCTCTCTTTGTCTCAATCACCATCAGGACCACCGTGCTATTCAGGTAACTTGAAAACACCTTTTTTCTCCTCCCAAATAATTTTCAAAAGTAGTATCTTGATTTTTAGCAGTTTTTTAAATTTATCATCTGGATTTTACCCAATAATGAATTTAATCATTATGGGGTTCTAATATAGTTTGGAATTTTAGTTGATTTTCTTTACCATTTTAAAATTTGGCTTTATTTCTCTGAATTCAAAGCTGGGCTTCTAATCTTTTTGACATTTTATCGAAATTAAGCATATAGTTTTACAAAAATTAGGATTTAATCATCTGGTAGTCATCAGGTTTGAATTTTTACTTGGTTTTCTTGACCCTTTTTAACAGAGGTGGTGTATTCCCTGTTTTCAGTAAACCGGTGTTTCAATATTTGGTGATATTTTATCGATATTGAACATTGGGTTTAACAATATATTCAGTTTTATTATCTGGGGTTTCATCGAGTTTGAATTTTTAGTCAGCTTTATTCACCATTTTTAAAATTTTAATCAATCCCCTATTCTTCATATGTTATTGAAATTACGTACTCGGGTTATACACAAATTCAAATTTAATCATCCAGATTCTCATCAAGTTTAAATTTTGATTTGGTTTTCTTGACCTTTTTGGTTTTTTACTATTTCTTGATTGTTTACAATGGGGTAAACTTTTGTGTTTAATTTGCAGATACGGAGGTCATCATATCATGATGTGATTAGAGTTTCTGAAATTCAAAAGTTTTTAGACATCACTTCGGTACAAACTTATGTTATCAACAGTGCAAAAGTTGTGTTCTTGAATGAACGGCCACAACCAAGGCCAGGTAAAGGTGTTACAAATACCTGCGAAGTATGTGATCGTAGCCTTCTTGATTCCTTCAGATTTTGCTCACTTGGATGCAAGGTAAATAAATTAATTTCATCAATTTATTGTTGAATTTAATTATGTGCGAATGGTGAATTTATTTTAATTGGTTCACCTACTCCTATGCTTCATAGTTGACTTTTATATTAATGGTTGTCTAGTACCAAGTTTTCTAGTGTTTTCCGTATTATTTAATATATAGTTATCTGTTTACTGCTTATAAAATAAGTATATAAACAGGTTCAATAAACAATAAAAAACATCACTTTAATTGTTTTATGTTATGTACTTTGATTGATCATGGTTATAATATCAACCATCGAAAAATGGGTTCTTTGTAGATGATCACAAATTTGACTTTTTGATGAGTGGGAATGGGAATATGAACATTTTGAATGATTGATTATTTTAAAAAGTTCAATGGAAAAACCCAAATGGGATTCTCTTTCTTTTTAGACATATAAAAGACCTTTATTAATAAATGATCGAATTCATGTTTATAACTGATGTAGATTGTTGGGACATCCAAGAATTTCGAAAGGAATAGGAAGATTTTGCCCGAGAAAAAGCATACAATAATGACAGTATCCGATTCTGATGATTCATACAGTAGTGGCAGCCATCTTCGACGACGAAACAACCACAATAACACTGGATTTCACAGTTTCTCTCCTTCAACGCCACCACCAACCGCTGCAAGCTTTAGAACTGCCAAGAGGAGAAAGGGTATACCCCATAGAGCACCAATGGGAGGACTAATTATAGAATGTTAAGTTCCTTTTCAAATCCATTCACTCATCACATTTCATAACACAAGTGCTTTTTACCTTTAAAATGCCTGTGTGTGGAATTTCCCTTTGAATCCTCCTTTTGTACAAAGAAGCAGCTTATAGGATGGATATAGTTAAGCAACAAACAACCTTGGATTAGAAGGGCAAAATGGGAAAAGCCAAAAAGATAAGCTTTTAAATGTTAAATATTTGGGTTATAGAATAAGTTTTTTTTCTTTTCTTTTTATGTGATGTGTAATTATATTGTTGTGGTATGGTTTAGAGTTGTATGTATGATGCCAATGTACTTTCATGAAATATAGAAAGTGCGAGGCCTATAATGGAATATAAAATATAAGTTATGTATGATTATAGGTACTTGTTTGTCCGTTAAAGTTTCTATCTTGATTTGGAAACTAGTGTTAGTGGGTTGTTTTCCGGTGCTAATTTTGATGGAACATCATAGTATCTTAACATTTTTAATTGAGCATGTAAGTCTAAAGACAAAGATTTAAATCATCCTTAAACATTTATCAATCAATAGGTGAATTTCACTAGTTTTCATTTTTTACATTTATCGATCAATTTTCGTTTTTTAGATTTATCGATCAATTTTACATGTAAATCAATAATATCATTAAATCAAATTTAGATATACATTCTAAATCTTTCAATCATTTTGCTTTTAATTCATAACACTAATTGATTTCTATTACACCAAGAGATGGTTCTAACAAAGTAGAACCAAAAATCAAAACTTTTTATAGTAATTGAATTTTTGTTATTTATCTCATATTTAAATTTTACTGAATATCGTCAATTCTCATATTTATCTCATACAAAAAAAAGTTCATATTCGTTTGATTGACATATTTAAATTTTACTTTTTTAGGTAATTTATTCTATTTTTTGCGCTGCTTTCTCAAAGAATATAATTTTGAAAAATATAATATCAATAGCAGAATAAGACCACTCTCTATCGACCCTTCGTTCTTCATCTTCGATGTCACATCACCTCCGTCCTCCGTCATCTTATAGGCACAGTTTCGTTCTTGGGTACCGTCCTAGAGTGGTACTTCCTGACTAGAACAAATGAGAACGAGCAACTGTGGGGTTGCAGTGTGTCCAACGGCTAGTTGGCAACGACCGAGGAAAAAAATTAACAATCTCAAACACCTTATATATAATACATACAATTACTCTTCTTTTTCACACACAATTTTCACCATCTCTAACTATTTTACACACAAAGTATATAAAACAATTACCACTCCTTTTCACACACAATTTTCACCATCTCTACCTATTTTACAAAAAAATTATATAAAACAATTACCACTCCTTTGCACACACAATTCTCACCAACTATACTTACATTTTACTCACATTATATCAAACACATTCACCTAAAAATGCTAAAAAACACCACCACAATTCCCAATTACAGTCAAATGATTTTTTCAATAACTTACTTAATTATCGAATTTCGAGTACGAATAATTCACCCACAGGTTCGTCTTCCGCACCACAAATCGAGCTCAAGTGAAATGGATTTTTCTCCATATATACCTCTCGTTAATCCCGTTATCAATACCAATTGACGATCCACGATCCCAATTTCATTTAAATATGTATTATCAATCACAACAACAACAATATTCACAATTCGGCAAATACTCATCATTCGACCAATACCCACAAACACCAATTTCCCAAAATCAATTCCAAAGTGTCCACGCACCACTCGAAGACGAAGGTGAATTTGTACCTGAAGCCGAAGCCGAATCGGTCAAAAGGAAAAAGAAAGCAAAAGGTAAAAAGGTAGTCAAACCAAGTGAACGACGAAAATGCCAAAAAGTGTTGTGGTCCGCCAAAAAAACAAGATTTTGGCGTAACGGTGGGTCGGCGGTTCTCATAATGGAGCGATCGGGAATTCACAAACCGGTGACTATTTTTGGAGAGTCATACAAGAAAATTACAACCGTTATGTTGATACGAAACGTGATATTGTCCAAATAACGGGAAAATGGTCAAAACCCTCACGAGACGTCAAGGTTTTTCAAAGCGTCTACCAAAAACATAAATATGAGCTTCAAGGTTTGAAACGTTAGAAGAAAATGAAGAAGACGAAGCCAAAAGTTCTTTGGCCAAAATTTCATAGAATGCGTTTACATAGAGATCGTCTCGGTGCCGGCGAACGTTTGTGGCGTGAATACTTTTATGAAAATCCAACATTCCCGAAAGACTACTTTCGAAAACGATTTCGGATGAAAAAGTTATTGTTTCTCTGTATATGTCAAGGTATAATGTCTTACTCTTAACTACCGCTACCTCTGTATTTTAGTTTTTTCAATCAAACCTGTGATGTTGTCGGTTAACTTGGTTTTAACGTTTACCCAAAGTGCACTTCTGTCATACGATAATTGGCATATGGTTGTGCTACTGATGCGTTTGATGAATACTTACACATGGGTCAACAAACTTCATACGATTGTTTGGAAAACTTCTGTAAATGTGTATTTCATTTATACACGACCGAGTACTTTAAAAAACCTATACTACAAGATGTCTAACGTTTACATGCTAAACATGTGGAGTTGCAAGGTTTTCCGGGAATGCTCGGAAGCATCGATTGTATGCATTGGCGTTGGAAAAATTTTCCAATAGCATGGAAAGGTTAATACACAAGAGGTGATCACGGGCATCCAACAATCATTCTCGAGCGGTAGCCTCATACGATATGTGGATTTGGCACGCTTACTTTGGTCCTGCAGGTTCGAACAACGACATCAATGTTCTTAATGAATCGGATTTGTTCATCGAGTTGCTCCAAGATCGAGCTCCCAAGGTAAGGTTTACTGTGAACTGGGTTGAATACAAGAAAAGATATTACCTCGCTGACGGAATTTATCTGGATTGGGCAACTCTTGTTAAATTGTTTAACTGTCCGATTGAGGAAAAGAATATCAAATACAAGAGATTCCAAGAAGCTGCAAAAAAGGACGTGGAACAAGCATTCGGCGTGCTTCAAGGTCGTTGGGCAATACTTAAAATCCGGCAAGACCATAAAACATCAACAAGATAAGATGAATCATGTACACTTGTGTGATTTTACACAAAATGATAACTGAAGACAACAAACATATGTCAACTTGAGGAAGACTACCTCCAAAACCCAAATAATCTTCTGCGACGTTCTTGGTCGGAGAGGGTGGCAGTTCATGACCTTATGGATAAAGAATTACACGATAGGCGAACGCATCATTCACTTCTAAATAATCTTATCGAACACATTTGGAACCTCCCGTCAAATTTCCGTGTTTAGAATAATGATTGATTTCGTAGTTTTATTTTTTTAGTAATGTAACGTACTTTTTTCTAACAATTGTAATTTTTATTATTAATGTAACGTACTTTTTGAATTATTGTAATATTTATTATTAATGTGTTTTTGAATTATTGTAATTTTATTATTAATATAAATGTATTTGTATTAATATTTAAGAAATGATGTGGCTCTAATGTGACACTGAAAAGTTTAGTTATGCCGTTAGGATAGGAAGGGTTCAGTTCTGGGTCATTTCTTCAGTCCTCATGCTCATGTGGCATACAATTCTCAATTCTGGGGCGTTAGGATAGGGAGTCTATTTTACTCCTATTATCTTTTGAAGTTCAAAATATTAAATAATGGACACATATCATTATGTTTCTTTTTGGCACATTATAAATGCTTTACATATCACCAAAGGGTCATTAAACTAACAGGTATTGAGGTGACCATCCAACCATAAGATTACCTTGAATTTAAGTTTAAAGATGGACATATGTATATGTTCATATATATAGAAATGATTCATAGGGAAGCTCCAAATCTTGGGGAAGGAGAGCAGCAAATCTTAACCTTTGATTTTTTTATAAATAAAAGTTTTTAACATTCATTTGTGATGAATGTTAAATTTTAAAATTATTTATAATTTTTAAAATTCATTTATGATGAAATCAAGGGTTGAGATTTGTTTCACTCCTTCTCTAATTTTTTTGTTTCCCTCTTAATCCCCTCCTTATATATATATATATATATGTAATATTTGTAGTGAAATGTTTAAGTTTATTGTCTTTCTAAATTAAACAAAAATATATCTTACATATCACTAAAATAAAAAATATATCTTACATATCACTAAAATAAAAAATAGCTAGAAAACCCACAAAAGTAAATAGTCATATATTTCAAGGGTAAATGCTGCAATATATTTTGATATCAATAATCTTAATTTGTACATAGCATGATATATTTGAAGATGGTGATCATGAAATTGCACATTGAATGAAGAGAATGACGAGTGAGATAGGTTTTACACCGTGAAACTTTATTCTACAAATACCCTTCTCAATCTCCTCCGCTACGGTTGCCCAAATGAAAGGGCCCATGCTGATGGAACAACAGTTGAAGGCTGAAAGTGGATTTGATCGATTTTTTTCTTTTACAATGTTATTGGTTAATAATTTCGTTTCTTACAGAGTTCATTTCACATTATACCACTCCTCACGTTCTCGTATCAATGCAAGATATACAAGTATACAACTACGGGTGACAAACTACCTCTTAAATAGTTTTCGAGGTAGACATAAGGGAATGTCGACATCTTGAAAGAGATGGAGTATTTAGTTTATTACTTATTAGTATAGTATTTGTTTGCTGATAGTTATGAAAACTTTCTACGAACGAAAACTAGTACAAGTTGCAACATCTTTCGTCATGTTATACTATATTTCTAATTTAATTTAAAACTTGTATCATATATCATGTTAAGCCTTTTGACAGGTTTGTTGACTATATGTATGTTAAGTCCATTAGTATATTTTTATGATAAAGAAATCCCATTGTGACAAATAATAGTAGCAAATTGCTTCTTTTAAGTAGTAATAGACAAAAGCTAGTATGGGGCTAAAAAGTTCTCTATTTAATCTCATTTCCATCTTACTTTCATTACAATATTATTTTATCATAAAAGGAGTTTGAAAGGTTCTGATAATATCTATATTGATTGATGATACTGATGATGCTAGTGCCAATATCTATGCTTGTGCAAACAAAAATAATTGATCTAACTATAGAACAAGTTACAAGTTCCATCTTGCATCAATTCAAAGGGACTTCTTTTTTTGGTGGAAGAAACAATGTCACACAATCCTTATCTAATACCCTCATAGACTATAGATTAGACCAAAGGCATTATAAAACTAATTCTCATTATTGAATATAATAAAAAAAATAAAATTGACATAATGGTAACTTTGGAAGAACTATCAAACAAAGGTCCATTAGAAGTGGGGTATGACTCTTTCATCTATGGGCAACTTTAACTTTGGTATCATGTTGATTGGCTACTTTTTATGTGCCCAATACTCTCATCTCTAGTTTTAAAATTCACAACCCACCCCTTCTTGTCATTATTATTTTTACTTAATGAGATACAAATCATAATGCCTACATATACACCAGTAAACGTATCTATCGTGAAACAGTAAAAATAAAAAATAAATATTTAAGTTGTTTTAAGTTGCAACTCTATCCAAAATCATGGCATGACGCAGAGTATTATATTGAAACTACCTATTCACATGGGAACATTTTATGTCTTCCTTCTCTTTAGTTGTATTACATTATACAATAATAACTCAATTATTAGATCAAACAAATGCTAAATATATTTTGTATACCTTATCAATATATTTTACCACTTTTACCATTAAAAATGTTAATTAAAAATCCAATACGCACTAAACTTGAACCATTTTTAACAATAAAAATTGACTATTAACGCCAATAACAACAAATAACATAAGCTAAAAATTTAATAGACGTCATAACTAAAAACCTCACAGAAACATAAACAAACCAGAATAAGTACATTCATATTAATTAGGGACGTGATCATTATAACATGAGTATTGATTCACACATCAAAACTGTGTATTTGATAATTGTACCATTGTGTAAATTTATGATGTATAAGCGAGGGTTTATAAGATAAATAAAGCCTCTCTATTGAGTAAAATACTTGATTGTGTTTAAAGCATCGATGACCCATTACATTTGGCTAATAATGAACATATACCAATAATTTACATAAAACATGCCAGTAAATCATTTCATAAATCGAGATCACCTTTACATGTTGTACATATAATGCAAAGGACAAAAAAGATTATTTTTCAACAAATGGGCAAGACATACAAATATTTCTATAGTCCTCCTTAGCACTTGCCTTTCAATTTCCACCTCAAACCAAATAAAATATTCACAAGTTGTCATGCTTTAAGTGGGTTTTGGGACCCACTTCATAATCAACAATACTAAGCCATGATGTCATTACTAAGCCTTATCTTCAATAATTATATATTGTAAAGGCAAAAGGGAAGTCACACTTCATGCCCATTCTATGACAATGTTTTCAATTAATTGCATTATTATTGTATCAATTCTTATCGACAGTTCATATCCTTATATAAGTAATCATCGTATCACATAAAACAGTACATGAAATTGGTAAAAGAAAATGTCTTCGGAAGGTATTTTAAGACCATTGCCTATGATAGGCGTTCACCTCACATTCACCAAGAAAATGTGAGAAGACGTTATAGACTTGGGTGCATTCTTTCTCTTTTATTTTTTTATTTTATTTTTTAAATAAAAATATTATTGATAAATGTCGTGTTAAAAAAAATAAATTCTTCAATTCTTAATAAAGCGTCAAATATTTTTGAACAGTTTTTTTTTTATTTTACTAACATGTTGATGATATGTCAATTTAACTTTTAATTTTTAATTATTTCAGTCTTCATAAATATGATGTAAATGGGGTTGGAGGGAACATGTTGACTTCAAATCTCTTATTTTCTTCCATTATCTAAAATGTTGTTTTCAGACGATTCAACAATGAAACGAAAATTACAAATGTTTTGATCAATAACGTATGTTCTTAGTAATAATTTCATTACTTTTACATAATTTTTCGTTAAACTACTATCAATTTTTAGGCTCATACGTTAATTATATTACTCCAGTTTAAATATAAATTGAATGACTATTGTTTATATTAATTAAATCTCACACTTTAGTCTTATTGGGACGTCCTTTTTCTTCTAGCTAGCTAGGTATTCATGAAATTTAAGAGGGTAAACGTTATTATTCTGTGATATATCAATTATCACCATCAAATACTGAAAGATCAAAGTACGTACGTGTTGAAAATGATATATATATATATATATATATATGGTGGGGATCAAGAAGAAAGTAAAAAAATTAAGGAATAAGGAAAATAAATTTCAACCTCTAATTTCATCTAAAAATGAATGTTATAACATTCATATGTGATGAATACACTCAAAATATAACATTCATCACATTCAACGTTTATTTATAAAAAATCAATGGTTAAGATTTGTTTCCCTTATTCTTCAAGATTTGAAACTTCCCTATGAATCATTTTTATGTATATATATATTCATGAGGTAGGATTGTTTTTAGATGTTATTCGATTTCTATAATAAAAATATAATATTAATCTCTTAAATTTAAATAAAACATATTTAAGATGGATGATGTATGAGTTTAATTGCTATGTGAAGTTAAAACCTAGCTAGGCCCATACTGGCGTACGCCAACATTCTCATGTTTGTTTTTATTTATTGTTATTAATTTTTTTTTGTCATCAATGTTGTATTATTTGTTTAGTGGATGGAGATAACTCTTGTTTTGCATATAAATAATAAATAATGTGATCGAATTAAGAAGATGAAGATATATACTCTTTGATGATTATTATCGGCAAAATAGTTAAGATAATGTTTGTTTCATTATCTACTACTAAGATGGTTAACTATTTATTCGATTATTTAAAGTTAATTGACTATTAACATAGTAGACATGATAAAACACAGTTTCTATGATTTATTTCTCATGGACATAACTTGTACGTTCAAAATTATCCTTTACATTTAAGGATACAACGTAAATAGGACATTGTACAATTACACGCAACAAATGTGTTCATGGAAATCCAGATAATGATACAACGGTTTATATCATATTCTACCGGTCACATCAATCATCATTATATTATATTATATAATCATATCATATGTATCAGATGTAGAGATGTTGTAAATTGAACATGACTTGAAATTAATACTCCGTATAATTTATAACTTATAATATAATTATGGGTATTGTTACATGTGCGTAACAATATAAATTGTTTTAAAGAGTTTAATTGTATATCTTTTGGCATATGAATTTCAATGATGATTATCTATTTATATTTACCATCAATTTTACCTATATATATATATTAATCATTACTTAAAATACCAAAAGTAAATCTTATTATTTATAGTTAAAGTTAAAAAAAAAAAGAGAATAAATATTATACATTAATTAATATATGAATAAAATAAATAATATTTTATAATAAACGAGTCGAATTCGAACCGAACTTATACTTATAAATTATCACATGAGTCAAGTTCGAGTTCTCTAAATTCTAAATGAGACGAACTCAAACTTAGACAAGTTCAGCCTCAAGTTGACTCAACTCGTGTACAACAAGAATGAGATATTGTGAATAACATTTATAAATGTGATATATGAGTCCTCCTTCAGGCTAAATTATGTTGTTATATTTCATTTGCAAAACTCAACGACGGGTCCTAAAATTCAAGTTTTTCGAAATTACTAAAAAGTGTAACTACTGAAAAGCCCCCAATCTATTTAAAACTCGCATTTTTTAATCATTTGCCGATAACTTTGTTTTACTTTGCAAAAATTACCAAGACAATTGTTGTAGTTTTTAGCGAATAATAATAATGGTAATTAATAAAAATTACCATATAATTACCATTATTATTATTATTATTATTATTGGAGCTATAATTATATATGAATAACTAAAATTACATAGTTTCTTCGAGCTCCAATGGATACAAATTTATGCAACAAATGTACTCCAAAACAAGTATTTCACCAAGTTATTTATAGGAAATAGAGATAAATTTGACTTAAAAATTCCAGTAAAGTATATTAGAATGTTCACATAATGTGAATATAAACTATACTAGGTACGGACAAACGGTAAAAGTATTAGGTTATTTCAATTCAATTTATCGGGGAGAGCGAGTGATTGTTTCCAATTTCTTCCCTGACCATCTTATGTTCATTTACTAGAATTTGAATCAGAAACATCTTATGAAAATATCTTAACTATTAATCGCTAGTAATAGTTTGTTCTTTTAAACAATACTAAAATTCAATCTTTAACAATTGAAGTTGACATTCCCTAAACCCTTACTAAATTGCTTTGATCTTTTTAAAAATACTAAAATTCAATCTTTAACGATTGAAGTTGACATCATTAATTATTAATTCGTGATCAATTATCGTATATGTCAAATAAACTTAAACCTTTTATATAAATAAATTGATGTGACCGATACTATATAATAATTGTACATAGGGTAACCCAAAACAAAGCTTCACACCTATCGTTTTATCGTAAGTTCATAACCTCATCTATTTTAGTCTCCTACATATTTGGACCCACTTCCTCCTATAAATTGGGACCCACATGAATAGATCGATGTGTATGTAAACGAGTAATTGAAAAAGTGAGGTGAGCAATATTTTACCAAACAATATATGTTAACATCAAAACCACATGTACTTCGGCCACACGGCCGGCTAGCCATTAGTACAAATACAATCTACGGTGGTTCCTTCTTTTGACCAAATGTTTCACCTGCCATTAACCACCATTTCCTCCCATAATCAATTCTTGTGAGGTATTAAAATAGTACATAGTACTTTTAATGCTGTAAACAAGTCGAGATCAATGGGAACTCTAGTTTGACTTGACGACCTTACGTTAAATTTTAAGTTGATTGCATATCGTTGAGCCCACCAAAATGGCTTTTCTGACTAGTTGTAATAAAAGAAACTCATCAATTAATGTCAGCTGAAATAATATATATATATATAGGGGAGAGTTAAAATAAAAAACATAAATATTGTGAGAACGTATTAATGACTTTCAAATCACTTTTTAAATATTCGAAACACATTTTTCCTCAAAACTTTTTTAATGATTATTATTAAAATAACTTTTGCAAGCTATGATAAAAATTTTAACAAAAAATTTTAACTTTTTTTACAATCATTACTGTTGTGATTATTCAATATAATCACAAAATATAACATGAAAATCACATGCGATTATTCTCTAATATAATGTGATTATTATATGTTCAAGATAATCATAAAATATGATTTTTATAATCACCTATTATTCATGTGATTATCTAGTTATAAAATGTGATTATTATGAATAAAAAATTATTAAAAAAAAGGAAAAAAATATCAAAAAAAAATTTATTTGAAAAATAGCTTCTAAAAGTTATTTGAATAATGAGCTACGAAGAAAAATTTATAAAATAACATATTTTGAATATTTAAAAATGCTTTTGAAGTTATTTTCTATGTTCCTATAATATTAATTTTTTTTTTTGAACTTAAATTTATATATATATATACTAGATTCAAACCGTGCGATGCACGGCAATTTAAATTAAACAATTTTTATATTTGCAATTTTTATAGGTTTAATAGTATAATATATTCAATTGGTGTTTGAATATGATTCATAGATTTTTTTATTAATTAATATTACATTCAAATATTATCTAAATCTATTTTTTAGTTTATCTTTTAAATTTAAATAATCATTTATTTTTAAATTATAATAGCCGTCACGTGTCATTTTACTTATGTGATAAAGGGTTGAGTTCAAATGAGAATAGAAATTTTAGTGAGAATGGAGGAATGAATCCTGGCCATCCATTTTGCAAAACCCAATTTTCCCCTAAAGTTAAATATCTCACAAACGGCTAATCAAAAAATTATAAAAATTACACCATAGAAATCAGCGTTCTTTTCTCTACGATTTGAGATCACTCATGACATATTTTCGGTAAAAAAAAAATTTTGGGTTGAAAACCAGTAACACATGTGTTACTGAAACTAACACATGTATTAGTGGCATGTGTTACCAACCACTAACACATGTGTTACCGAAACTAACACATGTGTTACCAATTTCGAAACCCACCAAAAAATGAAAAAAAAAAATTCGTCGAAAGTATACCTTGTGAGATGTCTAATCGAAGAGGAAAAAATGCTAATTTTTATGGTGCAATTTTTATATTTTTTTGACTAACCATTTGTGAGATATTCAATTTTTAAAAGTGTTGGGGGTATTATTTTTTTGATGAAATGGATGGTTGAGATTGATTCCTCAATTCTCACAAATAATTATCATTCTCATTTGAACTTAATTCATGTGGTAAAATATAGAATAACATTTTATTATTCTTTAATATATATATATATGTATATATATGTATATATAAAATGTGAGATATGTTGAACAATGACAATGAGTTAAAGCTCTACTCGGTGGAATTATATATAGGTTTAATCTTTTTTGTTGATTTTTAATCCGGCCAAGATTACATAACATTTATAATATTTATAGTTGACTAAATTTTGTTGTCTGTGATTTTGTATTCGCGAATAGTCGTAGTAAAAAACAAGTCATTAGTTTAGGATGGATTATTGCATCTATCGATTGAACTCTATTTGGGATTGTTTGTCCATTAGTTGATTCGACCATCTTTTCAAACATATTTTACACACACTTATTAAGCGTACCAATTATTTTAATTTCTAGATGGATGGATGCATCCTTTTTGAGCATACACTCATTACAAGTATTATTGGATTCTTTGGTTGTATTTGTTGCATTTATTTCTTTTTACCCTTTGTGTGTTGTATGAAGCTTCACGTGTTTAATTCGGTAAAGCGTGGGATTAAACTCACCCAATGTTCGATAAAGAAAGATGTATATGGTTGGTTGTTCTGTAAGTCTCATGTTACAGTCATTGTAGGTGTCTTTTCGAATTGTGTTATTGTAGGTGTCTTTTTGAATTGTGTTATTATCTTACTAATACTACTAGTTAAATAGTACCTTAGTTAAATAATTTTTTTGACGAAGATAGTTAATGTATATTAACAATAACCTTATTACTTACGCTATCAAATATGTTTTATAATATTATAAACTTCATAATATGAATTACCGACATATATATTGAAAAAAAAACTGTGTTAAGCCAATAGGTATCAAGTTGGGCCGGTTTTTGCACAAAATCCAAATTGACTACTGGGCCAGCTAATGTCATTTACCTAACATGGCCCGAAACAATATGTCAAATTGATATGGAACTCCAGCGGGTAGAGGTGCACCGGTTTGGACCGGTTCCTTAACCGATTTTCAAATTAAATCGGTTTGATAAAACTCAGTCAAATTTGATTTGAACTATGTATGTATTAGTGTATTGTATAGGTTTAGCCCATTACATTACTTGTAGATGGCCCATAATAGTCCATCATGTATCTCTATATTATCATGTAACGGATCTTAATGATTTCATGGGAAAATAATCACTAACAAAACCGTTTCGATTTGAAACTTCTTTGGACTAGGAAAAGTTCAAACTGGTTCATAACTGTTTGAAACTGGTTTCTGCAGCCCGGTTTTGGCCTATCCGACGGATAGGACCTTTCTGATCAACATATGTTGATGAGAAATGTATATCCGCCAGATAGGACCTTTTTGGTCAAAAACATCATAATTCAAACATCTAAACATTCTAACATAAACTAAATTTTGATCAACAAACATTTTTGGGGTAATTTTCTTGTAATTTTTCATTTAAACTAATATTGAAATATACATAAATATCTTCAAAACATAAAAATATAAACGAAAGTCATCGAGTCGTTATCGTTTATGAATTCTTCGAGTTGTCGTCGTTTATTTAGTCTTTTTCATAAGTCATGTTGCGTAAGTCTTCTTCATAAGCAAACTCTTTTGCAGTAAGTGGTACCGACAATCCCATTTCAATCTCTTGCTCATGTATTTCTTGCTCAACCCCTACCATTTTCCCATTCAAGTGGTGAAATGTTTTGTATTCGTCCGACGCCATCGAGATAGTCTTTCAAACAAATACATACTTCCACTGACAAATGGGTGATTTTGGTTCTTCTTGGTGAGATAACCCGACCACTAACAGAAAAAGCGAACTCTGAAGCTACCGTAGAAGCTTGGACGGTTAATAGATCACAAACCATAGCGATTATAATGAAAAATTGAGCTTCATGCTCTTTCCACCAAGACAAATTATCCAAATTGTTAAACTCTTCAATAGTGAAGTACGTCAAAAAGTCGGAACCAATATACCTTCCTAGTTGGCTACTAGGAGTGCTTGATCGAGCTCTTTTGGTATTCTCATTTCTCAAAGTGTTATATAATCGCATAATTTCGTTATTGCCATGTGAATTTGATCCAGATGCCGTTTCATTTCGAATATTGTCTTGAAGGGTTGAAAAATAAACATCAAACAAACTTTCAAAAACTTTGTTAAAGTTGGAAATTTCATTTGCCGCGAAATTCGGGTTTTCGTCTAACAAATTTAAAACGTAAGAAATGTTTTGAAGTAAAGTTTCAAACCCACCAACAATTAAAGTCGGATTCAAAGGGGCGGAACAAGTTATAACGAGAGGCATTTCCTAAAAATATTCTATAAATTTGGCTTTCATTGGTTGTACCATGTGTTCAAAAATGTCGCCTCTCACTCCAAAATCGTTTATTTTGGAACACATTAAAATATTTAGTTTAACACTAAACAACTAGTCGGATAATAAACACCTGATAAAAAAGTAGTTGCTTGTTTAAAAACAACAAGTATTTCGGTAATTAGTTGGATCGTTTGTTAACTCGACTCCGGAAAATGTGTAACTTGATTACGTTCCGCTAGAAGGTCATGAAACATTTTTAAAGTTTATTTTTGTCTTAAAACACTTTCAAACATATTACATTTCAAATTTCATCTAATTGGTATGTTCCGATTCGGACGCAACCAAAGGGAATTCGAATCGACACAAAACTTTATATATTTATGGTATCTAGCATTACTTGAACTAAAAATATCATGTAATATTTGTTTAAAACTTTCTCGTTAATTTAAACGTAATCCTACGCTTCATCATTTGCCACGTATGGGGATTAACCCAACGAGCGGTAATGCAAAGGTATGAATCCGGTGAACGATGTGGAGCTGTCCAAATATCACAAGTTATTTTTATACTGGTTTCTATATTTCTAAAACCTAAAATCATTTCATTTTGTAGCAATTTCCTACATTTTAATAACTTCTCGTCTAAGAGTTGAATGACTTACATGTGTATAACGAGGTTGGAGTGTTTATTGGATGAGTTTAGTCAACCGTGGATTGTCAAGTGGTCAAAATGCAAACTTTCTTGTATGACGAACTTCGTCATCCTATCCTGCACCAAACTCACTTCGTATTGTCAAATCGTAGCATCATTCGCCATTGTCATTTGATCATGCCCCCACCCATATTTCACCATTTTGAAATAAAGAGTTGAATGATTGTTCAATGTTGTATTCCCAGTTTCCTTTAAAAAATGCCCCACATTTCTTGCATTGAGCTTTTATAAGACTGCTCGACATTTCATACAAGTCGTAATTGCACTAAATATCCGGGTATCTTTTCGTCGCTATGACAGAAACAACCGCAACATTACTAGATGAATCCCTAATACCGACAGAAGATTGTGATTGCCCACATGATGATGCCATTGCGTTTGAGAGATGAGAGATGAGAGTTGAGAGTTGAGACTTGAGAGTATATGCTGCGTTTTTGCGATTTGAAAGTGTTTTACAATTTAATCAAGTTTTTGAATGTTATAACCAAACCTCAACATCTAACACATATATATATACATATATATAGTGTCAAAATGTAGTTGAGGCTCCCAGAAAACACCAAAAAAATAGCCTAAAACCCACTCAAATAGATATATGACCGCTTTAAAATGGCTAGAATTGCTGTCAAACAACCTATCTGACGGATAAGCCGTCAAACCGGTTAAAACGGCCAAACTGATTTGAAACCGAACCAGTTTGACTCAAACTGGTTTGAGCCAAACCAATTCTGGTTAATGAATCGGTTCTTTTGACCAAGTCTACCACAGGGTGTAGCTTAAACGTAAGTATTTGTTGCTTTTAAAACAAGTATTATTCTACAAACTTAAAAATAAATGTAGTTTGCTAAAACACACTTTTATCCAAGTACTTTTAAAATGCATATTTCGCTGAAAATATGAAATAAACTATACACATTTGACAAGGTCATGATATATAAGTTTAAAATTTCAGTTTGAAAATTACAAAATTAAATCACTTTTAAACACACAACCTCTTATTTCTTAAACTTTAAAAGCTAAAACCCTTTAGAAAGAGACGAACTTTGTTAGTAAATATCCCTTTATGATTTAACCATCAAAAAATAGAATTTTCTAATTTATGCCTTAAGAGATATGCTAAAGATAATTCATTCATGTTTAACTTTTCATAATAATATATACTATAATTATAATCTTTATATATAATTTAGAAAGGATATTATAGGAGAATCTGAACCCTTAATTGTTTTTTATTCTTTGCGATCCAACGATCTTAATTTCTTTCATATAATTATCTTCTTGGTCCCTTAAATATTTGATGTATTTATTTATTTATAATTAAAAAAATAGATCAAATATTTTATTTATTTACAAAAATTAAAGAGTCTATAACCTATATAAGAAAATTGTCTATGATATTTTATTCATTTTATTAAATTTAATTTGTCCCGCGTTATAGCGGGTCTATAAACTATATAAAAAATTGACCAAATAAAAATTAAATTCGACTAAATATTTTACTCATTTATAAAAGTTAAATTCGTCGGACCTTATCGCGGGTCTATAAATTATATTAACAAATAGACCACAATATTTTGTTTATTTATTAAAAATTAAATTCGTCATGTGTTATCGTGAGTTTATAATCTACTTATAATAAGTATGGGAGTAATAAATATATATAATTGGTAATTGGTGAGTTTAATAAATGAATTTGCTGATATATTCGAAAGTTTTAGTACATTAATTGAAGTCGGCCAAACCCTTAAAAAGAAATCCTAAAAGTCCAATAAAATAAATACTTATTCAGTTCTTTATCTTGTACAGCATAAGAGAGGGACGTTGGTATTTTAATTTAGAAACAAAAATGGCAGCACTTGAATCACTAGCAATCTCATTCTTCAATCTATCATATTCTTTAAATCCACCATCACAATCACCTTCAAGATCAAATTTTTCATTTCCAGTTTCTACCACAAAACTTTCCCACAAATCTTATCCTTATCTTCTTCCCATTTCAAGAAAACTTCATGAATACTCATCATCATCAGCAGTTCAAGAACAGGTTTCAGTAGAACAAACTGAGAATTTGAAAATTATACAGAAAAGGCTTTTTATCCTTAATCTTCCGTGGTCTTTCTCTGTTGATGAACTCAAGAATCTTTTTAGTGAATGTGGAACTGTTGAAGATGCTGAGGTTTAATTCCATATTTGTTTATTATTTTTAATATAGTTGGTTAGTATTGCTCAAAAATTAGCAAATTTTTAAGCTAAAAATCATTTATTTCTGTTGATGCTACTGATTTTAGTTATTAATGAAGATGAATTAGGCCAATTCTTGCAATCTTGATGGATTAATGTATTAATTTGGGTTGATTCTTTTGGATTAATATTGTTTTGGGGTCACAGATAATAAAGAGGAAAAAGGATGGGAAGAGCAGAGGGTATGCATTTGTTACAATGTCTTCAACTGAAGAGGCATTAACAGTAATTGAAAAATATGATTCTTATGTAAGTTCTCCTATTTTCAGTTTAATATCTAGCAAAAACTTAATGTGGGTACCTTTTCTTAAGTTTTATTTCTGTCAATACTAGATTATTTTTTTAAAACTTAGCAAAACAAAGTTGAATCCATATATGTATGCAATTTGAGTTTTCAAAGAAAATGGGTTTCAGTTGCTCTTGGCGAACCTTCTATGATTTATATCTATTTTTACATCTAATTAATTAACTCTAATTATCCGATATCATATAACTAATTTTATAAACACGCATCCAAACATCACATTACACGATCTAACTAGATGTAAAAGGTCTTCATTTAAGGTGTTTTCAAACCCTATGCAAATGAGAAAAATGTTATGTTTTGGTGCAGGAATTAATGGGTAGGATTGTTCGGGTAGAATTTGCAAAAGATAATAAGAAATCTTCACCTCCACCTTCTCTTCCTGGTGAGAAGCGTTGCAAGCTGTATGTGTCAAATCTCGCGTGGAGGGTAAGAAGTAACAATCTTAAAGAGTTCTTTGGTGCCGATTTTAATCCTGTATCTACAAGGGTTGTTTTTGAAAGCCCTGAAGGAAGGTCTGCAGGATATGGATTTGTGACTTTTGCATCCAAAGAAGAAGCAGAATCTGCATTATCTGCCTTAAACGGGAAGGTAATATTTGTTGGTTTTTGATAAATCTTTCTACCCTGCTTTACAAAAAGATGCATATGTTTAATGGTTTGAGTTTGTAGACTAGTGAAAACTACACTTCAATAGTGACGAAAAAATAAACAATGTGATGAATAGGGACTGGAAAAATACGTTATGTTACCTTAAAACATCATACTAAAACAAAATGTTACCATTATTTTAGTATGTAAATCAGTTGAAGTTTTATCTCTTTGGATTTGAAGTTAAATCATAGGAAAAATGATTTATGTAGCTAACAGCACCTGAAACATAACTTACTTTTCAAAGAGCTTATTCTTTGTCTCCTTTATGATGCAGGAGTTGTTAGGGAGGCCAATAACTTTAGCATTTAGTGAAAGAAATGCAGATAAAAGTGAAACCGAAGATGAGAACACTTCTAATGAACAACCTGCTGAGCCGTAGTTTCTTGAATTCTGAGTTCCAAGCAGTTTTGGTAGTTGAAGACCAAATGGGAAGAAAATCGGGATTTTTATTCACCAATGCAAGGATCATAAAAAAATTCACATTTTTTTAGATTTCAAATGGGTCACCTGTGGGTAGCTTCTAATTACATGTATGACATATCATGTTTCATTTTCCAAGTCAAAGGGATCAGTTTATGTCCATAAGATGTGTTTATAAACCATTAAGTTCATTGTTGCATTCAGATAGAATCTCTTGAAACCGAGAATTCAAATGTACAAAATTGATGAAGGTTGACAAATCAGAATTACAACTATTTAAGTAAACACCAATCAGAACTCGTTTATTTTTTACCAAAACTTCAACTTAATACAGTTATAATCTGCAAATGCAGCAGCAGCACATATGACAAAACCATAGGCCATCAACATAAGCAGTGATGTGGGCGGTTTCACAAATAGGGTATCCATCGATAAGTTCACCAACCCAGTCAACAAATTAGCCTGCATAAGTTAGTGTCCAAATGTTACCAAATTGTTTTTCCTTTAAATTCCAACTTTGAATTTCAAATATGTAAAGAAGCCCAAAAAGGGTTTTGCTTCTCACCACAATGAAAAATGCGAGCAAGTTTCGGTTAATTGCTTGTTCCAATAGTGATACTTTACCACCAGGGATATAATCCGAGAGCATCAATATTGCCAACATCTGTCAATTCGAAGGCTTGTTAGAGAGGAAGCTTAGGCCACATTAGTATTTACAAAAACAAATATGAGAAGTACCTCCAAGTTTGTAGCCAATATGAAAGTAACGTATGTCAAATTGCACTGCAAAAGAGTTTCCTGTTATTGTATAATCATTTCAATACGTATATCATATGAAACATGATGTCCAACCATTCTACGTGAAGGCCTTTCAACATAACTGTCCAGAATCAATGTCAAGCACCTGAAAATTTGAGGGTAGAGATGGTCACTTAACTGAAAGAGCAAACACCAAAAACTATATATATATTTTGCTAAAAATATATAATTAATATACCAGAAGAAAATAAATAGAATCCAAACTTGCTTCCTTGCCCAACTATTAGTTCTTGTAGTAGCATTCTTCCCAAAAAGAAGATTGTTCCCCAACCAAACACCAATTAGATGCAGACCCCAATAACCTGAAGATGATATGGGCCATAAATCGTCTAAAGCATTGACAATAGTTCTAAATTAGCAATAAAAATAAAGGGAAATGGCATAAAATAGTAACATACATTAAGCACATTTATACTTTGGCTAGCAAACTTTGTTTTCAACTGTAGATACTTAACGAATTTTTAGAATATTTTTTTTGGGTAATCTTGTGAATTACCCGCTTACTAGAGCCACATCAACAACAGGCTGGAAAAAGTCCATATGGTCAAAGTTTCTGTAATTGACACATCGATTACCACGTCAGCTTTTATATCTGGGTAACAATATCAATTAGCTTAAATCAAACTCCTTTAAGCTTAGTTACCTTGAATTGCACTTTTAAAAAAGCTTGTTACCCTTTGCAGGTGAAACCAAAATTCGTTACATCAAACAGAGATTCAGCTAAAGTGCTTAACCTTTTAATGCAATTTGCCCTAATTATTAATAAGTATCTGCAAAAATAAAAATCTTGAACTAATCAAAGCAAGTTCTAGAATACCTCACCCAATATGCTGTAGATTCCTTCTTTGTTTTGGCTAATAATGTCTGTACCCCTATCAGGAGAAAGCAGATACACATTCAATCCACTCATTAGGCAAACTTGATACCCTAAATATTGAAAATTTAAAAAGAAAACGTAAAGGCATGACCTTGAGAGTAAAATATAAAGACATTAAAAAAAATGAAATTAAGTGAATAGAATCACACACCTGTTAGTACCAACGAACCTAAAAGTCCACAGTACTTCGGAGAGACGTTAATAATTGATGTCAGGACTGCTACACCAGCAAGTGTGAAAAAGAAATTCCAGTGAACACCATATTCTCCCACATGAACCTACCAACAAAAAGATGGCAAAGTAAGACATGGAGCAAGGTACGTTATTTAAAATTATTATTTGGGCCCTTTAAGATAATTGCCTCAATTTTAAAACATATCCATTTGAACAAAATACTCATCTTATTTATTCTTAAGAGCCTTCACCTGATAGTCAACACCAGTTGTGAAAACAAGTCTAGCAAACCCTAGAACCAGTAATGGGCTAGTAGAGGACAGTGCACTTTTCAAACCCCTAATATAGCAAGAAAGTGGTCAACCAATTACTCAGTGAGAATGTAAAATATGAAAAGTATGAGAACATACACATTTTAAAAAGCTGAAGAATAAGGTCATGCATATGCACATAGTTCAGTAGTTGTAAGCATGATACATGAAACATATGTCTTGTGTATCAGAAACTAAAGAAAAGACGTTTTTTAACAATCAAAAAATAGATTGACTCACATTCTCGAAATACCCCTTGCTTGACGTGAAACAAAGGAATTTGCAAAGACAAATGCACCTACTCCAACATCCATCTGATATTCACCAAAATAATATAAATAAAATTTAGCATAACAAGTACCATGCTAAAGAACATAATAAATTTTAAATACAAATACGTTATATTGTCAAGAAAAAGTTATTACCAAACTAGTGCCATAAGTTTCAGTTTTAGCGTATCTTCTAGGAAAGATACTGAAGTCAACTGCTAAAATACAAATACATGTGATAAGCATCTGCATAAAACACCACGCAGATTATAACTTAAAATATTATATAAGTTCCAACAAAAATTTTATAGCAATGACCAAAGATAATAAATATACAAAATATAAGTGTGTTGAAGTTACCATAGAAACCCTGTATGATGAGACGTATGCCCTAAAAGAATGAACCCCTTCTTCCTGATCCGAAGAAGATCTACTTCTGCACGGATGGCAAATATATTGAAGACTTTGTCATATAATGATCATTTTAAAGTTCGGTTGATTACTGAGTAGTCATATTAAACATGAGTTGGACACACGATCGCTTGTAATAATAACACAACACAAAAATAACAAGAAAGCAGTCATGAAGTACCTCTTAGATGCAACAGAGAAAAACAGGACAAACATAAATAGGACTCCACTCATATATGTCCAATCTGCTAGAACCTGTCAATTCAGGATTACATATAAAAAGTACTTTAGATTTCACGTTAGTTTATAATGCTTTTTAATGAGCGCAGAGTTCATATACAAGATACTTTCTAAAAATGGGGGCAGATTAGCAAAGTAAATTGTTACGATCCCACATCGGCCAAATGTAAGTTTGGTTGGTGGCTTAAGTCTAGGTGTCCCCTCCTCCTACAAGCTGGCTTTTGCGAGTGAGTTATACACTTGGGTTTATGGCTTGATACAGGCCTAGTATGAGATAGGTTCATATCAGAGCTAGCCCTATCTTTCGAGGTTCCAACACCTCGGAGTGGTGGCTTGGACTCAAAAAGAGGGATGCCAACGGTTACCAACATAGTTGTGACCAACGAGGACGTTGGCTCTTCAAAGCGTGGGGAATTGTTACGATCCCACATCAGCCAAATTAAATTTTGGTTGGTGGCTTATAAGTCTAGGAGTCCCCTCCTCCTACAAGCTGGCTTTTGGGAGTGAGTTCTACACTTAGGATTATGGCTTGTATTACGAACCTATCCATACTAGGCCCATATAAAGCCATAAACCCAAGTGTAGAACCACTCCCAAAAGCCAGCTTGTAGGAGGAGGGGACTCCTAGACTTATAAGCCACCAACCAAAATTACATTTGGCTGATGTGGGATCATAACAATTCCCCACGCTTTGAAGAGCCAACGTCCTCGTTGGTCACAACTATGTTGGTAACCGTTGGCACCCCTCTTTTCAAGTCCAAGCCACCACTCCATAGTTCACCACTCCGAGGAGTTGGAACCTCAAAAGATGGGACTAGCTCTGATACCAACTGATACAAACCTATCCCATACTAGGCCCGTATCAAGCCATAAACCCAAGTGTATAACTCACCCCAAAAGCCCGCTTGTAGGAGGAGGGGACACCTAGACTTATAAGCCACCAACCAAACTTACATTTGGCCGATGTGGGATCCTAACATAAATTCTTATCCTTTTTTGTAAAAAAGGGAACATTGCATTTCTCAGAAGACTTAAGATACTTACTGTACACAATAAAGTGAGTGGAAGAACAATAGAGAGGAAATCTACTATCATTGTAATGATGTAAACCCTAGGATTTCTTGAGGTAACAATTGATGTACCCTTTTTCCTTGATGCCGTTTCATTGGTAACATGATCTGGATATGTAAACCAAATTAAACCATTTGAAAACATAATCTGTTATACTAAAAGAGGTAGAAAAGGCCAACCGTTGAATAAACTTTTACATGTAAATTCTTTAGACAAGGTACAAAATTTATATTTCATTTATTTTGGATTAGCTGATGATATATAGTAAGTAGTATTTTTATTAATAAAAAAAGATACATTGCTATATATCTCCCTATTCCAATTAACATTGCTATATATCTCCCTATTCCAATACATGGCCAAATCATCTTTTGGCCACGTATTGCGATGTTGTGCAAGATGTTCCCACCAAAACCCTTTCTTAATTCTGTTATTAGATTGAATAGAAAACCTGTTACAAAACAATTGAGATAGCCAAATTGGAATGATTTGCAAAAAATTAAGAAAGAAATAATTTTTACTTTTAAAGAACTTGACAATGTGTTTATATTTCTAACAATTAGCTCTGATGCGATTTTATTAAATCTGTCCTAAAACACAGGGCTATAATCTGGTATATGTAGAAAGTACACACATCATAAAATTAACGATGCAGGGAAATAATCTTACACATGGTATATGTTTCATACTTCATCCGACCATAAGTATTATGATAAGTTACTTTTCATTTCTCTTAATTAATCTACAAATTATATATCTTTCATTGCAACATAATGTTTACAAATCTAGTAGCAAGTAAACTCTAAATGCAGAAAAATGTACCTTTATTGCAGATACCAATGGTATGTCTCAGTAGAATAAGCATCTGAATCAACCAAAAACACAATCAACATTGTTAATAAAAAATTATATATATAAATAACAAAGGAGTTCAACACAATATGCCGGAAATCTATAATCAATCAATATATAGAAGTAAACTTCACATGAATCCTAAATTCCTAAATTGTATTTTATAAAGTAATATTGCAAACTTAGATCTAACAATAACTAAATACAGCTATTCACAAATTACTAGGAAAAAGCACAAACTTATTAAAACTATGAAAGCATGAAATACGATTAATTATAGGTAGGGTGCAACGCGGAATAGTTTATTCTTCATTAATGTCTTTATCTCTTTAAAGTGAAAATCTGATAAAAGATTTTATGCCGATTTGAAAAACTTTCACCATCTCCAGTTAGCACTGCCACTGATGTCCACTTAGGGTTTATGAGATTTGGTTTTTTCAGATTCGGGTTACATATAGGGTTTGAACGTTTGTGGACTGAAAATTGTTTGTGGTTATGGATTGTGACTGTGGCTTGAATTGAAAATAATTTGTGGTGATTTTGGGTTGCATGTAGATTTCAAGTGTGTGCTTTTTAGCAGGTTGCATTTAATCAAAAAAGATATGTTAAAATGCAGATGAGTGTGAGGGTTAGCGGAGAAGTTGACAATGTATATTAAATACTAATGAGGACTTTAATTAGTGTTGTGCCAGAAAGGTGAGTCACTTTAGGCACCGGGCCACTAGAGTAGGCCATGCAACCAGGCACAGGCTCTCGACCAGGGCATGTGATCAGGCACCAATGGTGCATACATTGTCAAACACTTGGCACACACCATGGTTTTTGCTCGTTTCGAGCAAGTTTGGACATTCGATCATCCATTTCTTTTTTCAGTGGACTAAACTAAAAAATAAATGTTCTACTATCCTCCCGGAACAGTTGCACTATTGGTTGAGACATTCTATCAAGTACTCGGTGAGCAATATTCAGTGTGTCATTTTTAATTGACCCTTTTTACCAATTATTTTCCATGGATGTCCAAATGAATAATGAATTAACTAATCACAAGATATATTGCTTTAGTTGTGATTTTTGACGATTGATTTTGTGGCAAATTCTGGATCGCGGTGGTCAGTGGCTGAATCTGACAAATATGGTTTTATCCAAAACTTGACAGTGTACTGTGTACAACAACTAAAACAGATTATCAAGCAAAATATAGAAAACTTACAGGAAATATTGCAGAAAGTACAAACAGTTCAAGAACGGAAGATCCAGTCAAGTTGCTAACAAATCTGATAAACATTACACAAACAACATGAATCTATCAATCAACAACAACAACAACAAAACTTCAAAATTTTGATAATTTGTTCAAAACCCTAAAAACATATGAATTATTTAAGAACATAGAGAATTAGAGATAAAGATAATAGAAACGAGAAGATCATTTACTGTTCTTTCAAATGCTTGTTTGGATTGAATGATTTCATTGAAGAATCCATTTTTTGATTAGACAGAATTGGCAATGAGAGTAATGAGATCGCCACCAGCATCTTAATCATCAATAACCCTAATCAACTCAAAAAGCCTAATCAACCAAGCCCACATCTGAGATCACCACCAGCAGTTCCCGTCGCAATCTCACCGTGGGGTAAATCACTATATCTGGAGTTACTGATTTCCCCAATTTTTGAACTCTAAGTGCCCGTTTGTTTTCAGGATGTTTGCGAGGTGCTATGGGTTTTTTTAAGCGAAAAAGAACGAGATAGAAAAGAACGAAATAGAAAAGAAAAGAAAAAAAAAAAAAAATGAGAAAGAATGTAATATACAATTGACGAGTAATTCATACAAATTAGAAAGTCATAATTATTTAGCTTCTCACTAACTACCAAAGAGGCAATGACTTGTGAGAATGAATATGGAAGAATGTTTATAAACTTTTGACGAATCTACTTGACTTTTAGAAATATCTACTCTTTCTAAATCATTGATTAAAATTGAAACCTTGTATGAATGTCAGTTAAGGATTCTTTTGATGTTGTAAGAAAATTTTCATAATCACTTATTAAGTTTTTCCTTTTCTGACTTTTGACAACAATTACACATTCATACTGCTCAATTAAGGAGTCCCAAATCTCTTTTGCAGTTTTACATCATGATATTTCGCAAAAAATGTTTCAGACACTGCATTCCCAAGAATGCTTTTGACTTTTGCATCCAGATTATAAAGTGATTTGTCTTGGTCTCACCATTAACTTCTTCATGTTTCAACAAACTTTTTTAGTGCAACAGTTTTACACTCAGCATCTTTAACTACCTCAACCCATTTACCAGGAAGAATGAGTCATTCTCTAATGGCTGACAATTTCATATGGATTCCAACAAAATGTTATTTTGCCTTTTAGCTTTCAGTATGTAAAATTTGTTCCATTAAATACTATAATTCCTTTGCCAACCATGATTACAGATTGCATAACTTGAGTTGCCATTGATTTGATTTTGTTTTGAGTGTATGATTTTTGAGTTTTACTTAGATCATTAGAGATTACTATTAACAATTAAATATTTATTTGCTTTAATACCAGTTGTTAGGTCTTATTTTTATAATATAAAATAACTTGTTATTCAGACTATCAATTAATCACAATGAACTAATTAGTACAAAATAAGCATTCAATGTTTAATATCATGTTAATGACAATTCTAATTGTATTAATCTTTACATAATTAAGAATGATATAAGTTTTCACATAATTTTGCACTTACAAATCATATATATCTCTATGAATCGTATAGGGACTATATATACAAATATAGATTGGTTAGGAAATACGATCCTACTTAATCTCTTACTAATAGAGATCTACCTAACCTCAATAGGTTTTATGAAAATAAGATAAATACAATATGAAATTCGAATAATCCTAACTAATAAGATATCTTCAAATCTTCAAGTCTTGTTCTTCAACTTCTTATGAGTCCGTATCTTTTAAGTCTGTCTTCAGTATTCTAGAAGTAAGTCTGTCTCAATCTGAGTTTATGCTCCCAGACTCAAACTATGCATAATTTGAGTATGTCTTTCATATTATCCATTTAAGTCTGTCTTAGTCTGAGTCTGTGCTACAGCTCATACTGAGCACATATCACAGACTTATCTATACTTAATTTATATCTTAATCTGAGTCTGTGTCACAGACTCAACAATACTTAGTCTATTTTTCAAAAAGTTTTATAGACTCGGATTTTCACTCATCAGATTTATAATTTGAGTTTAATACTTAGTCTATTTGCATTACGTAATCTCACCCAATTATGTTCAACATAACAAAATGTCTGCTCTGACGTTGGGGCTTAATATCTCACCCAATTGAGGTAAAAATCATCTTATACATGTCGGTAAACACACATGCACACAGACTCATTTGCACACACATAACATACTTACATGTACATATACACCTTTGTGTGTTTGAAAAACTCAAATGTTCTACGTAGACATCTGGCTAAAAAAGTGGAAAGCTATGTACAATACCATAAGGATGAAGCATAAGTTGGATTCATCGTCGATCTCTCTTTCCTTAAGCCTATAAGACAGAGTGGGTAATTTCACAGAATATATTTTTGTAAGAAAGGAGTATGAGAAAATAAAATTATACCCATTTCATTAGTAACTACTGAAGTCTCTATATCCAATTCCAATTGTTTTCAACGACCATCCACATCTTTTTTATCTAGGCTCATTAATTCACTTATATATGCACTTGAAAAGCGAATTATCAAAGATCTCTTAGGCATGTGTTTTGTGGGTACATGTGCAATTACAGGAGCATCTACGGGACGTGTTGTATATATATGTTTAAAGCCCAATCTCGACAGTTACCTGCAAAAACTAAGAAACTTGCAAAAACGATCTTATGTGCTAATATTTAGATAAATTATCCAAGTAAACATTCAATTCTTGCAATCCAGTTTCTCCTAGTTGTGTTTTCTAGTAGATAATGTAATTTTTATAATTAGTTCAGAAGTAAGATTCACAAATTCCTTTATTAGTATAATCATAATCATATACTAATAAAATAGCATTATAATTATACCTGATAATGCTAAGTCAGGAAGCTGTCACGTATGAATTGATTCAAGCTATGCCAACATCTAAAGGGAAAATTGTGATGTGATTTAGTTCATGAAAGAAAAAAACAACACTTACCTCTAAAGAATTGATTCAATCTTAAATAATCATTTGACCCTTAAGTATAAAACTGATAGTTTTACAAGTTAAAATTGACGCCAATTTGAATGTAACCTTATACCAACATTTCATATTTATCGCACAAAAGTAGTGTTTATTTGTATACCTCTTGATGAAAGCATCAACAATGATTTGGATGAGGTTGACATCAGTTAGCAGCAGCAGATGAATGATAGCCATGGCATGCTTGACAATGTTAATCTCACATGCATTATGAGAGGCTTGGTCGATCGTGCGATAACTAAGAACTAAGCCTTATCGAATCTCTTTGCTTGGAACCTTGCATTCCGCTAGACATGAGCTTTAGATGCTTAGAAACAGTAGCAAAGATGTAGTTCTTCACATACAGATCGTAATTTGTTCACATAATCAAAAATCCATCTCACACCAAAAACACTTAACATGTAGTATTAATAACGAGTTAGAATATTACGATATAAAAAATCAGTTTCTTAATTTATTATGACTAAAATTGGAGAACACTGAAAACAAAATTTATTACAAGTAGTTTATGATAATTTTCACAAACGAAAAACATAATTATGGGTGAGACCATCTCAGTGAATCAGATGGTAAAAGTTCAGCAACCACTAAATCACCATCTTTGGATCAGCAACCTCATTAAATTCAACCTGCAATTGGAGAAATTTGATCTTATATATTATACAATTATATAATTCATCTTTGACGACCACAAATAAGGAAAACTCCATATAGAGACACAAATGCTAAGTGTAGGGTTGATATCATATGACATTGATAATTAACGCAAAATTTCAACACAATCAACATGCTACCTCAAGGTCGGACGTGGCATCTAAACGATCGGCTATCTCGGTGGATGAACTCTCAGCCAGTAATCCGACATCATTTAGCACATTTTGTTGCTTTGAACTTGCCTTCGGATTTTCGGCATTTGAATTTTTATCATTGTCCTTGATCACATTTACTACTACTGCGAATAGTCAGATTGGGACAATCTCCCAGAGGGCGTCCAATTCGTTTACATTTTCCGCACCACCAAAAAATCATGTGAGCATAAATAAGTTTACGTTAAAAATATCATATATCATTCCAAGCAGATTATTACCTTATAAGCAATGGGATTAAGAATTGAGAAAAGCCACAACTTTATATAAGCTAGCACAAAGTATATATGATAAATGTCTTCACTCATTATATTTAAGATGTAAGTTGGTTCTAGAGTATACAAACCGAATGATACCTGCTAGAAGTATCTTCATATCTGGTTCAATACTATATAATCAGTTAATGGTAATGCAAGAACTTAAAAAGCATATAAAAACCTTAAATCATAATGCCTTTCTCCATCTAGTCGATTAGTCTTCTAGACTCTTCATCCATAAGCTAGCGTAGTAGATTCCTTCTCTACATTGAAGAAACAGATCATGAGATACGGGAACTGATAAATCATAAACAAAAAAAGTTTTTAACAGTTAGGCATTTAGCCTCAAAGTTTTCAGAAGTAATACACGATGAAAGCATTACAAATCAAGAAATAAACCAAACAAAAATCAAACAAAAGTTACTTAATCCACTGGTGTTGGAGTTAAGTTCCTTGTCTCAGCGTCCCTGATCAGGATCCTTAGCCAACATTAGTTTTTTATGTAACTTAATGAAAGATCATGAAAGCAAATTGGGTTCAAAAAACATACCTAATTAACGATGTGTCGGTATGATACAAACATGGTCCCTAGAATTCTCATTGACATTACATGGAACACCTTGTGTGCATCCTAAAAGCTTCAAAAATCAAAAACGAAATCGTTGAAAATACATTACCTGATTAAACATAATTCAAATAAGCATCATAACCTACAACAATCAACACATAAACATCAAATCTAAAAATAAAATATCGTATCAACTAACCAAGCAACGATATCCGATATTGATCACATACAGAAAAGAAAAGAAATTGATGTTTAATAACCTCGTTCACTAATTGTTAATCATACGGTTGATATTCGGGCAATGGATAATAAGGGAGAGTTTGATATTCACCGATTGAAAATGTGAAAATTCAATTTCAATTTTGAAAATACCAGAGAATAAGGAAACGGATTATGGGCTGACTGTGAGTTTATAGTTACAGTTTAAACTGTTATATTTTCAATATCAATTTTAATAAATTCATTGAATCGTACATTATCGGTGATACTATACATATAAATAATGTATAATTTAATGAATTTATAAAAAATAATGGTGAATTTATAATGGATTATGTGCTGACTGTAAGTTTATAGTTACAGTTTAAATTCTTATATTTATATTATTAATTTTAATAAATTCACTGAACGGTGCATTATCAGGTACTACTATACATATAAATAATGTATAATTTAATGAATTTATAAAAAATAATGGTAAATTTCTCATTATCCTGATGCCCTTAAATTATTCAGCGTATTTTTTAATATGATCCTTATCCTTGTCTTTATACGTATCGATTTAGAGATATTTTAGTTATTTTGAGACCTCCATCTATACATATCAGCTAGTCAGTGATTTAAATCTAAATCAATGGTGCTAATTTAATTTGCTAAAGCATTTAATGGTTGAGAATAATTTAGGAGGGATTAGATCTGTAATAACTACCTGTTTTTGCTATTTTTTTACGGTAAAGAGAGATGTTCGTTATTTATCAAAATTGATATCTTTGCCTTTATAATGATATTATTACACTGTTAGTATAGTGTTAAACTTGCATATTTGCTAGAAAACTAGATTATAGAAGCATAACCATATTTATCGAAATACATATACACTTGAATTCATTAACATTGAGTTAAAAAGTTATCTAACATAGAAAAAAACAAGAAACAAAGTATCTGATTCTAACATGTTCCTAACTAATTAATCCTACAAACTTCCTAATTGTTGTTATAAACAAAATTTCCTGGCACGGATAAGATATCATCTGGATTGCTTGAAAGTTGCTGATGATGATATCAGTGAATCCATTTGAACAATCGATATGAATTTTCACGTCTTTTACACGTACTTATGGTTTGTGTACCTTACTAGAGGTCCATAACTCACCAAATCCAGTACTCCCTGAGGAAGTTCTAGTCTTGAATTCTCCAAACTCGGTACAACTTCTTGTCATGTTATGTCCATGAATAAGTTTGGCTTGTATGTGTTCTGGCAATCTTAATGTAAACCGATCTTCACTTTCACTTGCCTTTCTATTTTTAGCAATTGAATGTCCTGTTGAGTTGTTTCTTGAGAATCTTTTGGTTTTTTTACTGTCTTCTTTATCTTGTTGATCGATGTCAATTGTTACATGTTTCCCCTTGTTGCTTTCTTCTTTTATATCGGTATTGTTGTTCCTCTCATTTTCATCTCTGATCATATTGATAGTTAAAGTGTCTTCAAGCCTCTCGTTTCCTTGAATTTCATGCATGGGTGTACTATTTTGTGACAATGGAGATTTTTCTGGGGAGTGGATAGGTGACTCAAGGCCACGTCGACAAAAGGGGCATGATTTATGTGACTCAAGCCAAAGATCGATACACTCTTGATGGAACACATGGTAACACTTTGTTAGAAGTCGAAGGACGTTATCATCCTGAAACTCACACAAACATATAGCACATTCTAGCCCATACGTCTCACGTCGATATTCTTTAACATTAGAGTAAATAAACGTAGGGAATGTGCTTATAATTGCAGAGTCGAGTCCAGGGGGTGTACCACCTCCTGGACCGCCCATATGTGCCCCATAAGGGTTATGACGAGAATTCCATGTGTAAAACACGTTTTGCATGAAACACCTGCAAAAATATATCATGAATAAGCCAATAAAGAATATGACGAGGATAATTGTGGTTAAAATGATGGTAACGGGAGGGGATGCTTGAGTTTCTGCCGGCGGTCCAATAGATGCAGGTTCCGTCGTCATTGGCCGGGTCACGAGGTGGTCGTAGGGTGGCCGGAGATCTGAAATTCCAGCCTGTATGAGGATAAGATGGATAACAATGTGAATTAAGTGAAATGTGAAAAGAGTGTATGAAATTTTTGGTTTGCATGTTGCATAGTTTGTGGGACAAAAGGATAAAGAAAAGGAGATGGAGAGTGAGAAGCTCAAATATATTTGGTAAGAAGATGATGTGTGAGTTTAGTTTCCCTCTTAATTATAAGGTGCACGTAGACCCTTTGAACGAGTCATATGAGAAACGTGTATGAAATTACCATTATAAGTGTCTCAAAGTTGCGACCTTTTGGCATTTTAGGCCATTTGTTTTTATCAAGTATCCTAGACACCCTTTTTGATGACATCTGTTTTAGTATATCATTTAAACATTTAAATACTTGGTAATAAAACTTTGTAAATAGACATTGTGTATTTAATATAGGGAATACTTGTACCAAATGCTTATTATCCCAAAAGCAATAAGATGAGACTGTTATTTTGGGCTATCTATAAATGTAGAGAACATAACATTTTAGTTTTTGGTGAAATATTCTAAGTTGAATATATTTTTTGTTAAGAATAATCTTGAAAAATATTAGAACACTAATATAAGGTTGGCAAGTCAAATATTGAGATGAAGTGAGCGAACGGTAATCTTACTTGTATCATACTGGAAGGTACCAACAACAACAAAATTCCCAAAAAGAAAAGCATTCAGTACCATTTAGTCGAAACAAAGAGACAAATACAAATAAAGTTCTCATCTATAATAGTCTTAAAGCGGAACTTAGAGAAAAACAAACATGACAACATAATCTAATTGTTGGCCCAGAACTTATTCGATGTCATCAATCCAGTCCCCATAAATACGACTAATTTTATCGGGGCCCTTCCATTTCTGAAACCTCTGCCCAGTTCTAGGAATAACACCTGGAAGCCGAGAAGGAACTCCAACATGGTAACCATCTGAATGAGCCACTGATTGGCCACCAGCTACAATAGTCTCAATAGGTGTCTTTGAAGGCATTAGCCCTAGCTTGTTTGGGTCCATTGAAGTAGGAGAATCTTTGGCATCTATATCAGCAAGCCCACCACCATATCGATGCAGTTCTGCCAAAAGAAGCATTATAATCCGTATATTTGAAGGCATAGAAGTGTAATAAATGCATTCATATATTATAACATTCATACACAGTGCAAGGCTACCCTAATTGGAGGAGTATTTGGCATAAACAAGAATATCCAACCGTAATCATTCAAAATAGGCATGAAATAGTTGTACCATATAAGTGGCTAAATGGGCAGGCTGTGTAACTTTGCGAAATAGGTCTGGGTCAAATAGACACTTTTGGGTATGGGTCGAGTTGGGTTGGCCCAACACACTTTTTGCCTAGATTTTTTAATGAGCAATTGATGTGTCAAATTTGATCACAAAGATTCTATTACTTCAATAGACTCTCCTTTTGTTTTTCTTATTTCTTCATAATATGATAATTTAGGTGTTAGTATCTTGAAAATTCAATTACATGGACTTTCTATCAATTTGACACATCCTTTCCTTTTAATATTATTTATTATTTTTATTTTTTTTACCAGGTTTCACCCATGTAAGTGGGTCAAAATTTCAACTCTTGTTGTACCATACAAAAGAAGTCCATGTTTGACTTTTGGAAGTCCAGCTTACAGTTTGTAATGTTGAATTATAAGCATTATTTTCTATATGGCAAAATCAAGTTTTGCAAGCATAGTACAAATCAAGGGTTCGGTTAACATCTATTATTGGACTATTGATTTTAACTTCGAATAATTTAATAATGCACTCTTTATGGATGGAGGAAAAACATAAACCTATAACTCTAAACCCTGAGATTTGTTCTCTAAAGATATCCATTGTAGTTAGATAGAAACCTGAATGCTCCATCAGTAACGGAAAAAGGGTAATTGTTCCACAATAAACATCAGTTGATTAATAATGACCCGATAAGAGGAAATTTGTGAATCATAATCAGTACTACAGATAACTTTTTATGATGATAACGAGAATATAGGCGATTCTAGCTAAGGATGGGACTACCACAAGTAACATGCAATATTCCAAAATGCAAAAGTACTGCAAGTGTTATGGGATGGAAAAACTATAATCTACTCAGATATGAAGTTAATTTCGTAAGAGACCTTGCTACAACTTATAAGAGTTATATGTTATTACATCCGATAGGCATACCACACTCCCAACCCCTACAGAAAATCTTCTCTTACAAAAGTTGAGATATAGAAGATAATCTCTCCGTTCAAACTTACTATAGCTTCAGATCATGCCCAAGAAGTAGTCAAAATATATACCGACCACATTAAGTTCTTTCTTTACCCTTAAGATTGCAAGTTATTATATATGAAGAAGACACGACATCAAACTCAATTGAAGATGACTACTAGCTATGATTGCTTTTTCTTTCAATTTTGGTAACTAGGGAAATCTCTCACTAGTAAGTCACCCACAGTATTACAAGAGTTGTAAGCATTTGAACCGACCGAAAGTCACCCACGCATACAACCTACTAAATTGCTTTCTTAAAAATTGGATTATCATTAGAAATAATATATTTTTCTGTAATCATAACATATATTATTCACAAGAATTAATAAAAAAAAAACATTTTGGACAACACGTGTTTGAACCATACTAATTACCCATTTTTGGCACATTAGCCAACCTGCCTGACCCATACATTTATCACCTCTATTTGCTTCAGTGGGGAGCATAATTGATTTATCAAACTACCTTTTATACCTAGAATCAGAACATCATACAACAACAGTCTTAAAAGTGAATGAAAATCAGCAAGACTATGGTGCCAATGCCTAATGCTATCCTAATCTAACTGTAGAAAATTATTGATGTGCTTAATATCTGGTAAGCAACAATCACTGAACCGTATAATTGACCCGTTTACCACATATAAAGGGAGAGTAGCAGATTTAAATACAAAATGTAGTCTAACAAAGACAGTGATAAATTAAAGGATGTTTATGAAAAGGAACTATACCCGCAGCACCATGAGCAAAATGGCACTTGCTTCCAAATGGGCAATACCCCGTTTGTTCCCACTTGTTACATATCCTTGTCTTCCAATTTGAAGGTTTCAACATGGAATTAGCTCCTGTCACATCCGTTCCACCACCACCACCTCCTCCACCACCACCACCGCCACCACTAACTCCAGCGCTACCGCCACCGCCACTGCCACCGCCACCTCCACCACCACCTCCACCCCCACCACCTCCAGCAGCACTAGCTCCACCATACCCACCACCAGAACCAGGACCTAAACTTATCACAACACTTTCACGAGCTTTCGATTGTTCATCATGAAGAAACGTGCAATTATCACCATAAGGACATCCCTCTTCAGTATAAAACTTTTTACAATGTCGACCTTTATAAGACCTCTGACTATCCACGGTAAAACTAGAAGACCCAAGTGACGGAATTTGAAACTCTTCTCGTGGTTCACTCGTAACCGCCCTATCTTCCTCATGAGCCGCCACAATTTCCTGCCAATTAGGTGGCGGTCTTCTCAATTCCTCAATACTATGAGCAAAATTACAGTTTGTAACATATGGGCAAGTACCCGCCCTAAATTTGCAGCACAACTTTGTCTTGAAAAACATTTTCCCAATCGCCTTTGACCGACTACTCGCCTGTGCATCAGATCCCTGCCCGTTTCTTTTCTTATTTGGTGGTTCACTTCCCGATCTAGTTTGTGATTGCCGCCCATCATAATTCGAATTAGAAGTAGTATCAACAGATGCTTCCCTATCCCAAACCCCATATTCATCCTCAGTGGCCCAAACAGGTTGATCACCCCAATAATCACTGCCACCACCACCACCGCCGTTTCTTGATCCTCCAGTAACTATCTGAACAACATTTCCACTTTCTCTCCCATAATCCATTTCAAGATTTCTTTCGAAAAATAAACCCTAGTTTTATTTCCTTTTATCAAAGGTAAATTCTAAAGGTACAAGATAGAGCCCTAGTTTATAGAAAAATAGGACAATAAACTATAACCACAAATCGATATCTGGATCATCAATGATCACTTCAACAACCGAAAATTTTCAAACTTTACACACAACAAAGAGGGTAACGCAGGAAATGAACAATAAAATTGACCAAATGAACAACACAATTTATAAAGTACAAACAAACCCTAAAGGGAAATTAGTTAAATTATAGAAAAGATACAATCTTTATTGCTAAATAGATCTAAATACTAGATTCTTGAACATAACACATTTAAAATTTAAAAACTTAAAGAGAAATTGGGATATGGGAAACAGCGAAAGTACCAGATGAAGACAATTGTTAATATATCAAAGTGATTAACTTAAACCAATGAAAAAGATTTGATTTGAGAAATGGGTCGGGTTAATTTACCGTTTTCGGTAAGTGTAGTGCCATTTTTTTTCCGGAAAGATTGAAAAACAAGAGCTTCGGTTATCAATGAAGACAAGGGTAACCAGTTAGCGTTTGATTTTGATGGTTATACAGTTTGGAACCCTCAAGATTTTATTTTGTCTGCTTTGATGCCTGAAATTTTATTTATGGTGGTTTATAGTCCCTTCAATATGAATGGTGCAATACTGACTTGTTAGGGCATGGTTCTACTTGCGTAGTTCACCATTCACTATAAATAATATTCGTAAGTATTTATATTTTACACGTCTCGAGAGCAGTTTCAATAACGATTTTTTTGTAAATCTATTATATCTATATAAAAAAAATCTTTTGTTAAAATCTTGTGCGTAGTTACCCAAAAAAAAGAAACTTTCTGAAATTCTTTTATCATATAATGTTAAAATATATAATGCTACAATCTTAGTGTTGAATAATATTTGGTTTTGGTGAAGTTTGTACTTATTTGAAATGTTATGAATTAATAGGTTACAAGTTTGTGAGAATGGAAACCACTTGGATTACATGTGGGTAAAACCGGTTTGGGTCAACGTCAGAACCGGTTTGTTCCAAATTAGTTAGGTTTTAAACCGGTTTGTTTCAAAAACCGTGTTGACAGAAGTTAAGGGAAAATTGATAGATTACTTACTTGCATCTGTATTTCTATCTATTTCTAATCTATAATGAAGTATTAAAAATACCCGGGTAACACGAAATATATCCTAATTAATGCGATTTTAGTTTGTGGTTAACCTTATCCGATGAAATCTATTTGATCAAGCAAACTTAAATTAAATACAAGATTCAAATCAAACTATATATGTTCCAACAAGACAAACATGGATATAATTCAATTTTTTCAATTGCCATTTTAAATAAAAACCTGATTCACCAAGGTAAATGCATCAAGCATCCGATAGAATCAAATCTTTAACAGTGGCTTTTGGGTTAGTCTTTAGAGAGTTCTTAGTATTTCTAATCACTTTTGTTATGGTTTCCTTTGCACCACTTCCCATTGAAACCGTTCGACCATTGCTCTCAATTCTGTGGCTATCAGATTTCAGCAAGGTCTTCACTTGAGTATTGACTACTGGAGTTCTTGAACGTTGAACGGCCGTCATCTGTAGTTTCTAAACAACAGAATCATGTTACGGTTGTTACTGTTGTTCAATATATTCAAATTAATCGATTACCTTCTTTGTTTCTGATGTTCCTGGGAAATCTTTCTGCTTATAGAAGCTTGGCAATGACAACGCCTTGAACCCACAGTTTTCTTTTGGTGTATTCTTTGATTTATCTCCTCCGTGCTTTAAGTTGTTCTCGGTGTGTTTTACCTGATGATTTGATAATATATATAATTGAAGGCTTCAAATAAAAAATCAATAGATATAGTGGATGAATGTAGTTTTGAAAAGACTAGTATGGTATGGTACACACATTATGTAGCGCCGTAGCGGGGATGAATAAAATACATTATCTAACATGTTCGTTCAGCATAATGTGGTCTTGAATGAACATTTTTCTTGCAGTGGTTTTAATTTTAGTTCATTTGATGATAGACATATAGAATTCACCACAACCCATGTTCAAATTAAGAAACCATAAAAATAAAAAAAGATGATCATCGTAGTGATTTCACATATTTACCTCTATGTTCTTATCCTCCTTCTTGCTGGTCCGAACTTTTGGCTTTAAACTTGTCATATCCGATGAACTCTTGGGTCCCTTGAGATCCGAGGAAGTCCTTAAACAATTACAAATCGAAATTTTAATAATATCATATAATCATGCTCTAAAAGACGTTTAAAGTTTAACTACGAACCAAATGTTTGAAGAGCTTACTTAGGGTTAAAACTAGCGGATTTGGAAAGACTTGGTTTTAAGCTGGCAGATCTGGGGAGACTTTGTTTTATTGGTTTCTCGAAATCCATTGATCCTTTCCTTTCCCTCGTCATTCTTTTCTCCGTTGCTAAATTGAATGGCCGAGGAACCGTTACATTTGTTTTAGGGTTATTTTTGCTTGATTTTTTCAGTGAATCAATCGTGTTTTCATCTTTTTGTTCTTCGTTTGCTTTCATGGTATAATGTTCACCCCCAGTTTCTTCACGGATATGAATAACACCCTTCCCTTCTTCATGTTCTAGTTTTCCTCTGGAAAATTTCTCTACTTCCTTCTCCATTTCTATATAGGAACGAGAAATAGTATACGATATACTTATATTATGCTTGTTCTCATATAGACTTGCAAACCAAAGAACCACGCTTTAAAAGCATAAAAATAATTACTTAAATTAGATAACTCAAGTAGTATTATTACCTTCACCGTTGTTTCTAGGTACCTCCATCCAGCCCAAAAGTTCGCTACAATATTAAGACAGAAAATCAAATCCTAGGTGCAACCTTCACAAATTAAGATCGAACTCGTTAGCATTCAACAAGAGATGCGTGTGTGTATATGTATTGTCATGGTTGCATGTCGAGATAAAATTCTAAAATAGTAACATTTTGGTCAATAGAGTGGTGTGCCGGCAGGCCATTTCACTAGCACCAAACACATTATTTAAACCAAGATGCCCTTATTATTACCATTGTTTGGAAGATAAAAAGGTTTTAATGCCGTCCCAACTCTAGAAAACAAGACGCTACGGAACAGCATATTATTCCTTAAACTAGTGAAATGTTTTGATTCGGATACAACGTTGACCAAAATTGTTTTACTAATTAATAGTACAACTGAGTTCAAGGAAAAATGGAGAATCATCTAATCTTTTCATATAAATTTGTATGATACTCCTTAGAAAATAACAACGTACTATAAATTGGTTTTTAGATTAAATTTTGAAAAACAAAGTGTTACTAGAATTGTTTTGAAAATCGAAAAGTTATTGATTACACTTAATTAAAGCGATGAAATGATATATATTTCATTAATGAAAAATATATATACTTCTGTTGTCTTGATTGTTACACCTTACGACACTACATCAAATCAAGAAAATGAAAGTTTGTTTATTTAGTAAGAGGATTTAATTGTATCATATCTCTTAAAGAATAGTTTTAAAGACTAGTTATATTGTATTATTTATATATATATATATATTAGATGTTAATGTAAATATAGATTGAACTCTTGGATTTTATTAGTTGAGTTTTTTCAAGTTGGATAAAAACACAATAATCTCCCGTGATCAAGGAGCCATTGTGTTTTGGGACTCAATGCCTCTGTCTTCGCCTTATCCTTCTCTGACCCTGCAGCCACTCTCATTGTTTGTAGCTCTTGTATTTTTAGTTCCTTTGCCCCTTTGTCCTCATTAAGGACATGTTTTGTCTCATGCAACCTCTTTACGTCGTCTGATCCCTTGCTCGTAATTGACTTAACTCTTTGAAGTTGGTCTTGAGTTGCATCCCAGATATCGCCTTGTCTCCTCTCTTGGTGCATTAAACCATAATCACCACGCACACTAGACATCCATATAAAATGTACAAAATGTTTGTAAATGTGATTAGAAATTTCTTGTACCTTATTGAATAAGTGCATCCCAAGTAAAAGGCTGCAGTAATCTACTTTCACCACCGATAGAATTCGTACGGAAATGAAGTACAAATGGTATGTGTATTTATAGGCAGGAAAGTACAAAATTCTAGGCGAAATAATGGAAAATCCCTTTGCCGGATAGTAACCTCTAGTTGGTTGAAGAAAGTAAGGTAGTTAGTATCTTGGGAAAATTGTATTTTTTGCCCCTGTGATCTGACCGTTATGCTGATTTTGTTCTAATGCTTTTTTTTACGCATTTTTTATCCCTGTGGCTTTTCAATTTTGTGGCATTTGTCCTTTTGTCCGTTTTCAGTTAACTCTCTGCTAAATCATCTAAAATGACGAAATTACCCTTCATTTACTTCCTCAAACCCTAAATTCGCTAATAATATTATTAACCTTAACTTCTGTTCTCAAAACCATTTCACCTCAATCAACTTCAACATCAACATCAATATATGAACTTCAAACAGACAGAACAACAAGAGCACCAAATACCAAATTTAAAAGAAAACATATATCATTACCAAATAGACAAGAAACATTTAACACGAAAATATAGAAAAGAAGACATTCATTCACCTATTTCTGAAAGAAAACTCAATCGCAACTCCAACATCACCTTCTTTGCGAACGGAAACCGTAACTCAGACCGGATCCTCGTGTTGCTACTGTTAACTCTGAATAACCACCCGCAAATCGAACCCACCATTCACGATTAAAGTTCACGGCCTCACCGATTAAAGAAGACTGCTGCCACTAACCACCGCCCCATTTTGTTTAAACCACCACTACCGCCACCTGAAAACTCCGGTTATAAGCACCACAATCAGCGGCGGCCGGGTCTGTCTCCACATCACCGAATCTCCTTCGTTTTTCAGCCCCACAAGCAGATCCGATGGCGGTGGATCGGATATAGTGGTGGTCTTTAACCCAAGAAAAAAGCTTGTATTGAAGAAGAGAACGAGATGGATATGTGATAACGGATCTGAGGTTACGAGTTCTTCACGGTGGCGGCGGATCTACCTGCCGGATTTTCACTCACCGGACAAAAGGGCATCCCTTCGGGTTTTCAGATTTGGGTTTTATGGTTATTAAGTTTTAATTGGGTGTTTGAGGATTTTGAGTCTGTTTTGTGTTTGAGATTTTATAATAGTGAGAGATGTATGTACGTATTTATGGAAAAGAAATTAAGGTTAAGAATTTAGGAAAGAGTTGGGTGTTCTGATTTTTGTGGGGAAGATAGAAGGGTAATTTAGTTATTTTAGATGATTGTGCAAAGAAAGGTAACTGAAAAGGACAAACACGGCAAAATGAAAAAACAACAGAGATAAAAAGTGCGTCAGAACAGGTATTAGGATAAAATCGGCAAAACTGACAGACCACATGGACAAAAAATGCAATTTTCCCTAGTATTTTATTCTATTTCCCCCTAAACTAACATGTACAATATTCCTGTAACTCTACAATAGGAATCTACAATAGGAATGCAAGAAGGTGCTCACACCTTACAAAATGTAATTACTGAAAGATTCTAACACATTTGTTTAGGAAGTAATGAAATTTGATAACTTCTAACGAAATTTGAAAACTTAACGTCTCTAAATGAGTCGCCGTTTTTAAATCCGTCAATAAACATATCTCTAAACAACTTTTTTCTAGTAGTGCACTTAGTTGATATACTTTTGGTCTAGTCACTTAGTCAAACATCATGGCGGTCTTTCTGTTACCTTTAGTAAGTCATTTCTCGTTGAAGAGGTACATTCAGCGAGCACAACTGTTTGCACTGGAAATCATCGTTACATATTTATTAAGTTCAACAACTAGTGAGAGACTTAAAAATAAACGAACCAACAAACACTTATGTTTTTGTTTTCAAGATTCTTTATATGATTTATATACTATAAAATATACATATGCATTAAGTAATATAATTTTGTGCATTAAAACGTTAGTTTTTTAAAGCATCATCATGCTAGAGCTTTGGTGTATCAAGTTCTTAAAACTTTGATGCACCATTACGTTAATATATAATATATCATAGTTGTGAAGTTTTACATCAATATTACGTGATTTACATATATATACACGATTGTTTTACGCATTATGAAGATAAAGAGTAGAATGTGATATGGTACATCATATTTTAGAAATTGATACACCACCATTGTTTTGGATTAATATATCCATTAAAACTGTGCATTGCTTACAAGTACAAAACACGTTCCTAATGTACAACTTTAGTGGATTTATCAAAAATGATGATCATATCTCATCCCTTTAGTTGAGTGAGTAGAATATATCTAATAGCTAACATATTATATTATATTACAACGACTTACATTTATTCACTAGTTTTTTTCTTTCATATATTTTCAAAATAGATCTAAACATTGGCATAATTCACTTATTGTATATTTTATCTTTCATAATCTTATTGGTTGAATTTTACACGTGTCATGTTTTTATTGTTAGGCCAACTTTTAAGTTTACCTAATTAGGCATATCTTGCATTTTTCAAACAAATTTATAACATTATATTCAAATTCTAAACAATATACTAGTATTTTGTTGACTAACTTAACGTCCATAATGGCTAGAATCAAAAATCCAACTAAAATGTACGTGTTTATATTATTATCTTCAATGGCTAGAATCCGAACCACAACTAATTTCATTTGTAGTTTAGGTGTTAATGCATAATAGATTTGAAATGAATGCTATTGTCGTCTTCGTTCATGTATCAATGCATACAAGCCTTCATCTTCTCTATATAAACCCCCTAGCATTTCTTGTAATCAAGGAAAACAAGTTCTTATAGAGTTATAATACAGATAAATATATAATATAATCATGGCTTTCGTTTTATCTTTCTTAGTCTTCTCAAAGTTCATCTCAGTTTTCTTGCTGGTAATGATTAAATTCTTCAATAATATTTATTTAGAATTATAAAAGGTTATCATACATAAACCTTTTTCTTATTTTGTGTGTTTCTAATTCGTGTGTTTGATCTTATTTATTTCACAGATGCTGGTGGTATTGGATTGAACTATGGATTATTGGGAAATAATCTCCTTTCTCCACGAAAAGTGATAGAACTTTTAAAATCAAGAAACATCAGACAAATTCGTCTGTTTAATCTAAATCACAACGTTCTTGAAGGCTAAAGAACTCAGGAGTCCAACTAATTCTTAGCACAACCGATGCTGATATTCCAAATCTAGAAAACGATATCAACTTTGCTAAAACATGGGTCCAAGACAACATTGTCGCCTTTGCAAAAGAGGTCAACTTTTGTTGCGTATCCGTTGGCAATGAAGTCCAAGGTGATAATCTAAGAAATTGTGTGTCAAAAGCGATTAAGAATCTTGCTGAAGCTGTAAAAGACTCTGGTTATAAAGTCCCTGTGACTACAACCGTAGGGGTTTACTTGTTATATATCCTCCATCAAGTGGGGATTTTGGGGATAATAAACCAGCCATGCAAGAAATCTTGAGTTTATAAGCAGCAATCGTTACCCAATTATGGCCATAGTCTACCCTTATTTGGCATACACTGGTAACCTTGATCAAATGCCAATATCATACAAGTAAGGAAACTCTAGTGAAGTTTTCGTACGTGATGGAAATTTAGAATACACTAAATTGTTTGATGCTATGATTGATACGATGTATTTAGCCTTGGAAAGGCGGGTAGAGGATATGTGGAGGTTTTGTTTGCGAGACTGGGTGGCCGTCGAAAGGGAATGGTCAATTTATGAGTATTGAATTGGCTTAAACATACAATCAAAATTCTGTGAAGCATGTTTCGAGTAATGATGCATCTAAAAAAACCTGAAAACAAATTAGAGACTTATATCTTTGCCATTTTTAACGAGAATAAAAAACATGGAGAAGCGGAACAAAATTTCTGATTGTACTATTCGGATATGAAGGAAGTGTATTACATTGACTTTTTTAGAGTCTTATCAAGAATTAATGTATCTATAGTTTTATGTTTGATGAATCAATATGAAAGATCTTACAATAATTTTCGTTGTTGAGTGTTTTGTTGGTTTTTAGTCGCTCTTTTTCTTTTTCGTGTTTCAACAAGTGAAATTTCATAGAAAAAAGATATTACTGCTTTGTATTTATCCTTTTAGTATACTTAGTTGGCCAGACTTTAATTATTACGTTTATTTACATTTTGCCATTATAGTTAACAAAATATAATACCATACGAAGAAAATACCAATACCAATACCAATATATTATATAACAACGCCATCTGATACAAACAGAGGATCCATATTTTAAATATTGGACTTTCTCACCTCTTTACGAGAAGAAATGAACTTATAGTCATTTTAACGTTGAAATAAATTTACATTCCCCTTATCGAAATTTTGTGGAACTTTCATTACCTTTTTTTCGAACTTGTCCTAATAGAAAAGACGAGATAATATCTATACACTTACAACGGCACAGAAATTATATAAGAAAGAAGTACATCAATTTGATCTTCAGTAGTGTCTTTTTATCCTATATATCTACCATTAAGAAGATCAAATCGGGAAGTAATAGATAACATGTTGCTCATTAAGTATTCATCAACAAAGAAACGAGGATTCAAGAACATAGAATAAAAGAGAATAGAACTGGTCATGTCATATTCATGGATGCTTATAGTAGCGAATTGAAGATCTTAACAAAGTCATTTGTGTTGTAATCTTCTCTTTGCGAATAGCATGGGGCAATCGATGTTTTACCCGCCTACAAACGTTGTTCTAATACGCTTTAATATCGGTCGTTCGAAAAAGTGTATATATTTTCCTTGCTATTTTTAGAAGCGACGACATAGCTATTTGTGACGATCTAGCTATACATTATTGTTTTTGAGGGAAGTCATGGCCACCTCCAACAATATCTTCGTCGCTTCCCTCGAGAGATGGCACTACCTACGTCATATTCTTAGTGACGTTGCAATTTTGCATCGCTATCCTTAACCACATCAAGTTTCCAGTTATTTTAAGAAACTTTCTTGTAGTTGATATCAATGTCGCTTTTTATAAACGAAGTCACTATTTACCTAAGATTTACCAAATATTAACAATGTTTATTTATCGAACGAATCAAATTTTAGTCGCAACCAAACATCAAAATGTTTTTTACTTCATCCATACATATAGCTAGCTATGGCCGAATTGCATCTATAAGTTGACGAGTCGCCTTTCCATATCTCACCTCACCTTTTGAGCGAACAACTTTCCCGCCCAAAAAAGGCTAACAAAATAATCAGAGGATCTTTGCTAACTAGATTTCTCACAAATACGCCGGCCAGCAACAACAGGAAACATTCTGGCCTCGGTGACTAAATGTGAGCATTTCTGAAAGGAAAAAAAAGAAGTTATTATATCAGCATTAATACTTTAATAATTTATCATTTGATTGGTCATCACTGAAAATTTTCAAAAAATATCCTATGTTTTGATGATAGAAACTTTTTTATTCATAGCTTCAATTTGAACTCTTCTGTAAAAGAAATATATAATAGTTTATAATATCATTGATGCAGATTTTAATATAGACTTCTGTTGGAGGAATATTTTTTGAATAAAAATATAAAAATACACCCCTTTAGTTAATATTTAATGTATTGGTTATTAATGCCAATGTACGTCTTCTTCTCCATGCATCGATGCATACAAGATGAATTTCTGTTTATTTACTGTATTTAAATCCAATAATATAGCAATATTTAGCTTCTTGTGATTTCTACAAGAAAAACCAGTTATCATCATGAGGTTGGTTGTATCGATAATCAACGTATTGTGTCTACTAATTATTCATCTCAGTTTTCTTGCTGGTAACTTATATATGTTCTTCAATCTTCATAAAGTTTAGATTGGAAATCATCATACTTTCTCTGTTTTTAATTCATATGTTTTTTTATTTTCAGAAAGTAACAATATTGGATTGAACTATGGATTATTGGGAAACAACCTCCCTTCCCCACCCCAAGTCATATCGCTAGTAAAATCAAGAAACATATCACGAATTCGTCTCTTTAACCCCAATCAAGACGTTCTTAATTCGCTACAAAATTCAGATATCCAAGTAATCCTTGGAACACTAGATGGTGATCTTCCAAATATTGCAAATGATATCACTTTTGCTAAAACATGGGTGCAAATTAATATCCTCCCATATGCACAAACGATCACTTTTCGTTGCATATCTGTCGGTAATGAAGTGATATCAGGTAATCTGACGTCTTTCGTGCTTCCTGCAATCAAGAATCTTAATGTAGCTTTACAATCCTTTAATCTTGGTCAAATTCCGGTGAGTACAACCGTTGGGATTTACCTGCTTGCAAGTTCATCTCCTCCATCAAGTGCCGATTTTTCTGGTGATATTAAACAAACAATGCAACAAATTACAAGTTTCTTAGCAGGAAACAATTTCCCTCTTTTGGTAACGGCATACCCTTACTTTGCGTACGTGTATGACCCGAGTGCAATCCCTTTATCGTTCGTGTTATTAAATTCTACTGAAGTTGTAGTGAGGGATGGAAATCTAGAGTACACGAATATGTTTGATGCAATGGCTGATGCGATGTATTGGGCGTTAGAAAAGATTGATGGTGGTTCAATTGAGGTTGTGATTTGTGAGAGTGGGTGGCCGTCTAAAGGGAATGGTGATTTTACGACTATTGAATTGGCTCAAACTTACAATCAAAACCTTGTAAACCATGTGTTGAATTCAGGTACACCGAAGAAACCTGAAAAGAATGTGGAGACTTATGTATTTGCTATTTTCAACGAGAACTTGAAGGAACCAGGAGTTGAGCAAAATTTTGGGTTGTACTATCCTGATATGACTGAAGTGTATCATGTTGATTTTAGTTAGTTATTGATCAAGAATTAATATAAATAAATTCTGAATTTCCCCGAATTTCTAGATTTGTTGACTTTAAAATTTGATCGATGCCCTTTTATGTTGTTTCATATTTCGGAGTAACGGGGCTGAACCGATTAACCCGATGGTTAATTTGGTTGGTTTGGGTCGGGTTTGTGCATGTTTGGTTTGGGTATTGGGCAGTTTCAATGTTCCATAAAAACCAAATAAACCAAACCGAATTACTCCATACAACCCAAACCCGATCATTTGAACACCCCTACACATATGTGCTATATATGTGCTATCTTATGGATTTTGGAAAGATCGAAAGCTGGTAAAAAAAAGTTTATGTGTTGTTTTTATATGTACTATGTTAGATTATGGATCCAGTTATAAGATCATAAAATAAAGTGACCATTGAAGAACATCAAAAAGATCAATTTGGGGAGTACCCAAAAATGTATTTCGAATTCAATTGTCCATTAAAGATTGATCAATAAAAGGAGGAATCAAGAACGTAAATTAAAGAAATTAAAGTTGAGGTCATTTTCATTGAAGACTTTTAATATGTTGTTAAAATCTCAACAAACACGTCTATGTTTTACAAGCAACTGATATATATATATATATATATATATTCCTATTTCAACGTACTTTATCTGCTCCAAGATTTTGTCATTCACTATGTGTTGTCGTTCATATGTATACTTAGGTTCTGTAACCATCAACTTATTGTTCTGTAACCATCAACATCGTTTGACTTGTATAAGTCTGATGAACAACTACCATACATAGATATCAATAAGAAACTGTCGAGCAATATTACAATCTTCAGGAATTGGTTCAAACGTTATTAAATCAAAGTACAAGAATACGTTAACATAATTTCAGAAACTTCTAACACTAAATCTTCAAAAGAGAATCATAATAATCGTCAAAACTAGCTTCAAAGGCATTAGATTGTGGTGAATTATTGATGCTTATTTTGTTGTTGGTTGGTTCTTGAGGAGACATTGAGAGTAAACCATGAAGCTGATCATGAGTCTCAATAAAGAAGCTACCGCTCACATTATTACAGTCGGTAAATGTTTCAAGAAGCTCATTTCCGTCTGCATAGCTCCCCATCAAGCTTGAACTAACCGAATTATGTTCATTATGTGGTTCCATAACAGCACTGTTTACATACTTTGACCAATCTTCAGAAGGATTCATCATATAGTGGTTAATCATGTCATCAGTCTGTAACTCATTATATTTTGGATTTAACAAAGTTGATTTGGTAATATTTGGTAAGGGTAAGGGGTTCATGTTTATAATTTGCAATATATTTTGCAACAATTGATCATTAATGGTAGTCAATGGGCTCATAATGGTCGGAACCCTAAGTGGGAAGTTAGATGACGAAGTGGTTAACTTGGAAATAGCGTCGATAAAGAGACTAAGATTAGGAACCGGTTTATGTGTTATTGGATCAATTCCTGCCTTGATAAACTTCTTTCGGACATGGGTGTTCCAGTAATTCTTAATTTCATTATCAGTCCTTCCCGGAAGTTGTGAAGCAATTTTCGACCACCTACACAGATTAACTCAAATTTCAATATGGATGAATTTTATGTCTGATCACTTAAATTGGGACACATTAGACTTGCACATAAAAATGTAGTTTTAGTCAATGACTATTCTAATTAGGGAACATCATTTCGAAATCAATGCTTAATAAAGGTCCCTGTTATAAGTTTAGGATTTTTCGGGCTATAGTTAATACCCAACTTTTCCCGATGTGATTGGTGTATGGTGGTTGAAAATCAACTTAGATAGTTGATTTCCATTGTTAAACTACAACCAACTGCTTGACATTTACACGTCCATTAACAGTTTTGCATGGATCGGAATCATATTGCTAAAAGCTATGTTTAGCAAAATCCGTAAGTTAGAACGGATTAGGTTAAACTTTTCGTAACAAATTGCTTATTGTGACAACATTTTTTGAATACGTTTTACAAAATTATATTCTTAAAAATGTGGAAAGTTACATAAATCTCAACATGTATATTTATAGCAACAAAGTATACGTCGAAGTTTACAGTCTACAAGCTTTCAAGTGAGATTCTTTTTTATTTATTTTCAAACAGGCGAGAATTAAGACATACATTTTTTTAGAAATATTTACATTTGTCCCTCTCATTACTGAAACCTACAATATCATAGTTAAAGGGTCACCTTGATACCGCAAGATTAATAACCCTCTAGTAATGAGAAACTTTTTTAGTCTTTGTCCGTTGTCATTTGTATAAATTTATAGAGCTATACTTGTATTTAATTTTATATACACTTATAAATAAATTTGGAGTTGGTAGCAAATTCATAAAGTTATCAGGGTAAGTTATTTCTAACATTTATTATTTTTACAGTGTTTCATAAATCTCTATGAAATTACAGACTCGTATTTATCGTAGTATACCAGTCTCATTTGATTGCTAAATTAAAATATGTTTGTAGACTGAAGATATATATCAACAAAAATTATAAAAAGTACGTTACTATTACAAGCAATGACATATACCAGCGTAAAAGTAAAATTCGAAAAAAGGTGATGAAGAGAAAGAACACATACTTATTACCGAGAACAGAATGAAGGTTAATGATGAGATTCTCTTCTTCTTCCGTAAACTTTCCTCTTTTAATATTGGGATTAAGATAGTTAATCCATCTTAATCTACAACTCTTACTGCACCTATTCAAACCAGCACGTTTAGGTAAAACTCTCCAACTATCATGGCCATTTTCCTGAATGAAACCGATAAGAACCTCATCTTCTTCGGGAGTCCATGGTCCTTTCTTCAAATCGCTACTCTCACTACAACAAGGAGGCCTACCCATCTTTAGATTTACATAAAATTATAAATGTTGGTAGTGATATATAAAGAGTGAACTTGTGGAAACTAATTGAGACAATTGTGTTTCTTATATGGAAAATGTGTGACGCGTGTTAAACAATATTTTCAACGTAACTGTATTAGTTATTTGGATTATTATTTTATAATAATGCTGAATTTATGCACGAAACGACGGAACAGAAGTTGCTTAGCAACCATCTTGGAGTTTCCAATTGTTACTTTTTTTTCTTTCGAATAAACCATTATTTATTACTTTAGTTTATAATTAATTAAAAGGGTTCAGCAGCCATGCAACTTTGGACGTCCTCAATTTATGTGCTTAGAAACAACGTAAGTGAAAACATTTTTCATTCGATCACATATATACATGCACCTTAAGTTAATATGGTATATTCGAGCTTAATGTATCTATCACAAAGAAAACATTGAAAACATTGATCATTGGAAAATAAAAATGCACAATCGAAAGGTGGTTAGACCTCCCTTTGTGGGGAGTTCTTTCTCACAGTCGAATATTCAAGATAGTAAGACCACTCTATATGACGATAGCAAGAATTGAAGAATTTAACAATCAATTTAGTGTTACGTTAGTACTTTCGCATAAAGGCTCAACATTGCGTATGATGACAGAAAGATTGAATTTTTATGGACCCAACCAACTAATTTATTTTATATTTTTTAACTAACGCATAAATTAAAAAAGCCAGATTTAAAAATAAAAAATACACATTAATTAAAAACAAGAGAACATTACATTTAAAAAGAAACTGAGAATTGTACGTTGATTTAAGTTGAGTTTGTATATATATACATATGATGTTTGGGATTGAAAAAAAAGAAGTAAATTTTGATTAAAAACGGGTATATTAACGATTTATAATGGATATAACTTTTTTCTTATTTTTTACTTTTTTAAAGTTTAAAAGAGAAAAATTCACCGTTGCTCCGCACCGGCTCCATCTTCCTTCGTTCTTTCTCCATCTCATGAAGTACACAAACCACAAGGACGGGCCAAGAACATCGTCGTGCCTATGATATAGTTCTTGAAAAAGATAGAAGATACAAGAACAGAGGTACCATAGGCACCAATCCATGTGATTTTATTACATTTTCTAAACCGTTAACATACCTTATATATTATAGTAGTACATAATTGCTTTATCTGGACAGTTATAATTTATTTGCGATAAACATTAACATGAAATGAATTTTAATTGACATTAATTAATTAGTTGTTTAAATTATAACTAAAATGTATTATTATTAGGGGGATATAGTGGTTTGTAGAATGGTAAACTACGCTACCTCCATTAAAGAAAACAAGTGTCAACCAAACTTTTACCAAATCTTATATTATGACCTCATTTTGATATCCATTTTACAAATTGTAGCTGGTGGATCTTTGTTTATTTTGTCAAAAGGAGACTTCTTCGATCTGCAAATATATATTATTTCACCCATACTACCTACCAATGTTTTTCGGGGATTCAATTCGTATTTTTTATTTGACCGAGAGAAACACGACTTTTACTTTTTTTCGTTTGTTAAGGTAATACGAAAGTTAACTAATCAACGCACGCCTTCGAACTCAGCAAAAATTTCATCTAGAGAAAACTCATTTAACTTGATCATATATAATAGAAGTCAATAACATACAAAAATTTGAACATTTAGCTCTTTTATTTGGATTCGTTGAAAAACAATGGATAAATTTTGTAATCTCTCTATAGTTGTCTAACTGTTAAAAGTTTTAAGATCACGGAAATAATACAGTTTTAAGTATTTACTATGTTTTTTAGAAAGACTGATATTTGCACGTTAGTATCACGAATATATACATTTGTTCATCCTAGGACTTGAACTTTCAACCTTATTGTTGAAAGGATATCACGATACTTCTAGGGCAATAGCATTTTAATTAGGTTTCTACTATTATTTTCTCTAAACAATTAAGGGTCAATCTGATACCTGATTTTTCAAAGGATCAATATAGTTGATAACCTGCAGCTTTAGAAAAAGAAAGAACAAACAAACCGAGTATTAAGAGCAAACCAACTTGAATTCAACTTACTGATTCTAATAAAATCCAATTCAGTTTCATGATTTTGAATATGTGTAGACCAACTTCTGTCCACCACATAATAATAGATGTACGTACTTCAGGCGACGTACTTCTACTTCTTTCGCCGATCATACTATCCGTCTTTTTTTAGATAAGCTTTTACATAGGATACCTATGTAACAAATTTATTTTAATTATGATGAGATATAAGATATAAATCAATGTGATAAAATAGGTTTTTTAAAGTAATCAAGATTGTCACAATTACATTTACTAAGCACAATTAAGATTGCGATTTATGCAAAGCCATGCAAAACAAAACTTCCCTTGATTATATGGTGTATTAAGAGTGTGTAAAAACACTAGAATAAACCAAACTAAAATAATTCAAAGTCAACTTAAAGAAAGATCCATTTTAAAAACCTATTATTAGATTTTTGGTGTTCTCAAAAACTGAATATTTAAGTTTAGTTTTGTTTGGGTTTACTTACAAAATCGAACCAAAAAATAAAAATAATATGATTTAAAGTAGGGGTGTTCATCACTTTACGGGTTCTACTTAATTAGGTTAATCGATCGATTTGATTTATTTGGTTTTTATCAACTCTCGATACACCTGAAATCCAATCTAAATGTATAGATCTCCCAATCCAAACAAGAGTTTGTGTTATTCGATTGGGTTTGAGATTCTCGGAATAAAAAGAGAATTAGAATTATTATTTATTTTATTGAGATAATTGAATTAACCAAATAGCAATTTAGATCATCTTAGTTATTCATATTGGATTATCCAGATAAGTGGATTATTTTATATTTAATGTATTTTGATTTGGTTATATGAGTAAATATAATAGAGTTATATTTGGACTACCAGGCTTTCAGATATATATAAACTTGAACAATTGATGCTTAATTGGGTTTCAGGTGGAGCCCGATTGAAAACAAGCAAAACCGAACCATTCTGTCGATTCCTTAGATTTCACCCAAAAATCAAACCAAAATCAAATAACCAAATCCAAATAATTCGAACAACAAATGAATTGGCTGATCCAAGTAAAAAACACCCCTATATTTAACTATCAACGACCTATTTAAGCTTCAAAAGTTAACAAATTCAATTTCATTTTTAAAGGACAGTAAAATAAATATGAAGATAAAAGAGAAATATACATATTAGAGCATAGATTAGGTTAGATTACCAACTTTGATCAAATAGTCGTCTAGGGTCGACTCTAATAATACAGACCAAGCCATTCCCTTGGGCTTTCTTGCAAGTTATACAAAACAACTTAACTACATGACCCTACTATATTCAAAAGAAAACAATACACATAAAGCAAGAATTAGTGTAAAATACATTAATTACTAATAATTATAATATCTGACTTTTGTATAGAGACTAATGATATGTATCTTTAAAACTTATCTTTAATATTTATTCTCTTTCTCTACTTTGTTCCTCAGTTTTATCATATATTTCGAAGTTTATAAATAAACATACTTTTTAAGTATGTCAATGTATAAATGATTATTTTATCAATGGGATAACAGCTATATTGTTCACAACATCTATCATATGTGTTGTCGATCAATACTATCTCAAATAAATCATTTTCATTTAATTATATAATTTGAGTAAAGTAAAATATAAGAATTTTAAGCCAAAAGCAAAACACATTAGGTTTTGTCGAAAAAACAAAAAATAAAAATGGGTGTGGTTCTTTTGCGTATTTTGTCCGTATTGGAAGCATTTTCAGCGATCACGTGGAATATCATGGCTCACTTGTCCGTATCAACCTCGGGTTTCATCGAATATCCTTTGTTGAATATCTCTCAACCTTCTTCTCTTTTGTAATGTTGACAGGAGGAATAGAAAATTGTTGAAGCACTATAGGGAGTTTATTTTAAGAGTTAAATAATATCATATTTAGGTTTTGGTCAAAACAAAAAACATGAAAAGATATGAAATAATACTTCATGACACGTATCAGAGATGATTTAAATTTATCATTTTATTTTTGTTGGTCACATATATTTAAAAAAAAATTTATATGTCATTCAAATTCATATATTATTATTCTATATATATTAAATTCGATTAAAAACTCATCGAGAAAATGTAAAATGACACAAATACCTTTATATTTAAAAGAAACTAAAATAATATAAATAATGTTAATCAGAAAATACAGAGGTATTTGTGTCCTTCTACATTTTTTTGATGAATTTTTAGCTGAATTTAGTATATATGGAACAACATACAAATTTGAGTGGGCTATAAAATCGTTTTTAAATATGAGTGACCTACAAAAACAAAATGATAAACTCATGTAGCATCCAGATGTATAATTCATACTTTATAATATTTCTAAATAAGATTTTAACAATGTGATAACATATATCTTAAGGGTTGAGTTCAAATGAGAATGGAAATTTTAGTGAGAATGTAGGAATGAATCCTGGCCATCCATTTTACAAAACCCAATTTTCCCCTAAAGTTAAATATCTCACAAACGGCTAATCAAAAAATTATAAAAATTGCACCATAGAAATCAGCGTTCTTTTCTCTACGATTTGAGATCACTCATGACATATTTTCGGTAAAAAAAAATTTTTTTTTTTTTTTTTGGGTTGAAAACCAGTAACACATATGTTAGTTGCGGTAACACATGTATTAGTGGCATGTGTTACCAACCACTAACACGTGTTACCGCAACTAACACATGTGTTACCGAAACTAACACATGTGTTACCAATTTCGAAACCCACCAAAAAATGAAGAAAAAAAAATTCGTCGAAAGTATACCTTGTGAGATGTCTAATCGAAGAGGAAGAAATGCTGATTTTTATGGTGCAATTTTTATATTTTTTTGACTAACCATTTGTGAGATATTCAATTTTTAAAAGTGTTGGGGGTATTATTTTTTTGATGAAATGGATGGTTGAATTTGATTTCTCCATTCTCACAAATAATTATCATTCTCATTTGAACTTAATTCTATATCTTAAAAACTATGGTGTTAGAGTATCAATAATGATAAAATGAACCCCACTCAACCCCATCTGACACATCAACGTCACATTTTTCTTTCAATTTTTAAACTCTTTTTTTAACAAACAAATTAAAAACTAATAGAAATAAATTTCATTAAAAATTAAATATTACATAACATAAAAAAAATTGATTAGAATTCAAGAGAATTAAAATGAATACAATTTATTTAATCTAAATAAGGTAAGTAAATTAGTGAAATATGTTCCGTGAGATTCGAACGAAGATTATAGTGATTGTCTCTATCACGTAGTTCCTTACTTTGGCGAAAACTTGCTTATGTTCTTCACAATGATCATATAACCTTCGACGATCATGTTATGCACTAGTATGTATTTAGTCGTCTTATTTTCTCCATCCTCCATGATCTTGTAGGTTGTTTTACGATTCCCCAATGTATTTGGAGGACTCCAATGCTCGTTCCACGTCTTTTCTTGGTTTATTATGTGCCCTTGTGAAATGTATACGCGTTTGACGTCGACCACTCAAGATATATTCCATCCACAAGATAATATCCTCTTATATAGATACTTCCATTAACAGTGTGTTTAGCAACACAAAGAATGCGGAATAAGTTAACTTATTACCATCTTGATCTTCTTGACTTCTGCAATAATGATCATCCATGGCGATCAAAAGTAGTAACGGTTAACCTACAAAAGCGAGTTGAACTTGATGTCACTTTTAGGTCTAAAGGTTTCACCTCTAGAATATATAATACCAAAATTTACAGCATCAACGTAGCACACAACACTGACCAACTCAAAATACACCCATCTTTAAATTTGAATAATGTATCTTTAACTCCAGGCAAACAAATCAAACCAACCTATTAAGTTTAACTAGATGATTATTTAAAAGTAAATGTTAAGTTACTAAACCTGAACTTTTTCACTTGGCAAAGGATTATCATCTTTTTTCTTAAAATATGCAGCATAACCACTGCTCCTTAAACCAAACCCTTGTAAAACAACTGAAACCTTGCAATCCGGCACGCTGCACCCTTGGCATTAGAATTTATAAGTTTACGACCATTAAACAAATCCTTCAACTCAACTTTTGCATTCCAAGGCTCAACGATAAAATCATTAAAATTAGCTTGATAATAACTTAACAAGTCATTTGATCATCTTTAGAGCCCTTAAGGTATGAATAACCCACTATTGCATCAACATAGTCAAGATGTTTAGCAAGGACACACATATATATATATTGAACCGTTAATTATTCCTAATATCTCCGATACAAATTATCTCTGACTTGATTTGGTTCATATGTTGATTACTTAATTCCAAATAACTTAGAATAACCCTTGCATACGTACTTTGAATCTAAAACAACAATTAAATGTACCTTTAGTACCTTTGATAATACTTGATAACCTAGCTAGGCATCAAAATCTTCCAGCAAAAATAAATAATCCCCTTCACTGTCCAAATCGAAACAAACCCCAAAGTATGAACAAAAAAAAAGAATCTCTTATATTAGTTTAATAAGGTTAAAAAGAAAAGGTAAAAATCTTCATAATAATTGAATCTTATTTTAACAAAGCAAAAGGATAGCAGACCTTACATGAGCTTGTGATAGACAAAAATAAGTATGCATATGAAATGTATGACTAAGTCAGACTGGTACATAATGAACTATACAGATGAACATTGCAACCAATAATTAAACCGAATAAGTAAGTTCGGATCATCACTTGTAAATTCAATTCATTTTCAAAAACATTAGCAAGTAAGAAATTATTACTTGATAGTAACGCTTTTTCTAATGATAACAAGTGTTTAAATAAACTATTAGAACAACAAGCAGCAGCTACCAAAGCATATTATCTAAATCCACAAATAAGAACAATGTATATACTTTATAATAAGCCAACTTTTAACAATTTGCATAAACATTGTATACATATGTCACAAGGACAACACATAAACAAAGAAAACCTTCACAGGGACAACACATAAACAAAGAAAAACCACATCAATCTGCCTCCACAAAAGACAATAAACATGAAAATAATCAACTTTAGACTTGAACACCAAAAAGTGTAATGCACCAAACAGGGGATAATTTTGAATTTAATGGTTGCTCATCCAAAAGTGATCCATTAGTTGAATGTTGTACATAGCTTTACCTACTTCATTAAATAATTGCGACATTAACACACTTTCAGAAATGAAAATTACTTATTTACCATAGTACCTTACTACCAAGACAGTAATACTTCGACGCAAAACCAGCTATAATATATAAGAAAGAACTAAGCATTAAGTACTAAATCTAAATTCCATCATGAGCATATATCATCATGGGTTTCATACATTGGAAGGAAATTCAATTTACATGTAGGATTGTATGCTTATCAGGTATGAGCAACCATTTTTCAAAACAAAGTCTAGCAACCATATATGCAAAATAAAAATCTTCAAGGCTGATAAAAACTGATGTTAATGGTGATGCTAAAGGTGACCAAATATGAAAGTTGACTAAATTTGGTATTGAAGCTGATCAAATCGAAAAACGATGATAAAGCCACAAACATGTCGTAGTACCAACAAAAGCAACATTGAGCTTTAAACACCAGTAATCAGGTGTACAAAGAGCTGAAACAAAATTCAGAGATAAATCACAGAGATAAACCCCAAAAGGCCAAAACAAAAATTAAAATATGATTACATAAAAAGGTTTAGTAACAAATCTTCCGGTTACCTGGAAGATCTCCACACCCAATACCTGTTTAAACATATATGTAATCGATCATTTCATCAAACACCTTGTCAAACGAACAAAAAACAAGGTAATTCCTTTCAAATGCATTACTACATAACAATTAATTTAAAAGCAGCCAATGTGTTAAAAACCTCCATTCAAGTTTAAAAAATCAAAATAAAAAACAATCTAAATCAAATAAACTAAACATAATTAATAAAATCGACCACATAAGGACCTAAGATAAATAAATGAAACCATAAACTTACAAAATCGTATTTGAAACATACAGTCTTCGAATCCAACAAACTATATAATACTTTGATTTCTTGAGTCCTCTTAGATGTCATCTAAAACTTAGACTACAAAAGTTGTTTTATATAAGCCATTACTCATTCTCTGCAAACAAACAAAAAAAAAAAGAAAAAAAAAACGAAGATCAAAGAAATAAGTGACTTACCTGAAGATGAAGATTTAAATGGATATGAAAGTTGAAGAACATGGAAGTGAAGGAGATGAGAGATGATGAAGACGGAGGTGAAAGAACGGTGATCGAGAAGAAAAGAATGATCAATAAATTCCACTTCCCAATTCTGGATGGTGACATAGAAAAAGAGTAGCGTGATATTGGTCAGGAGAGAGACCAATTAGATTGATGATTGCAAATTAAAATGGTTTTGGTGATTTATACATTATCAAATTAGGATTTATACCCCTCAAATGATTACTTTCATGTACATAAATGTCACGTCCTTATCACTTCAATCATTATATCACACACACAAATATCACGTCAGAGTGTATAAACCCAATAACCCACTAAAATTATCATAAAATCTTTTGCACGTTTAGGAAAGCGCATATATTGACATTAAAAATAATTTCATCCAAATATTTTATGAAAATCTTTTAGGCTATTTTCTTCGTTATTTATGATGTTATGACGACATAAGCAAAAAATCTGGTAATATCATGTCAACGTCGAAATCTATTTTAGAAGGTGTCAAATCAATTTTATAATGTCTCTTTTAGTAATGGATAGTAATATATTCATCATTTATTTTGATAAATTCATTAGCACTGTGTATCATTTATTTATATAGTACAGGTTATAAATATATAATTGTGATGAATTTATTAAAAAATATAATTGATATATCATCACCTTTTAATAAAAAAATATAGGTATAGATAAATAGATAAATAAATAGATATAGGTAGAAGATAAATATATTAAAGTATATAATAATGATAGTAATACTAGAGATAGCAAATACTCCATAAAACTATTTTAAAGCATGCAGAATCCATGTCAAAATGATATAGATAACGTATCTAGCATTGAAGCGCATGTGAGTAATAGAATTACCCAACTCTTTTACTTTCACTTCTTAAAAATTAGGGACATCATATCCAAATAGTTGTATTAGTATAACACTTTTTTAATCAATTTATTTAAATAGGATGTAAAGTGTAATTATGTATGTATTTTTTTAAAACCCGATTATGCAAGTTGAAATTTACCAGTTGAAAATTCATAAATTGAATAATGCATTGTTAAAAGGTTTAGACTTTATTTTGTCCTTTCATTCAATTTAATATTTCACAATATGTGTTTGGTGAACTAATTGGTTTAAGCTTAATTAGTTACGGTGATACTGAACATAGTTTTTTAACACATTTATATATATATATATATATGTTATATATATAATATTATTGATAGAGTATCTTCTTTTTATCTCATCTGCGTTTTAAACATTGCTGTGAGTATTATTATTTCTTTTACTTTATGTGAAATAAAAGAAAGACCAATTTACTTTGAGTATTTTTACCATTTTAAGCCACCTATTATATGCAACAAATTAAAGAATCAAATAATTCGAAAGAAAAAAATAATAAAATTTGTTGTCATTTGGCTACGTATAAATGAGCTTAAATTTAAAATTCTTTAAATTAACCTCATAACAATGAAACTCGATCACTAAACAAATAAATTAGTATTATACAACATTTAATCTTATTGTTATACTTTACTTTATATGTATTATATTAAATATTAATATTAATTATATTATTTATTTACATATCTTCGATTTCAAACATGCAGTCCAAAGAGAAATAAGAATATATGTTACAACAACTAGTTTTTTTGTTTTGTTTTTTTATTGTCTTAGACTTTTAAGTAAATTATAGAAACGGTCCTTTTTTATATAACAAAGACATACTTTATATTTGAACAACATCTTCCACACATATAACATGGACGTATTTTACAATTATTTGATATTTTTTAAATGATAATTATTATGCATATACACCATTTAGTTGTTTTACCTTGTACAGAAAAATCATATACATATTAAAATGGACTTTAAATGACTATAAAATAATATGATAATGTAAAAATATTTTAAATGGTGTAAAATTCAATGCAATGTAAAAGTCTTATATTGAGTATTAAGATTAAGATGCTAAGATGACAGTAATTTAATAATACATTAAATTTAAAAAAAGGTTTAATGCATTCAAGATGCTATTAATATTAATATTAGGCTAGTTTATTTGGCTACTAAGGTTTTTTTATGGGGTCTTGGAGAGGGGATGTTTGGTTAGGGGAGGTCTCAAGGTCGAGTCTCACCCGGGACTTTTACCCTTTCAGGCGATAAAAAATGAGGAATCGGAGGGTCTCAGGGTTAGCATACTGTCCAATTAGATGTCACTGTTAGACTTGAACCACCAACATCTAACAAGCCGTTCTAAATAAAAATATATTAACAGATCCATTGTGTAATTTACAGAATGTGTGATCAAACTACTTCTATGGCTCTTATTTTTCATTAAATTTGATATCTTATCTCCACTTAACAGTTAACACTCATTTACACTTTCTCCGACTTTCAAGTAGTGAAGTAAACCGCAAAATATCTACAAGTCTACGGACGTACAAAACATTCCAATTTTATCTGATAGTCTTAATTTTCTTAACAACTAAAGATACTAAATTAAAATTAAATCTTTTTAGACTAGTAAATTACTCGTCTAATGCGATGTATTTTAAATTCAGAATTGATAAAAGATAAAATTATCAGTCGTTGTAAGGTTGACGCATGTGATATTTCTTAGATAAAAGACCCGATAAAGATTGATAATCATAATAAACATGGCGTAATATTAAGAAATATAACAAAATACTTGAATAAAATATAATTTTAAATGAAAAAAATATTCAAAAAAGTGGAAATCATGTGCCTGACTTTTATAATCAAAGACATCCATGTGAATTTTTTTCTAAATAACAAGTAGATATGTGTGTTTTTTAATTAAACTTCACATAACAACATAATTGTGTAATATTATATATGTATTTTATTATGTAAATGTTTGACTTTCAATAATAATATGTCATGTTATTTGAATGGATAAAAGAGTAAAATAGACAATTCACATCTTTACATATTTAACATTCAGAAAGAAAATATTAAATGATTAATAAGGAATATATATTACGGAGTACTTAATAATTGTAAAAGTCAAACTACTTTTATTTATTTACATATCATCTCATTTGAATCAACACCAAGATATTCATTTAACAAAAAAGAACGAGCGATAAAGATAACACAAGTTTTGATTCATACACCAAAAACTTATATAGTTAATGTATAAATACAACTTCTCTATACACATTTTATTGTATGAACCAAAACTTATTCTATATATATCACAACATTCATTGTTCCACCATAAATCTATATTACCATCACAAGTATCACAACGATCATGAAATTGATTTACGCACAAGTCCAATCAGTACATTGCAAATATATCAAAACTGATCGTTGTTCAAACTTCTCACAGTAGATTTGGATGTTACGCTGCATTACACGGACACTATTTTAGTAATTATAATGGACAATTATTTGCAAAATCCGGAAAAGAATCATGTAACGATCATTTACGATCAAATTTTGTACCTCACGGCATAATATGGGAACTACGTTTGTTCGGTAAAAAGCTACACGATCTGATGTTTAATATTTAACGAATATAGCTATATTCAGTTTCAAGAATTTAATTGTGCTCTTTTTACAAAAAGTCACTAATCTATGCAAGGAAGTATATATATTAAATTATTTAATATTAATATTAATTGGTTAAATTACTTAATCTTTTTAATTTCAACGATTATGAAGTCTCTATATAGCACTATTTAATTTAATAACATATATATTTCATAATGATAAATTTCTAAATATTACAAATAGATGCAAATTGATTTTTACAACTGGTAAAATATTAAATATAAAATAAATATCACGTATGTTTACACGAATAATATGCTAATAATGCCATTACACACTTGTAGGTTATATATTGCCACTTATACATCATAGATAGCCACTTGTACGTACGTTGATCTTGTTTGTAAACTTTGACTCGTTATACATAATTCATCATGACAGCAACACCATCCATGAGTCCAATATATTTTGCACTCAGTTATCTTAAAAAGAAGATTCATTTTTATAAAAGTAAATTACACCGATCGTTTATGTGATTTATAATAAATTATACGGATCATCTTTATCTTTTAATAATTACATTAATTGTACTTAACTATCTAAGTGCACGACATTGCCATTTTCCACTAACGACGACTAAAAACATCAATTAAGTCTTGCCATGTGTCAAACATATGAGACTAAAGTGGTCATTTTATCATCTCCCTTCTTCCTCGCCTTTTTTTCATCTTTTCATTTCCAACCAATTTTTGTTGTCAGTGATCGTTTTATATCTTTACAAACAAAGAATACAGAAATCACTTATTCAAAGCATTTAATTGTTATATGTACAATTTAAGCACTTCATGATGTTTAGTCATCAACGACCATTCATTGTTCTTTGCATAAACATTCTACACAATCTATTTATTATTCAAATAGTTTAATTCTTCTTTGAGGATTCATCAATCGGTTCAATACAAGTTCAAGCATCCAATCCAGTTAACCAATAATAACGAGTAAATTGGAAAACCCAACTTTAAATGTTTTCCAATTTCAAGTACGCAACCAACTTAGTCTAACATGTAGTTACGTCAAAGACATTATGCCTTAAGAGTTAAGAGCATATGGAGTAGACAAGAACGTAACACCATTTAACGTTAATTTATGCTACTTTATTTTGGAATTACGTAAATATATGGCATTTCGATATTTCAATGTTAATTTATGGCATTGTGGGATTATACCTTAAGAGTTAAGAGCATAAGGAGTAGACAAGAACGCGACACCATTCAACGTTAATTTATGCTACTTCATTTTGGAGTTATGTAAATATATGGCATTTCGATATTTCAATGTTAATTTATGTAATATAACTTAATTAAGTAAATTTACATGAAACGCAATATGCTTTTAGAGCACTTGAAGTGGGGGGGTTTTCCGCCGTTTCTGACCTTTAACGCGAGGTTTCGTTATTCGAAGCACTCGACCGGAGTTCTTGGTTGACATTTTTGGCCAATGTTTGCAACTCAACGCTGTATTGAACTTAATTTTTTTTTTCTCTTTTTGTTTAATAGAACCATTTAGGTATTTTTGATAAATATATATATATATATATATATTAGAACCCTCCAACGACTAGTTCTTTTTAACATTTTTTTACCTTTTATTTGGTGAAACGTATTTGGAGGAATAGTATGTAGTTTGTTTTAATTTATTATATTTTTATTTATGTAAATTTTTAATGTATTTTTAATATCTTGGACTTTTATTTAATAACTTTTTATTTTATTAATGTATTTTATTTTAATTAAATTATTGTGTTATTTATTTGATTTAAATTTATTAAATTAATTAAAATTATATCTAAATAACAAATAAAATAGATTGCATTGAATCCATTATTAACTAATACTTTAATTTTAAACTTTAGTGTTAAGTTGAACACTGAAATTAATGTTGAACGGTATGTCAATCAATCATCATGCTCTTAAGTGTATTAAATCCTTTAATAATATGTGTTCCTTAAAAAAAATTAAAAAGAACATTCAACTAATAGTCTAATACAATTTTGTATTAGAGTAGAATAAAAATATAATGAGAAAGTTAATGAATTTATATTTTTAAAATAAACATTTACGTAATACAAAAGAAACAGTGATTGACATATTAAATTTGGACTAAACAGTTTTCTCAATATACAATTTTGAAATAATGTTGTTGAACACGTAGTGCATATATAGTCATAAGAAAACATAATACATACTTTTAGTAATAAATTAAAAAATTGTTGCATTAAATTTTGTATTTAGTGAAAGAAAGGGTCTTGAAATCAAATCCAGAAAGAAGGTTTCTCCTTCAAATTTCTTGCCTTCAACTCACTACTTTTAATTAGGTTTGAATTTTGTATCAATCCTTCTCATTATTTGAATTATTTCACAATATTTTTATCATTATTATTATATTATTATTATTATTATTCACATTTTCTATTTTCTTTTTTGTATTTCAAACAGAAACACATACCGAGAATTTAACTAGATGGAACAAGAACAGCTTGTGAGATCAAATGATGATAATATTAAAAATGGGAAGAGAATCAAAAAGTCAGCATCATCAAAATTCCCATTAACCTTTCTTGAAATGGCGGGTGCATCCGGCGTCGTTTTGTGTTTCGCCGTTGGTCTCACCGGCGTTTACCTAACCTTGCCAGAATCTGATTACAGTTTCCTTAAACTTCCAAAAACTATTGAAGATCTTCATATTCTCCGGTATGAAATTGCATTTTATTTCACATACCATTTATTTATTTATTTATTTCAATTAAAAATTAGATCTTTATTGTGTTTTGTATAGTGGTGTAACTCAAAATTTGATTTTTTTATTGGTTTCATTTTTTAGTTTATAAAGGTTTCACTTTCATAATATTGTATGCTATAAAATAAAGAAATTAGTATACTTTTTGTTATCTAATTGATCTTGATCGCTGTATCATGTTAAATGGGTTCCAAAAACTGTTACATTTTGTTAATTATATTTCTTGATTTACAGTGAATAATGTAGCTACAGGAATGACACTTATTTATGTATTACTTGTGATTTATTTCAAATATCTTGTAGTTAGATTTATACCTAAACTCGTTTAGAATCAGTCTAAATGTTTGGTGCGATATTTGTATTTTTTTTATTTTTTTTCATGTGACAATTAACTTAGTAACCTGATGAATGAAGGACAGTATTTTGGCATGAGTTCTATTGATTAGGAAGTGCATTCGATCATCTACGGTTAAGATGACCTAACTACTTTGAATTACTGTAATAGTTTCTCTTAAACTGATTATTGCCTCTTGAATTCGTAACTATAAGATTTTGGAGCAAAATGATTATGATTCTGATTATTTATGGTCAGTATAGAGTTCCTATTAGACATCAATATTTCTCTTCATTCTATTGATAGAGTCTAAGGGGATGTTCTGATATGTGTTTAAACTGATTAGTGTAACTTAAAGCCATAAAACTTGTTTTTGGTGTATGGTGTAAGCTTATTGTGAATATAAATTTCTTATTACTTATGATCTAAATAGCGTATGCCGTAAAACAAGTAAAGTGTTGCTGTAAGATAAATGTAAAACTACCTATCTCACAACCTGTAACTTTTATACTAATTTCAGATTCTTATTTTTTTTTTTATTTTGTTGTATAGAGACCATCTGGAGAGCTATACAAGTGACTACACAATGCAGGTTCTTGTGGGGTATTGCATCGTCTACATCTTCATGCAAACATTTATGATTCCAGGAACCGTATTCATGTCATTGCTTGCAGGATCCCTTTTTGGGGTCTTTAAAGGTGTAGCATTAGTCGTCTTTGCTGCCACTGCCGGTGCATCTTCTTGCTACTTTTTATCAAAATTGATTGGACGGCCCCTTATCTCGTCTCTTTGGCCTGATAAACTGGTCTTCTTCCAAGATCAGGTAAGGGGAAATATGTTCAATTCAACTCGTTCACTGATCGTAATCTATCTATCTGATGAAGGAGTATATTTGATTTTCTTTATTAATCTATGTAGGTGGCAAAAAGGCGAAGTGGGCTGCTGAACTACATGCTTTTCCTTAGAGTGACTCCAACTTTGCCAAATACGTTTATTAATGTTGCCTCACCAATAGTTAACGTGCCGTATCATATTTTCTTGTTGGCAACTTCCATCGGGCTTATTCCCGCAGCTTATGTAACCGTTAGGGTATTTTCCTAAACTTTCTTACTTTCTATATCATAATCAGTTACGGAGTATTAGTTTTAAAAGATTATTCTCTGGATCTCCGCGTAAAATTAATAGCAACCTTCAAAGTTAGTACATGCTTACCATCATTCATTTCATTCATTATGGATATAAGAAAATCTTTGTAAAGCATTATTCACTTTCTATATGAGGAACTTTCTGTGAATTAGATGGTAAATTTTTGGTTGTTATAGATCGGTCCTTCACCCCGAATATGGGTAAATTCATTTTATTTTGTTCCTAGAGTGTCAAATGGTCATATTTGAAAACTTAGCTAAGTTGAATGGGTCACAAATCACCCAATCTTAAAGGCATAAAATCATATCATTTTAGAATTTAGATCTTCGTTGTAATAGTATAATTTTTTTGATCATGTTCAGCACATTAGTAATAGTATAAAGCTCAAGTAAAAAGTGTATGTGGGTCAGCCCGACTCAAACTAACACATTACCTACTTCAAGGAGTTACCCAACTCGCACATTTTTCCTCCTATAGTCCTTTTGTTATTTCTGGTGGGTTTTTTTATTTATTAAATTTTGATTTCTAACTTGCCTATATTTTGACAGGCTGGAATAGCTCTTGGTGAACTACGTTCGATTGGAGACCTGTACGACATACACTCAATAGGCACCTTATTTCTCATAGGGCTCATATCCATTACACCTACATTGATAACCAACAAGAACAAACCTTAGTGTTTCCTGGGCATGCGGCAGTGAAATGAGTATGATCTCAGCACAACCCTCTTGGCGTGGTTGAAATCTGTACAGATCTGACATGAACTTGGAGCTCGGGTTCTGTTTAGAATATCCAGTGGTTGGTGTAGAGCCTCAAGGATGTGAAGGAATCGGTAAAATGTTTTACGACTTGTGTTCTTCTGTAGTAATGTAGGCTCTCTTTTTTCCCCTTCTATTTATTTATGTGAAAGTATCAAAGATAAAGACTAATAAGTCTTCAGCTGTCAAAAAATTCAACTTGTTAATCTCAGATGCATGTTATCCAGTTCAGTTTTTGTTTGCATTCATAGGATCCTGGCTAATTCGTCATTGCGTGGATCTTTTACTATTTTTTCATGGGATGAAATATAAGGGTTATGCGTAGATCGGTTTTGGATGACAAACTGAACAAAACCACAAGATGCAAAATAACTGATCTAGATGGTACTGTAGGCTTGATAATCTAAGATTTCAGTTTAAAGTTTAACCAGCATTTTAAGATAATGTCCAGGAGAAAATTAGTCATGCGACAAAAGTGTAGGGAGAATGCTAGTGCTCAACATGTCATCAAAAAACATATCAAACCACGACAAGAAAAGTAAATAAATAAATAAACATAAATTCAAGCAAGGATCTATAACATGGTGTCAACTATTCTTCTAACATAAAGCAATAAACCAATCCAAACAAAGGGTATACAAAGTTTCCTGGCTATAACATACCATTAGAGCACACCTATCTAAATTTCCTAGGTTTCTTATTTCGGCTATTACTCTGTGGTGTATGGCTTTCAGACTTGCGTTTAGTACCACCACCACCACCAACGCCACCAGTTCTAGCTGCATTTGCTGCCGCCTTTCTAGCAGCAACTGATGGCCTCTTGTCTGAACGCACTTTTTTCTTCACCACACGTTCACTTCTTGATTCACTCATGCCAGGTTTAGTGATTCTTGTCGCAAATTTCTTCTGGCCACCAGTTTTGGTGGCCCGAATTCCCTGGTAAGAGGTATCAGCACCACCCACAGCTGCCTTTTTAGAAGAGCTGTTATTATTGGCAGATGATGAATTTATCCCTTTCGATGGTGTTAAGTTTGCTTTCATGGCATGAGATAACCTCAACTCCCTGTCTCGAATTTTCAGTTTATGTTTTCTAACAACTGTATTGGCTGCTTCCTGCAATTTATAGAGCATTACAATACCTGTAATTGGATTTAATCAAAACGCTCGGTTCAAATTGTCTATTTTCCCTTTATTATCAATGTAATAAATCTTCTATAATTCACAAAGTTCCTTCATGTGTATTTGCTGACGTATATTGAATACACATGGCAATTTCAAGGTCATGTTTTATCTCTAACAGGTCAAAAGAGTAAAAGACATAAAACTAAAAGAAAATAGCTCAAAAGAAAATGGGTCAAACAGGTTGAAAGTCGCCCAAAATGTAATTTTAATGCATAAATTTTTTGAAATCACAGTTCAAAAAAGTATGCTGTTATTAAAATATCGTAATTTGAAAATTATACTTGACATACTAAGTCTTTAGTTCAAAATGTTAAGATGAAAGTGTTGAGGGCAATTAAACCCAGCCTGATTTCGACCCTACTCCAAAAAAATCTCGTTTTGACCCAAACCCATTTGGATCTTAAACCCAACCAGCCCATTTTGTCACCTTTAGCATTTTAGATGGTTGAAAAACATTTCAGGTAATCTAGCTACATATCAAGTCAAACTTTCAATAACATACCAGCAGATGAAAAGACGAAACAAATAAGTTTTGTTGATTCCAATCAATACCTCCGAAGTAATCTACTAGAGAACAAAAAAATGATGTAATATTAACCCGGAATCTTCCCCAAAATAAAGCTTTTCATTTTTCTTGAGATATCCAAAAAAGAATTGTTGCATTGAAACAATAATTAGTAAATAAGAGTATTTAAAATAACCAATTTCAGATTCTTTGGTGTATTATAACTGCCAATTATCTTTCAAGTTAGTGAGAAAATATAGGGTCAATTTATTTATATGATAAAGATAAAAAACAAAGCTATGCCACAATTAGATTAGATATAAATGTGCATACTCATACCCTTGTTTTAAACAAGACATAAGCAATGCCCTTTCCCATGCTCGTACCAGGATCTCTGACCACTCGAATTGCCTCAATGCAGTCTTTCAGATTGTTGAAGCCAGTAAATAATTGATAAAGCTCTTCATCCTAAAGAACAGAACCAAGTTCAGTGTAATAATGAACAAACTAATCACAAGCATAAATTGAAAAACTATGCACATGATATTTACCTTCACATCAAATGGAAGGTTACCAATGAACACAGTCCTTTTGCTGTCATAGAGTGGAGCATTCTCTCCCTTCAACTTCTTACGAGGTGGGCAAGCTCTGTCAACATGAATATGATTTCCACCCACCTAGACATATAATATCAGACATATGATAAAAATTACTAAAGGGGTGATCTAGATGTGTGTTTTGAGAGTAATTACATAATAAATAATGAAAATCAGATAACCAACTATAGTAAAACAGGTGGTAAAAGATAGTGTTTGGATATGCTTCAGCTGTTTAAAGATGTAATAATCAGATAGTAGATTTTTTAAGTTTTGCAAAATTTAAAATTTAAGAAATTAATAGATAAAATGACCAAAGTCTATTCTGTTCTATATAAAAAAGGTAGAGAGTTTTGAATAAAGAAAACTATAATACATAAGTCTAACAAAGTAGGTCAAAAAAGGGGTAAATAAGTAAACTTCAATTTACCATCGAATAATCAGTTTTGTAGCAGATTTGATGAAACTGATAATTTGACCCCTAAACACTCAGATAAGTAATCAGCCGAATTTGTTTATACAAAACTTTATTAACTAATTATTCAGATAAACAGTTATAATGCGCAAAACACCTTAAAATCCTCAGAGAAAGCTACATCATTTACAGTGTCACATCTATCTACAATACTAAAGCAGCATATTGGGCCTATACTTGTAAATCCCAATGCTGCAACATCATAAACTACCCTACTTTTCCCGCTCAAAGCCTCAAACTAGCATTCATTCTTCATTACTTGATTAAATAAGTATTAGGAGTTAATATTAGATCATGAAAAATGTTTCACGTTTGATCAAAATCCTAATTTCATGAAATTTTGAACAAAGGCTGTAAATTCCAATCATCTCTTTGATATCGCTAATTCTGGATTTCTGGATCCGGTTTCAATTTTAAACCCAATGTTGTCAGTACAATTTGATGATCTCTTCTCGACTCGCCGCCCTCACTCCTGTCTCTGTGATGTGGTCTTATTCTCTGAGTCTGTTCTATTTGACATTTTTTGGAACCCTTTTAATTTTCCTTTTTAATTTTTTATTCAGGCATTTGACCTTTTTGACACAAAGCATAAGATATGTTCGTTCACGATAAAATTGAAATTTACTCTCACAAAATGATTACTCCAGGTTCAAGGTCGAAGTTGAGGCGATACCTATTAACCAAAATTTATTGATGTATGTGAGATTGAAAACAGTCTCTTTGTTGGTGATATCTTATAAATCAGTTTATATAACTCTTTTAATTGTTTGTTGTAACCTTATACTATAATCTTATATGCCTATGTTGAGTAGCTACATACACTGCAAAGAAAACAAGAAATTCTAAACATTTGTTTCAGTGAAGTGATTTAAATTATTTTATGCATTTAATTCTTTGAATACACATTTCGGATTCCTTTCGTTTGACCCTTTTCTTAATTAGTTAAAATAGCTTAACCCTATTTCACCTGTGAGAAACAGCACATAATCGAAATCGACCCATTAAATATGTAAGTCATAAGTTGGTCAAAATTGCCACCTCTATAACTTTGATTTATTTTTATCACTTGTAGTTTCAGTGGAACTGGATTTATGATACAGATCCATTTAAACTATTGAAATGCCAAGAACCTCTGACAGCATTGAAAGGTAGAACTGAAAATGAAGGATTAAAAATAGTATTGGCTACAATAAGACTTACCTTGAACCTACTTAACGGCATCCACTGTTATTGTAAATTTTATGGCCATGCTTTTCTAAAGAGTATTTATTTTCTACATTGCCCCAAATAACAATATATTGCAGTTGTCGTTATAAATAAATGCAGCTTTTCACAATTAAATGTTCATTGCATATCAACTTCAATACAATTTTTACTTCAACCCTTAAACTACCAACACCAAAGTATTTACAATTCCTTTTGACAGACTCACCTTTTGACATCATTTCCATATCATTACTTAAACTTCCATTTACACAATATATTACAGTTATCGCATGGGTAATGAGCTACTATGCTAAGTAGCTGAGACTTATATGAAATTATTGCATAGTCCATGAAACTTTGTTTATGGTATCACTACAACCAATGCAATAAACAACTCCTGCCAGCAAAAACATCTACTCGAGATTGTAACAACAATTTATATACACGGTGACATTTTATTGTATTATGCAGGGTATTGGTATACTAAAGGGGCTATTTCTAATAGAATGCGCATATAAACGGTCAAACCAACTACAAAAGGTTAACTGGAAATAACAAAACTAAGGAGCCATTCAAGGTTTCCATAGCTCATAACTTAAGTTAGCCTGCTCTTAAGGACTGCAAAATGTATATGCTGATAACAATTTCCATCTTAACAGTCGGATAACAAACATTAAATTACCAAGAGAAAATACTTACAACTGCCATGTTATGTGACAAAGAAGCTTGAGCAGAATCCTCCGTCTTAAAAACAATGTACGCATTGACCCTGCATTTACCAATGCATTTACATTTAATAAAAAATCATATCATATACTGTTTCAAATACTTTTCTCCCACAAAAATATAAAATTGTAATTTAACTACAACTATGTTCTTGAATACTTCAAACTGATATAATTAACCATATTTACCACAAATCAACAACAACAAAATTTACAAAACCTGTCAACAGCATCATTGATTTTCTTCTTGAGTATAGCACCTTTCCTTGGAGTCTTGTCCTGTAACAAACCAATATACTAAATCAAATCAAATTCCACATAACAATAAATACAAAAATCAATAAAAACATTGAGCAAAACCACTCACATCTAATAAAGGAATAGACCGAAGCCTAATAGAACCGATTTCACCAAATTGACTAAACTCTCTCAACAATGTTTTCTTCTTCACTTTCAATGGCAAATTACCAACAAACACAGTTCTTAACAGCTTTTCTTCATCATCAAATCCTTCTTTTGGAACAAGCAAATCTTCTTCACCTTTATCCAACACCTTCCTTTTCTCCCCAACTTTCACTTTACCCCCCTCAACTTCTTTTAATTCCAAATTCACTCCTCCATACTTTCTTTCTTCGTATTCTGCTTCAACTTCATCCCTCTTTCTTTTCTTCTTCTTCTTCTTTTCCACATCAGAGTTTGAAACTTTATCACTTTCCGAAACAACCACCTTTGATTTCTTGACCTCTAATTCAATGTCAGAATCATCTGAGTCAATATTTTTGGGCTTTCTTTTTCTCTTGATCAACAACTTTTTTGAAGAATCGGGAATCTGGGTGTCATCTTTTTGTGGACTATCAATTTCTAAATGAAGAATTTGTTGAAGTTTTTGTGATTCATTGGTGGGTTTGCTTCGAAAGGGGTTTGAATCAGAAAAGATTGAATCTTCTGATGTTGGGTTCTTGGGTTCTTGGATATCAAGATTGAAAAGGGATTTGAATATATTGTCTGATGAAGAATTAGGCATCTCAAGTATGGGTTCTTTGGATTTTTTCCCCATTTCTTTTTTGGGGCAATTGAGAAAGTGATGGATGAATGGCTTGCTTTTGTGTTAAACCCTAAAGTTTGCGGTCTTGTTTGGCTGGGGTTGCAGAGCTTGTGAGGCCACCTGCAGTGGGTTAGTGCTCGGATCCGTCGAGCGAGCACCGGACCACGACGGACAGAGTGGTGTTCGTCCTCGCGGTTCTTCTTCAAGGAGAGGATGAATTTAACGGATGAAATGGATGGTCCCTTTCACCACCACGGATGAAGTGGTATTAGTTGCGATTAGTTGTCACTTTCTTTTCCTTTTTCGTTTTTCTTAAATAAAAAAGTGAGTATCAGTTGTTAGTCGTGATTAATCGTGAAAATTCTACTGTGATGATTTTTAGACTTCTTATTAATGTTATCTGCCCGGAAACTCAATAGCTAGCTTCCCTTATTCCTTTCCTTCCCTTGAAGCAATTCCTCGAACACTGAACAAGAAAGAGGTCTCTTCTAGGCTCTTCTTCCTAGTCATAGATTTGAGTTACTAGCATCGTTAACCGGCCGAGAAACAATTCAAGGTCGGAACACCTAATCCACACCTTTTAAGACCAGGAGACTCATACTAGCTCTTTGCTTTTGTCCTGGTTAGTTCAATTAATTGGATAACTAAAAAAGAAGCAGCCTTGATTGTTGTGATTCCTTTGCTGTTCTACGTGATCTTTAGTCAATCTTCTCAATTCCATACCAAAAGCAGTTTCGGGGCAAAAGACTTATGGACTCACTAGCTATATCGCGTTGAAGTCATTTCATAAAGAAAACAAGATCTCTGTTATTTGATGAGTAGCTTACCTCCCTTGATTTCCTATTCGTGACTCGAAACAATTCGTTATTGGCAGGCTGAGCTATTGGTTCTAAGAAAGCAACAATACCTTATTATCATCGACAACAACACGTACATCATTAACGCCTCCACCTAACACCTCAATAAGGCCTACCATACCATTACTGTTACTTATATATCTTTCTGACTGACCAATATAACCGTCAAGTTGGATGATGAGCGAGACATCCCTTTGCATGGAGACATCTTTGGGTGAAGTTCTATTATAGGAATGAATTGGCCAATATCTCGTGTCATCCGATAGCTTAGGCTTTTAAGTGATACTACGATATGACGGGCTATCACTTTTCCCGCTCGTTAGGCCCCCTTCTCCTCTCCCTCTCTGGTATAGTCGACTGGCTTCGCTCCTATCCTATTTCGAGAATCATCATTTAGTAATTCATTGATCAAGAAGGTATCTCCATTAGTACAAGATTAAGCCATGTACTGTAAATAAGGTACTGTAAATAAGGCATAAAAGCTGGTCTTTTTGAAGGTTGATAGAGTAGATTGCTCGTTCATGTCTAGTATTGACTGGCCCTTCTATTGTATCGATTGATATATAGCTGCAACTGGATGGTTTTCATGACGGAAGAGAAATGGGTCGATATCTAGCATTGGCTCTACAGGCTTGGACATCTCTTCTATTCGTCTATTGTATCGATCAGTACATCTATGGATTAAGTTAAGGGGAAGACCTGTATACTCTACAATTGATTCCCTTTGGCTCCCTCTATCCTAGTAAGTCATCTCACTCTCCTACCTTTACTTTAAAAAGGGACATGTCTATGACACCCTGAGATTTATTGAACTAAAACGACAATTTTATTTATTTATTAAAGTTTTACATCACAAGCGGAAGCGGAAATATATTACAAGCTATACAAAGAGAAGACTATAAATTCAAAAACATCTTGGGGTATCATCTGGTCATACGGTTCCCATCTTGAAGAGCCTACTTGATGTTTCCTGAGATATTCACGTAGATGCGTAAGCCTAAAGGCTTAGTGATTTCGTGTGTTTGTGTATAAAATATCACACACAATATGCAGTGATGACACAAAATGTAAAAAGGTCAAATATACAAAGTATGATGAGATCTATGTGTCCGTCAGGGTTAACCAAATCTCAAGTCGTCTCAGACACGATTTAGCATAAGGGATATCTGTGTCACGACTATCTATACCAGCACTACACAGAGTGACAGGTATCTGCTAGTATCGACTTAGTATAAACAAGTGGCCGCTTGTGTACTAATCGTACCAATATATATATATATATATATATGTGGGCCAACGACCATTACGTTTCAGCACCTGGTTACCCGATGACCAACATGACATAATATATTTAAAAGTCAATGTGCATGATATTAAATGCAATTAAACAGATAAACAAGTAAGCAGTTAATCACGTGATATATCGCATATATCTTAGTTTTTAAAATTAAGAAGAAACTCACCTCGTTAATTTAAACTGTAATTGTTGATTTAACCTATTAATCAATCATATAAACAATTGAATTAATATAAGGCATAATGTTTAAATATTAAAATATCAATTAAATCACTATGATATTAATAATAAATGAAGTTAAACATTTTACTACGTACATGCTATATTAAATTATATATAGATTATTAACTAAAGGCATCAAAATCTTCATAAATAAAGAATTAAAGAAATTGAATAAGGAATATTACCTTTGTAGGTTAAGATGTACGTGAATGTGTATGCTAAATTTAGAAAGTGTATGTTAATTTGAAGAGTGAAGCATGCTATTTATAGTAATTATTTAAGGTGCTTGTCATATGATCTATGCTATAGGTTATGAAGGTGGCAAATTATTAGTTCATCCTTGTCTAGCAAGGTTTAACACTCAACAAAGATTACAATCACACTTATCCAAATTAGTCAGCAATCGGATAATACATTTAATTATTATTATACCTTTTTTTTATTTTTTTAAACGAATATTACAATGTCTAACGACTTAACACTCACGAAGGACCATCACCACTATATATAGTCCGACGTTTAGTTTTATTTGTTATATGTATATATGCATGTGACTTGTTCAATTGCACTTCCATGTTACGTTTAAGAGAAGGTTATCAACTTTTTCCACAACAAAATCTATATCGACTGCAAAATAAAATTAAATGTTAAACATTAGCAAATAAACAATGATTTAATTGATTAATCAAATAGTGGTGTAAAATATAAAGTCTTGTGAAAAAAAGTGAAACAAAAAAAAATAAAAAAGAAAAACCTCTAAATCTTGCATATTGCGGTATCTTATTATCGATATATATCCGTCGACTATAGCGTCACACAAGGCTTTATTTCAACTTGTTATTGTTATTACTTGCAATACTTACTTTATTTTAGTCTAAAAACCAAAACTTGTAAATGTTTCACTAAGATTGCCCACTTTAAAAGTTGTCAAATTTGTTGTCGAGCATCTATGATGTTATGAACTTCATCAAATACATAGTACTAACAAGTCGATTTTTTATAAATTTAAATATATATTCTTATAAACTTCACCACATTTTTCATCATATTCACAATACTATCAAGTCAATCGTCATAGACAAAATTCTAAGCGCGACTTCAATTTCTTTGGTTCGGTAGTCATCTTGTTTATTATGACGGATGCCTTCAAAGGTTGATGTGATCGAGTCATCAAACGAAGTGCAAGAAGAAGTGGTGGAACCAGAGGACATTTTTTGGGACTTTAGTTTCCTTGTTTTTCCCCGTGGACGTTTGAACTGATCATCACCAAATAGCGCGGCATTCGAGTTTCGTTGTTACCTTTCGGTTCCGCGTTCAAATCCACCGTTTCTCGGCATTTTGGAACGTTTCGACTTCCGACGACAACGGGATCGGGAGTTAGCCACTTTTAGCGGGGTTTCAAAAAAATTCACGCTTGAAAATGTACGAAAGGTTTTAGACATTCCAACCTACATTGAGCCATCGCCCGAAACCGAAAGTTATATGCATCTTCCCCGCTTCTTTGTCGTGCTTGAAGCCGCTTTCGAAATCCTCCCCACTTTTGGCATGTCGTATTGAGTTTCGAACACTTTGAAGACAACATGTCTTTATGTTCAAATGGCAGGTTGTGGCTATGGTACTCATTCATCACAAGATACCAAAACAACTCGTTGGATTGGGCATTTCCTCGGTTGAAATCCTTGGAAATGGCAATCCAATTTTGCTCCAATCAGAGTTCGTCCTCCAGTTCCCAATTGTTGCAGTTAGGAACGATCTTTTTTTGTTTAGGTTAAGATGATCCCACCCCCGGTTATTTGCCTTTCTTTTTTGTTCTATTTCTACAAGACGAGGTTCTTGTCAGTACCTCGTCTTCGTGTGATTGCATGTCAGGTTGCGGCATATGGTATGGATGATCAAAACCGGGCATGTTGGGTGTTGACGAGTTTGAAGATCACGATTGTTGTGGAATCGGGTTTCATTGGAAGTGTAGGTTGTACGAGTTGTTTGGTTTGTTAGACATTGTAAATTATAGTGAGTTATTGAGTTTTTGAAGATGATAATGAGTGTTTTGAATTGTGTTTGAAATGTGATATTTTTAGATATGAAAATAAGATTTAAAATATATAAAATGAAAGGGTCATACAACGGTTATAATTTTTTAAATTTTTAATTATTTAAAAAAAAAACCAAAAAAAAGCACTATCCGTTGGAAGGTTAAAAAAAAGAAGAAAAAACACCATGTCGCACCGGTACATTTTGGACCAAAAATTCAGACAATTCCCCTCCCATTCCTTATTAGAGGTTAAATTCAAGATGATCACTATGAACATCTGTTGCCAGCTGGATGAGCAGTAGCATTCTTAATTTAAAAGTACACCAAATTAATGTATTACAGTATGTATTAATTTAAAAGCAAACAGATATTTACTTAATTATTTATTTCAACAAAAGTTCTTTTTGATATGAGCAATAAAATATACCTATCATACTTTTTGATAAGTACACCAAGTTCTGCATTATTTATGTGTATAATACAAGCTTTTTAATGCCCAATCTTGATAGATTTATAAAAAATGTGATGATATGTCATCACCCTTAGAAATGCATAGCTTCTCATACTTGTATATTTTCTAATTTTGACAAAATAACCATCATGCATGTTTTTATTAGACTTCTGGTTGCTATTAGTGAGACGTAAGGCGCAGAGAAGCATGAAAGATCGTGAAGGGTCGGCTTGTTTTTCTACTACTTAATGGTTTCGTTTTCGTTACAAGATAACAGCCTCATCCCAGAACATGTTACTGTTACATGTTACACAGTGATCCTCGATAAATGCATCTCGAAAAATAAGGAAAGAATCTAATGAAAAACAAGTTACCATCAAAGCACTACATCCCTACTGTTTGACCATCTTCAGGCACTCAACAAAAACAAAATCTATACAAACGGTTGAATTATGTTTATAACCTCTCCTGCTCCAAATCCAAACACGTATACCCACCCGATAGTGAAAACAAACCTATATTACCAACAAGAACACCGGACACACTTGCGTAAACTCGTAAAGCATCCGCATCCACATCTGAAACACGAAGAGCATTTAGGTAACTTCACATCTGGGCATTTCTGTTTTGACAACCAGCAACAGCAATGTTTCCAGTTCAGACAACAGCAGCTAGGTCGTAAACAATCCAGACACCTTGGTAGGCCACAACATTTCGGGCACGAGGGTTTCAGACATTCTAAGCAGCTTGGCTGCCTGACTTTTATACAACAACAACAAGAACAATCAGCAGTTGACTTTATGGGGTTTGACTTTTTTGGTAACCGAAGCTTCTGCTTGATCTTTGTAAGTCTGGTTTTTGTGGTCATGGTTTCCATATCATAAATGAATTTGTAAAGATGACGGATGTAGTCAGGGTACAGTTCTAAGTTGCAATGCCCACCTCCTTTGATCCATAAAGGTTCATACGGGTCCTTGGACATTTTCCATAGTCGGTTTCCGTGTAGCCAATTTACGACATCATCCTCAGTACCCTGTCATGTTCATATCAAGAAACCAGGCCAACCTTAACTCCAGAGATGTACAATAATATATAGAAAGATCGTATGTACAAGAACAGATGGGATATAGGAGCATAATCATAATTCCAGAACTCAATCTAAATAACCGACATTTATAGTCTAAAATAGCACATGACTGGCAAGATCAATGATTTCTCATGATTTACTTGATAAATAGATGAAAATACAGTAAAACCAATAAAGTAGCAAAAACACTGAATTCGGAGCCATAAATGAAGGAATTGGGAGGGGGCCTTAAACAGTTAGTTCAGGAAATCTACCCTAGTCAATTTTGGTCAAAGATGTACGTTTATTATTGTTATTTGTTACCGATTTAGCCCATATAACTTAGCTAATCAGTCTGTATATACTTACAGATTTAGTTAATAAACAAAATATAGCAGCAGTGCATGAAAAACTCAATTTGATACGGAAACTTAAAGATAACAAGAAGTTTCTTTTAAGATATGAAGGCGATTAACATACGTGTATCACGAGCGTGGGGCTTTTCACCTTCCGAATTTTGTTAACATTCTGCAAATAATTGGATTGTTAGTACCTTACAAGGGTAACAATAATTCGTCGAAAAATATAAGTTCCTTTTCTAATTCATTAACAAGACATGCAAATAGTAATGATACTCAAATAATAAGTCAACAGAGATTTAGTTTTATTTTATTTTAAATCTTAATATTGATTGAAGGAGACAAAACTAATGAGTGAATTAGCTAGTTAATCGGATAACTGAAAATTTGCAAAAATAAATAAACAATATATATGGAGCATTATATTTACCTTGTATATATCGAAGCAAAATATGCAATTGACATGACAGACGACACGAAGCCCAGAAAGAATAGCACTGTGTAAAACGACACCTCTTAACCTCGGTAATTTAGAAGCCAGGTGTAATGTGGGCCCACTTCCGACTGACTGTCCATAGAGAATCAAGTCTTCCTGGCTCACTCCATACTTGGTTTCAAGACACTCGTATACTGCCTCTATGTCTGCATATGTATTAAGCTCGCTTGGCTGAAAATTACAAAATGAAAAACAGATATAAAAATTATTTAAGGAATCGACAAACAAACAAGACACTTGGCTGAAGTTGACGTTTTTGAGGATTGGGTAGAATCAGTTGTAATAATTACGGTTTTAGATGATAGTGTTTGGATGTGCTTATCAGAAGTTTGAGTGTTTAACAAATTGTGGTTATGTAAACACAGCTTTCTGAGAAAGGGGGAGAAGTTTGTGAAATGGAATGTGAAAATCTCTAGAATTAGCTTAAAAGAAGGAGGTGTGTTTAGGTTATTTCAGCTGCAGATAGTAGGAAATTGATTATTGACCCTACTTAATGAAACAATCGACAACTATCAAAACTTCATTAGATAATCACTTCCAAAACTCAAATCCAAATACCCAACTTAAATAAACCATACAATTTTCATACAGTATTAGTTTTTTACAGTAATTAGAATTCACTTGCGTAGTTGCATTCATCATAATATAACCACTTTGGCTATTGAGGAGTTGTTTATAAATAAGTATTACACAGAAAACGATAATGAGGTTGACTGATTTACCTTCCCAGTTGATGCTCCATACCCTGAATAATCATATCTGTTAAAAAAACGAGACAGTAAGAATAGAGTTATTAATCATATCAAACATTGATATGAAACTAATCAAACTGTATTCGATTGTCCCTAAAGTTCAACCACCAACACAACCTTTTGTCCAAAATAAATGAAACTTGAAAGTTGTGAAAAAGCCATGTTTTCAGGAAGTAAAATCGGGCACAAACAAGAAAAATATGCAAGTAAAAAAGATGACTGCCAAAATACCACCTTCAATAATTAACCAAAAAAGTAAAACTCTAACTGGCAGATGTAGCAAACAGTACAACATCACAATCTCTATTAAGATTCATCAGCAATTTATGGATTATTTTACCCTTTTTTCAGGGTAGTTGATCAGTGAAAAATGTTCACTTTATAACCGAAGAACTAAATAATTAAAGGTACAAAACCCTAATAAAGGTATACATTTTCACTTTTGCCCCCAATGTTTTATCTCCGTGAGATACATTTAACCTGTCCAAAAAGATCATGAAAGTGGAAATATGATTTATAGAACACATAGCATTATGGTAATAACACGGGAAGCATGAAAACAACCTCATTATGTGGTAGCACTCGTTAACTTTTACAGGTCATTTGCTAATTATACAGATCTCTATCTACTACATTAACCTTGTAATGAGTTTTTACAGTAAACACTCCTTAAAATCTTGAAATGTTCATAATTAATCTACAGAGATAAAACATAGAGATATAACAACTTTGAAAGATAAGTTGTGACCAAACTACTTGTGAGTTATGACAATCTTACCAATGCAAATGTAAATCGTTGCTAGGTAGATATACATCCAGAAGAAAAAAAAACCCTAAAATCCAAAACCCATCACATCATGATCAAGAATAGTAAATTATTTACTCCATTCTCTATCTAGTTGTCCGTTATCGACTCAAAATGGCAAAAATATTACATTCAGGTTCAAAACCAATACTAATAGTAAGAAAACTACATCAAATCAAATAATACATCAAAAGAAAGTGAACTAAAAATAAAAAGAACATGATTTTATCACGAAATTTGCAAATGTAGATGTGGTATTCAAAGATCAGATCTGTTTCATAGGATTTTTTAAACAAAACACAAATACACATTACCAAAAGGGATCAAAGCAAATCTATATGTTAAGGAAATATAAAAAAAGAACAGAACTTAATTGATAAACACACAATTCGCGTACACATCCATATTGATAAACTTAAAAAAGAAACATCAACAAGATCACGAAGATGCTAACATTGATAAACACACAGAGCACCTATACATCCATATAGAGAAAGAACAAAACTTAATTTATATCAATCAGAAAAGGAAAAATTAAATAAAAAGCCATTAATTAAATTAGGGATCATATAAAACTAAATAAGATCAAAACCAAACACCATACACAATTGCAAAGATTCGAGAAATAATTATTAACATTACTCAAAAAGGCACATTTGAACTAGTAGGTATAAGCTAATGTTGATATTTGGGGGAACATTAAAACAAAGCAAAAGTTAGGTGAGAAACATAGAAGAGAAAACTGACCCCATAAGATTGACTCTGAGATTTGCTTTGAGTTGAACAAATAAGTCAAAGAGTTGACCCAAATCAGCAGCATTACCATGAGAATATAACAGAGTAAGTCTAGCATATGGATTCTTAAGATAGAAAGCTACAATCTTGTTCCCTCTTCTAGTGTGTAATGACAACACATCAACCGTACAACCACCGCCACCACCACCGTCATCAACGCTCCCGGTTGCTGACGTCAGCGGCATGGATGTGGATGTGTAAATAGCCGTTAACTTACCATCATCTCGTTTCTTGATCTGATAAGTAGCCGGAGACGGTGGAAAGAAGGCGAATTTAGCACTGAGATTAGATATTACACAACCCATTGGCCACCGCCGTTATAACATTCCAGTGAAGACCCAATTCATGAATGTTTTTGTACTCTGAGTTTACATTAATTTATACAATCTGTAATCAATTTAGGTTAAAAGATTTGTGGGTTTTTCTGGGTTTCTTTAAAAATGGGGAAAACTAGCTGGGATTTGAAAGATATGAACAGGGTAGTTGAGTTTGGCTAAAAAGATGACATTTTTATACTATGTATTTTGACTAGTCTTAACCAAATTAGGCAAAAAGATTTGTGGTTTTTTCTGGGTTTCTTTAAAAATGGTGAAATCTAAATGGGTTTTGAGATTGGTGGATGAGGTATCTGAGTTTGGCTAAAAAGATGAAAACTTTATATGTAGGGCATACAATCTTTAATCACTTTAGGCAAAAAGATTTTTTGGTTTTTCTGGATTTCTTTAAAAATGGTTAAATCTAGCAGGGGTTTGAGAGATATGAATTGGGTATCTGATTTTAGTTAAAAAGATGACATTTTTACAGCTTTAGGAGAGATAGAGACACGGTGGAGAGAGCGGATCGACTGTTGATATAGAGAGAGAAAGGGGAAGGAGGAAGGTGGTGAAGTGGGGAGATGCAAGTTTTCAAGAACCAGAGTTTGATGATTTCATTGCGTGTCAGTTTTGACAGGGTGGGACCCACTGTTACTACACCTCTATACCTAAACGACAAACATTTTTCAACAGTACTATACGGGAGTGCCTGAATAAAATCATAAAAAATGGTACTCCTTTACCATTCATGCATTATTTACTTGTACGGAGCTATGCATGTTGATGTGTATTGTACAACTGATCTTGACTTAAAATCATGTGGGTTGGACCATGAAGATCTGCACTTTTGAATGGAGATAGACTCATAGACATAGTGTTCGTGACAAGCTAGAGCCCCTTGGAGCTGAGCCTGGGGTTAAAGTTGAAATTTGCGATTGACATTGAAGTTGGAGTTTCTATTTGAAAGTTACTTCAAGAAATTTCTCTTTCTAATTGTGTTTGAACTTATTTTTTCAAAAAGTATTATGTTTTTTATGTTGTTAAGTTTATGAGCCGGAGCTTATTAAAAGTAGAAGCTTAAACTTCTAAAAGCCTTTGTGTTTGAAAAGGGGTTTGTGAGGGTTTTTAAGGCTTAAGCTTTTAATTTTAATAAGCTCAATTATGTAAGTTTTGTTCAATAACACAATAGAAATGAGACTTCTTAAAAAATAAGTGTTCTTAAAAGTCCTTAAAATAAAAGTTCCTTGAAGTATTTTTTGAAATAGTTTTTAAAATGGAAACCTCATCACCAGTTCCGGTCACAAGTTCAAACCTTCGGCTCTAGCTCTAATCTCAACTTCTGTTGTTGTATACCCAAAGCCTTGTCTCACTTGTGTGACACTAATACACTTTTATTTTTAGCTTAATAATCATGATCTAAGATATTGAGATTGATATGTTTATACAATTATAGCTTAATCAAAAACACATAAATAAGGTAGGAATAATTATTTAAATGTTATTTGAAAAGGTTTACAAGTAATTGGTTGGTTTAAGCGTCAATCTACTAATTGCGTGGATGTGTGATACTGTTAAAATAATGATCTTAAATCTTCAATCTTACCCTTTTATTCTTTAGTTAATTTGTTCAAAATTGAAATGTTGTGAGTTTCATGTTTAAATATATTTAGTTATAGTTGAGGGGGTTTAAAGTCATTTCTGGAACATAGAGTTGTAGCTGTTGTCAAGTTTATTCACAGAGTAGCAGCTTGGTGAAAGTTGAAGGTTGCAGAGTGAAATATGGCTTTATCTGGAGGGTGCAAAGTGTCATTGTTGAAAACATATAATATATACTCCTCATTATGTCGTGAGAAAGTAATAACACATATAATATTCTCTTTAGCTCTCCTGTAAACAAAGTTAGCTAATCTTGTTCATGAGTTGATGGTTTTCTGTTCTATTGTTGATTCTTTGTATTGATTAATCATCTTCTTGGTGATTATCTGTTGGAGTTAATCTTTGTTCTCGGTGTAGAGATTTTATATTCATAATTTTGTTTCTGTTTGTTGATTTAATCAATTGCGAAACAAGTTCTCGTATTCTGTTAATTTTGATTCTTTAAAGTATTTTCAACGGATACTAAGTGGGTAGGTTTGGCTTACATCATAAGATAAAGCTTAATAACTTCCTAACTTTAAAAAAAACTCATTTGTAAAAGCTTCATCTTCTTGACTTCACAAAAATAGACTTTCTATCTCATTAAGCTAAAAACACGCACATATGTTTTGCAACTGAAAAGGACCTTTTCACTTCAAATAAGTTTAAAAGATCTGTTAAAAAGCTACCTCAAACGCCTTCTAAGATAAACATGTTAAATTGTTAAGTCCGTCATTATTTTTCATGTTTATGTTGTCGGACTCATTATTTACGTTCTATACATAAAGATTTGCAATGAATAATAGCAATCTCTAAGCAACGATGTGATGCAATTTTGAGCAGTGTGCTTGCACTCCATAAGTTTTATATCTATCTGAGTATGTTTGATAAAAACTAACTAAAGACTAAAACTTAGAGTTGAAATATGAGCTTTTAATCAATGATGTAAGTTAAACTTTTTATATTTTTGTAACTGTTTGACAAAGGAGTTGAAAGTGTAGTTCATAATAATAATAATAATAATAATAATATATAACATACATTGTCATAAGATAAAATTTTTAAATAAATAATATATGTAGTTAATGTGTATTTAGGCGTTATCCCAATTCCGAAACACTAATCCATACATCGATCGAGATATCTTACAAAATAGATTGAGCCTTTGTTGATAAGCTAGGCAGAATTAGAGTAGAAAATATCACCATATTGAACAACTCCCTGTACAAGAAGGTGGGTTTTGGCACACAAATGCAGATGCCTGGTTACAAGACCAGAACTCTACTAGCATAGGAACACACATGAATCCTTTTTTAGAAGGGTCTAAGACTCATAAGTAATTGTTAGAGTGTACACAGATAAAATTGTTATCTCAATTTCGGAATACTAATCCTTACATCGATAAGGACTTTTGTTACATAAAATGAGTAGTTTATTTTTTCTAGGGTTATATCTTAAAAAAAACTCCTAAAATATTGATAAACCAAACAATATTAAAATAATTGAACTTTTTAGAAGATATGACCTTAAATTCTAAAAGGATTTCGTAAGTTACATGTCGACTCTATTAACATACTGGTACTCACGGTAGACTTCTAGTGTATTACTGTATTTAGAGATTTGGAAAAAGGTTGTTAAATGGGCCTAAGACATTGTGTTGAATACTTGATTTGGTTGGGCTATGGGCCAATATTAGATGTTTGATGGCCATTGCAAATTCGCAATGGTTACCCGTTAGTCCGTTAACCCATCCAATAATTAGGGTTGTGTTTATTTGGTGGATTTTAAAATTGAGGTATAGATTTGAAAGTGATCGTTGATTTTATTATGAATAAACGGATTTCACAAAACTCATGAAATAAAAGATTCATTAAACCTCTTATATTTGAAAGGTTTATTTTTTCTTACACACATTTTATCAGTAACTTTTTTTGTCTTTCACACATATTCACCTTCTAAAATAATATTAATTCTTTTACTTTTATCTTTTTTGTTTTCTTTCAATCCTATACTCATAACTATATTCATAAAATAAATTCCATCTAAATTATTATATTAAAAATGAAAAAGATAAAATAATATTGATTACATTCTTAACTAATCAATTATAAAGTCTTATTTATTTAATTATTAATCAATAAAAATCTACTAATAAGTCGCAACCCTCAATTTTAAAAAATATGTTATTATAATCATCATCTTTAAATAGTTATTATTATCATAAGGCTATTTTAATATATATATATATATATATAGGGTTGCGATTAAGAGGGAAGAAAAAAATTTAGGGAATGAGGGAAGCAAATCTCAACTATTGATTTTATCATAAATGAATTTTAAAATTACAAAAAGTTTTAAAATTTAACATTCATCACCAACGAATGTTAAAAACATTTTTTAATAAAAAATCAAGGGCTAAGATTTGTTTCCCTCCTTCTCCAAATTTTGAAGCTTCCTTATGGATCCTTCCCCTATATATATATATATATAGACAGTATATTTATAACAATTCTTTCACAATTTTATATGAAAGAGACATGATTAACGTAATTTTAGTTTATGTTTAATATGTTTAAATAAAAAGGAACACTTTTTTAGTTGTAACGATCTAAAATTAGTGCATTTTATTTAATATAAGGATAGCAAATTTACCATTACTTATAATATTACTTATACGTACCAGTGAAATTGGTAGGAGGTCTTTTAGTTTTCCCACCTTTTACTAAAAGTTGTTAAAAGTACTTTTATAAAATTAGTATAACGCGAAGGTCGCAGGTTCGATACCTGCATGAACCAAACATTTTCATTTTGTTGCTTTCCATTTCCTTTCGGTTCCCCTTTTTATATTTGAAAGTAGCTTTGTATATTTGAAAGTAGCTTTGTAAGGAATTAAATATCCTTTTTCTGTTATAATAATGAATGAATGTTCCCTCTCTGTTACCTAGAATTTATAACTAATGTTATTAATCTAATGTTGTTGGTGATGGTGAGACAGGATATGGCAATGTAATCAAATTTAAACCAAGTATGTGTTATTGCATACATCAAATGTGGTTTATCATAGTGTCGGATTACAGGTACTATTATTTCTTTTAAAATTCTCTAACAAATATCTAATTCTTCCCTTGCTAGACATAATGCGATGAGTCACGTAACAATAATAATATAAAATGTGTGTTTAGAAAACGAGCTTATTAGAATTTATAAAAGCGGAAGTTTACTTTTCCATTAAATTTAAACTTCTAGCATTGTTTGGTATATATAAAATTAAGAACTTATTTTAAATAAGCATTAAAAAAAAGCTACTAAAATGCATATGAATTTAAGCAAACTGTGACAAACAAGCGAACCATACTTGAATCTGAACATGTCCAGACTACTCGAGTTTTTTAAAAAATAACCGATTCTTTCATTATTAAGAAAAATCTATGATATCTAAATAAATAAAGATATACTATAAACTTAAATTAAAAAGTTACACAAAATCATCTTAAAATTTAACACAACATCATAAATATACTCTATGAAAATAATTATTAATGTTCTAATTTTATATAATAAAAAAATTGTGCTGAAATGAAATAAAGTTAAACAAATTGAAAGTTAAATGAAATTTGTTATAAAATATTTAAAAAATTGATGATGTGTCACAATATAAGATCATTTGACTTCTTTTTATAGAAAGTTCAATAAATTGTCAAGTACACTTTAAAAAATTTTAGAAGTTAACATTCTTATATGATGAATTCACGATAAATAGTCCATATTAATAGAAGTCTAATCTTGTGGACTTGTGGTACTTAATTTAACAAATAAATACATTATTCAGTCTGAAACATACAATGTAGAAACGATACAATTTATTGTTTTGATAAAAAAGTTTATTTACAATTTAATTTGAATGAACATCCTCAAAAATTCGAATCAATGTAACTCCACAATCACAATATTAGTGTACGATCACAAGCTACGAGTTGGATTGACTAATATAATACTACTAAATTTGATCCGGTTGTACATATAATCTTATATTCGATATAATATTTACAATAAAAAAGGATATAACAATATTATTTGCTTGTTTTTATTTAACTTTTCTTACTTTGAGAAAGATAATTCTAAGGATTTAAAATTAAGAACTTATGATCAAAACATCTATAACTAATTGTGATTATGTTTTTCAATAAATCTAACAAAATTTAAATAAGAAATATCAACAATATTTCATCTTTTACTAGTCTAATTACATGTACCACTCAAGTCACCTCTAATTGTACTAAATAAAACTAATAAAATATAAAGATGTACAATAGTAAATAAAAGTTTAGATTATCAAATTAGTCCTGAGATTCAATTCGAAGATTCAATCACGTCGACGAGGAAAAAGAGGGAGAGAGGAGAGACTTGAGGTATAAGAAATTGTAACTACATATGTTAAGTTTTAAAAGTTTGAGGTGCCATGCTATGTACACATTTAATTATATAAAATTATATATATAATTTCATATGTAGGTGTTTTTTTTTCTTTTTACTTAATTGCTAATTGCTAATGTTTTATTAAAGTATCTTATAATTACATATGTTGATCGACACGTGTCAACTTTTTAGAGCAACGACGTGTCAAGCTTAGAAGCTAGTGCATGTCGATCTTATATGTATAGGAACTAGAAAATTGTTGGCTTTATAGATATGTATATGAAATATTGTTTTTGATATGATCAAACAGTAGGATGATATTTAATATTTAATATACAAATAGTTGTACATTTGTATGATTATAAACAAGTATAAATAACCATTTGGAAGTAAAAGAATAATTCTGTCTAATAATTTCAAATGGTATAAAAAGAAAAATTATAGACAACAAACAAATGAATACATTCATTCAGTTATAGACTAATAAAAATTAACTATCAACTAATATAGTTAAAATAAATGTTTAAGTTATTCCTAAACGAGTTGGCTGATCAACTCGATTACACATATATTGATCAAATCTCGACATGGAATGAAAGTAGATTAGTAGATCAATGCATCAGTACGTTGAAAATTATAATCTAAATTCAGTTATTTTCTTATATCGAGTTTCAAGTCATATTAAAAGTTATCATCTTTAAAAAAGTGTTTTTCACTTTTTGAAACCTATAATAAAAAAGGAAAATTACTAAACATACTAATTTAATAAATAAAATACTATATTAAAAATTATCTTACGTGAATAATTGATTAATAAATTTAAAAAAAAATAACACATTCAACTTTACTCTGAAAACGATTTAATAAAAAATTAGTAAATTCAAGATATGTTGGGCATTTTTATTTGAAAAATAGATAAAAAAAAATATGCCAAGTCGTATCCTATTCCTATATGGACACAAAATATTTATCATTTCCATCTGACTCGTGAAGCTTATCTTCAGAATCATAATCATAACCCTAGATAAAATCCCACACCCCATCATCACACATTCACATGTGACTACAAATACAATCCCCTAAATACAATCCCCTCTTTCTTCGAATCTCGCCGACCTAGTATCCCCCTTTCTTATTCCCCAAGCAAATAATACTAGTACTACTCTTTCTTCTTTCAACCAATTCACACACCCTAATTTATTACATACATATATATATATATATATATATCTTTCTCTTATGAACAACAAAGTCATCGTTTTTATAACGTCGCCGTCTCTTCCAAAATTGACCCAAAATTCACCCATTTTTTCTATTTCAGAGACGGCGACTTCATATATCAACCGATCTGTCAATCAATTGATTGATCTATGTTCATCAATACCTATCTTAATTTCCGAATTTGCTTCAGACTATATAATTAGGGATTTTGTTTAAATTTGGGTAAGTTTATTTAATCTCTTGTTTTTTAGGGTTTTTGATATTTACCCGATGTTTACTACCAGATCGTTTGGGTATAGGGTTTTTATGCATATTTAAAAGAATTTTACTTGGTTTATTGCTTTATGAGTTTCATCAGGTCAAAGCCCCATTTTTTAGGGTTTCTATGCAGTTTCTGATGTGTGTGCACATGTTTGAGATTTTTTGGAACTTATGATGTTGATTTTGTCTAAATTTTTTCAATTCATAAAAAAATATTGTTTTAATTTTTCCAAGGATCTATGTGTGTGTGTGTGTGTGTGTGTGTGTGTGTGGATTGTTTGGATATATGTATGGTTTCCTTGGGGATATATTGTGTATGCTTGATTGAGAAGTTATTAAACGTGTAAATTCAGCAGGATTTGATGTATTAAACATAACTGGTAATTAATACAGAGACTTTCATGAGATCGTATAGTATGAGTGTGCAGAAAAGCAATATTTCTGGTAGAGTTTATATGGATATGCATTATGTGATTATGTGAAGCGATATTACTGGCAAGCGAAAATATAAGAACTTTGTGAGATGCTATTAGGTTGGGATGATGCAACTATCACTAAAGTATACTCATGTGTCGGGATCAAAAAGTTCGCTTTTGATTTTAGGGATTTAAAGATTTTAGTTTTGTAACCTAAATCTCTTTATATGGCCATTCGTAGTTATCTATGAAATGAAATCTACTCTTGTTGATTTAAGATAAAATACTGAAAAGGCTGCTCAAACTTTTTGATTATAATCACTATTTACGGTGGGTTGTCAAGGGTGTATGAAGTAGAGTCATCATGGAACAGAAAATTCATGTTAATGCCTGTGAATTATATTATTTGTTCTGTATTCTGATGATATATTTGTGTTTTAGTATAGTATTGAATAGAGGTGTAATTACTATATGATAGTATTTGAAATTCGCCGACTTCAAGCGATGACAGGGAGATGGTCGCATCATAAGGAAGTGAAGCCAATATTACAATATGGTATGCTCTTATAATTGCAGTTTATTTTGAAAATAATTATTTTTAAAACATCTAAAAAAGTCGATATCAATCTTTTTGATGTTACTTGTTACCTACCCCTTTGTTCTTTTATTTTATTTTTCTGGTTTGCAAGTTTGTTAATTTGTTCACATTGTCTTTTTTGGTGAACTCTTTTGCAGGACATGCAGTTTCTTCAGGCACCAGTTTTAATAAACTGTACATTACACCAAGTAGTTAACTTTTAGGCTGTTTAGTGTATATAAGATTAACTGTGTAGATAAAATGTCATCAAAGGTAGTGAAGGTGTCGGCAAATGGTCGTAGAAGAGTAATCATTGATTCAAAGAGGAAAATAGTGACCCGATGCAAGGCTCAATTAGTTGGTGCTAATAACAAAACTGTGAGTGTGAGATCACCATTAAACAAGCTTGGAAAGAGAAAACGTGCAAATGAATGCAAAAACAAATGTTGCTCATGCGCGAGAAAAACTTCACTGAAAAACTATTCAAATTTTATGAAGAGTGGGTTGCCAAGACGTTTGCTGTTTTCTCAAGATGGTCAATGGGTTGACTTTGCACAAGAAATCATTGACTTAGTCACAGAGGACTTCCGGTCAAAAAGGATGGCAATTGAAGTGAAGTGTAATGGGTGTCATTTCATTCTATACATTTTGTATATGATTCAGGTAGATTTGAAAACGGGTTCACAGAAGCCAATTGCTTGGATTGATGACGCAGGTAATTGTGTTTTCCCTGAGTTAGTTTCCAGCTGTCATGGGAATCATGAAGATGATCTTGGCGAGTCTTCTGTGACCCCTGAAATTAATTTGCATTTGGAAATCGAGCTGAACGGCTTAAATAATAACCTAGATGAGGAATGTGTGGGAGAGTCAAATGTTAAACGGGTCAGAGTTGACCAAGAAGGTAAAAAGAACAAATTGGATAGCAACCCCATTGACGAAAATGAAAAGAGTGATGAGCTTGCATCCCCAAATTTTGGAACTACTTCTGGAGCTGTTGATGTAGAAACCACTAGAAACATGTTCATTGTGGCTTTAGGCCATGATTTGAAAGTTGACTTTCTTGATGTCAGGAAATGCTCTAGCAGCTTTATGGAAGCACGGCTTGAACTCTTTCAAAAGCAGGTTGAAATTACTCAAAAACTTCGCGGAAAGGCTAATGTCCAATATGCTTGGTTTGCGGCTGCTGGTGGTGTACCCTCTGGATTTATGTTTTATGGGGATAATGGGCCAAAGCTAGGGAAATACGGTTATGGAGTTCACCTTGCAGCAGTTCAATCTGCATGTAGCAGGTTTGAAAATGTTCTTTTTTCACATCTATTTTGTTGGTGACGTATAGAGGTGGCAAAATTGGTGGTATTGGACTTTTGGTAACTGGTATGAATAGGATTACTATTTTGCCAGTCCAGGACAGACTGGCCGGCATTTTCTCGTTTCAGTGATTGCATTCTTGTAAAAGTATAATTTTGCCATCGCTAAAACATGTCTCTGTGAAGAATCTATTTTTTTTTTTCTAATAACACGATTTAGTATGATGCAACCATTTGAAGACACGGGATTATATAATTTTTGACCAATTAACCCTTTTGCTTTTTAGCTACTTGGTTTATACCTTACCTGCTTTACCCTTATTCATACAAATATAGCCTGGTATGACCCTTTTTCCATATAAATGGGTTGAAATAGTTACCTCCTGTTATGTGCTTTCTGGAATGATAACATTTTTTCTTCTGCATTTGCTACAGTGCTACGGTTTGTGATATTGACGAAAAAGGACTGCGGCATATGATGTTATGCCGTGTGATCTTGGGGAATACAGAACTTGTTCATCCGGGGTCCAAACAGTTCTATCCAAGCAATCAGTGCTTTGATAGTGGAGTTGATGACTTGAAAAATCCAAGTCATTATGTAATTTGGAACATGAATATGAATACACACATCTTCCCTGAATGTGTTGTAAGTTTCAAGATTTCTTCGGTTATCGAAGGTAATAATTCTTACTTCTCCAATTGTACATCTAATCAGATATTAGGTTTAATATTATTTGTATCAGCGGTTGAGTTTTTCAATTATCATACTTGGGGCTTTTTTGGATTTGCTTTTGGAATGAAGTCACATTAATCTCTTATTAATGTCTGGATACATAAAATCTATTTCTGATTCTCTAATTATTTTAATCTAGACTAGATTTCTTACAAGTGCAAAAATTCTGAATATCGTATGGATTAACTAAATATCTTACCTTAATTTAAGACTTTTACGAGCATCTTTCTATTAAACTAAAATGTTTGTTTTGGTACTTTATTAGCTTTTTTTAATTTATTATTAAATAATCTGAGTTTGCAAATCGTCTAAACTTTTGATTGTCCTATTTTTAAGTTTTGAAGAGCAAACTCAGTTCCAAAGACTGTTCTATACGCGTTCTATTATGACTGTCTTTTCCGATAATGATTTTGTATATGATAACCCATCTTGCGACAAGGCATACCAAAGACAAGTAAAAGATGCTTCTTGTTGTAGTAATGGACAATTTTTTGGCAAGTGAATGTGTGATTATGTTTTCTTTCTTGCATCTCCACAAGTCGTTCATTATTGCGGATTGTATTGTTTGGGATATTTTTTTGTACATGATGCCTGATTTGCAGCAGGAAGCCATTCACATTGGTTTGAATTCCTCCTTGAAGAAATGGCATGAAATGTGTTGAGAAGTTAGTTCCTTTGAGATTGAGGAACATGCTTTGTTATTTAGATCTTCTTTAGAAGAGATGTCAGTTACCTTAGTATTGTTGTGTCGCAGGCAATGTGGTCGCTGAGGGAAGTAGGTTTGATATGTCAAGAGTCACTACAACTCATGATCCAAGTGGACCCTTGAACCAAGATTCGTCTTCGAATAAAACTGTAAGCTCATTTATGTTATTCTTGATATTTAAAAGCTTCAGTGTAACGTTTATATAAATTTAGAGCTTTTAACTTAATGCTGATACTTTTATATTTCAGGGTAAAAACTGCCCGCAATTGGAAGTTATGAAGCTACCACCTCCAGAAACAGTTCCAAGTGTTGGTTCAAGCACACCTAAGGAACCGAAATCACCGTGGATGCCTTTCTCAATGTTGTTCGAAGCTGTTTCTTCTAAAGTAGCCCCAAATGATATGAAATTACTACATACTTTTTATGAATCTTTTAGGGTAAGTAACCTTTTATAACCTATACCTACTATGTATGCACGAGAAGCGCTCATACATTATAGTGGTTTTTTAGGCAAAGAAAATGCTCCGGGAAGACTTTATTAGGAAGTTGAGATCCGTTGTTGGGGATCAGTTACTGAGGTCTACAATATCTGTTCTCCAGAACAAGGTTTGATTCAATTGGCTTTTTGATCATTTCGTGTCTTGTCAGATGTATTAGAGGTGACAAAATATGCAGGTTCTGTAATGGTCCAAAATGGGTGGTTTTTGGTACTGGCGGATGTACAATGTAATAACACATTTAATGTTGAAACGTAAAAAATTGTTGAAGCGTCTTCTTTTAGTAACAATGTTATAATTTTGGATAAAACGATTTAGGAGGTATAATTTTTTAAAATCATGCTTGACAATTATCGTCTGATTTTTCACGTTCTTTTAGTATCACTAAACTTCTTATTTTACTCGCATGACTTATCAGTGATTGAGCATAACCCCAGTTGGTCCTTTTACAAGTGAATGCATAGATATTTTGCCACTTTGTGGGTTTGAATTTGCAGTTGTGTATTATTTTTGTTTCTTTTTATCATCTCTGCAGAGTATTCATAATTCTGCAAGCATGGCTGAAGTTAAGGAGGTGCAAGAAGGTTGAAAGGTTAAAAAGACTTGAAGCCTTTTCACGTTTCTGTTTTGGCGTTCTATTGCAATTGTTGGATGATGAAAGTGGATTTATGTATTTCTTCTAGTTGTGTTCATGTTTCATAAACTAGCCGTGTGGGTGCTGTCAAATTGTATTGTTTTGTCGTCAAGGCTGAATTCTCCTGGATGTATATGAAAGGATCTCAATCTAGTAAACCAGTGTTTGGTTCTCGATTTGGTGCCTAAAATTAACAACATTGCTGCTGTTCTGAATGTGCTGATTTTTTGGTACGTTTCAGATCATGTTTATAGCCACTTTGGCTATATGATTTTACATGATCCTGTGATAAAGGATCATGATGACGAACATGTGTCCATCAAAGTCTTATGTGCTCTTGTTCCGAACATACTGTTTTTTTGGTACGTTTCTGATCATGTCTATACCGCTTTGGCTATACTCATTCTAGATGATCGTTTGATAAAGGGTCATGATGATGAACATGTCTTTATCATGTGCACTTGTCTATTAAAAGTGGCAGACTTTAGCGGAACTGTCAAAATGGATAATTTGTGGTGTAAATCAAAATGTGGCAAGATAATTTGGGTTGGGTTGGCGACGCCTTCTGCGTCGAAGATGTTTTCAATGGCCCTGACTATCTTGGTGCCTGTCTATCAAAGGTGGTGAAAACGGTCTATTGTAGGATAACATTTCAAAATGGGAGTGCAGGTCAATATGGGTTAGGTTTTTTTTTCCTTTTGGCTTGTTCATATAATTTTATCTACATATTTTTTATCCATTTAATAAGTAGTAGATAAAATGATGTGATTAGAAATTTCACTGATTGATGACCTGGTTTGGAAGTTATACAATATGATTAGAAATTTCATGAACTATAATATCACTTGCAAATAATCGGACAGATATGGATTGACATAATTGAGGAACCAAAAATTATTTTCCTATCGTATATTTGCTTAAGATTCGTGTTGAATTTATTCGAGTGGTGGATTTTAGAACTTTCAATCTTCACCTTGATTCAAGATCTCCTGAACGATGCAGATTCATCGCCTTTTAAAGTGGAAAGAAAGATTGTTTTGATGTGGTGGTAAAACTGGTATTTAGAAGCTTTGGAAATAACGAAACAAGGTGGTGTTTAAACCTAGATGGATAATACTATGCCATTTTGATTGGTTAACTATGCTCTGTGCCAATATAAGATTGTATAAAGCTTGTAACATAGCATTTAATCAAGAACGATATTTTAGATCTCTAAATATCAAAAGAGAGGCTACTCGTTGCTAATGTAAGCATATCGTTATGACGTGCAATATAGGACTTGGTCATCTGATCAACAATCAAAGAATCGTTACTATTATTGTAAGTTAGCTGGTTATCTTAAACTTATGTGTTTGTAAACATCGTTGAAGGGCATCTTAACATCATTTTTTATTACTTAATTTGTAGTAAAATTTTGAATTGTAGGTTGAATGGTTATGAATTGTTATTTCAAACATGAGAGGGGTAAACTTGTTAAAATTTTGGGTCAAACGGTCAACCCGAGACTGTTTCCAAAACGCCCTGTTAATGTTTGGATCAAACTTAGTCACCCGCTGTTTGTCACATGGGCAGGTAACTATCCGGGCCGGGGAATGTTGATAATGGTGTAAGCTTATGATCACAATTTGAACATACATATGATATCATCTTTTGTCACATGTTGCACACTTGAATGCTAATCATTTCTCTTATCACATGGTACATATATACGATTCACATGTGACATGCCGTAGGAGATTCTCTTTAATCACATATTACAAACGTAACAGTTATTCTTTCTATTCACATGGTACATGCATACGATTCAAATAGTGTAAGCTTAAGATCACATAATGCACACATATGTCATCATCTTTTGTCACATGTTGCATACTCGTAGGCTAAATATTCTTTCTTATCACATGGTACATGCATGCATAGTTACATACGACTCACATGTGACATGCCATATGACATTCTCTTTTATCACATATCGCATACACAAAAATTATTCTTTCTGATAACATGTTGCATGTACAAAGTTTGTTGGTAAATGTATGCAGGAAGGATCTGCTAGAAATCAGTTGTTATATTGTCCCACGTAAAGGTGGTTCAATTACTAAAAGAAGATGCAAAAGTAGTGATTGTAATGGGATACGTACAAAACACTACATCTACTTCCTCATCTAGCCAGGGTGATCAATTCCGAAAGGCAACAACTGCTTCCCATCTTGCAATAAGACCAAAATGGTAGTTTATTTTTTTTCATTATAACATCTAATCACAACTATAATTCATTATTATTCACTTAGTGTTTATAATTCGCAATATAGAGTACTATACTGTATATGTTCAATTCTCAGGATTTATACAAAAGGCAAATTACGATAAAGGGCTATGCTCAGTTCTCTCGGTCTTCTCTTTCCGGAAGACGTTTCTAAGCCTAACAACAATCCATCTCCGCTCAGATCTGGTGCAATAATGGGAACCCCGAACTCTATTGTCTATCCTCTCTCGCTTAATATATAACCCATGATGAGCTGCTTCATTGCACCATATCTGAAAGGAGATGAACTGATGTTAGTCTTAGAACTGTCTTCCGAAAAGAGAGAACTGAAAGAATTGAGCATAGCCAGTTCTCTTTTGTTGCCTTTTGTAAAAATCTTGACAATTGGGAATATACACTACTGGATCATAGGAAATAAAACCTGGTAGACGAATAACTAAGAATTGATAAGTATGACAAAAGTAAGATGTTCAAATGAAAAGAATAATAAACGACCATTTTGGCCTTCTTGCTAGATAGGAAAGGAATTGTAACGTTTCAGACTAGCCCACCCTCGCTAGATTAGGAAGTAGGTTTGTGACTTTGCAGGTATCCCGTTACAATCACTCCTTTTGCATCTTCTTTTAGTATTTAAGGCAACATTTCTGGTGGATGATTATAAACAAAAACTTTTGATCTTGTTATCCTCCAGTTTTTGCCACTAGGTATTCGCAATGATTTCCCTGTCATTTTACATGGAACGTATAAAAGTTGAGTTCTAGCTGATCCTTCCTGCATTTCATTGATCAGCCAACTATGCGGATGAGATTCATCCATTCTATTTTTGATATGATAAGTAAAAGGGCTTCTTGACAATCTGTTTATATAACAACATTTTTAAGCCGGTGACTTTAACGAGACATAAACCCATTAATATTCCTCAAATTGCTGATGCAAGAGTCGTAGCAAATCAGTCTTTCCCACATAATCACATATCCAATCACTGCGATTGTTCCTTATAAATCCTCCACAACTTGATTCATCTGATTTCCTAGTGAATTCCCATTTGTGTTGAGTTTCACTCAACTGGATAACTTCAAATACAAGAAACTTGAAGCATAAAGAGAATGTGAAACAATTTTATAGCGAAATAAAGGACTTGAAATTTTACCTTTCCATTATGATCTGAAATAGAACTTCATATGCTATGAACATATAAAGGGCAAGTCCATAAACTCAGTAGGAGCTCGAAGCTCCTGCTAAGACTTTCGTGGTCTTTTGTTTGAGGAAGATTATAGTGGAGCAGAAAGCTTGTAGGCTAATATCAATTCATAATTAAAGTAATTGTTTTTTTTTGTTTTAACGGCAATTAAAGTAACGGGTTTGCTCAAAGTTTGTGCATTAGTACCCGGTTGAAGCACAATGTACCCGACTAGAACACTAGATACTCAGAGGTTAGCCTAGTGTACCTGACGGGTACTATGACGATCAAAGAATTTTTTGTGCGATTTGTTTCCTTTGTTTTTGTCACACCTAGCCAAAATCTAATCAGAGTTAAGTGCGGAAGAACGAGGCGTGACGCGATTAGTCATTTAACTAATTAAGAGCGTACGATTATCAACTAAACATAAATATTAAGATGCCATAAACTGTTTGTTACAAAACATTACGACTTATCAAGTCATAAAAGTAGTAGTGTTATCAAAATACAATCGTTTGGAGATTTCACAAATATAACTAAAACAGTTTATAGTAATACGAATGAAATCTCATGTGTTTTCCAAAAGTGGCATCCTAAATAATGTGGTAGGCGCGGGTCCCAACATGCATGCAAATCTTACTTCGCTGCTAATTCCCTGAAAGACATAGTTAAAATGATCAACAAAATTATTGAGTGAAATTCACAGGTTTAGGTCTCAATTATTAAACCAAGCGTTTAGTAAACGTCTCGCAAATCATATCGTGCCAACCATGGCCAAAAGTACGATGATATACAGTTTAAAATAATAAATAGCTGACGATGATCCCCCGAAGGTTTGCAAGACCTTACGAGTTAAAGTGTCGACACCTAGGCCTGTAACCAAACCACGACTTTTAATGTTTTTGCCTGGGACCATTAAAATATACGCTCCCCGTCTCCACATATAGTCGACAGTTAGCATGACTAACAAAAGTGGGAGGGATGTCATCCCAATAGTGTTATTCGTATATTCGGTGGCTAGCGTCATCTAGCTAATGGTTACAGTTTGTAGTCATGAGGACTTCTATGCACTACAACTAGTTTAACGTAGGTTCGCACAAGGATTCGTTGTCAGTTTTTCAATCATCGCATAAAAATAGTTTGAATGTAAACAGTACATATGTTTTTCACCTAAAATTTAGAAAGCATTAAAAAGCAGTAAAATAGGGGCTGAGAACTCACCTGGTGAGCTGTGTGAGTGCTAGCGTTTAAAATGAATAAGTTTGCCCAAAATTAGCCTCCCAGCGCCCTATACGCATGAGGTCGTTTGTATAAGTAGATAGCTAACCGCTTATCTATGTTTGTATAAGTAGATGGCTACCCGCACATCAATGTTCATAAAAGTAGGTGGCTACCCGCACACCTAGAGTTGTATATGTAGATGGATACCCGCTCATCTATGCTAGTTGCTCACTCAACTAGTAGGTTGATAACGTATTTCATTTTCGAAAAGTGTACGACCCGTTGGTGATAGTTTTGTATGTATACTTGTATTTTTCTCGAAAACATGGTTACTTTGCTATTAAAGTGTACGTTATAGATTTATACTTTCAAAACGTATGTTGTTCGTGAAAACGCGCCTTTCAATTCGTTCAATAGTATTCGTTAACGTTTGTCTAAAACGTGACGTTAAATAAGTCCTTTTACAAATTCCAATTGTACCTTTCGTACATGTTTTACCCTCACAATATCTCGCGTTTTATCTGTGTTTTTCATTAGTTTAATTTACTTTTGGTACTTAATATGCTTTAGATGTGTTTACCATCGTTAGGAACGGATGCGAGAAGGAAACGAATGAAAACGTTGAAGAAAAGATCAAAAACGAAGAAGTATTGTAGTTTCGGCGAGGCTCCACGGTTTTGGCCATAACTCTCTCATACGAACTCCGATTGAGGTGATTCAAATGTCCAAATTTTCGTAACTCAGAGGGCTACAACTTTCAAGAAGGAATCAAATGCTGAAAAACAAGATTTCCCGCCGGAAAATCCAATCTCCCGCCAGAACCCATCCTCCCGCCAGGAAAAAGTGTCTAAAATGGGAAATTTGTCACAAAAACTTATCACGGGAGAATTTCCCGCCGGGAACTCAAATCTCCCGCCGGGAAACGACCAGATGACGGATTTTTGACCTTTTTAACCTAATTTAAACCCAAATTTCACATATCTTTTAGCTATTTTAAAATGCTTAAACGTGTTCTTAGTCAAAATAAGATATTTAAAGGTTTCATTACTCATTTTAAAGTCTCGTTTTGCTTTTCGTTTATAAACCCGCTTTTCGCTCGTTTAATGATTCTTTCACCATTTTAGCCATAAATCCATTTTTAACACTTTGAAACACATCATAATATACGTATCATCAAAATCATATATCTAGGCGCTCATTTTAACACTCATTACGTTCGTTATCATTTTTAAGTGGTTTTAACATTTTTAACCGTTTAAATCTTTCCAACAACCATTTTTAACATATATATAGTTAATTTTAACGTACGAGTGAACATCTAGCATAAAATCATTCAAATCTAAGGAAATAAAGAGATGAAGGTAAAGGTTTCCTTACAATGAGTTCTTGGATGGCAATATAAAAGAAAAGAAAAGAACTTGAACTTGAGCCTAAATCTTCAACCCGAAATCCTTTTATATAATACCCGTTTTTTCTAGCTTTCCGTTAAATAGTTGAAACCTCAAGATTATGAGATTTAAACCATGTAGATGAGCTCAAAAGAGTGTACAATTAATGTAGTAGTAGTGTAAAAAGGGTGGATCATAGTAGTGTTCTTGAAGCTTTCTTGGAAAATGAAGATAATAAAAATGAAGATGATGAATGTCGATGGAAGTGGAGAGAAAAGGGTGAGGTGATGCAGAAAATAAATGGAAGTGTGTGTGTTTTCTAGCTCCCTTTCTCTAGTCTCATACTTAAACAAATATCTAAAGACAACTAGATATTTCAAGCATGGTGTAGAGATTATAAAAACGAAATAGGAATGGAGATACAGTGTTCAAGTGATTAATCAAGGAAAATTGGTGAAGTGGTGGTGGCATGAGGAGGGAGGGCCGGCCAAGCAAGGGAGGGGAGTAGGGCCATGTTTGACTTTTTGAAAATCTTAGTCTTAGGTTTATTTATTTGATATTTAGGTTAATTGGTAATTAGTTAGGTGTAATTTAGATCCTTAGGATTAATTTGGATAATTAAGGATAATTAAATGTGCATTTGAATATTGTAAGTCTTTTAGATAATGTACGTATGTCGCGATTTAATTTGTTTAAATAAATGCGTATTCGTAGCAACCATTGTGTTCAATTTAAATTGTGTATACGTTTATTAAATTACCCGAACACGTTATGCTCTAGCATAATAATGTAGTAAATAACTACTATTTAATTATCAAATAGTTTTACGTTATTTATGAAAGTCATATCACCAATGCTCGTGTTTGTCGGAATTCATCCGATTTAGTCGCGTAATTCTCAATAGTGTGCACCAAAATATGCAACGTGGGCGAGTGCTAGACTTATCTCAGTTTAAATCAAATTGATTTCAATTAAGAGGGAATTAGCATAAGAATGCAAGTTAATTGTGTACGGAAATATACCGGTTTTCGAGGGTTGTCACAGTTTTGTTTATCCTATAAATTTTAACCCCCTACTCTTGTAAACCCTGGCTAGGTGGTGGACTACAAAAATAATAGTAAATACCCTCTAGTTTGGTCCCGTGGACTAAACTGATCTCCAAGTTGGAGTTGGGCATAACCACTTTAATCCATGTGTTCGTATTGTTCGTTTATCTTGTTTGCTTAATTTATTTTATATGTTTATTGTTTGTGGGTGTAACGTGATTACATGCTGTGTTGTTTGGGTTGGTTAATTACTTACAACATGTATTAGAGTGATCAACTAATCGTTGTTGGTTGTTCGTTTCCGCATACAATTCCTAACAACTGGTATAAGAGCTTCAAGGTTTTGAAGATTCGGGAACAATAACGGATGTAAGCATGATCAACATTAGGTTTTGATGGTTAGGGTTTCTATTTCTGGAAGATAGAGATTTGGGATAGATCTTCCAGAAGAAGTGACCATCAGGGAATAATTGTAATGACACGGTTATAGGATTTGTTTGCAACAGGTAAACATGGTTCGGCTCAGTGTTTGGTCGCGGTAGGACGAATTCGTTAATTAGAGTCAATGGTGATTTAGTTGCGTTTGAGAGTTTTGGAATCCTAGGTTTTGGATTCGGGTTCATCATTCTTTGCGATCCCGTGCAAAGAAGGGATGAATGTTATTGGATTTCTTCTCTTGCGAGATACTGATGAGAGGAGTTTGATGTTACGAGTGTAGGATGTGAGTCTCAGAACTTCTTGATACGACTGTATTCTCAAAGATGTGAGGTTTGTTATTGATCTCTTTAGACAGAACAGAGAGATAAGAAGTGGGCTCACCCACTACAATGAAAGATACCCACGGGCCATGGGGTAACAGAGACTTCCTGGTTTTACTTTACCTTGACCACCTAAGCATCTCCACAGATGCTTTTCAATACCCTGGCAACGTGGAATATATACCCCGAGCAAACCCTCTCCATTTATCTATCTAGTACTACTATTTATAACAAAAGTCAGAAAGCATTAGAAAAAATAACAAGCGAGTAACTGTATTGGAATCATCTACTATCGAATAAAACCCACAAGCAAACTCTTAAAATCTGAATTTATTTATGTACTCAAAAACCCTATAAGAAACCAACGGATTGTAGAAAGAAAAAAACAATAACAAGACAAAAAGAGATACTATAATTACATAAATAAACAAGTGGAAAAAAATGATCGATGTTTGCAAACTCCATAAAAATGAATAAAAACACTCCCTCGATGAGGGATGACAACTGACATCCGATTCAATACATGGATATCCATCCATCTGATTCATTAGTGGTGGTGAATATGGATGGTATAAATTGATATGTAATAGATATGAATATGTATGTTTATGATTATTTGATCAAATTCGGATAAAATATAAATTTACTTGTGCTATATATTTGTGTAAAGTTAATAAATTGTTAAAAATTCTAATTATTTTATATGATTACAAAGTTCTTTTATATTAAGTTCCTATAAAATATTTTTATATTTTCTTTTTATTTTTCGGTGGATATCTGTTAATTCGTTCCATCGTATGGATATAGACGTAAATAAAAAAATATAAATAGATGTGAATGTGAATATAGTTTCATCTTATTCATATTCGATTCGTTGTCATCTATACATGTGATTATATAGTACAATAATTATAATAAAAGTCAACAAGCGTTAGAAAAAAGAAGTGAGAAATTGCATCGGAATCATCTAGGATCGAATAAAACACATAATCAAACCCTTGATATAAATCACATAGACCGTGGTGCGTCAAGGTGCAATTTCAATTAATCTAAAGTAAAAACATTTGTGCTGCCATTGACATTTGTTCCTTGTTCCTGTTTATAAACATCAATATACCACTAGATATACATCATTTTTTCAGTTAGCACACTGGTTTTGGAAATTCAAAAATGAACTTGTGCTAAATTCGTAAAAAAGGCCTTATATATGGAAAGGTTTAGTAAAATAGTTTGCCAATTCGATGGTATTTGTAATAAAACTCCAAATTTGAATGATATAAAAAAATAAAAATAAAATAAACTCTTATGTATTTATCCCTTTCATAATTAAATCACGGTTTTATTTTATCTTTTATCGGTTTTTCGTTTAGGAATAAGTGAATAACCCCCTATTTGTACAGAAGAAACATCAAAAAGAAAACAAATAATCATTGAACACAACAAAAAATAAATAAAAAATAGTACATATAACAAACAAAATCCTAAAGGGAAACCTGCCTCTTGCAATCTTGATTAACAATTCCCCAACTACTTACATTAACAGCAATGGAACAGTTCATAGTCAATGTAACATGTCTCTTAATAATATTCAATATTTTAACCCTACCATTAATCTTCGTATAACTATTAACTGCCAAAATCCCCGTTCCCAAATCATTCATAAACATTTGGTTCCCGGCTATCTCGGCCACCACCACATCGAACGTTACATTCAATCTAATCGTCCTGCGAGCCTTAGCAACTCCAGAAGGAACATTGGCGACTCCAATTAACAAATCATGGTACATAAGACTTGAATTTGACTTATCATATTTGAATGCGGCCACGTTTGTGTTTTTAAGAGAAACGTCTGCCACCACGGTTAGATTAGCGATCAGTTGACTTGTTGAGTTGACTCGGTCAAGTCCTGTTATCGTGACTGAGTTCATTTTGATTTTAGGGTTTTTGACATGAAGAACTGTGAATCCTAGAATTAACATTATGACCGCGATGATGAGGATCACGGCTGTGATGATGCCACAAATGATGGTGCATTTTCGGAAGCCTTTGCGTTGTTTTCGTAATTCGATGGATAACGCTTCATCGAAGTGGATTGTGGTTGATGAAGTTAGAGGTTTTTCTTGATTGTCTTCTGGCATGAAATTATTGTTTAATTGGAGCACGATTAGTTGATTAATGGTGTGGAGGTGATGATGGGGTGAGAGTTAATTGATTATATGTATTGGCTAATTAGTAGTGACTTTTGACCGTTGACTTGGAATTTGGATGATGCCAAAAGGAAGAATTTTGTTCTTTGGTTTAACGTATTGTTCTTGTTTAATTGTACTAAAGATAATGTTTGAATTGGTCGTATTCAACAAATTGCATTCAGTTATTATATTTAGCAGAATCATATAAAACTCGGTTTTAACGGTTAATATGAACTTGTCAATATTAGTTTATGGGCAATATTTATAAACTCATAAGCCGATGTTATAGGTTTTTCAAGTTTAACAAATTGAGAAAATAAGTTTTGCCAAATATCCCTTAGTTATCCATAAGATTGAAAAAAAATGAGACTTGCAATCTATACATTGATCATTGATGATGACTAATAAAAATTTGAAAAGGTTTTCTGTTGGGCCATCAAGCCCAAATCTAAAGGTGGGGTTGGCTTAGGGCTGAGTATAACACTTTTCATACAACTAAACTAGCGTCTATGAGTGAATTGCATCTTAAAGGGTGCATATATTGTACTGCAGATGCTCTTAGGAGATGAAATAGACATTCAGTTGTTACATATTAAATTTAACACTTATTAATAAACATGATATTTTACATCTTACACAAATGCCATGCATAGATTGATACATAGAATTTATTGCTAAATCAGAGAACTCATGAATATTCCAACAGATAGCGCTTATTCGCTTAACCATATATATATATACCGTGATCAATTAAGATCCTAACTTCATCATATGACAGTTTGTTGAGTTTTGGTAGGTGCCAACAATATTACCATTCTTTTTGTATCAGCCTCAGTTGGTTGTTTAACATCCGTACCTAATCCGATTAACTCAAGAAACTTAATTATCTCCCACGCTAAGTCGAATTGCCACCATTCTAACCCATGTCTGGCCGAGTTTGGAAAAGCATGGCGATTGATATGCCATACACCTGTTTGATCAATCACATTTCATCTATATATTGCATCATGTCAACTTATGACTGCAAGCAATATTTGATTTGCCCACTTTTCTTTTTCTTTTTAATATACAGTTTAATTAGAAAATATGTCATTTTTATCAATAGCGTACAAGATGCAAGTTTTCATAATTAAGTAGGATAATATAAAACGTAGATAGATAAGTAACTTCTATCTAAACTTTAAAGTGTGGACAAAACCAGAGTGTCAAAATTGGCTATAATAGAATTGGATTAACATTCTCTCAAGTTAAAAAGTAATGCGAAGGACCAACAATAAGAATTCAAATATTATTTTCAAAACCAACATGATGTATCATGTTTCTTTGTAACTTTAGAGGATCTTAAACCTTATATGTTGTGGAAATTTGAAGAACTTTTAAAATTAGTTGTGATAATAAAACTTTTGTATAAGCATTTATAAGTGACAGACAAAAGTGAAAGATAGTGCAGTTAACCAAATCCGTGTATAAACTAAAACAAATGAGAAATACTATGTATGCATTTTCCAAATCTGTGTACAAAAAAGTTGTGTGTAATCACATATTTGTTACAGCGTCCGCCCATTGATGCAGGGGTTTCATGGAATACAAACCAGTTATTGGTGGAGTTATCAAGAGTGTACGCCTGGCTGGACATTTATGGGGCAACAGGTGACATTTACTTAAAAAAGAACAGATTTGAGTTATATCATCCTTAAAGTATCATATAGGTTTGGTTAAAATAGAAGAGCCAAATGGATCTAGTGGGTCAATAGTAATCAAAACTATAGTTAAATGATTACAACCTCTCAAATCACTGTATTATATAAAAACATCAAATCAATATTTCTAAAATCTATGATAACTATTAAATAATTCAATACTGAGTTAAAAAATTAAATCAGTAGAAAGAAACAAATATTTGTTGGTTGATTACCTGATCCGTAGAAAAAATTAACAGACCCACTTTGATCTCTTACCAAACCCTCTTGTCTTGCCACCTTTATTTAATTTTGTTCGTTACTTAATGATGATCGATCTTTCCTGATCTTTGCAACAAAATTTGCAGAATCTCCAACAGCTTGAAGTCTTATGATACATGCTTCAAATTTGCAATAATAACGAAAACATTACAATAAAATTTAACAATTCAAACCTCTAGATATTAATTAAGCAAACCCTAAAAATATGACTTTTTCTGAACGTACTCAAAAACCCTAAGAGAAGCCAACGTGCAAAACAATGAAAAAAACGATAAGACAGAAAAAATCTCACAACGAAAATTGGGAATATGCAGTAAAGCAACAAAGTGTGCACTTTATACTTCAACCAATAAAGAAAACTTTTGTGCATTTTCAAGGTCTACACTTATAATGGAACAGACTGAATAATATTTATTACAACAAAAGTCAGCAAACATTAGAAAAAACAAGAAGCGAGTAATTGTATCTGAATCATCTAGGATTGAATTAAAAACATAAAATTAAGCAAATCCTACAAATCCGACTTTTTTGTGAACTCAAAAACCCTAGAAGAAACCAACAAAAAACAAAGAATAAAGTCGAAAAATGAAAATTTGGGAACGACGGTAAAAAAAAAACAACAGTGGAAAACAATATCAAAATTGAGATCGACTCATTGTCTGATTCACGATGCTGCTATTGAACTGTGTATATATAAGAAAATTTTCCAACGGATAATTTTCAAAATTGCCCGCCATGGCGCCAAGTTGAAAATAAAAATTTAGGGCTCTTGACTGGTAGCCAACTATTGGGCCAAATATAGTCCATTGAATAGTGACCCAGTTAGTGGTAAATGGGCTGATTCATTCTAAAACAATTTCTACTTCTCTACTGCATTGTAACTTGTAAGAGTGTTTTAATTTATTTTCTTCCTTAATTTCTAAAATTTCACGATCGGAAATAATATTTTTTTACCACTTTGATAAATTAAAATAAAATCTTTTTTTTTGAGATTTGATTGGAGTTCTTACAAATAATCATTCATCTATTTTTCATAAATTTATTACAATTGAAACATAATCGACACATAATTAACAATTTAACGATTTAAAATAATATAATGACGCACTCTGCGTATCAATATACACAAATTTGAATCAACTTCAAAACTATCCGAATACATCATAATCCAAAGCAAGACTTTGAAATCATTTGAATCAAAGATATACTTTTTCGTTTTTTGAAATACTTTACCATATTACATGAGTACATTGCTAGAAACCAAACGGATGCCAAGCTTCTGAAGTAACGAGGTTGCGGGTTCTCGTACAGCTACGGGCATAAGCTGTTAACAGAGTTGACACAGACTAAAACTAAGGCTTTACACCCCCAAACTTTTAAGGCCTTGATATTATGGCATGTGTTATAGATATTGATTAAAAAATATTTCCTTTGTTTTTTGACGTTTTACAGCCTCGATACTATGGTAAGAGTTTAAGCTGTAAGATACTGGAAAAGAAGATATCTTTATCAATAATATAAAAATTCCTCACCGGTCTTACTCAAGCAACAAATACAAAAAGTTTAATGCTAAAACTTTTTCCACAATGCAGACTCTATTCTGCTAGTTCAAAGAATCAAATAGCTCACTTGACTTAATTCTAATCACAAGTAGTGTAACATTCCGCATTACCATGACCACAATATTGTCCGTTTTGCCCAAAGGCGCACGACTTTTTCTTGGCGACCACACGAGGACTTCCCTGGAGGTCACCCATCCTAGTAATACTCTCGCTCGAGCACGCTTAACTACAGAGTTCTCACGGGATCTGCTATGCTTGTGGTCACAAAACGCGTTGTGTCTAGTAAGGATGAGGTTTACCTTATAAGTCCAAGATCTCTCATGTGCACAGCCGATGTGAAATTTGCCTAAGGTGTTACAAGTAGAGACTATGTTCACGCACATGGAGTTGTGTAAAACACAAAGTTGTTAGTGATGAAACCACGCGGCAAGGACAAGTTCTAATCACAAATAGACTTGCCAAGTTCTAATCACAAATAGAGATTGTGTTCACGAACATTTTCACAAATTAAAGCTCTCTAAATGGAACACGTGATGATAACCGACAATATTAACCGTGTGCTTTTATTCCCCCGAGAAAAATATGTAGAAGACAATGTCCGGACTAACTCAACAGTTTCTATTGTCATGTTTTGTTTTCGTCTAGATTGCTTGTTGATTCTTAAGTTATAGTTGGCAGCGAAATAATTATTGTAATCAGCAGCTTCCGTCTCATATGTCTTCAAATTTGGATTTTGTTCAGTCATCTCAAACATAATTACATCAACATGGAGAAGACCATTATGAATTTTGAACACCTTAGGGTGACGGATTATTAGTTATATAAGATCATTCGCAATGGTAAAATGAATCTCTCAATCCCATCTGATACATTAACGTCACATCAACTTTCTACTAACATTTCATTTCAACCCCGTTTTCACTCGGATAGAACCCCTTTCAACCTCATTTTTTTTAACTTTCTAATTATTTTTAACACAAATTAAGAAACAAATAAAACCACATTTTACTAAAAATTAAATACTACCTACATAAAAAAGAATCTGGCATTAATGCCATTTTTGGTTTGTTTGATGCCAACCCGAGCTTCCCTCATTAGAATCCGCTGACCCCACTTAACTCCATGACTAACCCCTTTCCCAACCCAATGCCATCGCTAATGCTCTAAGTCATCTCTTTGGACCAATAACAAAAGCATGGAAGTCACTAAGTGATAATTTGGCTAAGGTCCACAATTGCAAATTATTCGTGTTATGTTTGTCTACCGGCTACACTTTTACATGTTTTGATTTTGTTGGGGACATTTTCTGGGTCATCTTGGTTTCACTAATGTGAAATCCTGGTCAATAAAGTTATAACTGCTGCGATTAGAGAACATAATACTTCCAATTTTTGCAATCTGAATTCAAGATAGTTTTTTCTGGTAACACAAAAGTCCTTCCGTGACAAAAGACGAGTGAAAACTTGTATAAGTGGTGTTAAGTTTACTGTAGGGCTAGGCGGCGCCCGTTCCAGTTGATGGGTCCCACCCAGGAGGTTTGATGTTCGGCCAATCACCTCGGCATCCCAAGCGTATGTAAAGACCCTTCTTACCTTCAATAGATTCCCATTTGTTCTAATTAGAACTGAAGACTCGTCTGAAATATTAATTAAATTATACAAAATAAGCAAAAGTATGTACCTGGAAGCTTTTTATTGGACAAGATTAACTTTTTAAGGGCACTCAGTGTAGCCTGTGCTACACTCTTTGAGTAGTCGGGATCCCAACTACCACCTAGCTTGACCACCACATCAGCATTGGTGAAACCCTGACTACGACTTTGCATGTTTATCCTTGCTTCCTCTTTTGCTGCTGCTTCATCTAGAACAAATCAAAGAAGTATGCTCTTCAGAAATTGAAGATATAGATGGAAAAATGGACCGGTCAGGAAATTAGTGGTGAATCAAAACGGTTTCAAGGTAATACAATAAATTTTGCGTGTTTTGGAAAGGCTCAGATCGAGATCGAGTTGAACTGTTTGTTTAACTGTACTATTTTTTGTCCGCAATTCTTGAAAAGAAAAATTAGTGTACCAAATATGATTAACATAATATATTATTTCAATTATTAGCTGATTTTAAGATCACAATGACTTAGGAGGTTTTATGTATTCTTGATAATTTAATAAAGACCTTGTAGGGACTAATCGGCCAAGTCGGTGACTAATCGGGGACTAAACGGATTAGACTTTTTTTTACATTTAAAAAATAAATTTCAATATTATGTGTAAATATAGAAGAGAACCATAAACATAAACATAAACATAAACATAAAAATAACCCCTATTTTTAACCGTTTGGAACCAAGTATGGTATCTCAGAAGGAAAATAGCTGCCCAACAGTTTTCGAATGTCTTCCAAAACCCTAATTCTAATTCATATTAAAATGTTGACCAACTTGACCGAATAAATCCGACTTTGACCCGTTGATCGATGTTGACTAGCGTTGACTGACTTTTTAGCCCGATTTAATCCTAGTCGAGTCGGACTAGTCCCAAACCCCAACTAATCAGCAACTAGTCGGCCAACTTGGCCGACTTTTACAACACTGATCTAATCTTAAGAATACAATTACTTAGGAGGCTTTATGTGTTGACAATAAACACCGGGATATAGTCAACCCATGTGACTCATTCACTCTTTAGCTAAACTTATAATGTTACACTTTTGACCTATTAGAGATAAGCACAACTTGAATTGATCAATTCATAAATGGGTCAAAATTGCCACCTTTAGTTGCAGGTTGGAGTGTAAGCCAAATTACTTAACTCATCAAAGCTCGATTCAATCCAGGCTTAGAAGAGCTCAAGCCGAGCTTGAACATACTTTGAAGCTTGTTTAATAAACGAGCACGAGCTTGAATAGGCTTGCAAGCCTATCATTAATATATATTAATAATTAATAATGTCATATATAATAATATAATATAACATAAATAAAAATTATTATATGTAGGGTATTTGAAATCATGATAATAAGTATTATTATATTATTTATCTAGTTAAAGTTGCATAAGAATAATAATTATATATTATAAATAATAATATTATCTAGTTAAAAAAATATATTATTTATCTAGTAAAAGTTACATAAGAATAAGAATTATATATTATAACTAATAAAATGAACAACATATGTAATAAATGAGTCGAGCCCTATTAGAGCTCAAGCTTGTAAAATGACTCACATGCCGAGCTCAAGCTCAAGCTTTACATATTAGGCTCGAAACGAGCCGAGCTCGAGCTCTCTGAACTGAATTTAAACAACAGTCTTGTTCTAACAATTGAAGGTGGAATCTGGAAAGGAAAAAAAAAAAAAAAAAGATAAGTCAAAGGCATCACCTTTAGCTTCAGATTGTGACAGCCAGACTGTAAAGCCTGAGTAAAGATGCCGCCATCGATCACCCCTTGCAGCAGCCCCATGTTGTCCGCCTATTGTGGCAATAATCGAACGTATATGACTGCAATGGTAAATGATATATTCTGTTACATCTTAAGACTTCCATTAAGCAGAACAAGAAAAGAGGTGTTTCATGGAGAATTCCATACCTACTTACGCTTTCCAATATGGCACCTTCTGCTTCTGCTATAGCATTTGACCCTTCTGTTATTACCACTAAAATTTATTACTTGTTAATACACAGAAATATTATTTTGTTCATAAGCCCATCGGTTCGAGTCCCATACAATTTTTTATACGTAACTCACAAGTTTTATTTATTTAGAGAATCATGCTATAGGACGAATCCCAAATCTTGAAAATGGGTTCTCGTTACAATGGGAAGTAAATTCAGGGAAATCACTTACATAAATCAACTGTTTGCTTAGTAAAACTCTCAAGTAGCTCTTTTGTGTCGAGTGGTGTATACCTGATAAGTACAAAGAAAAGGCAAAAACGTAATTTTACACAATTAATACCGAGAAAGAAAATGCTAGCAAGTCTCACGATACATTCTACAAAGGCAAGTGTTGCAATTTTCATTAGAATGAACATACCCAAGGCCAACTGCCAGCTCTCGAGATACTTTATAGTTAATTTCAGAGGATTCTCCCACTAAATAAACAGACACTCCTTTCAAAAGTTGTGCAACTCCAATGCTAAGTGATTCCCAAGTTTCCATGATATCAGGCCATTTCACCTCCGGATCTTGCTTCTTCAAATTAAGAACCAATTGATCGTCGTCTAACAACCTAGACATTAAGAACTCTGTTGTTAATCATGATACTTAATTCAGAAATTAGTTCCTAATAAAAACATTCATTCAAGAAACACACCATATTGTTTCAGCTGGTTTTATCTTATCATACAAGCTGATTTCCATTGCAGTTCTAAACGAACCATCATGTTTTGTTTTAATCGTTAAGAAACTTTCATCAGCATCAACAAGCACATCTTTTGAGCTTTGAATGCTTTCATCTCCAATAAACAATCTCAATTCTACCTCATCTGAACCATCAGAAAACTGTCAAGTGAATCAGAAATAGACCAACGACCCAAATGTATTAAGTTACATATATATACATATTCCCAGTGCATATATGCTGAATATGCATATCTACGATTTTCAACTTATATGGAAACCTGCATCCACGCATCTATGCATAATTGAGATATAAAAAGGTCAAAATTGTAATTTGTCTACTTATATACATCACCTCAAAATAATTTGAGTATGCTTACCTTTCCTATATAAAAGAGTGTTTACATGATCCTTACCCGTGCTTAAGTTCTAGTTATCCTGTATCATTATGACACATATTTGTAACAAATGATAAGATGAAATTTTAAAATTTTATAATTTTATATAAAGTCTGTATTCTGCTATCCTCAACATTTCCAGAATGGAGAGCTTGTTAGATTAACTGACTGTAGGTAGTAAGTCTTCTATAAGTTAATGGCGGAAAACTTCTTTGTAGATATTAAACAAGTCTGGAAGTTGGTCCTTTTAAATAGCGTAAACTGCAAAGAGGACTGTATCTAGTTATTCTTGTGGAACAAATATGTGTCTTTTTCTAATCCAATAGCGTGTGTGTGTGTGATAAAAGTCTAATTGTTTACATTAAAAGCTAAACACTGGTAAGTACCGTTATAGATAATTTAATTGGGAGTAAATTACCTCGTAACTGGTGGTGCTTGTTGACACAGAGGATGAACTGTTGCAGATGAAAGTGTTCGGGTTTTTTGAAGGACGTAGGAGATTGAGTGAATTTGAACGGTGAATTGATGAAGATTGAAGTGAGAATTGGATGAAATTAGGTTTTGAAATTGGGAATTTAGGGCTAGTAAAATGAGTGGGATTTAGGGATAGTGGTGATGAGAGAGTGGTGGGTGTTGTCATGTTTGTTAAGGTGGTTGGAAGATAAGGAGCGAACTTTATAAAGTTTTGAGTTGTTTTTGTGCTTTTCCTTAATTATTTTTTTTAACGATTACTAACGAAAATGGTTTGATTTTCATGTGTTATTATTAAAATTAATGAATAAATACAGGCAAAAGAAAATACAATTCTTGTTTTTGAACGCAAGGTATTTAATAAAACGCATTCTTTAATCATAAGTTTTAACAATATAATGAGACTAAGGAGGCTAATGAGCGACACGTAAACAAAATTTCTATTAAAATATATGATTGTGAAAATCATTAGCTACCATAAAATTAAATATATATGATTAATCAATGTTTATATATTTCTTTAATGAAATCTCTTCGGAGTAGTTAAAATCGTAGGGTGAACAATTTCTTTGCGACATCTTAGAAAGAAAACATATACAATTAAATTGAGATGAAGTGAGTACTTTTAATATTATGTTTAACATAAACGCTTAATGGTACTTATTAAACTAAAAGTAGTATGGGTGAACATAAATATCGAATAACTTACTCACAACTGACTAATCAAAATAATTGTCTCAAATTGATCGAATTAAACCAATAAAGGAAGGTTCAATTTTTATTTATAGTCAAAACCAACTTTCTTTTAATCGAATCAACATACTTTTCCAATTTAGTTGTAGTTTTTCAAAGTATAGTTGTTAGACTCTTAAGAGTCGAGTCAAAAATTCTAAAAACGAAGCAACTCCGACTCCGACTCTTAAATGACTTTAACTCTTCCTAGTCAAAAAAGTAGGCGAACTTTAGAGTAAACATTTGTGGTTGTTGTCGGTCGTTGACATCACCATTGACCCTCATATTGTACTACTTCTCTTGAGAACAAAAATCTTACACAATAATTGTCAATTTAAATGATATTTTAAAGACACTGTAAAAAATATAAAAATTGTGATTAAATAACATGTTGGGGGGGGGGGGGGTAATGATGATTAATAAGTCAAGTTTTTCCGATAGTGTCAGACACTCTATTACCACACTTAATCTCATATTCTAACTTTTTAAATGCGCATAATAAATATTGTATTAGTTTATTATAATTTACTAAGATTTATGAAAATTCTAATATAGTTTTTTAAGATTTTTACATTATGTAAACTTTGTAATATTAACTTTGAAAAATTAAGATTTATAAGATACGTTGATTCTTATTGGTGTCTAATTTTATATACGTAGGTGTGTTATGACTCTTATGAGTCGAGTCGAGTCACGAGATGAGTCACAAGTTGAAATTTATGATTTTGAGTCACGAGTCGAGTTGCGAGTTGACAAATATTGTATATATCAGGGATAAATTTTTATCTATGTTGTAAAATTTAAGTATTAAATTGGTATCTTTACAAACTTCAAAATTGTTTTAATAGTTTGAAAGTTCACATTTATATCCAGATACACAGTATAACAATATTTAAAACATTTTTAAGAATTATTTTTCAATAAAGAGTTGTAAATCACCTATATGTACAATAATCTAATTATGAACATTATTTTTTTGTTATTTTGTGTGTCATTTTTTTATTTTTATTTTTTTACTATTCTTTTCAATTTATTTTTCAGTCTCATAACCTATCCCACATATATATATACAATTGGCAGTTGATAAATAATATTTGTTTATTTTACAATTCTATAATAACTTATAGTATATATACAATTGAATATAGATAAGATATATAGATAATTAATTTTATTTGTATTTCTTTATTAATACTACTATTATTATAGTTTATATATTGTTAAAAAATATATTATAGTTTACCTACTATTTATACATATTACAAAACTGATATTATAAATAGTAACATATTTGTCTAGATAGTAATTTTTGTTCTCTCTCTGATTATTTTTAAAGTAATGTTTGGGTTCATACTCTTTAACATTTTTATCTTTTTTTTAATATATTCGTTGTATAATTTTTTGAATATCATAATTTTATTAATTATCAATATAACTAAAGAGTATTAATGAAGGAAATTAATATCATGCTCATGTATTATCTACTTATATTAATTATTGATTAATATAAGTATTAACTAATGAAACCAATTTTATTTATGTGATAAGAATTTTTGTTTGACTAGATTAAGATTAATTAAAAATTATAATTTAATTTGAAATGTATGATTTATGATTTCACTGTGAATAGTAGGAAAAATACCTTAGTTTACTATCTATCTATATATATATAGATATAGACTATAGGAGTATAAAAGAATGTTTCAGAATTGCCACATAGACAAAGATGGCACGTGACAAACTCTAAAAAAAATTAAATTAAAATAATACATTAAATCAAATTAATTAATTTTATCATTTATAATTATATATGGAAACAAAAAGTCGGGCAAATATGTTAGTACTAACATTACTTCAATCGGCTTCTAAGAAAAGGTATATATCTTCCTCTTTTTTTAACAATGTATATGTAGGCTACAAGATCTGAAGTCATATTTAATTCAGGATATCTTTTAATATGATACTAGCATCGAATCCTGCGCATAGCAGCAAGTGAAGATTTCACATGTTGATATTGAGAGATAAATGTTTAATGGTACCTTAATGCAATAATAATTGATACTTCTTTAATTAAAATGATTTTTTATAATATTTTAAATGTTTGTAATTGAAAATTCAATATTGTGATATAAAAGAAGAAAGAAGATATTTAAATGTATTATGTGAAATATAATATTAATTAATTGAATGATTTACATAATTAACTAGTGTCCAAACCCGTGTATACACACGGGTCGTTTAAGCTATTAAAATAAACATAAAATTAAGAAGTAATATTTTTTTTAACACAACAGTTCAAATGTCACAACGTAATATAAATACATATATAAATACAACTTAATTGATAAAATATTTAACGTTGCTTTTATTGATATAAGTACTCTTTTATGTTTGTGGACATATATAAATACATGAAATAGATTTTATAAATTTTGATAACGATATGATATTTCCGTTAAGAGTTATATAATTTTAAAAGTTTGGTATTGTAATTTTGAATAAAGCGAAATAAAAGGACTTAATTGATAAAATATTTGAATTAAATGATAATGTCATCAAATCCTTAATTTTACTCAATTTAACAAAATTAATGAATTTGATTAGCCAATTGAGTTTTAGATGATGTCATCATCCGCTTCTTTTATTATATTTAAAATAAGATAAGATAAGATAAGATAAGTGAAAGGATAAAATGGTAATTTCTGATATTCTTTTTTTAAAGATTACGAAAGAAAGTGTTAAATATTTAATAAGAGTCATAGATTATTTTAATATTATTATTTTAACCGAGTTAACAGTGATTCACCATGAAATTAGGATCACTTTACTTATTTATATTTACCATTACCATATTATTTAAGCTACTTCGCTTGAAACTTCAACCGGAGTTAATGGTATCAAGGAGAAGATAAACACAATATCTCAAAAAGCATGATTATATTATTGGTTTTGTAGATGTGTCTTTTAAGTACTTTTGTTTTATTACTCTTTTATACATGTTTATCTATTATCTATGTTTTTATTAATTTTTACATACTTCACAAGGTAACTTCAATCTTAGTTTCTTCAAAATAAATTTGATGTTTTATTTTTGTGTGAATACCTAAATAAGTTTTATTGTTATATATGTCTTTTATCAAGTTTAGTGCCTTTTTTTATATGAATATGTTCTAATGTTTATTTTTTGTTGTTTTTTCCCCTTTCGTACAACTTCACAATGTTTATTTTGTTTGTGAGTTTAAATCATCCATGTCTAAAAAAACAGGATTCTACCATCCTCACGCTAGAAGTTTATGAGGAAGAATTGAAGTCGATTATTAAAGGTATGAACAAATTATTGTGATATATTATTTAATGATGTATTTTGCATACATGGTTCAATTGCACCAACGAGCAAATAAGAAATCAAATTTCATATTTTATTATTTCGTTAGTTTTGTAAGTTGTTTCAATTTAGTTATGATGTGCATTTATAAAGCAATGATACATTTACATAAATTTTATAAAACGAGTTTCACACAATGAAATGTCACATGCTATCAAACAATTAAATTCATTTGTTGTTCCTCTTGTGATTCTTCCACTTCAGTTCATATTATATATATATGATAAAACCGTATTGATCAGTCATACTCAAACACTAATTAAAAAATAATATTAAAATATTAATTTATCTTAAATTTATTAAAATATGTAAATTTTACTTCAACACTAATTAAAAACTAATATTGAACTATTAAATTTAAATATATTAGAATCTATAAATATAAATACAAATATAAGTTTAAAAATTAGATATAACTATCGTGCATTTTACGAATTTGTAACCATTAAGTATATATTAGAGTAATTTTGAACTTTGAAATACGGGATAAAATTAATCAACCCTAACCGTTTTTCTATTATATATCATCTTAAATTAAATTAAATGTTAATAATCGGCTAGACATGATTAAAACCAATCAGTATTGGAGAGAAATAATCGGAAGCTCCCATCCATCGCGCTTGTTCAGCCCATCGATTAGAAACCCCCAATCTTTATCGAAACCCTAATAACTAGTATCATCCTAACACCAATTCGCTCTGCACGATGAAACTATCATTTGCTGTATCATCATCAAAACCCCCAAAACCCACATTAAAATCATCATCACATGATGAATCATCCTCCGTTCAAAAAGAATTCGTTACAGAATTCGATTCATCCAAACCCCTAACCGATCCCAATTCCAAAACTTATGTCATCGCTCCAAAATCCAACGAATGGAGACCTCACAAAAAAACTAAAAACATTGATCTCCCTGTTAAATCCGACGATCCTAATCTCCAATTTGAAGTCGCTAATTCGACAATCGAGTCAACCGATGACCCGAACATCAGTTACGGTCTCAATCTCCGTACGAAAAAGGGTTCCGATTCAGATCTTGGATCGAAACCGAACGTCGATCGGTTAAAATCTTCTTCTTCGATTGAGAGTTTGATGTTGAATAAGTTCAGGAATGATATTGCTAGCTTACCTGAGGATAATGGAATGGATGAATTTAAAGATGTTTCGGTTGAGGATTTCGCATCTGCGTTGTTGCGAGGCTATGGGTGGGTTGAAGGAAGAGGAATCGGAAAGAATGCGAAGGAGGATGTTAAAGTTGTCGAGTATACGAAAAGAAGTGGAAAAGAAGGGTTGGGGTTTGTTAATGATATGCCAATGCCACCAACTAAAGATAGCAATAACAATAACAAAGTTGCGACAATGGAAGCGAAAACGAGAAAAGAAGCTGTCAGTAATGAGGAAAAAAGAGATAGTAAGGGTGATAGGAATGGTAATGATAGGAGGAGTAATCATAAGGATGTATCAAGTTATGATAAGAAGGGAAGTAAAAGGGGCCGAGAGAGACACGAAGAAACGAGTGCTAGTTCTTTGAAGTCCTGGTTAACTAGTCGAATTAGGGTTAAGATTATTAGTAAAGAGTTAAAAAAAGGGAGATTGTATAAGCAAAAAGGTGAGATTGTGGATGTTGTAGGTCCAACTACTTGTGATATATCAATGGATAAAGATCGGGAGATTTTACAAGGTGTTGAACAAGAGTTTCTTGAGACTGTATTGCCTAGACGTGGTGGTCCTGTTCTTGTTTTGTATGGTAGACATAAGGGTGTTTATGGGACTTTACAGGAGAAGGATATGGATAATGAAACGGCGGTTGTTCGTGATGCAGACACACATGCGTTGCTAAATGTTAAATTTGAGCAAATTGCTGAGTATGTTGGAGATCCTGATGATATTGGATACTGATTGGTGTCATGCTTCAGGTACTTGAGTTGTTTCTGAAAACGATTTGAGATAGTAGAATGTCATGATATTATTATTTTTATGTTAACCTGATTGCTGAAGTCTATTAGTGTTTAAAAGATATAATGGGGTTTTTGTTTATTTTGTTGGTGCTGAATTTTATTCATTTAGCTTATGTGAATGGTTAGATTACTACTGTGATGTTAATCATTAAATAATTGACTCATGCTAGTAACAGGAAATTGAGATTAAGATCTGACTTATGATGAATACTTTATAGCAAAGTTATTTCGTGTAGCCCTAGTTTTTGTATTAGGTCCTATATAGCCATATCATTATCTTATGCAAAATTATCTGTAATCATCAAAAGCTGTCAAGGCAGTGCATTTACCTTGACCCATCTGCCTCTGTATTGTACCAATCTGTATACATGATTCTGCCCTTACTGTTGCAGTTTTTTAGATGCTAAAATCTTTCTGATTGCTTATTAAGTGACCCCTGGACTTACTACCTTAAGCATTCAAGTTCCATAGCCGAACTCAGCCCTTTCTAGCTACAATAGAGCCTAACATCTGCAGCAGCTGGGGACCGATGTAATGTCTATCTAAATTGACCATATACGCGTGAGTTGCCATGTCTCACCATATATACCCTGGTCTATTTAGTTGTGTTTACTACTCCTACAATGGTTATACAGATGACAAAACAAAGTGAATAGCCTTCATTAGCCCCTGTAATGCACTAATCTGTTTTGTATAATTCAGTGTCTGTTACTTTAGTTAACAAGCCACAAATGCTCTTCTGAATAACCGACCAAATAAGTTGATGCATGCGCATTCCTTTTGTTTAATTAACCGACACTGATCTTAACCTACTAGAAATTTTCAGATCAGAGTTTCAGGTATCCAGTTGGTACTTACTATTTTATCTGCAAGGTCTTCGTATACCGAATGTGTGCATACTACAAACTATAAATATGGTTAGGCGACCACGATAGTAAGAGCTGCAATAGTAAACCCACTTCCATAAACCATTAGTGCACCAGTAGCGCATACTTCATAACTCTTTTATTTCGCTCAACTTGACGTCTTGACTGATCACGTAGCAACTATCAACTGCAAGTCTTAAGTTTAATCAAGTACCTTATTTCACAAATACCCCTGTGACCACGTCTGATCAGATCATACATAAAAGCCAACTCTTTCTTGCCTTGACCAGTTGGTACTACATGGTAATTATTACCCAAATCTTTGAACCAGATAATGGTAACCAACCCTTTTCCAGCTATATCCAAGACCCATCTATCTGTTGATTAGCACCTGCACTTAGTTTGAATCTAAAATGGGGTTCATGTGTGTATAAGCCAGTATTAAAGAGAATGTGCTATTGAAAAGCTGCATGACTAGCATTTGCAGGTTCCATAACAATACCATCTGCTATTTAGAGCTGCAGCTTATCTGCAATAAGCGTAACTGCCAAACAGAATTCCAACTGTATATAAAATCGTTTTTTTTTTTTGGTGTAAAGGAATAAAATCAATTTTGAAGAATTCAGACTCCGAAAATTGAAGTAGAATTAACAAGAGTTTAGCGAACCAAAATTTGATGAACATAGGGAAAAATTCAATTCTGTTGGTGGGGGAGGGGTATCAACTATTGTTTCTTAATCTGTTAAATTGTTGTAAATTTTAAGGTGCAGCTATAATACAGCACACTGTTAGTTGGTGCAAGTTCTATATCATTTAGCTATTCATGATGCACACTATCGTTTCTTGCTGTATAGGTGTCATATGTGGACAAGAGTGCAATTTTTACATTGAACGGAAAGATTGGTGAAGGAAGAACTTTTAAGCGGCTTTCAAAGAATTCGTGTATAAGGAATTACCAGGGGTTATGAAAAATGAAGAGTTGAGTAGGGTGAAGTTTTGTTTTCTATTAGTGCGATTGAATATATGAGAAGTTAATTCTGAAAGGGAATCGAAAAGTCATTTTCGTTAGTGATCAAGCTTCTTATAGGTAAAGATAGTAGAGGCTGCCGTGCAGGTTTATCTATAGTTATGAGAATTGATTGGTGTAAAATCTTTACGAAATTGATACTTTTAGGAGCATGATAATCGACATGGTTGTTGCGATTGAAACATACAAATATGATCAAAAAGCTCCACCGAATCAAAAGATAAGGTTGGTCGTAAGCTGATACATTAATCTATTGTGTGGGGGAAAATGAAGATTATTGGATTAAATGAGTGTAATATTGGTCAAACAGTCTTTTCAACAAATTATATTTATACAAAATCATATCACCGTCTTTATTAGATCTATGTTATGATTGGTTAATATACCACGCATTTGTTAAGTTTGTTAACCGTTACTTCTAAATGATTGGTGCTGGAGTATATGCTTGCAACATGTGGGTTAGAGAACTTACAAACTGCTCATGGTAGTGTGATGCACAGTGTGTTTTCGACGAAATGCCAACGAAAGCTTTCATCCTGCTCATATTTTTCAGTCATTGTTGATTCAGTTTAGTTCGTACACATGGGTACCTAAGTTTCCATCAGAGTAAATCACAATGGTGAATGATTAAAGTATTGAACACCAATAGTTTGACGGTCAACACGGTTTTTGGTTGCTGGTGGTTTCTAAATGCTAGCTTTAATCTATCTTTTCTGCTTCATATACTTCCAATATTTTAACTGCTCACTTAGGACTATCAACATTCACTTGCATCCTTATTATGAAAAAAGGATAAAGTTAAACAACAATACATCCAAAATTTCCCTGATTTCTATAATCATTTAAAATGTTAGGCACAACAATAGCCATCATTTTTAGCCAAAAAGATAAAGTCCTTGCAATTAACAGCACGAAAGGTTACATAAATTTACCAAAGTTAAATGTTACTGATAAACCTTTGACATTTTACCCATAAAGGTTCGGCCTTATATACGCCATTGGTGATTAACATTTGACATTAATCCATAAAAGACCTCCCAATTACAAAACCATATCTACCCCATCTCTTGAAAACTATAGAACTACTGAGCTTTAAAATGACCGTTGTAAACATACACACTGCTTTAAAGTAAAATTTAGCTTTGCCTAAGGCACATATGATATGCACATTCCTTATATCTTGGTATATTCTACTCTAATAGAGTGTTTATCGTACTACCGTAAATAGATGCGAATGTAAAAGGGGGGTAGAACTGTAGAAGAGGCATTTGTCCCCTTAAAAATATCAATTTATGTAGAAGAACCTTTTTTTTTTATCCCTGATAAGTAAAAAGCATGAAGAAAACTAATTGTTTGACCCTTTGTAAGCCAATAAATCTTTCTATTTTATTGCACCGAAAATCATTAAGAGTGTAACGTTCGTTTATCTTTCACTTTACTGCTAATGTAATAGATAAAAAGTTGTTTACCATATAATTTAGAGTTAGAGTCATAGATTGACAACGTACTTTCAATTTTGTTCCAATGTAGATAACGATCCGATTTTATTACCAACGTAGGTAATGTACTTTGTAAAAGATGTGTCAATGTAGGTAATATGATTCATAAGTACATTACCTACCTTGGAAAAATTTATGTAAAGTACATTGCTAATCGGTAACACTTTTTATCGGTACATTACCTACATCAATAATAAAATCGATTCGTTATCTATATTGAAATAAAAGTAAAAATACGTTGCTAATATATGACTTTAACCCTACAATTTATGAAGAAAAAGAATGTGAGAAAAAACTAGTCTTTATCACGAAATTGGTATCCCTTAAGCATTTTTCTAATGTTATGACAAAACCATTGCCAAAGAAAAAGCAGAATTGCTCTTTAACTATATCCTCAGTTTTCCTTTCACTTATTTGGGAACTTAATAAGTTAATAGATAGTCAATTTTCTTGGAATATTTTACTTTAATTTTAATGGTTCATTTAGAAGTAATTTCTTAAAGCAGAGGACTACGTTAACATTCATTGAACATGTTAAATACATACGGGGTACTAATTTACTACAGTATTTTCAAGAAAAAAAAAGATGCCTTTAAAAAACATGCTGGGGGGAGCCCAACAAAACGAGGTATGGGCTAATGACCGGTTTGGCTTCTTTGTAACTACAAATAAAGAGAAGATATATTAGGCCTGACCCAAAGTCAAAGCCCAAAAACGTCACCATTATATCTTTCCGATAGAAAATGGGTTAACGCCTTAATGGTACCGATTGATAACGGACTCTTACTTTTATACCGAGTTAAGTGATGAATTCAATTTATTGCTAATGTAAGTAATAGATTTGTTGGTTTTATGTTGAACCAGATAATTATCTTTTTTTACTGGGTTAATTTTGAAAAGTTGATGTGTAATTGACGCATTACCTAACTTGGTACATAAGTGAAAGTTCGTTGCCGATGACATATTACCTAACTAGTAATCTTGAAAATTGAAACAGGCTTAACGTTTGAAATTAACTTGTTGTATCGGTTATATGATGATGTATTACCTAACTCAACACAAACCAACAAATTCGTTACCTAACTCGATACAAAAGTCATCGTAGATCCTTACCATTAAACCCACATAAAATTGAATAAGTATATGATGTTATATCATCTCCAATCTTGTTTTAGCAAACGGGTTGATCGGTGACATTTTGACACAATATTGGTCAAAACATGTATCAATTTTTGGTTTTCTTGAAAGATGTTTTCACAGTTGGAAGTTAGAAATAAATTTGTGTTATTTGTACAATTTACTCTTGTAAGGTGCATAATTTCAAAGATAATATTTAATAGAGTACTTTAAAAGCTTAGAAAGAAAAAATAAACGATACAAAAAAAGTAAAATTAGATTGGTGTTTGTTAGTTAACGAAATGTTATAAGTGCGTGAAAAAAGAAGATGTTAAACACATCATTTCTTTTGAATGCATTATACAATCAAGATTATTTATTAAGAATATTTCAATGCCATGATAATTTAGTAAGTTTATAAGAAATAAATGATATATTTATTATCACTCCTAAATGAAAAGTATTATAATAACTCAATTCCTGTATTACTAGCCAACTCATTTGCTGACACCTATATCATTTTTGATTCGTCACCTAGTTATGTCCATCAGTTGATAATACAAACACATAACTAAATCACAAAGAGCAGCTACGAACCAACATCTTTTCACGTTGTATCCTATAAAATCTATGTTTTGGTTTTGTGTCACCTTCATAAAATCTAAAAAATATATTTCCAAGTTATCGTTGAAGATATTGTGTTTTTACAACTTTTCTAGTCGTCGTTTCTGTTACAGCCGTCTTTGGGTAATTCTTTTGCTGCTCCTCGAAAATGCATCAAGATAACTGTTTTTCTTGTGTTCTTATGGAACTCGTGTCGCAACTGTATTTAGAAGTTACTACATAATGCCCATGCGATATTATTGAATCGCCGTGTATATCAAAACCCAAATTAAAAATTAAAAAATTCGGAAGTCAAATTGGTACTCACAAAGTTGTATTATTCAATAATCAAAAACTGCTTAAACATTAATCCCAAAAGTGTTTAAATACTTTGAGAAGGAAGCTAAAATAAAGTTCATTCAAAACAGATCAAGGCAACAATGTTCAAATTAATAAGAAAGTTCAAAATAAAAAATGTAAATAATTAAAATGACATGACCTTAAATAATTATGTAAGGCCCTAAATTGTCAGGGCTCATATCAAAGTACAAAGTTTTGATCGTTAGGTCGTTTTTGAATGACCATGCGAATTTCAGCTCAATTCAATACAAAAATTTAAAATCGTCAAAATTGAAGAAGAATGAATAATTGATGATGTCATTACTAATATAAATAAATTTACGATGACAAAAATTTGAAGATAGTTCCTTACGTCACTATGAGTAATAATTCCTAGTGACAATACCAAATACAATAGCTAAGTTAGATACACTTGGAAAAAAATAATATTTCTCTTTTCTAATTCAAATGAATTGGTAAAAAGGAATGAAAACTTTGGTATCATAAAATTATATTTTGTCAGCTAAAAAAATTACTAAACAATTCAGTCTGTTAAAGGATCATGATATCATATATAATTAATTGGTCATATATATCGATATGACCAATGTACCTTGGAGTCATAGTTAATAGAATAGATAAATCCTTAAGCAAAGCCAAATAAAAACTTACCATCATAATAATAATAATTATAAATATGTACATATATATATACGAGGAGAAAGAAAAAGAAATAATTAAGTACACAAATCATCGTTTCTTGGGAAAATATAGTAAATAGGAGTGTAAATGAGCCGAGCTGAATCCGAGCTCGACTAGACTCGTTTCGAACCTAATATATAAAGCTCGAGTTCGACTCGTTTGGTATTATACGAGTTCGAGCTTCGCTCGGACGTGACTCATTTATTTCATAATAATATTTATTTTATTAATTTAGATGTTTATTTATTTACTATGTAATGTTTAACTATATATAATACGATTTACTGTTATTTTATTAACTATTATATCTATAATGATTATAATTATGTAATCCTACATTATATAATTGTATAAAAAATAATTAAAATATGTAAATGAAAAATTTGTTTAGGCTCACAAGTTTGTTCGAGCTTGATATAAAAAGCTCGAGTTTGAGATCGTTTATTAAACGAGCTCCAAACTATGTTCAAGCTCAGGCTTGTGCTTATTTAAACTCGACTTTAATCGAACTTTTAACGAGTCAAACTTGAGTAGCTTGCAAGTAAGCTCCGCTCATTTACACTCCTAACACCAAAATACACTCATATGTTTTTGTATTTATGCTGCCCATAGACTTGAAATTATCGTTCCTTTATGTTTTTATTGTTAAATTTAGTTTGTGCTTCATTCTAAAATAAAACTAGTTGCCAAAAATCTCTATATATAAAACTGTTTGGCATTTCCTTTTCCTTTCTCTTATATCAGGACGTTGGATTGAAGCTTGATAGAGGTTGTCGTATGGATTTGATCGCTACAAAATCAGAAACAAGTCTAAGAAGGCGCAACTCATTTAGCACGGCTGGTGACGCTTTAAGTACAGTTGTAAAAAGACGACGTAGGTGTCCATCTATGCTAGCGTTGAATGATCAAAAGTCGATTGTCGTCGGTGATGAAAATCTGCTTCAAACATCAACAACACCGATTATTGATCAGTCTAGTAACGTTGTCACGGCCACCACTCCGACAACTCCAACTACCCCGACAACTGTGAAAAGAAGCTCAAAGTTCCGAGGAGTCAGCAGGTGCGGAAAACATACAAATGTTTTTTTGATAACCATACAGAGTTGACATTTTTTATGTCAACATCTAGGGACATTACTTTTATTAGGGGTCACAATTCTAGACACGTTCAATATTGACATGAAAATAACTGGGTTACACTTGTGATTCTCAACCCACCAACCCGAGCCAACAAACGCGTCCAAATTTTCATAGGGGTTTAGGTAAACAAGTCAACCTGCCAACAATTTTTTTTTTATTTACTTCTATTAATTTAGCATATAAGTTTTTTTAGATTTACCCTAACTCAAATCCACAGTCAAAATCGACCCGTTTTACCCGAATTTAACTAGACCACCTGTTTGACCTGTTTCTTAAACGGGTTATGTGAGCGTGTGTGGTCTATGGTTAGAAATTTTCTAATCCATTTATCAAATCAGGTCGTCTTCAATTCGACCATCCAAACCCGGCCCGACCAAAATTTCTTCCCCTAGTGTATGTCAACAATGATGTTTATAAAGTTTACAATGCTTTACGAATTTTTTTTGTTAGTGATTGTATCATGGGTGTTTCTGGATTACAGACATCGATGGACAGGAAGATACGAGGCTCACTTGTGGGACAAAGGGTCATGGAACGCAACACAAAAGAAGAAGGGAAAACAAGGTTAGAGAAGAAGGTCGTTTGTAATTATAAATAAAGTAAATTACATTTTCAATCCCTGTGATTATCCTTATATTACGATCCCAGTTTCCGGGTGGAGTATTATGCAGATTTAGTTCCTCGACCCAATTTTTATTTTTTTCAGTCCCAGTCCCCCTATCAATTACAATAAGAGTAAAATAGTTTATTTATTTATTTCGTTTTTACACTTTCTTTTAAGAAAATTAAATCGAATACTCTCTCTCTCTCTCTCTCTCTCTCTCTCTCTCTCTCTCTCTCTCTAACACGTTCTCAGTCACAAACTCACCGTCACCACATTGCTTTTATAAACAACAGTGGCAAAGCCACCCCATCCACCATCACCAAATTTCTATTAACCTTTTAGCATAAGAAAGTCCACATAAATCAAAACCCTCAAGTCAAGAATCAAAATTAAACATATGAAATAACATAAAACTCAGCCTTCCTGCCAGGCATCCACCACCGCGGTCAGCAACCATCACCACCGCATCCATTCGATCTGTGAGCCCACCACCACCGCTATGTTATCTTCTTCCTATCAAAGTCATTTGCTTTCTTTGTTCATGTTTTAACGTGGATGCTTTCATTGCATTTAGCCTTAATAAGGAATAAATTTATAAGGGTATTTTAGTTATTTTATGGAGTTAGATGGAGGATCGGGGACCGGCAATGAAATAAAAAATCGGATTAAGGGACTGAACTGACACAATATCCGATCCAAAACTGGAACCGTAATATAGAGACAATCACAAGGACCGACAAATTTACTCTTATAAATGCATAACGACAATAACGATAGTGGTCACAAACTCATGTTAAGTTACTGACCACATGAAATTAACAAGAAATTTGCACCAGAGGTTTACAAAACTCTACCTATTGGTCGACAAATAACCTTTTCGCGACCTTTTTGTCCATATATTTGTTTAAAAACTTCTATTGCCTAAAGTAAATTTCGATACTCCAATTTGACTGTTGAAACTACCAATCATAGCCGTTAATTTTTTGGCAACAACTTTTTAAGAGTCATAAAACGCCAACGAACGTTACCAAAAGCATACTACTTATTTTATGTAGTATATATTGTAATAGCTAATTGGATATCTCTATTTCATGCATGTTGTGCTGGATGCAACTATTGGATGAAGCAGTTTATCTAGGTAAGATACACAGCAACTCTGAGTACACTTCTCCGGTTATGTTTATTATAAAAAACTTCAAAAGAGTAAAAAATGACCATATTGGATTTTGCTATTAGGTGCATACGATGAAGAAGAATCTGCAGCAAGAGCATACGATCTGGCTGCAATCAAATATTGGGGAACATCGACCTTCACAAATTTCCCTGTACTATTAACTTATGCTTTGTATTCACATTCAATATACATTTCCGAAAATAATAATCCGACACTGAAAAGTCAAACATTAACTTGAACTAAGTGCGGTGTTGCATATTTTTTGTGCCTCAGGTGACTGACTATGAGAAAGAATTGGAGATAATGGAGAACACAACCAAGGAGGAGTATTTGGCCACCTTAAGAAGGTACTTAAAGAGTGTTTGGGATTGTGTTTTTAAAACAGATTTTGCATTCTGCAAAAGCATGTCTCAACCTGCTTTTTAAAAATCGTGTTTTCTCTGTAGGAAAACACATATAATCACTTTTTTGTCAAACACTTTTTGTAATTAGTTGTGTTTTGCGAACGCAATAACCAGATAACCTGTCCAAAACGCAATCTCAAACAACCCTAAGAATAAGTTACATGCACATATACACGAATGCATGCGTATGTGTTATCTGCATATATGTGTATTAAATGCAATAAATATATGACCCAATGCCATTCTATTATAGGAGAAGCAGTGGTTTCTCAAGAGGTGTATCAAAATACAGAGGGGTTGCAAGGTAACTCCGAATATTTGCATAATTTTTATTTTTTATTTTTATTCTTGTGTTTGTGTGTCCTTTTAGATTATTTCAATTCTAAATCTGATCAAAGATATACTTTCTTAAAAACCAGGCATCATCACAATGGTAGATGGGAAGCAAGGATAGGAAGGGTGTTTGGTAACAAGTATCTCTACCTTGGTACTTATAGTAAGTTCCCAATTTTACCTTACACTTTTGGGTCCCATTGAGCGATATTATCATACAAGAGACACAAAATGAAACTATCAAATAATAAAAAACAAATATGATATAAAGGTTCAATAACTTGACCATGTTTAGGTACTCAAGAGGAGGCTGCTCATGCTTACGATATTGCAGCAATAGAATACAGAGGAATCAATGCCGTAACAAATTTTGATCTAAGCACTTACATAAGATGGCTAAGAACAGGTTCCAATACCTCTGCCACTGGTGGGCCCTCTCAGTCTCAAGATCAACCGCCACCAGCCACTACCACTAGCCACCGCGTTAATCCACTAACTGAGGAACCTCAATTTCCTTTCGGTTCCAGTTCATTACCATTAGGGAATATTACTTCTGAAAACAACGATCTGCTTGACACAAAGTTGCTACTGGCTGATTGCGAATCAAATCGTGACACGTCACCATCACCTTCTGCTTTAAGCCTCCTTCTTAGATCATCGATGTTTAAGGAACTCGTGGAGAAGAATTTGACTGAGGGAAATGAAGAAGAACTTGACACCAAGGAGATGATGAAAACCGAAGGGAATGAGTTTAGAGGCATGTTTTTCAATGGAATGGATCCTTCCAAAGTTGGAATGGAATTGGATGAAGAAGAAGACGAGAAAGATGAATTATTGTTATTTAGGAATCCAGACCAGTCTCTATGGAATGGTTCGCTGAACATGAACAAGCCTTATAGGAATTGAACCAACTGTTGCTCAAAAAAGATGCATGTGTTTCTTGTTTTACCATTATTCAAACATAGGTTACTTTTGGTACACAATAATGTGTTTCCGCACGGGATAAATGTACACATTATGAATAAAACTTCCAAGAATCAACTTGGTTCGACGAGAAATGATCAAATGACCAAGTTTTCTAAAAGATTAGGTGCATGTGCATGCAAAAAAAATGATCATCTTAGAATTGACCACCCATTCACACTCTACCATTAAAGGAATCAAGATTTCTTCCAATACCCACTCTTACTGTCCGGAGCTTTTAAGCGTAATGTTGATTGTTCTTCTCCTGTTTCACACCAAAGATTACGATAAAGTTAATTTTAACGAGCATATAAACTAAGAAACAAAGTATAATAGAAGAGAGTACGAATGTGGTTATTACCTGGTCAACGTTCTTGAATCAATTTTTGCAAACAGGACATGGCAAAAGTTGCAGTGTGGTACCTATGTAACAAGGCTGATGAATGAATGATCTCGCAAAATGTTGAATCCATTTCATATCTAGTTCTGGAAATATTGTCACAAACTTCTTTCACATGTTTCACAAGTTTATATTTAAAAAGTCCACCATATTTTCTTTAGACCCTGCATATGCAAAGAACTTGCAATATATTTGAATTCATCTGTATAATATTATTGCCTAACATAAGTACCTCATTATTAATTAATTTTGTTGTCTCCACTTGCTCATGCATTTATTTTATCGAAGTTCTCAATCCTCTTAGTTAAATGCCTCTTCGTTGCCCGATTGAAGGTAGAGGTAGTATCAGAGTCAAATTTTACGAGTTGCATAAATATTGTATATAATTTATATTAATATATAAAGCAGCTTTATGTGTTATATATAGAGATTTTTAAAATTAAGACTCAACATTTTTAATTATAACTTATATAAAAAAAAATTATATTAATTTTATTATACTTATAAAAATCACTACCGTATCCTGAATCATTAACTTTACATAAGAGTAAACTACTGTTATTGAGTTACTATTATAGATACTCCGTAAAGAACAAATATAATATACGACTATCGATGAGTCACAGTTTATAATAAAATATTTGTATGCCGCTGCATAGCGGGGTATTATGCTAGTATTAACTAAAATAAGACAATTAAAAATATGGGGTTTCAACAAAATATATGGCTCAAATCCTATTTAACCAACTATAGGTATTATAGAAAGAATTTAAGTTTATTAGACTAGACAATTTTAATAACGAGATCAAATGTCACGAGTAGCACACATATTTCACATAAAATTAAATAAAATAAAAACAAATATAAATGTGGCATTATAACTAAATACATGGACTCAAATCTTTTATAAACAAGTATAACGGGTTATAAAAGGAATTTGAGCCTATTAAATCATAGAATTTTGAAAATGGACCGGGTGTACTAAAAATTTAAGAGTAGTTTCACATATAGTATGGAAAATGATAAAATAATAATAAAAAAAAGTTACACCATGTCTGACAAATTAACTAGTAGCACTTGTCACATTCACCACCATAGCTATAGCTAATCATGTTTATATTAGTCATGTTAGTCTAGGATAATTAAGAGGTATTAGTTGTAGTTGTTTAATTTTTATAAGAATCCATGTTTAAACAATATATGCGTCGTATGTATTATAATATGTTTTTGTGTTTAAATAGTGTATATGAGAAAATTTATTTTAGCGAACAACTATTAAATTTTGAAAAATTTGGAAAAGGCAAAAAAATATGAGAAATCTAGAAAAAGTTAAAAATGTAAAAATAAAATAGTGATTTTAGCGACAACACATTATTCAAGTAGTGTTTTTCGAGTAGTTTTTGTTTGGTTTGACAAATTTTATCGGTGAATCGGCGTTTGTACATTGAGGGTTTTATCTTATTTCAGATTAACTAATCAAATTAGTCACGTTGCACCGTATCTATATTGTTTCACAAGCGTTGTTCATGAACACTCGCAAAACAATTATTGCAACAAAACATTACGCCATAACAGTTTCCACAAAACTACAACATTGCAATAAGCCAACCAAAAAATATTAACCATTAATTATTCGAAACACAATGTACCGACATACTAAAAACCTCATAGACTATAACACGTCAAAATACTATCTTGCTTACTACTTATTCACCAGTCTAACTACTAAAAGTTAGTTTAAATCCATATCTTAGAGCACAGGGAGTGGTGAAACTGTTTTTCAGTATTCTAAACAGTGTTTTCAGAGTTAAATGAACCCACAAATAAATTTATAACCAATTAAATAAAAGGAAAAAGAAGGAGAAAGTAGTGTCGCGCGTCAGACGTCGAAGAAGAACGTTGTAGGAGAGTGACAAAACGCCGTTGGACAGTGTCCTCGACGATTTCCTTGTCCAGAACGGCGCCCTCTCCGAACACTCTTACCCTCGAGCCAACCATTCCAATACATCATTACGAATCACTCCATTATACCTGAATCCCAACTCATTTTTCTTGTTTCCAGATACGAACCATCTGTACTGCATATTAGTCCCAACAGGCACTCGATGCTTCAACATTGCGTCAGTTGGAATCCAGTTGCGCAGATTTTTAATTTCTCCCTTTTGTACCTCATTTTGAGTTTTTAATGTTGCATCAAGTATGATTCTAGTTTGGCTGTTGTAACGTTATATTACAGTAAAAAGAAAAATTGAATTAGTAATATTGGATTTAAAGAAAGTAATGAAAAATAAACTAAGAGGCGAAATGTATACCTGTGAAGGGACGAAGTGTACATATGACGAACTTGTCCGTATGTCCTCTTTAATATGTGTAGACACATTTTTGTTACTTCTGTGAAATGGAATAAGAATAGGTACGTATTTAAACTGGTTTATCTTTTCTCTAGAGATAGTGCTTTTTCGAATTTCGTTATCTCCAAGGCACTAACTATTTTTATTATGTCTTCTTTAGTATGTGTAGACACGTATTTGTTACTTCCGGGAAATGAAGATTAAATAATAATAGGTAGATGTCTAAATTAGTTTATATATTCTTTTAGAATGATGCTTTTATAAAGTTCGTCTTCTACAAGGCATTAATTACTTTTATTTATAAAAAGAAATTTCTTAAAACAGTCAAGTGTGACCTTTTATAAGTCATCAAATAATAGCTAAAGTAATAAACATCTTAAGCGTGTTGTCGTTATAAGCATCTATGTGCGATAAATAAATAAGTTATTCCCCACGTGATGATATTCAACTCACATACAGACGTAAGAGATATAGTACACGTATAACTTAATCATTATTCTTAATTTAAGTACTCTCTCGGATTTCAAATAACAATGAAAATTTTATTAAAAATGGATGAATGAATCTTAACCATTCATTTTGTAAAACTCAATTTTCCCCTAAAGTTGAATATCTCTCAAACGGCTAATCAAAAAATTATAAAAATTACACCATATAATTCAACGTTCTTTTCCCTACGATTAGACATCTCTTATGATATACTTTCGGTAAAAAAAAATTTTTTTTTTTTGGGGTTGAAAGCCAATAACACATGTTTTAGCCGTTGGTAACACATGTGTTACCAGCGACTAACACATGTGTTACCAGTTTTCGAAACCCACCAAAAAATGAAAAAAAAAAAGTTCGTCGAAAGTATACTTTGTGAGATGTCCAATCGAAGAGAAAAAAATAATGATTTTACGGTGCAATTTTATATTTTTTTGACTAGCCGTTTGTGAGATATTTAATTTTTTAAAATGTTGAGGGTATTATTATTTTGATGAAATGGATGGTTGAGATTGATTATTTCATTCTCACAAAAAATTACATTCTCACCTAAACTTAATTCTATTCTCTTAATATAAAGTACAATAAACCATAAAACTCGACCTTTAAACACCTTGATGGTACATCAAACTATGTTGCAGTTGACGTTAATTTTATTAATTATTTTTTCACGTCCAAATTTAACTTAGACACTGAATATTAGGGGGCTCCCATCCGTCCGTCGGTTCTCTCGTCACTTTGAACCGACGAAACTAAGGCCAATGGCACGGTTTCGTCGGTTGGCCGTCGCTCGATTTTCCGTCGGTAATCCGACGTTCGTTTGTTCGTTTTTTATTTAATTTTTTCTTTTCTCGTTTGTTTTCTTGTCCAACAGCCATATTCATTTTGAAAATTCAAAAATTTAGAAAATGTAATGTTTTCTTTTTTTTAGGAAATGTAATGTTAACTTCTTTTTTTTTGGAAAATATAATGTTTTTTTTAATTAATGTAATGTTTTTATTTTAATGAAATGTGTTTTATTTTTAATTATTGTGTTTTAGATAATTAAATAATAGGAAAAAAACTGACTGTCACCGATGGCAGTGAACAGTCAGTTGTTAGTCAGTTTCAGTCAGTTTTGGAAAAAGATGATGTGGCGCTGAGTTAACAGAAACTGATCAGTCAATTTTAGTCACGAATAAGAATGACCTTGATAGACCACCTGACTTCCTACGAAATTATTCTGTTGATAGTATTCATAATTTCATAATCAACATCTACATTAAAGAACGTAAAACAATTATAATACAAAAATAGCACATTAAATATTATATATAAATATTATATAATGTTACAAACTTACATTTGTCAACGACATAGTAGCTAAAGAAGAAAAATAGAATGCAATCGATGATTGACGATGATAAAAGTTGAACATAAAAAATAACCAGAAACAAATTAATAGCACGACAATAGCTTCATTACTTGTGTGTGTGTATATATATATATATATATATTTGTAAGGATGGGATGATAACGAAAAGATCATGTACGTAAACCTTAAAGACGAAGATTAGATGGTTAGAATTTATGAATAATTATAATATTAATATCATGAGATATATATTTTGAATTAATTAATTAATATCATATTTAGATATTATCTTACTCTAATTATGTTATTAGCACTCGACTAAGACCTTCTCTTGTGTGTTCGTCTACTTCTTTCATCATAGTCGCTTCCATAACCTATAATAATTTCCATAAGTTAGAAAGTTAAAATTTAATTTATATTTTGGTGTTAAGTAGCATTGATCAGGAGACTTTTATATGTGAAGTAAACAAATTCTAACTTTACAAAAGTAAGTAGGTGGTGTTTATAGGCATTTAATTGTGTCTTTTAAGCTCACATTTGTCTCAACATCCTGCGAAATGGTGATTAGTTATAGAAAGATCATCTATTAATTAATCATGTTGTAAGAACATATAATTAAGTAATACAATTTTTAATCAACATATTTAATTAAATTACGTACCACATCGATAGAGCTGACACTCAAATCTACGTAATACTTCAACAATGATGTGTAGTTTGCTTCTCGTCGCTAGGATTGTGACCACATCATCATCCAATAGAGGGTTTTTCTTATCGGCATTTTTCAACGCGTTGTAGATAACCCTGACTTCAGATTTTGCAACATCTTCATTCACTTTTGGACCTTCATAATAATATGCACTCACTACGAAAAGCTGTTACATTATTATAACAATAACAGTACATCATATAGAAAATAAATCAAGAAGCACACAACCATTTACTTTTAAATTATGTAATACGTACTCCATAAGTTAGATGGCTAATGACCTTACGTTCATCGTTAGTGACATAGGAGGCAACATCTATATTTATATTTCTTTATAGATTCTAACGTATTTAAATTTAATAATTTTATATTATTTTATAATTAGTGTTTGAGTAAGATTTATAACTTCTTTAATTAATTAATATTATAATTAAATATTATATAGCTCTAATTATTTATTTAATTTAATTTAAAATTCTTAGAGATTGTCACGTGACATCTTTATCTATGTCAATTCTCGAGCAATTATTTATACTCCTATGATATATATATATATATAATAGGTCATAAACTCGCGATACCGCGGAACGAATTTAATTTTTATAAATGAATAAAATATTATGGTCGATTTCTGGCCGATTTTTTATACAGTTTATAAACCCGCGATAAGACGCGACGAATTTAACTTTTATAAATTAATAAATTTTTTGTCAATTTTTTTATATTGTGACTGACTTTTTTAATTTAAACAAACCCGTCAAATATTTAAGGGGCGATAGTATAATTTTACGAAAGAAATGTTGATCATTGTTAGTTCAGCGACCCGTGATAACGCCAGACGATTTAAAGTTTTATAAATTAATAAAATAGGGTGGCAATTTTTTATGTAGTTTATACACCCGCGATAACGTGGGACGAATTTAATTTTTATAAATGAATAAAATATTGGAGGATTTTCTATATAGTCTATAGACATTCGATAATGCTGGACGAATTTAATTTTTATAAATGAATAAAATATTGTGACCTATTTTTTTATATAGTTTATAGACCCCCCGCTATAACGCGAGACGAACTTAATATTAATAAAATGAATAAAATATTGTGGCTGATTTTTTTATATAGTTTATAGACGATTTAATTTTTATAAATAAATAAAATATTTGGTCTATTATTTTAATTTAAATAAATACATCAAATATTTAAAGGACCAAAAGTGTAATTATGCGAAATAAATTAAAATCGTTAGATCGTAAATGATGAAAAACAATGAAGGACCCAAATTCTTTCATTGTATTCTTTTTTAATTATATATAAAGAATAAATATATATATATATATATAAATTGATAGATATAGATATATCTCTGTTTCTTGAAAAGGCAAAATATTAATTAAATAATAAAATAATTAGATGTATAAACTTACTGTTATATAAACCATTTTCCATATCAGGATTTCGAAAAGGAATAAGAAAAAATCATGTTATATAACAGTAGCCTTTGTCAATGATTAATCCTTCAACGATACTAATTTGCGGGCCTACAACGATACTAATTTGCGACGACGATACTAATTTGCGACGACATTTCTTCGCAAAAGATCCTTTTGCAATAACCTTTTGGACTTTGCGACGATATTGTGCGTTGCAAAATCCCATTATTGTAGTAGTCTTTTTCGAGTAGTTCTTGTTTAGTTTGAAAATTTTTATTCTTTTCTACATTGTGGGTTTTTATCTTATTTAAAATAAACTAATCAAATCAGTCCCGTTGGACCGAGTCTATATCGTATCACAAGCGTTGTTCATGAACACTCACAAAAAAATTATTTCAACAAAGCATTGCGCCGTCACACTTTCAACAAACTTACATTGCAATAAGCACACCAAAAAAATATTAACAGTTAATTATTCGAAACACAGTGTACCGACATACTAAAAACCTCATAGCAGTCGCCTACAACACATCAAAATACAATCTTTCTTACTACTTTTTCACCAGTCACCTACTAAACGTAAACTTTAAATCCATACCTTAGAGCACAGGGAGTGGTGAAACTCTTTTTCGGTGTTCTACAGACGACAATTGTTGAAAAAGTGGAGGAGTTGGTAACAGTATTCTCATAGTTAAAATGGACCCACAAATATATTTCTAACCAACTAAAAAGTAAAAAAAAAAAAGAGAACGTAGCGTGGCGCGCCAGACATCAAAGAAGAACACTGTAGGGGAGTGGCAGAACGCCGTTGGACAGTGTCCTCGACGATTTCCTCGTCCAGAACGGCGCCCACTCCGGACATTCTTACCCTTGAGCCAATCACTCCAATACATCATTACGAATCACTCCATTATACTTGAATCCTAACTCATTTTTCTTGTTTCCAGATACGAACCATCTGTGCTGCATATTAGTCGCAATAGGCACTCGACGCTTCAACAACTTTGCGTCAGTTGGAATCCAGTTGCGCAGATATTTAATATCTCTCTTTTGTACCTCATGTTGAGTTCTTAATGTTGCATCAAATATGATTCTAGTTTGACTGTTGTAACGTTTATTACAGTAAAAAGAAAAATTGAATTAGTAATATTGGATTCAAAGAAAGTAAGGAAAAATAAACTAAGAGGCGAAATGTATACCTGTGAAGGGACGAAATGTACATATGAAGAACTTGCCTGTATGTCCTCTTTAATATGTGTAGAGACATTTTTGTTACTTCTGTGAAATGGAATAAGAATAGGTACGTATTTATAGTAGTTTATTTTTTCTCTCAAGATAGTGCTTTTTCGAATTTCGTCTTCTCCAAGGCATTAACTATTTTTATTATGTCTTCTTTAACATGTGTAGACACGTTTTTGTTACTTCCGGGAAATGGAGATTAAATAATAATAGGTAGATGTCTAAATTAGTTTATATAGTCTTTCAGGATGCTGCTTTTTCAAAAAAAATTCTCCAAGGCATTGATTACTTTAATTGTTTTAGAAAAAGAAAATTTAAAATACTTAAATTTGACCTTTTATATCACGTTGGACCATTTGTAATTGTCTACTGCGAGCCACATCAACTTTTATTACGTGTTATCATTATTCTATTCGCAATGGTAACCCCCTCCGCTACATGTCATTACAAACTGAGACTCATCTTTTAATTATTTTTCACTTTTAAAAAAATATACAATTACATTTAATTAATAAAATACTACAATTAATTTAAAATGTAGTTCATTGGTAAAAATAAAAACATTACACTACTAAAAGTATATTATTTAAAAATACCGTTTCATTAATAAAAAAATGAAAACTTTACAATTAAAACAAACGCTAAAATAAAGTAAAACGGTAGAATAAACAATAAAAAACATGCAATAGTGTTACATGAAAACGTTCTACGCATTTTGATAGTTCGGTGGAAGTGTCCAAATGTGGTCGGTGAGATCGTTTCCTAGACTATCTTGCACCACTTTATCGTGTATTTCTTTTTCTCTTACTTCACGCGCCGCAACTATTTCCCTAAATCTACCCCGGACCAAGTTAGCCGGATCCGAGAGAAACTTTACATCAAACGGACTTATTGCAAATATGTTATCTTCTTGAATCATGTTGTGCAAAATCACACAAGTGTTCTCCGAATTTTCTTCAAGCTCATTACTCTGGAAGGACACTTTATTATTCCTTACCTACTTTGAAGCACACCGAAGGTTCACTCCACATCCTTTCGTGCACTTTCTTGGAATTTTTTGAAATTGTGCCATTCCTCGTCAGTAGGACACGAATATGCCTTCATTAGCGTAACTCAATATGGATAAATAACATCTGCGAGAAAATACCCTTTTGTGTAATGATTCACAATCACATCAAATGATGCGGGTGGACCGATGTCGTTTTTGATGTCATCGAACAATGGAGATTTATTTAAAACATTGATGTCATTGTTCGAACCCGTTGCACCACAATATGCATGCCATATCCACATAGCCACTTCAAGAATAATTGTCAGGTGTCTTGATCACCTGTTGTGTACTGCCCTTTCCATGCATATGGACAGTTCTTCCAATGCCAATGCATACAATGAATGTTGTTGAGCATTTCAATGATCCCATGTTTCTATTCGTGTCCTTTGTATAACCGAGCAATATCACTAGCAGTCGGCCTACTCAACTACTCCTCCAAATACATATCGAATATACAGTTACAAAAGTTGTTAAGACAATTGGTTGACGTCCTTTCACCCATTTGTAACTATTCATCGAACATATTCTAAGACATCTCATACGCCAATTTTTGTATAGCAGACGTGCACTTTTGTATAAGAGTAAATCCTAGCTGCCTAAGTGTATTCGGGCGTTGTTTAAAAAACAAAAAATGTCGGGGAGAGGATCATTTGAGTAAGTGGTAATACCAATTACTATTCGGAGAAACAATTCCCGACTCATTTGAAAACATCTTTTAAACAAGTTAGGTAAATACTTCAAATTATTGGAAAAATATTCCTCCATCAAACGTTGTTCGGCACCTTCACGATCCCTTCGTATATACATACGGTCACATTTTTTGCGAACATGAACTTTCGGCCCAAATATGTTCTTTTTCTTCCTCGATGCATTGTTGCAAAATTGCTATAAGTTTGTCGTCTTCTGAAGAATCATAAAAAATATGATTTATACGATCAATTGTATCCATATTGATATTAATATTTTGTGATTGGTATGTATAATTGTATAGATTTAGTGTGACATGTACTAATTGTTGTTGTGTATTTATATATGAGTGAAAAAGATTTTAAAAAGAATAATTAAAAGAATATTGTAACATCCTCCCCAATGGCCTAGTATTTTTAGGTAAATTTACCTTATGTTACCTTATTTACTTGAATTCATTTATATGAAATGTTTGAATGTATAATTGTTAGGAATAATTAAATGGGAATTACGGTATTTTTAGTTTAAAATACGGATTAGCCTAACTATTATAACTAATACCATCGTGTGCTAGATTAATGATAATAATACATCGTAGTATACGTAAATCGTTATCTATATAAACCCAAATCTGGAAATTAATCCTCATTTCATCACCATCTTCATCTCACACCAAGAACACCAAGAACACACACTAAAACACACACTTGCACAATTGAAGCTCAAATCAAGCCCAAAACATCTCCAAATTGTGCCATTAGATTCGGAATTCATAGAAGATCATTTCTACAACTTGTTTCAGTGGATTAAATCAGATTAAGGTTAGTTTTGATTAGTTTTTTGTTTTTTTTACAAAAAAGTGAGAAAGTTAGTTGATTTGATGAAATTAAGTGTTTTTATGTTAAATTGATGCATTTCGAGTGTTTGTTTATGTATTTATGAAGTGTTGGAACGTTTAATTTGTGGTATAACGCTATTAAGATTGAGATTTGAGTTTTTTGGTGAAAATCAGCCAGTTTTCTGCCCAGTTCGCAGGATGAACTGGTTTGGCGATATTGCAATATCGCCCTCCAATATCGCTACCCAATATCGCGATTAATTTCGCTTGCAATATCGCTAGTGGCGATATTGCAATGTCGCTAGAGGCGATATTGCAATGTCGCTATGGTGCAAATTTTGAAAATGCATAAGTAAAAGGTTATACTTTTAGCGACCAAAATTGAAAGATTCCTTTTTAACTGCGGATCGAACTTTTATTATTCCTTGAATACAGGGGTCACCTGTTTGATTAAATATGTTATAATAATGATTCGAAAATTTGGTTAATTGAGTAAATAATTAAATAAGCAATTTTTTTTATAAATTGATATAATTGATAGTTGTACAGCGGTTATAACAGATAAATTGTAACTTGATAATTGTTTATTATCTGGATAATATACATTGAGACATGTTATACGATTTCAAGGTGAGTTACTAACTCATTATCTGTTATATTCTCAGATCAGTCAAAGACTCAGTAATATAAGAATTCTGAGAAGTGAACGGTAGCAGTCAGGTGAGTGGATCTGCAACTCATAATTTGAGTTAGTTGTAATGGTGTGATTACAACAAGTAACGTAAACCTTGATTGACTATTTAGTCTGATTTATGATTGAATATATCTGCTTGTTATGCATATGTGGCCTTCGGGCATCTGTGTTATTCAGAGGTCAATTGCGATTGGACTTGGTTACTACTGTGTTCAACACAGGTTCCAGATACATGTGTTGTCGCTGGAAACTGTGTTGTTGTGTTGTAGTGCCAAGTTATCGGTCTATTTTGTATGGGCCTTTACAGATTGTGGGTAAGTGTTACTGAGGGCCACCGCGGCTGTAGGGTTCCTCAGTAACCGCCGATCCTCTTGAGTTTATGTGTTTACTGTGCTTAGTGTAAACAGATTATTAGGCTAAGTTGAGTTGTTAGTTGTACATTCATTCACTTAGCTTTGTGCTAATTCCACCATTTCCCTTCCTGCAGGTTATGCATGTCTTTTGTGGGTTGGGCAGGAAGGTGGTTTTGAAGAATGTTTGACACGTGCCATCACTCTGATATGTTTTTGAATGTTTTGTAAATTAACGTGTATGTGGATTTTGTATAACAATTATATGTTTTGTTTCAGTAGTGTTTTAATATTGTAAACTCGCGAAAAATCTATGGTCATTTTGTAAGATAAGTTATAATATTATCTTTTATCCATCGCTTCCGAGTCAAATTACTATTTTAACCTTGACTTAATTTAAGGGGTGTTATAAATATAACCGTCGCAAACGGTCGACCTACTTTTTTTTATAGTTTAACCGATATCAGAAAAAGAAAAATATAAAATATTGAATGGGTTATGCGTTTATCCATGGAAGTACCGTGCTCGGATCACAATAACAACTCACCACAACCACCTTTGCGACCATGGTGGTCGTGTACCTGCAGTGGAGGGTCCTCCACGGTTGCACGCAACCGGTCTTATAGACAAAATATTGCAATATATCTAAAATGGTCAAGAATCTGTTTCTATCACATCAACTTTTAAACGAAATATAGTATTTTCTTATTAGTTTTAGCGAAATTTTGACATTTGAGCAAATTGTAGTGTTTTTTTCTTAGTTTTAGCAAATTCCTTGATATTTGAGCGAATTGCAGTGTTTGTTTAGCTAATTCCTTAGAATCTGAACCAATTCTCTTGACATTTGAGCGATTTGTAGTGTATTTTTTTTTCCGTTTGAGTTAATTATTTGGAATTCGTGCGAATTGTAGTACGCTATATTTGGAATAAATTTGAGTGAATTTTTTTTAGTTTGAGCGAATTACCAAATATTTTTACACTACATTTCACTCCTAAATTAATTTAATGTAGCGAAATTCTTGACCATTTTGAATATATTACAAAAATTTGTCTATGACGTAGAAGGTTAAATTTGACCATTTTAAGAATTTTCTTTTTAAATTTCTTTTAACTTTTTTTTTTAACATATTGACACTTTTGTATTTATTAGTTTTTAGTTATTCATTATAAATATAATCACTATAGAGAGCTTCAAAGACTTCTCTAATTAGAATGTTAAATAAACTAGGTTTTATTTGCTCACCCTTCGTGTTAGAATATACTTGTATTTATATTGATTTTAACGTACATGTACCTTGCTTCAAATAAACAAGTCTTTAGCCTAATAGGATAGGGGTGGTCTTATAAACATTATATTCGACGTGAAGACTAGTTGTTTATGAAAATGAGAACATTTGAAAGCAACTAAGGTTTAATCTCCATCGGGGTCAAGGAGAAACCTAACTTATTTGAAAATTCTGTTGGTGTTGTTGGATAAGTTGGTTGAGCCAACATTTGAGCAGAGTACTAAATGCGTTTAATTAACTCTTATATGATAAACCTAAGATGATTTAGTGTGGACCGATTAGAATTCACAAAATTTCAATCTTTTTGGATCTTACAAACATTAATAATGAGTTAAGGTCAATAACTTTAGGTTTCATTTGAAATAAACGTGTATATCAGTGATTATTTGTCATTTATTTTTAAAATTATGCCGTTTTAAAATCATTTTGACGATTTGTACATCAGTGATTATTGTGTCATTTATTTGTATGTTTTAAAATTACGCTAGACGTTTTAGTTTTTACTCCAAATAATAATAATAATAATGATAATAATCGACATACCTTTTTAACTAAGCAGCATCTTCTATTATTTTAAATAAAGAATAATTGAAAAATTAAAGAAGATTTTATTCTTGAGGGTAGCTTATGTTAATCCTAACTTGACGAGAAACACCAACTTACCTACAGTAGGGTAAGGGCAAAAAAGGAAACACAAATCACATAGCTCTTTAAAATACTTTTTACACTTTTTATATTATATCTCTCTCTTACACACACTTTCTTCTCACAGATACCCTAGTACCACTAGTAAACATGCACCGTCAATCACTCGGATCACCGGCTTCCAAAATTCACAGCCACGGCGTCTTTTTCCCCGGCGCCGGAATTATCAAAGACGACATTGACACTAATTTCATCTCAGAAGACCACCGGAAGGATAAGTTATTAGCTTCATCATCATCTGATGACGTGAACGACGAAGAACGCAAGTCACAGAAATCAGTATCAGTATCTTCTTCTACGAAACTCGTTCACCTAATTCCGTTCCTCACATTCTTATGCTTTGTTATTCTGTATCTATCGTCTCATGATCCATCTGGAACCGGTAAATTTCATAACAAATCAATTCAATAGATTTCTAATTATGAAATTTGTTATAATTTCTCGTGTTTAATCTGTAATTCGTTGATTTTATGCTTCAGATTTAGCTCAATTCAGTGGATACACAACGCTTTCGTCGAAAAAAGCTGTTATAGGTATAAAACCTAATAAGAGTTCCAAATGTTGCTTCATTTAATAATTAGCAATAGTTTAAACTGTTTTCAATCGGAAAAATTCATCTCGAACTTCGAATTGAGTTTAATTGTTACTATTTACGTAATAATCCGTAGATTTAATTTAATGTTATTCGATTTGCAATTAGCTACTGTATATTTCTTCACGAACTCTAATTATGATTGACTGCTGCTGCTTATGTAGTAATTTGTAAATTGAACTGATATCGATGATAATGTTGTTTGATTTACAATTAGCTATAGATATAATCTATTTAGAATCAGATAATTTCATTTTCTTAAAAATTTTTAACCAAGAGTTGTTGTTCTGTAATAATTTTTTATAGATGCAATTGAAATCGATGATAATATCGGAAGAGGATTTATGGAGATCGAGAAGAGCAATGTTTTAGCGATTCGAAGTATGAGAAACTTGCAACAACAACAAGATCGACGTCGTTTCCACCGGAAATTCGGTCAATAAAGTCAAAAATATACTTTTCCGATCACCGGAGAGCTTCGCCCGTGCGTAGATGCTGAATATATACATTTTGTTTCTACCGCGTGTATATGTTTGTACTGTATATTGCATACTTACATACACGCTCTTTTGTAATGTGCATGTGAATTTTGGCATTTACTGTAACCACCACAAACTTACCGCGTGCGTGACGCTCTCCTTTGAACAAAAAAAGATTATTCGATTTTTTTATTTAGAAAATAAATAAATAATTGTGTCCGTAGTCGGTGTGTTATGAATGCAAGGTGTGTACGACTAAAATGCGCATGTATGACCGTGTCTCACTTGGCGCATTTTGAAAACGACGGGCGCCTGCCGTAAGTCAGCAAGTGTCGAGGAGGTGCTAAATTGCGCTTGATAATAGCGCGTAAGGTAGCTATAGTGCGCATGTTATGATAAAGATGCGCTTTATTCCCCTCGAGAAAGAGAAAGTAATTAGTGTAAATGGAGTACAGCTGGAAATTGAAGGTATAGGACCGTTGCTGTACATAGGGGTTCGCGGTAGGTGTTGTTAACAGCTAACAAGAGAGGGTATTTTAGTAAATTGATATCCATTAGATTTTATTCACTTGATTTGATTATTTTGCCCACTTAAAATAACGTTTGTTTCATCTTGTCCATTTAGTAGATAATGCAACGAAGTTGATGTTTTGAAATGAATCCGACATGGCCAGCCTACTAAATAAACTAAAGAGAAAATTACCTACATAACTTCGTTTAATAGAATATTTATATTTTTATACTTATCAAAAATAATATAAAAATGATAAAATAGTAAAATGACAAAATTGCTTACACGAGGAGATAAGAGAAAAAAATTTTGAAGGTGAAAATAAAATATTCCGTTTATTTCTTGTGTATATTCTCGTGTATGCATTTTACACAAATTAGAAGATTTAATATTTATTAGTTTAGATAATCCAAAAGTCAAATGAATGTATAAAGATTAATGCAAACAGGCGATTTCGTTTTTAAGCTTGACCCGCAATTTCTCACTTCATTGGGCGATTTCCTTTTTAAACTTGATTGGCGAGAGTAAAATCGTTTGAATCACCTGATGGATAATTGAATTTCAGTGATTTCTTTGTCTATTTTTGAAATTTGATTTGATATGATTTAATTTTAATTTAATTGCATGGACTTGGTTTTTTGGATAATTTAATCCTAACTAAATTTAAATAAATATCAATGAAGGAAGATTACAATATTTTAGTTTATAAAATGATTTTATAATTGGAATATAATGATTGGTTGGTGTATTTGGATAAGATGCTGAAAGATTCTTAATTGATAATTTGGTGTCAATGATTTTGATACCTACATGATTATTTATAAAATGTGTTACAAAATTACTAAATAGCTTTTAAAATTAGAAAAACCCCTAGAAGAAAGTTGTTATTTACACGTCGTCACGTCACGAAGAATTGACAGTCTAAATTATTTATTATTTACGTTCTCAAAATAGAAGTTAGTAAGTTTATTTATTATTTTATATTTTTATATTTAATTCAGGTAGTATTGTATTTTTATTTAATAACTTTTTATGTATAGTACTTGAAATAATTTTGAATATATATTTATGATTAGAGTAATATTATTTACATTCTGACATAAATTTTATCATTATATGATATTTATTTAATGAATGTATTTTTTAGTTTCAAAATCAACATTTTTTTAATATCCAAATGTAGATAAAAAAAACTGATCATAGTCGTATATTTTAATTAATTAACAAAATTACATAAGAAAACTTATTAGCAAAAACACAATAATAGTTCTATTATTGTGTTTTTTGCTAATAAGTTTTCTTATGTAATTTAAATATATGACTGATCAGTTTATTTTTATCTACATGTCGATATAAAAAAGTATTGATTTTGAGACTAAAAAATACATTCGTAAAATTAATATCATATGATGATAAAAATTTTGTCAGAATGTAAATAATATTACTCTGATCATAAATATATATTCGGAATTATTTCAAGTTTTGTATATAAGAAGTTATTAAATAAAAACATAAAACTATCTTAATTAAATATAAGAATATAAAATAATAAACTAAACTTCTCTTCAATCCATCCCATCAATGTAGTTGAGGGCGTGTAAACAGAACTTTTAACCGTGTAAATAAAAAACCAGAACTTTTAACCGTGTAAATAAAAAACCAGAACTTTTAACCGTGTAAACAGAAAACCCTTAGAAAGTACTACATTACAATGACCGATTTCTCTTCCTTTTTTCACATATATATGATTTACACCAAATGCATTAATGCGTATATGAAAATATCAAAACTTCAAAATCAAAATATTATTGGGCTTGATATGGCTACAAGTCCATGTAGCTTCATTGGCAACAAAAATATCAAAGACATAACAAATTTACACCATATAAAATTTTAAAATGAGTTAATTACACTGAATTAAGAAAAACTATATCATTTTATTTTCAAATTTCACCCAAAAATTAGAGTATTCACGAAAATTTGAGGGTACCATTTTCTTTCAGAAAAATCAACATGTATTCAAAACTAATTTTATAAAAAAAAAATGTAAGGAATATGCTACAATTACACGTAAGTAGTATATTCCCAATATTATTATATAGCACACATTTCTTCTTCTTTTTCACTTTGAAATTTGAATTAATTTTTTATTTTAATTTAAGTCTTCAATTCAATTCAATTTATTCGCTTTCTACGTGGTATCACTTATTGTACTTGTACATTAGTTTCCCTAGCTCACTCTTGTTTATTAGGGATTTTGACCACATGTTGACTATTGACGCTCTTAACTCGTTTATGGGCGCTAATTTCTTCTATATTTGTATATTTTGTTCATAAGGTTGTCCATTAGCAGTTTAGCACCAATGAGGACCATTAGTGCCCTTGGCTCCATCACGAACGTTGATGGGTGAAGTGCATGATTCAACTCTCGGTCAAATGACGAGATTTGTTAAATACATCTTGGTCGAATGATGGTCAAATGATGAGATATTTTATTTGAAAAAAGAAAATAGTTTTGTACATTATTTTTTTTTAAGGACTCGTAATGGTGTAAGTTTTAAAATGTTAAGTTAAATATATTAATTCTATTATTAAATTTACTAGTCAACTACTCACATGACACAGTTTCTAATGTAGTATTATAATTTTTAATATAATATTTATTTTATTAAAATAATATGTTTAGTAATATCGATTTTTAAATGTATGTTTAGTAATATCGATTTTTAAATGGTTGACTTCATACACCGTAACGTAATGATATTAGTGCCCTTAATGATGGTAGCTTCCATTTTACGTTGGCTATGTGAAAGGAGTAAAATAATGAAAGTGGAAAAGTGGAAGAAACAAAATTGGGGGTCCCTATTCGTAAATTACTGAATTGCTACTTTCCACTTTTAACTACCATTTCTGTTTGCAACGATTTTAAAATTAAAAGTTTGTTAACGATAGTCATTAGCTCTTTATTATACAGATCTTCACCCTTTAAGCATGAGTTACGCTTCTGGATCTTTCGCATGTTGCATGTTGGATTAATCGATTAGGACCGCGAGAGGGTGAGTTATGATATTCCTTTGTCTTCAAATCTAACTCCTACTCTATTTGTTGAAACAAGACTAGCTTGCTCGTGAAATTAAATAAGCTATTTCGAATTTACAATACAAGTGTCATACACGAGTTGCGAACTTGCGACTATATTAACTGGCAGTACAACTTAATTAAGCTATTATGAGTCACGCAAACGGCATCATGAAACAACACGTTCAAGATCTTTTTATAAAATTAAAGACAAAACACAATTAACCTCAAAACTTCAATCACAATCCTCGTGCAAGTAGCTAGACTACTTTCCATTACGTTTGGTCCAACCTTTTTCTTTTTCTTTTGACAAAAATAAAATAATATTAAATTTTAAAAATGAATAAAATACATAACTTGTGATCCAAACGATAAATCTAACTCATATTTACATGTTAATCCCTGAATGAGCCTAATCTATTGAAGTGGATATTATCAGAAAAATCCTTTGTAGACGCACACGGATGTATGTATAAGCACAATAGTTATTCTACGTGATAAGAATTACTATTATTATTTTTCGCAATCAATTAATGAACTAGTAGTGGTATACTATTTTAGTTTTTATTGAATTTGCAGCAGTCTTAATGTACAAATATTTAAATCCAAAAAACAACTTATGCAACAGAGTTTATTTTTTAAGCGATAAACCCATGCAATCTAACACACATATTATATATAACTATCATAAATATAAATTTCATATCTCAAATGAATTGAATTTAATTAGATACGGTTATAAAATTTTTAAATCTCTATCCTGTTTACGTCTACGTAATGTGTTTAATTAAGCATGTTCGTTTCTCAAATTTAATGAATTTTTATGGATGAAACCTTAATTTGTATTGAATTGCATTTACTAAGATTATATTGATTGTTCACAAAAATGTTGTTCGACGGACAACTTTAACTTGAAATTCACGAACCACATCTCATGCAGCGTTTAAATGTTTTGAAATCGCGGAGAGTTGAAATTGAACCCATAATATATTTCACAAAAATTGTCATTTTTATATCTCACGAAGATGTTTGTGACGGAAGAATGATATAACTGGAGCCATGACCTATTTTATATTAAAAATATACGAATGTTATTCTAAATAATTAAAACTCGAATAATTAAAAGTGAATAAAATAAATTAAAATGTATATAATTACATATATATTATAGATCGACGATTATAGTGGATGGACACAGATCTGTACATAGATGTTGGTTGTTGGATCATTGGTGTGCCAACTAATTAGGGTGACTAATGAACTTGTGAGTCTCTGAGCGATAGTCGATGATACAAATTACAGTTTTTTATCATCAAATAAGTGCAACTAATCAATTAACTATAGTTTCTATTTAAATATTAGAGCTAGAGTAACAACAAGGATCCCCTAATAATATGGTGACCTTGTTCCGATGACACATTGCTAAGATCCTTCACTATAGCTAATGTTCATTGAAGGGGGTCATTTTATGAAACCAATCTACGTCGTTCATCAAAGTAAAATTTTGTAACTTTGAATATGACTTTCAAGATGGTCCCCTAAAACTCACGAGTGGAGGCATTTGCGAACATGGGATCATTAGACCACTCTCTATGGTGACTAACTAAGACTGTAAGACTGACTTCCACATCAGCGCTAAGACTGATGACTAACCCAAGACTGAACGCTACCTATGGTGACTGCAAGACTGAACTTTTCAGTGTCACGCCAGCGCCACGTTATTTTTTAAATATCAATACAATTACATTTTTTTTATTAATAATAAAAATTACAATAATTAAAAAACTACGTTACACAAATAATTATAATTACAATAATTATTTGATATAATTTGTATGAAATAAAGTAGGAAATGTGAGAATGGTGTGTGAAAAATGTAGTATAATGTATGTGTATATATAGTGTTCGAGAATAATTAAAAAAATGTCTTTTTTTTTTAATTAGGCGCCGTTGGCATTTTTGCGCGTTGACACTAGCCGTTGCCCACTCTGTTCCCACCTCAGTCTCTCGTTCTCGTTTCATTCTGGTAGGACGAATGGACCATAGGATGATCTCAAGACGGGACCGTGCCTATGGTAGCGAACGCAAGACGGTGCCAGATCGGATAAGACGGGATGCAAGACGAAGTCACATAAGACCATAGTCACTCGTCTAAAGAGATCACTACATATCTTAAAATCATATTGATTGGGTAAACGGAAGTTTTCATTTTTATTTTCTAAGAACTTTGTGTTTAATAACAAAACAATGACACATTTAAATTAAGAAAAATGTACCATAAGAAAGCACGTGTTTTTTTTTTCTAAGTTTTTTTCCAATGCACTCCTCTCAAAACTGCTCATGACGCAGTTTGGTGCTTTTGGGTTTTGCTTCGGCTTACGTGTTGCCTTTTGGTTGCTGTGACCGTCGATGAGGGTTTGTCATTTAGGTGGTGATTGGAACTGGTTTCAGAGAGTTATCTAATTACGAAAACGTTGATTCTGACAACAAATATTGGCAAAATGCAAATAGATCATCTTTATTTTGATAGAAAGAAAAGCAAGTAGAGACGTGCTTTTCGGATTGTCTTTTGAAAACAAAAAATCTGTTTCAAAACATAACCCCAAACACCCTCTTAAAACTCATAGATAGCGTGTAGTATAGTAGTTCTTATTTATTTAGAAGAGTAATCCGGACATGTCCTGAAGTCTTAGCCCGGGTGGTTTATTGGGCCTCCACCGGTACTTGTGGATTCCGGGGACAAAAGATGGACACAATTTGCTGCTCAAATTGCAACGGGAAATGCTATTCGTACAGTAGTGGAGAAAAGTATGCAACGAGCAAAAGTTATACTCTGGGAGTCCCACGTAGTGTATGTATTTTGTGTTTAACTAAGTTTGTCAAAGCTACCGTCACCAGAAAGAGGGACACCGCAAACTATATATTACGGCAATGACAAATACACCGTTACTTTTGATAAATCCATTAACATTATGCATTGTAGGAGTCTACAATACAATCTATTAATGCATAATTTTGATAGATTAATCAAATGTGGTGATAACCTGTTAGGTTGATGAGAACCATAACTTAAATAAACAATGATAATTTAACCTCCAGTCCTCCACTTATGGGTTGAAAAACATATACTTAATAGATATAATGATAGATGCTACCAAACTACCACAAACAAACACAATCTTATAAGTTTTAAGAGTATAAAAAGTTACCATAAGCATCACTTAACATCTTACTAAAACATGGAGTCAAGAGTGCATAACACAAGTTCAAATGGAAAAAATTACCGAATGACATGAAGTTCCATAGAGTCAAACATAACATTTAAAGTATACAATACGAAATTTCGATATTGATAAATATATACAGCGGAAAGTGGTCTAGAGAATCAACCCTTGTACAGGTGCAGGCTTGGAAGGAGGCTCGGTTGGACCTGAGTCTTTGGGAGACTCGGATAAATGAACTTGAGCAAAATCATCCACCATTTTTTGCTTGTTTTCACCATCAGCTTTGACTACTTTCTCTTTTGTTTGTTGACTAACTTCCGAGGCTGCTTTGGCTACTTTGTTATAAGCGCCTGTTACCCATGTAGCGCTAGTTAAAACGTACCTGTTTTTCATAATGGCAGATCCAGCATTACTTACTGTTTGTTCAGCAGCTGCAATTGCTGATTTGGCTTTCTCTGAAACCTGAAGCTTCTGGTCAACTTCTTTGACTTTTTCATTGACTATGGACGTCCCTGTGCTGACCTTTTCAGTAAATCCAAGTTTCTTGTCCAAGTCAGCAACTTTAGCAGATGCTATAGATGTCAAACCATGTTTCTCATCAAAGGATTTGGCTTTACTAACAGCATCTTTACCCAGGACAAAACCCTTGGCAAACATGCTGCTCACAACATCCTCAGCCTTACGGAAAGCAGATTCATTCTCAGGAGGCTGTAATGAATTTGACAATATCATAACATAATATGAAAATTGTAAGCATTAGAGGTTTTTAGTATGGGTCCAAATGGGTCAGGTCGAGTTGGTGTACACTTGTTTCATTGTTTGTATATTTTTATTGAAATTTAACCATTTGTGAATAAATAAGATTATGTTAGCTATTATATTGAAATAGAGATATTATAAAACATAGAAGAGAGAGAGAGAGAGAGAGGGAAATATTTACAAGGTTTTAAGCATTTTTAAAACACTATGTGTGACTTTCGAACCATTTGACCAAGTGGATACAAATAATGAAATATTTATTCACTAATGGCACACAAGTTTTGGAACCATCAATTTAAAACTCTGGATGGTTTCACATCCAAATATTAAGTGTATTGATTCTTGAAAATAAACATAACAGGATATTCTTACAGGAAGAGCGGCTGTAGCTTCTAATGGAAGCTGGTACTCTGGTGCTAGAGTTACAGTGACAATCGTATCAACTATTGTTGCTCCCTGATATTACACAATGCAGCAAATCCAAAATCATTCACACATCCAAAGAAAAGAGCGAAAAGTTGTTTCTATTACATATTGTGAGCCCATCAGATGAAATTAGAAATGGAAAAAAGATGGAGATCCATGTGAAATTGAGATTAAATGGAGCAGCTGAAAAAGATTACATAATAAGGGTCTGTTTGGCATGGAGCTTTTCGGAGCTTTAGTTTTTAGTTTTTGAACAAAAAGCTCCTATGAAAATAAAAATCTTGTTCATCATGTACAAGCTGTAGCTTTAGAATCCAACGAAAAACTCAAATTCTCAAAGCTACTTCTTGGCAAAAAGCTCCAAACCTAAAGCTACAGTTACAGCCTACAGCTAGTTCACCAAACATACCCTAACACTACACGGAGTTAGTTGGCATAAAGTAATCTACTTGACTTTATAAAAAGTGAGATCTTAACATTGATGAAAACATCAGTATCCTAATTAGAAGCTTTCGAGAAGGGAGTATTTTGATTTTATGTTTACTTGCAGGCGTTCAGTCACAAATTGTGTAAGTTATTGTTTGATCGTATCTCAAAGAGTTTACGGTTGTGTTTTCATTGGGATGATCTCAATCTAGCTCTAGGGTTGGCATCTTGCAACCCTTTATGTGTATCCAGGTGGATCTTTTGATCCAATCTCGATATAATCTTATTTTGCCAAGGAGAGAAAAAACTAGCTTTCTTGATAGTAACTTTTCTATCTAGTCACAGTTTCATTTGCTTTTATAAAAAGAAGAAAAAAGTGAAAATAGTTTTCATCTACTTTGATTATAGAACAAGAAAAACATGGTACAAAAAGAGTGAAGAATATATGGATGCAGATAATAATTTGAATCTGGAAGTAATTAGCTATTTGGAAACAAGTAAAAAACCATCTTTCCAGCTAAAAGTTACTTACTGAAAGAAGAACAGCAGTCTCTGCTCCTTGCGAATCTGTGAAGGTGACAAATGCATTTTGGGAGCTGTCGTCATTACTACAAATCAAAATTATAGTTAGCGTTAATATCAAATATAAGAAAATTGAAGGTGGAAATATCATTGCCTACTAACCTTTGCACTTCAACATATACAATGTCACCAGAAAAAGAGAAGAACTCCCTTACGTCTCGCTGAGAAGCCTTTAATGAAAGATTACTAACTTTAACGGTTATTGGCTGCACAAATGGTAAATAAGATTAGCATAAAAAGAAAATGGTTACTCACCCATATTTTAAAATGAGATGTTGAGTTATATGTTTCAGATGCTTTAGTGCATACATTATATGTGATCCATGTGTACGATATAATAAAAAAAAACATACATTTGGTAAGGCGAGCATGTAAAGGAACTTTGGGGAAGACAGTTTATACTTTATAGTGTCATGTAAACACAAATAAATCAGAAATACAATTATGTTTTTTTATTTATCCCAAAGCAAGTTAGCCTCTATTTGTTGGCTTTCTGTCAGGAAAGTCATATTTAATGCCCCTGCATGTAACAGACAGAAATGGCAACTGAAAGCTTCTTGCAAAAAGGTTTGTTAGTAATATCATCTAACACAAAGTGTACTCACTAATAAATCATAGCTGATGCCTGATATAACAAATGTCCAAATCATTGTGATTATCTTATTTGATCGAGACATTCCAACGATTTCCTCTGTTGGACTATTTCCAAAGTCTAAGATAAGTGTCAAGCCACCACTAGGCATACTATTGGGCAGTTGGAAAGTTTAAACAGACACATTCATACCAACAAGATATGTTTAAATAACATCAAAACGGTTCATATTACCAAATCCACCCTCGTCCAGACCAGATATCAACGATAATCATTAAAATATCCAACCTTCATTTCAGGTCCCCACACAAAGGCAGATTGCCTTACTGTTCAATAAACAATATTTCCCCTCCATCCCAAATAAGACTAGACATCAGATTTCTATTCTTTTCCCAAACAAATGACTAACATGAAATTTTTTCTTGTTATCGTCTACTTATTTTATAACAGCTTCTTAATTGTTTTAATAATCCTTTTTCCAGAATCATCTTCTCATGGTCATCAATTTTTCTTCGTTTTGGGTGAAATTTCCAAAAGTTGTTCAACTAGAGAACACAAAGATGTACCAAAATCCTCAATAAAATTATTTCAAACGCAATATCCATTCTGAGCTAAGAGAATCAATCCACTTCCTTGTCAAGTTTATACTAATAACGATCTGGATCATACGTATCCGTATAACACATTCTTAATTCTTTCATTCCACAAAAATAAACTTGCTTAGTGTAAGAGATGTAATAATAATAACGCATACTCGTAATAAAATCAAACCCTAACCACTATTCCAAGTATGCATATTTTTTCACATAGATTAGATATATGTTTAACCATACCTAATTTCAAACTCTCAACAATTTTGCCTCAAAACTAATTAAAAGTGTTTTCACATGCTTTAATAAAGTTATTTAGCAACAACAGATCTATACAAATTCCATCAAATTACGGATGTCAGCACATATAAATAGGTACCAGTGACACTCACTGTCATTGGAGTGCTTAATATAAGATTCAGATATCAAAAATGCATAGTTTGCTTTCTCATCTAGACAACAAATCTCTTTAACACTGCCTAATATCAACCTCTCAAGTCTCAACAAAATTGACCAAAATCAACAAACTTCTAGGGTTTTCTCATACTTTCAATAAATTGTTAGCTAAAACAGATCTAAACAGATTCAATAAGGTAACAAATCCTAAGAATTAACTAGTAACATTGATCATAAATTCATTACAGCAACAAATTAACTAAATAAACATGTACGACTAATACTCACCCACATTAAAAATGTATGATATAAATTGAGCTATTAACAAAAATGCAAATTATACCTAATTCTAAGCTCTCAACAAATATCACTCAAATAAACTGATTTGAGGTATTTTCACATGCTTTCAGAAAGTTAATTAGCTAATACAGATCTATACAAATTCAATAATATAACGAATCATAAGAAATGAATCAGTAGCATTGATCGTAAATTCGTAACAGCAGCAAATTAACAAAAAATAAATTTAAAAATAGATGTACGATTAACACTCACAGACATTGCGAAAGCTTAATATGAGATTTAGAAATGAAAAATGGTTCGTCGGAGCAACGGCGATGAACGGAAAACGGTAGCCGGAAACCTAGCGATTTTAGATAACGCGCAGAGAAAGGGTTTTGAAAACGTATTGAAATTTGAAAAGGAAGTAAGGGCGCAGTGGGACCTTTTTATTTATATGGAAATGAAAAGGAGTAAGGTACAAGTATTGGTGCTATAGGTAGAACCATTTTATGCATGAGTATTTGTACAATCGTGGAAGCAAGTTCTTTGGTACGTGTAGGCCCGGGATTCTCGGGCTGGTCCCGGTTGCACCGGCCACTTCTTATTTATGTTTGTCCAAAGATATTACGTGGTAGTATTATTTCTTAAATAATCGTGTCTAAAAATCATGTTTACTACTCTTGTTAACAAAACATGATGTCGATAGCCTTCAGAGTTGTATACAAGATTTTCGGACAAAAGTATTTTTACTCATATTATCATTACAAATTTAATTACTGTCATTCTCTATTGATGACCTCTCCTTGGATACAACTATATGCATGTTATATTTATTAGTAAAAATTATCGTTCAAGAAATTCTATATGTAATTAATTATTTGCCGTATAATATTATTTCAATTTTTTTTTAGCCTTACAATTTATCTTTTTTACAGAGTAATTCATCTATAAATATTTGTATCGATATTATGAATAGGGTCGTCTCTAAATTTTCGAAGGTCCTAAACAAAAACTGATTGATTGTCAAAATGAGGCCTTATATTTAGCTATAAGATGTTTTTTATTCCTTTTATTGCAGCTCAATCAACTTTAATTCGAAACAATCAGGACATATTCTTTTTTTCCTTGTATCAACAATCAAACTATATATATATATACACACATATGTATAAAAACACACACATTTTGAAGCACTTATAATTTTGAAGGCTCTAAGCGGTCAACCGCGTCGCCCACCTCCAAAAACGGCCTTGATTATGAGAACAAGATAGGTGCTAGCATTGCTTGCCTCACGTCCTACAAACGTAGTACCATTTCTAATGTATTGACATCAACCACGTACACCAGTTTAACCGTCTCCATCGTCTTTCACGTGTTTCAGGTTCACATACCTTTCTTTTTTTTTTCTCTCGTCATTTGTTCATAATCATAAGACTACTTCCTATAGTGACATGAAAGATTGAAGAACTAAACTGTTAGCTCATTACCACGTCATCACTTTTTAAGAAAGATTGAACCATGCCTATAATAAATAAATAAATGAGTTTTTTCTGAGCTCCACTCTTTATTATTTGTTCAATTAATATAAATACATTTATCTTTTTAAAACATACTATTAATTAAAATATATTTGTTACATAGAAAAACACCTTACATTTAAAGTAATAAAATCAAAAAATCACTTTTGGCCCAGGTACTAAAAAGTTATGATGGCTCGTACCTAAAAAATTCCTACCCTAACATTACTCCTATTTTCTTATTTGCGAGTTTTCAATTTTTCTCCTTCTGTGTAACCATTATTATTCCATTTCAGTAAAAAAAAAAAAAAAAAGAAAGTTAACAACCGCAGCTAGCTCACCGTCTTCAACCGTCTCGCATACAACGGAAAGGGGAAAGACGAAGCCAGAGACACATCCATGTCTATGGCGTTTTTTTTAAGACGGAGGTGAGATGGAGCATAAGACGCTTCGATCCGTAGGGAGTGATCTAAGTCGATACTCTGATAGAGGGTAACTTGGGGTTCTGCCTACTTGTTAATTCTTATTATTGTTCATTTGGAATAATGAAAGTAATTCAGTCTCTAAATTTGGCGATTAAATGATTGTGCTAGGTTGAATAACTTTTGCAGGTACGTTTCTTCAAACAAATTATATAAGTGAATATCCTATAAGCTAGCTAACTAAACTACATTATAATTTCAGTATTTTGTACTTAATTTTATATACACGTTTTCTTTGTGTTATTATTCGTGACAAATAAATATGATGTGATGCATTTATCAATGTTTATGCCTTTCTAAAAAGAATTAAGTTGTATAATAACATAAGTGACCCATTAAAATTAATTCCATGATTACCAAAGCAATTATTAATCATAGTTATAAACACATCAACCACATATATAACGAGGAACATATTACATGTAAATCAGGTAAGAATACTATTGATGAAAAAGAGGGACATGGTCCCATGAACTTGTTAAGCTTACAAATTAACTAGAAATCCAAAATCAACATACTTTATGAATGCTAATTATGGCAAAAGTTTCTTAAATTGATATATAAAGGATCCATAGGAAAACTTCAAATCTTGGAGAATAAGGGAAGCAAATCTTAGCCCTTGATTCTTTCATAAATAAATGTTTTTAACATTCATTTGTGATGAATGTTAAATTTTGAAATTATTTGTGATTTTTAAAATTCAATTTTGATGAAATCAAGGGTTGAGATAGGTTTCCCTACTTCCCTAATTTTTTTCTTCCCTCTTGATCCCATCCTCAATATATATATATATATTCTCCAATTTTGGATTACATTGAGCATGGTGATGCACAAGAAATCATATTAACTTGATTCTGCTATACATATTGACGTTTTTAAATAAACAGAAATCGACATAGGGAAGCATAATAGAAAATGATATCGTCTTGGCCAAAGAGCATAAAAAATTAGCTATTACTTAAAGAATATATATGGTTATTAAGGAAACGGATGTCTGAAATACGTACGCCACTTGTCAATAAACGCCAACTCATCTATATTCAAGATTGGAAGTTGACGATCTTGAAGGGTCTTTATTATCTGCTTAGTCTCACCAAGAAGTTGGGCCGCAACGTGGACACTCATCTCCCTTTTCTCTATGGCACTTGTGTGGCATTTCATTGCTATGACTTGTGGTAAGTTGGTGAGACAAGCAGCCATTATGTCAGAGATCATTGACAATAATTCTGCAAAGAGTTCCTCTTGGCTAACCTCCCCAATGTTGGTTGGTAGGAAAGCAAAATCGATTCACTGATACGGTACATTGAGTTTGCACAAATTGCCTTGCAGCTTGAATTATCAATTGTGCTTCCAATATCTTTACTTTCCACCATGTTTTTAGCTGTATTCTTGAGCAATTGCAAAATCTGTCCTACCGTGTTTTCCAGTGGCGCAAGTTTTTGGAGCTTGTTTCCTAACCATTCGTGATAGACTTCCACTTCTAGCCACAATAATTTAGCGGCTTTTTGAAATTTTACATAGTCACGTGTACTATTGAGAGTCTCTTCCACAAGTGTGACGTATGCAAGACCTTCACTCACACTGCTTAGCAACCTATCAACTATGGCAGTTTGGATGTTAGGAAGAGCGATGGCAATGGTTGTCAAGGTTACCAACGGTAAGCTCCAGCAATTAAAATATTCTTCATCTACAGATAAAGGTGGAACGAGATGGTTGTCATACTTTATAACTCCTTCAAAACTTTTCGATTGCTCTAGAAGCTTCATTAGATTGTTAGGTTGTTGCTTTTCCGCCTTCTGAAACAGTGTATTCACAGATTTCAAAAGGCCTTTTAGTGTTTTCTCTGCAAACTCCAGATCGTCATGAAGTTGCAATACATACCAGCTAAGATCTTTATAATTTTCTACTTGATCGAGATTTTACACCAATGTGATACCCGAGTTACTTGGAGTGGATTTTAACCACTTCCAACACTGAACACAATACCAGACGCAGATAACAAAAAAAATTGGGACCAACCCTATTATCTTGCATGTTACCACAACAATGATCTGAAATCCTATACAGATGCTCACAATTAGGATTTTCATATTATGAATGATAAACTTGAATTTTCTGCTACCAAATGTGAAGGGCAGACTACTATGTTTCCACTCTGTTAACTTTTGAGTCCAGTAGCTCTCCACTTTAAAGACCTTCATATGATTCCAAATCCATTTTGTAGACAATTTATAACTCAAGGCTGAAAAACATCTAAAAAGTGGGGCAATGGTACCCACTACAACCCCAATAAATTGTATAACTAGAATAACTAGCATTGACCATTTATAATCTGACCTATAGTCCTTTATAGTTCCGCTAGCCCAAAACATAGTAAGAATTTGTAAGCATAAGTTTATAGCAGAGATTACCCCAGAAGCAAAGGTTGTAGCGAAGCAAGCTGTCATGAATTGGGGGCTGCCAGTTCCCGCCATTATCCAGTAATTTCTGACATGTTTTTTTAGCTTCTCGACAGTTGGTTGTTGCAGCTCTAAGTCCTTCAAAGTTGTCTGGTGACCTGCTTGGTATTTCGACTCGATTATCTGTTTTTACTGTAGTATCGCCAAAGATGAACATATATGTATTATCAGCAGTATGAGTAACATAACTACATAAATGATTGCTGTAGAGCTGCTATCACTTTTATATACAACATATTCTGACGCCTGTTTGTGGTTAATATTGTAAGCAATTTCAAGGAACAAATGACCACTTGAATAGGAAAAAACGCCCGTGTTTATTTGAATGCAGACATTCACAACCAAAGTGAATACCAGAACACATAAGGCTATGATGTTTGTTAAAAGTTCCTTGCTTTCCACAGTTGCTAATGAAGGCAATAAGTTAGCCATCATTGTACACATAAAGGCCATGCTTTCTAACTTTGCAGCTTGATCCACATCACCAGGCATTATATTATTTAGATCCATAGGTAGTTTCACTACAACAGCTAAAACGATGAGAGAAGCAGCATTCAAAGTGAAATATTTACACGGAAACCATAATTTTCTATTTCGGAAACCATGTAACAGATCAGCTACCATCGCGAAGATGCAAACCAAAGAAGCTAACGCGATATAGATCCCAATCCATGGCATAGGTTTGCTATACCTGTTTTGTTGATCTGACTGGTATACTAACAACGCGTAAAGCCATAGGGAAGATATTGAATCTGTTGAAACGTTACTATAAATTCTAGCTCTTTCAAAACTTGTACATATCCATATATGTCTGAACCCATAATTTTCTTTCGAATAGGGAAAGAAGATTATGTATATTGTCTTTAGGAAGACTTATTTGGTATCTGTGTTTTACACTATAAGAAGACTTATATTGTTTATATTGCTCTTGAAGTCATATGATAACTGACCAAATGAACTTTGCAGCTAGTTTCCAAGCAATTTCAAGTTCATTGTTATGTGGTTGTTATACTATCTAATTAATCAACTAGTCAACCTGTGGTTGACTGATGGGGATCGCAACCTAACAAATTGGTCTATTACTTGAATGTGTCCACAGTTTTTTTATTTTTATTTTTTTATTTAAACTTTTTCAAAAAAAAATTGGATTCCCACACAATCATATCAATACATCAATTCCGCATAATTAAGGTGGTGGCACCTGATTTACTTCTTAAGCAATGACCTTGTTTCGGTTTATTGACTATTTAGTTCGATCTAATCTTGATTTAATTTTTCTTATCTGAAATGACAGGCAAACGATTTAATCCACATATATGGTTGTGATTATTTAAGTATGTACGTGATTGAATTTCTTTTGAGCCTTCAAGTGAAAGCAACAAAAAAGTTCGGTCTTTCAGTTTTCTGAATTGCATGCAAATTACTATAACATGATTAGCGCGCATAAGACCAATAAAGGCTATAGTAAAAATCATAATATATGACTAGCGAAATGATACTGCTACAAGACTTATGGTATTTCCAGGTTACAGGGGGACTTCTTGAAGTCATGCTGATATGATGGCTTTCTTAGAAGGAGGCCAAGCAGATTATTACCTATTGTTAAAGTACTAAAACTAGAATCAACTATTATCATGCTTTTTCCTATTTACTTATAAGTTGTTTATCGAGATTATCAATTATTTCATTAATGTAACGGATGCTTAAGTTACGAGATGGACTATACTCTGTTACTAACTTCCCACACGCATCCGATTCATCTTGTATCATCTTTCCTTCTTAAGTGCTCACATTTTTATGTTGGCTATAGTTTTTCACTCACTAGAAAGACTCGATTTAGTGACCTTTAAATCCTTTCTTACTGCTTGAACTGAGCTATTTCCATTGCTTAAGGACTTATTCTTTAAGAAGCTTATGCCAAGTATATAGCTTAAATGCTCAATGAATCTATACATCGTCTAACTTACCATAGAGGATGATATTATATTCGGAACATCTTACCATTACTTGGTACTTCCACTAAACAATTTGTACATGAATGGCTTTTTAAGTCATTGTGATTTCTAAATCTGTACTTTAAAAATGGTTTTTAATTGATTTGAAATAACATTTTTAATCTAGTTTGATTTTCTGTAAAAAAATTTATTCGGTTCGATATACTTTGGATGGGTAGGCAGAGTGGTACCTTATTTCTTTTAAGAATTCATATTAAATTAATATTATATTATATTATTTGGCAATGTGACATTAATCTTATTCACACACAATTCACACACAAATAAATATACATTGTTGTAGGCCCGTAGGATGCTTCTTTGCTACCGACTGAATGGTTACGTGTACAATTTGACCACCGCTTATTATAGACCCATATATATCTTTTGGTGATTAATTAACATTAACATTAACAAATAACAAATATATTAAACACTTTAAGTACTAACTATTTCTTCCTTAAAATTTCTTTTTCTTTATTACCTCTTTTAAAAAACATTATTGTTAAAATATTTAGACTTTAAATAGTTTATTAGTTTGTCTCAGAATTGATATTTTATAGTATATACTAAATCATATATATAAGACAATCTGAATTTTACACAAACAAAAATAATACCATATAAAATTTCGGTCTTAACAACATAATGACTAGGTCCGCATACATTGACAATTTCATTCTAATTCTTACACTATGGTCATTCAGCATCCCAACGACCAAGTAAATACTGCTAACTATTGACGAGTCGTTCTCGGTTTTTTACACGCGCCGACGTCATATAAATACTGCTAACTATTGACGTGTCGTTTTTGGTTTGACTTACACGCGGGCGTCATATACATGTATGTATATATACTAGGTTTAAACCCGTGCGATGCACGGCAATATAAGTTATAAGTTTAATAGTTTAATATTAAATTTCAATTAGTGTTTGAGTATGATTCATAGATTTTTTAATTATAATATTATGTTCAAATATTATCTACCTCTATCTAAATCTATTTTTTAGGTTTATCTTTTAAATTTGAATAATAATAATAATTTATATTAAAATTATGAAAGGTCGCCATGTGACATTTTGCCTACGTGACAAATTCTGGAACAAGCTTCTATTCTCCTTTAGTATATATATAGATATTATATATTAAATATTAAATTTAGACCCATACGATATCTAAATAATACCATTTTTATTATCCACTTATTTATATAAAATTAAATAATAATATTAATATTATCAAATTTAATATAATTAACTGTCTCTAAACTTTTAGATTGCTACTTTAAAGGAATTAGATAATAATATTAATATTATTAAATTTAATATAATTAATATTTTTAATAGTTTAATAATAATTTTTTAGTTAGTATTAAAATAGAATTCTTAAAATTTTGTATCAATTAATATTATATTTAAATATTTTCTAATTTTAATTATTTATTTTATTTAATTTAAAAAATTTACACGTCGTCACGTAGCATTTTGCTTATGTGACAAATTCTAGAGCAACATTTTATACTCCTTTAGTATAGATATAGATAAATAAATATATACGATATTAGTTTCGTATCCGCGTAAAATAGCGGGGTCGAATAATTTAATTGAGTGTCGTATTTATTAGTGTTTGATGTGTGTGTGTTTTATAATGTTCGTCGGGTGTGAGAGAACAAAAAAGTTATTGTATGAGATTTTTGATCAAAAGTGTTTATTTATTTGTTAGGTGTGTTATTATATAGATAGGTTAAAATGAACTGAATGAATAAAATTAAAAGTGATATAAATTTAATGGTGAAGATTTACTTTACTCAATTTTTAAAAATAAGGAAGTAAGGAGGAAATAAATATTTTATATACTAGTCGGGGTCCTGTGCAATGCAACGGTTATGAAAAGAAAATATGATAATGGTTTATAATGATAGTCGTCTTAATGATACTGATTGTAAACTTTTGCTTCAATTTGAATTAGACTTTAGGTTATCACAATAAATGTATTTTAATTATTGTTTATTTTATATTTTAAATAAAGATAATTATAGTGTATAAACTAAAAGAAACAAGTAAGTATGTTGATTTGATTTTTAGTTTCTATATTTATATATTATTGAAAATAATATAAATGTAAATTTTCATCTTTCAACTTTTAAACATTAAGTTTCATATGTAAATATGTAAATGCTTTATAAAAAAAGATTAAAATTATTGCAAATAACATCAAATAAAACTTAAATTAAATAGGGAAATACTAGAATCACATAATTTTTATAAATTTTTTTTTACATAATGTTATGAATCAATAGTATAAAGAGAAAGAAGTAAGAGAAAGAAACATATTTAAATTGTAATTAGTTCATTTCACTTTTCACCTGATTTTGTGAACTTTATTTTGTAGGGTGGGTATAACCCTCAATTAAATATACGTATAGACGCATGTTTTTGTTTCAATATACAACAACCCCCTCCCCCTTTTTTGTTTTCCTTGTAAATAATTTTACTCTTGCGTCAATCTTCTCCCAAATTATCGCAAAAATTATCATCAACATAAACTCCGATCGCTAAATCTTCGCATAATTCTCATCCTTTCGATCGAAGTCGACTCGATCGCTAGGGTTTTCATCTCAATTGACAATTAATCTTTCTTTGTAGGGTTCAAAATTCCAAATTCAAATTCGAAAAATTAGGGTTTATTTTGAGAAATAATAATAATAATAATAATAAATAATAATACGAGAAGATAAGATGAGCTTTCAAGATCTTGAATCCGGTCGTCCACTCACTTCAAAACGAAATGGATACACAAATGGATTCAAGCAACAAGATCCGACTCAAGCTATTGCTTCTGGAATTTTCCAGATTAATACTGCTGTTTCTACTTTTCAACGACTTGTTAATACCCTTGGTACTCCTAAAGATACACCTGAACTCCGTGATAAATTGTAAGTTTTCTATCTTATTTTATTATTATTTTTACTCAATTTACAATTATAATTAGGTTATGTTAATCTGAATTGCGTATCGTATAGTCATCTGATGATAAATTAGGTTATGAATTTTTTGAATTTTGTAATTAAATTGAAATATTCTATGTGTATAATATATAAATGAATTGTGAAAACTCGAGTTTCTTATGGAGTAGCTGTTTATGTATATTTGGAACACGGATTATCGATTCAAAATTTAGAATTCAAGATTGTATTGGAAGCTGTTAGTAATTTATAATCAAAGTAGCAAGGGTAAATTTTGTGTAAACTAAAGAAAGTATTAAGTACTACAGAGTTATCTGATAAATTTGCTGGAACGTAGTTGAGCTCACAAGATTTGAGTTGTCATAGGTATTAATTTGGAAAACCATGAACTAGTAAATGAGTTCATATTATCTAGTTATGGATGTGATATATTTAAAAGTTAAGCTCTAGTTATATGTGGAGTTGGCCTGTTTTGTGGTGGACATGACCTGAGTTGGGATTTAAACTTTGACCACTTTAGATGGGCAAGTTGTGCTCTTCACAGTTTCACTTATGCATGGTTGTCCTTTCGTTCCAGGTGATATGCTATGTTTTATTTCATAGTTCTAAGTAGTAATATGGTTCTTTATTTTAAGAGATGTTAATCGGTATAAAAGTCATAGAGTGAAATCATTTTTTCAAAATCAAGTACTTGGAAATGAGTGCGGTTTATAGGATTTTTTAGTCAATTCCGTTTGTTCGCATGACTAGTTTATCTGATGATTGTTGGCTACGAGGTTACTCGGTTATAGACTGTCATCTCTTTTTTTTTTTTTCTTTCTAACACTGATTGTACTCAATTGCTAGGCACAAGACGAGACTACATATTGGCCAGTTAGTGAAGATTACTTCAGATAAACTTAAACAAGCTAGTGAAACAGATCATCGTGCCGAAGTTAGTGTAAGTGACTCCTACTGACTTCTCACACACTTCTGTTTTACAATATTTTCAAGGTTAATTGTTTCACATGGCCGTTTGAGATGCTAAAAAAACTTATAAAGCTTTCTACTTGAAATATACAAAGTAACACTGATGTTTTCTACTTGCATTCTTTAATTACTGATTTTTTACTCAGGCAAGTAAAAAAATCACAGATGCTAAACTTGCAAAAGATTTTCAAGCAGTTCTAAAAGAATTTCAGAAGGCCCAACGCCTTGCAGTTGAAAGGGAGACAGCATACACTCCTTTTGTTCCTCAAGCTGTTCTTCCATCAAGGTACGTTGTCGAGTAACTAGTAGTTACATGGTTAGGTTTAGAATTTTATTTCAGTTTGTTAATGCATATTCAAATCATACAAATAGAAAGTTGAATGGCAGCAGAAATTTTCTCTAAATGTTTGCTAGCTCTGTTCTAGATACAGCAGTCCTGATATTTATACTTCCTTGTCCAGTTATGCAGCCAGTGAAATGGATATGAGCTCAGGCAAAAGTCCAGAACAGCGTGCTCTTCTTGTGGAATCTAGAAGGTCACCGCTACTTGCACTTGGCTATTTTTTATATTTTCTAGGCATCGACTCTGAAATAAGTCAACCATATGAGCAATCAAATAAGAAAAGCGTCTTTATCAGTGTATCATATGGTCTTTTTTGTTATTGGATGTGCTGAAATCTCCAATTTCTTTGTTTGCAGACAGGAGGTTTTACTATTGGACAATGAGATAGCATTTAATGAGGCTATTATTGAAGAAAGAGAACAAGGAATACAAGAAATCCAGAATCAAATCGGCGAGGTTAACGAAATATTCAAAGATCTTGCTGTTCTGGTTCATGAGCAAGGAGCTATGATTGGTAAGTAACCGAGTATGAATTCCCTCTCTTTTTTCACCTTTTGTTTTCACGTGCATGATGCTAAAATATGTTAATTGTTCAAGATGATATTGGTTCCAACATTGAGAATTCTCATGCCGCAACTGCACAAGCAAGATCTCACCTTTCAAAAGCATCAAAAACCCAAAGAGCAAACTCTTCTATGGTAAGAAATAAATGTTTGTTACATTGATTTTTGGTGATTTATTTATGTTTATTATCTTTATTTTTGAGCTTCTCTAATGCTCACCTTGACGCCTTCTTTTTGTGCAGACGTGCTTGCTTTTGGTGATAGTCGGGATTGTCCTATGCATTGGGATCATAATTTTTGTGGTTTAACCTCAAATTGTTGTGCCTATGGATAAAATCAAAGGTTGTCTTCAGGTCAGAAGTAATCTGATATGCTCTTTTCGAGCATCTTGGGTTCTACAAGGGTTGATTTCTCCTTTGTTAAATTGTGTGATGACATACTTGAATACTATATTTGTTTGCAGGGATTCTTTCTGTAAAATTAACAAGTTTTCTTTCTTCAGTCTTCCTCCAATTATCTGGTGTTCTTTTGATATATAATACACATTTTACTGTATACACCCAATTATGCGCCTTTGGCCTTTAATTCTCACACGTGTCAGTAAACCCATTAAAACATGACTGAGATGTGAAACTCTTGTTATCTAGTGGTGATATATCTGAATGACAAGGTGAAAGTTATTCGGGTTAGTGTTACCAGACATCAACTGTGTTGTAGGTTTGCCTATTAATAGTGTATTGTAGTTCTCATCTAGCTGACAAGTGTGCATCTTTGAGAACACTAACATTTGTTTAAAAGCCAAGGGTTTAGAGAGTCGAGATTAATGTCACGCTTATATCTTAAGTATATTTCAACATATTTTACAAATATGATACAATTGGGAGGATACCTGGCTAATATACAGCGGTCTCATCGGGCTGCTGTGAGTTTCGACGAGGACATCTACTCCGATGAAATCTTTGGTTTTGAGCCTCCCATTATTCTTAAATAGCTCTTGTTCAGAAGATTTCAATGGAGAAGGGTACCTTAGCCGGTCATAACAGTAACTATAGTACATCTACTTTTTACGGAATCACTTCTTGGCTTGACGCTGACGTGGAGTTGGTGGCAATGTCTGAGGATTCGAGTTCATTAATGGTGTCAAGGCAATTGGTGGAGATGGCATCTGTGGGGTCAACGGGACAACCTTGGAGGACAAGGTCTTGGAACTCTGAGGGGACAACCTCTGGCCCTGCCTTGGAGGACAAGGTCTTGGAACTCAGAGGCAAACAGTTTGAAGCAGTAGTCTACTTTGTGGCGGCCACCACCAGTGGCCCATGAGGATGCATACCATACAGTCACGTAGGATGACATGGGCTTTGATAGGTAATTACCTCCCATGTTCTCGTCACGCAAAACCTCTCTTACGGGGATTTCGTCCACATAAAATCTAAAGAAAATAGAACACCATGAACAATTATGTTTTTATTACTCACTTATAAAATCATCAGTGGTGTATATGATCTCATTTACGGTAGTCCAAGATAACTTACATGATCTTGTTTATTGTCCAAAGAATGCTATATCGATGAAACTCCTTACTAGGATCAAACCATGATTGGTATCTCTCTTCTTGGCCTCAAGTCGTGCTACCATTTCCATAGAAATTCGTCTGAAACCTCCGACAGTTTCCCTCTAACATTCCCCCAAAACACCATGTCTAGCTCATCATGAGTTTTTGGGTACATATCTACATTCGATGTGTACACCAAATTAAGCATTTCATGATTGTCATCCTATAATCAATTCTCGACAATAGTATGAGCAGTTTTAATCATAATTAAGCAATCCTAGAGACCACCTCAATAATAAGGAAATGTGAAATGAAAGTTAATTAAAACATGAGGATGATGAATAGGTACGTAAAATGCAATGACGTATTAAAGGCGGAGCTAAAATGGGGTAGCGTCCCTCTCAAAAAATTTCAAATCATATAGAAAGAATTTTTTTTTTAAAGGTATTAATGATATTTTATGAGTTTTGTCCCCTCAAAAATAATTAAAAAAAAAGAACCTCCCTCAACTAATTTTTTTTAGCTCCGCCTCTAGTGTATACTTCATTGGTAATTTGATTTCTCACTAAAGAATCCATAATTGTAATAATCGGTCAATTAATACCAGAACCTGCTTTATCCATTCAACAAATGTAACTAAAATCTAAAAAATAACGACACGTCGCTTTTCATTACCTTTTAGATAGTAAGATAATTTCATTTGAGCGTACGTACCTGATTGACGATTGAGAAGGAGACGAACGCAGGTATCATCTTCAGATCGATCAATATTCAAGTCGCTGAAAAGAGGAGCTTAGCCTTGATCAAATGTTATGGTGTTAAGATCAAACGCCATTACCGTATTTATAGAATTAATATGACGAAATAATATATTGTTAACACATAAGGTGATTATGAACAAAAGGAGGTAAGATGGTTTATGGTGACAATGTCGATGATTCATATTTTATGTAAGATTTGAAATGAATGTATTTACATGCATACATTATTTATTATATAGATATACACATGATACGATTATACGCATACATTCACAAGTATATGACTGAAAACTGAAAGAAAGATCAAGAATTCACCAATGGAAGAAGAAAACCATGGTGAGAACGACATTTTTCACGAAGGCCAAAGTTATCTTAAAATATGACCAAATGAATTATTTTCAATTTTTATTTTTCTTTTCAAACAGCAAGAAATCATTTATAATACCACAATCTCTTTTTCAAAAAATTAATGTTTGGTTTTATATAAAAATTTTCCTCGTTAGAAATTACTCAAACTATACATAAAACTATATAATAATGGCATAAACTAGTAATATATCGCATAATAAAAAGTCTTTAGTGTTCTGTTAATTTGTACCAAAAAGAAGGTCCATTTCAAAAAGTAAACAGACATGTTTTTCATTTGGGTGTGTTTGGTAACATAGATTACTTTACGAGAGTTAAAATTTATTTTTTCTTTAAACTGAAATTACTATTATTATTTGGTAGATAAAATTTTAAAATTTATTACAAAAATAAGCTATAAAAAAAAAATTAGTGGAAGTAGCTTTTAAGCTTATAATTAATAAAATTACTTATATACTCCTTATATATTTTTAGTTATCATATTTTTTTATCCGTTAATTCACATTTTTAAGCTTTAACTATTTTCTCAAACAATTAAACAAATAAACACTTCAACTTCCGGCTACTAGAGTACCAGCTCTAGCTATAAGATTTAAGTTCCAGTTATCAGTTAGTTTCGTCAAACATAATCAACCTTTGAATGTCAAAAATTAAGGATAAAATAGACATTTGAATGTCAAAAATTGAAAGTTGTCTGAAACAGTAAGCATCTTTATAATAAACACTTAAATTAAGATAGTGTAGTAATTTATGTTAAGACAATTTTTAATTTGATTTTAATTTGAATTTTATCTATAACAAATACGTATTAATGGATTTCTGGTGCTTAAGAAATTACTTATTGCTCTGTACTATTTATGACCAAAACTGACTGATCCATTTTTAAACATCTTTTTTCAGAAAAAATATTCAAGAAATAGTAATTTGCCAATGTGTCAAACTGTTGTTAAACTTATTCAGAAAAAGTTTTACCTATCAAGGGATCGATAGTTTTAATTTGTTTCTATTTACCCAATTAAATGTTGTATAAATATAGTTTTTTATGAATAAATCAACCAGGTCTGAGTGCTGCAATAGTATGTTGCACTAATTATTTATTTTTGAGCACATGCATATTATGTGCGAGGTACCTTTTATGCACAATAAATACAGATGCTTAGTAAACCTCCTAAGCATTTGTTAGTGCATATATGTCCTTTGTATAAGATGGAAAAGAGGAGCTAATGGATTAAATAATATACTAATGTCAGTATACATGAAAGTAAGCCTCAAGCAAATTCTAAATAAAACTTTGTTATAATTATATTTTATATTTTATATTCAATATTCAATAGTATTTGACAAAAGTAAATTAAAAACACTAAATTAGTTACATAATAATCAACTGCAGGTTTTTGAAAACGCCAATGCGAATTGGGAAATGGTGAGTCATGTCTAGATACGTAAAGCCCTTCTGGTGTTACTAACCAATAACAATGTTGTGTACCTAACAAGAATTTTTAGCGATAACAAAACTTTTTAATATGCGTATCGTACAAATTCAAGGTTACATACTTCAAACCCCAAGTGACTTCACCATCGTACCACTCATGACATTGGGACAAAAGTACCAATCGTAAGTTTGCCCAAAAGGAAGGCTTGACCTTAATCGACACCATTACTATGAACGTAAAGTCCAATATCATTAGGTATGTCATTGGTAACGAGCATATGCCATTCTGAAACTAGAATGCAATTCGCTGAAGAATCGGTTGTTTTGAGAAAATGAAAATGTCACGAAGAATTTGAGAGTAATGACGACAATGAAGTTAGACATTCTAAAGTTCTTGTTAAATTTATATAGAAAATGTATGGTTGGTGTCACTCCTTTAATCCCACAAAAGTAGAGAGTTTTTACTTATATGCTTGGTAATAATAAAGCCTTCAACCTTTAAATATCACTAATTTCAAATAAAACTAACGAGCTAAATGCCTATAAAAATAAAAATTGCAACATACCATCTATTACATTAAATCACACCATCAAAACTGCTTTTGCGTTCATATATATAATGCTAAAACATAAAATATTATAGAGTAGTATATTGATTGATATTGTTGTCATAATAGAAATATCCAAAAATCCTGATAATTATTAATGGATATGACAACCACAAAAATATTAATAACAACAATAACGGTGGTGGTAAATAACAAAAGTTAATTGGTATGACAAATGTTACAGATTTGACCTCTTTAACTTCAAAATAATCTCATACCTACGGATGTGTTGCATATTTTGTACTGGTAAGATGCAATCGGCATCCATACCAGTTCAAAATCCATATCATGAGATGTTTTTATGTTTCCTTGCATATGAAGGCATTATGGAACCATGATCATTATGGTCAACTGAGATGAGCACAGCATCGTGCCAGATTTTTCGAATGCTGATGGGGCGGATGAAGCACTTCCATTTCTGAGAGATGATTCCAAATGCAGTGGCAGTGCGACTAGTATGAAGAGGGAGAAGAAACAGAGTTTATCTGACTACAAAGGGTCTTTGGCCCATTGATATCAAAGATACCAATTTAAATCCAAATGGATGAATGAATGTTCATGTTGCCGTTCAAAAGGAGTGATGAGTTACATTGGAGATTGTTAATAAACTTCCAGCACAAGCATCAATTATATATCCAATTTAGTAAATCTTGCAATCGCTCCGCAATGAAACATTTTCATCACAAGCTTCAATAAGACTTTCTAGTAAGTAATTAACCCTCTTCCCAGTCAATGCCATCGTCATCTTCATCATCTCCTGAAGGCTCTGCTGCTTCAACGTTCAGGTCCACCTTAAAAGTCCCAGCTGCAAAAAGCCCAACAAGAAAGGATATGCTATTAGATGGAGCAATTCGAGACATACACTTGCCGATTAATTGACATGGGTTGTGTTTTTTCTCAAGAAATGGGTATAAAAAAATTATTAGCTTACAGGGGAACAGGTTAACTGGGTCAAGCATCGCCAAATGTCTATTTTGAAGGCCTTCTATATCGTTTTATTCAATGACTTAGAACATTGGTGTCATAATTAACGCAACACATATTAGCAAACAGAAAAAAGTGATTGTCGGTCAACCCAACCTGAACCAATCCGTTTAAGACTTTAGACCCATTTTAACCCTAAATCGTCTTGACCACTTACCTAACCTGCCCGAACCACTAATCTTGCCAATAATGGTAGACATTTGAAAAGCATGGAGAACAAAGTAAGAAAATAAATGGATTAGCCAAGAAACTATTAATATCTACCTGCAGTAGGAGACTCTTCCCATTCAACATCATCATCATGTTTGCGTTTTCTAGAATTCAAGGGGTCAACATCATTGGAGATATTATTAAATGATGAATCTTGCTCCCTTTGGATGGCTTCTTCTTGCTCTTTTTGCCTCTGGAGTAAAGCAGCATAATATGCTTTGAAATACTCATCCTACAAGATATATGAATTCAATGAGTATACGGGTGAGATTGTAATAGAGTACAACATTATTTTAAATAGTTGAATAGTAAGCAATCTGATTCTTGGACTAGCCTGAAGAGTCTTTGCATCATCCTCTTGGCTGATGGACTTTTTCTCATCTTTCTGATCCATAGATGCAGAAGTTCCCTCCATACGTGATTCTTGTTTTAGACCCCGTTGATCGTTTGTAAGGTTCATTCCTTCCTTGATCATCCAAGGAGGCAAAACTTTCATTGGTGCACTTTCGGATTTAATCTCTCCTTTTTCCTCCACACCAGAGAATGCCACTTCAACCTATTAACATAATTTATACCAGTTATTTACTAGGCTTTTAATAATATTTAATGTTTGCTCTCACGATGAGAAATTATCTGTTTGATAATCGGCATTCTCATTAAAGCAAAATCTTAGTTTCTAATCCGTGGCACCACCAATTTTCATATATACTACATTCATTTCATTTGTTTGATTTTAAACTCCGCTTACCATATTGGGTCTTCTAGATATTCTAAAGCAGGAAGATCTAGAAGGTTTTCATATGTTTAGCAGACTACTATATAATGTATTATAGTGTTAGAGACTACCTTTACGACACAATTTGACATTACTCGTAGCGCAGTTCAACATGTTTGACCCTGTTCCTATAGGTGGCCGTTTTGAACCATTATCTAGAGCAGTTGAATCTTTGGTTATGTTTGATCTCTAATAGATCAAACATTAAGATAAAAGATTTAACCAGAAAAGAAGCAGGTCGAATGAGTAGAAAATCAATTGAAGTGTATGCAAATGCATAAAACCTACTAAAGCAATATATTATAAGAAGTTTATATGATCATTGTAATAAGATAGATTTTGTGATCTTATTTAACATTTGTTATTTTAAGATATAAGAAGAAACATTGATAATAATAAAACAAATATTCACAGACGCCTCTTAATTCCCAACAGAACGAGTTTTCACCTGCACTAAAAAGGTACTTGTTTGACCCAACACACATTTTAATTCCCAACACACTCGGTTCCCACCTCTACTGTGTCCCAACCAACAATTTTTTGGATCAATGGGCCATTTGAGTTTGTAAACATTGTAAACACAAACCTTAAAAAATCTATAACGAAGAGCAAACATTGTAAATTTCTCAAACATAAATGTATATTCTGAATATGTATATATATTACATGAAGAAGCAGGTACCTTTGTCTCTCCAAGAAATGGCATAGGTGTTCCTCCCTGTCCGGTTCTAGAAGAATCATTCGCATTAGGATCAGAATTAGATGCACGTGCAACAGTACTAGCTCGAAGTTCCCATGCTTGAAGGGTTCCATAATCAGGGGCTTCCAAGTCTTTTACTCTGCTAAGCTGATCTGTCAAAGGTTTCAGTTCTACCTGCATTTTTTATCACCAAATCAGATGAACGGACTTCAAATTAGTAAGCATCAAAATTTTGCAACAAAACTAGACCAGTATAAGATTTGGTAGACATTAACGGGTGCTTAGATTTGCTCTCTAAAAGTGATGGTGTTATAGACAAATCAGAATAAGTTAACTAGTTGTAGCAGAATGGCAGAATGCCTATCTAACAAAGTATTTGGATGTACTTCGGTTGTTTGAAGTAATAATATTCAGCTAGCTAGAGATCGAATGCTTGTCAGATTCTGATCATTTATATAATTATTAGATCGATAAACCAAAAACAATTTTTGTGAAATGTAAATAGACATCCCCCAAATGTAGTTATAATAAAAGGCAAATAAGTAAACTTTTTGACCTGTCATAACCAGTCTTATTTCTGCTGGTATGAAATTGGTTATTTGACTCCTAAATAATCCGATAATCAGAAACATAATCTATTTATCCAAAGACCCGTAATCTAAGGTAGAATACCAATTCATTTGAGTGGCTAAATATGCCATCAAAGTTGAAACAACACTTCATTAAGTAACAGGTATTTTGGTTAAGACCCAGTCCAATTACAATTAAAAAAAAAATTCACATCAAAACACACTCTTACAATAATTGTACCTCCAACTTCTGAAGCAAATCCCTCAATTTCTCACGACGCCTTCTTCTTGCATTATCATCACCATCTCCAATATCTTGAGAAGCTAATTTGTCACTCTCTGCTACTAATTCCGTGTTGCAACTTTCACAATGAAAAGAGTCATCTTCAAAAGAGATCAATCGAATAGCATCCAACGCATTATATCTGGACAAAAAAGATTAGCTTATTCAAACTTTGATGGATAGTTAATACTTTCATTTATAAATAAGGTAATATAAGAGTAAACCTTTTTCCACACTTCGGGCATACGTATTCCTGTACTGTATTCTTGTTGTCTAATTCATCTTTCAACTTCTTTTTCATCCGGTGCAGTCTGTATCTCACAACATCATGTATCTACAACAGGTTCATGATTGAAAAAAAAAAAAACTTTCATCATGAAGTCCTATCAAGATCAGAACTGAAAGGCAGATGTGATATTATTCTTCAAAAAAGATTAACCTGTGCATAGTCAAGACAGCAATAAGAGTGAGTATGCAATTTAATCTTTTCTTCTCCTTCTCTTCCAGTAAGATTTTCAGCAGTAGCAGCAACTGCAGCACTATAGGCTTTTGCTCCCTTGGCGGTCTGTAATGAACATAAATACAAATAAGAGAGATTACATAATTTTCCTTACACTAAATAAGTTGTCACATACGAAGCTAACCTCTTTCCTATGATCCCTGGTAACTAGCTTTTCTTCTTCAAAAAACCGCAACGTTCGCCTAAGTTGTTTTAAGTGCAACTTTAAATCCTTTGCCAAATCTTCTTCGCGCACCCACTGACGTCTACAATAACAGAGCAAAAATGCAGTATGATAACAAAATGAGAAACACAGAAATAAAAAAGATTAAAAGTGGGAAAATATGACACCCAAGGTCCCAAGCTAAGAAACTATTTAACGTTAGCAAATGCTTTTACGAAGGGCAAGGAGAGCTTCTCATCCTAAACCTCTAGTTCATGTCTGCTACTAATGATATTAATGTTCCTTAATCATATTACTTACCACTTACCAGTATTTAGTTCATCGGAGTTTCATCTTATAGTGTCATCTTATCAGTATTTACTTAACATATAATTCAAAAAAGATGTAAGCAATTCTGAGTTTCAGACCACATTTTAGAATTCAGTAAATGTATGTGACTAATGAGATTAATGTTCCTACTTCCTAATCATGTCAGTAGTTACAAGTTTGCTGTTGTTACCACCGTCTTCATCACATGAAATAAAAATCTTGGATGAACATTTAAGAAGAATACTTTCAAGGAAGATGTAAAATCATATACCATTTCTCTAATCATATTTGCCTAGTCATTCAAAATAAGTATTTATGATGTCTTATTTCAATGCTTACACAGGAAGGTCAATTTATCTCTGGTTGCCTTCTAGTTGCAGAAGGCTAAGAAAAATCCACCAATAGCCTCATGGGAGTTGAGAAATATGAGTAAAAGATAATGTTTTTATCAAATTGCAACGCTTCTATGTATCTCATCAACAAACTAAGTCACTAAATATAATCAATAAAATAGCCAAGTTTGGTTATCTTTCTGCAATTGCAGAACACTAAAGAAATCCCAATGCACTAACATTATAGAGTTCATGGCTCCACTAGAAGTAGTACTTCACTTGAATGAGGCAAATGTTCAACATTTTAAGTGTAGCATGATAAATGAATATGTGATCAAAAAAAAAATACTACAATATTTCACATCAAAATGCTATCTTTCCACTGCATAACTGTTAGATTTTACTGTAAATTTCAATTTCAATTATACATAATCAGAGCAAGAAAAAAAAATGAATAAAAAAAACCTTGTTAAGGCATCAAGTACAACAACAGCAATTCCTCTATTATCGCTTCTCCCTGATTTGGGTTGATTATCTCCTTTTGCAGTAATATCATCATAAAAAGCCCTAGCCGCCAACTTCACCAATCTATAATCAATCAATCGACCGCAAGTAATAAAAACATTAATTAAACCCTAATGTTTTATTATAAAGTGTGAAGCGAATTAAGAAATAAAAATTAGGGATTTTTACTTGTTAAATGGCTCGATACTCATGTTTCTTATTTTTGTATATATAACTGAATGAATGAATTGATTGATACAATCAGCTAGGGTTTGAAGATTTAGCCGTTGAATCTGGAGATAATGAGAGTGTATTTGATGTTGAAACTGAAATTGGATGAAATAAATCGAAAATTATGAGGTTTATATTGCAACTTTTGGGCTTAAAGCTTGAATCGGGTTTTTGACATATGAAACTCATTGGACCCGATAATATTGGTATGATGTTTCTTTTACGACGATGATCATGTTTATAAAATGAGAAACTAAATCTGTATCGTTGCAGAAATAAGTTAAATAAATAGGATTTTTCGTGTTAAATATTTATGTCAGGGCTACGTACGAAAATTACACACATATTCAGTTTAAACTCAATAATTATTTACATATTCATTTAATATTAGATGTGGTACATAATTGAGATGTGGTACATGCTAAATTAGAGAATTTGTTATCGGAGTTTATTAGGGAATTAATTACTGGAATTTATTATTTGGATATACTAGATGTATAGGCCCGTGTGATGCACGTGTTTTATTAATTGACAAAAAAATTCACTGATTGTATACATGATTCAATGTTCAGATATACATATTTTGACATTAACGGATCAACATGTTTAATTACCTATATCAATTTGAACACATTCTAAAAAACATGTTAAAAGTTTCGAGTTAACGACTTGACTTATCCAACCATCTTTTTTAGTTTCGTGTCATTTAGCAATTTCGTCAGCTTTTTGTTTTTAGTACATTTTTTTTCTAGTTTAGATATACCAATATTTAATTATAAATATTATATATTGTAATATCTAAATAACCAATATCAAGGTTCAACGCTATTTATGGAACATGAATATTATTCTAAGTTTAAAAGACATATATCATATAATTATAATTATAATTAAATATTATAGGGAAAAAAAGAATTAAAAACTATAAATTACGTTTAAGAAATGTATGTGATATAACCATCACATTCTTTAGTTATGTTTTTGGTGAAAATTAAGGTAAGCTAAAATTGTCTCATTATTAATTTGTTTCTCCGGTAGGTACATATTATTAATTAATATAATAATTGCAATATATTTACAACCTTTACTTCCCCTAAACGAATCGTGGTTCAATTCTATACTTATGAACACTTGAGTTTTAATTAGTTGAAATGAGTCATTTTATTAAGCGGGTAGAACATAATGGATTACAAATAGATCATGTCAAGTTGATCTATCGATCTCTAATAACTTTAACAATAATAACATTCAAAAGTAAAAAGATATAAACTATTCGATTATTTAATTACTTTAATTGTGGCTGTGTTCAGAGCCTTATTACTGTAACCCGTTATGACCTGATTAAAGTAATGTCATGTTTTCATCTAAGTGCATTTGACGTTTTGCAACTTGATCTTCAACATATCTGATCTACCTTGAGTTTTGCAATAATTTTACTTCGAAACAAATAAAGCTACAAAAGTTAACTATTGTAGATTCTAGATATTATAAAATTATAAATGAATAACGTTAAGTTAATTTAACAAATGAATACTTTATTAAGTTGATCTCTTTATTGTAAGATGAGTTAATCAACTAATAGGTCAAACATATTTATTTAAAACTCATATTTTTTTTTATGTAATCAAAGATAGTCTAGTTAAAATAGATCCAGAGAAGTTAAGCCGTTAATTTTTATTATGTGCGTCGCTAATTAACTTGAAACTTTTAGATACTTTATTATGTCATTTATTATTGTTTAAATAACGTATATAATACTATTACTTATTCACAAACTCGAGTTTTATTAGTTAATAATAGTTATTATATATATACAACCATTACAAATTAGATAGAAAATATATATTGCTTGAAAAATATACTTAAAATTATTAATTCTACAACTATATGAAATATAAATATAAAATAGGTATTAAATTGTTTTAATAATTTATTTAATACTATCATTTATTATAAAGAGACTCAATTTTGTTTAAATAAACAATTAATTTAGTAATATTATTTATTACAAAGAGATTTAATTTTTATAGTATTGTTATTATATAGATTATTTAATATCATCATTTATTACAAATGGACTCAATTTTTATAGTATTATTATTATTATGGATAGATATATATATAATAAATTACACACATATCCAATTTAAACTCGATAATTGCTTACATATCCACTCAATATTTTATATTACACCATTTAATTTAAACTCAAAATTACACACACAAGATTGAGATGCGCTCACACGACGTGCTAAATTAGAGAATTAGTTACGGGAGTTTATTAGGGAATTAGTTACTATAATATATTATTTAGATATATATGTAATATAAAGTATTGGGTGGATATGTAAGTAATTATTGAGTTAAAATTAAATATGTCTGTAATTTTTCCTAAAAAATAATAACTATCGTTAAATAGCGAACATTAACCATTAAGTTGGTTTTTTAATCATTATTCATCAGTCATCAATCACTCGTGAATTCTCAATTGTTAAATATAGTATTAAGGAATATGTTTAGCGAAATTCAAATAAATATTGGCACAAAATTTAAAACGATATCGATATTTTTATTTTTATTTCAAGATACTCATTTCTTAAATAATAGATATAGATAATCTAATTATAAGAAAATGCTAATAGCGTGGAGCTTAGTTGGTAATGGATGAGGACAATTTTTGTCACAAATAGTACAAAGCCATAAGTTGAGTGAGTCAGGTGTACATGGTAGGTAGTTGTTGTGGTCCGATATGAGTTGTCACTTATTAATCTTTTGACACAAATTATAACTAATAATTTTAACAAAGATATTTTATCGCGTTTCATTTCGTTTTTTATTATTACTCATGTTTACTTTTTTAAGTTGAGTTAAAATCATTTCATAGAAAAAATCACCATGATTATTATCTACGCCGATATATACGGAGTATAATGCATCCCCATTTTTTATTTTTTTATCAAGGAGGAGTTATTGTCTTTGTTGCTCACATAAACTCAATTTATGAAAGTTATAACTAAATCAAATTGTTTGACAAAAATAAAAAGTTAATTCAAAATTTATGTTACTTGTTCTCGTCAATCCAACAATTATCATATATTTTCAATCCTACAAATTGCTTTGTATACGATTATAGTATTAAATTCATGTTAACGTTAATCATATGATATAGTATTTACGTGGACATTCAGTTACTTTTACACCCAATTCTTATATTTTGGCATACTAAAAAAAATAAATAAACTATCTAATGATAATAGTTTAAATAAATATATTTACCAAACTTTAATTAATTATTATTGAGTTATTGTAGATATGATCAGTTAATATTTGATTTTTTAAAATTTTGTAGGCATGATAAACTTAAGGAGCTATTATATTGCATTTTAGGTCAAAATTAATAATGACTCTTTTTTACATTTTTACCATAGTTTATCATCACGATCTAAACAAACACATCCTTACAATCTTATGATGTTATTACATAATAAAATCTGTAAAGTGAAATTGAAGGTGTATAAAATTTCTTGTGTTGGTTTTAACTGATAGTGACATAAAGTCCCTGACTTAATCAACCCATTTGATTAATGATTATGATATTTTCATATTATAGTTCACCAACGAGTTTATGATCTAGCGATATGTAAAGAGCTCATCAAACTAGAAGTTGTACTAATGAGTCTATAATTTAACGATATGTAAAGAACTCATCAAACTAGAAGTTGTAAGTTCAAGCTCCGTGGGTAGCAATTTGTATATAAATATGTGTGGATTTATGCATATAATGTGTGAGATAGGTGGTTTAAGTTTGTCTTTCTAATTTTTTTTTTTAAATGATAGTTGAACTCAAATTAGTACAAAAAATTAAGTGAAAATAAAAAAATCAATGACATAACTTCATTTATAGGGGTATAAAAGTCATTTTAACAAAACTCCACTTTCTCTGCATTCTATAAAATTAAATATCTCAAAAACGGCAATTTTTATAATTTTTTTTACTAGTCGTTTTTGAGATATTTAATTTTAAAATGTGTACGAAAATGGAGATTTTGTTATCCTTAATGAATATTGACAGTTGATATTAATTCCTCCATTCTAGCAAAATTTACATTCTAATTTGAACTTTTTTCTTCATATGCAATATACTCTTGCTGTTCTGTTTGATTTTATTAGTAGAATTATAGTACATGACATAGAATTATCATGATAGCCTATATAGTGTATATACTAAAACAATAATATAATATGATTAATAAAAAGTCTATAATCTAACTGGATGTAAAGAGTCTATTAATCAATAAATTGTAAGTTAAAGCTTTGTGTGAAAGACATGTATATACAAGGGCGGAGCTAGGAAATTCAAACGGAGGGGACAAAAAAAAATTATTTTGTTTTTTTCTATAATTTTGTGGGGGTAAAAATTAAAAAATGTTATCAATACCTTACATTTTTTCTCTTTTTACGTATTTTCAAGATTTTTGTGGGGGCAGCTGCCCCCGCTGCCCCTACTCTAGCTTCGCCCCTGTGTATATATATATATATATATATATGAGATAAGTTAATTGTAGGATTATCTTTCTAATATATATAATCTCATTTGTGTTTGCACGATGAAACCAATTTTTTTAATAACTTATCAATTTACTGAAGTTATTATAAAATTGTATTGCTTTTCAAATAGTTAAGTCTATCATAATGCATCAAATTAAAGTGTGAAATTTATAGTGTGTATCAAACTAATCAAGTCTCCATTGTACGAAATAAACTATTATTTTTTTGATATAGTATTTATGATTTATGATTTATGATATTTTTATTAACATGTCATCTAGAAAATACAATACTCTCACAAGTTTTCACGTCACTAAAATAACTATTCAAATAACTAGTAATTTTAAAAAGCTGAGAAGGCCAGAGGAATCTACTCGGAAATAAACCACCGTCTATTATTTATTCATTTATTTTGACCAAACGTGAATTTATATTTCTAGAGCAGCAATGATTTATTTTGACCAAACGTGAATTTGATGAATGTCCGTTGATGAATGTTCGTTAGATCGAATGACGATTGTCATAACTAGTTACGGGTCAGTGTATATGACCAACTTGGCGACTTTGACTTTTGCTGTCAACACTAGATGACAACAAATGATGTCATTAATTTTAGAAAAATGTACACATCTACTAGAGTATTTAATTTCATTCATCTTTACAATTGTAGACAAAACCTCACTGCTTTATAAAAGGGAAAGTTGAACTTAAGCCAGTTAATTTGTTATTATTTGACAATTATTTATGTTTTGTTTATAAAAGGGGAAAACACATCTAACCTTTTTCATTCTAAAGAAAAGTAAGAGATGAATACAGAGCAAAGTAAATTTTTTGAGAGAAGAAGTGATACCTATTTTCCTCAAGAATCATGTTTTACTCTAAATCCATCACCTGATAATAATTAATAATTAATAATTTATTAATAATAATAATACTAATAATTATAATTAATAATAATAATAATATAATAATAATAATGTCTAAAATACCTATTATATGAATGAACTTTTAATATTTTTTTTTTACTGTTATTAGTAATTATAAGTATAATTAACTTGTCTATGTATAGCTGGACCAAGGGAACATATGCACGTCACCATGTAACCTACTCTAGTCAAAGTGAAAAAGAAGAGTCATGAATCTTGGATTATGAGTTAAATATAGATATCAGATTATCAAATCTATATATAATATTCTTTTTATAAATATAAAGATAAAAAAGAGAATTCATGTATCTTTGGACCATAAACCAAAGAAGGATTCAACCACTCATTCTAAAAGTCATACTCAAAGTGAATAAGAAAAGATTCAATCATGTTCAACAGTGGCTGCACGGCAGACGGATCACTGAATAGCTCTAAATTCAATGATCCGATGGTATGGATCGGTATCTATGTAGCAACAGCATCATTAATATGTGCCATAGCTATGGCCATGGATGCTTTGCATGGTTTTAGATACAAGAAATTTTGGTTTCCATGCAATTTCTTCACTCTAAATGCTACAACCCTTACTGTTATAGCAGTTGCAATCAAATTTTCGGTTGATCTGAATGCATCCATGCCTCGACGCCAAGATCAGCTAGCGAAAGTTAGCAGTTCGGCGTTTATATGTATGGTAATGGGAAACTTATTGCCTTCTTTAGGTACTATGGAAAATACTGAACTTTTGATGAATGTTATTGCTTCAGGGATACTTGTGATTACTGCAATAACTAATATCTGCATACAAATGGGTACTGGTGTGATTTTTGAATTTTGGATAGAACATGTTATTATTATGGTACTTATGCTTATTTTGCTTGCAATATTGTGTTCTTTGACTTTGGCTATTCCTACTACAAAGTATTATTTGGATATAACATATGAAAAGAAGTTGAAAAAAGCAAATAAAGTTTGTTTCATTCAAAAAAATTTATCGGTAGCTGAGAGGCTAAAGAAAGATTTGGGAAAATATTGGATGATGGCGCATACCTCGAGCCCTCAATTTGTAATCGGACGATCTGCACCCTGTTCGGCTTCTGGGGCGTTTTGTCTTGTTAACGCGCTTATATTAGCGGAAGCTATACTTAGAACTCGCCTCATGCCTTGGTCTTTCAAGTTTTGCACTGGTGATTCTGATTACAAATGGTCAACGACATTAGTTCTCATGAGTCAAACGGTAGCTGTTGGGGTAGGTACGATCTCACCTGCTTTTAGATGGTTCATGACTATTAGTTTTAGGTGTCCCACGAAGGCACAACAAGCGTGTGGACGGGAGTTTGTTGTGGAAAGATTTTGGATAAAACGGATGCTGTTGTGGCAGATGCAACCGTTTGATTTAAGAATCTGTAACCTGCAGTGTAGAAAACTTGTTCATGGCGTTAAGTTTCAGATATTTCGCTTTTTTATTGGGGCACAAAAAGGGTTGGTTGTTTCTTGCAAGATGATTAGATATGTATCAATCTTTTTTGTGAGCAGGTTCTTGAGGTTAAAGAAGTTATTAAAAGGTGATAATAGCTTTCACAGTAATGAGTCGGGGGATACGGATATGAGTCATTATGTGATTTATCTTGAAGGAGAAGAAGGGTTAGTGGATCTGATGATAGAAAACAATTGCGACGCTACTGCTCACTGGATCAGAATGGGAGAAAAGAAACAGCCCGAAAATTTGATAAAACTTTTAGATAAGTCGAATACCTCAAGTTCCTTTAATGGAGTACAGGATTTTGATAGTGATAAAATTCCATCATTGTGTTCTGAAGAACCTCCAAATTGTTGGGCTCTCCCCATTGTGACATTAACCAGCATAGCAGTTGCAATTCCTGATATCGATAAAGAAGTAATAGAGCAATTGGTGAGAGGTGTACACGAAGGCCTAAGTTATGTCAGTGAGATAGAAATTTACCTTGATGAGCAAAAGGACCTGAAACATGTCAGGAAAGCGGCAGAAATAGTTTGGGCAGGAGTTGAGCTCTATAACAAATGGTTAGATGTTGATCTTTGCAAGCTGCAACATCAAGAACATGAGACAGAAGTTGACGTTATCAGATTGCTTGCTGAAATCTCAAAGGAAAAGTTCATGAAATTATCAGATAAAGATACGATGTATATGAACGAATGTTTAAGAGAAGTCCCGTCACGTTGGCCCATCAAGGTATTAGCAGCGAACTCCATGTACAGAATATGTGAAACTCTCATGTTAATGAAACAGAGTGAAACCAATGAGGCACTATTTGAGAACATATCTCTCATGATTTGTAATATATTAACAGCCGCTTTGAGTAACCTGCAACATGTGATTTCAAGAAAATGCTATGAATGTAGGATTGAGGAAAGGGAAACGAGTATTCGTTGTGCGGTTCTACTATTTGGAAAAACCAAAAAGATATTAGAAGTTATTGACAGGAAGATACCTCAAGATTCAGATCATGGGAAGCTTATACACATTGATGACTGGCATCTAGTGGGCAAGAAGATGGATTCATTGCACTCCATGGCTTCTTCAACTGATGACGAAACGGCTGTTTCTAGTCCGTCTGATTTCCATATATCGATTAATTAATATTGCAACATGTATGATTATAGGTGTCATATGAATAAGGTGTCATTTCTGGTAATTTTAGCATATTATGTAGAATAATTACTATAGATTATCTTCATCTTGTTCTACCTCATGACAGCTTCTTGCTATGTAGGTGCGGTATATCAAAATTTACAAGGAGTTCACTTCAGACTATTTAGATCTGTCCTACATTGCATGTTAAAGACTTCCATAACTTTCACATGTAACGTTAAGTTATAATATAATGGTGCAACATTTCATATAAGCATCGCCAAAGTGATAGACTATTATTGCCATGTGGCAACATTTTATTGGCCAAAGATTTCCTGCCGGTCCTGCTGGAGGAATTCCAGTGGGATTCGTGACCATATGTGTGAAAAACAAAGATTCTGACCATATTTTGATCAAACAAGTTTGACCAGGCAATAGGTAATATTCTCTATACTTTATTGGATGTAATTCTCTTGTCGCGCCTGCTAATGACTTGCAAGTAAGCTTAAATACTAGTATACAAGTTGTTCACACTGAAGATACATAAACACAACATACTTACTTTTATGGTACTTGCAACTAAACCTTGAATATGAAGACCCTGTGACATCTTTATTATCTGAAATAACCAAATCGAAATTATGAACAAAAAAGGGCTCTTTCCTCATATCAACAACAAAAACAAAAGATCTCAGTTTGTCTAGTACTACATAAGGAAAAGGAGAACTCAACTGGGAAGGAAGATAATATCAAGTTAAGCTTCAAGCTTTGTCAGTAGCAAGTTCCAATGATTACTTAAACTCTATACCTTCAAGAAAAGTAAACCAAGTCAGAAATAGATACGCATTACTCTATTTAATATTGAATTGATATACCGCTTTCTCCGCTTCTTCTCTCTCTTTAAGCCTGATGAACATGAACGAAAACCTTTTGACTATACAAGTATGTTCTACTTTGGACTTGGTCATGGAAGATTCCCCCAGAAAGCATAAAAAAGTCGATTCGTTACCTCTGAACGCAAGAGCCCACGTTTTGGAGTTTTTTCGCTGAATAAATGAGAGAGAGTGGGAGGGCGGGTAGGCTGGAGGGGGCTCGTCAAGGGAGCAAATCGAGAAGTCCTTCGAAAGATAGGGCTTCCCGGAGAATTTGGTGTCTTTCTATTTGGAAACAAAGGACCATAAGTATAATTAGACACTTCGTCTTTATTGTTCCACTAGCTAGGATAAAATTATCATATGATTTGTTGAAGACGACTCTAACTTCAAAAATAGTATTGTAGCTCTTAGCACATGCTTCGAGAATTATATTTGATATCGATCTTGGTAGGTTGCCAACAAAGATTGTGGTGATAGATGGAGGACCAGTTCCCTCTTGTACGTAATTTACGTTCCCCAAACTCTTCTTTATAACTTCTACAAACGAAGGGTTCCAATCAAAACCTGGAGACACCTCAGGAGTCGTGGAAGACGTAGCCTCCAAGGATTCTAAGACAGGTTTTCCAACCCTTAATCCAGATGACCAATGAAAGGAGATGATGAGGTTGTAGAGAAACCGTGAAGTGCTTATAGTATATATCTTAATTAACATGTTTCTTTGTTTAAAAATAGATGATACAAGTTTATTACCCGGAAGATTAACGAGATAATTAAAGTGTTAAAAGCATAATAAAAAAAATATACTTTTCAAATGGTACTGATGTGCACTTGTACTACTTTATAAATCAATATGTACCATGAACTTTTTAATTTTGTATCGACGTGTCAACATTATTTCTTAATAGTTTAGTGTCATATTGTTCTTACGACGTTCAAATGTATACTTTTGTTTACTTTTGCTAACAAAAGTACAATATCAAACATCTCATGTAAAATAAATGTGTTTTCGTGACACCGCTCAATATAACACTGATTAAATAAATTTCTACTTCACTGTGTGTATTTATTTTTTATGACAAATAAGATAAATTAAGATATGATAAAGTTAGTTTAATTTTATGATTACACAATTAGCATATGCTTAACGAATAACGACACAAGTCATAAAGAAATCGGTTCAAAAGGGTCTATTGGACTCATAGATTTGGATGTTAAAACCACTTTTGGATTTTTGAATGCCCTAACACAATCACTGTCTATTGGACTCATAGAGCCCAACTAGGTCCAATATACAGTAATTTTCTTTTTTGTTTTATTTCATCTCGTAAATAATCAAACTTAACGTATAACATTATGAAATTGGTGCTGATCTGTACATCTTTTAAAAGATTCATATACATTACTCTTATTTTAGTGATATTGTACACGTGATCATTTATATTATACATATACAAATTTATTGGGGTTAAAGGGCAACACCCCGAAATAAAAATGAATTTAATAGAGGGGACGTATATAAATATATGGATTCCAACCGCTAAACGACTTAGTTTCTCTAGTTTTCAAATGAAGAAACGGGATCATTTTGACATATAACAATAGAATGCGAATTCTCTCAAATCTTCAAAACTTTGAACTTGATTTTCTGTCTAAAAATGGTCGAGTTTGTTTTTTGTGAATTATCACTATTATTTGGATTTCGTGTAATCTAGACATTAATAGTCAAAATATCAAATTTGGAAAGTGATTCGTACACGATTCGTGAAACAATATGTGATTTTAGAAACCTACCCTTATTGATTTATAACACTAACACCACATCGTGTCATTGTTTAGACACTTTTGCTCTATAACATAAAAACTATTACTGTATTTTTGTTGCTTTTTCTACGATCAATCAGGATGAAAGATTGAAATAACAAAGCATCGAATCGAATAGAATATAAAGAAAAAGAAATAAGGTTGAAAAAGAAGGCATTGGTCGCTATCAAGAAATATAAGAAAAAAGGTTTCCATGTCAATTTATAAATGTAATGAGCCGTCTATCTGGTTTTTATATTAATTTATTAATCAGAAGAAGATTAGCTAATGGACATAATAAATAGTTAGTTAATTTATAGCTTGCGACGAAACAAGAACAATTTAGGAAAAGGATTAATAGCCAATTTATCCATTTTTAATTAATCCACTGTACAAGCAGCTCGACTACTGTCAAATTCGGAAGAATTTCGATATAAACACTCTTTATATCACAACCGGGCTGCATCTTATAACCAGTTGCTAGGTTTTTTTATAGCCCATATCTCACCAAACACTAATATATAAGTCCACAATATCATATAGGATTCGCTCTAGACATAATTAGCTTCGAAAGTGGTTTTTTTCTCGGTGTGATTGTATTTGTACCCAACAACTGTTAAGTTAAGTCGCCTACAACTGTACAGGTACTAAAGCAATCAACAAGCGACATTTTTTTTTCATCCGACTGTTCTTTTGTTGTGTTTTGTGTTCATTTCTTGTTTGTGAAATCTGATATTTAGGCCAAGCATGTCATTCACGAGTCATGAATGGTGTATAATCTCGTAAATAAAGTAAGAGTTTTGTTAAATAGACCTAAAATATAGAATTAAATCAAGACTTAAATCATACAATCAATGACACGTGCAATTTACTAATTCTTTCGTTTTGTCATCAATTATTTTCCATTCAACCAATCAAATTTTTAAGCTGAGATTATTTCTTTAATTTTAGGTCTACTAAAGCAATTATTCTAAAGTAATTATAATATTTTAATTTAATGTTTGAGATTTTCTAATTAAAAGACCTATTAGTTGCATGATTGAAAATTTGAAATAGTCTACTTGTGTTTAAGTTTAAAAAATGAGATAAAAACAGCAGTAAATATTAAAATTATAGTCGTTCCTACAAGTTGTGCTATTGAATTAGTCAAGTCCCAATTTTAAAATGAAAGATAGCATCTTATTATGTTTATACGTTAAAAAATCTGCCAAATGAGTGCATTTTTATGTTTAACTATAAAAACATGCTTATGTTAACATACGTTAAAAGGGTAAATAAAAAAGAAAAGTTTCAAAATAGTTTAGGGTTTAGGATTTAGTATTCTTCTTCCTCGTTTGTTCCTGGTTTCCGGCTACTTTATCGCATTCAAAAAAGTAAAAGTCGACCCATTGACACGGGAACTAGCTTCATCATGTGGAGGACGACGAGCCCGCTTCGTTGCAGAGCATGTGCAACTTGTAGTCGTGCCGACTCATGGTGAGCAGCATGACAAGCCATCCACGACCAACTACAAATGCTCTTATCGGTATCAAATTTATGACATCATTCACATAACCTCAACCAAACACTGAAAGAGACTTGTTTCCTATCATTTAAATCGTAACATATTATCAAATAAATTATTATAACATTTCTTATAAAAAGAGTTTATAACACATATCAGTTTTGTACCCATATAATACTATAATTCTTAAATATCTAATTATTCGAAGAACTGCATTTTATTGGTAAAGAAAACAATGTGCTTGCTTATAAAACCATTTTAGTCCATTTGTCAACTATTTTGTTCACATATGATTAGAATTAGGGGCGATTATTGTCCATTGGTGAAATATTGTGCATATCGGCTTAATGATTTACCTCTAATTTGTATTAACGTTTAGTTTGTTTCGAAATTAAAACGAGTTAATACTTAAAATGTAGCTCTTTTCATAATTTTTTCTACTCTAATACTCCGTAATGATTACCAATAAACATATACAATAATTACAGATAACAATAATTAAATATAGAGTTAGTCCAAATCTGTAACGATTATCAAGGTTGTTTGGCAAGGATTTATATAAAAGTTTGTTTTCAACGACAACGATGTCATGTTTTGTATTTTATTAAATTAAAAAAATACGTACATAAATTATCGCCCATGTTCCTATCACCCTAATATTTAAATGTACTAAAATAATGAGTTAAAAATAATTAATCAAAACCCAAGCAAGATAATTTTTTAATGTTATTATAATAAACCTGATAACAATACCCACCTTCATAATAAGTTAATATTAAATCCTCCAAAATTTAATAAATTAAGCACGTTAACGTGTCTGGTTTAATACAAGCAAAGAAGATAAATCCAATTAAAAATACGTCATTACAGGTAAAATGAGCAATTGGGTATTTTATTAATGACGTGTGAAAAGACAAGATTAACCTTGAAGTCTTACTAAGCAAGCACAATGTACAAGTTGATAATGCATAGCGTACAAGTTGATCGATGATTTTGTAGACACTGGGAAACAAAGTCCACCACCTTCCTTATATTGGACTCATGATAGCTGTAGAGGATGTTTGGACGTCCTTAATGAAAGCAATCACGCAATATTTAACAATTACGGAGTATAATCATGATAATCTAAAAATGAGTGTACACCGTTAAAAATGAGTATATACCATTAATTAAAAATTAATTATACACCATTATTATTGATATTGAACATATACAACACGGTCAAATATATGTACAACATTAAAATATGAGCGATAGTATTATTAAATATTGAAATTTCGTGAAATATTAAATAATTATTGATAAACTATTTATAAATTACGAGAGATACAAATTTAGACCCTAAACTACCGATGGACTCTATCCCATCATATGCTTAAATATTTTTTATCACATTCTGTTTAAATACGATTATAAATATAAATGTTAACTGTAGCTATTAGAGCTAAATTAAGCCTTCTAACTTTACATTAATTATAATATTAAAATTCAGAGTTTCCATAAATAAGTACTCTTCTCATATTTATAAAAGGAAGGTGAGTATCAAAAGGCAATGTCAAACACTTAATCGTAATCTTAAGACCTATGACTAGCAAAGTCCTTTAAACTATCAATATATATGAAAGTGATAATGTAAATATCACCACTTCGTGAAAAAGCTCCATTTTTGCCATTTGAGGTTAGTGTGATGAAGGATGTTTGTTTATCTAGAAGTGTGTTCTTACACATTTATCGTTTAATCGATGAGTAAACACGCCATGTTAGTTGATAGACATCTTAAATATCGCTAGACCAAAACTCAATGTTAAATACATATTTAACATTTAAAGAGATGATTAAGGAGCATTGATAAACATCGGTATAAAACATCTAACATGCTAAACGAAAATACAAGCAAGAAAATGACTAAACAACTCGTTAAACATTCACTTTCTTTTCATTTTGATATTATCTACCTAAACATCATTTGTTAATTTCATGATAGAATCATTTGATTAAAGTTATGACTGTTCTATAAACTTACCGACAGTAATCCTTTTTCTGGCAACAAATATCTACTGATGTCCACATTCATTAAACCTATCAGCTTTAACCAGAGAGAGAGAGAGAGAAAATGTAAGATATAACATAAGGTTGTCCTACATTTCATCCAAACACCTTTCATTTCAAACATTTGGCCAAGCTGAGGATCTTTGTTCATGGTACCCTTTTTGACTCAGATATACCTAACTTAATCAGTATTATGAGAGACGAAACCTAGAAATCGATCACTGATCCAATTGGAGTACCTCTACAGGATAGACCTGAACAAGAAACTGAAGAGTAACCGCAGCAAGTGATTGAGTTCAATAGTTCATCGTATAAAATTGTTGACCGTAGAGATATAGTACTATTTACAGTCAAAATTGTTTCAAGCACCGACAGAACCGGAAGTGCCCTTTCTTTCAAAGAGAAGAGGACGATGTGACCGTTTCTGAATTTTTTCCCGGCCATCGCAAGATGTTTGAACCCGAGTCTCCTCTGAGACCTTCATGACATTCTGATTACGATCACTGATCAATATAAAGAGACATGCAACAAGTTATCGCAAAACACTAACGTTTACTTGATTATAGCTAGCTATTAAACGCACAATAATCACGTTGAAAGAAAACGTACATCCAACCACTCTCCCGCGACAACACAACATAATAGTTTGGATACTCAATACCGACCACATTACTGCCTTTAAGCAAGACTTCACAAACAAATATTAACACCAAAAACGAATAAAACTACAGAAATCGACATATTGATATTGAAAAACAGTCTAGACTAGATAGATAGAGATGATCAATTGTAAGCAGAAAGTTCATAAAACTAAACATAGGAGAGAGGCACATAAAAGCGACACTAGTTCAGTTCAGATATTTATTTAAGTCCTTGAAGATTAAAAGAGTTCATAATTCATTAAAACCTCTCATCGATCTTCTTGATTCAAGATTTTCATCAAACTTATATTCAACATTTCCAAGCTGAAGCCGTCATCAGCTCACGATTCTGCCAGCAAAGCACAAGCGCAACCTGCTTCTTTTCAATATGAAATCCATGAACTTGCATCCTCTTTACAACACAATTAGCTTGTGTTTCTGCGAAATTACTAAAATTGACAGGGGAATATCCTCCAGCCGTAAAGAGTGATTTCCAATGTGGCACTGGCTCTGGGATTTGAAGTTTGCCTAATACCATACGTTCAATTTGAGACTGAAAAAGGAACCTTTCAATCTTATTTGATACATCTGAAACAACGTTAGAACTATCAAAGGAATCCAATAAAACTTCATAGTACTGAAGACCTTGAAGAAGGTAATGTGGAAATGGTAAATCCGTCCTTTCACATCCGCGATCAAGTGACACAACGATATTTGGTGAGAGTTGCTTAATGAAATGGAGGATCGATGGAATCGCAGATAAGTGAGTAGAAGCTGACCAAATTGGGAAATTCACAGCAATTGTTGCATGTTCAGATACAGAAAACGATCTTGGATCAAACGAATCAAAGTTGACAACTTCAAGCTCAAAAGAAATCCCAGTTTCTTGAGCGAATTGTGACAAGTTTTCGTGCATAAGTCCAAGCTCAACGGGATGGTGGGTTGAAGGTGAAGCAAAAGCCGTGATTTTCAAGGAACAACCAGCGCCACCATTGTTTCTGGTAGGAAGTTCTTGAATAAAAGATGCCCATTGTGCACCAAACCCAATATCGAAATCAACGATATGAATATTTTTAGCATCACCAATAGCTTCGAGAATTGTTTGATTCGAAGTGAAATTCATAAATTGAAGAATTGGTGAAACTTCTGAGAACATTTTATATGCTCCCATCTTGAACATACCGTTAAACTGTGGAGTGATTCTATTCGGATTGGATTGCAACTGCATTTGTAAAGCTTCCTTGAAATAAAAAGCTGCCCTTAGAAAAGGCTTATTAGGAGTCGCAGCCGAAGCGAACTGGTGATTGAGCCGCGCCAATATCCCTTGCGCGTGTGAGAAGTTTCCAGAGAGCATTAGCTCAGCCGCGGCAAATAGCTGGTCACAGATAAGCTGGTTCTGGTGGTGGTTGTTGTTGGGTGGTGACATTGCAGTTTGTGGTGGTTCTTGTTTTGGTGCCACCATCAATGGTTTCTTGAGAAGCAACTCATGACCCGGGTTCAAAATTGAAACTTTTTGAAAACCCGGATTCCAAACCGGATCTTTTTGAAAACCCAGATCAGAAACTGGAAGTTTCTGACGAAAAATCGGAACTTTTTGAAAACCCTGGTGGTGGAAGTGAATCTCCGGAGGTGGGTGGGAGGGTAAAATCATTTGTGGCTTTTGATCAGGGTTAGATAAAGGAAAGAAATTAGGGTTCTGTGAGTTAAAATTTGGAGTATCAGAAACGGTAGCAGAAGGGGCATTTTGGTCAATTTGATTGCTCTGTAAAATCTGTTGTAGACTTAAAGATGTATCATCATAGTCACCGGAGATCCACCGGAGAGACTGGTCTTGTGCAGATAACAAACTTTCCCAATCTTCTAAACCAACCCCAAATCTTTGTTGTTGAAGTTCAAATTCCGCCGGAATAGGTTGTAACTCCGGCCAGTCATCTTTCCGGCCACCGTCAGTGGTGGGGTTGATATTTGAAACATACCCAGAAATACCCATTTCTTGGGGAACAGAATCTGGCCATTTTTGTTGGTTGTTGTTGGTGGTGGTAATAACACCTAGTGAAGGTGTATTGGTGGTGGTGCTGCCGCCGTTGAAGGAGGAGGAAAGGGTGGAAGTTGAGGTGGAAGGGCTTGGGCTCCGCCGTGTGTCAAGAACGGAGATGGGTTCATTACTAGTACTGTTGTTGTTGCTACCAAAACTTGTGCCTTCTTTTAACTTGTTATCTAATAAACAAGGTTGAAAAGCTGCAACTTCAAATGCCATACCTCTCATCTGAAAAAATTTATAGAAAAAAATACATAAATTAAACAAATTGAAACCCTAGAAAATAAGGGGGGAAATCTAAAAAATAGTAAGACATTTAAAAAGATGAATTTTTTTTAGGGGTTTTCTGACAAGGGCTTAAATTGAGCTTAACGTAACAGATACAAAAATATTTCAGAACAAAATGCTAACTTTTTGTGGGTTTTCAAGATTTGGAGCTTTGAGATATCTTCATGGAGTTTAATGCAACAAACTAAAAATGAATAAAAGATCCTGAAACCCACCAAAATAATACACGAAATTAACAATATGTAAGATTAACAAGCACAACTTTCAAGAAATCTTGATACTTTAAAGATGGTTTAGATATGGGGCTTTAAAGATGGCTTCAAATGAGCTCAAAGCAGAAAGAAGAAAAAATTAGCAAACAAAATTTATTGAACCAACAAATAAAAAGAACAAGATACAGTATGAACACGAACAAGTGACCAACTATCAAGAAATCTTGACTGCTTAATTTTGTTTCAAAAACAAAAATTTATCTATGGGTTTGAAAGATTTGGAGCATTTACTTCTTGATTACCTTGTGTGGGTTTCAAAATTTTCCACCAAAAAAATTAAAATAAATAAGAAGAACAAGTTTCAAGAAAACTTTGCCTTTTGGGGCAAAAGGTGAGTGCTTTTTTTCTGGGTTTTGTGATTTTGCTTCAGATATGAATTCATTAAACTATTGTAAAGAGATTAAAGAGAGACCCATTTGGTGACACACGAACCTTTAATTTTCATAACATTATTTGAGCTCCATCTATGAAGTTGCTTCTGCTTCTAAAAATGAAACTCTCTCTCTTGTTTTGTTTTTGTGTGTGTTTCTCTCTCTAGAAGTATGAGAGAAAGTTTTGTAGGTGTGTGCCTTGGCCTTTCACTTGGTCTCTGCTTCTATCTTGTTGTTGTTAAGAGTCCTGTGGTGTCCCTTTTTGTTTTCTGCCGTGGATGGATGTGTACATCATTAAATATAAAAAGTAGTACTACTGTATAGTAAAAGTTCCTTATAGCGTTGGGAGTGGCGACCATGATTTTACAGTCTTTCGAAGAGTGAATCAGAGGAACATGGTTGTCAAAAAAAAATTAAGGGTGAAAATAGTATTTTTTATTTTTATTTTTTAAAAAAATTAAAATAATTTGATAAATTAAAATAAATATTATAAATTTAAAAAAAATAAATTTATAAAAAAAATACATTAAATGTCTTTCGAATCGAAATACAATTTAAATCTCATCTTTTCACGAATCTTATATTTTTGTCTTTCTATTGTGATTTTATCTCATCCCGTCTAGTGGTTTGTCAGTATAGTCAAAATTTGGAGTTGTATTTCAAGATCATTTGATTGATAGTAGTTTTACTTGTCGGGACGGATGCTTTGAAAAGTATTAGTGACCAACTCGTCAAACGAAGCCTGAGACGAAGCGGCGTAACCGGAAGACATTTTTGGGACTTTGTTTTTCTTGATTTTCTCCGTGGATGTTGGAATTGATCATCGCCAAATAGTACGGCATTCAGATTTTCTTCCTTAGCCTCTGATTCCTCGTTCAAATTCAGTTCGTCCAAATGTCACCGTCTAGCGACGTTAGGTCATGATCGATTTTTTGTTTGTTTGTTGGTAAAATGTGGCTAGTTTAGAATGGGAAGGATGCAATGGTCATTAGAATTATAAATTATTAATTATTATTAGATTAAGAAAACGGGTAAATACGAGGGAATTAGAATTAATGTTGGAAATATATCAAATTAAGTAGTTTAGTTGGGGAAATTTGTAATTTAGGTGTTTAAATAGGAGATATTTGTAATCTTGTTGTTGTTAAGAGTCCTGTGATGTCCCCTCTTGGTTTGTGCCATGAATGGATGTGTACATCGTTAATTATTATAAGTAGTACTACTTACCACTGTATAAGATAAAAGTTCCCTATTTCTCTTTTTTAAGAAAATGACCTTGTATTTTACGCTTAGAAATGTATATGTTTTCTCTTTTCTTGTAGATATAAATATAAATGATATTTTGTATATGTATTTTTAAATTTTTTTCAAAAGACAAATTTAAACTACCTATCTCACAAATTATAAATATAGTATAGGTATATACATAAATTGTCACCACGAAGTTTAAACCTGTAACTTATAAGTTGATGAGTTTCTCAAATACTACTATTATACCATAAACTCTTTAATTTGTATATGAAATTGATGAATGATAACTAGGATTATACATGCTATACAAATTTTGTATTAGTATTATAATTCTGATTATTTTTATTTAAACATCAATTTTATCTTTAGTTTCATTTTGATGTCTATGATTTACAACTATCAACATGTTTTAAATTAAACTTTCCATGTTGAATTTATAAAAAAACTAGAGGTAGATTTGAAATACATGCCTAAACTATTGGAGTACGACTTGAGTATGGCCATAAATTATGACGCCAATGAACATAGTAATTTAGCAATCTTGAAGGTCCCATTGTTGTAGAGGATATACTCTTAATTACGCTTATCGTTTTATTACAATCTCTAACTATAACCAACGTTAATTATTAATCATTGCTAACAATGAACTTTTACTTGTAATGAAGGTTGAAAGATGTTTGAGTCCAAAAAATGATCAAACAACATTCATGAAGATGGATAGAAGGGAAAATATTACTATTGTCTCTTGATGAAAAGGAACAAAACGATTTAGGTTTAAATTTAGTATTACATAATTAGCATGTCAACACTTTTGGTGATTTTAGATTGTAGTAGCATACTATATCATATCATTAATTCACTACCCATGTTAGACTGTGTTTACTTTTAAAATAGAATGTTCCTTTTCAGGTTTAGACATAAAAGGTGGTAGATATTGATCAAATCACCCTAGCTAATTTAGTTTCACTCGTCAAAAATGTTTTTCATAATTTGAAAGTACCTATGAACTTGTTAAACTTGTTACGGTGTGTCGATGAGTTTTTTGACTTAGCGTATGGTATTTTGGATTCGCATATAGTATGTGTGCTTTGTTAAACTTGTTATGGTGTGTCGATGAGTTTTTTGACTTGGCTTATGGTATTTTGGATTCGCGTATAGTATGCTTGCTCATATAAATTTCTTTTGGCCAAACCAATTGTATGGTCTTAAACATATTTGGTATATCACAGTAGCTACAGTCATTTAAGAATCAGTTTTCATCTTACTAACCGTTTTTGCGTTATATATACGCTTGCATTTACCAGTAATTCCCAACATTTTCATCGTTTCAATGTTAAATATTCATTTATTCCATCTCTTATTTATTTGCTATATATTATATTATATTCTATTATATATATGAGCCAATATTCTCTCTAAAGTCTTATACCATTGAGAGAACTCAAGATGCATGTAGCTGTTAAAACGATCTCGTATGGGTCCGTTCTAAAGTTGCCTTACAGGGGAATCATACAGATTCGATGATTGTTAAAGCCTTCATTAGTAGTCAGAACTCAGAAGGTATATTAACTTAGCCAAAATAATGTATGATTTTTTTTTTTTGAAATCTAGAGGTTTAGCCGAAATTTGATTGTTACTTGCCCTAAATATGGTTAATAGATCTAACTTGGTAGATATAAAAATCAGCTTAATCATACATGTTTCAAGAATATATATATTGTCTAATCTGAACTTAAACTTATAATTTTATAATTTAAAAGTCATCTCGATACCGCTAAACATTTTATTTCTACTTTACAGAATTAAAATGTAAAATGCACTTCCACAGTTATAACTTATGAGTGTGATATGCTCACATTAATTTATCTATCCAAGGTTCATGTGCATGAACTTCTCCTTCTGCTATGAAATTCTATTAATTTGGCTAAAATACATTTGTTCATAAATGCATTTTCATATCATCATGAGCTTCTCTATAACGTTGAAATCATTTTATTACTAAATCTCTAATTAAATGTAATAGATATGTGACTTTTAGTTCATAGTAAAATTGAAGCTCTCAACTTCGTTCTTAACTTCTTATGTATCTCAACTTCTCGATACTAAAGCAAAGATTGAGTGATTGACCAAAAATACTGTAGTGTGGGTAATTTCATCACTATATTTTTATTTGATTTTTACATTTTTTTATTAATAACTTTTTCTGTAAAGTTTTTGAGACAGTTAAAAGTTAAAAATATATATATACACCCAAAGTACACTATGTGGTGATGATTTAGTGGGGACCCTTCTGTCATCACTCTTCACAAGCTTTCAGTCCATTTGTTAATTCATTTGAGGCTGGCTTTATCGTCATTTTTTATTAGATACACATAAATCAATACGATTTCATAAACAAATAAGTCACTAATTTAGCTATATTCATGTATTTTAATTTTAATTAAAGGAGAATGTTCAGATAAGAATAATTATTATAGTAGAAATAAATATTTTTATTTTTGATTTTAAAGTTAATTAATTTTTTATATTAAAGTAATTATAACAAAATTATAGAAATCTTATGCTCTTTAATTCAAGATAAAAGTTTTAAAAATATGTGATATAGTATATAATATTTTTAAATTTTGTATCATAGTTAAAAGTTATAATATACAAATTAAAGTTGTATATTATATATTTTCTTTGAAAAAAATCAATCTCATATTATAAAAAAAGTAAAAATTATTATAATTTTGGTATTATTTTCTGTAAAATAAATATAAATATGTTAAATTAAAAATAAAAATATTCGTTCTTATTATTCTCACTATAAAAAACTAAACTGTAATAATATTTCTTTGTAATTATATAGTTATATACTTTAATTTATTATTATTATAATTAGAATTAGAATTTAAATTTAAAATATTGGAAAAAGGAAAATAGGATTAGCTGTGAGTTCGTTATAAAGTAAAATCGCAGGGCGAGCCTTTAGGCGGGTTAAAGTAGATTATTTGGTCTGAGCAGTGTTTTTTTTATTTTCACTTTCCCCTCCTGGAAATTTTCAAATCACGATATGCCCCTTTACTTCTTTTACTCTGTCAAATGTCTCCTAAATCTATTACTCGCTTTCCCAAAAGAAAAACCTTTTCTTTTTTCTTTCTTATTTTTAACTAAAACAACGAGATCTGGATATCTATCGATTGTGTCTTGTGGGGTTCAAATGAATTGTTACAGACACTGATTTATCAAAACTTTTTTTATTCTGTTAATGTTATTTAAATAATTTATTAACTGTATGTGATAAGCTAATTAATTAATAGGTTGTGAGTTCAAGTTTTATGAGAGAGTCATGTATATATGTATAATGTATATATATTATGTAGGATATGTTAGTTTTATAATATTTTTTGAAAAAAAAGTAAAAAATAAAATATTAACTTCACATAACAACTGTTAATTATTTATTGATAGTTAATAAACAATATAAAAAGTTTCTTTCGCAAACTTAGAAACTTTGTTGCTGGTTTAAACACGGTATCCTATAATGGTTCAATTTAGTCGCTCGTAGCTTCAATTTAATGTCATGATATCTTGTGATTCAGTTTTAACTAGTAAAAAAGGTTACATCAAAAAAATACTTAATGGTAGACTTTAAGCACATAAAATGGGTACGTTCGATGTCATAAAATACATGGAGATATTTTTATATTCGATAACAGTGTTGTACACTTGTATATTCATATGTAGTTGTATATGTTAATTTCTTTAGCGGAACAGTTTGCGAGTTTATTTGTTAAAAATATATTATTTTTGTTCCATAATAAATTTTTATATTATTATTTTCTATTATTTCAAATTAAATGTTTACGTTGTATTTTAATTAATTAAAATAGATTTTAATAAATATAAATAATATTTTATTAATAGAGAGTGAAGTTAGTAAAATTTTTTAAAACTTCGTAATTTTAAAATGAACATTTTTAATACCTTTAATCATTGTTCTTGGTCAAATCAATAATCAGTTAAAACACGTTGGATCTTTTGTTTGCCCACACATTATCACAAAAGGTAGAGTAAGCTGCATCTTTTGCCTCTGTAGTTTGATTATTTTTGTCTAAGATATCATTAATCTAATCGAAAATTACTAATTTAAAATATCACTCGGGACATCAAACAGCATCATTTTCATGGTTCTCTTCTAAATTAAAATATGCTTCTTCTCCGTATCAATTGAGTTTGGACTTTGAACTATAAGGTTGTAAGCATTTAGAAAATTATAGTTTATCATATAAGAGTAGGATTGGATCGTACGCTGATCTTACAAATGATCCTATAATCCTAGTACGATCTTACCTTTTGAGCGATCCTATTCGATCGTGCAAGTTTCAATTGGTAGGATCGTATTGTACAATCCTACCATCAAGATCGCGACCTTGATAACTTTGATATCTATTATTCCTTTTGATAAATCCATTAAAATACTGCATTCAAAAATTTGTAATGTACCTATAAATAATGTATAATTTTAGTGTATTTATCAAAAATAATAGCAGATATATAAATACCTTTAAGAGTTACTTGTTATGACATATTACTCGACCTGACCCTCATATATACTAATTTAGCCGCTTCAAATCAAATTATTGACGAATTGAACAAATACTGTATACAAGTGATGAAAATTTACATAATTTTCTATACATTTTTAAACCAAGGAAGGTTAGAAAAGATATTGCATTTTTAATTAGAATTGGATAGAAACATTGACTTACAATTAGAGGTGCCCCATTGTCTATGGGATAGGGCAAACAAAGTGGATGTCAAGGGGAACATGCTTGAATTGTTTAGGAAAAAACATAATTGAATTGGGAGATTTCTATGATTGAACAAACCCCATGTGAGGACTAACCCCTATATGAAGTTGGTTCCACAAATACAAATAACTAGTGTTTTTCTATATGTTATGTATATTTGAATAAAAGAATAAGATAATAGGATTACTTTTATTATTGTGATTATATTTGCTTTTTAAGTTAGAAGGCTTCTTAGACATAAAGAGATAAAGATAACACAATTTAATATAGTAGAGAATACCAATTATTATCAAGTTTTATTGATGAATCTTGCCTTTTTTACATGGCAGTATCATCTCCATTTGGTCAAACAAATCAACTGGTTTATGCAAAACTTTATCTTCATGCTCGTATAATATGAGTCTTTAGTTAAAAGTTATCATAAGCAATTAATTATTTGTTGTTTTTATTTTTTTGTAAATGCTATGGGATTCGCCAATTTATCAAAATATTGACCGTTTTACACTTTAAGTTTTTGGAGTGGGCATGACCCATCCCAGAGAGTGTGGGTACCACGTGTCAACATGCTCTAATTTTGTAATAAAAATTTGAGTTAATTATTTTATAATGTACTATACTTATCATTGTTTATTATTATATGTGACGATTTTTAAAAAATTTTATTATATATTTTGAACATGTTAATTTTATCTGTATGTATATTTTTTTGACATTTTATTGTATGTTTGATGAAACATACAATAGAATACTAAAAAAAATGTACACACAATAAACAAAATTGATATTTTAATACATATAATAAATTAAATGAAAGCACAACTCATTCAATAATAAAGAAACAAAGTGTAATACAATTTTAAATTATTTTTGAAATATAATAATGGTGATTGAATTCCAAGGTTACAATTTATCCAAATTTGGGCAAACATATAAGCCATTGAAAGAGACCAATCAACACACTATTTCATCAATGACTTGTAACCATCCAAGGTGGAGTCACACCTTCGCTAGCCTTTGGCCAATATCCAAGTACATATGTAGCAGCATAGCACCATTTTTTGACACATAATCATAATTTTTTAGATAATGTCATATATTAATAGTCGACATCTTTTTCTTCCGTTTGTGTGTTTTTAATTGTTCAGTTTCATAAATAGACGAGTATAATTGATTGAATTTACTTGATTACTCATAATGTATATACATAATATATAATGTGTGAAAAAATAAATTGTAATAATTATATTTTTTTAATCTGTATGTTTACTAGTCCCGTGAACAATAATTTTACGATGGAGGAAATCTTATATATTAAAAGAATTTAGTAAACCTCTAAATAGTTGTTCAAACTCATAAACTCAAGATGCATGATATAAGAGAATATGAGACTCTTATTAAAACAAAAAAAGATCCAACAAGCCATGCATCGAGAACCTATAAAGTCAATGAACCAACTTACCCAAAAAAAACGAAATAACCAACTTTGAAAGCTAACAAGTACAATTAGATTACAAAACAATGCTATAAATATTCGACTCGAAAACTAATTCATCAAACACTATTTATACAACATCGATATATATCACCGTTTTACATCACCACCTCAACTCTCACCTCTGCTGTCACCACTCACAAATATACTATGCTAGTTCGAAGAAACACTATAACAATTTTATTTTAAGTTGGTATTTAAATCTAAGTTACTTGTTTCATTTTACGTTTGTATGTATTTTGTGCTGTACTTTTGACGTGTCCGATGTCCAAATATTTGTCGTATTTGAAAAGAAGTAAAGTTCCCAAATATTGCCATATTTTTCTAGTTTTCATGGAACATATGTTCAAGATGAAATGTATTTTTGTTACGTTATCTCGTATGTACCTTGACTATCCATACAGTTTTATAGATGTTCACTAGCTTTACTTTGTATCAATCAAATAACATTTCTATCCGCTAAATTCTCTTTTGATTGATTGTAATATGAAAGTGGACACTTATTTGTAATATCACAAAATAATAACAGGGACACTTATAATGGGACTGAGATGGTACTATATATACAATTGTACATAAGAGCGAATTTGATTTTCCCAAAATATGATCAACTTTGTATCTATTATTCTATTTACATAACTTATATCTATCTATTAGCCATGGGTGACATCCATTATCTGTTTTTCAAGCCTTCAAACCAAGTAATGAGAACATTATTTGCACAATTTTGAAGTAATACTTGCGAAATAAAATGTCAACAGAAAGCTAATAAACTATCAACGGTTGTTGCATTGATGATCATGTTCTACTATGATTTGTGAATGACACTTATATCTATTGTAAAGCTACACTTTCCAATTTACACAAGGAGTTGTAGTATGCAATAAGATATGAAAATAACAAACATTTGATGATCGTTCAACTATTACATATTAGTAACAACTAAGCCACTATTACCTCTTTAAATCATATGTTTTTATTTTATTTTATCTTTGTGATATGAATCATATCATATAAAAACACTAAAATGATCTTCTTCTTTTTTTTTTTTTAAGGCAATAGTGATTATATTAATAAAATTAATAAGATGCTAGAGAGTACAATGAAATTAAGCGATAACTAACATGGTCTTATTAATTTCAAATAGGCAACAATTGCTTTTGATATTTACCTTTTACCTATTTTTATCAACTATAACTTTTTTCTTTTTGTTAAAAAACGTATACTCGCTCATATTAAAATCCAACATGAAATACAGTGATATACATATTGATTTCAAACTACTTGAGAATGTATTGACTGCCTTTTTATGGACAAGGTAACAATTTTCAACACTAGACAGTAGACATGTCATCCCTCCACCCAAACACTTGACCATTGTGAGATTTTTTTTTTTGTTGGAGCCCAACTTTCCGAGTAGGCCCATTATAGCCCACTTTTCTCTCTCAATAATGGCCTAACTAGTCAACTAGCTTAAGAAGTTAGAGGTTGCATCACCATATCAATTGAATTTTGACAAATGTACATCATGAATGATATTTACACCATTCTTTGAAATAAGTAATTGTACTGTATATATAGATAGTTCTATTTTTTTTTTGTAAAGTAAAATCATGGTATAAATATCACCTCTTGTTCTAAATGGTCTATCTAAGACCTTAAGTCGGGCTTTAAATGATTTAACATTTGAGTAATGTTGACTTGAAGGTGTCATGAACTGGTTAAATTATATATATCGACATATAAAGTATACACTAAGGATATTAGCATATCCAATACATTATTAAACATGTGCTTATCCAAGACTTATTAAGAAACTTATTTAGACAAGACAGAATGATTTTTTTATATACAAGGAAAAGGACACATAATTAGGTAAACAAGATTCAAAACCAAGATCATAGCACAAAAGAAATGTAAAGCAAGATGGAAATGAGCCCACAAGGTTGTACTACACAATATTTATGTGCAACTTCCATAATTAAAAATGTCCAAAACATAAAAAGAAAAAAAAGACACGTTAGAATGAAGAAAAACGTTAATTAAATGATCATAGTCTCATAGATTTCTCTATGATATTAAAGCTTAATTTTTCCAAATCAACGAAAGAAAGCATAGATGAAACTTTAATTTACAAGAATTTGATTCATCATTGATCTTAGGAAAGCAATGCTATAGGAGCGCAATAGTAAGATAAATATAGACGTCGATATTATCTATAATAAAATATGAAAGGGCCAAAACGGCCAAAACGACAAACTTTAGGGACCAATTTCGTCATTAACATGGCTTGGAAAACACGAAGAAACTAAAACTAATTAAAAAAATGTTCCCTGTTTTGCAAGCGATCTTGGGCAACAAGCCATTGAAATAACTTTAACCCCCTTCCAAGTTCACAGTAAAATAATACCCATAAAATTCAATATAAATCCCCCCATATCAGAATCGTTTTATCAACACGATTGAAGTACGTATCAAACCCATTTCAATTTAGTCATCAATTTCAATACTTGATACTGAAATCCAACATGGGTATAATCAGAACAACTTTTTCGTTCATGTTAGGCACAGCTTTTGGGGTTTACGTTGCTCAAAATTACAACGTTCCGAACGTTAACAAGATTTACAAGACTGGGCTCGTGATGGCAAAACATTATGAAGAAAATTACCGAAAACCCAAATCCAGAGGTGATGATGATGAACGAATCGACAGATGATAAGGTTCAATTTCATAATTACTTTAAACCCTTTGAGTGTTTTTTTCTTCTTCCTTTTTTGTTCTTTTCAAATTTCCAATTCGGATGTTGGTTCTTGAAATGCACAATTAGAATTAGGGTTTTTTTTGGATTTTATGCTATGGGTTGTGAATCCATATGAATAACTTTCGATTCAATTTAATGTTAATAGTATGTTACTGTATTACATTACACTTGAAGTGCTTTTGATAGTATTGTTATATTCCTTGTAAAATTGGTTGTTGTTTTTGATGGACCTATTTTGTAAGGCAAGTAGTCGCACACACCAAGAATATATACATTCATCCACGATTATTTACATTTGTCCCAAACTCAGGACTTCTTAATTCCGCTAGGCCAATGGCCTGTTTGATGAACTTGATTGAAGTAAAATGTGCTAATGCTCATCATGGCTGTTGTAGTGTTGTATGATCTTTGTGTTGTTTGATGATTAAGTTTTGAGGTTAGGCTGCCAGGGCATGTATGCAAGTGTGGTTTGGACTGTTTTTTTCTCAAGCGTGCACCTGGGCGTTCAGTTGATCCTAAGGTTATTAAATAATTGTGACAATTTGGTGATTAGTAGGATGGTTGTTAGACGGTTTCGATACCTTATGTAGGGTTAGTTACTTGTTGGCATTTGGTAATGTTTAAACACTAGTTTGTTTGGGTTTTGAGATGGAATGTGGCAAATTGCTGCTTGGTTATGGTTAAAATATGTTCTAAACTACGTTACCAGTTGCTGATGCAGGATTATTGGACTCATCTGTTTATACGATATTCCTTTAGAATTCATTGTCCGTTTGTGGGTCGCATATCATCGGTGACCAAATGGGCATCATGCCTTATATCTGAACCAGAAGTTTACATGTTAGAACTTAGAAATGACTAAAACACTTATGTTCTTTGTGGCTTTTGTTTTCAGAAAGCATCCATTGACGTTTCTCCCGTGTTACATAGCAGTTGTTTTGAACGTGGGGCTATATTGATTTTTCTCTCGCCATATGTTGTTTGAACTGTTGTTTCAAGAGGGTATCATTTTTCCAAAGCAGTGTTTGGTTGCACAGTTTAAACTTTCACATCTGTTCTGGATTATATGAGATTGACCATTGTGAAATTACAATTGAATAATTGACAAACATAGTTTAATACCACGTACTAGTGCAATCGTGCATCCAACAAATGAACGAATTATGGGAATAATATCATTAAACACCTTGTTCATTAGCTTTTTAATCATTGCACAGTTCATATATGTAGCTCTATGTGTAATTTCTTTAACTCACTTTTTCAATCCTTTTTAGTTTTGCTGCAAGCATAAAATCAATGTAGAATGGCTTCACTTGTTCTACATATTCAAATATACTAATTGTGTATTCGTGTATAACTGTTTTATAGTTTATCAAAGTATTGATTGATTTATAAATTATAACAAACATCTTTGTAGGTCAAAATCGATATCTGTAACTATGTTAAAATATTTAATCAAACCAGCATATTTCAGGTTGTTAAAATTGAGATGTATTATCTAGAGGTTCCTAGTTCAAAGTATCAAAGATGAATCAATAGCATAACTCAACTCTTAACTTGATAATAATAATATTGTTTTTCGTGATAATAGCTTGATGATAAGGAATATGCAATATAAAGGTGGTATGTAATGAGTTCCATTCTCATTCATATGTGTGTTTAATTGTGGTTTATATGTTTTATCGGGACCGATTTATGAGAACGGCCAAATAGTCAACTTTTCTATCGGGACCGATTTATGAGAACGGCCAAATAGTCAACTTTTCTACCGGGACCGATTTATGAGAACGGCCAAATAGTCAACTTTTCTTGATAAGAATATTAAACAATAACATTTACAATTATGTTTGTTAAATTTAACTTAATAAGAACTGGAGTAGTAGCTAAGCTTACATATATTTTTCTCTGTCTTTTCAATAACATACGCTAAAATCAATATCATTACAAAATCTAAAGCCAATATTTTCAATATATTGTTTACATCATATTCTTTATTAGATTTTACAAGAATATATAAAAAATGCCTCTATGTTAGAAACAAATTTCTTAGTTTTAGGGTGGTAAGTGTCAAAAGTCAAACTAAAAGGTTCAATAAAATAAAAGATACACACTATAGAGTAAAATACAAATTTAGCCCCCTCAATATCTTTTTTTGTACATAAGCACACAGTTGGCGTTGGAGTGGGAAACAAAAACCTGAGCAGTTTATATATCCTTCAAAAATTAATTCATACCCCACAATCAAATTTCTCTTTAATTTCCGGAAGAAAAAATAGGTTAGTTTTTTCTTGATCATCTACCACTATTTTCTACTATTTTCTAATAGTTATTTAATTAAATTTTATTGTTATTATGCTTTATATGTGTTCATGTTGATGTGATCTTGAGAAAAAAGCCGCATAATTGTGTGGGGTTTTGGATGATTCCAACCAATTTAATGTATTTCCGTATCATACTTGTGAAATTTTGGTTGACTTGAAAAAGACTTACTTTTAGGGTTTATTTTTTCGCTGATAAAATCAAATAAGATTTTGCCCAATTTAATCTCTCTCCCTATATATATATATATATATATTTTTGGGAGTTCCTGTGTGAAATTTATAAAAAGATTTCAGTAAAATAGAGCTGAATTAAGTTTAGAGATTATGCTAAATTTTGGTAAGATTGTTATTGGGAATTGTGTAGTCCTTATTTTATTTTTTTTATTTTATTTTTTCGAAAGTTAAATGGTACTCCGTATGTTCTAAATAAATGATGATAGGAAAAGCCAATCACTTTTTGTTTGCAAGTATTATTATATGCTTGTGGATTTTTTTTTCTAAATTATTTCATTTATGGTTGAGTAGATTGAAATGGCAAAGAGTTTATTCAAGCAAGAGCATGATCTTGGTAAGCGTTATCTTTGTTCAATAAATGTTTCTGAATTATTAAATTATGTAATTATTTCGTTTGATTTTATCCTGTTGAAGATGGTCTCATTGAGTTTGATTTGTATATTTGTCTATTTCAGAGAAAAGGCGTGCAGAGGCTGCTAGAATTAGAGAGAAATACCCTGACAGAGTTCCAGTAAGTATTGATTGTTTTCTAGATATATCATGTTTATATGGATTGCTCGTTCACCCGTGTTAAAAATAACTAGTTTACCCTTACCTTTTTTCCTCTAATAACATGCATGTGAAGTGATAGTAAGTTCAAGTTCACCTTTTACAGTTAAATACATCCCTTTAGTTTAAGCACGTTTTTATGTATCTCTTCCAATTTAAACTCCATCCTTAATATGTGTTTCTCGAACGTTTCAACTTTTGTATCAATCTTTCCAGTTAATTTGCTGTTTGAAAAAGTATTTGCTATGTGATATAGGTCTACTGTAAAATTATTGATATTGGTTTGAGGTCAACTTTGATTTTGCTATTTTAAGGTGATTGTGGAGAAGGGGGAGAGAAGCGATGTCCCCAACATTGATAAGAAAAAGTACGTGATCTGTTATAACTTTTCCTACTTTTAGATAATCAACTTTTCTCTCACTCTTTTATGTATGATATCTGTACATTTTTGTCGGTGTGGTGGATGAGAGATATGCATGTTAAAACACTTACAGATACGTCGTGTCGTGTTAGATATTGTGAGCTAGGGTTGACTTACTATACATGTTCATAGGATAGATCTGGACTATTAACGCCATGAGTCCTAAGTGGTAATGTGTCAAAATGATCATAAACATTCTGCGAATAAGATTCTATACAATGTTGAGAAAAGGTTATAAACAATAAAAGATTGTTTGTGTTGTTTTTATTTGAGAAGAAAAACGTTGGAGATTTGAAAGAACAAGCAGAGAGTAATTTTATTAATATTGTGCTGAGAAAAGATAATCAACTTCTAATCTGCCGGGTACATTTATAGAGTACAAATCATAACTGAAAATCTAAAGACTAGTAAGAAACCATGACTGTTCAACAGCCTAAAGAATAGGACCTAAAAAAAAACAAACTCTGACTAAAGCTAAATACTTAAAATTTAAAAAACCCACGAGACTGAAGCATGTTCTCAACACTCCTCCTTGCTTCATTCAGCGCAATCTCCTGTTTCTCAGCTCTTCAAATTTGGCAGCATGAAATGGTTTTGTGAATAAATCTGCCAATTGATCTTCTGGCTTGCAGTGAACAAGCGTAACTTCTCCAGCTTGCTCCACTTCTCTCAAATAGTAAAGCTTGATGTTGAAGTGTTTGGTCTTTCCATGAAAAATTGCATTTCTTGAAATAGCAATTGCTGCTTCATTGTCAACAAAGATGTTAGTATCTAATTTTGCACAAGATGCAGATCATATATAATTTTCTTCAACCACAATGCTTGATTTGTTGCTCAGTAGCTGCGATAAACTCTGCTTCTGCAGTTGATTGAGCTACTGTTTCTTGCTTCTTTGAACACGATGAGAAAGTACCCGAACCACTGGTAAAACAGTATCCAGAGGTACTCTTCATATCATTAGCGGAACCACCCCAATCACTATCTGAAAAACCAATGAAATTGAAGTTCTGACTTTTCTCGAACTTGACACCACAACTGAGAGTTCCTTCGATGTATCTTAATACTCGTTTTGCTGCTCTTAAGTGCACTTCACTTGGACGGTGCATAAAGCGAGATAAGAGACTTACAACAAACAAGATATCAGGTCGTGTTGCTATCAGATACATCAAGCTGCAAATCAGGCTTCTATGATGGCCCTTGTCAACTTTATCAACACCGTCTTCTTTAGCTTTTCTTTTTGAGCCATTGGTGCAGTTACGGATTTGCATTCCTCCATCTGAAACTTCTTCGAGATTTCTTGTGTACTTCTGGCAGAATAGTACTTCATTTGGGTTTTGATGAACCTCCATTCCAAGAAAGTACGTCATAAGTCCGAGGTCTATCATCTCAAAAGCCTGCATCATTTCTTGTTTGAAGTCATCAACCATTTCTTCATTATCTCCTATCACAAAAAGATCATATTCACCCTTTTTCTTAACATAAAGAGTAGCTTCGGACAAACTTCTTGTGAATCCCAAGCTAAACAAGTGTTCATCTATTCTGCTGTACCAAGCTTTTGGACCTTGCTTCAAGTAGAGAGCTTTCTTGAGTCGATACTTTATCCTCTTTGCCTTGCACAACGAAACCTTCAAATTGCTCAACATAATTTTCTTCCTCGAAATACACCATTTAGAAATGTTGATTTCACACCTAGGTGAAATACTTTCCAACCCTTTTAAGCTGATAAAGCTAGTAACAACTTGATGGTGTCCAAATGGGCGACTGGAGCAAACGTTTCAAAATAATCAACTCCAAAAAAATCTGAGCGTAGCCCTTAACGACAAGCCTTGCTTTGTGCTTGTTAATGGTGTTATCGGTATTTAGCTTTGTTTGATACCCCCATTTTACACCAATGATTTTTCTGCCTTTTGGCTTGTTCACCAATTCCCAAGTTTTGTTCTTGGAAATCATCGACATCTCTTCCTCGATAGCTTTCTTCCATTTTGGATCTTTAAAGGCTTCTTCAAGACCAACAGGTTCACTTAAAGCCACATTACATCTTTCATAGATGTTTACAAGTGATCTTGTTGCTCTAACAGGTGGATGATCTACCATTTCACTTTCCCATTGACTAGTCGCTTCATCCTCCTCCTCAAAGAAAGATCTTTGAGTTCTTCGAAAGGACTGATTGTTTCTTGTGCATCTTTCCAATTCCATTTGCATCTTCATTGAAGTGAATATCTCTTGTAATCACCATTTTTTCAGTTTGCGGGTGATATACTTTGTAAGCTTTAGATATCGTGCTATAGCCAACAAAGATACTGGGAGTTGCCTTCTTGTCAAGTTTGTCCCTTTTAACCTGTGGAACATGTACAAAACACAAGCATCCAAATATTTTAAGGAAGCTTAGTGAAGGTGTATACCCATACCAGACCTCAAAAGGAGTTCTCTCTTCAATTGCAACACTCCGAAGTCAATTATGCAAAAATACAACTGTGTTTGCTGCCTCTGCCCAAAGAAACTTATGCAACTCTTTCTCGTGAAGCATTTATCTATAACATATCTATTTTTTCTTTCACTCACTCCATTTTGTTCCGGAGTGTAGGGAGCGGTGAATTAATGTTCTATACCCGCTTCATCACAAAAGGACCAGAACCTGTCAGACTCCCTCCCATTATCAGACCTTAAGATCTGAAATTTTAAGCCACTTTGATTTTCCACCCTTTTCTTAAACTTTCAAAAAACCTAAGCAACTTCATACTTGAATTTTAAGAAATAAATCCAACACATTCTAGAAAAATTGTCAATGAAAGGTATGTAATATCGGCTACCTTAAAGTAATATTATGAATGAGTTGTAGCTTTTGAGATGCCCTCCAGGATGATTTTGAAAACGAATTTCGGCTTTGTTTACAAAATTGGTAAGCGTGACAATTTGGCATGTGATCAACTAGATCTGGTAAGCCTCTTTGTCACTTCATTATTTTCATCTGAAACATTCGTTGAAGATGACAATGCCCAAGCCCTATATGGCTGACTTCAGTAATTATGTGATTAGTGGAATATGCTACGTAATCCTCCTCCGTAGGATCAAGTGAGAAGGTTTTACCCTTCATCTCCACACGCAAAACCTCCTTCCTTGCACTATCATAAATACGATAATGCATATCTTCAAAAAATACCTTAAATCTATTACGGACTGACTGGCCAGCACTAAGAAGATTTTGATTGACATCAGGTACATAAAGAACATCTATTTATTTTGTACATGAAGAGGTTGTTACCAAAACCGTTCCCTTGCCTCTAGCAATCATGTGATCACCATTTCCAATTATTACTTTTGTTGTTATTGTAGATGTGAACTCTTTGAAAAGAGTTCTGTCAAATGTCATGTGGTTTGTACAACCACTGTCAATGAGCCAACTTTTTGATATGACTCTTGTGGAGAAGCACTTTGCTACAAACATTCGATTTTCTTCATCTTGATCAACTACATCGGCTTCTTCCACGTTCTGTGATTTGCTTTAGCAAATGATAGCCTCGTGTCCAATTTGGTTGCATTTGTTACATTTTGCATCAGGCCTCCACCAACTCTTGAATGGTGAATGACCTATTTTTTTGCAGTACTTGCAAGGAGGATAGGTTTTCTTTTAGCCTTCACTCTTACTTTGCACGTCGTTGTTTGAAGTACTCTCAAAAATTTTATTCTTGAAGTTCTTTTTGCTATCCTTTTGGACGTTTTGATGTTTGACAAATAAGGCCCCTTCCACATTGGACTCTTGTCTCATTAGTCTCCTTTGCTCTTGAGCCTGCAATGCATTTATTAATTATGCCAATGCATTTAGTATTTTCTAAGGTAGTTATCGAGGCTTCAAAATTTTCAGGTATAGTAACAAGAATTTTTTCGACAATTCTCGAATCTTCAAGTCTAGTGTCAAGAAGCCTCAACTTTTTTGCAATGCCAATTAAACTTTCTGAATATTCTTTGATTGTCGCCGAATCTTTCATCTTTAGCGGCTCAAATTCTCTTATTAAATTTAGAGCTTTCATACCTCGTATTTTCTCATCTCCTTCGCATTCCTCATTAAGAAAATCCCATGTATCTTTAGCCGATGCAAGATGCATGATTCTGGTGAAAATTGTTGTTGAAACACCAGCATATAATGCTACTTTGGCTTTTGGATTTCGGGTCCTCTTTTCTTTGTGGCTTTTTATCTGAGCTACTGTTGGATTCGGCAACGGTGCGATTTCGTAATCATCTTCGACAGCTTCCCATAGATCCAAAGCGTCTAGATAGGCTTCCATCCTGATAGCCCAGTGCTGATAGTTTTCTCCATCAAATGCTGTTGGGGTAACATTAGAGAAGTTTCTTCAACCATTCTTACTCATAGATCCCGTAAGAAAAAGTGCTCTTATACCAATTTGTTGTTTTTATTTGAGAAGAAAAACATTAGAGATTTGAGAGAACAAGCAGAGAGTAATTTTATTAATATTGTGCATAGAAAAGATAATCAACTTCTAATCTGTTGGGTTACACTTATAGAGTACGAATCATAACTGAAACCTAAACGCTAGTAACAAACCGTGACTCTTTAATTGCCTAAGGAATGGGACTTATTAAAAACAAACTCTGACTAAAGCTAAACACTTAAAATTTAAAACACCCACGTGACTGAAGCATGTTCTCAATAGTTTGTTTAGTCAATGTGGATGAACAAACTACACCACAATTGTTGCACTACTAATAGCAAAAATGAACTGCTAATGTAATCTCACCAGTAGAAGCAAGTATAAAGATGCAAAAGTTCATCTTTAAATGATGGTAGAATAATTGTTTTATTACCTTTTTGTGAAGGGAAAAGAGTAGAAAAAAATAATAAGAATTGTGAGCATAATTGAAGTCCAACTCACATATTACCTTTTATGTTTTCTGGCCTGTAGAGCTTAAACTGTCATCTTGCCTAATCTTTAATACAATTTTGTATTCTTTATCTAGGACAATTTTGTGTTCTTTATCTAGGGGCTTACTGTTTTAGTCAAAATCATGATGTAATTATTGTAGTATATGACGCCTTTCTTTGTAAAATCTATGCATATGCCATGAGTAATCTAATATCTAATATATAATTTATAAATCATCTTCATATGTTGAGTGTTAACATCTTAAAAGAGAATTAAAATTACTAATTTACCCCTATTACACTAATAAATGAAAATTACTTCAAATAGGAAAGTCTTATATTCCAATATTACTTCTTTGCATTTTGGTATATTATGTGTTTTTGATTGATTCATTCAAAATTTAGATATTTAGATATTTAGATTACTATTTAAAGATGACATGTTATCTAACGAAATTAGTATCCTACGTAACAAAAATAGGTAAATTAGTTGTCACCGCTGCATCGTGCGTGCAACGTACTAGTTGAAATAAAAGTATGCAGCTTGTTGGGAGTTCTAAATTTCTCAATCATAGTTATCAAATCACCAAGTCCGTCAATCCTTATGTTCCTAGTTTTTTGCTTTCGGGGTTGTTGGTTTGCTAAAAAATTGCAAGAAGTTGGAAAAATCTTCAACAAACTGGATTGTTTGTGTAGACGTCACTTACTTAAATGGAAGAACAACAACATTACAATTTTCTTATTAAAAACCTCGACAAGTGATGGTTTTTTTCTTCAGCCGTAGTAAATTTAGTATATTTTAGCTGAGGTTAACGGCTAGTGGTTTTTGCGTGCTTTAAAGTGTTCATCAAGTGACTTGAAATTAATTGTTGCAGATACCTTGTCCCATCCGATTTGACAGTTGGTCAATTTGTTTATGTGATACGTAAAAGGATCAAGTTAAGTGCTGAGAAGGCTATATTCATATTTGTTGATAACGCCCTGCCACCAACAGGTTATCCTTCCTTCATGTACAATTGGTGACTGCTGCACAAATCTTTTTACGTAAACTAAGACGAAACGACATGAAGATTTATATATATGCTGGGATGCTAGCAGCATATATGTTAGGTGCTACCGATGTGTACTTCTAAAAAAACTATTTCATATATTGCCCTTCAACTTTCTTACATGTACACATTTACCTCCCGATTTACCCTTAGTGGCATGTAGGGATGGCAAAAAAACTCGAACCCAACGGGGAAATCTAAAACCCGAACTTTTTGGAGCGGAGCGGAGCAAGCTTAATGGGTTTTGGAGCGGGTTTCGGGGCATTAACGGGGATTTTTAATGGATTCGGAGCAGTGACCGGAGACAAGCGTCCCCGCCCCGCCCCGATATAATATATACATGTTACAAATTATATATTACGTATAGATATATATTGATTTTCAATATATGAGATAGTTTATCATATTTATTTTTTTAAGTTGACTAGGGACTTCAAAACCGTATAGCTTATTGTGTAAAACTAATAACAATAGATAGGATACGGTGCGACTATGGTGAACCATCACGTCAAAAAGGACACCCCATTAAGAACCCCAATGGGGAACGGGGCGGGTTTGGGGGAGCACCGTGCCCCAATGGGGCGCCCCGATAAGATCCCCAATGGGGTTTGGGGCGGGTTTGGGGCATGTTTTCATAATTGGATTTGGGGATGGAGGATGACTGCCCCGCCCCAAACCCGCTCCATTGCCATTCCTAGTGGCATGCCTGCACCTAAGCTTAGATGCAGCTAACAGCACACATACTTCTCCCTAAGATTTATATTGTTCCGGGCTAATAAAGTTTTAGCCTATTAACTAAAAAAATTGTTACCTGGGAATCTTAACTTTTAAATCATAGGTCAGTTCGATCATCTTCAGCCAAATAAATGAAATTACCATTTACTGCAGGGGCGATTATGTCTGCCATATATGAAGAAAAGAAGGATGAGGATGGTTTCTTGTATGTTACTTACAGCGGAGAGAACACGTTTGGATGCCATTGACGTTATCTACTATTTTTTATATGTTTGTGTTATATTTTCTGGCCAATCATGACATATATAATTCTGGGATCTTGTTCTTTTATCAAGAACTTAACTGCAAGAATACAATTGCTATGCTGTATATAGTCCAAACCTGGAGTATCGGTCTGTTAATAATCATTTGCTTTTCGTTTTATAACGAGCAGTCACTGTTTTCATTTGATTCATGACTGCTTTTGTGTCCCGATTTAGACCAGAACATTGTGCAGTACTCGTATTCAGTTTGCTGTAAAAAAGTAATAAAAAAAAAAAAGTTGGGCTTTTATTTATGGGTTGGGTTTCGGTTCTCTTGCTATTATTGTACATCTGTACTATTTTACATCCTAACCTGCAACTTTTGAAGCTATATCATGCAAGTGCGTTAAATACTAGTTTTCCTTCTATATTGGTTATTACCAATCCATCACAGTACCTGTGCTTATATGTTCTGATTTACAATGTAATTTCTTTTTAAATGATTTTTTTAATGAATATTAACTATGAATTAAAAATTCTGAAAATTAAGGATAGAGAGCATTTTAGTCATTTTAGGTGATGGAGGAATGAACTTGAGGTAAAAGTCAACCGTGGACTGTAACTAATGAAGTTGGCGATGCTTTTCACAACGACATTTTCTGTAATTTACCCTTAAATATTTATATTTTATAATTCATATGAGTCATTATCGGTTATCAACGATTTGCATATGATTTATATATCGTGGTATCGAAGGGTTTGGGTTTAGGTTTCTGGATAGTGGTTTAAGGTTAATGAATAAACTATCTTATTAAATCGAGTATTTGGTTATAGATAAACATTATTACTATTATTACATGAAATACAAATGGGGATATCTACATCCTTCAAATCCTTCCACAATATTGTCAAGAATTTTGAATGCACTTGATGAACTTTAACGACTTCAATGAAGATTAAATCCAACGTTCGTCATTCGCCAAGTTAGTAAATATTTTTTTTTTCCTCCCCAGTATTTTGGTCATTGACTCTAGATATTTACATTCTATATATTTATGCTCTAGTTTACAGAAGCATTTAATGACGTATGTTTTTTCTTACTTATACTCATTTTGCACTACTACATATACGTCCATGTATGTTGGAGGTCTCCTTGATCTCTCTACCCTTTGGTAGAGGTATGACTGTCTACGTCTTACCTCTCTCATACTCCACCAATCACGGAATTGGGTATCGATGTTGTTTTTATTGTTATTGTATGGTCGAGCTTAAGTGTAGGAGGAGTACCAATACTTAGCTTGTTAGAGAGGCAACAAATTGCATACGAGAAGAAAACACTCAGAGAGAATCCATAAGGAAGTCGTGAAGATGCAGATTGGTTAATGCAACTGATCTCTTATGTTGAATCAGTTACAGAATTTATAAAAAATACTGATGCTGAATTCCAGAAAACGTAGTACCAAGTAAGTTGGGTACGGTGATTGTGAAATTTGGTAGGCCATTAAATAATAGTTGAATTTTAAAACACTACAAAATATATAATTTAACTGTTTTCTAGTACCAAAATGTATGTATACAACTTTACAAGACAAAATGATATGGTTAAATGATAATAGTGCATTAAGTAAACAACAAATTAATTTTTGGATCTAAACTGATCCAGTAGCCTTCTGAATCAGCATCAACCGCTAACCATGGTATGGTTGAAGTTTGCACACGAAGTCTGCTTATGTAGTAGTGAAGAACTAAACCCAAAAGTCGAATTCTCTAAATTAAATTCCAGAAAGTTATCCTCAAATTGAAATGTCCCAATCACGATTGCATGTTCTGGTGTCGCACCACCATCAACAAACGCTAGGCATGCCACGTATTGGGTTATATGTTTCATGGAGTTAGCTGTCGATATAGTCCACTTGTTCCCACCCGATAGAATCAAATCAATTTCAGGAACTTTTAATTTAAATTTTGTACCATTGGCTACAGTGCTATAACAATTGCTAAACGGTGCTACTGTCTTTGCAGGCGGTAATCGTTTTGTAACCATCGAAAACCTCCGAATCAAGCCATTATAAATGTCAGTTCTAAGAGTGGTGTAAGGCTCAATTGTACTAAGCTTGGAAGTTGTATTTGCAGGCATATTGATGAATCTTTTCATAATTATAATAGAATTGACTTCGATAAAGTATCCGAAAGAATCTGGATGCTTTAGTAACGGAGTATAAGAAAGAAAACTCCTTACATCAACATTTGAATGGGGAAGAAGGTAATAAGGACCATTTCCATAAAATAGGACCCCAGGAGCAGCAGATGTGCTAGGTAAACATAGAGAAAACATTTTTTTGAGTGGTGGTTGATGTAAAGATAATAAAAATGCATATGGAGACAGCGAAAATGCTATGACACCGTTCACATTTTCAGGGAATGATTGGAATGACGAAGAAGGAGCACATGCGGCGTTTGAGAAAGCAGCATAGAAACCAGGTAGAGGGTTCCTACCGTTACTCGTGTTCACAAAAAAGTTGTCAAAGTTAAGCAGAGGTCGACTACACGATCCATCTACAGGGTCCATTACATTAATTGGGCATGTGCAGTACCCCTGAGGTGATGGGGTCGTCTGTTTTAGTCGAGGGCAGTAAGGACTTTCATAGGAGTAAGAATTTTGTATTTCTGTACATTGATATTCTTCGCAAGATACTGCAGAGGTGCACAGTACGTTTTCAGGACAACTTCCTTGATACATGTTCCATTGCACAATGCAATCATGCCATGTGATAGGAGCGTCGATGTCTATAAGCAAATTTGAGTGTTTAAATTGTGAGTTTGTGTATGATGTCATGATCTGGGCACTGAAGAGAGGCTTGGTGGCATCTGTATGTTTGTTTAGTGGAATGAAAAAGGAATTATAAGGTGGTGGATATTGTGCTATGGCTTCATGCTCATGGAAGATGAAGGCTATAAAGAAAAGTATTACTTGTAGAAGATGAAACATTTTTGTATTACTAGTTTCTGAACTCTATGGATGTTTTAAAGGCCAGTTAATTATACAAAACAGGGGAGATGGTGTAACTGGAAGTGGAAGTCATTGACCCAAAAGAACTCACAGTTCTGTTGACCCAAAAGAACTCACAGTTCCCTAAATATAAAGCTTTTGAGTTGAATGCATGAATGTTACACTATCACATAAAGAAGGTAAGCTTTACGTCTAAACAAATCAAGGAATTAAGTAATCTATCTTTTGTCAACTGATGCTAGATAAAACTGCTAACATAAATCATGTGTTCTGAAAAATAAGCTTCATATATATATTTTTATAACGGTATATATTCGAGACTTTGTTTCGAAGGGTTTTCATCACTGTGATTCTAGCTTACTCCATCGAATCCATATACTACAAAAATTGTCTATATAAATCGCCTTTTACGAACAATGTAGTAGGCAAAATACAAACCTTCAAAATGGCTTTCAAACAACAACTAGTTCTTTGCATTATGGCCTTCATGTATCTCTCTTACGAAACATGAAGCCGTTGCACAATGGGTACCACCGCTGCATACTTCCGTAGTTGCTCAAGTTGCCAAACATACCGATTCTGGTAAACCTCTCTATAGCGTTCAAATTATAACAAATTTCCTCATAGACATCGATGCTCCATTCATATGGTACGACTGCATTGTTCAATGGAACTATAATCCTAATGGATGCCTGGCAACACGATTTGTATGGCTCTTTCTTGTGAAGAATATCAATGCACAGACATTTTGAACCTCTTCTTCTTATGAACAATATTCTTGTTCGTGTCCTCCTGCAACCAACAGTTGGACGTTACCCGGTTGGGGATTTTGCTCATACCCCGTGAGTACGGTTAATCCCATTAATGGATCGTGTGGTGAAGCACTGTTGAATTATGACGAATTATTTTTAATGCAACTAATAGTAGAAACGCTTTTCCTGATTTTTACGTTTGTTACCCTAACGGCGCATGTGCTCCTTCTTCATTTGACTCGTTTCCCGCAAATATTAGTGGTGCCATCGGATCTTTTTGGAGTACAATTTCCAAGATCGTTTTCTCTATATTTGCCTAGTTCGGTCTCTGCCACTGGGGTGTTCTTCCTCGGAAGTAGTTCATATTATTTTCTACCAAATTCAGATGTCGACACAAGGAGTTATCTTTCTTATACTCCGTTAATAAAGCATCCAGACTCTTTTGGATACTTTATTATTGGTGTCAAAAGGATTGTAATTAAAAAAGAGAGCTATCAATGTTCCCGCGAATACCACTACAAAGCTTAGTACACTTGAGCCTTACACAACTCTTAGAACCGACATTTATAATCAAGTGGTTCGAAGATTCTTAATGGTTACAAAACGACTCGCTACTGCAAAGCCAATTGCACCATTCGGCCTTTCTTACAAGGGTTCCACCCTTATTGGTACTAAAGTTGGTTTAAAAGTTCCAGATATTGATTTTAGTCTTTTAGATGGGAAGTAGTGGAGTATATCCACTGCTAACTCTATTAAGCGAATAACAAAAGATGTAGCGTGTCTAGCGTTTGTTGATGGTGGTGCGACAAGTGAACATGGAATTGTGATCGGGCGGTTCCAGATGGAAGATAACTTCGTGACATTTGATCTAGTCAATTCGACTTTGGGGTTCAGTTCTTCGTTGTTGAATAAAGGAACTTCTTGTACAAGCTTTAACTTTACTGACAATTAAAGCTTTTCTGGATATGCATTATCACCTTAATTATGTTTACTCTTGAAAGGTTTTTTTAACACAGGGTGCCTAATATAACTGCCTATATATGTAATGTATGCAATCTATGAATTCGTGAAAACTCAAAAATGTTATTATATGTTTAGGGGATAGAATAACTTTTTATAATAGTAATGGTAGGAAGAAATTTTTTTATTTTTTATATTAACATTAACTAATCTTTTTGATAAAAAAAAGTTATAACAAAATTATTAGAATCTTATATTTTTAATATGAAATAAAAAGCTTTCAAAAAAATACATATATGATACACAAATTAAATTTGTGTATCACAACCTTTATAAAGGTTGTAATACACAAATTTAATTTGTATATCATATATATGTATATTTAAAATTTTATTTTATATTAAAAAGTCTAGAATTCTAATAATTTTAACGTAAACTTTTAATTAAAAAGATTAATTAATATTATAATAAAAACTAAAAATTTCATTCCTACCGTAACAAACTTTATTAAAATAACTCCTTACATGTTTATGATTCATGCTAAAACTTGATCAAAGAGAAATTATGACGTGGTATATTTTATATTGATTGTTTGATTTTGAGTTCAATCTGACAATTTAACCATATTCAAAATGGTCATATGCGTATATAACAGAAAGTTTATCATACAGATGCCACTTGGATGTTTTTGGGTATACGTAGATTCGTGTATTCAACTGTAGGTGGCCATGAACTGAAATTTATTGTGCAAGATTGTGGGTCAATAGCTTATTTTAAAGAAATTTATCTTACGTGCACTTGAATTAAATAACACCTTTCTATGATAAAAAGATTATAAAATTCAGAACATTAAGAATTTAAAGACTAAATCTTTTGCTTTCTTCTAATTCCGTGGCACCCTAATTCTCTCGATCTTCACAGTTTCCAACAGTTTTTGAACCCATAATTAAGTTATCTATACATCACTCTCGAATATTATATTTTACTAGAACAATAGAACATATATACAACTACAAACATTTAATGTTTTTATACGTATTCAAACACCATTTTACCAAATTATAGTGGAAAATTAGAGGATGATTAACAGAAGTCATGATCTTACATTGTGTTTTAACGAGTCTTCAAAGACGACCGTGCTCATTCTTTTAGTTTTATAAAGAAATTAAACTCTTTTAAAAATAAAAAGTTTGGTACACAAGTAGTTGAGGATATATATGCACAAGTTAAGAGCCTTGATCGACACATCTATCTATATATACCGTTTGATTTGATGGCCTTTCATAAGCTACACTTGAAAATTAACAAACCTTCCAAAATGTATTTACTTCTACATCTAATTGCTATGCTTCTAGCCTTCATCTTTAATCAACATGAAGCCATATCACAATATGTACCACCTTATACTTCCATAGTTGTTCCAGTTACCAAGCATACTGATGCCGCTAACCCTCTTTATAGCGTTCAAATCATTACATCCTACGTAGACATGCAATACTTGCATGCAAACTTCCTTATAGACATCGACGCTCCTTCCATATGGCACGATTGCATCCTACAATGGAACATATATCCCGGAAGTTGGCCAAACAACACACTTTGCACATCTCCTATTTCTTGCGAAGAATATCAATGCACAGATGTTCGAAATACATACTCTTATGATAATCCTACTTGCCCGGAAACCAACAGTTCCACGTTACCTGGTTGGGGAGATTGTACATGCCCGGTCAATGTGGTCAACCCCATTACTGGTACATGTGTTCAAGTCCTACTCAACTATGACGAGTTCACTGTGGACACAAGCAATGGTAGAAACGTTTTCACTGGTTTATATGGTGCTTATCCTATTGCTGCATGTGCTCCTTCTTCGTCATTTGCGTCATTCCCTGCAAATGTTAGTGGCGTCATGTCGTTCTCATCTTCACCTTATGCGTTACCAGCTTATTTATTTCAACCACTTAAAAAAACATTAGCTATATGTTTGCCTAGCAATCCGTCAACTCTCGGGTTTCTTTTCTTTGGATCTGGTCCTTATTACCTTCTTCCTAACTCGGATGTTGACGTAAAGAGTTTACTTTCTTACACTCCGTTACTAAAATTTCGGATATTTTATTGGTGTCAAGGCCATTGTAATCAAACAAAAATATTCTGTCCAAGTTCCCACGAACACCACTACCAAGCTTGAGCCTTACACCACTCTTAGAACTGATATTTATAACGTGTGGCTACAATAGGAATTCCCCGTGCTAGTCCTGTCCCTCTGTTTGGCCTCTGTTTCAAAAGCTTAACTAGCCCTCTAGTTGGTTTAAGGTTTCCTGATATTGATTTCAGCCTAGATGATGGGAAGAATTGGACTGTGTCCACGGCTAACTCCATGAAGCAACTAACAAAAGATGTCACGTGCCTGGCTTTCGTTGACGGTGGTGCGACACCACAACATGCAAATATGATTGGAACATTTCAGTTCGAGGATAACTTTCTGGAGTTTGATTTGGAGAATTCGACTTTTGGTTTTAGTTCTTCACTGTTACGTAAGCAGACTTCTTGCTCAAACGTTAACTTTACACTCACCGACGGCAATTGAAGCTATCTCGATATATAAGGCATTCAACTGGAAATGGAAACGTATCAACAATAGTTTGGTTTTTTAATATACAACTAAGGTTGTGTTCAGTGTTCAACTGGAATCGATTGGCATATGGTTTATAATAACGTTGCAATTCATATATACAAGTTATATGATTTATATATTCTATTTACAAGTATCAGACTACTAAACCATATATCTGCAATCCATATATACATACGAAATTATATGATTTATTTATAGTAAGTATCAAAATACTAAATCCCTAATGGGTAAAATTAAAAAGTTGAGCTAGAAGAAAAACAGGTCACACAAGTTAAATGCTGCTTAAAGGGTATTTGTAATGTTTATAGTCTTCCAAATAATTATTTAAACAATTAGATTATTATTATTGTAGTTATATAGTTCTATATAATCGCATTTAACAGTTTATGAGAAATAATAGTAAATAGTCTTTTGAGTCAAACCAACGCAACCGACCCATACTGAAACAACCCGTTCAAACCAAAACGCGTTTTTAACCGTCCCATTTTTACCCGTTACCGAACCAAGCAATCCATTTTTTCATCTCTAATAGCATTCGGCAGCTAGAAAAAAATGGGAATTTTGAACTAACCGGTTGCATTTGTACCTGCTTTCACCGTCCAGTTCCATAGTACATGGATAATATCCAAAGCTTCTTCTAGAGTCGTCTTTATATCGGCTTCTATTTCAACAGTGAGATCCACATTAACTCTTGTCTGTCTGATTTTCTGCCCACTTTATCTACAAATAAAAAGTGCACCAACTTTAGCTGCTTACTTGATAAGGTGTACGGTAGTTAGTTTAGATTAAAATTCTTCTAGTGACAAGGTTGAAGGTTATTATCTTGGATCTAAAAGAACCCCCAAAAGTCAGCCCCATCAGAGTTGTTTCCTCATCAGATGGTGAATTGGAAATTATATAATTCATTAACACAAACCATTCGGCCGATATCTATAATTTGACAATTGATTTTGGACAAGCCACAGGCGAGTAATATTCCTGATAATAAATGATGTTTATCTTCTTCAAGTTTTTTTAATTTTTACTTTTAATCCTAGTATGAATTGGCCAGCTGAAACGGAAAGCATTAATGTTATATCTTCGAATAAATTATTTGTTACCAAAAATCGTGGCAAACTACCTACGATGGTTAATGGAACTTTCAGGAAAAAAAAAAGTTATATTTTATGAGTTATTTGCATTTTTATGTTTTCTTCCCGTTTGTTGGACTTTGTATGTGTGCTAGTTTTCGGCTGGTTTGTCTTTTTAGGTCCATTCGAAATTCTGGGTCTATTTTAGGGTTCTATTGTGGTGATGCTAGAACATTTAGTTTTTGATTATATGAAATTTCATTTTTCTCTTAATTCACAAAATAGTGAAAAATCACTTTGATTATTGGCATTTGTTAAATCAACGATAATTAGAAGAATTATTCTTAGTATTTGTGTGAATCAACATATTCAATTTGTATTTATCTTGTTTTCAGCCTAGATCAATTAGATGCTTTAAATTCATTCTTGCTAGCAGCTTTTGAAATCAATATGCGACTGTACCTTAATGATAATTACATCTCGTTATTACTGTTGATGTTGTATCTAATGGGTTGATAGAATACTATAGAAACATCTTTGAAATTTATCATACTTTTTAGATTATAAACAACAAAATATACATTGTTCATTTCATTTCTTGTGCAATCAATTCACAAATTCAAGAGTAATTAAGAGTATAACCCGCATCTTTATCCATTTACTGGATGTGACAACTTATATTTATTTACTTTATGAATTCTGTTATGACAGTTACGTTACAAAGAAGTGATAATATAATAATTTGAATATATATAAAAATTCATATATTTTATTAGATGCATGACTTCATATTAAATATTTTCATGTCATAAATATTTTCATGTCTAATATCATGTAGCTACTAGTCAATAAACTAATATAATAATAATAGTAGTAATAATACAATTAGTCAGTTATATTTTTTGTTATTGCATGAGCATGAAAATGATCTTGGATCATGCTATGGATTCACTAAATATAACTACGATTCTATTGTTAATTCGCTATTTGTAAACTCCATATTGATGAAAATCGTAATCGGAAAATAATCCCTCTTTCATGTTATCCTTGTATGGATCCAGGAACTCTTTTGTAGGCTCGAAATCAGGCCCAACAGCGATTTAAAAGAGAGAAAAGAAGCTGGCCGAAGTGAAAGAATCTTATTACACGGGCCTGGAAATAGAAGAGCAATCAGCTATCCAATTTCCACTTCACTAATATATGCTCCTCGTACTGATTTATTTAACGTTTTACATATTTACGAAAAGGAAATTAAAAATCAGCCTTCTTTTATTTATGAAAAAATAAAATAAAGAGTGAAGTAGCACGGTTAACTTAGCCTGGTCAACTTAACAATCTAAACTGGACCATTTGACACTAATAAAAAGTCGTTTATTTGACTACTCGGCAAACATTTAACAAAAGCTAATTAGGAAGGCAAACTGTTGATTGATATGCTTTTCGATCCAAAGCAGCTTCAATAGCTATTCGTGAGAGTAAAGTTGAAGTTTGAACAAGAAGTCTGCCTACGTAACAACGAAGAACTAAATCCCAAAGTCGAATTCTCTAAATCAAACTCCAGAAAGTTATCCTCAAACTGAAACGTCCCAATCACGATCGTACGTTCTGGTGTCGCACCACCATCAACAAACGCTAAACACGCCACGTCTGGTGTCACTTGCTTCATGGAGTTAGCCGTGGATATAGTCCACTTGTTCCCATCAGAAAGAATCAAATCAATATCAGGAACAAGCCTTAAAATCATTCGAGTAATCGTACGGAAACAAACAGAAAAAGGTGGTATTGGATTCGCAGGAGGGAACCCTATTGTATAGAACGAGAAAACCCTAACCACTTGATTATAGATATCGGTTCTAAGTATGGTATAAGGCTCAGTCGTACTAAGCTTTGTAGTGATATTCGTAGGTAGGTCAATAGATCTTCGTCTAATTACAATGCTTTTAACACCGATAAAGTATCCAAAAGAATCTGGATGCTTTAGTAACGGAGTATAAGAAAGATAACTCCTTACATCAACATCAGATTGGGGGAGAAGGTTATAAGGACCAGATCCGAAAAATAGAACCCCTCGAGTGGACAAAGTGCTAGGCAAACATAAAGCTAATGATTTTTTAATTGGTTGATATAAATAAGCTGGCAACGCGTAAAGTGAGGATGAAAAGGCCATGACACCATTAACGTTTTTAGGGAATGACGCAAACGATGAAGAAGGAGCACACACAGCGTTAGGGTTTGCACCATATATGCCAGTAAAAACATTTCTACCATTACTTGTGTTGACCGTGAAATCGTCATAGTTGAGTAGGCCTGAAGCACATGATCCAGTAATCGGGTTGACCACGTTAACTGGACACGTACAATATCCCCAACCCGGTAACGTTGAACTGTTATTTACTGATGGACAAGAAGGTATGTGTGGATATGAGTAAGTTGTTCGAACATCGGTGCATTGATATTCTTCGCAAGAAACAGGATAGGTGCAAAGTGTGTTTTTTGGGCAACTTCCGGGATATATGTTCCATTGAAGGATGCAGTCGTGCCATATGAATGGAGCATCGATGTCTATAAGGAAGTTTTCAGTTAAGAATTGCATGTTTATGTATGTTGTCATGATTTGAACGCTGTAGAGAGGTTTAGCGGCATCGGTATGTTTGGTAACTGGAACAACTATGGAAGTGTATGGTGGAACATAAGCTGCATGTTTATGAGAGAATATGAAGCTGGCTAGAATGATAACAAGTAGTTGTAGCAGCAAATGCATTTTAAACTTTTTGTATGTTGTTGACTCTAGTTTTTGATAGGGCTCAAAGCCTCAAACAGATTTAAATAGATCTCTCGAATTATGTTCTATATTTTATTTTTTATGTTGATCGTTGTCAGCAATTTAGCATTGGTTGCAGAAATTCAATAATTAAATGGCGGAGCATTTAATTCCAGAGTATTGGATTCTTTATATGGGTATGGGCCGGTATTAGAGGCCCACAGCAGCCATCACCCCATGCAACATGACGCTCTAAAACTGTGAAATATGAACTTCGTCACACCATGTGAATCCACGGACCTATATTGCATGAAAAGATTTCTGTTATAGACGCAGCTGCACATATAATATTTAATAATTTAAGTTAATTTTAGTTATACGATAAGCATTGAGTCTGGATTTCGATTTTATATGATTAACTATTTAAACTTTTAAAACTAAAAGGATGGTCCCTTTTTTGTCTGTATTTAATCGCTACGATTTAAGAAGTTCTAATTATAGAAATTACGACAGCAACTTAGTTTATTTAAGAAGTTCTATATTTAGGAATTGCCAAATTTAAGAAGTTCTAAGTATAGAAATTACGACGGCTACTTAGTTTATTATTATTATTATATTATTATTATTATTATTATTTATCTTAAGAAATAAAAATATATGGTATTGTTATTAGAAGTTTGAAAATATAACAAATTAGCTATGATAACTTATTGTGAGTATAAACTTTTAAGACATCTATTTTGTGTATTTAAGTTTTAATTTATTGCTAATTGTATGTAATTTTTGACGTAGGACTTTGTATGAATATCACATCGGTGTTTTATATGGTTGACACACCTATCAAATTACATACAATTATCAATTATCGAAACTTGAATACACAATAAAAACTTTAAAAATTCATAAATACAAAGTATTTTTTTATCATAATTTATTATATTTTTAGACACTTAAAACTTATTAAAATAATATAAAAGCCTAATATATTCTAAGAAATCATGTCCATTAATATGCCAACAATGAATTGTTCATTAATTAATATTTGTATTTTTGTAGTTTGACATCCATTCCAATCCCAATATTGTATTAAATCATTTTTGATGATATACTTTGAGTTAATTACATATGATAGCTAGCGTATGGAAAAGGCTTTGACCACTTAATAAGAAAGTTAGCCGGTGTAACTATTTATGTAACTATTAAGTTGGCCGGTAAATTAATTTGTATTTAACTGATTGTGTTCTTTTAGCTTCATATAAAATAAGCTTTCGTTAACATAATTATTCATTAATTTATGAATTCTTTTAGTTTCCAATTAACATAAAAGAAAGCAACAGTTCAACGTTACAACAATCCTAACTGCGCTCCAGAAACCAACAGTTCAACGTTACCTGGTTGGGGATTCTGTACATGCCCGGTCAATGTAGTCAACCCTATTACCGGGGCTTGTAGCCAAGCCCTGCTGAACTATGATGGATTTGATGTAAACACGAGTGATGGTACACATGTTTTTGATGGTTTCTATGGTGCATACCCTAATGCGGCATGTGTTCCTTCTGCGTCATTAGCGTCATTCCCTAAAACCGTTACCGGTTTCATGGCTTTTTTGTCCTCACCTTACGCGTTACCAGCTTACGTGTATCAACTGCTTAAAAAAACACTACCGTTATGTTTGCCTAGCACTCAATCTGCCGGTTGGTAATTTTAGTGTCACATAATCGTTTTAGCACAATAGAAATGATACATGTATCAAAGGGGTTCGATTTAGTTCTAGTACAAGCTAGCAGGTGCGGAGTGCACACTTGCAAATAACAAACGATGTGGCAAGTCTGGCGTTTGTTGACAGTGGTGCAACAAGTGAACCTGCAATCGTGATTGGGACGTTTCAATTTGAGGACAAGTTTTTGGAGTTTGATTTAGAGAACTCGACTTTTGGGTTCAGTTCTTGATCCTTATGTAAGCAGACTTCTTGCTCAAACTTCAACTTTACGCTTACCCCTGGCCCTTGAAGCAAGTCTGAAAAGGCATATTCAACTTGGATTGCAAGTATATGAGTATGCCCCTCAACAAAAAAATGTTTTCCCATAAATAAATTATGGTTGAATGTTTCCAAGTAGTTCGACTTTTGGTAAATCTCTTATCGATGTATGTGTATTCAGTAAAATCAATATCCCTTCAACGGAATTCATCAAGATTTATCATGATAGAGGGTGGCATGATAGAATGTTTGGATTGCAATTGTAATACTAAAACAAATAATGTGTTAACTTCTGATGATCGATATTTTAAAAGCTAAGTAGTTTATCTGAATACAAAATTTTGCTTTTGACATTCTGAAAAAGAAAAATGTAACTATATCTAACCATATCACTCTACGATTTTTTTCAGTCAAAAAGATAATGTAAACACCAAACTAGCAAAATGCTACAGTATGTGATCTCAGGAAATAAATAACGGGATTCCTCAATACTGTAGCATTTTGACAATTATCCTTTTGACTGAAAATCAAAGGTCGTGAGTTCAGCCAGGTAGTGAGGGAGTATGCATTTTGAGTGGTTAACCAGGGTATCAAAGTAAATAAATTACAAGTATGAGGCTAAGGGTAGAATTGATTTTACCCACCCTAGCTAGTTCTAAAAGAATCTTAACAAAGAGATATACTTTGAGTAGATGTTACGTATCCTTGTCGGGAACTTTGACAATTATATACAAATTGATCGAACTAATTAAGTATTAAAAACTCAGATGTCTTCTAATTTAATAATTCATGTTGTTGCTTCAGATCTTCAAAGTATTGATAAGAAGAGGGACCTCTAATATTGATAAGAAGAGGGACCTCTAATAAAGCATCGTAGGCATAAGTTAAGTTCTTGTGTGACACAGAGCAGTAGCTATTGCTACTACGGTTCAGAAAGAAAATTTGGCCAGTTCGACCAAAATTTTGACATTCAGAATTAAAAAAGGATAATTAACATTATAAAAATAAGACATCGATCACAGCAGTTCATGCAGCAACCAAAAAATATTTAATAAGTGCTCTAAATTTTTCTAATGTGGTCTAATTCTTGTTGTGGTCTCTGAGTCACTCATCAAGGTAGGTGACGATGATAGACTTGAACTTTGAGTAATTTAGTCAGCCAAAAAAAGAGGTAACTTCATCTAAAACATAAACTGAAGTGTTTATAACATCAACTTTCTCATACAATATTCCACTTTTGAGTGTAGATTCATGCATATGGCCATGTTGCAAAGCTGTGTACAGTGGATTCATCGGTCGATGACTTTTTCTGATAATTGACATGTTTGAATGGTCAAGGCGTTAAAGTGCTAAGTATATGACGTGCAGCCCAAGTGTTCTGTTGTAATCTAGATTAGCGTAATATAGAAATACTAAAATCAAGTTTACAGTTTATAAAATGTTAATTTATAATTATTTAAAAAATTATTTTAGTTTCTTAAACATAAAGTCAACTATATATAGTACGCATCTGATTTCTTTTACTTCTTTGTTCCTGAAGAACGCAAAGTTTTGGCAAACAATTCTAAGTCGTCTCCATAACAAGTTGATTTTCATCTTGGTCAAAGAAATTAGAAAAGACGCAAGACATAGCTAGGCTCTTGACATATCCATGTTTTATAAATCAGCTTGATGACCTTTTAAAAACTACAAGTGAAAATAAACAAACATTCAAAATGCTTTTGCTTCTAAAACTACTAGTTATTTTTTTAGCCTTCATTTCACATGAACATGAAGCTATAGCTGCTTATACTTCTATGGGTGCTTCAGTTACCAAACATACCGATGCTGCTATACCTCTCTATAGTGTTCAGATAATAACAGCCTATGTAAACATGCAATATATGTATAAAAACTTCCTTATAGACATCGATGCTCCCTTTATATGGTATGATTGTGTTGTCTACTGGGACCTATTTGATAAGTGCCCCCCTAACACGCAGTGCACCAGTGCTGTTTCCTGCCAAGACTACCAATGTTCGGATATGAGAACAACTTACTCTTCTAAGAATCCTACCTGCCGCCGAGAAACCAACAGTTCAGGAATACCTGGGGCTGATTATCAGTTTGATTGTACATGTCCGGTCAATGTGATCAACCCTGTAACCGGTGGATGTGACCAAGCCCTGCTCAACTATGATAATTTAGCGGTGAACACAAGTAACGGTAGAAATTTTTATGATAATGTCTATTATGCAAGCCCTAATGCAGCATGTGCTCCTTCTTCGTCATTTGAATCATTCCCTTTAAATGTTACTGGTGTCATGGCATTATCATCCTCCCCGAATGCGTTACCTACTGCCTTGTTTAATCAGCTTAATCAAACATTAGCTCTCTGTTTGCCTAGCACCCCATCCACCCGTGGGGTTCTATTCTTTGGAAACGGTCCTTACTACCTTAATCCCAAATTGGATGTGGACATAAAGAGTTATCTTACTTATACTCCACTGCTTAAGCATCCAAATTCTTTTGGATACTTCATCGGTGTCAATTCTATTGTAATCAAAAAGAGATCTATCAACATTCCTGCAAATGCCACTACCAAGCTTAGTACCATTGACCCTTACACTACTCTTAGAACCGACATTTATAATCAAGTGCTTCAGAGGTTTTCAAAAGTTACACAACGAATCCCTCGCGCAAAGCCAGTCTCTCCATTTGGCCTTTGTTACAGAACCTCCACCAATGGTACCCAAGCTGGTTTACGAGTTCCTGATATTGATTTTGGCTTCATTGATGGGAAGAAGTGGAGTGTATCCACGTCTAACTCCATTAAACAAATAACAAACGATGTGGCATGTCTGGCATTTGTTGACGGTGGTGCAATAAGTGAACCTGCAATCGTGATTGGGACATTTCAGTTCGAGGACAACTTTTTGGAGTTTGATTTACATACTTGGACTTTTGGATTCAGTTCTTCATTGTTACGTAAGCAGACTTCTTGTGCAAACTTCAACTTTACCCTTACCCATTTGCAGTGGTGGACCTAGAAAATTTAGTAGGTCCGCCCCTTACCGTTTGCCCTGAAGCTATTTCGAAAAGGATATTCAACTTGGAATTATGGTAATCCTAAATAGTTTGATTTCCAAATAAAACAGGTGTATTTGTTGTTCTATCTTTGCCATATGTATTTCTTAACAGTTCACTTCACAAAGAAGAACAAATTGATCAGTGATTGTCAAGTAGTTGAATTTGTCAATCCAATTTCCATATATCTATATCTATATATACGATATATGATAGTATATGATATTAAGAATATAGAATTAAGTTCAAAATGAGAATGAGATTTTTTGTGAGAATAGAGGAACCATTCATTTCATCAAAATAATAATACCCTAACATTTTTAAAAATTGAATATCTCATAAACGGGTTTTGCAAAATGGATGGCTAGAATTCATTCATTTATTCTCATTAAAATTTCTATTCTTATTTGAACTCAACCCTAAGAATATAATGAACATTGAACCTAATTAAGTGGGCTCATATTTCTCAAAAGCTTTTCAACCTTTAATTAAGCCCACTCTTCTCAAGTCTTAGGCTCCCGAGTCCCGCCTCCAGGCCCAAGTTGTACGGATTGTTTAAATTGGTCCGCGAGAGAAAACCAAGTAGTTTGTCAATGAAATACTGTCACCATTGTGAGTTTAAGCTGGCAGTAAAAGGGAGTATGCAACTTCTTATATAGTCAACCAATTAGGAATCAACTAAACAAGTACAAATTTAATTTGACGCAACGCTAGGGTGCAGTTAGTTTTACTGATTCTACTTTAAACAAATACTAGATAAGAGATGTACGTTAAGTTTTTTGTAATAATCTATGACCACTATATACATCCACACATGGAGCTAAGTATTAAAAGAAATTTGAATTTCTTCTGATTTAACAACTCTTGTCACGAGTTTTACGTAAATTGTTTGTGGGTTCTGTAAGTCCTCATGATATGTAGTTTAGGAGTTATGACAATTTTGGATCAAGTAGTACATCCTTCTTACTGACCAATTTGCCATGATCTTGCGGATGAATATTGTGTCTAATTGTTGCTGTTATCTCTCTTTAAGGTAGATCATGCCAATAGACTTGAACTAAATACATATATTCGACTAAATTTGAACAACTAGCTGTCCGTTTAGTAAGAATTTAAAGTTACGTCTAGAACATGAACTTGCTCGTACAAATACATATTTTGAGAAACTGTGACGATTTATGCATAGAATAATGTTTTCAACTTCATATAGCCATGTTGCAAAGCTTGAATTGCAAGATTGTTTGCTGACCTTTTCCTGATAGTTGCCATATTGATAGGAGTGTAAAATATGATGTACGTTTGATAGAGTCTAAGGAAGCCTGATTAAATAAGTCACATGCTCATTCTATATTAACTTGTATGCCCCCCTTTTTAAAAATTACAGTTCACAAACAAACTTTAGAAAATGCTTCTGCTTTCACAACTACTAGTTGTCGTTCTAGCCTTCATCTCACATGAACGTGAAGCTATAGCAGCTTATGTTCCACCATACACTTCCATAGTTGTTCCAGTTACCAAACATACTGACGCTGCTAAACCTCTCTACAGTGTTCAAATCATGACAACATACGTAAACATGCAATACTTGACCGCTAACTTCCTTATAGACATTGATGCTCCTTTCATATGGCATGATTGCATTGTGGACTGGAATGCATATTCAGGCCATTGTGCCACCAACAAGCTTTGCAAATATCCTGTTTCGTGTGATGATGATCAATGTACTTACGTTCGAACCTCTTACTCTTATAAAAACCCTACATGCCCTCCAGAAACCAACACATCAAGATTACCTGGTTATGCGTATGATTGTACATGTCCGGTCAATGTGGTCAATCCCATTACCGGTAAATGTGACCAAGCCCTCCTAAACTACGACAAATTCAATGTGAACCTAAGTAATGGTAGTAATCCTTCCGATGGCTTATATGGTGCTTATCCTTACGCTGCATGTGCTCCTACTTCGTCATTTGCATCATTTCCTGCAAATGTTACTGGCGTCATGGCATTTTCTACCTCATTGTACGCATTCCCACAATCCTTGTATCAACCGCTCAAAAAATCCTTATCTCTATGTTTGCCTAGCAACTCTTCTTCTCCCGGAGTTCTATTTTTTGGAAGCGGCCCTTATTATCTTCTTCCTCAATCAGGTGTCGACCTCAGGAGTTATCTTTCTTATACTCCGTTACTAAAACATCCTGATTCTTTTGGATACTTTATCGGTGTCAATGCCATTGTAATTAAAAATAGATCTATCGAAGTTCCGACAAATACCACTACCAAGCTAAGTACAACTGACCCTTACACCACTCTCAGAACTGATATTTATAATGATGTAGTTAAGAGGTTCTCAAAGGTTACAAAACGAATCCCTTCAGCAAAGCCGGTGGCACCTTTTGGCCTGTGTTTCAAAACGTCCAACAATAATAATCGAGTGAGTTTAAAAGTTGCTGATATTCATTTCATCCTCCAGGATAAGAAGAAGTGGACTATATCTACTGCTAATTCTATTAAGCAAATAACAAATGAAGTCGCGTGTCTGGCGTTTGTTGACGGTGGTGCAACAAGTGAACCTGCAATCGTGATCGGGACGTTTCAGTTCGAGGACAACTTTCTGGTGTTCGATTTAGAGAACTCGACTTTTGGGTTCAGTTCTTCGTTGTTACGTAAGCAAACATCTTGCTCAAACTTTAATTTTACGCTTACCCCTGGCCCTTATTGAAAACAAATTGAACTTGGAACGTATGTACTGTTAAATAGTTTGTTTTCCAAATAAAAGAATATCTTGTTTACTGTTTGCAAGTTGTCGAACTGGTCAATATCACCTGAATTCAAGAAGGGATTATATATTTGATGAATTCAGGCATTATATATATATTTGAAGGTCACTCAAATAAAATATATTCTTTTATTTTTATAGGTTACATATTTCAATATAATTTTATAGGTCATTTAAATTTATATATTGTTTTATGTATATCAAATTCGGTAAAAAATTTATTAAAAAAATATAAAAAGACACAGATGCCCATGTATTTCTTAATTAACATTATTTATATTATTTAGCATTATTCAAATAAAAGAGTATTTGTGTCCTTTTACACTCTTTCAATGAGTTTTTTAGTCGGATTTGACATACATAGAACAACATACAAACATGGGTGATCTACAAAAAAAAAATTAAATATGATTGACCTACAAAAATAAAAAAGGGAGAAATTAAAAAAAATACCCTTTTCTTTAACAATATATAAAAATTTACCCCTTTTTAAAAAAAATTGCAAAAATGCCCCAACCCTTCGCAAACGCAATTCGCAATTCGCATTTTGCGAATTGCGAAACGCAATTTGCGTCGGGTTTTCGTCTGGGTTTTCGTTTGCCCATTTACTCACTGCCTACGATCCGGGACCAACCCGGGTTCATTCAAAAAAAAAAAAAAAAAAAAAAACGAAAATCCGAAATTTCAAAATCAAAAAACCGCAACTCACGTCTCGATTTCGAATCGTTTCTTCCGTCGCCGGCCACCACTGTCGCCCCCCACCACCGTCGCTCCACAACCGTCGCCCCACCACCTGTTTCCCCTCACCTCGTTCGTGTTTCACGTTTCGTTTCACCTCACGCAATTTGCGGTTCGCAATCGGACCGTTTCGAACGAAAAAAAGAGTAACGCATATTTCGTTCGAAAAAGCCGAAGAAAAGATAAAATTGATCGACATTCAACATCAAAATGACAAATAATGAGGTATAAACACATTTACATTCCGAATTGTTTGAAAATTTTCGAAATTTATGCTTGGCATTTCGTCGAACAGTTGGTGTGCGTTGTATAATTTAGTGTTTTATGATTTAAATGTTAGTATTTTTGTATGAAATCATTGTATATGTGTTATTGAGTGTGATTGTGTTGTTTAAATCGAATTTGATCGATGGTTTGTGTGGTGACCGATATCGTAATCGGGGTGTTGTGGGTCGTTCGGGTCGTCACCGAGTACGATCTCGGTAACGACTTGAAAATCTCGGCCATGACCGAGATCTTCAAGTCGTTACCGAGATCGTACTCGGTTACGACCTGAAAATCTCGGCCATGACCGAGAATTTCAAGTCGTTACCGAGATCGTACTCGGGTACGACCCAAATATCTCGGCCATGACCGGGATTTTCAGGTCGTTAACGACTACGATCTCGATCATGAGTTATTTTGACTAGTTTGACTTAATTTGACTTAGGTTTGACCTACGTTGACTGTTTTGACTAAGTTTGACCCCGTATTGACCAACTTTGACTGTTTTGACCCCGTTTTGACTCACTTTGACTATTTTGACCAATTTGACCTTTTGTTGACCTAGTTTGACTGTTTTGACCCCGTTTTGACTCAGTTTGACTGTTTTGACCAATTTGACCTTTTGTTGACCTAGTTTGACTGTTTTGACCCCGTTTTGACTCAGTTTGACTGTTTTGACCAATTTGACCTTTTGTTGACCTAGTTTGACTGTTTTGACCCCGTGTTGACTCACTTTGACTATTTTTGACTGTTTTGACCCCGTTTTGACTCACTTTGACTAGTTTGACCAATTTGACCTTTTGTTGACCTAGTTTGACTGTTTTGACCCCGTTTTGACTCACTTTGACTGTTTTGACCAATTTGACCTTTTGTTGACCTAGTTTGACTGTTTTGACCCCGTGTTGACTCACTTTGACTGTTTTTGACCCCGTTTTGACTCACTTTGACTATTTTGACCAATTTGACCTTTTGTTGACCTAGTTTGACTGTTTTGACCCCGTTTTGACTCACTTTGACTGTTTTGACCAATTTAACCTTTTGTTGACCTAGTATGACTGTTTTGACCCCGTATTGACTAACTTTGACTGTTTTTGACTGTTTTGACCCCGTTTTGACTCACTTTGACTGTTTTGACCTATTTGACCTTTTGTTGGGCTAGTTTGATTGTTTTGAGCTTGATTGACCTTCGGTTGTCCCACTTTTGATCTAGTTTGACTGTTTTGACTTGTGTGGAGTTGTTTTGACCTTGTTTGAATTGGTATGGTTATTTTTTACTAGTTATGATTTTTGTGGACTTATTTTGGAATTTGAATTGACTTGGGTTGACTATATTAGACTATTTTGACTTTGGTTGACTAATTATGACTTTTGTTGAGTTATTATAAGTTGTTATGATATGGTTTGACCTAACTTGAATTGTTATGGTTATTTTTGACTAGTGATGACTTGTGTGGACTTATGTTGAGTTGAGTTTACTTATGCTAACTTGTTTTGAGTTATTATGACCTAATTTGAATGTTTAAGTTTATTTTTTACTGATTATGATATTTGTGGACTTATTTTTGACATGGTGTAATTGATTGATTTTTCAGGGTTTGTTCGAAGCTGCATTAACAATGAAGAATCACATGTCGGTAATTAAGGAGATTAATATGTTGTTGACAGAGGAACAGAAGAAGCTATTTCGACGTACATGTTTTGGGCCTTGGTTAGATGTCCAGTGTTTGGACAACGACCCTGGATATGTTAATAATTTGCTTCAGAAACGATGTGATCGGCCGAAGATTAGCAAGCCTATAGAGGAGCCCGATGAGTTATGGTTTAGAGTGACGCCCGATTATGAGATACGATTCGGACGTAGAGAGTTTTGTTTAGTTACCGGATTCCGGTTTGGTTCGAATACAGATATGAGGAATTATTTTCCTAAGAAACTTTGGGGGACGAGACCTGCTTTACGCGATCGGGTATTCACTCCTCACGAGAGATTGAAGGATATAGGTCTTTTGCATATAGACATGTTGTTTGCTCAGGGGTTTAATGGTACGACGAAGATGAGCGATGAGGATTGCGTCCGAGTATGTATTATCATGCTCGTGGAGAGGTGCTTTATGGCAAAGCAGGGGTTTCAGCATGTTTCTCCAGATTTGATGCATATGCTTGAGGATCTCAGCACTGTTAACGAGTACCCTTGGGGTTCTCGTTTTTGGGATCATACATATCCGCACCTGAAGAATGCGTTGAGAGTTAGGAGCACTAAGAGTAGTCAGCTCAGTCAGGTGTCTCAGCCGAAGAAGTACACCTTGCTTGGGTTCACGTGGGCTTTTAAGGTAACTTTGTTAGAATTACCTATTTGATTTAGTTACTTTTCTAACTGTGCTATTGGTATGTATTTGTTATTAAATATATTTTGTTGTTTTCAGATATGGATCTGGGAGGCATTTCATCTTCAGCTAGTTCACCATGCAAGTAAGAGTAATAAGGATGGAGTGCCTCGAGCAGTGTATTGGATGCGGTTAAAGAGAATTAGTGGTTTCAGGGAATATGTCGACATATTGACTATTTCGGTAAGTGATTATATAATTCGATTTGATTTGACTTAGGTTGACTATTTGTGACCTATTTGACTTATGTTGACTATTTAGGACTTCAATTGAATTAGGTTGACTATTTGTGACTTATTTTACTTATGTTGACTATTTAGGACTTCAATTGAATTAGGTTGACCATTTGTGACTTATTTGACTCTGTTATAACGAATTTATAACATGTTATCCACATTGCAGGATGATATTGACGTAGATGATCGACCGTTGAGGACGCTAAACCCGACTGAGATTGAGGCTTCATGCGACTGGTGGATTCGTAGTTGCCACTTCTTTGACGGCAACGAGGTTGAGCCTACAAAGACAGTTGCAGAGGCTCCTATTCCCCCATGCAGCCCACCTCATGCGACATTTGAGCATCATGATGAGACTGGTGGTCACATACCATCTCCTCAGGATACATTTGAGGCTACTGATCAGACCACTAGTCGTGACACCTCTCATACTGCATTATCTACAGAGGTTGCCTCTCTACGAGACCGCGTGGAGACCCAGAACGCAACCATTTTGCGTTTGCAGGAGCGGGTGGATTCGCAGGAAGCCACCATTTCGCGTTTAGCAGAGCGGGCGGATGCGCAGGACGCCATTATTGCTCGATTATTGGATCATGTTGAGGGTCGTCAGGTATTTTAATGTTAATAAGTAATTTGTGCTGGATTAATTTATATATGTTTAACGTGTAATTTTATGACTTATGTTCAGGACGACGAAGTTTTTGATGAGGGTTATGTATCTGACACATTACCAGCGTCCAGGGGCAACATCTCTGCTCCACGAGTTGTGCGTCGGAGTATGCGAGAGAGGCGGTTAGGTATGGCTAGGCGATCGCCGTATTATACACCCAAACAAATTAAACTCCTCACGAGAAAACGTTTGGGTATGCATGAGGAGCTTGAGCAGGATATACCGGCAGTTAGTTTGGGAGTCGATGATGTGATTATGGAGCCGGTGGTTACAGAGCCAGTTGAGCCAGTTATTTTAGAGCAAAAGGTCAGTTAAACAACAAATAATTTTTGACCCATTCAGATATCATTAATATACACTTTATATCATTATTATTTATATGTAGGCTGAGGATGTTGTTGAGCACCCTGAGCAGATTGAGGAGGTTGTTGAGACAGTTGTAGGGGCTGAGCAGGTTGAGGAGGTTGTAGGGACTAAGCAGGTTGAGGAGGTTGTTGAGCAGGTTCGTATATAGTTGAATTAGGATGATAATTTGAATTGTTTGTGAATTGTTTTGAATCTTTTGTTAAGTTAATATGAATTGTTTATTGATCAGGTTGAGTCGAAGAAGAAGAAGAAGAAGAAGAAGACGACGAAGAAGTCGACGAAGATTACAGAGGATATGATCGTGGAGATGATCTCGAGATTGGTGACCCCGGATACTGGCAGACTTACCCTCCCGCCCCCAGATACTACAGTTCTAGCAGGGCCATCCACTGTGCGAGATCTATATATGAGCGGCGGTGAAGTTCGTTGTATGTTTATCCGGCAGGGCAACACTTATATGTTTTTGACAAAGGACTTTTGGGCACGTTTATATGGAGATATCGACAGCGGATACTTAGAGAACACGGTGAGAGTTTAATGTCATGTTTATTTTTAGAACTTAAATGAGGTTGCTGCTGTTTTACTAATCGTTTTTATTGTATGAAGCATATTGATGGTTGGGGAGAGGTACTCCTGTGGTGGAAGTACCGGGCTTGGACACGACCCACTCAGCTTGACACGCCATTGCGTTGGACGATTATGCCCGTAGGTTTTATCGATATTATTAAGCCTTTCAAAACCTACAGGGACGATATGAAGAAGATGAAGGAGATTAAGAAGAAGAAGAAGCTGGGTTTAGAGGTCGAGTGCACGGGCGATATCGGCCCTGATTATAGATACTGTATGGGATATGCTGATGGCACACGTGCCCCATATTCAGCCTGGTGGGAGTGCCACAAAGTAAGTAAACTTATTCAATATGGTTACAAGAAAATGTCCCTTTTCAATATAATTGTCGGACTTTGTATAGGTACTTATTCCAGTTCACGTCAAGAATCATAGTCATTGGATATTGATGGTGTTGGATCTGATTAGTTGGGACGTGTTGGCATATGATAGTCTTACTGGACTATGTTCGACAAAGGAACGTTGCCGTATCGCAGAAGAGTTGGGTGATCATTTGTTGCCGTATTTGGATGCCATTGGCTTTTGGCGGCATTATGAGGAGGGTAAGAAACGTCCCTTTTCGAGTGATACTGTAGAGTTGCCATTGGATTTGGCAGTTGGTGTGCCTCAGCAGTCAGGGTCACTAGGCGACTGCGGTGTTTGGGTCTGCAGGAACATGGAGGCGTTGTGCTATAGGGAGGGTATTCAGGTGACCGGGTCGACCCAGCAGATTGCCTGGGAGTATAGAAAGAGAATGATGGAGACTTTCTTCCTGGCACGTTATGATTGGCAGCCACCATTACCACCGCCTTCTTCATAGAGTTGTACTTTGTATTATGATACAATTTATTGATTAATATTGGTGTTATAGTTTTAGTTGTTTTGACTATTTATTAATATATTTGTCTTGTTCACTTTAAAAATGATTAACAAAAAACAAACATTTAATTGATTAAAAACATTACAACAAAATATATAAAAACCATTACAAACATTTTAATAATTAACAACACGTTACAACACAATACATGATGAAACACTTTAAACATGGTTAACAACTAGAAGAAACATTTTATTGAACGGAAGTACAGAAAACAATAAACCACTACATGTTTAAAACATGTTCACCGATTGGTGGATACGAAGGTTCGTATGAAGGCGCAGTATCAACGGATAGTTGTCGAAAAATCTTTGTCAGCAACATACCGTAAGGCATCGGTTTATTGGTGTAAGTAACAGCATCTTGCATAATTGATGCAATCACAAAACCTACATCAAATTTGATATTGTTCTTGATCCAATAAACCATGAGAGCCTCAATGGCATACACAATATGTGGATCTGTAGAACGACAACATATATTGTAACGAACAATATCAAACATTGTTCTCAACTCTGGTTGTAGATCAAATACCTCAATTTTTCCACGTGACTTACATTTACTTCGACTTCCTTCGATGCAAATATCATCAACTAACTTATGGGGATGAATAATTCTAAGACTAATGTATCCTAACTCTTTTTGGGAGCAATAGAATTGAACTCCTTCAGTTGGGAGTTCCAAACACATAGTGAAAGTGGAAAGACTCCACTGAATGGGTTGTCCGTTTAGTTTGAACTCAATAGTTTTTAAACGGTGGTCAAAACGAAAGTTTGAATAGAATTCTTCAACACGGATTGGATAGATTCGATCAAGAAGGTTGATTAGACTACCCAATGAGTTTTGCTCGAATTTCTGAATAACTGAATATGAAATGATGCTAGATTGATCGACGATTCTTCCCTGTTCAATGTTTCGATTGCTCATGTTGCAGTAGTGAAATGGAAATGAAATGTGGAGGTGGGTGACTGATGAACTGGTGGAACTCGTTTTATTGACAAAATCTTATCCGACAAAAATCTAGAAAATCTTATCAACAATCTAGAAAATCTTATCAACAATCAGAAAATCTTATCTGCACAAAATCTAATCTTATCTGTCTTGGCATTTGCGTTTGCGTTTTGCGTTTGCGTTTGCGTTTTGCGTTTGCGTTTTGCTGGAGGTCTGTATAAAAGACTTTAAGTACACTACATATGTATACACACATATACATACAATTTTATCTACTTCTATACGGGCATCACCTGACCCAGAAGCATCATTATTTTTTTCCACCCAGCTAAGTAGGATAATAATGGTGCTTCAGGTTCAGGTGATGCCACTATAGAAGCAAGAAGAATGCTGAAACTGGTGGTGGTTGGTTGAGAAAAATGTTTTCCGGATCAACGTTATTTATATGCAGATACTTGTGGAATAATCTTATCCGAAAAAAATCTGGAAAATCTTATCAACAATCAGAAAATCTTATCTCCACAAAATCTAATCTTATCTGTCTTGGCATTTGCGTTTGCGTTTTGCGTTTGCGTCTACAAAATTCTAGAAAATCTTATTTTAATAAATTCTTATCCGACAAAAATATGAAAAATCTTATCCGGGTTGATTTTTGTCGGATAAGATTTTTACCTTATCCGACAAAAATCTAGAAAATCTTATCCGGGTTGATTTTTGTCGGATAACAGTTTTACCTTATCCGACAAAAATTTAGAAAATCTTATCAACAATTAGGAAATCTTATCCGTGTTCGTATTTGCGTTTGCGTATTGCGTTTGCGTTTTGCGTTTGTGTCTCATAGGATAAGATTTCCTATCCGAAAGGACATTTCGGATAAGATTTTTTTGATTCTATAGATTTCACTCGGATAAGATTGTTACCTTTAAAACATCCGAATTTGATCAGTTTATTTCACACCAAATTCATCAAATTCTCTCAATCTTCAATATCATCATTTCATCTATTATCAGAAAGGTACGAATCAAAATCTTTCAACTTCTTATTTACTTTGTTTTCTTCAAAAAATGAGTCAATTCTCAGATAAGTTTAAGGTTTATATTTGTGCTGGAGGTCGTTTTGAAAATATTAACAACATGCCAATGTATTTACCAATAGATTGTTATAGAGTGCCTTTAAAACTTCCTATTGCACCAGAAAAACCATTGAATCGCAGAGTTTTATCAAAAAATGTTTTAAAAAAATTAGGTTTACCATTTGAATCATCAATTTGTATGAAGTATAAGGTTGATCATTATATTATTGATATAACTGATGATGTTGAAGATTTCGAAGAGTTTTTGACCCATGCAATTAATAATGCTCCAATAGAGATTTACATTGTTGATAATGTAACAAATGTTTCGAGTGGTGGTAGCAATCAACCTACTAGTAGCAGTAGTGCTGGTTTTCAAGAACATTTTCAACAACTACAAACTCACGAATATAACCAACCACCTAACTATCAAGTGCATCCACAATTTCCGTTTCCTAACCAAACACAACCACAATATCAATTTCATTATCATGCTGCCCCACAATATCCATCAACAACCACACAATACCCATCAAATCTCCGACATCAGGATGTTCCATATATTGTTGAACTTCCCTCAGATGATGCTCATTATGATGAAGAAAATGTCAATCCACATGAACCATTTGACTATCCGTTTGATAATCATGTTGATTGTGATAATGATAGCCACTCGGATGAGGAGGAGGAGGAGGAGGAGGAGGGAGGAGATCAAAGAGATACAACCAAGGGACCAACATCAACGAAGAATATATTCTGGAATATGCCACCCCTGTTAAGTGATAACCTTCCAGAAAGTAAAAAACGTCCGGTTACAATGTATGAAACCTCTTTAAGGGTTCAAATTGGACAAACATTTGAAACTAAAGAGGAGTTTCTTCTTCAATTGCATACCAAGTGTCTTGAAGAAAGTTTTCAGATTAAGCCAAAAAAGTCGGACAAGACAAGGTATACAGCAACATGTATATTGCCTAGTTGTGAATGGAAGGTAACTGCACGCCGTATTAAAGATAGTCACAACTTCCAAGTTAGGAAGTTAGTTGACGTTCACACTTGTTCCCGTACACAAATCATGTCAAATAACCGACATGCAAGCAAGAAGGTGCTTGGTCACGTACTAAGCGAGTTGATGACTTTAGAAGGGCGTGTATATAGAGGAAAAGAAATAAAACTAGACATGACCAAACGCTTTAAAATCAGTCTGTCATACAACCAAGCATGGAGAGCAAAGTGTTATGCTATTGAGTTGTTGAGAGGTAGTCCCGCAGCTTCATTTCAAATGCTTCCACTTTACCTACACAATTTGAAGCTCCATAACCCGGGGAGCATAACAAATTTGCTTACCGATGAAAAAGATCAATTCGTAATGTGTTACATGTCCGTTGGTGCAGTTGTAAGTACCTCTAATTTGTTTTCATTTATGTTCACACATTTTGCCAGAACTCGATATTTAACTAATTTAATTGCAGATACGTACATTTGTCAACTATACTCGCCCAGTAATTACCATAGATGGTGCACATTTGAAAGGTGGTTACCTGGGAACTAATTTACTTGCTGTTGCTATGGATGGAAATAATGGCATCTTGCCACTAGCCTATGGAATCGGGGCATCAGAAACAAACGACGTTTGGACCTGGTTCTTGGGAAACCTACGTGACAGCCTCTTATCTCATGGTTTCTGTGTTGAAAACCTTACCATAATTTCTGATAGGGCTCCTTCAATTGCAGCTTCTGTTTCAAGTGTCTTTCCAGAAGCATTTCATGCACTATGCTGTCGGCATCTGTTGATGAACTTGCGAAGCAGATCTTCCAAAATAAGTCACTACGAATGGCATTACTGGAAGATGTGTAAGGCGTACCGTCGGTCAGATTTTGATCACCACTTTGGTGTGATTTCTAGACGCTTACAAGCTTCGGCCAAGGTTCTTAGAGATGTTGGGCCGGAAAGATGGTCAAGGCATCATGCTACCCGTGTGAGATATGCTTACTTGACAAGTAATAGCGCAGAGTCTATGAACGCCTTGAGTAAGCATGCAAGGAGACTCCCTGTTACAATGTTGTTGGAGTTTTTTCGATCCTCGGTACAACAATGGTATTACAAACATCGCAACACGGGAATAGAACTTAAAACACCTGTTACACCATATGCCGAGCACAAAATCGGTAAGAGAAATGGGAAATCAAGGGGCTGGATGGTGAATCCATCCACCAATATGATTTGTGAGGTGGTGGATGGGAACAAGAATGGGACCGTGAACTTAGAAAATCGAACATGCACTTGTTTGCAATGGCAGTTGTCTGGGTTACCTTGCGGACACGTTATGGCAGTAGCTCGGTTCTTCAAACAGGTTGATGTAACCTGCTATGCAGAGAGGTATTTCACGACAGAAACATATCGAGCAGCTTACTCAGAGGCTATAAAGCCAATGACTCATCCCTCAGAATGGGTCGATCCAGGTGATCTGCAAACTGTCTTACCACCAATCCTTGTGAAGAGGCAATCTGGTCGACCACCTGGCCGAGCTCGTATTCCTTCAAAAGGTGAGGAGAAAAAAGAGCCAAAGCAAACATGTAGTCGTTGCAAAGAAAGAGGTCATAGTCGATCATCTTGTATGGCTCCTTATGATAAAACATACGAGCATATCGGATCAAGAACCAAATCAAGATCCACTTCAAAGTCACACGCAAAAGTGAAGGTCGAACAATCAGAATATGACCCGTCTCAATCTTTTCCAAGTGTTCATTTGGGACACAATTAAATCAACATTGTAATATGTTATGTTATGTATTAATTGCGAACTAAAATTTCGTTTTGCGAATTGCGTTTTCGAAGTAATGGGGTATTTTTGCAATTTATTTTTAAAAAGGGTAAATATTTAAATACTTAAAAAAAAGGGGTATTTTTTTCAATTTCCCTTAATGTTATGTTGTTATGTTATGTATTATTTAATAAATAAATCGTTTTTAATCATTAATTGAAAAAATGCTATATTTATACAAAAATTCATCTAAAATATGAAAAAATTCAAAAATCCAAAAGTCAACGAAAGTCAACGCGCAATTCGCAAATTGCGAAGTGAAATTTGCGAAGTGCGAAGTGAAATTTGCGAAGTGAAATTTGCGAATTGAAATTTGCGAAATGAAATTTGCTTATTGCGAAGGGTTGGGGCATTTTTGCAATTTTTTTTAAAAAGGGGTAAATTTTTATATATTGTTAAAAAAAAAGGTATTTTTTTGAATTTCCCAATAAAAAAATATACTTGAGTGACCTCCAAATATATAATCTCATTCAAAAAATGAAAACAAAATGATAGACTCCGTACTATTTTAGTATTTTGGGTCAAGTTGCCGTTACAGAGTATTATGATTTACGTGAAAGTTACAATTATGAAAAATGATATTACAAGCAAGATTTTAGTAATTTAGATAAAATAATACCAGTGGCATGTTAGGTACTCCCTAATAAAATGGTTTGATTTGATTATATACGTCAACCTTTTAACAGTAAAATATGTGTAATACGGTTAAAGATGATAAATGGTAAAACTGATCGAGAAGTTACAGGGATGGTAAAACCGAAACAAATTTGGAATAAGTTAATTAAGTAAGTTAATGACTTTTTTTGTTTATTTTAATTTTATCTTTTAAATCGGTAATGTTGCTGAAAGCTAATGCTGACTGAAAAAAGTCTGTGCCCCTAATTCCACAATTTGTAGCTAGCTGCACTCTGATCCAGAATTACTTTTTAAGGATATTTTAAATAAATATGCTACCGTTAACCAAAAGAGTTTAAATGCTTTCCGGAATCTGACCAAACTATGAATTGAATTGAATATTTGAGTAGAACCAAAACTTTTAATCAAAACCGAAATCTCACCTGATAAAAGTCGTAAACTTAAGTAAGTCAACTAAACTTTTAAATATGTAAAATAAAATAACAAGATTATGTATAATTAATAAGTATACTGATATAATAAATAAATAATATTCGTATTACTAATACTGATATTAATAAAAAAGACAAGTGTAAGACGTACAAGTAGTCAACCACAAACTGAGCACGTTAAAAATAAATAAATATTAATATTAATTTCTCGTACAAAGCTTATATACTGCAAGATTTGTGTCACGTTCATTCTAACAATCGACAAAGCAGTCCTTATAATAAAATTAAATGCCTTTAACGTAATAAGTTATGAAAACTGATATCAAAATGACGACTAAAAAAATTACTAAAAACGTATGCTGAAAAAAAAGAAAAAAATATATAAAAGTATTTACATATGATCAAGTTGATGATTTATAGCAAGGGTGGCAAAATGAAAGGGCGGGCAGGTTTGGGCAGGCGGGTTAAAGAAGACTCGGGTCTAAAAAGATTTGGGTCTAACAGGCTCGAGTTTAAATGGACAAATAAAAATAATGAAAAAAAAAACGTACAGCTGACAAAAAACAACAAATACGAAAAACATTTTAAAACGAAAAAGACAAAAAAACATTTAAAAACGAAAATAACAAAAACGAAAAATAATTAAAAACGAAAAAATGTTTAAAACATAAAACGGAAAAAACGAATAAAAAACCGACAAAAATGAAAAAAACGTTTAAATCGAAAAAGCATTTAAAACAAAAAAATGTTTAAAAACGAAAAACGGAAAAAACGAATAAAAAACGACAACAATGAAAAAAAGAAGGACAAAAACAAAAAAAAACGTTTAAAAACGACAAAAAACAAAAAGGTTTAAAAACATTTAAAAACGACAAAAACAAAAAAAACGTTTAAAAACGAAAAAAAAAAACGTTTAGAACGACAGAAAAGAAAAATGTTTAAAAACGAAAAACGTTTAAAAAATAAAAACATCGGAAAAACAAATAAAAAAATGAAAAAACGTTTAAAAGCAAAAAAAGAAAAATGTTTAAAAACGACAAAAACAAAAAATGTTTAAAAACGAAAAAACTTTTAAAAACGAAAAAAACAAAAAAAAATTGAAACAAAAAAACGTTTAAAAACGACAAAAACGAAAAATGTTTAAAAACGAAAAACGTTTAGAAACGAAAACGGAAAAAACGAATAAAAACGACAAAAACGAAAAGACGAAAAAATGTTTGAATCGAAAAAACGTTTAAAACGAAAAAATGTTTAAAACGAAAAACGTTTGAAAACGAAAAAAAATGACAACAACGAAAAAAGATGTTTAAAAACGACGAAAACGAAAAAAAAATGTTTAAAAATCGAAAGAATCGAAAAAAACAATTTTAAAACGAAATGAACGACAAAAACGGGAAAAAAAAAGACGTAAACGAAAAAAAAGTTAATTAAAAAATGAAATTAAATAAATATTATATAAGTGTTATGTTGAAGAAGTGGATGTTGCCCAATTGGTACTCAATGTTGAGTCCACCTTTACCCATATAGACTCATTCATTTTTTTAATCAAACCCAGTAAGACTTACTTGAAAAACATGTTAAGCTCATAATTATCCATAAATCTATTTTAAAAGTTCAAAATAGTCTAGAATTAAGTATTTGTGCTAATTTTGTCACTTCTAATTTATAGTATAAATATAGGTAAAGTTTACATACTTGGTTTGGTTTTTCAGTATATCTGTGATTTGTGATATATAAGATTTTTTTCCTTGTGACGAGACGTAAGATCGTATATTTTTATGAATTTAATTTATGTACTAGTATAAGGATTAAGGAACATCATATATCATATATAATTTATAAAACTCCGTAGTTAACGTAATATTTAATGTGTGATTGCTGGTCAAAATAGTTAAACTACATATATATAATATGAACCGTCGATTTATTTTTTGTAAATTCACATCGTCACATTTATTTTTGATATTAGTTTTCTTAATAATAACAATAACAATCTTTATATCTTTATATATATTTTATTATTTATATTATATATAATATAATTATAATTATATTAAAATTATAATAATAATAATAATGATAATAATAATAATTAATAATTTAATAATATATAATTAAAAAAGGATATAGTAGAGAAATCTGAGTCCTTCATTATTTTTACCCTTTACGATCCAACGATCTTAATTTCTTTCATATAATTACATTTTTAGTCCCTTGACTATTTGATGTATTTATTTAAATTAAAAAATTAGACCTAATATTTTATTCATTTATAAAAATTAAAAAGTCTATAAACTATATAAGAAAATTGGCCATAATATTTTATTTATTTTATTAAAATTAAAATTAGCATTATAGCGGGTTTATAAACTGTCACACCCCGCTAAAGCGGAAACACGAGATGTAACAGTACAATGATTTCATAATCGAAAATTACAAAAATCACCGTTCAACGGTCTACGACTAATACGTTGCATAAAGTATTACAAGCGTTTACAGCACAAAAGTAAATGTCCTAGACATGTTATTACATCCCAAAAGATACGAATTCCGTACGCTAGTGTTGGCATAGATCAAATAGCCGGATTAGCTTCGATTGACAGATTATGACTAATTCCTGAAAAGCATGTAAAAATACAGGTCAACTATGAAACATAGTTGGTGAGTACACAGGTTTTTGTGAAATGATAGACTTTCTTTAAAAATCCATGAGGTTTAGTTTTGACGTTACATGTACTACATGATTAGTTTGCAAAATTCTTTGTTTAGTGCCGAGCTCATACGACTAAGATAATTAACCAATCCCCAGTTTAAAATGATCATTGGATAATAGTCAAAGGTTATTTCATAGTAATTATACAAAGGATTAGTTGACTTAAAGCTCTTTTAAGAGTGATTTTTGTTTGAATGTTAAATTCCTTTGTGAATCGATATCTTAACTGTAAATGAAGTTTATATAATAGTGGAACTCATTTAAAAGCAATACTTTAGAAACCTAATTAAAAATCATAATTCATTTATAACACCATACTCATATTATTAAAAGAACATTTAAAGTTTATAAAACTCACGATATGGTGTGTATGATAAATACAAATTAAGTATGTAAAACTTATTTAATAAGTTCAAGTTATGTTTTATAAAGTTAATGACTAGTCCTCTTTCAAGCAAACTGTTCGTCATTTAGACGAATCATTATATCGAATTTCCCAAGAAAACATGGTGCCATTGAAACTACGTCTTTAATTGTCAAAATCACAATGATTTATAATTTAATAACTCCGGTTATATTCGTATGGTTAAAGAAGTAATGATGATAACGTCCAAGTGTGATATTTAAAAATTTAAAGAAGGGTTGCTTCAAATAACAATGTCATTGTAGAGCTCGGCCTTAAGTTGATAATTCATAAAGAAACCTCATTTCGAATAACTATGTCATTATAAAATATGAGTCGCAAGTTTATCGTTTTAAGCGACATCATTTACGTGTCAAAGCGCCATACATTAATAGGTGTTTAAGAAATCACTATGCCATTACATTTTGTTTATAAAATCGATGAGCAAATTATGCTTGAGCCCACAACCAAACCTACAACCGATAAACCCTTGCCCCAAACAGTGATGCCCTATCGTTGGCATTTAGGATGATGGAATGCACTCACGTGGCCGCGTGAGTGGGGAGGTGGTCTCGCTCCCAAATAGTACTATTCATATGCATCATTTGGCTCATATAGAGTTAATGGTCGTGTGAATATACCGGGGACTTTAGATACGATAGAAATCAAGCATATAATCATGTAACATAGATAAGCATTTACGACATTGTTTTGAAATTTAGCATAGCATAGCACAATAATCATATCATTACATTTGTAAATCAAGTGCATCATAAAACATATCATTTTCAAGTATATAAATCACTCAAGTCATTCATGCATGCTTTTCACCCCAAAACATTTAGATAAAGCGTTAAAATAGGGGCTGAGTACTCACTATTGTTAGTATGCGTACGGAAATGGATGTAAAGCGCGTTTCGACCAAGAGTGACTCCTATCCAAGACCTACGAATACAAGGTTCCTAATTAGAGTTTAGACTAAGATAGCTTATTAAGAGTGCTTAGCTAGTCATTTGTGTTACAAAGTGCCGTTATAGTTTGATTTGACGTTGCCGGTAATTACTCGGGTTGTGATAAAAATAATGTAATCACTTGAAAACATATTCCAAAAATTACCAAACTTGGTATACAACATGGAAAATAATTCACAAATTTTCTGTGAAAATTTGGGAATTTTTAGATTTACAGATTATTTTTAATCATTTCTTGACCAAAAGAGTGGGATAAATAGGAGAAAAATAGTAATTATTCTTGAAAAATTCCGAAATTTTTACTAGATCAGTTGTAAGTCATTTCTAAGTTTGTGTAGAAATTTCATGCCATTTTGGGCTCTGTAACATTGGTTCCCAATCGTAGGTGTTTTAACAAATCGTACATCGGATAACATATCAAAACAATTCCATTGAGTGTTAAATTTTGAGGATAGTGTCATTTTATGTGGAAAATGACACAGTAATTTTCTCATATTTTTCTGATGTCAAAAAGTATTTTTTTCATGAATATTTGGCTTTCTAGAGACTTTATTTGCATTAATTCAAGAAAATACTTAGGTTATCCCAAAAATTCTCATTTTTATTTTCATGGTTCTTTCTGAGATATAGATACTGAGAAAATTCATTCCCAAATTTTAATCACGTTATATCTATATTTTGTGTATTTTACATTCATCACACAACATCATTCATGCATTTACAAGACCAAGATTATGCATGTTATTCATGCATTTTCTAAAAATACTTAGTTAGCAAAATAAAATCCTATCTTTTTATACTACTGAGATATATGTGTTGAGAATATAAAATAATTTTCTCATATGTTTTTGAATAGTTTAAGACCCTTAAACAATTATCATCGCATGATGTTAACAGAAAACTCATTGTTTGCGCACCAGTTTTGTTTGGTGCATTTGGGGGTCTTAAACTCAATGGATTTGAATGAGACCAGTGGGCTTTTAAAGGTGAGACATTGAACTAAATTCCAGAAGAAAAATCAAGATTTTTGGACCATTATTCACTGAGTTATGGTTGTCTCAAGTGAGGTCAAAATCTGGACAGATTCATATAGGACAATAGAAATCTTTTTGGTGTGCTTCCACAACCCACGATTTTTAGGCCTCATCCAATGATTGAGGCTTTGTCTTATATGCATGGATATGTACTTTTACATAAACAAAAATATACTTTATCATAAAATAAGATCTAGATACGAAAATGGTGCATGCAAGCCCAAAAATCGGGTTTTTGGGTTCTTTTTCAAGAACACCACTTGCTACCAAGCTCTAGGTCTTATTTATTCCTTTAAATCTTGGATCTAACACATTCTTGGTGTTAAAATACATCCAAGATGTGTTAGTAATGATTTTTAGCATTTTAAACTATTTAATTTTGCAAGAATAAGTAAATAAGCATTTTAACACTAAAAAGACGATTTTTCGGTTTGATTTCGGTTTGATCATGGGTAGCCCTTTATTTTAACACTTAAGCAAGTGTAAGGGAACCTACAAACCATCAAACCTTGTATGAGGTTTTTAGCCATGGAAAAAGGCATAAAAATCATGTTTTTACAAGATTCAAAGTAAAAAAATGAAGAGAAACTCGGTTAGAGATGATGGGTTTTACCTTTGATGTTGTATTTTTGCTTCAAGAACACTTGAAGATGATGATTTTTGGATGAAAGATGGCTGGAAATTTGGAGAGTGTAGAGAGAATTTGTGTGTTTTTCCTTGAGAGAATGAAAGAAATGATGAGGGGTGTTGGGAAAATGGGGAATGCATGTCTTGGGAGTGGAGTAATCAAAGAAAAGGGGGGGGGGGGGCTGAAAATTTAATTTTTTTTTTTTTAAATTATGTTATATAAATGTCTCAAAGTTTATATAATTAATTTGTATTAGTTTTGTGAGTTTATAGATGTTTTAATTGGGATTTCTTTGCGGTTTAATTTGAGTTATGAATCTTTATCTTTATAAGTTCATGGCATTCATCATAATGTATTTGTTTTACTTATAATGATTTTTGCGAATTAATTAACTGATTTCCGGTTGTGATTACCGATTTACTGAAATTTTTCGGTTAAATTCCGATTTTTGAGATAGGTAAATATTTTGTGATGGCTTATGAAATTTAATTTCATTTGTTTTCTTTGGCACTTTGTAACCTAATTTAATGTTACTCAAAGTCTTAAAGTTAGCTAAGCAATCTTCTAAGACGTTATGCGGTTTCGGTAACTTACGGACTTGGTACTTAAGAAGTCGAACCTAGACTTTTTCACTAGGATCTTAAGGTGCTGTTAACGTAACTAAAAGTACTAGGATTCTAATTTCAGTGTTGACCTGAGATTTTTGACGATTGTCACATAAACTATATAAAAAAATCGATCACAATATTTTTTAAAATTAAAAAAGTCGGTCACAATATAGAAAAATTGACTAAATAAAAAATTAAATCTCTATAAACTATATAGAAAAATCGACTAAGTAAAAATTAAACTCTACTTCGTTCTAAAAAAATCGATCACAATATTTTATTCATTTATAAAAATTAAATTCGTTCAGCATTGTCGCGGAGTTATCGCAGGTCTATATTCTGTATAGAAAAATCGACAAAATATTTTTTTTATTTAGAGAAATTAAATTTGTCACCGTTATCGCGGGTCTATAAACTAGCTATTTTATTTATTTATAAAAATTAAATTTTTCAGCGTTATTGTGGGTCTATAAACTAGCAATGATCAACATTTATTTCCTATAATTACACTTTAGGCCCTTAAATATTTGATGTAGTTTTTTAAATTAAAAAAATCGGTCACAATATAAAAAAATTGACTAAATATTTTATTCATTTATAAAAGTTAAATTCGTTGTGTCTTATCATGCTCTATAAACTATATAAAAAAATCGACTAAGTAAAAATTAAATTCGACCCACGCTATCGCGGGTTTATAAACTAGTAAAAATAAAAATAAAGTGATCTATTTTAAGATTGGCATGCCATAATTTTTATTTATGAACGAAATACAATATATCAAATCTCTAATAACAAAAGAAATTACTACTTAAAATATAACAAAATAAACAAAAAATATGTAACAACGAGACAACAAAGTGAACATAACATCTTACAATTTAAACTTTTGTCACTTACATGTAATTGTAAAGAAAAATAATTCAATTTTAGTTAAGAAAATATAACATTTGAAATATTTAAAAGGATTGAAAGAAAAAGGCATTATTTAGCGAGACTAGTTAAGCAAATATAACATTTGAAATATTTAAAAGGATAGAAAAGAAAAGGCATTATTTAGCGAGACTTGAAAAATTACAATTTTTAGTTAAGCAAATATAACATTTGGAATATCTAAAAGGATGGAAAAGAAAATGCATTATTTAGCGAGACTTAAAAAATTATAATTTTTAGTTAAGCAAATATAACATTTGGAATATCTAAAAGGATAGAAAAGAAAAAGCATTATTTATCAAGACTTGGAAAATTACAATTTTTAGTTAAGAAAATATAACATTTGAAATATTTAAATGATAGAAAAGAAAATGCATGATTTTTTTGTATTCATCAGTGAGACTTCGAAAATTAAATTTTTGATTAATTAGATATTACATATAAAATATTAAAAAAGATAGAGAAGACAATTTTTTTATTCATTAGTAAGACCCCTTAGCAAATTACAAATTTCAACTCAGCAAATATAGTATTTGAAATATTTAAAAGGATAAAAAAAAAATATTAATTTTGTTATATCACTATAGGAGTCAGTATTTTTGAGTTGTAATATGTTAACTATAGTACAATTATCTTTGGTAAATGTTAAGGCGTATGTTTTTGACTCATCAGTTACTAAGTGCAAATTACAATTTTTAACTAAGTAAATATAACATTTGAAATATCTAAAAGGATATAAAAAACATTAGTTTTCTTGTATCACTATTTATGAGTTGGTATAGTTTAAGTTGTAATAGGTTAGAAATAATACATTTATCTTTGGTAAATGTTAAAGAAAAGTAAGTGTTTAGGATGTAAATGGTAAAATGTATAATATACTATTATGTATATGATTTTTGTCTTCTTTCTTTTTTGAACTTAATAACTAAAAAACACAACTCAAATATTTAGGCTAGCATACATCATCTCGTTACATGTAAACTTGTATTTTTCTTAATATATATTTATATATATATATATATATATCATAGTGATATCTCATTTCAAAAAGGGATCAATACCATCACCCCCTTCTCTTACATTAATCAACACTCTCCCCTTCGTACCTTCATATACGGGTGCAACTATTTCAACACTTTCAAATAACAATTTGACAATGCAATTGTTATTATGTCTAACTGTTACTATAATTCTAGCCTGCATTCCACATGAAAATAAAGCCTATGTTCCACCATACACTTATATAGTTTATCGGCGGGCCAAACATACTGATACTGTTATACCTCTATAGATTGTTCAAATCATTATAAACGTCACTACAAGATAAACCCCATTTAGTGGCTGACAAAAAGTGTTAGGAGTAACTAAATCCGCTCAGGTCTTCTCCCTCTTAGAAAATAAGTCAATAATGCAACCATATTGGTTTATTAGGAAATCATTTATCTAAAACTAACAAAAAATTTATAGATTTTCAAGAATAGGGGATCCATATGACCCGACCAATAAAAGATTATTTGGTCTTAGCCATGTGATGTGGCACTAATAAGAACATCATCAGAGAGATATTTATAAAATTAGTCACCGCCATCTAATTCCAGTTCAAAACAATTAATGTAATCTTTTCTCCCCTAGATTCCATAACACTGCATAAAGAGCAATTTTTTAAGCATAAAAAAGTGTTGTTTCTTATCATTTTAGAACTTCAATAAGTAAGAAGTTTACATTTTATTAAACTCGTATATTAATGGAAAAAATTGAGTATACATTTTTGAATAACTTACCTTCTTAAGAGACAACAAAGTTTCATTAATGTCTTTGGTAAATGTTTGCCCTACTCCCGAAGATCCAATCAACACAATTAGCATGATTGCCTGAAAGAGACATGATTAAAAAGGTGATCAAATATCTATAGCTTGCTCATATATGACGACTTTCGCTTTTCCTCACTTTATTTATGACTATATTTCGATTTTTCAACTTTATATGTAAGATCACTTGCATTCGTGAACTAACCGTCGTGTAAGACTGCATGACATATCGGCATGACTGGTACACGATTACAAAGCTGCTCGTGGTCATAACCACGATTGCAATTTGTGTGCCATCTTTAATTTTTATTTTTCTTAAAAAACACAATAAATATAATAAAAACATAATTTTAATCAAATTAAACTACTACATTGCTATAAATATTATTATGAAAATTATTATTTTTAAATATGAAAGATAAAAGATAGCCCAAAATTATATTCTATACATTTTTAGATTATTCTACTTGACCCAAAAATAAAAAATAACATTTCATTTTGTGAAAAAAAGGAAAAAAGAAAAAGAAAATATAAGTGAAAATAAGACCTTTTATATTTCTTTATTTTTATCCGTTATCGATCATTGCAAAATCACAACGTATCTGACAACGAGATCGATGCAAATCATTTAAAGTTTATCACTTATTATTATAGCAATTTACCAGTGGAAAATAAATGTAACATACATTAACAATCGAGTTGAGGAGTTATTTTATAATAACAAGATACGGGTTTTACCAGTGTTTTAAAAACCGTTTTTTTAAGTGACCCGGTCTGGGCTCCGGGTCCGGTCCGACCGGTTCGACCGGCCGGGTCGACCGGTTCAACCACACACTCAAATTTTCAGATCTAGTCCCCAAACTATTACAAATGTTCAGATTTAGTCCCTAAAATTTAAAAAAGAAAAAAAATTCCGGTCCGACCGAAAAACCGGCCGGGTTTGACTTAGTTTGACTTGAGGTTGACCCGCTAGTAGTTGACCCGGTCTAACCCCCGGGTCCCGGTTTGACCGGTTCAACCGGCCGGGTCGACCCGGGTCTGAAAACACTGGGTTTTACTTAAAAGTTAAAAAGGTTATGCATTTCGGATCAACAATAAACGTGTAATTTGGCACTCAACCGGGTTTTACTTCTGAACCAATAATTAGACATAAAACCTTTTAATGGAAGAAAAAAATAAAACCCTATCGCCGTTTTCTCACCCTGCACCCACACGAAGCACGCAAAAGTACTTCCACTCTCGATCGGACCGCCCCTGCAGCCGACGCCTTACAGCCGTCGTCATCCATCACCGCCGATCACATCCATTGTCGTCGATCGTATACATGTATGTGCTACCTTCTTCTTCACATTTGCTTTTATATAAACTAACAATCATTTCCGTATTTTAGCTAAGCTAGGGTTTATGTTTGTGAACTATATAAATATACGGAAGAAGGTGAGTTAAACAAAATTATCTAGAAACGAGAGTTCATCTATTTATTTTATTGATTAAGCTGTAAAATTCTTTATTATGTAGTGTTTAACTTTATGGACATTATATCGTTTCATGGTTATATAAAGATGTTTGATTATATATGTATGTTAAGGGCAGATTTTGGTGTGTAATGTTTTCAAGAAACCTGTATTCATCTAATTGCTGTTAAACTTGATAGTAAAGAAAGTTTTAATTTCTTATCAGTTTATTTTAAATATATATATACTTAGTTATCTGTAAAGTTTACTCAATTTTAATTTGATTAAATTCAAGTAGTTTAATTCGTTCAGATATCACATACTGTTTGCTAATATTGAGACATGGTTTTCTGATTTCAGATTTTAGATTTCAGGCTTTAGTACTCGAAGGGTTAGGGTTTTGATCTTAAGCAATGGACGATGTATGTGAAGGGAAAGATTTCTCATTCCCGAAACAAGAAGAGAAGGTCTTAGAATGGTGGACTGAAGTCAAAGCATTTGAAACTCAGCTTGAAAAAACTAAAGACCTACCGGAATACATCTTCTACGATGGGCCTCCGTTTGCCACTGGCCTCCCTCACTACGGTCACATTTTAGCTGGAACAATCAAGGACATTGTCACACGGTATCAGACCATGACAGGTCACCATGTCACACGACGGTTCGGTTGGGACTGCCATGGGCTGCCGGTGGAGCATGAGATTGATATCAAGCTCGGGATTAAGAGCAGAGAGGATGTGATTAAGATGGGGATTGGTAATTACAATGAGGAGTGTAGGAGTATTGTTACTAGGTACGTTGGGGAGTGGGAGAAGGTGATTACAAGGACGGGAAGATGGATTGATTTTAGGAATGATTATAAAACTATGGATTTGAATTTTATGGAGAGTGTTTGGTACGTGTTTTATCAGTTATTTGAGAAGAAGCTTGTTTATAGAGGGTTTAAGGTTAGTTCTTTATCGAATTGTCTTGTTTCTTGCTCCTTGTAAATTACTTCCTTTAGTTTGGTGATTAGTACATCTAGAAAGCGATTATATAAATAACGAGCTCTATCAAACATGCTTCTGTAATTGCCACTATTGATGATCTTAAATGCAAATTGTGATTTTTTGAAGAATTGACGAGTAAAGTGACCAAATTAGCATTGTTATGTGTTGTTGAAGTATTTCCGTTTTGTTGCAGCTTGGCATTAACTGATTTGCTTACCACTTAATAGGTAGATAATTATAATCAAGTTCTTTTAATATAAGAAATAGAAATGGATTATTGCCATAAGTAGCAATAACAAAAGATTCACTTTCCAAATGCACATTTAAACACTGAACTTTATAGCAATCTGATTGAATAATGTTGGTGTTGAACTTTCAAAAATAATCAATATGTTTTCTTTTTGGAATGATAAGAAGAACTTGGTTGTGCATAGAATTATCACCAAATGAAAAATAGAAGTTAAAAGTATAAGCATATATATTCTTTGTGTTTTGATGATACATATACTCATTTGTGTTACATATTTTATATGGTGTTGCATTTCATTTAACAGGTGATGCCTTACAGTACTGGCTGCAAGACTCCGTTGTCCAATTTCGAAGCTAATTCAAACTACAAGGTTAGAAATGGAAATTTTCTTTTATGTTAGTTTGGCTTTACTCGCTAAGGTTGTTTTGGTTTCTATTCTTCTGTTATTGTCCTTATTGATTCTTTTTTGTTAAATGAAACTGGTTATCTCACTTTCCATTTTCAAGTGCAATTTATTCTGGTGTTGGGATTTCTATTAAGGATCATATACCTTATTGACCATCACATATGTGTTGTTATTGTTTACAAAATGAACAGATATAATGTAGGCATAGCTTTATGTTACCAGTTATGTAATAGTTAATCGAGTAATAGGATTGTGTGACACAAGTGCTATGAGTTTGCTTTCTATTGATACACTGCTAAAAAGGAGAGAAGTTAAAAACCTCAGGTAATTCAGGCCTTTTCTCTACCTTAAATGTGCTTTTCATTTTTTTTAATGTACTTTGCCTCTACCCTCATCTACTTGAAACTTGATTAGCAAGTTTATTCGTAAGGGTAGCTAAAACTTGATGGTTAATATGACATAAGTTGACAATGGTCATCGATCATTGGATTATTAAATCTTGAAAATTTATGCTATCGTTGTTGATAAAAAATGCATGTAATTGGTTAATTGTTTCCAATATTATTATTGAATCGTTAATGTTAATGTTTTCATATTAATTTTTATTGGAGTTGATGTTGCTTTAGTTAAATGAAATATTTTATCTATTTACGGATCTACGTGTGCATGCCTATTCAGTATTCACCCCTATATATCTGTTGAACAGGATGTGCCTGATCCTGAAATAATGGTGACCTTTCCTATCATCGATGATCAAGACGGTGCAGCATTTGTTGCATGGACAACAACACCATGGACCCTCCCTAGTAATCTTGCACTTTGTGTCAACCCCACTCTTGATTATGTGAAGGTTAGTCACCGATATGCTTTTATCGGAGGTAGATGTTGATATTTTGACTCATTGAATTATGAATTGGTCGGCATGGGCTGTAATTGGTTTCAAACGCGTCAAATTGGGAAAAAAAATAACTAAAAAGGGTAACGTGCAAACGGGTCAAGCAGGTCGAAACTCGCCTAAAGTCTGCTAATAATTTGTACAATCTTTCGTTTTTAGTCACATATACAGATTATTATTGTAGTAATGCTTTTGTAATCACAATTTATCGCATGAGTTGCTTACAAGATATATTTAAATAGACAAAAAACTGTTTGCGGCTAAACTTACCGGTCCATTTCAGTTCACCCTATATAGCCCCGTTTTGACCTGTTACCCAGATGTCTCTCTCATTTTGCCACCTGTAGTGAAAATTGTTTAGGATTTCTATTTTGAAGTTGCATGCATATTTGGTTATAAGTTCAAATTATATCAGATGAAGAGCAAGTCCAATGGGAAAGTTTATGTTGTTGCTGAAGATCGAAAGTATGAGCTTCCAGTAGAGAAGCCAAAGAAAGGAACACCTAATGGAGCTGCGGATGACAAGTCACTTCCTAGAACCAAGGGATCTGCTGGTGGAAAAGATAAAAATTTTGAGCTTAGTTATGAAAAGTTGGGAGAAAAATTTACAGGATTGTCCCTCGTAGGTAAAAAGTGAGTCTTTATGCTGCTTGTTGGTGAATTTCGTAAATCTTATTTGTTGGTGAAATTCTCAAATCTTGTAAAATACTGTATTGCAGGTATGTGCCGTTATTTGATTACTTCAAAGATCACACAGAAACGGCATTCAGAGTTGTCGCAGATGATTATGTAACTTCTGATAGCGGAACTGGAATCGTGCACTGTGCTCCAGCATTTGGTGAAGACGATTATCGTGTTTGTATCAAAAATAAAATTATTAGTCAGGTGTGGCAAATATGTTAATTACATTTATGTTATTTATGTTAAATATGTGTGCCGGTTTGGGTTTAAGTGAGCATAAACCTTCACAACAAGTGACTTCAAAACACTTCTTTATATTTACTCAATTTTTACGATCTCCATCTTTCAATAAACAAAAACTGATGTGAAGGTTGGTTTCTGAAGAAAAAGTTACAAGATCTAATAGTGAATAAATAATGAATACAACAACAATCACTTGTTTTGATAGTGTGCTTATGAAAAGGGATGTGCTCACTTGATCCCCGGTTCGAATTCTTTCTTTTCACATGTTGGTGTATCTGAAACTTTAATATTGGTTTTTCCAGGGAGAAAATCTAGTTATGCCAGTTGATGACGATGGCTGCTTTACAGAGAGGATCACTGATTTCAGTGGTCGTTATGTCAAAGAGGCCGATAAAGATATCATTCAAGCAGTGAAGGCAAGAGTTATTGAGACTTACCAAGGATAAGAATTGTTGTAAGATATTATTTATTGTTTACTGTTTGTTCTGGATGATTCAGGAGAAAGACAGGCTGGTGAAAACCGGAAGCTTTACACATTCATATCCCTTTTGCTGGAGATCTGATACACCTCTCATCTACAGAGCAGTTCCCAGCTGGTACATGGCCTGCTTATTTATTAGCCTAAGAAATTCTTTGATCTAGAATTTATTTGGCTACCGTACCTCTTTTGTTTTACATTTCTTACTTCAGTGATTGGGTAAAGAGCAACCATCATTAGTTAATTCTTGTGTCGTGTCCAAGGTTTGTTGCCGTAGAGACATTGAAAGATAGATTGCTAGAGAACATTAAGGAAACGACATGGGTTCCTTCTTTTGTGAAGGTAGGATGTTTATCTTGAATTTCAGTTAATTGCCCTTCAACTATTCATATAATAAATTTGTTGCTCTGCGTTATAGGTCCTTTATACTATAATACTAAATCAACTATTGATACATCATAAGAGCAACCAGTTATACATTTTAGTTTAATTTTATACTCTTACAATCATTAAATCTATTGACTAAAAGTAATTATTCGTTTCTGCTTTTGTATGGAAATACAGGAAAAGCGCTTTCAGAATTGGTTGGAAAATGCAAGAGACTGGGCTATTAGTCGAAGTAGATTTTGGGGCACTCCTCTGCCCATATGGATTAGTAAGGATGGTGTGGATGTCGTAGTTATTCGTTCCGTTGAAGAACTTGAGAGGCTTTCAGGAATGACGGTTTGTTGTTTGTCTTTTCTCACTCACCCTTACAGTTGTAGCCGATTCAATATTTTAATATATTTTCAACAATATTTGATCATTACACCGTGATTTAACCACAAGATCAAAAGTATGCTGTGGATTATAATTATTAAAACATGCTCATTGGAATTAATTACATAAAAAGTATGATCTGATGACAGTTGTCTTTTAAGTTGTCTAATGAATGTGTATTATGTGATAGTAATATTCTTTTGTTATACTGGTTTAGAGTTGTTGAATACTTGCTGACTACTTTTGTTCTCACAGGTCACTGACTTACATCGCCACAAAATTGATCACATCACAATTCCCAGCCCACGTGGTCCAGAGTTTGGTGTTCTTCACCGTGTAGAGGATGTAAGAAAATCATATTGACTTCAATTTTTAAATTAGTTTTATGGAGCTCTGTCTGGTTGATTTTTGTGAGAACTATGTTGGTATCATAACTGAAGTTCTGTAGATCATTTTTTCTTTTTCTTTACCTGTTACAGCATTCCCATGTATTTCTTAATACAGAGATATTTAGTTTTCATCTCAATGATTGCAATCCAGAATAGCTGGAAGTTGCTTGGGAATTCTTAATGAAGGTTATTGTCTTAATGGATGGCATTTTGTTGCGTAATCTCAGGTGTTTGACTGCTGGTTTGAGAGTGGGTCCATGCCTTATGCATATATCCACTACCCATTTGAAAATAAAGAGTTCTTTGATAAGAACTTCCCTGGACATTTTGTAGCCGAGGGGTTAGATCAAACTCGTGGATGGTATGTATCTCTTCCCCTCTTTCATCTAATACACCTGCAACCTAATGTTTTTGTGTGCGTTTGTGTGTCATTATCCTAATCACCGATAAGAGGTGGTAATTGTGATCCATTTACTAGTGAACGGGTATATTCGGGTTATGTTTTATCTTTGGGTCAATGGGAAAATTAAATAGAATAAATAAAAAGGAAATGGGTAAAATGAGCTGAGCGACTAAGTCTCAGAGTGTATTTAAATGCCTACTGTATATATTCATATAATCATAAGTATATAATATTGTAATGATATGTTTGTTAACATATTTAAAACACACGTATACAACTAGTTTTTCTTAAGAAAGTTGAACAAAAGAGTGTTCCGGTTCACGGGTCAATCCAACGTGACTCTTACAATTCACCCATTTTACTTGTTAATAAAGTTTCTTTATGCATTTATCTTTCAATTTCTCTTTCCAGAAAGGCATGTTTTACCAAACTATCTACCTATAAATTATGCAGGTTTTACACTCTCATGGTCCTGTCTACAGCACTATTTGATAAACCTGCATTTAAGAATCTCATATGCAATGGCCTTGTGTTGGCCGAGGATGGTAAAAAGATGAGTAAAAGATTGAAGAACTATCCTTCTCCTATGGAAGTTATCGATGATTATGGTGCTGTAAGTGCTCCGTGTCGAATAACATATAATCATTATTCTCTTATGGCAGAAGATAGGAAATAGAATTGCATCAATTTCGTCCTTTTAAGTTCTTGATGTGTTTCCTTGGACATGTTTACAGGATGCACTACGATTGTACATTATTAATTCTCCAGTTGTGCGTGCAGAACCTTTACGATTTAAAAAGGATGGAGTCTATGGCGTTGTGAGTAATCTTTACAGTCTTCTGGTTAATTATAAGGATTCATTGGACCATTTACCATGATATCTGTTGTGAATTTTACTTCTTTTTTTATATAGTATTTTGGTAATTGGAAACCTGGTTAACTATGCAGGTCAAAGATGTATTTTTGCCGTGGTACAATGCCTATAGATTTCTTGTTCAAAATGCAAAAAGACTTGCGGTGGAGGGTCTTGCAACATTTGTTCCTCTTGATCGACTCACTCTTCTTAACTCAGCTAATGTGCTTGATCAGTGGATCAACTCAGCCACTCAGAGTCTGGTTCATTTTGTGCGACAGGAAATGGATGCTTATCGACTCTATACAGTAAGTTGGTTATTGGCTTAACGTTTCTATACACACACGCGTAATACTGACATACAAGTAAGAGCTTTATGCTACAGTGTTGCATCTTTATATATGTTCAGGCTTCTATATGGATACTAATATGTAAGTACATTTGCAGGTAGTTCCTTATCTCTTGAAATTCATTGACAATTTAACGAATATATACGTACGATTCAACCGCAAAAGACTGAAAGGCCGCACTGGAGAAGAGGACTGCAGAACTGCACTTTCGACTCTCTACCATGTATGGTTTTGAATTATTTATCTGTATGCCTATAGAATCATCAAAAACGTAATTTTTTTTTTTGTATTTTGCTTTCGAATATTTAGTTATGTCTTATCTTATTTAGTTTGTATTAAGTTATTCTTTTACAATGGGTTGTAGGTGCTTTTAACTTCTTGTAAAGCAATGGCTCCATTCACACCATTTTTCACTGAGGTTCTTTATAATAACTTGAGAAAAGTATCCAATGGATCGGAGGAAAGCATTCACTATTGCAGTTTCCCTGAAGTAGAAGGAAAGGTATGTTGGTATTTTCAACACATGTTTTCTTTATTCTTCCTGTCTAGTAAAATAACAGATGATTAATGATATTGTTTCAGGGGGGAAATCGGATCGAGGAAAGTGTTAGTAGAATGATGACAATTATTGATCATGCACGTAATATTCGTGAGCGACACAACAAACCTCTAAAAACTCCACTGAAAGAGATGATTCTTGTACATCCAGATGCTGAGTTTCTCGATGATATTGCTGGTAAACTGAAAGAGGTATTAACATATTAGTGATGTACTTTTTTTCTTTCATGTAATGAATTGATTATGGATTAGTGAAGCCATCTGCGATGTTAAGAAACAGATGGATTCGGGGGTACAATACACAATTATTCATGGTGATGTTGATATTTTTTTAAAATATGTTGCCATTTTCTGTATTTTGAGTATTTGGTGGTTTGCATTACAGTATGTATTAGAGGAGCTCAACGTTAAATCTGTTGTGCCATGCAATGATCCTTTGATGTATGCTTCTTTACGTGCTGAACCTGATTTCAGGTAAGATCTTTTTTGTTTCCACTTCTTTTATGTTTAAATATTTTATGTACGAATCATGAAGTAACTTCTTTTTTATTGTTGGGGTTTAATATACCAGTGTGTTGGGTAAAAGACTGGGAAAATCAATGAGAGTAGTTGCAGACTCAGTGAAGGCTATGTCACAAGAGGATATTTTATCTTTTGAAAAAGCGGGGGAAATTACTATTGCTGGCCACTGCTTAAAGCTCACTGACATCAAGGTGAGTGGATACACACAGGATCAACTATGTGTGATCTTTGTTATTTAAAATGATATTTTTTTAATTGAAACTATTGATATTGACATAAATGTCGGCATTGTAGATTATGCGTGGTTTTAAGCGCCCAGATGGTGTGACAGAGGAGCAGATGGATGCGTCTAGTGATGGTAGGGAAACTGGACACTTTTATGGTACTATATTTTCTATGTTTATGTTACGAGTAACATTCTTGTGTAACATGCATTCTACAACTGTTCAGGTGATGTTTTGGTTATAATGGACTTGCGCCCTGATGAGTCTTTAGTAGAAGCTGGTTTTGCTCGAGAGGTATTAACACACCATTCCTTATCTTCTATTAAAGTTACAACACTTGTTTTTTTTTTTAAAAATTATTTATTTTCCCATTGCCGCTGGTTTGAGAAAGTACCTATATTTCTCTATTATGGAAAGGGTATTCAAGCCATTTGGTGGTTGAGATGTTCACACTTCTTCAATTATCTGTCTTTTAAAAAATGGAAATTATCATGGGGGACAGGTACTTATCTATGTTAAAACTACTCTTATAGGTTGTTAACCGAATCCAAAAGTTAAGGAAAAAGTCTGCACTTGAACCCAGTGATTCAGTGGAGGTCTACTTTGAGTCATTGGATGAAGATCCATCAGTTTCTGCCGGAATTTTAAATTCCCAGGTAAGTGCTTATCTTACCATTCAAGCCCCTTCTTTTTAGATAGAGTTAGAGATGGTACTTTCAGTCCAATGAATGAATGGGCTGATTTGTGTTCTGTTTAATCTCTAGTTGGTCTAACTACTAAAATTAAATAAATTGTTTGAAAGGGGAACAGATCCAAACAGATGGGAAGTTACAGTCTCTTAAATTGTTCTATTCAGAATAGTTGAATGAGAATTTTTTTAAAGATATACGTAGTTTTATAGTCATATTTAGGGCATTAATTATCTATAAGAAATGTAGCAAATAGTATTCCCGAGTCATACTAAAAAGTTAACCGTTTTGAATCTTTATCCAATTCACCGATCCAGTTTGCCACCTCTAAATAAAGTTAAAGATGGGTCAGTTGATTAGCACCACCTCTGATCACTTTTGACAATTAATAGTGTGCTAATTTTCTTTTTTCAGGAAGCATACATCAAAGATGCACTAGGCTCTTCGTTACTCGACTTTAGCATTATTCCAACACATGCTGTAAGAATGCACGAGTATCAAATACACATCTAAATGTTTAATGAATACTCTCCTTTGTCTTTTTTTTGTTTTGTTTCTAGTTTCTACGTTTTTACTCTATACATTAGGCCTTTGTATCCTCATAGTAGTTTATCCGCTACATTTGCAGGTAATCATTGCTGAGGAGACTTACAAGAACATTTCAAATTTTGACTTTAAAATAACTTTGTCAAGAGCTGCATTACGAATTAACGAGAACGCAATCCTTGAATTATATTCAGGTAAGCTATTGCTCTTTTCTTTTTCCCCATATGTTGACCATGTAATAATTGTTGCTAGGAAAAGAACATGCTGAGTGACTGATCAGAATAAGTCAGGTTGGGTTTGGTTGACCCTTTTAACACCTTGTTTAATTATGATTTACGAAGAGTAACAAATATGATGATCCACTTTTTTACAATCAAACAGATGACATTTACTGTGCGACAGGTTTAATTCGTAAAAAAACCTGTTTTTTTAATTATATTAGTCGGCTTGTTGACACCAAAATATACCCAACTTGATCAATTTCCAATGCACTTGTCAGTGTTGTATGCATTTTTACTAAAAAGGCATTTTGATTTTTGGCCAGGAAATACAAAACATGCACAAGGATTGCAGGTATATTTGTTGTCTAGGGACCACAGCAATCTGAGATCAGAATTTCAATTGGGACATGGGAAGGTTTGTGATCAAACAATTGAGCTTTTCTTATGCTTTTTTTTTAAACAAAAAGTGATTAATGACTTATGAACATTCTTGGCTTGCAGATTAAAGTGGGTTGCATTGAAAATCAGCCTGCCGTTGATGTGTTCTTAGGAGAACATGTGTTCTTGTCAGTTGGGGATTATTTCGCTAGCAACAAAGCTTTGTGATAATCGCTCCATGCAATTTTTGGTTAGAAATTGTTACGACTAGCGTCAAAAGAAAGATTACCATACAGTACCAAGGTTGTCAATTAAACTCGCCAGAGTTTTTATATTGTTGGAATTAAAAAGAGAATGGTATATCTTGCTGAAGAATACAAAGGAAAGAAAGAAATCTAATGTGGTAGCCTAGTGTGTTATATTTGTTATTTGGTCCAGTTTTGAGTGCTAGGCCATTGTAGTGGTTACTTTTTATTAACATTATTATTTTTTGTTACTGCACTGTTATTTTAACGTGTTAACAAGCGTTATACAAAATCATCTTTTAGACATGGTCGGGAAATTAATTCAACAAGCACGACGGACCCTAGTTCGTTGCCAACCAAGCATAGGCTTCCTTGTTATAAGTTCATTGCCGAAAAAAGTTCATTAATATCATCCAAATCATAGTGTAAACTGATCAAGGAGTATAAATCAAGCAAGCTTGGTATGGTTGCATTCATGGTGTTAACGAGTCGAGCCTTTGACGAGCTACTCGAGTTTGAGCTCGTTTAGTATGAGTTTGATAAGTTTCGAACTCGAGTCCAGCTTGAGAAAAATTATTGTTTGACTGATTTCACGAGTTGAGCTATAAAAAATATATATTCGACTCGAAATCTCATTTGGTAAACTCAAGTCGAATGAGCTTATCGAACTTGACTAGTTGAACAACTTATTTGAGTCGGGAGCAAAATATAAATAAACCATTTAAAAAGTTTATATATTAATACGCATTAGCATCTAGAGTATTTAAAGTCAAACATACAACTAGAAACATGTATAATTTGAAAGAACATGATTACATTAGTTGATACTCTTTTAGACTCTTAGCCCTTGTATTTACATGTATCCATTTTCATTCTTTTTGTTTCACTCATTCAATGTGGGACGATCACTCTTTTTACTTTTTACTTTCGGATTTTTTTCTTCAATAATATAATACAAATACAAAGCATATAATAAGAAAAAAATCAACATCTATATGAATATGATTCGGCCCAATCAATTTATCCATTGAGTATCTTATCTTATCAATTATTGAGTTATCATATTAATATAATATGTTCTATAATGATAAATGATGATTTAAAAATTATAAATATATAATACATAAAATATTAAAATGGTTTAACGTAAGACATTTTTGTAAAAATGTAATTCAACATACATATACATTGATGCATATAGAACTATAGAAGTATGAGATGTCTTACGTTATTATATTGTAAGGCATTATATAAAATTGATTTTATAGTTTTCAAATAACAATGACATTGACAATATGAAAATATATGATGCGATTACTTCATGATTTATAAATATTTTTGGAATGCATTTGCTATGCGAATTACAAGTATTTAGGGGTTAACGGTTAATTAAATTATCAATACGTTAGAAATCCAAAAGATAGTTAAGCAGTAATTTCTATTTATGTTTAGATTTTTTAAATATCAAATTGGTATGGTTGATCATTTATAGTTAATTATTCATGAAGCATATATATATATATGTATATGTATATGTATTTATCTACTTATACTAAACACACATGGTCATGCACGCGCGTGCACAAACACATATATATACATATATTACAACACATACATATAATACATACAACTACTAACATACATACTCATATTAACGTATAAAACCACATGTAAGTTTATACATATATAGACACATGCATATAGACATACACACACTCATATATATATATATATATATATTTATAACATACACATATGTACATAACAAAATACTATTATTTTATACTTGATAACAATACTATATTAAAACTTTTAAGTGTCCCTTCCTGAGCTGAAATGAGCTCCCTGAACCTAAATTGTTTCACCGCGACTTTGGCTTGAACTTCATCACTAAGTCACCAGGATTCCCACCATGTTAAGTGTGCTCTCAATGTACCAACGACCACACCTAGAGATTCTATTGTTAAACCTAAACTTTTACTAAAAAAAAAACTTTGGGATGAATAGTGCTATATACGTCGTATAGCCCTTTCTGGGCAAAATCGCACACGTCTATCTACCGGATAGGTACACCTATCCGCGAGATAGACCCCTGCTGTCCAATTTTCTGTATTTTTTCACAAATCAACCATTTTAACAACCAAATTCAACCTCTTGTTTTCAACATCAATCATACTTGTCAAAACGACTTAATTGGATCATAAACAACATTTATCATCAAAACTTTATATAAAAACACAATCTTGACCCATTTGGACACTTACATAAACATAGGTTCAATTTAACAAGTTTATGTGATCTCGGCCTTAATTCAAAGAGAATAGTACTTGTAAACTTACAACAAGTGCCCAACAATCCTCACTAAGCTTTCCCTTCCTGCGAACTTCCTCCTCACCCAATTCACTTGCGCCTCACCCAATTCACTTGCGCCTACAAAATAAATACAACTAAATAGTAAGCGAAACGCTTAGTGAATTCATAGGCAATTAAACAAGTGAACAACTTAACAACTCTTGAATCAAATTGATCAACTTTTATTCCAACTCAAACAACTTATCATCTAATTGAGCACAAAGTGCTCAATCATGCAACATGGTATCAACTAGCTATTTAAGGTCAATCAACAACTTGACTTCACTACAACTTATCAAAAGTCAACGACTTGATCACAATTCAAAAACTTGACATAATTCAACAAATTGAATACCACTAGCAATTAAAGTCAAGTACATGTCTCAATTAATCAAAAATTAAGTCAACTAACTCGACAACAACAAAATCAACTATAATTGAAATCAAATGACAACGAGGATCAACAATCACTTGAATAACTAAGAATTTGATTTCAATTAACAACTGGAGTCAATATGAATTGACCAACAACTAGCATATAGATGATATGTACAACTATACGGATCCGTATCCTGTTCCACTTTCACATCTCAACTGAACTAGCGCAAGGCTAGAAATCTCTACCATGTACAACAACTATCATGTAGTTCATTTACAAAATGAAGCCACCTATTCCACTGTCAATTGGATCCTCTTACACGGATGTAATCCGGATCCATCTAAACAACTCAATTGTGTGGTCCTATACAGAATGGAACCACCTAATCCACCATCAATTGGATCCTCTTACATGAATGTAATACGAATCTATTTTGCAACTCAACTGTGTGGTTCATATACATCATGAAACCACCTATTCCACTGTTATATGAATCCTCTTATACGGATGTAATCCGGATTCATTCAATCAACAAAACTAATTTAATTACAATATGAACTCACTTTGATGATTAAATGAAGATAACTTGCCACTTGCATTATTCACCTTTTTAACACCTATCAACATTACATAACCAATTGAACAACACAATAAACATGTATTAATATTCATATAACTCCTATTACCACTAATCAACAACTAATTCAATTGTGCCTAGTTTGACTTTTAAAAGTCAAACTAACATAATTTGATCATTCTAGCCCATGAACCAATCTATAATTCAATTGCTTAAACCACCACTTCAATCACAACTAATAGCATCAAATTGACTCTTTTAAACTGACAATTTAGTGGGTTATCATATCAAACTCGAATTCAACTTTTTCTTAGTGGGTTTATAAGCTTCTAACTAAATTTCACCCTTTCATAGTTTGAATTCAATCACTAACAAGTTATAAACTCCTACAAGCATCAATTAAACATAAATCATGGATTACTTTATCAACTACCATCAATTCTACTCCTACTCATCAATTACCCAAATTATTAGGTCAAGAGAATGAGAATACATACCTTTATTACCCAACTTTTTCTTTCCTTGTTCTTCTTTTTGTTCCAGAAAACACATGAGGGTGTGTGTGTATACATATTTTGTGTGTGTATCATGATAGTTCTAGTGTTTCATTAATTAAGAGATTTAATTTGGGTATTTACATTTCTAACCTCCTACTCTCATTTACTCGGTTTTACACCCCATAACTTAATATTTAAGCAACTCGAACGTTTCGCGAATGATAATAATACACGACACCACTAAGTCAATAAAATAAAACATTTACGCGTATTAAAGTATTACCTACATTTTTGGGGTGTTACATCTATGGTCACCTCTCTGATGGTGAGTGTTATGATGTTCCGAGTTTGATCTGCGTTATTGTGTGTTTTGTCTTCCACTTTCGCATTAACTATTTCTGCAACTGCCATTCTAAAAGTAACCACCGTCTCTTCGTTTAGACTTTTCCAAAGGATTCTTTTTTGAACAGTCCTCACACTCTTGTGTGTACGTCTATGTAAAATTATATCCATGACCAACATCCTGTGTTAGAAGGAACAAGTCTCACTGAGAAGGACCTTGTAGTCTCTACATACCTTAAGGTCTCCTTAATCAACTTCAACCCCAAACCATACAGTGACCAACTCCCATATCCGTTTAGTCCATCTAACGTACCACTATCATTACTATTTGTCCATTACCGTTACTGTTGTTGATGTAATCACCCTTACAATGGTCAAAGACACTACCGTTAACAATTGGACCACCACCATTACTAGATACTACAAAATATAAATTTTTTGATAACAAGTGTCCTCAATTTTCTAAAATAAATTCAAACTAGTCATTAAACACTAACTCGTACTAACCCGCTATATTTAAAATGCATACATTCCATAGTTAGTGAGAAGTATACTAATATTTATTTAAAACTCATGATATGTATGAAAATTTAATATTTAATTAATACTACGTAGTTTGAATTTATTTTAGAAAAGCTTAACGAGTAACTAAGGTCACCGGTTATCAAACCAAAATATAAATAAATATAATATACGATCACTAAGCCTTTCATAAATTATAACTCTTCTTAACAAAAATAAAATAAAAAGGTAAAAAGATAATGCAAGTTTAATTACATCCATAAATAATCAGTTTTTTAAGTTTAAGTATGAAGAAAGTAATCATAAATCGAAATATTATTGCTAACATATTAATCGAATGTAATACTTTCTTTCTTTAGAAAAATCGAATGTAACATAATTTTTATTCTCTTTTTTTCGACAAAAGGTGAAATAGTGACACCTGTTTCGGTCACTGTTGTGTACGGTCAATTTGATTGGAGAGGGATTAGGGTTTCAACACGAATCATCACTCTTTTCAAATGGATCAGGTGATCCGAATCCTGTCAATTAGGTATACTTATACATATACATGTATATATGTTCATCAATTGATCGATTAGGATCAAATTAGTACCACTTGTATTATCATCAACATCCCCTATTTTATGTCCGTATTTATGTTTTTTTGCTATAATTTTAGATTGCTAATCTATCATGTAATCATTCACAATCGGAATGATTAACCACTTTTGCTTCTTAGTTGCGAATTGTGATTGTTATATACATGCATGTTTGTAATGATATCCATTCCATCGAAAGAAAGAAAAAAAGTCAACATATATACAGTTGACTAAAATGTTGACTTTATGACTACAATGATTGATTAAAGTACATTGTTGCAATTAACACTAACAGCGTTTTTATAATTTGTTTTCAGTTGAAGTTTTCGTGCACGCTCATGTGTCGTTAGACGTTTGTGTTACTTCTTGTGCAGATTGCTTTTCATTAGGTGCATAATCGTAGTATTATAAAAAGGTGAAATTATTAATAGTAGAAATGGATCAATCTGATGACTTATATAAAGAGCGAATTGCTGCACTTTTGAGAGCTGTTTACGCAACAAAGTATGTTAAAGATGATATTGCTCCTGCTCAAATCGAAGAGGTAAATCATATAACAATGATTTGATTTCAGGGACATCATGATTCTTGATGCTTAATGTTCTTTTTATAATATTATTAATAGGGTCTCTATTTGGGTTCTGTTGGAGCTGCCAATAACAAGACACTTTTGAAAAGTCTAAACGTGACTCACGTATTAACCGTTGCTGCGTCACTACCGCCTGCATACCCAACTGATTTCACTTACAAAATTGTTGATGGTAAGAACCTACCTTCTGTGTTTAATTATGTTCATTGATTTATTAATTTTTTGTTATCACGAGACTTTCTTTGATTTAGTAACGGACAGAATAGAAGTAAATATTGCCCAGTTTTTCGATGAGTGCTTCAGTTTCATCGATGAAGCTAAAAGAATGGGTGGTGTTTTGGTCCATTGCTTTGTGGGAAGATCCAGAAGGTAATTTATTTCGGCTCATTTTTTATAATTAGTTACTTAACATGGATATTAGTTTGTTCATACTATAGAAATCAGAAATCAGTTGGTGGTTAAGCGTGATATTTCTTGGTAGTTACTCTTTTTCTAAATATGGTCCAACTAAGGCAGATTTTTAAACTTTGTTAGTTCATAATTCAGTTTGGTGCTCAAATATCATGTTTTATAACAGTGGTCTGATATCAAGAATTTTAAAGTAGTTTGTTTGACAAAGTTAAAGTAGGACAACTGAAAGAGAGATCACATGGGTACTACATCCGAGTTGCCTTTTCAGTTTTCCTGTAGATAGCATATAACCAAAAGTCGAATGCTCGCTGCTTACATTATTATTATTATAGTTATACGTTGGTATACAAGTTTCTATTGTATGTTTGACAAGAGACTAATAATGTAATAGAGTAACCGCTCTTATACGCTTAACTTCCGCAGTTTATTCCAGTAAATGCTTAATACGAAGTCTATGATCATATGTTTTGAGCGACAAATGTATTTTTTATGCAGTGTTACCATTGTTGTGGCCTATATGATGAAGAAGCATGGCATGAGCTTCTATGAAGCTCTGAACCTTGTGAAAACTAAACGAAATGTGGCTGCTCCCAATTCTGGCTTCATGTTGCAGCTGCAGAACTATGAGAAATCTCTTCAAGGTGTTGTGCTTTGCTATACAAAATGGCATCATACTAAATCAATATATACCATTATCCTCTTTGCTGAACTAAGCATTCCCACAAATAATATGGGGACTTCGCTCATAATTTTTTTGGAACACCAAGTAATCAACTTCTGTCATCTAAGAGGTAATTTTTCCTTTTTCAAGAATCAAAAATCAAAAATCTTTTTTAAAGAAAGAGGTAATTTTTTCACTTAGAAGAGTTGTGCGAAACTAGTACAATATCAAATTCTTAGTTCACATATGGATATATAATTTGTGCATTCAAATAAACTGCTCAAGTATCCATTAGACGTTTGTTCAATTCTTGCGTGATGATTAAGCATAGATTCGTCCCTCTAATGCCCAACTCTACTTGTATCAAAAAACACTGGCTAATACTTTTCACTAAATCGAGCTAGGTTGGTTTGCAATGCAGGAGTGTGAGCCAGGAGTGGTGCAAGCATCAACAATTATCAACTTCTAACAATTAACTCCAAATTATATAGCAATTCGTGCTTGAATTTGTTTAGTTGAAAAAGTACCAAAAATATTAACGTATAGATTTTCTTGTAACTTGTTTCTTACTCGTGATTCAAATAAATACGTTGTCTAGTTTATAAGAATCACAGAAGTACATCAACCGAAAAGTTGGTAAAAATTGTACCCTTCTCGATGTTGTATTCGAGGTATCTGTACAATAAAGTATTGGATCTGCCATGAAAGTTGGCTAGCTATGCATCCAAAACCATTGAGCCATGAAGTGGTATGGTTGAACACCAACGGTCAAAGTGGTTCAACCACAGAATACAGTAGTTGATGAGCAAGTTCCTATAGGTAAACTACTCAACGATATTAGAAAATTGTGGAGGATGCTTAGCATTCATAGAAAGATTTTAAATTACGTACTTGGTTTCTAATACTAAAAGTGGAAATATATGTTGTTGCACTCATTGTGGAATGAAGCTTTTTTGAAGATAAAATACCTATTGTAAGTCACCCCATTCTTTCAATGGATAATTTGTCAAGTATCCAAAATCAACTAACATAATACATTTTTATAAATAAAACAAATTTGAAAATAATTTGTAGCTCGTTAGTAAAATAAATGGTATACAACTATACAATATCATTAATAACAATTTAGAAGAAGAGTACTCAAAATTCTTATGATAAACAATATGATATGAGTGTCACAATCCTCAAATGTCTTAAGGAGGATTCATGAATCATTATTATGCTAGAGTTCATTACACAACTAACTAATTAGTCAATATTTATTCATAAAATTTAAATGATTTTTGCGACTCATAATTTATCTTCGTTTTTTATTTTCATTTCAATTTGGTTAGACTTTTGACCCAAGAAGCATCATTCAGTCATTCATTCACCAAATAATTTGCATGAAAAGCCAAATGGGGTGGTCTAGCATTCAATTATGAGATTTAAAAATATGCTATCTAATATCGAATAATTGGAAGTATAAATAGATGAGTGTAGATATTGGGCCGTTAGGGCTTTGATGAGATACTTTCAAATGGGCCCTCAACCATCACAATCCATCAACATCTTTCCAAAATTCTTCACGGGCGTAAGATGAGATTATTTTTGTCTGTCGTCTGCATTAATTTTTCAGATACTGCACATGCAATAAAATGCTCATAAATGTGTCGTCAATATTGCATCATATTTGTTTTCTTTTACAAAAATCTTGACCATTTTCATATAAAAGGTCTTTTCCATATGACACCACTACATATTCTAACCATTGATTTAGGCTGTAAGAAGAAGCTAGTGGCATATGTAAGATTAGATTTGATGGTGAAATATTAAATTCAGATTAAACCAATCCCTTTGAGATATAATTCGAGTATTGTTAAATAGTATTTATCTGACACGTTAACATATCAGCCATTTGAAATCTCATTAAATACTTTTAGATTCTCATGTTGGTTCATCCGCCAATTACACTCAACAAATACAGAATTCTTAGAAATTGTATAAGCAGTGCAATTGTTAACATCAAATATAGGGCTAATTGGTTTATGAAAATGATAATCATTTGACAATTTGCTCTTGTCCCTGGGTACGAAACAAATTAAAATTAATAATAAATATCTATTAAGCATTCAGATGTTTTTAATTCACGAGATATTTTTAACAGAATTAGAATTCATCAATGAAATTAAAATTTTAAAAAATATAAATTCTTTTGAATGATAATTTGATAAACTCCGACTCAATTCATATCTGAGTAAAACACTGAAATGAAAGTCAGATAAAATTAGTATATTGCTTTATTATTATTTATTTTTAAATAAATTAAAATTAAAAGATAAACATTATTTTAGGATGGGGCGAATATAATACAAGATACACCACGTGTTTTTATTATTTTCCACTTACTAACTTTGGATACTTAAAATCACACTACTTTGAGTCAATTCATCAAAGCTTAATCTTTTCATGTTTAAAAATCACTAAAGATGTGTCATGAGTGGGAGTCAAATACTATTGACCTCTTTCAAAAACTTAAAAAAAGACCCTTTTATGTAATTTAAATGATATTATAGTTTGTTTAAGAACAGTTTTCTAAAGTTTATATTTTAATATTGACAACAAGAAAGCTTGATTGAACACCTTGCAGATTTGGGTAACAATTTAACAAGAAAGTCGATTAAAGACCTCCCAAATTTTGAAAAAAATAATTAAATGTGCGACTAAAATCATAAGTTAATATCAAGGATTTTTAGTTTGCACGTTACGGCAAAATTTGAAAGAATAAAATTTTCAAATTTCAACATGATATTCAGGTTTATTTTCTAGCACAACTATAAATTTACCACTTCAAATGTATAAGAGAGCTTGGGGAGAATTTATATGTAATTTAAGGTGAGTCTATGAACTCACCCAGATTTAAAAAATTCTTAAAGAACTTATGTAAAGTTGTTTATTAACCCACCTAAATAATATATGTGGGCTCACCTTAGGATTATAGTTCAAGAAAATTAAAGGAAAGAGCCTATGATATAGATTTTTCCTTCAAATTTTATGTAAATGGAGATTTTCTGGGTGAATATTGTGTAATATAGAAACAGAGCAAGTTAGAGGGACATGGAGGAAGACGATGGTATTATTGAGGGAGAGAGAAGGAGAAGTAATAAAGTTGGATATGCAAAGTTACTTGTATTGTACAAATTAAGAGTGAATGCTAACATTACTTTTAGAGTCGATTCTGAAGGCGGACGGGATGGGTGACTGTCTTGGGTCTCACCTTAAAAGGGGCTCTAAATTTTGTATGTGTAGTATGTTAGACTAGGCTTATTTTTACAGAAATGTTGTTCTCTTCTATAATCTCACTTCAGATCTCAAATTGACTTGGACCTGCCATGATTACTTTTTTGGACTTGCATTAGTTAGAACAATTGAAATAAGATGAATGTTTACTTTTTGATATCAAATGCACATCATATATTAAGACTATTATATACGTTGGCAAAAAAGAAAAATCCACGCCATTCTTTTAATATCAATTCTATGTTATTAATGGTTGATTTTGCTACTTAAACTTTAAAAGTGTCAAAATTTTATTAACAAATTGAGCTTTGTTCGAAAATATTGACCTGAATCTAAGTTTTTTATTAAACTTATTTTTGATAAACTATGTTATGTATTTGTCACCCGACCCGAATTACCGACCCACCCTCGCAACACATACACTTTATTGTAGTTTGTGGATCCACGCGATTTTAGATATTAGATTTGTTAGAGAACAAGAGATTGTTGTAATGTTACACACTATAAATTATTTCAAACACTTTTGAATTACGTCTAATAAAATGTATATTGTTTCAAGATTTGTAACTGACCGTATAAATAGAATTTGTCAAGATATATATATATATATATAGGGGAAGGATCCATAGGGAAGCTTCAAATTTTGGGGAAGGAGAGAAGCAAATCTTAACCTTTGATTTTTTCATTAAAAAACGTTTTTAACATTCATTTGTGATGAATGTTAAATTTTGATTAACATTCATCACAAATGAATGTTAACAATATTCATTTATGATGAAATCGAGGATTGAGATTTATTTCCCTCTTTTCCTAATTTGTTTGCTTCTCTCTTGATCCCTTTCGTATATATATAGATATATGCGCATTTTATGTTGTGATGATATATGATATGATGTGATCCTTTTAAGATATATATTTGACTTTAGAAATGAATGAGGTCACATTAGTCTATTTAAGGACATGTTTGGGCAAATAACACCGTTAAGAAATGAACGTGAAAACATACAAAACCTTTTTATGTGGTGTGAAAGTCCTAAGTTTCACCCAATTTAAGGAAAACAACTTGTGTGTGGGTTTGACCATCAACCACTCACAAACCCCCACCTATTCCATGCCTTTTATCCCCCACTCCTTACACTTTATCTTATAATAAATCAAAGATATTTTTAAAGCATTTCTAGCAACTTAATATCAAATTGAAAACCAAATATATACATGTCAAATAGGTTGAATAATTTAGAAAAAAGAAAGGTGCCCAAATTGTTAAAAGGTCTAATAAAATTATCTTAAGTGTTTAAAACTTCATAAATTGTTTTATTCTAAAATGATATATTTATTTTCAAGAATTTGATATCGACTCTTGAAGAGGTGGACATGACCAAATCACAAATAAGTCGTTTTCCATGGATTCGAACCTAGATGATCATGACGTTGAACGTTACGCAACCGTCATTTTGGTCTTTTTTGAAGGTCAATTGAAAAGGAAAAGAACTTTGATGTTAATACTTTTCTAATGGTAATTACTATTATTGTTATATTATTATTATTATATTATTACTATTATTATTATATTATTACTATTATTATTATATATTAAAATTTTTCGACTTAATGACAAAATTAAAGGTGCTCGTACTTAAGATGGTGTCCACAATCAATAACATGTCGGTAGTGAATTAGTGATCTTTGTGAAGTGGGTGGGATGTTAAATGACGAAAGTGACCTTTTGAACCAAGCTGGTCAGTGAGTTAAGCATTAGAATATATGGACCGGTAACTTAGGAATTGTAGTGTTGAGCAAAAGTATCTTAAAGTGTCCGCGCATAGCTGCGGAAATAAATAGTTAATTTGACATTTATAGATTTTATTATTTATATTATATTGTTAAAAGTTTAATTTAAAGATATGTAAAGTTTAAAACTTAAGGGTTGCAATTTATAAATTAGTGGCTCATTTGGAAAGTAATTAATGATTTTTAAGGGTAACATGGACATTAACCATTGTTGAGTCTAATTTTAAGAAAAAAGATGGAGATGGTTTATATATAATTAAGAAAGATATTGCTAAAAAGGTAAGGAGTGAAAGTTTTATATTTTATTTTTAACTTAATTTTTAATAAATTCAAATAATTTAATAGATATAAATAAATAGTAAAATAAAGTAAATGAAAAAAATAAATTCATTTAAAATAAAAATAAATATTACAAATACTAAAAATATAAATTTATAAAGATAAAAAAAATACAATCAAGCGTCTCTCAAACTCGAATCCAATCCATATCTCATATTCTCGCGAATCATCTCGATTTATATCAAGTCTTATCGAAATCGAATTTTCTTTTCGTGCCATATGCGCTTTTAACTTCTTTTTATTTCCTCCAGAGAGAAAGTTAATTTTTCCTGTAGGAGTAGCCGAGTCGTCTAGCACCATTCCCTGCCTCAACTCCACAAACACAATCATTTGTGAATAAAAAGGATGGTTTGTCGTTGTCCTCGGCATTGGAAAGACTTTTTGTCTTTCTATTATTACTTTGTCTCGTCCCGTCAAGTGGTCCAACGACAGAAACAAAATCCGAAGCTATGTTTCGATATCCTTATTCCGATAGTACCTTTGCTTGTCCGAACGGATCTCTTGAAAGGTATTGGTGATCGAGTTGTCAAATGAAGCGCGAGAAGAGCGGCAGATGCGGAGGTCGTCTTTTGTGATTCTTTTTACCTTGTTTTTCCTCGTGGACGTTGGAATTGATCATCCCCGAATAACGTAACATTTGGGTTCTCTTCGTTTCAGGTTCCTCGTTCAAACCCAAATCGTCCAAGTGCACCGTCTCCCAGCGTTTGGAACGTTCAGCCTTCTAACGACAATGAGATCGGGAGTTAACCACTTTGGCTATCCTTCAAAAGGTTTCGCGATTGAAAGCATTTGAAAGTTTTCACCATTTCCACCTTATATGAGACTCTACCCGAAATCGAAAGTCGTTATCATTTTCCCCGCTTCTTCTTTCTCCTTCAAGCCGCTTTCATATGCCTCCCTATTTTTGAAAAGTGGCGTTGAGTTTATTCCATTTAAAGGTCAACGCATCTTTGGTCCAAATAAATGGAGGGTGGCGATCGGCGGGTATGGTACTCTTCCATAATAAGATACCAAAAAGAGTCGTTGTTTTGGAGATTTCCTCGGTTTGAATCTTTAGAAACGACAAATCAACTTTGAGCCAATCGGAGTTCGTCATTCGGTTCCCAAACACTTACACTGTTATAAACCTTTTCTGCTTTCGACTGTGATGGTACAACTTCGGGTGGTTTGCCTTTCTTAGACCTATTTATACAGGAGGTTGGTGTCAGTACCTCATTTTCCACCAATTGAATGTTGGGTTGTTGAGTTTTTTGTGCTACTTAACACATTAGGAAAATATTATATTGATCGAGGGATAAGTTTGGTGTTTGATGGTATTGTGGTTGATAATATGGCGTTTGTTGGTATTGTGTTTGAGGACGGTATTATGGACTACCAAATTGGGGATGTTGGAAAACGGGTTTGAATAATATAAGTTTGGTGTTTGATGGTATTGTGGTTGCATGTTGACTGTACGTTGTTAGGGTTGCTCGACATTGTAATTCTAGTGAATAATAGAGTTTTTGAGTTTTTGGAGTGTGTTTGTAGATGAGAAAAAGTATTTTGATGTGTTTAAAATTATGTTTGAAATGTAGTATTTATAGATAAAGAAAAATAAGATTTAAAAAAATTTCGTTAAAAATAATCGTTAGAATATATATTTATATATATAGCAGTTATATAGATGGTAGGAACAAGAAAAAAAAAATATATATATGTAAAACTTGAGCAGTGTCTCGAGTGGAATGTTTTCGCTGAAACATCGTTTTGACAACGATGAATAACGACATCGACTACTCCACGTGCTTTTGTAGTCACCACAAGTTCACCCCTATCGGTGAAACGTGTAATAAGTAATAGTGAACTGTGAACATAATCACACATTTCTATTTAATTTAAACTTTATTCTTGTGTGCTAGTATTTTCCAGACCCATTAATCATGTAGTATTTTTTATAAATATAAAATCTTTCTTTAAAGATAACATTTATTAAAATGTTACGTATATGATAAGCATCACCAAAATGTTAAATTAACTATGCATGAAATTTGGGTTTTGTTTTGTTTAATAAGAAGAATTCCGATTTTGTTTGAAAAGAAAATGATTATACACGCACTTTATATTTCATGGATCAAAAGCCACTATTAGTGTATAGTAATGTCGGCACATTGGACCCGATTAAGCTATTTTACAAGAAAAATGTAAATTATATTAAAAGCAGCAAGCGATAAATATGTAGCAAAAATCAATTAAAAGTTTAAATAAATACAAAAGTATTAATATTGAAGAACTAATTAACGTTTTCTTAGCATAATTCGATTTTGTAGTATATATATTCTTGATTACATTCCTGATCAATTGCATTTTTCATTCTTTATAAGCTTTTTTATAAAAAGATTTATCGCTTAAAATATAGGCAATAAAATTTGGAAATATAGAAGCGGCGAAACAAAGATTGAAAGAAAAAAGATAATGATGATGAGAGGTGTGAGAGTGATGATGTCTTCCATTGGACTTGCGCTGGGACCCACACGATCCAAAATCCAAAAAATTAAAGATTGGTTACGAAATATAAATATATTTTTTTAAATAAAAATACTAAAAGCACTTTTAAAAAAATGTATTTAAAAAACTTATTCACCACACGCAACTCACAAATTTGTAGATTGCGGAACCCATTTGCAAGAGATAACTTCTTTCTCCTTTGCATTGCTCAATCTTCTTTTTCTAATTGATGAAGTGGCTCGAAGTCTTATAGGAAAAGTGATTGCAAAGGAAGTAGTCAATATATGCTACCTGAGAAAGTCTATGTCATGTGCTTGGGTTTTGATCCAAAGTAGCCGAAGGATGAACTTTTAGTAAGCTTTGCTGAAAAAAGTTGAACTTTTATTAGCCGGTTCGATCTTGAGCATGAATTCAAATCAATCGGTTTTCATTTTTTATTTAACAACTTCAACAATTCATATTAAATGATTCCTTACACAAAAACTAAATATTTTAATGTCACAATAATAAAAAATCTGCATGCACTTTAAGTGTTCAATTGAATATTTGAACGAAAATTGAAAATTTAAACTTCAATTCACATGATCAGACCATAAACAAAGAGTATATGCATGTGATACAATTGATTTATTTGTTTTATTACTCTGAGATGAATGAAACATTTTGTTCATGGGATAAATAATTGTGGTAAACAAATAATATGGTTTTTCAAGAACAAGCAGTTGTATGTAAGCCTTATACCGAGACTACCAAGCTAAATTATGAAACATAGATAATTGGGAACATATTTTTATTTGGAGGATTATTTTTAAATTTTTGTTGATACATTTAATCCAACACTTAGAATGTATGTAGATTTTTTATTATTATGGCACGAAATGCTTAAGTTCGTGATAGGAATCATTTAATATAAATTGTTGAAGTTGACGTTGAATGAAATATAAAAATATCGATTTGAATTCGTGCCAGAGATCATATACGAAATAAAATTCGTGACTCGAAAATGCTCGGACACGCAACGAGTAAATGAACACTATGTAATTCGTAAATTTACGGGCATGTGGTGAGTAGTTTTTACTGAAACTCACTTTTTTTATACAAAATATTATATAGCTCTTTTTATGGTACTTTTATTTAATTTTCCAATATAAATGAATGAATAAAGAAATAAAGATTCCTTTTTTCTCACAGGAGGTTAACTAACAGACATTACTTGCTGTTAACCAAGCACCGTCACCGTCATTTTAAAAGCTTTTGTCTTTTTTTCTCCGTTACATTAAACCCCCTTTCTATTCCGTTCCTACTGTTTTTTTTTCTTCACCCGGCTCGGCTCGTCTCGCTTCGGAATGGCTTATTCCAGTCGGCTTAATCCTTCATTTTTTATTTTATTTGAATTATTATTTCAATTCATTTGTTTCCGTACAAGAATAAAATTTGCACTGTATTAAATTAATACGGTACATTATATATATTCGGGAGATTCATACTTGATCAAAGAAAATATCTACCAGTGATATGTTTAGTTTAATCTGAATCGTGTTGATAAAAATATAATATTCACTTAAAAATCCTATTTTTGGTAATGTAATTTGTGAGCTCAATATCCTATTCCAACAGTTACGTGTTGTAGTTTACAAATCTATTAACATCTTCTTTGGTACAAGTTAATCATTTGGTATAGATATGGATGAACATTAGTTAGATCGAGTACTGTTGTCTAGCTTTAAAGATATAAACACGTAAATGGATCTAATGGATTCAATGTCAAACACCTTACCAATTTTTCTCACCTCATTGTTTCCTTTGAATTTGATATATTCTTTTCGTTTCAACTTTTATTGTTCACCGATTATCATCGTTTGTTTCAAAAAAATTATCTACATGGAACAATAATTATTAAAATAAATTGAACTCTTCATTTTGCTCTTATTTAGTTTTTAATATTCAACGTCAAATTTATTCCGAAAATAAAAGGTAAAATTGTCATTTACATAACCTTTTTAAAATTAAGGGAAAGGAAGGTTGGAGAACAATAATAATTAGATAGAAAAAGCATATATCAATAATATTGTCAAATTTATATTTAAGTTCATGCTTTAAGATTATCAAATTTTTAGCATGTAGACATTATCTGAAGTCAAGCTGGCGGTTAATCTAACAAAGAATTTAGTATGCTTACTTAATTTTGATACTCATTATGTCCGATTTGTATCGTACACATTGCTATTTATATATTTTTTTCTAAAAAACTTTCTATTTAAAAAAAAATAACTATTAATAGTCATTAAGCTTTTCAAATTGATCCTCTTTTATTCTATTATTAAAAATTTCAAATCAAACGTGTTTTAAATATAAAAGTAAAATTAATATTTTTATTAATCTATTTTAAATCGAGAATTTTTGTTGGAGAACAATTATTAAGAGACGGACGAGGTATGTTTATATAGATATAGGGTGTTTGTTTTTATAAATAACATTGATTGATAATTAGTATAAAGTGGATAGAAAAGTAGGACGGGAATTTAAAAAAAATAAATAACTGAGATAACAAGTATAACGATAACGATATTGAGTAAAAGAACGTGACAAATAACTAGAAATTTTTTATACTTTTATTTTCTTTTTCTATTTACGATTGCTCAAAGCTTTCGACACTACAATTCGTTAGTTCCTTTATTAAAAGGTAACAGTAAAAAGGGAATAATATATATATATATATATAGAAGCTGATTTACAGGGAAATGTTATTTTGAAGGAAGGAGAAAGCTAATTTGAATTGTCGTTAATATTATTCGTGAAAAATATTGTTAGTTAACATTCTTCACGAAGAATGTTAAAATTGGTGGACAAGGACAGTGGCGGAGCTAGAGTGGGGGCCGTGGGAGCACTCGCCCCCTCAAAAAATTTGAAAATATGTAAAAACAAATTTGTTTTAAGATATTAATGACAATTTTAAATTTTCGCCCCCTCAAAACTATAAATTCGCCGCCTCCATTTGCATTTCCTAGCTTCGTCCCTGAACAGGGGTTTGATTTAACATTCTTCGCAAAAAAATGTTAATTATCATTCATCATGAAGAATATTAACGAACGGTCCAAGTTAATTTTCCATTATCTCAAGATTATCCCTTTACTTTAAATCATCACTTCATATTATATATATATATATAAAGGAAATAAGATGCATGTATATAGTACATTATTTATTGTGCTATCAACTTTTACGGCTTGGTTGATAATATTCTTGTATTTTTATTTATATATTTTCCTTTAAACTGTACTTTCTATGTAAAAAATATTCGCAAATGTTCTCACAACTTCCCATGAAAATAATTTAAAAAAATTAATTATATATTCTAATAAAAAAATTTATAAACAGAAGTGATATATGTTGTTATGTGTTGTTAGCTTTATGACAATGGTTGATTGTACTATCAATAGTATATACTTGTTATCTCCTTTCATAAATCTCAACGGAATTTCAAAGATAAAGAGATGTAATATTAAATTTTGAACAAGATACGACATCTATGTTTACTCCTAATATTAATTAAAGTTAATTTTATTTCATCAAGTAATCAGGACATATAACTTTTTTTATTTATTTAATAAGAAACAAAATTAATGTTTAGTCCTAATATTTAAAGTCTATCGGTTGCAACATTAAATGGAATTAAATTCCGTCGAAATCGGTAAATTCCATCTATTAAATTCATTTGGAATTTATGTTTGTTTAATTATTTAATTACAAAATGCCTTTCAATCATTATATATATATATTTTTTTATTTCTTCTATTTTATGTATGTTTGTTTTATTAATTTGATATATTATTAAGTGTATATATAATTTGTGGGTGAAAATGATTCGTAGACCTAAAACAAAGATTTAAAATAGAACTAAAATCTTCATTGTTACATGTAACATGTGTTAAAATTATTGGTTACGAAAAAGAAGATAAAAATGTCAATGCATGTCATATGTGATAAATTAAATGGTTTATGTGCTTTTTATGCTTATAGATAGATTATGGATCCTTTATTTAGGTGTCTATAAACCACACTTGATTGATAAGCACGTGATCCCTTTTCAAATCATCCAAAATCCAACCACCAACATGAATCGTGAAGATTAAAAGTCTTCAAACAATGAATGATATATAACTAATAAACTTTCAATAATGCCCACTAATTGAAGTAATTCTATTTTGATAATGTTGGCATAATTATTCAACATTTGATTGACCAAATGTTTATACCGTTTGAGTATTAAACCAACTTGCAAAATGTCATCTTATTATGACTTATAAATAGAAGCAAATTAATAGATAGCTAAAAATCATGTTTTTATGCTACAAAGTGAGGATGCCATATTATTCAAGACATGCTTAGATTCTAAGTGATTTCACCCTTTCTGGTAGATGGTGGAGACCTTTATCAATCAATCACACTTGACCAAATAATTGACAATGACTATAGATTTGTTTATCTACTCTTGATTAACAATCATCTTTACTTTCCTCAATATAATGAATACTCAAGGTAAAAAGACAAAAGGAACTACTATTAAGATAAATAATCATAACGGTCCACATTAGATTTCAATTTTATATTTGATTTGATCTGATCGATTTGCTTTGATCACTAAAAATTCTCGTGACCCCCTCGAATCAAAGAATAATGGACTCACTTGACCTTAACCTATAACTCCACCAAACTTCATATACATCATAGTTGATTCATTAACGCGATCTTGTTACGATTTTTATAAGGGAAATGCCCGTATTAAGAAGGATTGCGATCCTTTCAAGTTAGCTGTTAATGATTTAACGTTACCTATAAATCCTTTCGTATCTTCTGTGAGATTATTCACCTCCTTTTACAGATTTTGTCAACAAATTGGCAGAAAAATTATATGTAGGCTCATGAAAAAGGTAGAATAAAACATTATAATCCACAAGTATTTAAAAAAAAAGTAAACCTAGCGATCCATGTGACGATTGTTTACATGAAGGCTAGACACCTCTTAATATATCTATGTTTCTGCAAATATTGCTCTTTTACTGAAAGCTGTCATAATTCTTCCCCTTTTCGACTCTACGTGTCATTCCCATTAGTTCCCCCTCAAAATTTGACAATAAACTATCCAAATGTTTGAACAATCTAATTAAGCTATTTGAACATAGAGTGAACGAAATGCAATCTAATTAAGCTATTTGAACAAAATTATATGAGTTGTTTTAGGAAGTATTCTATTACTAGCTATCACAGTCTAATATCGTCCCCTAGTGAAAATTCTGATGTAGATAAGAACTTTTTATATAAAGGCACGTCGATATGGTTCCATTATAAAGTTAGCCAGTTGAAAATGAGTATTTATGTATATATAGCCTTGTCTCCATGTAAAGCAGGAATATCTGATTTGATTCTTTATCATATTTATTAGTGTCTGATACGTGTGTTTCATATAGTGTTTATTAGGTGTTTTTATATTCAGATAACAAATATGTAAGGAAGATAAATAAAGTTTTTGTTTATTTGTTAGGTGTGTTATTATATAGGTAAGTTAAAGAAAATAAAGAGATGAGATTAAAAGTGATATAGATTCAATGGTAAATATTTACTTTATTTAATCATAAAAAGTGAATAAATGAGAAAACAATAAATACTTTATATATAAGTATAGATATTGCTTATCACTTTACGTTCAACTTTATCCTATTTCTTAAGTGTTTTTGGCATCCATATCAAAAACAGTGTAGACATAATAGATATTTATATAAATAAATATGCATCCTTCCTTTAAAAAAGTTGATATTTAATTTTTGACAACCATATTCTTTTTAAATTACAAATTCATTATGTATGCTTCAAACTTGTTTTGTTAAAAAGTTGCCATACTTGTTTTGTTTAATTTTTTTCGTAACGAAATATAAGCTAAAATCTGTTATTTACTTAGCTATACAGAGGGTTCCTAATTCTATAGGAAAATGGTGTTTCAAAAAGGCAAGTAGCTACATTAGCTTATTGAGTTAATTCCTCAGGTTAAATATTTAATACACTAATGATAACATTTATTGTGCATATAAAAAGTAAGAGATTTCAGATCTATTGTTGACTTTTATGTAAAAAGGATACCATTATATGACCAAAAAAAAGGACAAGAAGATAAAACATCAAATTAAAGTGTAACACTTTACTTGACAAATCTTTGAATAAAGGAGTAGTTGATATAATCAGATATTCAAACTATATATATATATATATTATCATTTAGTTCAAAATTTTAAATGCAATTGGTATCTTGTAATGATTTTTAATAATAATATTTATGTCATTTTTAGAATAACAAAATTAAGAAAATAATTAATGTAATTTCAATGTCAGTAATTTTAACTTTTTAGCAAATTCATTAATATATACTATCGGACACCCATGCTAAGCAGCAAAATTTGAAGTTTATTTTAAATGATATTGATGTTGATATTTTGTTAATTGTAGTATACTCATCTAACAATTTTCGTAATAATAGAAAATTTCGATAACAATTAAACTGTGATAGTAGAAAAAAGAAACTATTAAGGATATGTTTGACTTTTTATAATTATAATATGAAAAGTGTTTTAATATGTTGATTATGCAATCAATGATGATAGTTGTAATAATTTATGATTTGATAAAAAAAAGTAATATAGGAACTTCACATTTTTAAACTTTAAGTTTTGTCAAAAAAATGTATAAATTTTTTATAAATGTGTTAGATAGGAGTATTTGTTGGGACTTATAATACAACTTCTATGCCAGAAAAAAAGTTGTTGTTGTGGTTTGGTTGGGACTTATTATACAACTTCTATTTTAACTATATAGTAGCATTTAAACTTATTTGTTGTTGTGGTTTGGTTGTTAAAAATCAGGGCATCAATTTCTACACTGTCAAATATTATATTTTATTTATATAAAAATTGATGATGTATAAACTACTACTCTAAAAATTAGTATCATTCTGAATTTCTATTTTATTCGTCGTAGAATTACAAAAAGTATTTGAACTCCAACACACCTCGTTGACCCACCTCACTATCCCCTGTTTCATGCACTATGATTCCTACTGTCGCCTTCCTACCCTTCAAACCCGTACAACAAACAGTAACCAACGGATATACATTTTTGACCCAATTATATATTTTACAACTCAAAATAACAAGCACATAATGTTATTTTTCTCATCAACTTATAATAATAAAAACAAATAGTAAGAAAGTTGTAGAACTTAAAGTGTTAAGAAAAAATATAGATTTTGACTTCAACATAGTTCAAATACTTTTTTGATTCGTGAAGAATAAAAAATAAACATATCGCCTAGTAATAATATAAAATACAAAAAGGAAATTGGTGATTATAATAATTATATACAATATAGGACATGGTCACACAAAAAACAATAAAGGTATTATTGTAATGTGTGAGTGTGGCTACTTTGTTCCACCCATGTATAGCAAAATTTCTGCAACCTACCATCCAAATATTAATTAAAAACACACACTGGGAATGCAACACATTTCCATGAAAATTACTCATTATTTTATAGTTTCCATGTCTTTAATAATTGGGTTTTGCATATAAATATATATAATCTCCTTTTTATAGTAAACTTTGGCTTTGACATGCATGCATCTTTAAATAATATTTATTAACTTTAATTTGTCTTTTCTTAATGTTAGGTTGTGAGTTTAATGGTGAGTGTATTGAAGAAAATAATACCCTAATACGTTTTTCACTCATGCACCACTTTTCGGAAATAAATTACTGTTATATTTTTGGTTGTAACAAGTTATTTGATTGACAAACGGATAATATTTTTACGTGTACGACATTCATGAATTATGTAGCAAGTCATAATTTGTTTCCCTTAATGAAAGGGTTGTGCTAATAGACTTGGTACAATTTATGTTAGATCAACTACTTAATCATTCTTCATACAACTAAGTGGATCTTAATCTAACTAGTTTAGATGATGGATAATTGACCTATTTCGGTACAATTTTCTCCGCAAAACCAACTCATCGTTAATAATATTTTAGGTCTTCTATATATATTCTCTAATTATTTTTATTAATCTCAAAACGTAATGTACCTAATTAACGGCTATAATTGTGTTTTGTATCTTGTTTTTTTTTCAATTACAGAAAGAAGTACTTTGAGATTCACGTATGTTTACGCCTTGGATTCTTATTTCTAGTTATCAATATGTTAGGTCTCATTCAATTTCAATGTTCTTGTAAGTTTCTTGAGGATCATACCCCAATGATATTAAGATCAAAGCAATTGTCAAGCGAAAGTCTAGTGTTTATAGGTATAATAATATATGAACTCGTTTTACGCTAACTCTCGTAGAGATTGCTTGAATCCACAATAAGTGCAGCACGTGTTGCATTTCAAGTGCAAGTGACAGCATATAATATGTTGACCATTGAATCCATGTTTAGATTACATCTCATATTCAAGGAACGAAAAACTTGTATACAACGTGATTGAATAAATGTATTTGGTGTACGTGTTATACTTAAGGCTAGATTTTTATTGGTTTTAAGCCAATCTTAACTGGGAAAAAAAATCGATTATTATACTTCAATTTATTTTTAAATATAAATTCGACATAAATAATAGCACATTTATGACATCCCGTCTTACAAGAATGTCTGATTTAGAGATCACTCATCTTGGTATTACTCCGACTTAATTGCCGAGTTCTCGCGAAATATGTTGTGTTAATTGTCCCATAATGCGTTGTGTCTGATGATTGTGAAATTTATCCTATCCGTCCAAAATCTCTGATGTATACGGCGATGTAAAATTCACCTAAATTATTACAAATAAAACTCGTGTGGTTAAATATCATCCATGTTCATTCATGATCATTAAACTAAATCATAATGTTTATAATCAATTTTTAATAGTTTGAGTAAGCTTAATGAACAACAACAGTATTACTATCAAGAACTACCACACAGTCCATTTTAAGCATAATAGCTAAAAAAAGTTGATATCGACCAATACAAAAAGTACTCAGCCATGTCATAGGGCTTTCACTGCCTTTCAGTCAACCTCACTTAAAGGGGTTTGTCTACGTTTGATATATACACGGTTACGTTGTCCAATTTAGATCCCTACAATTTTTAACTTCTGTTTTCATACAATATATTAAGTTATTATTAACATATGCAATTCTAAGTTAATAATTTAGGCAAGACCAAGGTATATATCGTCCGAAACTTGCAAGACAAATCTGATAGTTTGCAAACGTTGCAATCTATCGATTTTCCAGATTAGTTAATTACAAGTACGTGTTTTGAAGTTAAATTTTTATCAAGTTTGATAGCATTTCTTTTTCTCTTTGTGAAGCTAGGGATGTTCATGGTCTAGTTTGAACGGTTTGAGGATAAAATTTCAACCAAACTGGTATATACAGTTTGACGCCTTTTCAAATCAGACCGTCTAATTTAACGTTTCAAACCAAACCAATTAAAGCAATTGAAACCGATTTGGTTTGATTGGTTCAACAGTTTAATCCAATTCTTTTTTGTATTTAATACTTAGTAAAAATAATGTTAACCAACATTCAAGTTACATAACACGAGTAATGATTCAATTGTTACTATTTTACTATTTTCTAAAGATATAACTACATAATATAATTTTAGTAAAAGAAGTTCAACAATATCATTCAAATATAGTTAACTTTCATAATTTTGTTATAGAACCGGAAATTTTCTTCACAATTAATTACATAATTGATCTAGCGATTTGAACATTTTAACACTTTAAATGGTTTCGGTCAAGTCGTGACTATCCATTCCTATGTGAAGCTAAATGTGAAAACAAAAAGGAACCACAAACAAGGGAACAATAACTATTAAAGGTTAACGGTATGCCAGGTTAAATTTTCTTGATAAAGGCAGTTTTAAAGATTAATACAATGAAATTAAGTTAAAAGAATTTGATTGTTACAGGAAAAAAGGGCAAACAATCGCTTCTGTCAGGTACATAATGATTGTGTTTACACTTAACCAACCCTTTATCCAGTAAAAGCCGAATATAACTCACTTTTACATGTTACTTCCACTTGACTTAATTGAAGAGAATATATTACCATTTCATTTGAGTTTTTTCTCTCTTATATATTATTTTATTTTATTTTTAAAAAGAGACAGGCATCCAATCCATCCAATACTCACTATATTTGAAGTACTTAATTTTCAAAATATAAAAAGAATGTTAAGAAAATCAATATGATAAATTCTTTCTATAGTTGCTGATTGTCAAATTAATAACTATAAAAAATCTATCCTAAATAAAAATAGTAGCTTTTTGTAACATTGTATGTGATAAAAGCTAAAATTGAGGTCTAGGAACTTTGAATAAAGTCAGTTTGAGTTAAGAACTATGTTTTGTAATTTTCTTTATAACCTTTTACAGTAACTAAATTGTTTTAAAAGTGAAGTCTCATGACATTAAAAGGGTTAATGAGTTGAAGCTAATTAGTGTCTTTCATTAAAATGTACCTAACATTTTCAACTTTGACTCTTCAAATAAATGTGACACCTTTTTAGTACGATTGTGATTATATTTTACAATTTATACTATGAAAACATAGTCATATTATTGGGGCAAAATCAGCTAATTTAATCTATGAATTTTTTAAAAGATAATAGTCCGTATAAAATTTATCCATATAATTGGTTCTCTTTTCAGGTATTTTACTACTCGATTGTTGTATAATATAAACTTCACGTGACTGGGATTCTAGGAAGGTCCCTTTTAAGTAAATAGACCAAATGGAATGAAGTTGGAAGGTCCTGCACTTTCCTATATCAAAAAAGATGGTGAAATGTTAGTATTTATTGAGAAAACTAGCTACATAGATCGAGTCATGAATGTGTATTCTTCTTCACAATATAGTGTAAGGAAGATTATTTGTACACAATTCATACGTACATGACAGATGATTATATACGTTTTGGAAAATCTAATATATCCTGTGTGAGAAAAGACCGAAAATGTTAATAGCTAGGTTTATTACCAATCACAATAAGGGGGTGTGAAATCTATAAAATTGGAATAGTTGTTTAGACGAGGATGAGTGAAATCCTAAAGCCAAACACTGGGTAACAGATTGAGTTCGGATCTCGAGTTTAATATACGGAGTATTTATTTAGCAAAAACAATAAATGTGAGAAAGGACGAGAAATTGTCACATAACCACAAACACATCAAAACCAAATCGTACGGCTGTGAAGAAACCAAGAGCTAAAGGGGTACTAGTTTAATTCAATTCAATAGACCCTGACACACCTAAGCACAACCCCCACTACACACTATACATGCACAATGACAAAGTAAGGGAGAGGGAATGGGCAGTAATCTGGTGCATCGCATCCACAAACTAAAGCGCTTTTTATATTAAATTTTTTTACCAGTTTAGATAAGGGTGAAGTCAAATATACTAAATTTACAAGTCAATCAGTCACATTATATACTTTTCAGTGCAATATTATAAAATTCAAGACGGTATTCTCTTTATTAAACTAGTACGTTTAGTAATACTTAGATAATCTGAATTGATAAAATGAACATTTTTACTGCCATCCAACACATTAACATCAAATCAGTTTTTCGCTAATTTTTTATTACAATCGTTTTCAACCCAATTTTCACCTTTCAAATTTATCCTTTGTTAACTTTTTAATATTTTTTTTAACATAAAAAACTAACAAAAATACATTTCGTTAAAAATTTAGTTTTAGCTAACGTTAAAAACTATAAATTTAATAAAATAATAGAAAGAAATGTGTTGAATTGGTGTGTTTGAATTGGTATGTAAATAATTGTATTTATAGGTTAAAATTGAGAGGTTAAAAGTAAAATTTTGTATTTAAATTTTTGTAGCCGTTTAGGTATTTGATCGAAAATGTGAAAGAAAAAAAAAATGGAATGTTTGGGACCTGAAATCTGCACAACATTTTGATTAAAAAGAAAAGAATAATAGACATATAGTGTATTAAACTTTGTGAAAATGTTCACTTACATGGATCATCTTCATTTCGATTCGATTGTAAACCTTAACTTCTGATATGTTCACTTACATGAGCGCCTGAGCGGTAGGGTTCATGTAAAGGAAAGAGGAAAGTTCATTATATGGGTTATGTTAATTAATAAATTTCATTCGATGACTTATTTTAAGTGAAAATTTTAAAAGTTAAGGTTTTCAATCTAATCGAAACAAAGATGTTTTAGGTAATTGCAAATGTTTACAAATTTTAATACATTATTTGTCTATTAATAAAAAAATTGACAAAAACTCTAACCCGAATAAAAAATTTAAAGTTTAATTCCAACCCATAAAACGCCGTTGATGTGGCAAGTCAACCCGAAACTAACCCCACAATGCTACGGATGCTCTTACCTAATGTCCCATACATTACTCTCTGATTGGACAGATGAGGTCTTGATGAGCTAACAAACCCTACTGTACGCCCATGCTACATCGTACTACATATATGATCTAAATCAATTTTCTTATCAAATATCCAAGACCAATCTTCATCTTTTCTTATAATCAACCTAAGTTATTCATAAGATCATTCACAGCAATAGATTTTTATAAAGCTTTTATCTAATAAAATGATGTAAAAGCCTCTTATTAGAAAATCTAATAATTGGAAATCTTTTTAAAAAAAGTATTGCTGTAAATGTTCTAATTTCTTAACCTTAAAACAAATCTATTAAAAATTGCAAATAGAAAATGCCTACAAAGATATATTGTATGTTTATCAACAAACTGACTGAAGTTAAAACTGAAGTTGATAAATAAATGTAACTATTAATTGAAAATTGTGACCGACCATTACTTTTTAAAAGTTGCTTTAAAAAGTTTATATTTCAGATATTATTAGAGACCCTTTTTTCTAACATATTTAGTGTATGTCCATTGATCCAAGTTATAAACATTATTGTTCATTTGAATAAAAGAAACCTACGGATATAGTTGGTCAAATAGTTACTGAAGCTAACAACAATAATAATGAATTTGCATGCTAATAAAGACTTCTATATTTGGACATTTCTAGTAAAATGAAAATGATATGTACAAGTGTAGAACCCAATTATGATTAAAAAGGCAACTGAATTTTTAATAGCGTTACTGATTGTTTGCGTGGTCAATACGAGAGAGTAAATAATGTAACTCGTAATTATTAGAGGGATATAAAAATGATAATCGAACGTTTTGTTATATGTGTAGACTGCCATGCATTGTGACGACATCAAAATATTAGATAGTTCTTCCCAAAGTAAAAGCGCACGTAATACTTTTGGACTTCACTCGGATATGGACTTCTTTATATATATTTTGATTTGATGATAAACAAAAAAGTAAAAAATTGCTGTTAAAGATCAATATTGGTTTTGCATGCCAAATTTGACCGGATTTGCATTTAGTGACATTTATGTGATCGATGCTTACTATCATTTGGTTTGAAGATTTGACAATACAAACAACAAAATCATCTATTTGTTGTATGGTAGATGTTTAAGTCGTTTATTTCAAAAATAACCACATGCACTATACATTAAACCCAGATATTGATTATGTGCAAAATTTTGTTAAATCTGCCTACGTATTTGATAATTGTGCTTTTTTTTACGTTAATCCTTCTTTATATTACCCGTACTGGACAAATATTGAATTGGATAAACCATCTGGATATATATCGCCACTCAAAAGTGTGTGGAATGACTATCGATGGAAATAATATATAGACATAACTATAACTATATAGCTATAAACATGGATATAACAAGTGGATTGTTACAAAGGACATAGTCAATGAATAAGGTAAAAAGAGAAAATATATCCATCAATAATTGAATTAGATTTAGCTTTTAAACTTATTTAGTTGAGTCTATATATCATTACTAATATCAATATATATGTCATAGATGTATAACGGAAACTTTAAAATTCTTGACCATTTCCTTTTTAAAAAAGTAATTCTACAACTAATCATACATTATTTACGTTCACAGTTCCACACATAGATTCATATTGACTTTATTGAGTCTCAAACTCACAAAATTTTAATTGAAGGATTTTTCATATACCGTTAAACCTCTTGATTAGAGGATTTCTCATCGATCGATTTACAAATCAAAAATTTTTATTGGTCAAAAGTTATTTTAGAAAGTAGATTTCTATTATTTATACCTAGGATACTTTCACGTTGTGTGCTAAATATCTACCGTGACATCAGTTGGGTACTACGGAGTATTTACGTTGGTTGAACATAAATGCATCACAATTAATACACATCACTTTCGTAAATAGCACGTAAATTGCGTTTTTTAAGTGTTTTAAAAAGTCACGACTCTAACTCTTTTAAAATCATAATCAAATCGAAATATTGGTAATTTTTTGTTGCTATTTCATTTCCTTATAAAATGCTAAATATGCTAGTATAAGCTAGACAAAGAAAAAATGTAGAGTAAGTATATTCTTTTTATTATTATAAGGTGACAAATTGATGACTGAAACATGTCTTTATAGTTGCGAGTAATTCGTTTCCCATTTCAGAATAGAGCCCAAAGTATATTAAACAACTTATAATTAAGTTAAACGAAATCTATCTACAATCTCATTTGATGGTGGTCCAAATTTGTTATTAAAAATTAAATAAAATCTACTAGCTATATATATACTTAACATTTAATTTAATTGCTGAAAATAATAAAAGAAAAGTTTGGAATTGTGTTTAAAAAGATATTTGATATACTTGATTATTTTAGTCTAGAATATCTGTTTAATTTGTATCATGCAAAATGATATATGCCTAAAATGTATGTCAAAATACATGTCTAATGACATAATTGGTACAAATGTAAGTTGATTGGTAATATAAGAAAGTATTAGTGAAATTTATATATTAAAGACTAGATGGCTAATTACACATGTTTTTTTAGCTTATATAGCAAAATACTCTTATACTACGTACTATCGATTACTCCAATTTTACTAGTGACGTTACATTTATATTAATTTTAAGGAATCTGACATTCTACTATTTATGACGAAGGAAGTATTTGAGTATTTGTTATGGAACAAATAACAAAAAATTGAAAAAAAATAAAAAAGAATTGTCTTCATTTTCGAACAAGTTTATTTTCTGTTTCATCCATCTTATGAAAATATTAAGCGTTGCTATACAGATATACTTTTCATGTTATGTTAGTAAAAAGAAAACATTTACTACTTGTAAAATATTATGTTATTACATATTTTTTAAAATAATTTTAAAACAATATCTGCACTTTTCAAAAAGTTTCGCTAAGTTTTGACTTGAAATCAACTATCATAGATACCCGACACTATCGAATACACAAGTTCTAACAAAGATATAAAAAAACCATTTATGCTCTTAGTGTATATATTATATACATATATAAATGAGTATGAATCAAATAAAAACACTTTAAAAATAAAAATAGTAAAAACGTTTTAAATTTGTACTTAACTCGACAAAGTCATTAAATTCACATTCACACATCTCAAATATGCAAAGAAAAAGAATGCACATCTCAACTCTATATATTATATATATATATATATATATTGACCTTGACCATTTAATTTTATCTACTATATTTGTCAGCTTCAATTTAGATGTGTATTCTATATTCAGTGTTCAAATCTATATATTAATTTAGTCAAGTGACAAATCAAGAAGTTAAATCCACTAGTTCACTTAATTATTCTAGTTGCAACAACAATTTGAACAAGTCAGCTGTAATGTCGGATCATTAACGAAAATATAACGTAAGTTGATATGTGTGTTTACTATGTTTCTTGAGAGTTTGAGACGCAACCAAGAATCAAAAGTACGTAGAATTGCAAACGAACCAAATATTCACTAGAAGTTTCATGAAGCATACGACGAGAAGTGTATTTGCACGAGAAACATAAATTATTAATAAGTATGCATTTGTTATATGAATTTAATGAACGTGTCTCCAATTCTAACGTACTTTATAAAGATTTTCTCTTTTATCTGGAAGCGTATTAACATATTGAATATCTAATTAAAAAATCGACAACAATTCCTTTTATGTCGCAGCCCTAAATATCTGTACAAATAATCTCGTGAGAGTAAAGTGAAATGTGAACCTATTATATCTTAAATATTCAATTTGCTATACGATAATATGTATTTACATACTAAATGAGATAAGTACAAACACATTTCTAAAATGGACATGATCGGAAATTAACCTCAAATAGAGCTGGCCGGGTGTCTTAGTAAAATTATATCTAGCTCTATTGAAGTGTATTCGTTACGTTTTTGTAGTGATGACGTACACCGGCCTACCTTTAAAAAAGTTGCACCATCTGTAACAAAGTATAATTATTGCATAACTACTTTGAGTATGAATGGTAGAAATTAAATCTTAGCATTCGCATGTATATATACGTGAACAGAAAGATGTTATCAATGTTTATGTTATTAAGTCTCCTTCAATTCATATATTAAAGAATATCCATTAAAAATATGAACTTTATCTTAAAACACTTGTCTTGCGAATCATACATATATATGTTATTGTTTACATAAATACTCTATAAATTATAAAACATATTGTAACATCTCAAGTTTAACTACTAAAATAAATATAATTATTAACTTCTTAATAAAAAAATAATATATATATTATATGTATATAAGTTCAAAAAATATACATGTATATATGTATATATGTTATTAACTTCTAGCTAAGGATTTAAGAAACATGAAATTTCCTTGCAATTGCCACACTCATTCATGTGTAAATCACACTTTTAACTTAAGTCTATTCATGTCATCCACACGATCACCATAATTAACCACATGCATGGCAACGTATCTCATATAAGGAATTAAACCAAGATGTGTAAGAAGGAGGTGGCATCAAATAGAAATTAGTGTGACGAAGTGTTAATTTATAAGGGTGGAACTAAAAGTCATCAAGTGTTTACTTGATTCGTAAGATTTCGCATGAGTATAAATACATATATCAGTCTTCTTATTTTCTTCATTCGAAACTCACAAACATAAAGATCACTATATTAGTTTGAGTAAACATACAAGGGAAGAAGGCTATGTGTACAAGCATTAAGACATATCTTGTTATCATTCATCGTAAAGTGAGTTTCTTGTTATTTTTAAAAACTGAGATATATGCGATATATCACGTGATTAACTGATTACTTGTTTATCTGTTTAATTGCATTTAATATCACGCACATTGACATTTAGATATATTATGTCACGTTAGTCATCAGGTAACCGGGAGCTGAAACGTAATGGTCATTGGCTCGCATATATATTGGTACGATTAGTACACAAGCGGCCACTTGTTTGTACTAAGTCGATACTAGCAGATACCTGTCACTCTATGTAGTGCTGGTATAGATAGTCGTGACACAGATAGCCCTTATGCTAAATCGATGTCTGAGACGACTTGAGATTTGGTTAACCGTGTCAGACATTGAGATCTCATCATACTTTGTATATCTTACGTTTTTACATTATGCGTATCACTGCATATTATGTGTGATATTTTGTACACAAACACACGAAATCATTAAGCCTTTATTTATAGTCTTCTTTTTGTATAGTTTGTAATATATTTTTACTTCCACTCTCAATATAAAACTCTGATAAATAAATAAAATTTTCGTTTTGATTTATTAAATCTCCAGGTGCCATACATATACATTAGTGTTATGAAGATTGAGTTAAATTAACTAATCAACATTTTTAGTCGGCAACAAATTCTATTTACATATAAACTAGATGAACTAAAACAGCATTTTTATGGTGATAACTATGTGGTCCGACAAGTTTACGTACCCAAACTTAGGTTTTAGCTTGCTGGTAGATTATGCAAGTCAAATCCTTTGGTAGGCACCATCTATCTACATACTAATTTTAAGTTAAAATTGGAAAGTACCCATGAAATTTGTGTTTGACACATCCTAACATTTTATTTAATAATGTAACAATTCTCATCAAAGATATAAGCAATGATGTTGCACTAGGAAAACACTTGTTATAATAATATGATTAAGATGACATGTTTCTTATGTATTCGATGGCTTCATTAATGTGATCGAATAATTTGAACTTCTTTTCAAATGAAGAAACTCGGATAAAATTAGGTTTAAAACATATCCGTGTATTATACGCTAAAAAGTTTACTCATGCCCCCAATTAAATTGTTATATGTAATGATATAGATTTTGTCTCTTTTATTTATTTTATTTTCTTTACAGCATGGCGACTCTTTGTTCCGTATCTTTACCAAATCAATAGTTATCTATCTACAGATTTTCATGATTTAATAGGACGGATGTTGCAATTTGTGCATGTGTTTTTCTTTGTATATGAAGAGGAATCGTGAATTTTATTTTTCATTTTTGTTAAACGTGATCTATGTACCTATTATTACAATCCTATGTTTTCCCTAGAGCTTCTCTTCTTTAAGTTTACCAAATGAAAATGTTATGTGTCTATTGATTTCTATGTTTGACGGGAAACAATAGATGTTGCAATTTGTGCAAATATTTTTGTTTGGGCTAAGGAGATATTAGGACTTTCGTTCTTTTTATGTAAGATGAGGTATGTTGAAGATAACTTAACGTCATAATTTTTTACTAAAACTTATGTTATATTTATTTATCGAAATCATATGTATCTGAATCATTGTAGAATGTAGATGGCGTGTTAGTTGTGCGCTAGCATTTACATTTGTATTGAAGAGAATTATGATTTATGCACTTCTCTTTACGTGATATCTAAAATATATGTACTTTTCAACGTGAATTATCGTTTTTGTTGGTCTATAACGGTTGAAGAGGGACCACGAGTTCTATTCGTCAAAAGAACTCATTTTTTTAACCATTGTAGTTTTTCAGTCTTAATTTATCTTTCTATACTTTTACCAAATAAAAGTAGTACATATATATTAATACACGTGATGAAAAACAATTGATGTAATGATTACAGTTAGTTGTTCGAAGATGGATTGGGGCTTGCATGATACTCGATTTTTATAATTCTTCTTACCAACTTAGTTTTAAAGTCTCGATTTTCATTCTATCTTGTCTTTTATTGAACTAAGGTTACACACTCATTTTGATATCATATTGTACCACGGGTGCACTACAGTATTCTCTACCGTAGACGCACAGATTCGTTCTCAACAATCATGCAAGTACTTCCCAAGTTAGCCCATTCATGTTACTACTCTCAACAAAACATCTTCAACTTTGTATTTATCACGAGACCTACATCGTTCATAACCTAAAAAGATGTCATATATGGTGTGTAATGTACTTTATACAAATCTGACATCTCTTTTTTAATTACACGAGATAAATTTCACTCATAATTCTCACATAAAATATAAAACACGCCCCTCCGCGGCCATCAAATACAATCTCAGGCACATCTAATCGCTGTCTATTATAGTATTTTTTAACGTATATTTGATTGCAGTAGATTATCAATAATAAAAGGAATTTTTTATTTGCACATCTTAAATTTCTTTGTGTACACCTCTAATGTGAGTGCATGTGTGGGTCTCATTTATGTATGTATGTCTATTTGTGTGTGTAGGGTGTACAAATAGTAGACCCTAATAAAATTACTCTGTATGAATGCCAAAAAGGTTATTTATTTTTCTAAAGATTTACAAAAATAAAAGTCTAGATCATTTTTTATCATCACATTTTCTTCGTTCACAATTATTAAACATGGTCACATAATTTACAAAACAAACATCTAGAAAAGAATATGCATACATCACAAGTATTAAATGTGATTATAATTATTGTGATATATCCATTGGTATGATGATTTTATAAAATACAAAAGTTATTTTCTATTACAAAAATAATGAAGTGTATTATATTATGGGCATGTTTGACATGGTGCTTTTAAAAATTATTGAAGTTTTAGCTTTTAGTTTTTGAACAAAAAGCTCATATAAAAATAAAAGTCATGTTTATTATGTACAAGCTGTAGCTTTAAAATTCAACGAAAAACTCAAATTCTCAAAACCTAAAGCTACAACTACAGCCTACAGCTACAACCTACAACTATAGCTACAACCTACAGCTAGTTCACCAAACATACCCTATAATCGTAAAAATATATTCTAACACGAGTACATTCAAATTTGGAAGAAGATAACTATGTTTCATAAATTTAGAAAATAATATTAAGGATTTACTTGGTGTCGAGCTTTTAGGAGCTTTACCTTTTTATTTTTGAAAAAAAACTCTTATGAAAATAAAAGTCTTATTTGACATGTATAAGTTGTAGCTTTGAAATCCAATAAAAAAACTGGAAATCTCAATTTTTTAAAATTAAAAAGCTTCAAAATTTTAAACTACGTTCTACACCTACAACTTAAAACTTACAATTTACAAGCTACAATTACGATTACAACATATGATGCCTACTTTGTTAAAAAGACGCTAAATATAAATTGATCATTGAAGAGAAGATGTTGCACAAGTAGCCAAGCCAAATTTTTAAGCCGGCTTAAAATTCATTATTAATTAATTAATTAATACCCATTTAAAAGAAAAACCCAAATAAATAAACCCAAAAAAACCCACTGTGAGAGAAAGCCTTCATCTTCATCTCTCTCATTCTCTCTCTCTGGTATTCTAATTTCAGAGATGTTGTTAATGTCTACCCCCAACCTCTGAATCTTGTTGTCAAAGTTCTTTTTGTTGTGCTTTCACAACCCCCTTTTGGTTTATCATTTTAGTTTTCTTACCCATTTCACTCTAATCAAAGAAACCCCAAAAATACCCATTATTAGTTTTCTTGATTTTCACAGCAAATACTTGATTGTTCTTCATTTTAAGTTTAGCTCTGTTTCTTGTTAATTCAGATCTGTAAAACCCATAATCTCATTCGCAGCTTTTATTTCTAGGTTTTGTTTATTTTAACTTGAAAATATGAGTAAAGAAGAGTGTCTGAAGATTCAGGTAACATATATCACCATTATTGAATTTATCAGTATGTAAAGAAAAAGCGTAAAAATGTGTGCTTTTTTGTTTTAATTATTTGTATATATATAAATTTGCTTATATTTAAATGTATATTGCTTATTTCAATGCTTTGCGTGTTGTAAACTCAAAAATCTTCAAACTTGCCTTTATATTTTTGTTGATTTTTGACTCGTTATCTCATGCTTTTATCACCAAACAGTATATGTTCAATTAACTCATAAAAATTTATATAAACGAAAATAAAATAAAAAATTAAAAATCGACCTTTTATTTAATTATTATTATTACCACTTCTGTGACTATTCTGTAAATTTGTTATTCAATTTAACGGCGTTTGATTCCTGAAATTAATTATTTTTATGCATGCAGACTTGCTCTCTGAAGGTGAACATACACTGTGATGGGTGTAAAAAGAAGGTGAAGAAAATACTTCAGAAAATTGATGGTATTGTGTTTAAATTCTGTAATATTCATGTCTTATTGATGAATTTGAATTGGGTTTTGTGTTAAATTGATTATCTGATGTTTTTTGGGTTAAATTTCTGTATTTTTTAAAGGGGTTTACACCGTCAATATAGATCCAGAACAGAGCAAGGTTATAGTATCAGGGGATGTTGATCCAGATACACTTATCAAGAAACTTGCAAAAAGTGGAAAACTTGCAGAGATTTGGGGTGTTTCTAAGCCAAATCAACAGATCAATAATCAATTTAAAAACATGCAGATTGACAGTGGTAAAGGCGGTGGAAATAATAAAAATCAGCCTCAAAAAGGAGGTGGTGGAAATAACAATAATAGCAAAAATCGCCAAGCGCCGCCGCAAGGTGGCGGTGGCGGTGGCAGTGGTCTGACGGCACAACAGTTTCAGCAGCTTCAACAGTTGCAACAAATGAAAGGGTTTCAAGATCTGAAAATGCATCCTCAATTTAAGGATATGAAAATTCCTAGCTTTGGCGCCTCCGGAGGTGGTGGTGGCGGCGCTGGTGGAAAGAATGGACAGAAGGGTGTGAAGGTGATTGATGAAGATGATGAGAGTGGTGATGATTATGACGATGATGATGAATTTGATGATGATGATTATGATGACGACGATGAGTTTGATGATGATATTGATGATGTTCCTGTGAAGAAACCGGTGGCGGTCGGTGGCGGTGGTGGTGGTGGTCAGATGGGTAATATGTTACCGCAGCTTATGAAAAGTGGGCAGATTCCGCCGCAGTTTATGAAAAACGGTCAGTTGCCGCCGGGAATGATGAAAAGTGGGCAGATGCCACCTCAGCAAATGAAGGGTGGTGCTCCACTGATGGGGAATAATGGTGGAAATGGAGGGAAGAAAGGCGGCGGTGGCGGTGTGAATATTCCGGTTCAGGTGAGTGGTGGTGGCAAGAAAGGTGGCGGTGGAGGTGGTGGGAATCCAAATCAGGGTGGAAGTGGAGGAAAGAATGGTGGAAAGAATGGCGGAGGTCCAGCAGATGGTCAAAATAAGAGCGGTGTTCAAAATATGAATGGTGGTCAAGGGGGTGGTGGAAACATGAGTATGAATATGAGTGGGAATGGAGGTAAAAAAGGTGGGATGAATGATGGAATACATGGCATGCCAAACATGATGGGTGGTATGAATGGTGGTGGTGGGGGCAATGTGGGGTATATGGGAAACATGCCCATGGGTGGTGGTCAAATGGGCCCTAGAATGGGTCAAATGGGGGGTCAAATGAGTGCATCCATGGGTCAAATGGGTAACATGCAAGCGGTTCAAGGACATCCGGCTGGGGCCATGATGAACGGTGGTGGTGGTGGTGGTCCGCCTGGTGGTGGATATTTCCAAGGTGGAGGACCAGAAGCACTGGCGGGTAACCCGCATTATCAACAACAATTGGCTGCTATGATGAATCAGCAACAAGCACAAGCACAAGCGAACGGTGGTGGTGGAGGTGAACGGTTTCATCCGATGATGTATGCTCGACCGCCACCCGCGGTCAATTATATGCAGCCACCACCATATCAGCAGCCTTATCCACCATACCCTTACTCACACCCACCACAAGGTGATCCTATCACACATTACTTCAGTGATGAAAATACCTCAAGTTGCAACATCATGTGAGAATCCCCTATCAGAAAGAGGCTTTTCGTGGCAGTTTCTGATGACATTTAGTGGTGGTGGGTCGGTGATTCAACCCCTCGGCTCTATGAAGCAGGACCATATGTGATGGGGGTGTGCTTTAGCTTTAGTTATTTCCCTTTTTTTTTTTTTATTTAATTTTGTTTTTACTTGATCCTAAAGATGGATTAGGGGTTTTTATATTATGATCATAGGGAAGTAATATATAGATATGATGATAATGATAATATATTATCAAACTTAGGGGAAGAACGAGATGTTAGTGACTAGTGAATGAGCTTGATGATGATGATGATGATGATGGTTTATGAGCTTGATGCTTTATATGTGTTCATATGTTGAAAAAACAGAAATAATATGAAAAGAGATTTGGGGTTTTTAAGAAACAAATGAAAGTTCTCCCCATTTCTTCCCCAATTTCACTACTTGTTTATTTAGGGGTCTTCCCATCTATATTTGTCACTCGTTTGTGAGCTATCTTCATATCTCTTAGGCCAAAGACATCTTCATGAATTTGGTAATTACATTTTGAAGAAGAGAAATCATTTATTTGAATAGTTATAAATTAGATTTCCTAATGTATCTCAATAATAACTTTTCTATACCTTATTTGAACACCTCCTATTCATGTCAGGTTTTCGACTAACATTTAAACAGACGATTAAAACTTAACCTTAAATGCAAACATATTTTTCTCCAAGAGACGGTAAAGAAGTATCAAATGATATGGTGAAACTTGCTCGAGACCTAAGTTGGTGTTGTCTTGAAGATGAACATACAACAAAGAAACCAAATCGCAACAGACTAATTTAGAGTGATTTTTTCCTTCGCACTTTATCATTCACATACAATTTAAATGAACATGGTAGCATGACTTAAATCTTACCATTCAAATATATGATATATTAGTTACATTAAAATGGCATTATTTATTTGTAAGACTTCACTTTTATGGATAAAGATACCTAGTATCGTCAAGTTATGCATATCTACAAGACGTATCAATGTTGGTGTTTGTAATGAATCAATGTTACATGCTCATATAAGTTTGTTTCAGAATATGCTATGAATGCACACTTGCTGTAGAAGCAATTGATTCTTGTTAAATAAGGTTATATGCTAAAGATGATTTACAAAAGAAATATAAAAGAAGTTAGGATTAGGCCTACTATTTTTCTCTTATTATAAAGGTGAATCTCAATCTCAATGGTGTAGTGTGGTTGAAATCATGGAGGACAATGTGTGGGGTCTTTCAAAATTGGGATGAGAACAAATGGGGCCAATGGGACTCTGGGAGTGATGAATTGGGACCCACTATATTATATATAGGGAGTGCGAGTATCTACATGTACATTTGTACTATGCGAGTTAAGCAGTAGTATGAAAAGACTGCAAGAGGTTGGGAGTTATTGGTTTTGGTGCACTTGCCAAACTTATTAGGGGATGGTACTATTTCGTAGTGGTAACTGATAAGTACCACAATATGTTGGTTATATTGATGGTTTACATAATTAGAAAACCAGAATGAATTTTGATTAAAACAATATCCACTATTAGATCTTGGGTCAAAATGATGCTAAGTGACAGTTTTTGAAATGTTGTTTGTATTTCAACAACAAAATGTGTTTTTAAGTCATAAAATGAATGAAACCTTAATCGAACAAAATATGTATGAATATTTAATGAACACTATACCCATAATGCAACAAAATAAAAATAAAAATCTAGTGCAATTGTGATAAGACATTTAAATCAATCATAGTTTTCAAAGGGCAGAATTTAATTCCTTAAAAACTTTTAAAGCATATATGATACTACCCAAGGCATGCCTTAATCATTAGCCATCTAAGGTAATGAAATTAAAACTAGTTGGGAACAAATTAATAAGCTAATGATATGATACATTTTTAATTTACATTGTTAAGAGATATATAGTTTCGATAGATTCGTCTTAAATCATATATCCGACGATCACACCTTACATAATTATAAATACTCATGTACTACGACACATTTCATTCAATCTCTCTACCCACTTTTACATTATTCAACTCTTAGTACTAACTTCATTATCTTTCATCTTATGGCAAATATTTGAAGACAAAGGTGAAACTTTATAGCAAAAATATAAAAGTAAGCTAAAGACTACATTATGTGGTGTCTAATTTTGTTATTTTTCATCTTACAGTCGAAATTCGATTAATTAATAAACTCTCTAAAATAATATTATTTTGCAGGTCCCGATTCAAAGATAGGGTGCTAATTAATACTCGATTAATTAATAACTCTTTTAATTAGTAAATTTAAGTGGTCCAATGAGTATTAATTTAAAGAATTTCTATTATATATCGCCTCCAACAAAACAATGTGTCTAGAAGATTAATACAATAACAAGGAAAGACATACGTGGATAATAAGATGTGACATACCGGTGTGGTTCTTCCACCATAATAGTATAATAACACCACATTGTGTGCAATTCGGTCAACTTGGTGCAGATATAACTGTGATTATTTTCTTTAAGATATTTTTAATATACCAATAGCTTTAAGGTATAAATATATATTTGTAGTAAGTCTTAATTTTTAATGTGATCATAATAAGTAAATACGATTTTATTTTATTGTATTTTTTTTTTTTTTTTAAGAAAGATAAAACACTCCTGTTACGAATATACATATTTTTTACAAATATTGACAATAGTCTAATCAACAACATTCAAATTGTTAAGTTACCTTGATGAGCAATGATCCTTTAATGAGTTCAATGTTGCTTTCACTATGATATTGATGTGATAGCTTTTTCTTTGTGGTTCGTGTAACCATACTCAATGCTCTAAAATAACAAACATATAATCGAGGTTACAAGTCAAAATTCAAAGTAGTAGAGTGACACCAAAACATTTTTCGGTTCAAAATTTTCATTACTTATAGTTAAGCACTAGAGCTTAATATATATATATATATATATATATACTAGTTGAGGTCCCATATAATGTGACAATTTTGAATAGAAATTATGATAATGGTAGACAATGATAGTCGTTTTAACGATAAATATTGTAAACTTTTGTTTCAATTTCATTTATACTTTATGTTATTACAATAATTGTGTAACATCCTACTCTGCAGTCTGGTAATTCTCATTATTTAATTGTTTTAGAACTATTTAATATTATGTGTTTTATTGTGAAATATTAGTAGACTTAAAATTTGTAAGTTTTTGATTTTCTGCGACACAAGGGTTGTGTCGCAGGGTGTCTATGCGACACAGTGGTTGTGTCGCAGGACTGTGTCGCAGAACGGGCTGAACTGAAATTAAGTAAGGAGCTTAAGTGTATTTCGATGATAAAAATATATATACACCGCCCTAATACTTCCTGACCATTTCCAGTCATTTCTAAACACTTAAAATCGGTTTTAGAGAGAGAATTAGAGAGAAAGTAAAGTTAAGTTGGGTTTTGATCATATTTGAGCTTTTAATCCGTGATTTCAAGGTAAGGTTCTAATTGTTATGCGTTATTATTGTTTATATATAATTTACACCGATTGGAATCAGTTAATTTGTGTATTACATGTTTGATTTCGTGAATTTTGAATCTGGGATCTGGGCTGTTCATCATTGCGACACAAGGCTTGTGTCGCAGGTTGTGTCGCTTAAATGTTATGCGACACAGTGGTTATGTCGCTAAAGGCGGCCATTTTGAGTATTGCGACACAATGTTAGTGTCGCAGGTTTCTGTTGTGCGACACAGTGGTTATGTCGCAAGGGTTTGTGGTGCGACACAATGGTTGTGTCGCTAAGTTTATAAAAGAGATTTTTGTTTTGCAAATTTTGAAAATGCGTAAGTGTTTTTGGAGACGCGGTTTTGTGAAAATTTCATTAACTCGGATTTAATTGAAATTCGCATAGTCAATCGGAAACGACCTAGTAATTAAGGCTATATTCTAATAGCCTAGGCAGTTTTTGGCCATCCGGGGTCATCTAGGACCCGAAAATGGCATTTTTCAGTTTTAAGCGGTATTGCGAGCTTTTTCTGAGTTTATTTCTGACTGAACTTTTGTTTGCCTAAGACTTCAGGGATTACCTGATTTGATAAATAGGCTATAATGATGTTTATGGAACGAACTTCTGACTTGTGTATGATTTTCTGTTTCAGATCAACGTAAGACTCAGTGATATTAGAATCCTGGGTGTGGAGACGTCAGAGGTATCGGTGAGTGGATTCAGAACTCATCATTTGATTTAGTTGTAACTATTTGGTTACAACAAGTAAACGTAGATGTTTATTAGACTGTTTAGTCTTGATTATTGATTATTGATCTACGTGATGTGCGAACCAATGTGCTGTATGTGATTGAGGTCAACGTGTAGTTGGACTTCTGGTTATTATGTGTATTACACAGGTTTTGATTCATTTGTTGTGTTTGAGACCTGTGTATGGGTTTGATAACCATTAGTTATCGGTCTATTATGTATTGGCCATACAGATTGTTGGTAAGTGTTCTTGGGGGAATCCCCGGGTATTATGATATCCCCAGAGCCACCGATCCTCATTGAATTATGTGTGTTTACGATTATTTGGTGTAAACAACTAGTTATGCTAAGTTGAATGTTGTGTGATGAACCTATTCACTTAGCTTCGTGCTAATCCCTCATGTTTACTTCCTGCAGGATTTATTTTGATTGAATGTGGGTGCAGGGAGCAATGATTTGATCGTGAATGTTTGACTGTGCCTGAAGTCTCTGATATGGTTTTGTAATAAACCTTGTTTTGTAATTTTATAATACCCCGCCTTTTGTAATTTAAAAAGTTTGAAATTTGGTGTACTTTTGGGAAATGTAAACTATTTATGTATTTTAATTCATGCTTCCGTGTTTATTAATATAATATTCTTATATAGAAAGAGGGGTGTTATAAATTGTATTTTAACTATAATTTATTTTATATTCCAAATAAAGATAATTATGAAGAGTATAAACTAAAATAAGTAATTAAGTATAGATTGATTTGATTTTTAATTTTCATATTTATGTACTATTAAAAGGAGCATAAATGTAAATTTCGATCTTCCAAATTTTTAATTTTAAGCCTTATAGTAAATGTTTTATAAGGGTTTAAGATTTAAGATTATAGATAATTATCGCGAATCAAACAATCGAGAGTCAAACTTATATATTACATTATGTTATTGCAATTGCTCAAACAATCCGTTGATTGTATTATAGTTTTTAAATAAATAAAAAAAGACAAATGAACTATTTGACATGGAGCTTTTACGAGCTTTATCTTTTAGTTTTTGAACAAAAACTTCTATGAAAATAAAAGTCTTGTTTGTCATGTACAAGCAGTAGCTTTAGAATCAAATGAAAATCTCAAAATTTCAAAACTATTGGAAGTAGATTTTCATGAAAAGCTCAAAACCTAAAGTTATATCTTACAGCCTACAACTACAGCTACAACCTATAACTACTTCACCAATCAGATTCCAATATTAATATATAAAAATATTATACGTAGTAGTCATTAACATATTGTGATTGAGTAATGAGTAACAAATGGTTAAACTTACTATATTAGTTAAGTCGAATGAAAGGGATAAAATAAGTATTTTCTATCTTCCATTTATAAGTTTTGAAGTTGTATCTTAAATGATTTATACGAGTTAAAGAGTGAAGATAAAGATAATGATATATGTATATGGTGGGGATTAAGATGGAAGCAAAAAATTTAAAAAATAAAGGAAGCAAATCTCAATACTTGATTTCATCATAAATGAATTTTAAAAATCACAAATAATTTAAAATGTTAGCATTCATAATAAATGAATGTTAAAAACATTTATTTATGGAAAAATCAATGACTAAGATTTGTTTCCCTTATTCCTCAAGATTTGAAGCTTCCCTATAGATCATTTTCCTATATATATATATATATATATATATTATAACAACCCAAAACAAAAATGAAAATATACACGAATTGCATTTAAAATAAAATAAATATCAAATAGTAGTAATAATAAATAGTGGCTTTTAAAGTCATTAAATATTAGTCAACAATTATAATACAAAAAAAGGAAATAATATCATAATTATTAAAACCTTGATGAAAGGTTAACAAAAATTACGTACTTCAAATCCCGTTCTCGCTAAACACGATCTGGTTTCCTCGGTTGAAACGCGGCTTATAAACATTTCGCCTTCACCTTATTCATTCACCAAAAGGAAAAAAAATATATCTAACACAGTCACAAATAGAGCTTGAGAAGCAGATAGAGTATCCGGAGAGAAACGCCAGCAAAGTCGAAACGGGAACAAGTTTTACGAGTGTAGTTTCGATATCGTTCGGAGGTCATTCTTGAACAATAAACATATATTGATCTTGTACTACCTACTATTAATAATTTCTCAAGTAATTCATATATTTTATTCGGTACTCATATACTAAATTTCGTACTTAAATTACGATACTCGACGACAATATTGGAATGTTTGAGGCTTAAAATACTTATCTTATTAGCGAATCAAGAAATCCAAAAATCGAATATTAATATGTTATTAGTCGCTAAAAACAATATTGTATTCTTACTTTTGTTAAAACAAACTAAAATAATCACTATAATTACCGTTTTAAGTATGTAATCAGAAAGTTTGAACTTATAAAATATTTGCCGTGTTTGAGAATCGGAACCTAAGAACTTACACAAATATGCTTTATCATGTAAGAATTAGTTTTGATTAACTACTTAGGATCAAATGAAGCTAAAATTTGCAAAACCGAAATTCAGAAACGATCCGTATGTATTTGGCACGAGGAAGAAGATTTCATAGGTTTTATATTGAACTTTCATTTTAGACCCCTGATATGGTAAATTTCGGTTTAACCCCTGAACTATATAAACTCTTTCACAAATAAAACTAAAGATTTATAATATAAGTTCGAGTGGTTTATTCAAGTATGTAATATATCTATATATATCACTTTCGTAAGTGTCGTTAAAATTTAATTTTACTTAAATTATTCTGTAGACGTTAGTTAATTAAATTAAATTTGAAGGAGTAATATTATTTCTCACTCGTTAAACTTAACTAAAACAATTAATAGTAAAGAAACAAAAGTATATAAATATTTAGAGATGGGATATAGGTATTGGAAAAAGTGGAAAACGAAAACTAGGAAACTGAAATCAATATTCTAAATTAACTCATATTACTTTATATATATAGAATTTGTGAAGGATTATGGAGTATCTTTTCGATTTTGAAAGCTTTAGACATTTATTTAGGTACGGATATTCATATTCTTCTTTCAACGTTATTTTGACATGCTTGTTTGATTATCTTGTGATCTCTATTGTTATTCATTGTGAAATACTTGCGCTTTCTGATTCTATCTATTTTAGTTGAACTAGCATATGAGATTTGCTATATTGTGGAAACTCTTGAGAAAACTTTGCGGGAAATATGATTTTGAGAAACTTTGTGCATTCATTTGTCGTGAGCTATCTTTATTCATTTGAATTAGGTTCCATATACATGGTAGACATAATCTGGTGTGTGGTTGGTTTATATGTTCATTGTACAACCATAGAACCTCAAATTTTTGTAGACAGGAGATATGTGTACCGAGTCAACTATCTGTGGATGTACCACATGCTTGTTATTGTGGCGCCAATAACTAGGCAGTAACCGTGGTGGTATGATTAGACCATGACGTCTCCACTTTTGTTTTATTATATGATTTGCGTGTTTATGCTCGAGAATGGGCCTTTTGATTATTTGGGAGGCATATGGATGCATCCTATGATATGTTATGATATGATTTGTATAGTGCGGTTGTGTGGTGTAGTATCATACACACCTTCCGATTAGGGGAAACACCCAGAGTCATGTCTACTGTGTTATTTGTGATTATATGATTCGCGATGTGATATTATTTGGCACGGTGTTGTGGAATTTGGATACTTTGTTTGTAGGGTACTCGGTATGAATTAACACAACCCCTCGTTGCTTCAACCTTTAATTCATTTGTTTACTCTGGTGTAAGGGTGGTGTTTATCGAAGGGTGATTTTGAAAAATTAAATTATTTATTCATTTTTACGTTTGAGATACAATTATTGTTATTGTTTATTTCTGTCAAAATCCGCGCATTAAGCAGTTCGCTCAACCGCATAATCTTTTACTGTGGCAGGAAATAAGGGATGAGTAGAGCTTCAAGATATTAAAGATACCTTAGAGACCTACATTTGATTTACTAGTTTAGAATTATATTTATGATTTTAAAAATTTTAAGTTATTGTTTGGAGACAACATTTATGGTTGCTTTTAAATTTTTGTTATTTATTACAACTTTAATTACTTAATAATAAACGTGACATTCCGTCTCATAATTGAAATCGAATGTTACATATAATCTTATCAATCCTTACCATACGTCTCTTTCAAAGAATACTTCGCACGATCTACAAATTTCATGTAATATTTCAATGAACAATGTTATATACATTTACTTACGTAAATCTAAAATTAGACTTAATTATTTTATTATTAAATATTTTCCTTTTTAATTTTAACCAATCAATTTTTTACATTTATCAAATAAAAATTTTAAATTTAAATTTCAACGTAAAAGTTTAGACAAACGTATCTTTTTCTACTTCAACGGATTGGTAAAAGATAAAAAACATAAAATAAAATGCAAACAATAGCAAGTAATGGGTCCCGTCCTTTATTGGGAATGACCAATAACGAGGAGGATCGACCCAGTCGCCAGTAAATAAGTGTTTATTTTGTCCATGAAAAAGACTTTTTCGTAATTAAATTATTCGTTTATTTATATTGTAATGTAAAACCGTATAGTAACCTTTGACTCGTCGCCTTATGCATGTGAGTTTTATCGAGTTTGATGTTATTCCATTAGTTGCATTGCACCTATGATATATTATCACGTTTCTTTGGAAAGTATTTAACAGTTTTCATTTTATATTTTATTAGGAAAATAACAGACTCCTTTGAAATGAATACTAGCAAATTCTTACCTATAAATTTACTTATGAGATAACAATGTTCTAATTAAATGTTTTAAATACTAATTACTACTACTAAAAAGGTTATTTAAAAGAATTATTATAAAATACTAAGAAAAAAAAGGTTCTATCAAATATGTTATAGTAATAGTATTAGTAGTTTATACTGTGCATATTTTTTGGGATGAGAGCGAATAGTAGTTGTTCAAGACAAGAGTAGTAAAACCCACTTTACTTTTATATTGTTTTTAATTACTATATGATTATAGTTCTAAAATAAAATAATCAATCACGCCTTTACTTTTTCACAATCTATTGAGTATTGACCACGTAATTGTTAACCACCTTTATACTTTAAAGAAGCTACTTATACTCTTGTTGTATTTAAATACGCATTTTAATTGTTTTATTTTTAAAATAAATAAATATATTTATATATATTTATATTTATAATAAAAGTCTTGCTTTAATTTATACAACCTCTCATTTATTTATTTTATTAGTATTCGAGTAAAATTTTAAGTAAATCCTGAAAATAAATTATGATATTTGCCAACTATTCCTTTGAAGGTAATGGTCAAACTTTAAATGTGCTTATACTAAAAAATAAGAACTATACGTATTTAATTATTTATGTTTATTATGAATTACATTTTACAGTTAGTGACGACCATAGTGACAAAAATAAAGATAGATTATCAAAATAAAAAGCTAGTGTTTACAGTATTAAGTACCATTGTCTACATAGCGTGAAATGGTCAGTCCCTTGTATTCACAAGAAATTACAACTAAAATTTCCTCATGAAAACAAAAACATTTTAAACATAAGTTACATGAAAATTAGACTAATTTTGATAGATTCCCTTACAATTATTCTATGGAACTATTTAAACATGTGGAGTTATACTAGTCTCCAAATCTGTTTGGGCTCCCCAAAGTTTATTTTATCTAGTAAAGTGTTTTGTCACCAATTTTTATAGTTCAACTGATATTAACTTATAATCTTTTAGTGAGTTAATGTATGTTTAGTATTACTTATAAATTAGGGTTCACCCATGCCAATAAAGCTCCCAATGAGTGATTTTCAACCCCTCCTAAAAACACAACTTTTTATAATAATAAAAGCTCTCTAGTCAACAATATCAATAGGACTTAGAATTTTGAGTATTATTTAAAAATCCTTTTATTAATTTAGTCATAGTGAAACCTACATCCCAATATGTACACTCATTTATATCAATAGGACTTAGAATTTTGATAAATTAGGGACAGTTTTTCATTCTTAACTAGTTTGTTTCATAAATTTCATTTACTTTAGCATCATTTATTTCACATAAAAATTAACAAGAGTGAGAATATTTAATTTCACACAAGATAATCACTTATGAAGGCTTCATCTTTGAATGTTTATAGATCTGTACTCAGAGCAGTTCACATGTATAATTAAACTAAATTCAGATAATAAGTAATGACATTTTTGTTGAATGTTTGATATATCTTCATAGAAAGATATTATCTATTCAATAACACTCAAAATAACATATTCCAAAAACAATCATATTTCATGATTAATGATACTGATTTTGTAAAAAGCAAAAATGATGATAACATTTTTAAAAAGTGAAGATGATATTTTAATGCAATTAGAGCAATTGATATATATGCACAAGGGTGTCACATGTAGAGCACATGGTGTGGGGATGGTGATTGCTATTTGGCTATTACCTAATACTACATTTATTTGGGAGCCTCAACACATAATAATCCTTCCAATTTTTGGAACTCTCATCATATGCAACTTTTAGCTTGTTACCAAATAAAAATACTCAACATGATGTCTTTGCACTTACACTTGAAGGACAATAAAATCAAAATATTTTACATCATGTTCAAAGAGTACCATGTAATCTATAAAAGTAATTTATCATTTATAATCTATAATTTTATCTTATTTTAAATATAATATAAAAAGTGAACTTATCACGTCATTATAATTCAATTAATCAATAACAATACTTGATTTTAAAAAATCAGTTAAAACTAAGGACATAATAAAAACTCTCAATATCAATATAAAATATTTTAGTAAGAATATATTTAAATCCGAATTGTATCCGATAAGATCATAAGATTGATTAAAAGTTCAAATTCAAAGCTCTCAATTTATTTGTTTCATTTTGATGTCATTAAGAATTATAGATTAACTTTTATTACAGAAAGTTAATAACTTACAGTAAAGTTTACTTCTTTATAACGAATTTAAATGTATATTGATTTTTTCCCTTCAATATAAGGTTGTAATATTCCATTATATTTTATTTTAATAAACGTTGTTAAGTTTTTTTTATTTAATGTAAAGGGAATCGATTTGAACTGAATAACCACAATAATAAGGAAATATAATGAGTAAATGATAAAGATAGACAATTTACTTCAAATAAAGGGTATCCATTATTTGGTTTAACCAAATAATCTAACCGATTCATTTGTTGTCCAGATTACTTGGATTGGATTATACAAATTTACTTTCGTTTGACTTTTGAATGGATCCGAATAAGAAATCGGTTTAATGTGTCGTTTTTTATTTTAAACATTTTCAATTAAGGTTCACCCGAAACATCAATAACCATCATTTGTTAATACCTATTTATGATCCCTACTCGAATAACTCACATATAACTCTAATTAGTCATGTAACAATCCAAATACCTCAAATAAAAATTTATTTGTCCAAAAATCTGATATAAATAATTAAAAGGCTTCAAATTGGTATTTGGTAAAGTCAATTATCTTAATAATCAAAATCATAATAACATATTCCTTTTATTTGGGTAAACCGAAACCAAATCGAGTAACCCGTACTCTTATGTGATGATTTGGATTGAATCTCAAGTAGATTTGAGAGTTTGTAAAAAATCAAATTAACCAAACTGAATAACTTTATTCCTGAAACCCGACCAATTAAACACCAATTTCTTAGAAGTTGAATTTTGTAATAAAAACAGTCAATTTTAATTTTAATTATTATGTGATTACATTATTGCCTTGATTTCTAATTAGTTGTCTAATCATGCTAAGAGGACTATCAGTCGTCTTATTCAAGAATAGTTGATTAGATTAAATTATTACATATACAAAATAATCTAATGATGTGATTCGTAAGAAAATAATAACACAATTATTTATTGATATAATTAAGTTGATGTATGATGCATTTAAAGAGTTTTGGGTCATAAAATGAATTTATTAATGTCATATTTGATATAGATGAATTGTGTGTAGATACAGGTTCAGACTAGTCTATGATATAAACGGAGTCACTGAGGATACAAAGAATAACATTGTAATTCTTACGAATCAACTCAACGTACACATGACAATAATTCACATAACTACAAATGTCAACATATCGTATCAAAAAGATGACTTGTAATCCTTGCTTTGGATTCTTATTATAAACACCGAAAAAATGTGAATACATTGAGTTTTTAGGAAAAAGAAAATTTACTCTATCCGAACGGTCCTTTTGATCATCACTTAAAAAACCGAATTCAATGTGAGATACAAGTTGCACCACGCAACTTACTCGTTGCTATATCCTTAACATGATTGTATTAAATTTGATGGGAAAAAAATAATTGAAGTTGTAAAAAGCAAACTTCCTTATGTGAAAAGAGGTGCATTTAGCCTGGGTCGGACCAAGTCTTGGCTCGAGTCTAAAAAAGCCCAAGCCTAAATGATACAAAAAAGATCGGGTCTAAGAATTGCCCGGGTTAGACTAAGCCAAGACCTTATGATAAAAACTAGGCCTATTTAGGCCCGAATGGGCCATACCAGGCTTTTTTCAGGCTTGAGCCGGACTTTTTCAGACTTTTAATGACATGAACATTATACTACTTTAGTGATTTTCAATGACATGAGCGTGTCTCTTTACATAATATACTAATTAATAAATGAAAGAATAGGCCTATTTAGGCCCGAATGGACTAGACCGGACTTTTCCAGGCTTTTAATGACATGAACATGTATACTACTCTAGTGATTTTCAATGACATGAGCGTGTTTATTTACATAATAAACTAATTAATATAGGAAAGAAAACAATAAAGTCTACCAGGGAGAGAACTTTAAAAAGGAAATTGTTATACGACAATTTAACATTTTATGTAATAAAAATGCTAAGGATGTCAACTTATACAAGATGTATAATAATATGATATAATATATATATATATATATATGTAGATATATATTTACTAATTTTCTAACATCAATTGGGCCTTTTTATAGAAAAAGTTTGATCTTCGGGCTTAAGACCGAGCTTTCGGGCTTTTCAGGCTTAGGGCTTAACCCGGGCCAGATCAGACTTTGTAATTATTTTTAGGTCTGTTTAGGATCATCAGGCCAGACGGGGATTTGGACCGAACATTTTAAGCATGGGCTTTTTTAGGTCGGGCCTAGGACCGGGCGCGGACTTAAGCCCATCTGTGCACCTAGTAAAAGAAGTGTTTAGCCTAGAAGAATGATACAGGTGCACAGTAAGTAAGATGGTCCCCAAGCTAGACAATAATATGAGATTAATAAGTCCAGAAAGATACAAGAAAGTCAATATTATTACTGCACCAATTTTGTATCTTGTGGTGTCCACACACACCACACCCTTCTGCATCACTAACTTCCATGCCAAATATTCTCTCTTACCCCCTTCCCTCTTCACTTCATTTGCCTCTAATTTACGCTACAAAAATAATGCCAATTCTTATCCAAACATGAATCTGGCATCTTTGGTCTAACTAGTTTATTGGATTCATGCTGTTGATGTAAATCTCACAAATTTGTAGAATCTCTTACTGATAAGTGTTGATTCAGGTTTTTCTTTACTCCAAATGGGTCAAACGAGCAAAAAAATCTAGACTAATAGGTAAACTGAGAGCAGGTTGAAGTCACTGGAAGTGTATCGGTGATGATTACAATCTTCTAAATCGTTTTACAGTAACATAGGTTTTATCATATTTCACGCGCTAATAGTAACTATTTATTAAAAAGGGGCAAATAGGTTATACGACTTGGTGAGAATCAAAAGTTAGATTCCATTCCAAGGTAGACACAAAACCCAAAGGGATTTACTACCACCCCCTTGTGGTTTCCTAAATATGCTCTTCAATACCTAATCATTTTCAATTTAAATTCTAGGGGGCAAAGTGTCAATAACAAAAATAGGGGCATAAATGTAAAAGCGGAAAGCTGCCATAGTTACCCATTGCTTCCCTAATGAAGTTTAAAGAACTTGAGAGGCGGATGGGCATATGACTAAAAGGGTAGCATAGTGAAGAAAACAAAAAGAACTAAAGCAAAGCTTACATTCCAAGCTTTTAGATGGAAAGCGTAGTGTGGTTGAAGACTTGAAGTGTTAATTCAAACTCTGACATAAAAACACAACATAACACTCTTTCACTATCAAAAAAAGACCGAGACATGTGAACCACGGTTCATCGCTTTACAAGGGTTTAGTTCATTCACTTGACTTTATGGCTCACAGTGTTGATCATTAAAGAAAGGAAAAAAGCGCACGATATGAGAAGGAAGAAACTATGGTTAATTAGCCCAAGGATAAAGCTAGCAGCTTTTTGGACATACATACAAACATGATAATATTAACTCCTACCATATCACAAGATTGGATAAGAAGAAAAGAATATACTTTGTATCGTGATTTTGGATTCAGAAAGCAGAAAAGAATATATCACCGATTGTTTGTATTAATTTTGATCTCCATTAGCTCTTCAATATTTTGACGGCAGATTGGGCACTTGTTTGACTGGAGTCTCAATGCCTTGGCACACTCGCTGCATAGACACTGAATCATGCACACAGAAAAAAGGTCAAAATCATAAAAGCCATCAAATGTTATTGTGAAAGGGCCTATTCTACAGAAGAATGATAAATCTGGGGAACAAATAGACTTAGAATTGGTAAATAAATTTCCAGAAGTCCTTACTAACATTACAAATCTTATTTAAGTAATTTGAACGTCACTGTCAGAGTCAAGTGGATATTAGGAACACGATACTTATTTATGTAGCATATGGTTAATATGTAACTGTTGATATATACCCATTTTTTCAATACAATAACCTGACTAGAAAATGAGGGATATATTATTTATAAATGGTCATATAGGTAAAAGAAGAAAAGGTTAAAAGAAAATTGACAAACGGGTCAAAACTCAAAAGTTGCCAAAACTTATCTTTGATGCATGTAACCCGGCTAACCCCACATTTTTCCACCTCTACACTTGATCCGTATGGACCATATCTAGTTCATCTACACTCTAAGCAGGACCAATTTCTATTTCAAGCTTCATATTGTTTCTCTTTAAAAGGTTTAATAATGACTCAGAATTACAGTGGTAAAATAGATAGATTGGACAAGGAGATTGAGTAACAGGTCAAGACAGTTTCACATGATTTGGTTCGACCAGAAACACTTTTTGTCCAAATAAATTGTTTGTGTGTTAAATATGATTACGAAAGTATATATAATTTCAATAATAATCTAATTTTTGTGCAAAAAGAATTAGAAGGTTTTATGTTTTAAAATTGGTTTAGTAGATTTTTGCAAATAATTTTCGTAGGCGACTTTCCCATTTGACCTTTTAAGCGAACGGATCGAATATTACCGGTACAGGGAGACATAACATTTAACAATATCTTATAAAGGAGTATTTAACTGACCTATAAGATACATATACTTCTTTTAAGGGATCTATTTAGTGAATATTATATATGCATGAAACAAGAACTTACCATATCCAGACATCGATCCACAATATCTAAGTAAATGAGTCGAAATTACCACATTTACTAAGAATAGATAAAGGGCAACCTAACGTTTAACAATATCTAACTTAAGGTAAACGAGTATCTAACTGACCTTTAAGATTAAAGGTAATAAGGTAAACTTCTTTTAAGGGATGTATATAGTGTATATTATAATACGCATGAAACAAGAACTTACCATATGCCGACATGGAAGTACAGCCGTATCCTTAGGTTCAGTCATGCAAATAACACATTCTTCTCCAGATCCCGTCTCATCAAAATTCTCTTCAGATTTCCCAATTCCATATATCTCACGCAGCTCATAACGAACTCCATCAATCCACAATATCTGCCTCATAACTCTCACTTTAAAAGGATGTTCATTATTCTTTTCCAAAACAGCTTGTGTAATCTGCATGTGAGGGGTAGTAATAACAGTATTTGGTAATGGGTTGTAAAGATTTTCGTCAGATGAAAATAAAGGCACAGTTGTCTCTGCACTTATCACAAGTGGATACACATCTTCCCCTGGTGTCGGTTTTGAAAGAGAGTCCAAGTCGAAGAATCCCAAGTCGATGCCGGTTCCTGATGGCTGTTGAAATTTTTGACCGATTCCTTTCTGAAAAGGTACTTTGACTGGTACAAATGCTTCCGGGTATACTGGAACAAACTTACAACCAGGATCTTCCTTTGCAAAGTAATAGATGGTTATACTGTTGATTGGAATATTGAATAGCAAGGAACAAATAACAATTAGTTGTGAAAAGAGAAAAGAGAACATATCTTCATGGTAAAAACTTATGCTAAACAATATTTTAGGAACATCTATTGGCTGAAATCACAGGTGGGTTGGGTTGGATCGCATTATTATTTTATAAACAACTAGCATTAGGATGGTTTATGCTTTAAAAGCACACTCGGGTGACTTTCAACCGGTTGGACCATTCTAACCATTTGACGCATTTCCTTTTAAGTTATAATTTTTTTCTTATTTTGCCCTTCTGACCCCTTGGATATAAAGCATAACCAGAATCAACCAATTTCCAAATTAATAGGTTGCAATTCCCACATCTAGCTGAAATTGATAAGCATACAAATTGTGATGCCTGAAGTAAATGTGTGATTAAGCAGTTACAGCTCTGATGTCTCATCATCTAGACACACAATGATAATTAATATATTTTGTAAAAAGTCAAAACGGGAAACTTTTAAGTATGAGTCAAAACAGGACACAGGTTAGGTTTGGCCAACTCACAAGCACTTTTAACTCTTTCCTTTTTTAATGTTATAACCTAAATCGACCAATCGTATCGAAATGGGTTAAATTTCACCTCTATGGGTTTGTTCCATGTACTACTTCGAACAAGAGGATAGGATGGCACATATTTATAGCCTAAAAAATGTTGTTTCATTAATAGCCAGCGCTAAGAATAACGCACTAGTAAAATGTGCATTTGTGCGGGTGATACATGCCAGGAGCTGAAAAATTACTTTTTGCCTTTAAAGAGAAGGACTGTGACTGAACAGCTCCTATCTTTAAAAAATTGACGAATGAAGAGTATGGCCTATGGGATACAAGAACTGCCAAGTAGACTTAAATGTCTAATCACTAATTTGGTGATTATTAACAACAAAATCTTGATTACAGCAACTGCTACCTGATTTTAAATTTTATATGCCATCAATATCAGATAGCCTCGTTTTAGAAAAGATAGGAAAACCAATAAATGCAACCATGTTTGTAACCATTACCAGAAAAGCGACTAAGATCAACATAGAAACTTTACGTAACCAAATCGAAACCCCAACTATCATTTGTTTGTCGAGTACAGATAGTGTCAATGTACCGTCCCTTGATGTGTCACTGCTGAGAATAAGAATTTTGTAGGCACAATGCGCTGCCGGGGGAAAACGCAAAAATGAAGAGACACAAATCTAGAATTTTGAACATGTAAGACAACATAAAAACCACGAGCAGTGCAGTAGTATGTTCAAAAAATGAACTATTTAAAGATAGCGCCATCGCAAAAGTAGTGTGTACACCAACACAAAAGTAGTGTGTAGCACCTTTATACATGTTATTGCTTGGATTGAAGCTGTAAACAATGTGTCTTTTTGAGGACATATAGAGTACACCTCAAGTAATGCATTAGGTTATATTAATCGAAGGGTCCACAGGAGCTATATCACTTCATTGAGGTATCCTTTCGCCAATTTAGCATATGTCAGTTGTTAAGTTCAATACCTCAAGGAATACCCATGTTATGGTTCATACTATCGAAGATAAACATTTTTGAATCCACATTTTCTAGAGCAACTGTTTAAGTCCATAAGTACTTTAGTTGTTCACATGGTGGTAATGAGGCAAATGTCATAAATGAATATACACTTGACACGAGAAAAATATAATGAACACTGCAGAGCGAAGATGAGACTCTTATCAGTTATCACCGAGGCTTGCACATGGAGACAAGTACAGATGTAAATAGATGTGATACGTATCATGAAAGAGAAGACTATAACTACCTATCTTGATTATTTATACAATGTTTCTTATTAGATACATGCACCAAGAATACTTCGTTTCTCGCATATTTCCTGTGCCAGTGACTTCACTAGTTCACTCCCAGCTCGACTATCCTCACAAGTAACCTTAATGTCCCCTATTTGACTTCTACACACTCTACGGTACGAGCTACATACAAAGCTACACCCCTTTATGCCAATTCTAGTGCTTTTTTTTAATTGCTTCATCATCTTTTGTAATGCGGGTATATTTATTCTTATTCTAGTAACGTGCCATAAAGATAATTTGGGAGTGTTTGAATGTCCTTTTCAAAGTATACACATATACCCCTTCATCAAATACAAACTACACATCAAATTACTTACAAAATTAAAATGTAATAAAAACATAAAATAAAATAGTAACACTAACCTGCCATCAAACAAAGCATCAAAGACAAAAGAAACCAAATAACAATCAGGATTCTGTTCATCAACTTCAATTTTCAGAGTATCTTTATGCAAATTGACATTATTTTTCACTTTCTTAGCTTGCTGATGTTCAACATATGCCGGTGGCGGCATAGGTGGCGGCGCCGGCACCAATTGCGGCGGCCGCATAGGTGGGCCCCACCCATAATTGTAATTAGGTTGGGGATTATGATTATAAGGTCCATAATTGTATGGGTGGTGGTACACAGGCGGCGGCGCCGGTGCCGGTGGTGGTGGAGAATAGATGTATGGGGGTGAAGAATAAGAAGGATCAGTTAAAGAAGAAGAGACGAGTTGTGAAGGTGGGTTTTGATTGTAATAATAATTGTTGTTGTTGTTTCTTCTTCTGTTACTGCTTGATGATATACCCATTTGATCGATTGATCAATTTTGATGCAAAATTGGGGGAAATTGGAAAGATGGAAACTTGTTTTAGAAGGAATTGAAAAGAAAGAAGAGATGTTTTGATTGGTGGCGGTGGTTGCAACGGGGTTTGAACTTGTCAAGATACGGTGTAGACGAAGCTTTCAAGAACATTTGACTTTTTACTACTTTAATAATAAAGTTTTATTTAATTTATTCAATATTGTATTTTAATTTATTTATTGCTGCTCTAATAGTAAAGGTTTTTTTTTTTTTTTTTTTTTTTAATATTGTGATTTAATTTAGGGTATGGCTCAATATACTAATGTTTTTTACTAGACTTACTAGTCAACACTCACATGACACAGTTTTTAATTATCACAATTTTCAATGCGGTATTCCCTTTATTAAACTAGTATGTTTAGTAATACCCTTAATTTATTTACTGGTTCATCGTACAGCGACTACATAAGGATAGACATGAAAATTAAACTTTGTAATAATTAGCTCATTATAGATCTGTTGTAGTACATATTTAATTTAAGTATAATGAATTATAAATTTATTATAACAATAAAAAAAAAGACTATTGCTTATTTTGAATAATACAAGAGTAAAGTAATAATAAGAATAAAACAATGTTGTCCACTATAAAATAAGTGTTCATCATTTGTTGTTTTGTGTTTTGAGTGATGAAAATTATTAATTAAAATGTGAGTGTTTAATTGTAACTTAAAGGCAATTAAATATCAAATAAATAAAATAATAAGAGAATGTTATGAAATTTGTAGGACTGATTCTACTATTTTTTGAAGTTCATGGACATATCATCATAATTGACTTTGACCCCACTATTAAATCTCCACACTTAAATCAAATAAGAAGAATAACGAAGGGCTAAGATTTATTCAATATATACTCTTTTAATTATTTTATAATAACAAAGATTGTTGCTCTAATAATTAAGTCTTAATAATTTTTTTTCAATATTTTATTTTTATTTATTTATTACTCCCTATTTATTAATATTTTGTGATATATTAAAGTTTACACCTTTTTTACGTATGTATTCATAATCCATACTTGTAGCAATAAAATACTATCATTCCTACCCCAAGTGATAAACGTAGAGATTCTATAAAAAATTTAAAATATCCAATGTATATATTTACATCAGTTTTCAACACATCGGTAGGAAACTTTTAGAAACTTTAACACATATTTCCGGGTATTTTTAGCGCACTGCTATTTCCAGGTCTTACAATTCCCGCGCTGCTATTTCCAGGTATTTTTAGCGTTACAATTTGTGACCTCAACTTCATACAAAGTTAAATTAAAAAATAAATACATGGCTGTATAATATTATCGGATAAAGCTCTACATCCACCATAACTTGCAGAACCTATCTTATTTATATTTTGTGATTGGCTCTGCATAGCCCTCCCGTTTTAGCCACTGATCATCAATTCAGCTTAAATCGACCTCAAATGCATATATTATGTCTCTTTTTTAGGTAAAGGCTCAACAAGAGGCCTCTGCAACTTTGGAGTAGAATCATCCTCACCAGACTTCCTTGGCATTTGGCCTCTTAATTTGGCCTCCCTGCTGTATATATAACTAGCATTTTTAATTATATAAGAAAATGAAGTGTTATCACGATAATATAATTTTTGATTTCATAACTAACATTTAATTATATACGAAAATGAATTGTTTGCTGGTCAACACAACGCGACCCAGCGTGTTTCAACCTGTACTAAAAGTGACATGGTTCAGTCCGAACCTATCTTGATCTGCTACCCAAACCCAACCCAACCCAACCTACACTAATTTCATCAGGCAACTGGTAGTCTTTTTTCATTCTGCAAGCATCTTGTTTATATGTGCCCTGTCTAGAAATGACTCTCCTTTTGTTATGCTACTCATATGAATAAAATTAGAACCCTTCTCTATCTGGTTTGCACACATACATCCACTTACGCAAAATGTAAAAGCAACCCACTGCACAACATCTGTTCATCTGACCCATTAACTTTTGAAGGGATTGTAACTTGTAACAGACAACACTAATAAAAACTGCACATCAAATAGATGACTAGAGAAACCCCACAAACTAATAAACATGAGTCAAGTGGGAAAAGCTATAGGTAGCAACCGATAACCATCAATAATGTAATTATTTTAACTATCTTATGAAAATATTCAAGATATGACCATATCTCATCATATGAATGTATTTCAGTAACTATTTATTATGATAACCATTATTCTGCATGAGCAACATGTTTTAACACAGAAAACTTTATACAACCAAATCTGGAAAAATCTAACCAACACCAAGACTTTTCAAATTTCTAACCTTTTAGATATAATCACAAGTTATCATTTTAAAACCAAATCATTAAATGGAGGAGGTTTTTCCCTATTCAGGTTACCCGGGGAGGGTAAGTTTTTTTTTTACTCAAATGTACGTGGCCTAACCGGGGTATCACTGTGACCGTTTGTGAACCCTTTCCCTGGCCACCCAAATATGTTTACCTATAGTGAGATTCGAACCGAGACATCTTGTGAGGATATCAGGACACCTTACCACTAGGCCACCTTGGTGATGGTTTTTACAACCAAATCATTCTTTTTTGATAAGAAACACTATATTTATAATAAGTTTCAGTTATTATTTTTGAAAGGTAACCTTTTGTTTTAATAAGCAATCAAAATAATTATCATTGCTCTTCCAATGGACATGATATCAATGATGCTATCCAGAACATGCATTGTTATTGTTACAAGAATAGAAGATATCATCTTAATAGAATTTAGCATGGCAATACAGTATGTGAATAATATCATGTCTCAAAGATGGTACACCATGCAGATCTGACTGAAACAATAACAAAAGAAATAAACATGTATATGAGTTTATATTATAGCAAAGAAGAGAAATTCTTACAGCAATAGCAGTTAATCTCCGAACTGAGGGAGCACGGGCTACAGATGAAGCAGCAGCAGCTGCTGCTACACGTATCCTGTGGAAAGCAAACATATATTGAATGCATCTTCTCAAAGAACATGCCAAAATGGCAATATGCATCAAAATTCTAGAACTGTAAGTACCTTTTATGCACATCAACAAATTCATCAGTCTCATCTACAATCTCCTCCTGCAGTGATCCACAAATTAATCATGTCCTTAGAAAGTACAAATCTAGAGGTGGAAATTTTTTACCCATTTACTTATGAACGGATCTGACCAAGTTATGTTTTACCCTTAGACAGTCAAAGGGTAGTTAGCTAGTAAGGAAACTGTCAGATGGGTGGAATTCGCCCAGTGTATTTTAATGCGTGAAACCTTTTAAATTATTTTGTTTGTAGTAACGGATTAGTTATAAAATGAGAATTTTGTGTCTAGAAATGATTTTGAACAAATAAAAGTTGGTCAACCTAACCCGTTTGGCCGTATAAACCTGTTTTGACCTCTTACCGACCCTGCCTGACCAGCCCGTTTGACCACATCTATCATTCAAATATTAGTTAGGCTTGGGTACCAAAATACAACCATACTTTCGCCAACAATGGATGAGGCCACGAGGGTCTAATTAGCAGTTCAATTTTAAAAATCAATTAAAACGAATGATAATACATAATTAGACTCGACGAGAGAATGAAGAGAACCTGAAGAAGTTCCTCGAATACATCTTCCAAGGTGATTATACCAATAACTTCACCTTCTTCAATGTCCTCCGCTGAATAAGGCACTCCATTTGTTTGTGTGGTCACTCTTGCAGCCGTTTCCACATCAATTGTTACATTATCTGATATTTCACCCTGCTTTGATAGCAGTGGAGTTGTAGATTGAGAATATTGAATGCTGATTGTTTCTTGATTTGGTTCTTCTTCAAGTTTAGGAGGTTTTTTCCTTTTCCCTTTAGTTTTTACTACAGCTGCCATATGACTGCTTCCCTTTTGGAACTCATTCAATATGTCATATAAAGGCATGTCAGCTGGCACCCTGGGAAAACAGGATTATACAGTAATTGATTAATAAAGCTAAGACAATTCATATTTCCTTTGAATACTTACAAATACCATGAAAGGAACAGCATACGAAAATATCACAAAAGAGATGATCGAAAAGAAGAAGAAAACGGATGGGCGCACCTCGGAATTCTCCTAATGGAGACTGCACTTACTGGAGTCTCTGTTTCTGCTCGTACAGTAAGAAGGCTTTTCACCTGCAGTTCAAAATAAGGATAGAATTAAGAAATATCTTCTTCAATCTTCACAGCTCATTACTAAATGGAAGTAATCATACAAGAGTGCCATTTAGAGGTGGTAAAATGGGTGGGTGGGCTTGAACAGGTAACTTTTTAGCGTGGGTCAAAATATGTGAGGTTGGGTGGGCCTATCTGCAACAACTTTTTTATCTTCATTTCTTTTTATAATAAATACTAATCAATACTAAAATTGCCACATTTAGTGACAACCTACCAGTAGAAGTCCAATAACATTTCTTGGGTTTCCAGAGTATACAGGGACTCTACTATGACCTCTTGCAAGAATCTTTCCCATTGCTTCCCTGACATGTTAGAAGAAGAAGGAAATTAATAACCCATGACAAGCAACACATCTGACAAATATCGTATGCCATAATGCGAAGAAGAGACCCAAGTCAGCATATGAATAGATAACACTTCTGAAAATGCAAAACCGAAAATTGAAAGTCTATGATATCACTTGTGTTCCTGTTGCTGCTTAGATAAAGATTCCCCAAATCACATTTTTCAAGTGTTCAACACACAGAAATTATCGTTCCAAATTCCCAGTTTGTATTATCTTGACTTGAGTTTCTCGTTAAAGTTTTCCAACTCATTATTATAAGAAACTTCACCATTCAAATGAGCATGTACTTCATCCTAGAAATTGAATGATTAATGACTATTTGATGATAAATGACCAAATTTACAAGTATCTCACAAACACTTCCACCAAGTATTTGGAAAGATATTCACAAAAACTGTAATGCCTTTCCAATGGCGAGCTTAGTAACCGTCAAAAGAAGACCAAATGATAAAATGTAAAATATAATCATAAACAGGTACAAAACTTACCAGTCTAACTTTGAATTAACATCCAAGGAAAAAGTTGACTCAATTGGTGTCATAGCCTCCTCAGCAGTCTGATCACAGAAAATGTTTATAATTACTTTGATATATATCATTGACAACAAAGTTTATAGATTGCATAATTTTTTAAACAATGAAAATTTGAGATCATACAAAATGCATATATAAGATTCATATAAATTGCAAATTCATGTCACCTGATACCTTTTCTGTTAGATCTAGTGCTCCACTAATAATTGTCGTCTCATCATGAGTAAGTTCACCTCCTTTACCGGCCTGGAATCGAATAAGGGTGTCATTGATTGCAGTAGTGGCGTAAAACATATGGATACCAATCCAGAATTTCATTACTACATTCATATAATATAATGCTAAACACATCAATCACAAAATGAAATAGTAATAACCTCCTGGCCATGGATAGAAACAAGGGCTTTCAACTGAGCTCGTCTAAAAAGAGCATCATTATGTCCTAGTACCAAATCAAGCATCTGGATTCACAAAATACTGTAAGCATAAGCTGCAATGGTCTACCAATATAATTAAATAATATTTATAGTCATGATGACTTTATCAGTTCCTTTTACAAGGATAGAAGAGGCAAAAAAAATTAAGTCTGACTTTATTTCATCAATAACAACTGAAAAAAATCCAAGAGAAAAGCAAGAAGTTACCTTGCCTATAGGATAAGCAATTGGATAGCACACTATCATCAGAACCTTAACAAGCCAAATAAAACTAGAACCTATAGCTAATCCATATCTGGTACAAACTGCTTGTGGAATCACCTCTCCAAAAAAGAGGACAAAAGTTACAGAAAGCAATATTGCAACAACTTGATTGAAAATCTTATCCAAGTATATCGGTAGCGCCTGCAGATTGCAGCAGCAGGAACAATGCACATTAGAAGAATATATGGGTGAACATCACAACAAAAGTGAATTATGAAGTTGATAGGAAGCTTAGATATATCATCTCAAATTATGCTACATCTATGTACTTAACATTTAGAGGCATAATGACTAACCAAGCACTACTTAGGAGCTGTATGTTCTAGAGGAAAGAGAATGAATTGAATGCATAACTTAATTGAACATACTGGTGTGTTCAGTTTTGTCAAGTGATTGCTAACAGTTTGATTTACCTATGAACTTACAGGAAACTTCTCAAGAAAATAAAATAAAAGTAGACTTGAGAGGAAAATGATAATAACTATTTTACCAGTATGTCCTGGTACAAATATATTACCTCCATCGCAGCTGCATTGCATAGAAGCAATGTTACAAGAAGTTGATGTTGCTTCTGAACCACTGGAAATATGACAGCTGGAGACAATGATATTGCAAAAAACCAATATGAGAAATCAATGAATACAACTTTCATGTAGGAAAAATAGACCTACATTTTAATAAAACTGAGCCCTGAACAGAAACAGCACAAAAAACTTTTCTTCAACAGTATACATTTTTTAGCACTTAAAGAATGTCCCAAATCCATCTTGTTGTAATCAAGTTTGTATAATATTAACACAGATAGATTCAATTTCCAGCGTAGCTTAACATTGATGCAGTACATCTCATCATCAATACTTTTTAAAAATAAAATATCATTTAAAGATATTAATTATATCATAACTAAAACTTCCAAAAAAAACCTTGAAAACATAAGGTACACAAAAGTCAGCCTCTTCATTTATATGTAACATAAAATATGCAGACATTGTTCCTAATGAGCCTTTAGAATACTATAATTCCATTTACCATAAGTAGCTTTACACAACAATGCAAGTGCATGATAATAATAATAATGATAATCATTGAACACTAAACTAAATTAGCCTAAAAAAAATGTCAAACATCCGAATCATAAAAGTCAGCAAAGCAATCCATCAATTCATAGTAAATACACAACATCATAACAAACTACATAACAATCAATAGCTGAGAGTACTAGCTGAATCTATATCTACATAAAAATCTATATAAGATTTAATTGAATGTGAAATGATAATAAATCTGAGGAAAATATGAACCTGCTTGTTTTTTTTCAGTGAGTGTACCGCTACGTTGAAGGATTTCAAGTTCAACGAGACCTAAAGACATTAAACCTAGAGTGAGGCCGGACATAATTCCGGCGAAAATGACTAAAAAACACGAGATTCCGACGTAGACGAAGAACATCGGCGATCCGAATTCGATTTCAGCTCCGAGTACCGAATTCGTACTACTAGTGCTCATCATTCGTATAATTTGGACTGCGCTTATGGCATGCATCCTGTACGGATGCAAATTTAATCAATAATTACTGATAGATTGTTCACTATATGTATATATTTGATTTGAAATTTAATATTGATATATGATATGATGATTTTAGTGATTTCGGTATATTGATGTTGACGCTGAATTGTGAGTTTTTTTCTCGTTGGAAAATAATGGACGGAAAATAAAAGAAAAAAATATTTAAAAATAAATGTAAAACAGTTTAAAAATAAGAGGTAAATAGTTAAATTAATTGTTTTTATACGTAATCACTTCAAAATTAAAAGAAAAAACTTTATAAAAAAATATTTATTCCTTTTCATTTATTTACTTTCTATAAAAAACTTGATATTGACTTTTTATTATTTTTTTCACTAACTTTTTTTCCTTTCATAATAAAAAAATTCAAAAATACAACAGATTAAAAGAAATTTGTGTAGTATGGTATAAGAAACAAAACAATGGTGACTGAATTTTTTCGCCGTTTAAATTTAATCTTTTTAATTATTGTTTGTGTTTGTGAGACACTGGAGTAACTTTTTCTTGAGAAATTGATTGAACACGCAGATGATTATTTGACCGTTGGCTTTTATTGTGGTAAGAAAATTAAGTTTTTGATCGAAGTGATGAACCAATTTTTTACTCGATGACGATGAGGTAAATTATAATGTTTGAATTATACGAAGTATATTCATCTGATCAAATTTTAAAATATCAAATATGTCATTTCTAAACATAGAAAAATATTACATATGTTTAAATATAATTTTAATCCTTACAAATCTTTAGTATCTAAAAATGCTAACAATAAATTGTGAATGAACACAAGCCAGTTACCAAGTTAAAAGAATACAAATTATTGACGGAGAAAATTTTGATGCAAGAAGCCATAAGCTTCGATTGTGGTAGAATCATAAATGTCCGATTTTAATCCGATTTCAACAATGTTTCATCATGGGCTAATACCGCAACCTTCACTACTATGTTTGTATAATTTAAATGATGATGGTTTGTGTTCTTATGGTAAAGAGAGATCGGGAGGTGTGTTAATGGTGGTGGAGGTTGAATTAGGGTCAAGTGATGAAGAGGTATAAATATTGCGAGGATAGAAGCGGCATAAACTAGGGAAGTAAGAGTGAGAGTCATAATAATTGTTAATATTAAAAGAGAATAAAAAGGAGGAGATATCAATTTTAATCCTTGATTAATTTTCAAATCAAATGATGCGTGTTATATTCTTATCGTGTCCTATTTGTTTTATGATAAAATTTATTTTCCTTGATTCAACCCCCAGGTTGATCTTCAGGGAAAGATTAATCCCAGGGGAAGCGGGAAGCTAATCTTAGTCGTCCGTTAACATTCATTATGAAAAATGTTAGTTATCAATATTTTTTTTTTGAACGGCAAATGAAAGTTAGTTATCATTTATCACGAAGAATGTTAAAAATATTAAACAGGGGTTACGATTTAACATTTTTCGTGATGAATGTTAGTTATCATTTATCACGAAATTGTTATGAACGACCAAAATTAACCATCACTCTGTGTACATATAAATACAAATACAAAAATGCAAAAAAGAAAAAAGAAATAGAAAAGAAAAGAAAAAAAAAGAGTACTACCGTAGTAGCTAACGTACGCACCGATCCCTCTCCTAAACCTTACATCACCACCACCTGGAGAAAACCCCAAATCTCGCCACCGCACCACCACCGTCACCACTCAACCACCGCCGTGCTTTCACTAACATGCGCCGTAGCCACCTGTCCACTTCCTTCACCTCAATGACCACCACCAACACTCACCATCACAATCACAAAAAACACTCAAACCCTAACCCCAACATTTCAACAAGCACCTGCACACATCATTCACCATCAGCAACCCTAGACATCTTAATCCTAATCCTAGTCTTATTCTCCGGCGCATTCTTAATCTCATCATACTTCAGTTACATCTTTCATTCACTCTCTCTCATCCTCCCTCCACTTTCTCTCTCTACATTCATCGACATTTCATCCTCTCTATACTTAATTGGATTCTTCATATTCTTCGTTATTTCAGTTATTAGTTTCCAGATCTGTTTCGGTATTCGGTCTCGAAAGTGTGGGAAAAAAGGATGTAAAGGATTGAAAAAAGCTATGGAGTTTGATTTACAGTTACAAACTGAGGATGTATTGAGATCTAATAGTAGTAGTTGTTGTAGGGGGAATAAAGAGATTGATGATTTGCCTTGGAAAGGAGGGAGTGAAATGAATCCGGATTATGAGTGTTTGCGAACGGAGTTAAGGAAAATGGCGCCTGTTAATGGTAGAGCTGTGCTGCTGTTTAGATTGAAATGTGGCTGTCCTGTTGCTAAACTTGAAGGTTGGGGACCCAAACGTAGCAAGCGAAACAAGAAGTGAGTTTCTTTTATTGTTGTTATGATTGATGAATATGTATGTATATGTGTATGCTGATGATTAGATGATTATTTTGTGAATGTTTAATATGATATCAGTAATGTTTTGGATTGACGATTAGATTATGATCAGTGGATGAAAGGTGGAAGCTTTGGCTAATGGAAGCTAGGTTGTTGGTTACGACGTGCATCGTTGTTTTAGATTAATTGTGTGTTAATCTTTAGATTGAAAACAATTTGTTGATGTTATAGATTGTGTATGATATGACTCTGAGCTGATTTTGCATTGAAGATTAGGATTGCCATTAGTCAATGGAAGGTGGAAGCTTTGGGTGAAAGAAGCTATGGTTTTGGTTTTGACATATTTTGGTTAACCGCATCAAGTGTTTATAGATGGAGAAATTTATGGAAATGAGTGGACTTGGTGTAACTTATCGATAGGAGCATGGTTATAGCTCTTGGGCTTGTTGAATTAGTGATATAATTTGTATACAAGAGTGTATAAATGAACCTGGATTATTTTAGTATGGATACGTGTGTATGATGACTAACTTTGGATTCCTTATATTAGCTGTTTGGGAATTTTTAACATGATGAATTATATATGAATATGATCAGTGTTAGTGGACGAAAGGTTGAAACTTTGGTGAACGGAAGTTAGGTTTTGGCTGTCTTAGATTAAATCTTCATGGTTGGAGATATTATTTTTGACTGAAAAGTGTTACCATCTTCCTCTTCACCTGTGTAAATATACATTTAAATATTGATTGATGGAAATGTTTGGTGTCATTTTTAATTGTAAGGAACATACTTATTGGGCTTGTTGAATTAGTGATGTAATTTGTGGACAAAGTTGTATTGTTGATTGCACATATGAAGTTGGGGGATGTGAACTGGTTGTAGAGTTGTAGGTAGCATTTGTACTGGTAAGCAGCTTTGAATCAGTTGTAGCTTGAGTGGTGAGGTGATGGTTATGAAAGATCTGTTTGTGAGGTCGAGAGATTTTGATTTCTTTAGAACGTGGGGGAAGTACCCATTGCTCAAGCATGTGCAATGAGGTACCTTGAGGGCTTGAGGTAGGATCTGATCGATATACTATCGGATTGGATTGGAATGGATATATTTATGCTATAAGTTAGAGTGAACCTTTGGGCGTTTCAGAGTTCTGTTTTGGTGGACTGAGGTAGAAGAATGGCTAGAGTATTGAAATACGGGAAGTAGGGATCTAAGATGGAATGCTTGCTGGAAATATCTATGACTGGATGCATATATCAGCCTATACCAGTAAGTTGAAAGACCGTGTAAGTACCAAGAGAATGTAACTATATAAGTGTTTGCATTCACATCTTGGTTTAAAAAAGGCAATAGGCGCTAAGGCGAGCGCCTCACATAGATGAAACAGATTAGTTGTGTTAGAGCCGTTTAGTTGTGTTAGGAACTTGCACTTAGGATAGGGTTGGGATGGACATATATTGAATAATGGGGTTAAAGAAAATAGCAAATAACAAAACCACACAATTACTTGTAGAAAACCCACTAATTACACAAGGTGCAGGTACCACCTTATGTTAAAATTTGAGCTTGTGAATCTAACTAGTTTTTCTGAGGCTGCCTACTTTCCCTTACAACTATTTGTCACGTTTATTGATCAGATAAGACCCATGAATAGACTCTTGTCCAATATTTGCAAGCTAGAAATGCTGAATGCTAGATCTGGAAGTCTGGAACATTTTATTTGATGGCAATATATATGGATACCCTACTTGTTCAGCATAGCATCAAAAAGCCTCCTGTATCTAATGAGTATGGTACATGGTGACCAGGGGCTTCATCATCACTAAATAGTTTTATTACTTCTTTTAGCTCGTATTGTTCATTTATGTTGATTTCTTCCCTGTTTTAGTTTAGTTTACATGAGAGGTTCTTTAGTATAGAACTAAGATGATATTGTTGTTTCTTTATTTAATTCCTTTATCTGCGCAAAGTCACACCTTTTGTTATGGTTATTATTGATATTTAATCATCATCACCACTGATATCAGCTTTATGATTGTCCCAAAAAATTTGTTGTAATCCAGCTATTCATGAGCCAAATATTAGAAAGTGCACCCCAAGTTGAAGTTTGTACTTTAATCTGAAGACATTTTCATCTGTACTGTATTTTAAATTAATCAATTTGTATGTGTTGCCTCTCTAGGTTCGCAAAGATTACTTGCTATCTCTTTTTATCTTCATGGTTCTTGTGTTACGTTTATTCAACTTCTATTTTAATCACTTTTTTTTTAATCAAAACCATACTAACACAAATATACCATAATTTTGCAGGAGTTTGAGTCTCAATGGAGGATATCATGGCTGATACTTGAGATGCAAATTGGCGTTGGTGTCATGTGTTTCTTGTTTGTCTATTATTATTACCCTTCCAGAAATTGGGTTGATTCTTCGTTCTGGGCGACTTAAAACTTTAAATTAGAACAACTCTTCAAAACTTGTAGCTAGAGAAAAAAAGACCCTTTATTGTAAACCATGTTTGGTTAGTATATCAACTTCTTTATAAGTGTAATACTGAATTAAGTACGAATAAATTATGAAACAGTTCTACTGCATATGTTGCATGAAACTGGGAAGCAGGAGTGAAGCTTGTTTGTTGAGTAAATGTTATATCTGTGATGCAGCAATGTGCGGTGTCTCTGTTATGCAGCCATTGTTGAGTAAATGGAGTGTGCTAACCCACAAGAGATTTTAAGACATGTAGCTCTACAATTTCTGGTTATTTACAAATGAGCAACCTCATGTATATGGATTCAGAGCTCTTTTTTCTCAAGAAATGGTAGTTGATGGCTTATAAACATTAATGGAAAGAATGATTTTCACACAAGGTTCAAAATTTCACATTCTATCGTTTGTTTAATTTCTACGTAACAGTTTTGCTGAAATTAGGATCATGTTAATTAAAGATTTCTATGCTCACACTGATAATAACTGATGTACAGCTAAATCTAAAGTATACATACACCAACAATAACAAAACTTCGATAAAAACTGAAATCTATTCTATATATTTAAATCAATACTATGACACAGTTTCACTGATGAGTTCTGCAGCTGCACCCATTGTACCAACACCACCAGACTCCAATAGTTTCAGTGCAAGTTCTTCCTCATTCCATTGCCTCAACCCTTTACTCAACCTCTTCAAAACCTCTACATCCACTTCCACAACCCAATTCGGCACACAACCGACCATCAGATTCACGAATCTGGTCACATAAGAATGCCAAGTGATCGGGTCACAGCCAAGTGTTATCTTTCCGTTAAGCGCACCTGCTAAAAACTCCATGTGTGACCCAAGAAATTTAGGCCGCCACTTGGATGCTGACAGGGACGAGTCAACACCCCATGCGAATGCACCACAGAGCACAGTGAAATACGCCAAAGCATACCCCGAGAGCATTGAAACTGCTCCACCAGTTCCCTCTTGCTCAGTCTTGTGAGCAGATATAAACCAAGATGGTAACGTCTCTTGTATCAAAGATTGAACTAACCCCTGTCCTCCAGATATCCATAATATCGAAGCACCTAATTGAGCGGCTAGCTTGACTTTGGTCAAACTAGTAGCAAGTGAAACTTGTCCATACCTTGTTTCATGTTTTCCTTTAGGAGTTTTACCAGTAGAAGCTATATCTTTGACACATTGCATCAACAATGAAATAATATCTTCTCTAAGGAACATGATGTCCCTTATGGAACGATAAACCCGCAAATATAAAAATCCAGGTGCCACGGGAGATATCTCCCCATAAAAATTGGACCCGAACCCGTGCCCCAGAAGTGCTCCAACGCCACCCTGGCTTGAAACAAGAGAATTGTTCAAGCCAAGTGTGGCAGTGAAGCAACTTTTAAGAAGCTGAGTTACTGCATCATTATCATGAAGGAAAACTGTACGCGAAGATGAAAAGACCAGAAAGTCACTCCATTTTTTTGCCTTTTGAGTCCATAAGGCTGCCACAATTGGCATACATGGCCATGGACAACCGGCTGCAAGTGACTCTAAGGCCGGGCCAGCAAGATTGAGAAACCGTTGAGATGCTTTGTCGAGTTTGTAGGTTATGGTGAGGCTCACAAAGGCAGCCAAGGGTAATGGAAGAGTAAATGGAGAACGTATCCCTGCAAAAGAAAGTCAAAGGCATTGATGTCAACAAAGATAAGGTCAAACATCAGCATTCTTTCAAGATTCAACCTTTTAGTAATCCTAAATAACCGATTGTTCTATATAAACAAAAAAAATGTTTGTGGGTCAACCCAGTATCTAACCCGCCCGATCGAGCCCGTCTTGCCACCTCTAATATAATAAATTATGAGAGCTTAGAGATAGAACCTGCAAAAAGGCGTGGGACGTTAACATTAGTAGCAGCCAAGATATTCTTGATATGTTCTTCAACATTAGAAAGATTTGCAGCTGGACTTGGCCAATCTGTTCCATTCATAAACACTGGTTTCCAAACACCACGAGACACTTCAGCCGAGAAGTAACTCACAATGATGGCCAACGATGCTGGAAGAAAGTCTGCCAAATCTTTAAGCCCTGGAAAAAGAAGATGATAATAGGAAACATTAAAACCCCGAAACTAGCTATTAAATCAAATGAATCCATGAACAAAAACTCAACTCACCAGTACACAGCTCGCGAGGCGACAATCTGCCATGCGCGCATGCGGTCAGAGCAGCATCAACCACAAATGGAACAGCTTCAAGAACATCCCAAGCAGGTAATTTCGGTCTTAATGACGCATCTTCACTTCCGGGCCCAGATGAAGTACTACTTCCAGATACCGAATTCAATGGTTGTATTTTGTTGATCTTTGTAAACATCATATTTAGAAGGCTATCAACGATTTGATGAACAGGTGAATGAACAATCCCAGAAAGTGTCGCAGCTAAACACGCTTGATGTTGACGATACCATGCTTTCAGTTTCGGAAATGAGTCGAGGAATATGGGATTAGGACAAGACGTTTTTGCAACTACTGATAGTCGTCTTCGGTTTCGGTCTTCGTATATATTACTAGATACTAATTGAGAATTTCTCGTCAGTAGTAAGTATTCAGGAGTGAGTTGAGAGCCAACAGGTGGAACATCTCCAACTCCATATTCTAAAGGAGGATGATTGAACCTCCATAGCTTTAGAAGAAGTGCGAATGCATTTGAGAACAAGGCGTGTGCGGAAATTTCTTCTCCTGTTGTGAGAGTCCATGATTTGGGTCCGCATGACCCAAATGCTTCACAGATTGGCATCAAAGAACCAGCAAGTTGTGGAACCTGAGAAACCCGAATGAAAAATGAGGTCAGGCAACTAACTTTTTGATATCAGTTGGTCATTGTCACCCGTAAAAATGGGCTGCATATGAAACGTATTTAAGCAGTCAGGTGGCAATAAGGTCAGGTAAGACAAGCTTGGTAATGAGTCAAAACAGGTTGGGGCTAAAAAGGGTGAGTTTTTCAACGACTTGGGGAAACCTGAAATACTTGTTTCCAAAAACTTAATACTTGTTATAGAAAAATAGCATTTCGAATATATATACAAAATGGTACTATGTTAAATAATAATCTTAAATCTTATACTTTGAAAAAAAAACAAGTTTTTATGCATTAGAAATACATTTGTGGGCAACTTTTAAGCTGTTTGACTCATTTTTCTTTTAAACTATTTGGCTTTTTAATTTTACTAGTTTGACCCTTTAGAGATGAAACATAACCCGAAGGGATCCATTCATTAGTACATAGGTGGTATTTGCCACCTCCAATAAGCAGTAATAACAATATTTTGAAAGACGAACTTACAAGTCCATGTAAAGAGAACATCTGAACACAGTCAATGGGTGCTATACCAACGAGAAGGACATTCAGCATGGGAGCATAAGCTATCAGATGGCTTTCATTGCCAGAATAGTTTGCTGGTGGTGGAGGTGACAGCAATCTGGTAGTGAAGTAAATACTATGCTCCTGCAATTACCATGACCCGTAACTCAATCAACACCGTTGAGTCTTTCATTTCGATTATATAGTAAGAATACATATAGCGCAAATTACACCAAAATATATCAAATTTTACCAGTTATGTAATTGTATGTATTGAACTAAAAAAAGTTCTATTGTACGTACTAAACGTCATTAAACTTCCTGCTGTGTGTATCTTACTTCCTGTAACATGTAAATGGATGACGTTGTACCGGTTATGATGACGTGACATCATATATGGCGGCCATGTAGTTTAAAAACGTGGTCACCCGATTAAGAGGCACCAGGTATATACAATAGCCATAGAACCTTTTTTTACTTTGATAAATACAATAGCAAAAACGGTAAAGTGGATACATTATGGTGTAATTTGCTCATACATTTGAAAAAACTAATTTACCTGGACATTCCAACCTCGAATCAGCGAGGCACCACAGAGAATAGTAGCAGCGGCTATTTTCTCATCGTCTGAACCATTGACTGCAATCTCAAAGACCTTTTCAAGCTCTGCTAAGCTTCCATCAAATACATTAGCTTAAGTTCAGTTGCTTTTTCATAGACAGATGGCATTAGTAATATTTATAGAAATTTATGTGTACACCTTGAAGCAGGTTCAGAAGCAAGAGCATTCACCATGGCCTGTGTGAGCGGTGCTCCTTTCATAAATGTTGACCATCCAGGGACTTGAGCAGGCATGCTGTGAGGTATTTGGTTAATTCGACCAGTAACGTAACCTGGCCAGTAATATGCTGAAGTGTCCAACAGATTTCTGGCAATACAGGCCTCAACTATCAGATGGTGCAAGTTTCCAGCTGCAGAATAAAAAACTTGATGATGAACCTCCATGATGCGCATGTACGAAATAACATTATATTATAAGTACATGCAGATTAAACAACACTCTAACTACACTAAAGACCCTGTTTGGTTTGGCAAAATTCGACAAAAAATAAACATGATTTGGCCATTTATAGTAATTTATGTTACTTACAGAAGTTGATTGCCATATCTTTCATGTTGATGAGGTCAATGTAAGCACTATTACCAACATTAATGCCCGAAATGAGCATCATTGCTTTCGCCGCAGCCTGATTGGCAGCAGGTATTATTGATTGAGGTGGAGTCAACAAGCTCTGATAATCACCCAAACTTTGTAAGCTAGATACCAAATCCATACGACGCTTTTCGTTAGAGCTTTCTGTCGTTTGACAGTTTATATTGTTTTGTGGCATATTTTCATCTTCTTCCACTAGATCAGAAACCACTAGAGTAGTAACAGACAATAACATGCACATGCGAGTATCCACACGAGGCATAGGGCCCTCAATGGGATCTCTTTCCTGAAAATAAATACGATTATTAAACAGTGAAGGGACCCTTTAGCATTGTTATTATATACGGAAAATTAAAAGAACTTATTCATAGTTTAAGAAAACCTAAACAACCAGATTAGTAGGTATTTGGATATTCGTATTAAAGTGATGATATGATACTCAATAATCAGCTGCCATAAAACGGGATATAAAAGATAATCTTTCGATGTGTTTATGTTGTTTGTAGTTGTGATAATAAAATATTTAGATGTTTAAGTGTTTGAAAAACCGTTTATCTAAAGAATTGATAGGTAATATGATAAAAAAGGACATTATTGTCCAAACTGGATCACGTTTATTTCAGTTGGTATGAAACTAATATTCAGAAGCAGAATTTGTATGTACAAACACTGAAAACTGGCTATTATGACTTCAAAATGGTAAATCCAATATTTACAGGATCAAAAAGAAAAAAATAATAGACTAATTCGATGAGAGATGAACGAACCCTTTGAACAAGACGAAGAGCGGCCATCCAAAGACCAAGAAAAGTCTCATGCCAGGTGATGCCATTAAAGGCTTGAAGAGCTTTTACAAAACCTGTAAGAAAATAAGCATTGCTCTTAGATTAATTAGAAAGTTCTTGACCAAATCAGTTTCTGTTAGAGACTAATAGTCTAAAAAAATTGGCATTACGTGTAACTATTTCAATGACACTTGTTGTATCAACTTGTGAACCATCCATTGCATCTTCAAGCACAAGATCAAGAGGAATCCATATAGAAGAACCACTAACTTTTTGAGAAATACCAGCAGATGACGACATTACTGTATGTATTTCTTGCAAGTAACTTGCTTTTTTTCCCTCAGTCACAACTTTACAATCATCTGATATCAATTGAAGTAGAATTTCTGGTGTCATCACCTTTGACTTTCTCAGTGCTGAAGAGTTGACCACAAGAACCTCTATGTCCTGAATGAAACTTCTCCAATGTGTAGGCCTGAGTAAAAAAACATTCATTATTTAGTGGTAGGCATTGATTGACTTTTAAGGTCAAACAAATTACATTCCAACTTTGGTATGGACCTCTTTTAAGTCAAAAATATTGTTTAAATTGCAAATGTTAAAGGAATTAAGTTCTGACATGTTTCGATGAGCCAATAATAGTATTCTTGAAGTTGCTTTGTTTTGCAGGAAAAGCCCGATTAATTCAACAGCCATCACGGTATTTTTACTTTGCAATGTCTCATGGTATGCATTCATCTTTCCACCATAACTTTCAGAAACATCTAACTCCATATCTTGAGGCACATTCCATTTCAATTTTCTTTCTCCTGTAAGTTCTAGAAGCCCCTCATCTCCTAATACTGCCTCTACCAACTGCCAAACAATCGATAAGATGAACTCGAGTAATAAAGTGCCAGGATCGTTGACTTTGATACAAAATGTCTGAGAAAGATGGAGAACATTGTCTATTGAATTCATGATCCTGCATGAATAAGAAATAGTACAGAATTATTTGATTATTACATTAGGTAGATACTAAAATATCACCTTTAGAAGCTTACATTTCGTAATTTTGAGATTCCACATGTGATTTGAGTTTAAAAGCATGTCTTTTGAGCAATTCCATATATAGCCGAAATGCTGCTTGTTGGGTATGTCGCTTCGGAATGACCCTGTTTTACATAAGTTTAACAAGTCAGAAGAAAGATTCAAGGAAATTGTATTCTCACAAGGGTGATGATGTACTTGTAACATTAACTCATACAATTCATATAAGTTCTGTATCTTGAATGTTAATACTCTTTATATGTTATTCTAAAAAAATATTTTTTTGTGACAAATTGCACCATATCTTGATTAAAACATAGTGCAATCAATGATACTTGAATGATCATGAGAGCTCCACACTCAAAACACACATAAACATTCAATCATTCATCCTAACGAATAGTGAATCCCAGAAAAGGTAGTCAAACAAAATGTAAAGCCATTGCAATTCAAGTTAAATTTACGGGTCCATTATTAAACCAAATGAAGATCAACAAACTGCAATCTGTGAATGGAGACTCAACTCTTGAAAAAGAAAATTATAACTAATGAACTGGAAATAGTCAGCCTGTGGATTGATTTCGGATTTCCTACAAATTATGTCATGCGGGACCCACATAACGATATTCCAACAAATCAGAATCAACTCCCAGAAACCTAATAATAAAAAAAGAAATGATGACAATAACAATGTTGATTTCAAAAAAACCGTAGTAAATCTTTCATGAAACATATATAGAAGACACAATAAATTCTATAAAATCAAGAAACAATTCTAATGTTCAACTTTAAATTAGATGCCCATCAATACAAATGGAAACTTTATGTATAAATAATCAAGAAACACAAAGAAGAAGATCATCTCTTTCACCTTTAATCAAAAACCCATTAGTAAAAAATGTAAATTAACTTTTTTAATAAAATATTCAAGAAGCACAAACATCCCCCGTAAATAAAATTGTAAACTTTTTGTAGAAATAATCAAGCAACACAAACAACAAGATCATATTTTCAACTTTTAAATCAAAACCCATCAATAAAAATGGAGACTTTGTGCAGAAATAATCAAGAAACACAATCAACAAGCTCATCTTCTCAACTCTAAATCAAAACCCATTAATAAAAATGGAAACTTTATGTATTATAAAATATTCAACAAACCTGGCAGATAGAAGAGCAAAAACAAGCAAAGGAGGAACTATGTTGAAGATCAATGCTTTTTCTAGAAACTTCCATGAAATGGGATTGTTGTTGTCCCAACAAATGTGAGAAACTAAAAGATTTGCTAATTCTGGTGAAGGAAGAGATACACCAGCTGAGTTTAATTGAGAAGAAAGATGAATTGCCCATATTAATGGATCACTGCCTTTATCTTGTGATTTCTTTGTTAACTCGAGGACACTGTCCCATAATCTCAAGGTCCCTAAGGACACTGCAGCCATTAATAATATAACATATACTACTGTTTATGTCTTCAAAATAGAGAGAAACAAGATTACGAAGTGTGGCTTTGGGTTGGTGTGTGTAAAATGGTGTGAATTTTTGGAAGTCAAAGTTAAAGGCATGATATATATGAGGGAGAGTTGTGGCAGACAAAAGTACTTGAATTTATACATAAATTATATTATATTATATATTAAATTAAATGGCAGCAGAAATTGGCCTTTTTAACAGAAATATGGCACCTCATCTTTGCACACTATCTGACCATATTCCAATATATCCACCTGCACCAATATACCAAAATTACTATTTTAGGATGAAAAAATCATCAATAAAAAGATCAAATTTGATATAATTTTTTATCTTTTCAATTATACAATGTTAAGTTATCTTTTATTTTAGTACCCAAATCATATATTGGTTAATTCAAGTAATTCTAAACATTTAAGATAAAAAGTAAAATATTTATTGAAAATATAGTGGTGAATCTAAATTAAGAAAAAATATTTGATCCATGTACACCTTAAAATAAAAATAAATTTTGTATTAATGTTGTCAAACCATATATCATCCAATCCTTTCGTCCTTTAAAAGACATAAAATTAGAGGTGTTTGGTTGGATAGGTAAGGTCGGATCAAATCTGATCCATTTACATAAATTTATTTAGATTTTAATTCTTAAAATGTGAATTTATCAATTCAAACAAATATCGAATTTGAACGGAAGCAAACCAAATTACTATTTGAATGGATAAGTTTTAACCATTCGATTTCTTCGTTGACTTCATGAGGGTATTATGTTGACTTGTGAAATATTAATATCATGAGCGATATCAACGAGTACGTGTTATCGTGTTGCGTTGAGGATATATAAAAATGTGAAGTTAGTTTTTAAATTCAAAAGTTAAGATTTTAAATTAGGGACAGCTTGAGTAGTAAAGTCTTGTGCTATAAATGCATAAGCGGGTAAAGGGTACATTTTTAGCTAGGCCTCACGCACACAAAGACCTGAATATTGCGTTAGACCGGTTGGTCAAAATAGAAAAAAGACGAATGATATATATTGACACTACCTATTATAAAATAAAGTTTTGTATATGAAAAATAATCAAACAAAAATTAACATCTAGTTTAATATATAAACAAAAGTATTAGGTATATTGTTTATAATTATTCAATCTTTTGGATTATTCAATTCTAACTATAATAATCAAAACCAATTCAAAAATCAATATATTAATTCGATTTAATTCCGATCCGATCTAAAAAATCAATTTGTTCAATTCGAACGATCCAATCTAAATAATTTATTTGAATAACTCACTTATATCCGAATAGTGAACATCAGCACCGTTTGAAAACTTAAAACACAAAATACATCAGAAAGGAAAAACAATGTTTAAACAGTTAGAAGTCATTACAAGTTAAAAGAAAGTAAAATGGAGATTCTGGAATTGCATACAAGTTGTTTTTATTGGTTTTGTAAGTTAGTTATAATCCAAAAATATTTCCAAGTGGATCCATCTTTGTTTACTTATATTAATCCAAGAAAAAAAGACATTATCTAATTTAATAAGTAAATTTATTCATCGAAGGACACGTATCATGTTATTGAAAATTCTAAAATTATATTTAAATACTCTGTGTTATCATGTTTTAATATGTTTCAATCTATATTATTCTATCAATAATAAATAAGATAAGATTGATTTAATCATATCTGTTTCTTACACATCTTTTGTTAACAGTTAGTTTGATACAGCATTAGCCCATAAAGTCGTAATATAATCAAGTGAAACATCATTTACCTTCATCATGCATCGATCTAATTACAATCATTTCATTTCATTTAATTTCTGTAATTTATGATAAAGTAAATTTTGTTTCTATGTCTCTTCTTCTAAATATACAAATATATCATAGGCTTGGTTTGTTTAAACTGAACAACTAAGAATTAGATAAAAACTAAGCAATTTAAGTAGTTTATATGATAAACAATTAAGTTGTTTATTAAGAAACAAGCAGATAGCTACCCTATATTTGATAAGTCACAATCTGACTAATATGAAGTACACATAGTCTTCCTTTTGTAGTAAGATTGTGAAGCGAAGTAACTACAAACTTTTTTCGTGTATACAAACAGATTCGTGACACTAAAGTGTATAAAAGCACATGTCACACTAGCAGTTAATAAGAAAAAGGTATAAATCTATCATGAAATAAGGTTAACCTTTTATTATGTTATAAAAGAAAGAAAAAACCAAATCGGCAAAGTCAATCATCTTGTAAAACTAAATGTATTCAATCTAACCAGTAAACTATCACTAACGTGTTCTAATGGTAAGACGTCATGATATTTTTCAAAATTCTTTAGTAAATATTTTGGTGGTAGCTAGGTAAATGGTGAAAAACGATCACATCTCGTAAACGTACTCTAATTAGATTACGTACATCTGAATAAAAAAGACTCGCTCACTTCAAATAATATGAAGATAAGAAAGCTCATTCATTTATCCATTTTGTAAAGTCAAAGTAAATTTACTAGACTTATAAACAACTTAGGTTCGGTAAGGGAGATTAAGATCCATGACTAGGAATGGGTTATTGTAATTGGAAGGAAAAAATTTGGCATGAAATAGAAAGATGGTGGGCAGGAGTGGGTGGTATATTTTTTGAAGTTTGTTAATGGGGTTGGGGTAGGTAGATGAGAAGGAAAGGTTGGAAGAGAAAATGTCACATCCCTACTAGAGTTGGTGGACTGTTTCTGTACTAGTATCAAAACCTTTTGGTGGGTCCCATCATCTTCATTTCACTACACAAGTTTTCGGTATCATCACTTCACCATCACCTTCTATAACTCTGTTTTTAACTTTCTATGTTTGTGAAAATCCAACCCCACCCCACTATACAACTTTACTTATTTCTCTAAACAACTACTTGTAAAATATAGTTATCTGGGATTGGTGTATCTACATATGGTAATTTATTGGATATGTAGATGATGAATTTGAATTTTTGATGTCAAGTTTCCCAAACTACTTGACCAGGTTCCACAACTCTTTCCTTTAAAGTTTATTACTACTTCATAAAAGTATAAACCTACAAATTTTGTGGGTACCAAAGAAATAAACTCAAAAGTTAAAATCGTTAAGTTACTTTAGACAAGGTAAAACCCGATTAAATAATTAGTAAACCACTTAAATAAGATTAGTTGACCCCTTCTTGCCCAAAGTTGTCATATTTTGACTTCACATGTAGGATTTAGTAAACTACTCTACCAAATAGTAGTTTTACTGTTATTAGTATGAGGAATGATATTTGCGCGCCTAACAAATTAAATTAAATATTGGTCTGATGAAATCGTTATTTAAAACATTACGGCCTATCACTTATTTCCGTTTGTATCGAGTTATATTTCACCTTCAAATTCAAATCACTCATTTTAGACAGCTCTATATTGTTGATGTCGTCAAAAGAAATATAAAGAAATTGTTAGTTCTTCAAAACAAAAAGCATCTTATTCATTTATCAATCAAATAATCAAGGACACGACCACCATTTTTCCAATTTTATTGCTTCAAAAAGTTAGAAAGACCTAAATGCTAGTTTGAAGTGAGAAGGTGAGATATGAATCATGTCAGACTAATGACTGTTTATTAAGGAGTTTAGTGAAGAAGACATTTAACTTTAATTCAAATTTTATAGTGTGAATCTAATTTTATTTTAGTCTATTTTGTGTATTCAACTTGTAAATATTACAATTGTATGTATTTTGTTTGAGCTGTCAAATGACATCCATACAAGTTGACACGTTATCAAATGTACGACCTTATACATACAATAACGATATTTGAAAGTTTGATACACACAATAGACCAAAATGAAGTTCAATACACACAATAACATTTAGGCTAAAGTTAAATATGACGCCCAAGATTTATTCCAACAAAATGACAATCTTATTCATAAGTTTTACATTACAAGCGGAAACGATACAAGGTTTAAACTAGTCTAAAAGATTACTATAGATAAGCGAAAACATCTTCATGTATCATCTAGTCCTGCGAGTTCCCTTCTCGATGAGCCAGCTAGTTGTGTCTTGAGATATACACGCTCGTTAACATTCACCACGAGTAAGTTAACATTAGTGAATGATAACCGCTCGTGATAAATGTTAATTAACATTCATGAATGTTAACTTATCTTAGTGAATGTTAACGGGAAATCTACATTTACTTCTCATTTCTTTCAAGATTACTCATTCCCTATAAATCAGTCCATATATATATATAAAGGGTAGGGATCAAGAGGGAAGAAAAAAAATTAGAGAAGGAGGGAAGCAAATCTCAACCGTTGATTTCATCATAAATTAATTTTAAAATTACAAAAAAATTCAAAATTTAACATTCATCACCAATGAATGTTAGAAACGTTTTTTAATAAAAAAAATTAAGGGCTAAGATTGCTTCCCTCCTTCCCTAAATTTTGAAGCTTCCCTATGGATCTTTTCCCTATATATAAAATATATATATATATATATATATTATAGTAGAGATATAGGTATTTATATGTTTTGTCTTTCTATGTATTAATAAACTAAAACGCAATCAAATTGGAGCTTCATAATTTACGCCGCCAGTTCCATCGTTACACTTGCAAACAAAACTCTTACAATGACTTGAGTAATATGACCGATGATTTCCTTGTTGCCGATAAATTTGCAAGGATCAATAACATCATTTTAGCTTATGGGTATGTTTGGTGACACGTAGCAGTAGTAGTAGCAGTAGCAGTAGCAATAAGCAGTAGCAGTAAACAGTAGTAGTAAGCAGTAGTAGTAAACAGTAAGGAGTAGCAGTTAGCAGTAGTTGTTTGTTTTAAAAAAGTGTTTGGTAACGTAACAGTAGCAGTAATTATAAAGTGTAAAATTACAAAAAAGGTCATATACACATTATTTATAATGTACTCATGTTATTTTTGAGGGTATATAGGTGATTTCATAATCAAAATGCTAGTTGCTAGTTGAAATGCTTCCTCATCAAGCATTTAGCAGGAAGCGGTTAGAAAATATCCAAACTCTAGTTGCTCTGTTGTCAAACAAACTTTTTAATTAAATCACTAACCGCTAATCGTTTGTCGCTCCAAAATGCTTCTAAATGTTTGCTATCAAACACAATCAATTTCTTAAACTTTTTCACCGCATAATATAAATAACTTATTTTTTATTTGTGAATTAGAAGGTTAAAAGTCACAATTATAATTAAATAAAAACTAATTTTAAATAAATGATTTTGAATTTTTTAACAGAACATTAAATATGATATTCTTTTTCGAAAACGTAACCCTCCAAAAACATACCCACTTTGAATATGGAATTTGATAGAACAACAAAACTAGAGAATGTAAAGGGGGTTGATGCACTTTCACTTTATCATAACCTTTTTTTTCGGTTTCATGATTGTATAAGGATGGTACTTTTTGGCCTTGATGACTTCCAACTCACAACCAAATATAATTGCAATTGATCTTATCATTTTCACTCCCTTTTTCCCCATTTAGAAATGTGACAATTATGTTTGTGCATTTTAGGATATTTGGTGGATCATCAATTATTACTACTATCGTAATGATTTATATCGACTTGCTTTCACATATTACATCTTTCGTGTTGATTAAAAACTGCCCAACAATAACTTAAACCATTATTAAAAAATTGGGTGTAAAACTAAAAGGTCAACTGTATTTTGAGAGAAAAGAGAGGGTATACGATTTTAGTCGTTAATTTATATGATCAACGGTCTAGATACATAACACTGTATTTACGTGCACACTGCATTTTACGTAAAATATAGTACTGTTAAGATGTAACGAATCTAGACCGTTGATCACATAAATTAACGGATAAAATCGTCTGCATCTTTTTCCCCTCAAAAGCTACCCCTCACAACCTTACCCTTATAAAATTTAAGTGCTACCGGACTACGTTTACTCAATGAAAATAACATAAGTGAGGACGTTCCTCTTTAGGTCGATTCGATCGAATAGAAATCATGACTCATTTCAACTTAATTAATAATTACTTTTAACTTGATTTGGCCATGTTTGATGGTGTTCCCAAGTATCTTTACCCAATTTCAAGTTATTCTATTATCTTATTGATAACTATGATATTACCTTTATAATTCGTCAAAATTCTCATTTTTATAATATAAATGTATTTTGTTAATTACGTACCATACGTCTTTGTTCAGAAGTGAGCAATGTATCTTTCTTATTTCTAAACTGTGCAGTAAACTAACAAATTCGTGTCAAGGTAAGCAAAATGATAACCTATATCAAGATGATCAATAAAAATACTTATTTGGCATTTCAAATTTTATATTACCTATTTCGCTTATCTATTCACACGTGGCAATTTAGCTTTTCTTAAGAAATCCTAAGTTAACAATATAACGTAATAGCATAGGTAATAGCACAAATATAGATAATTAATAATTGCTAGTACGGTTAATTACCTAGAATGAGGGAAGTTCAAATGAGAATGAAAATTTTAGTGAGAATGAAGGAATGAATCCTGGCCATCCATTTTGCAAAACCCAATTTTCCCCTAAAGTTAAATATCTCACAAACGGCTAATCAAAAAATTATAAAAATTGCACCATTGAAATCAGCGTTCTTTTCTCTACGATTAGAGATCACTCATGACATATTTTCGGTAAAAAATTTTTTTTTTTTTTTTTTTGGTTGAAAACTAGTAACACATGTGTTAGTGGTTGGTAACACATGTGCTAGTTTCGGTAACACATGTGTCACTAACACATGTGTTACCGCACCTAACACATATGTTACCAATTTCGAAACCCACCAAAATATGGAAAAAAAAAATTCGTCGAAAGTATACCTTGTGAGATGTCTAATCGAAGAGAAAAAAATGCTATTTTTATGGTGCAATTTTTATATTTTTTTGACTAACCGTTTGTGAGATATTCACTTTTTAAAAGTGTTGGGGGTATTATTTTTTTGATGAGATGGATGGTTGAGATTGATTCCTCCATTCTCACAAATAATATCCATTCTCATTTGAACCTAACTCTACCTAGAATACTCATAAACATTTTAATTTGTCTTTTTCTTGTCTTTTTTTTTCGATTTATGGTCATTAAAAAATGATTTTTTTTATTCCTCTCGAATCATTATACGTTAAGATGTCAAAAGAAGATGATTTTAAAAATTCATTATTTTTGTGATTAAATTATATATTCTTACATAAAAACGTTAGATTTACATATAACTGTTCACAATATAAACACGAGAATAATGTAAAAGTTAATTTACCAAACCCAAATAGTGAATGAAAAGTAAACGTTGAATCGTACACTATGAAAATGAAAATATATATTATATTATATTACTAATTATTATTATTATTATTTATTTATTACTAAAGTTTAACAGAAAGTTAAAATATTCATTTAATAAAAATCAAATGGTTGACTTCTAATATGGTGGGTGACATAAGAGCATAGAGGACTTTGTTGATTTTTAATATGCTTTTTAAATATAATATCAAAGTTAATGAGTTTAATACTACATTAAAATAGTGTTTGTAATCACCTCAAATTTGACCAAAACAAATATATTGGTCAAATGCTCAGCAAAATTTAATTTGTTGTCAGACTTTACCAAACATATAGGCTTTTTTCATACAAAGTGCGACAAATGAGTTAAGCATTTTCCACCGTATATTATAATAAAGTTTATTTGTACGTACCGTATACAAGACTTGAAGAAGTAATGTTATTTTTGCATATTTAACAAAAATAAAATTAAATAAATAAAAACTGTATTTAGACACGGTCTCATTAGTTTTGTACTTTTGCGTCAATCCATAATAGATTACTTAAGCAGTTGCGTTAGATGGTTTTGTCAAGATTAGGCTAATTAATTAAATACTAATTAGAATTTCACATGATGCGGCGGTTATAAATAAAAATATAATACTAATCGATAATAATAGTTGATTTAACGATAATGATCTTAAATTTTTATTTTTATTTTATTTATACTTTATGTTATCATAATAAGAGTAAGATGTATAAATTAAAAGAAGCAATTAAGTATAGATTGATTTAATTTTTAATTATTATATTATATTTATATATTACAATTTACAATTTTTATTTTTTTAATTTTAAATATTAAATTTTATAGTTGAATTCTTTATGAGAATTTAGAGTTAAAGATAACTATATTATATATTACAAGTTGACTTTAAGTTGTAGTTATGGTGATAAGTATTGACCTTGAAAGCTGTAACGAGAACAACTAATGTTATTTAATTGGTTTAAAAAATCACTTATAGTTGGCAATCAAATACAATACGCGTGGACTTTTTTGAAATCGGTGACATCAGATTATATCCGGAAGACTTTTGTTAAGTTTTAAATGATTATTTAACAAGTTACTTTGACGAATAATATAAATATAATTATAATTTGTTACTAATAAGTCTTGAATTCATTTAAACTTAACACAAAATCTTCCTTAAAGTAATATGTTACTAATAATAATTTTTTCGTTATTTTGATACTAAGTTTTAAATAATTATTCGATTTGATATTTTGACTTCACCTTTTTTATGCCAAACTATATGTAACATCTTTGTTTCCCATAGTGTTACGTCTTTTTATAATCTTCTTCTTACATCAAATTATTTAACCTAAGAAGATGGTATGTAGCTTTCATAACTATAAATAAATATATTAATAATTGAAACTTAGTTTCAAAGTAATATCATACTTAACCGAAAGTTTGATGGTGAATTTAATATTTAACGTCACGTTCCAAATTGTACCGATTATAGCAATAGTTATTAAATTGCTTCCTTTGTTTTGTGTATACCGATAGTTTTAAGGATGTTAAGAAAGATTATATATATTGAACATACGTTTATGGATACTTATGGATGCGAGTTTAATCGTTTATTTGCTATCTAGAAGATCTAAATGAAACTAAATATGATACCGTGTTAGTTCGATGTGCATTTCAAAAGTAATTTATCTCCTTTTTTGGTGGATGCCAATTTAAAAGGAAAAAAAAAGACCATTTAAATCTTATAATAATTACGTGTTACTATTTATTTAATCTAATCAAAGATATTTTCGGAAACCATTAAGCTTTGCTCAATTCGTACTCAACAAAGACGATGCAACTAGAAGAAGGAAAGAAAAAATGTGTCAACCACCATCACACTCTTACAACTTATTTGGTGACCATAATCATTTTCCAAGTTTAGTTTTCTAATACATCCTTTTCATTTTTGATATATTAAGAGAAAAATAAGATGGTGCAAACATAAGAGAGCAAAATGATATTATCCTCTATTTTTTCCCTTCTCATCATCTCTTCTCTTGATTTAGTCAAAATTTATGATTTTACTATGTGCGAAATTTGGTAAAATTAGTTTCTATATGATTAACATTTTTGAATTTATGTTATCAACTTTTAAGTTTTTGGGTTTCTTTAAATATAATAATTCAGTTTTATGTAATCAAATGGCTATTGGTCTAGCAGTATTGAGGTAACCCTCAATTATAAAGTTGTAAATTTAAATTTTGAAGTTGGACATATGTAAATATATTTGTGGTAGAAGTGTATCAAGTTATTGCTCGTCTAAAAAAAATAAAAAAAATAAAAGAATTCAACTTTATATAAGATATTTGTTCTAAGATTATAAATTAATACTTATAATATCGCCAAAATTTACATCTCAAAGTGGTCTTTCACCCCAACACAGAACAGGGCACTTGCATCCGTTTTGGTCCCAATCCTACCCATCCCTTTCCTAAAGGCCCAACCCACTTTCAATTTCACGCAAAACTTGCATCTATTATTTCTTCAAAAATGGAATTGAAATCTGTGAAAGTAACTAGACGTGAATACTTTTATGTTGAATCTATGAGATTACCAAAATCATGTAAACAAATGTTATACATTGATACTTGATTATCAGGTTTTAATATTTATAGAACAAAAAAAGAAAAGAAGTATGTTAATTGTTGAACTTTAAGATTACCCCCATTAGGGGATTTGGATGGCCTAGGTCACTAAAAACACAAATAAAATAATAATAAACATGACAATCTCCATTCAACCTAGGTCACCTTCACAATCTAGGTCAGAAAAAAGTTCATACATTATTTAATGTTTTTTAATAATTTTAATAATATAAAAAGTAATAATATGTTAAATATAATTAATAAAGTATTAGATTGGATTCGATGGAAAAAAGTGTGTGTGAAAATTTAAGTTAAGTTAGGTTGTATAGGTGGAAGATAAAGAAATTAATTTTTTAATAGAAAATGTAAGTTGTGTTGGATTGGGTTGCTAACGAGGATAGTCTAAGCAAATCAAGCTTTCTAACATGGTGAAAGACCATTTTGTTTATTATTTTTTGCCATGGGAGCTGCTTTTGTAATAAAATGTAAATGAAGATCAGGTTTTTTTCAATATTATCTTAACAAAATTAACTTCTTTTACTCAACGTCTGAATGGGTATATTGAGATCACCTGTAAAGAAGACAAGCAAAGTCACAATGCAGACCTTCATCTCTCGATATGAGTTCGTTTGAGAAAGTCAAGCCTGGCATCAATCCCCTCTTCTTTAACCAAAATATTGATCAAAAGCTGAAAAAACAATTGAATTTAGTCACACACGCACACAAAAATCATACTGGAAATACATCTAAACGAGCATTAGTTGTTGCATAAAAAAGCTTAGTTATAAGTTACATAAATGGTGTTCGCAGAGGGCGTTTGGATGTAACCTTTTTTAATATTTATTAAGCACTAACAATGTCCAGTTGTCAAAAAAAATAAAATATGGACCGTAGAAGATAGTGTTTGAATGTGATTTTGTTGTAATACATGATAATCAGTTCGAAACACAAATCCAAATTCCCCCAGAGATGTATTGGTGTCCCCTGAATACTTTTTGTGCTTTAAGACACAGTTAGGTGCTTGCTGCATAAATCTTTTACAGTATGTGCTTACATGTTTTATATCTTACAACAATACAAGATACTCCTACCTTCCCGAGAAAAAAATTCCTTCAACACATGCAAAGGCAACGAGTCATTCTGCAAATGAATTGGAGCTGCACAAAAAACGCGAGCAGAACAATGATAGAAGTTCATACGCTTGGATAGTGCTATTCTTGAATATGCATCAAGGAAATTACCTATTAATCCAGTTCAAAGACCATTGAGCCTTCCTTGCAACGCAAGGAATGTTTTCAATTGCATTAAACAATCTGTATTTTTCTTTAGAGTCCTTGATTAATGTTTCCAAGAGCAGGCTATACATCTCTACAAAAAATATGCAAGATCGGTGACACACTCAAAAAAACATATATCAACTAATTTTTAAAGTGTAAACATCTCCACCAGAGTGTACATTCTCCATTGCAATTTGAAACCCATAAAATTCCCGAGCCTATTAACACCAAGCAACATTTAAAATTAGTCACGAGTTATACAACCTCACAACTTATAATCCCAAACTAATGCAAGAAAAAGAATCCAACCTTGGGTACTTGAATGTTGTTAAGAAATCTTGCAGCCAGATTTTCCAAAACGATTCCATCTGATGCGACAAAAAACGCTAAGATATGACTTACAAATCGCTTTTCGGATTCAGTCAAGCTTTGCTACTGCTGTACATCCAATGAGAGAACAACTTCCTCAGCTAAACCAATAAAAGTAAATCGTTAGCCAATGCAATGATTATAAATATAGATAAAAATATGTATTTTGTAGTTAAGTAGATGCTTGCTGTTGAGAAGATTAATAAGGAAGATTAAGTATTGATAACCGTATATAACAGGAACAAGAACAAAGATTCTACAATTATAAAAAAAAAATCATTTAAATCAAGAAAAACATCCATATTATGGAGTTGTACAGCTGATAAACAAAAGGACTTACTTTTTATGTTGAATCTATATAGAACACATAGAGCAAAACACTAAATAATAACCCAATTATGAAAATTGCACAACCAAGAATGAAGTACTTACCTTTAATAGAGATTATTATAAAAAAAACATAATACAAAACATTAGACAAACATCTAAATGTTAATAATAATAATAATAATAATAATAATAATAATAATAATAATAATAATAATAATAATAATAATAAAAACTAAAATAAAACCAGGAAGAAATTCACTTACTTGCATATAAATTCAAAGAAAGATGTTATTTACTCATAATTTCGTATAGAACAGAAACAACAATACCATAACAACAATTGTCATAAATGACCATAATTCAAGGCAATAAAAACAGAGCCCAAGTTATCAAAGATTAAGAAAAGATTAGTACCAGCCCAAAAACTAGCTTGTGATTTTTTATACATCTCCCAAAGTTGATGGTATCTAATTGGAAACATAGTAAACCTCTGGTTTTGCTCCATTAATATTGGCTCTTCTTCTTCTTCTTCTTCTTCTTCTCCACCATTTTTATGCTCTGTTTCATCCTTCAAAGAACCCATTTATTCGATATGTTGGGTATGGATAAAATAGTGTGCGATAAATTGGCGCAAAACCCTACAAAAACCCCTTTAGATAACTCGCACAATTTAACGGCTTTTGAAATTCTTTTTATCTTCCCCTTCATTCAGTTTTTTTTTTTTTTTTTTTTTTTTTTTTTTTTTTTTTTTTTTTTTTGCGGGTAGTTTTTGGTGTTTGTATGAATAAACCGTTTCATGTGAGATTTTTTATTGCGATGGGCCGCGGACATTCGACATGAACATCTTTCGTTAGGAGATAATATTTTATTTGATTTACAACCGCGAAAAAGACAAATAAATTTTATGATTTTCGTTCTTATTCTTGTAGAAAGAATGTAAAAGACAGATAAATTCTTGAGTTTTTTAGAAATATGTTTATTATTATGATTATTATTATTATTATTAACTTTTTTAATTAGATACTAAATTTGTTGTTTTCACGTTTTATTTAAATAAGAAGGAATGCTATATTCACTAACAAGTTACTAACAAACTCCCACAACATAAGGTGGACCAATAAGATAAAGTGAGAGAATCATGAAAGATAAACAAACTTAAATTGTGATTGGTTAATCTAACTTTCCACATCATGCTGTCAGCTTATTTTGTAAAATGGATGTGTCCCTATCATTCCTCTTTAAATAAATGTGTATATAAAATTTTATATTAAAACTATTGCTTTATTTATTTATGAATTTATTTAAAATTTATTTAATTTTTTCTCTTGAAATCATATGTATATTCAAAAGTTATGAAATTTATATGAAACTTGTTTGAATAACTCAAATGTTATGAAACTTGTATGTACGATTCTCTTGAATATATGTATATTTAAAGGTTATGAAATTTGTGTGTAACCTATATAAATATTTGTTTTTTGAAATTATATGTATGTTAAAAGGTTACAAAATTAATAAAAAAACTTGTATAAATACTTCTTTTGAAATTATGTGTGTTAAACGGTTATAAAAGTTGTATAGAACTTGTAGAAGTATTTTTCTTGACATTATATCGTGTTAAAAATGTTTTGAAATTGTACCTCTTGTTAATGTATTTTTTGGTTAGATTATTATATTTCTTGTTAAATACCTTTTTTATTACTTATAAGTTCAAATTTAAATTATTAGATAAAATAAAAAATAAAAATAATTCGAAATTAAATTATATTTGTATTTAACAAACATAAAAACAAACGATATTCATATACAGACCTTCCAATTATATCTTCTTCTGCAGAGGGACACAAAATCATCTTAAAAAAATAAAGAGCACCTTATTTGCTTGTTTACGCATTTTAACATAAGAAGTTTATCACGTAGTCCCTCAAAATATAGTAGCGACTTCTTTGTAAGTTTATTTATTGAAGTGAGTGCTTATGAAACTCCAGTTAGAACATTTATAAAACTCCAGGTACTATATTTGGAACATTTATGAAACTCCAGGGTAAATTTTTCATTTTGTAACTAGACGGAAAACACCAGATGGCGTTGACCCAAAAACTTGGTCTACAAACTAGACCAGTATATCTTCTACATGTCTGGCCCGGCCTGCGGTGAAAACCCACCTGCAGCAACCTCCTCCGGTAGTGAATCCGGCGAAGTTGTGCAGATTGCATCCTTGAATTCATATATTTCCGGCAACAATGATTCAAAAATATCTGCAATTCTTGCTTCTGATGTTTATGGTATTCGCTTTTAAACTATTCTTCACTATACTTTTTTTTCTTTCTATTCAACTCGTAACCAGTTAGGGGTGTTTTGGTTAGCTTATTTATATTTTTCTTATGCTTATTATGTTAAAAAGGTCTTTTGAGTTTTGAATAAGCACCTCAATCTTGGCTTTGTAAAAAACATCTTATTTGGTCAAAAAAAGCTAGTAAGCTCATTTTAATTATCTTATGCTTATTAGTTAATAATATTATTTGGTTTTTTGGGCAGGTTATGAAGCTCCAAAATTGTGGTATGCCATGCAACAACAACAACAACTTCATTGATTTTTTTCCGCAAAAGAATTTGTAGTTAGTTTGTTGTATGGACAAGATAAAGCACAATATCACATATGCATGATATTCTCCTTTTGAAAAATAGATTATTCTTTTGGTGTTTAATTTGACATTGCAGGAAAATTGCAGACAAAATTGCATCTGCTGGATATTATAACTGTTCCTGATTTTTTTTTATGGTCATCCCTTCATTCCTAAAACTCATCTACCAGATTGGATCAAAAATCATCCAACAGTGTGTTATCTTACTAATTCACATGTTATTATTCAAATGAGAAGTACACTATGACTTTGATGGTCAAATGTTCTTAACTTATAAAAGATATCTAATATATATTAGCCAAATCTCCAAGAAATATGTGATACATATGTCTTCATTAAACAACAAAAAAAGTATGGTTAATAGATAGATGCTATAACATTTCGTTTGCTACTTGATATTAGTCCGTAAAACTGTGCTTGGATATTAATGTAAAAAGTTAAGAATTTATATTTTTTGTTTATTTCTGCAGAAGCCAGCAGTTGAATTAGCAAAATGGGTTGTTCAGGCTCTCAAAGAGAAGGGTATATCTAAAATTGGGGCTGCAGGTTTCTGTTGGGGTGGTAAGACTAGTTTGTGACGAGTTTATTAATTTAAAATTTCAAGGTTTATAATGATGTTACTTCAAACATAAGTGACTGATTTACTTACATCAAATATCTTTAATAGCCAAGGTTGTTGTAGAGCTTGCAAAGGATGCTGATATAGAAGTTGCTGCGCTCTTGCATCCTACCTTTGTCACTTTAGATGATATCAAGAGTACGATATTCATCATAATCCCTTTGTTCTTGAAAGGGGTTCATGTTTGACTTTTCCAAAATACAACCTCATATCTATCATCAAATAGTTTGATTTCTTTTTGTAGATTCTTGGCAATGTCTGTTCCTATTATACTATGATTTAATCTAGCTATCGAATTATTCAAAAAGTTGGATAAATTCTTACTAGTTTAAACTTGAATTGGGATGTGGCCTTTCAATGCTTTTGCTTTCTGTTTTATGTTAAAACTTTTTAAATAAGATATCTCTTAGCAATTTTGAGTTTTTGTCCGGTTGATATGATGTTTTAGGTGTTAAGGTTCCAGTGGCAATACTAGGGGCAGAGATTGATCAGATATCTCCTCCAGAAGTTGTTAAACAGTTTGAGGCTGCGTTACAAGCCAAACCTGAGGTAAGTGTTTGTGGATCAACCCAAATCAACCCATTTCAACCTTTTGACCCGTTACCCAAAGTCCAAACTGCCCTTTTTTATAATTATTATTATTTTTTTTGGTAGAAGAGCAACCCCACCTGAGACACCTTTGGTGACGTGGCAGGTAAAACACATTTTTAGTATTTGATGTGATTCATGGGTATCCTGGCGTATCTCATGGTTGGACTGTCCGATATAGAGATGAAGACATAAACATCTGTGAAATATGCACAAGAGGCACATCAGGATCTTGTGAATTGGTTGGGTAAGTGTCTTAAGACAACTCATTCGGCCCTCTAAAGCAAAAATCCTGAAACAAAAGAGCGATAAAGACGTTTGAAAGCCTCATTAGAACTATAAAAGTGTGTTTGAAGATACTATGTCACATGTTTAAATCTTTGTACAAATAATCAGCTATTTAGCTTAATACAAAGTTGAGTTTTATCCGGTGAAATGATTTGGCTTATGTGTAATCACCACAACACCAAATCGACACCACCAAAGTGAATTTGATATACCAAATTCATATTTTTCAAAGAGAAATTAAAAGATGCAGTTAACTGCACATATTGGTAGTTAAAAGGAGGAGTAATATATGATATAGTGAAAAACTTAAGGGGTAAAAGATATAAATAAACGTAATCTATTTGAAACTTAATCGGTCGACATCACCTATGATTGGTGCTGTAAATAGTATGTTTGATTTCTCTTTTTCAAAAGCCTTAAAACCACAAAAACTATGGGTATCAATGTGAGAGGTCTTAAAACTTATGTGTATGATATCAAACACTTTAAAAACCCTAGGGTACCAGAGTGCACTTACTTACCAAACCCTTCTCAAAACCCCTAACTGGGTTGACTAGAACAATTATTCCAGAACCTACCGGATACCCGAAATGTCTGGCCCAGAGTGCTGCGAAAACCCTCCGGTACTGACCGTCGGCGATGAATCAGGCGAAGTTAAGCAGATCGCATCTCTCAATTCATATGTTTCTGGCGATCCTAATTCGAATAACGCCGTTGTTCTTATTTCTGATGTTTGGGGTAATCAACTCGATTCCCATTGTAATTACAATAATCAGTTTTATTTTGGTGTAAAGTTGTTTACTAGATAGGTCTTAATCCATAAATAGTTAATTTTTCATTAGTCAAAATAGCTAATTCGTTAAGTTAAAATGGATACTATTTACGAAGCCTATTTTTTATTAATTATTTAAAATCCTTGTCTTTTTGGCTATATAACTTTTGGTTATATAAGTTTATTATAGTTTATATGATTGATTGTGGTATTGTATTACTGTGCAGGTTATGGAGCTCCAAAGTTGAGGTACTTTTTACAGTCAACCACTTTTGTAATCATTATTTTTTAAATTAAAACTGGTTTTGAAATGTTTCTTTTCTTTAAACATTAAAAACATTATTTTGATTTATTTATTGATATGCGACTATTCGATTGTTGACTATAGCTCTAGTTGCATGTACAAAAGTCTGATGAATTTGTTGTAATTTTGTGTAAGGAATTTTGTTTCGACTTTCAAAGGTCAAAAGTTCATGTGTAATTCTTGATTGGGTGGATTTAAAGTGTTTAATCTATCTTTGCAGGAAAATTGCAGACAAAGTTGCATCTGCTGGATATTATGCAGTTGTTCCTGATTTCTTCCATGGTGACCCCATGACTCCTGAAACCAAACTTGGTGATTGGCTACAAAATCATGCGCCGGTTTGTTATCTTCATAATTCATATCTTGTTACCTATTAAATCTTATTATTCAATCTTAGATGTAAGTTATATATTGACTTTTATGGTCAAATGTTTTTAACCTGAAAAGGTGCTGACTTATTAAAAAGCAAGTGATGTTTTAGTATAATATTTCGGAGTCTTTCTAAATCCTGCTCAGATATTTATTTATATAAAAAACTAAATACCTTTACTGCTTTTATCTCTGCTCTTTTCCTTTCTGTAGGAGCAAGGAGTTGGATTAGCAAAACCAGTTATTCAAGCTCTCAAAGAGAAGGGTGCATCTAAAGTTGGGGCTGCAGGTTTTTGCTGGGGTGGTAAGACTACCTTCCGAAGTCTATAATTTATAGGTGGCAAATTCACCCGCAATGGGTTGATTTTGTTAGAATGATGTTTAATTAATGGGTCAAGTGGATGATAGGAAACAAAAATCTTAAGGAGCTTCCCAGAGGGTATCTATAATGAAACAAACCTCCTGAATCATTATATTTAAAAGAGTGGATTATTACTGAAATATTTATAAGCATATCTTACACATTAACTATATCAAAGATTAAATGAATAAAATTGGACAAAAAGTGTATCGGGGTTAACACTGGCTGACCTGGCCTGTGGCCTCCCCCGCCCGACCTGACCATTTTGCCACCTTCACTATTACATCACTTCTAGCTGGCTGACTCGAGTGCATCTTTTTTCTTTAATAGCCAAGGTTGTTGTGGATCTAGCAAACAATGCTGATATTGAAGTTGCTGCGCTGTTGCATCCTTCGTTTGTCACTTTAGATGATATCAAGGGTATGTTTCTTTTTTCTTTTTTTTGAAAGGGCTGCATGTATGCCTGTTAAGACTACCCTAGTTTTATTAACTAAAAAGTTGGTTAGTTTCTGTTAGAATTTTATCATTTGTTTAATCATTTGCTGTAATCCTATATACTTAATCTAGCTATCAACTTTCCTTTAAGTCGGATAATGTAATTTTAGTTTGAACTTAAGAATTAGTCAATTGACTTTCATAATTGCAATGTGGGTTTTTATTTCTGTTTTTCTGCAGATTGTTTGTATCCGATAATTTTGAACATTTTCTAATTTTTGTCTGGTTGATATGACGATTTTAGGGGTTAAGGTGCCTATCGGAATACTAGGTGCCGAGATCGATAAAATGTCTCCGCCAGAACTCGTCAAAGAATTCGAGGCTGTGCTAGAAGCCAAACCTGAGGTAATTTCCTCTAACCGCTGTGAAGTGCACGCTTTGCCTTTCACATTGAACTTTGTCGTCCAATTTTAATGACAAACCTGTAACTGTGGTACACAGAGACTCTAGACTTTAAAGTTTATAAATGAAGCAGTAATTAATGCGCACACATGAACTTGCAATTAAAGAATAGTTTAGAATTGTTGGACAAAAACTGTTTCGATCCAACCCAACCTCCTTTGACCCATACAAATAGTTACATATTTTGACCCATTATGCAAAACACCCTCTAAGAAGTACCTTCTGTATATATGGGTGCAGGTTGATCACTTTGTGAAGATATATCCTGGGGTTTCACATGGTTGGACCTGTCGATATAAAGATGAAGATGCAGTAGCAGTGAAATCTGCAGCAGAGGCTCATCAGGATCTTGTGGATTGGTTTGGCAAGTGTTTTTAGATAAACCATTTGACCCTGAAAAACTGTATCGTGTGATATAATGTGCAATATGAGATGTTTGTGAACCTCCATTACAACTAAACAAAGCGTCTTTGAACTCTTTGTATGAGTGCACAGTGCTTATTAGCTTAATACAAAGTTAGAGTGTATGTTGATTCTGAGTTTCTTATGTGATTCTTTCAGTTTTATATCAAGTGGTGTCAACTGTGATTGTTACAAGATGGTGAGATATCAATGTTCCTTTTGCATTCCCTCGCTGTACTCCTTGCCCATCACCCTTACACATAAAATTGGTGAAACAGGTTTTGTAACCGCATATTGTTTAAAATTTAACATGTTTGACTTCAGACAACACCAAAATCCAGTAAGCTAGTTTTGTAATGTAAAATGGCGTAAAAAGTAATTTTTATGATATCACCAAAAACGAGTTCCAATCAAAATGGGGTGTATAAAGCAGCTGTTTGTCCAAAAAATAACGCCGTGTCAACTGTGCAAGTGTATAAAGGTTATATAATAACTACATCAATCTGACAGAATCAGAGGAAAAGGAAAGGATGATGCTAAGGGTTGCTTATGAACAAGATGAAAAGGAAAGAAGGTTGCAAAAGGGTATAATGCTGATATTAAATGGCCTCCTTAAATCATATGGCTGTTAAATAATCTGAGTTAATAACGTTCATCAATGAAAAAGAAAAAGAAATGAGAACTATGAATTTTCTTGAGCTCATTCCGGATATATGGATGCAGATTTATTAGAAACTTTACTCAATGAGTACCAAAAAACTTTACTGGTGTTAGGAACTTAGGGTCATAAAAGACCCTCAAAGTGCTTCGTCAAATGACGTTGTAGTTTGTATTGTTAATGGACTTGTGTTTTGTGGGTGCCCTTTAAGGTTTAGAATATATTTAGGCTCATCTAGGTTGTTGGTGCTCTGTTTTAGTTTAGTCTTCTTTTATTTTGAATGTTATGTTATTTACACACGTGTTAGCATGTTTTAAGTTGGGCTGTTTTGCAGGATTTTCATTTCATATTATTATTTGTATTTTTAACTTCTCGCTAGCTCTTTAAAATAACATTCTTCTTTACAGAAAACATCAATAAAATATTGTGACACAAGTAAAGTTGACAAAACTTTACATATAAAGTTTCAGTGAATTTGAGACCCAGCCTAAGGACTAACACAAATGGGGCACGTGTAATAATATAATTGAGGAATAATCGAGAACTTACATATCTGAGTCTAAGACTTGACTCGTTACCTGATGGACAACCATAACATGAGACATGTTGTTGCAGGTCTTACGGATAGTGTCATTTGATTAAGCATATTTCCGTTTGAGTGCAAAATAATGAAGGGTATATGAGTGATTGATCCTTTAACACTCCGACATACGTAGTAATTCAGTTCGAGCGAGAGTGGTTAAGGAATTAATCCTCAAAATCACGCGGGGATATAATTTTGAGTGTATGAGTGCTCAAAGAAGAATTAGAGCACTAATACCCATATAAAAAAATGGAGTTTATAAGAGGGGAGAAGAGCATGGAGGCTCTTTCCAATAATATATATGTTTATATTTATGAAAGATACAAGATCTTTCCTTCTAAGTTGTTCCCCCTTTTATAAGGAGGAGGAGGAAAGCTCATCATAAAAGTTTATGGGCTTGACCATTTGAAAGACCAATGTATACTATACATTATCACTTGCATCATACGGAGTATCATATAATTTCGAATCAAGTAAACATAAATATACCGTAATTTAGATTTTTTATTTATATCGTGTTTACTGGGCTAAAAACAAGCCCAAATTTATATTGGGCTGGACTAAGCCCACTAATAATCCCCAATTGACTATTGTGAGCCGGTCTCAAAGTCAGTCATGATTTTGTTACATATTTATCAAAGTTTATAGGAATCTGATCGGAAAAACAGTCATAATGGCCGGAAGATTGAGCCACGTGGCGTCTCAGATTATGGGCGGAAACGGCGTTGTTGGCCGGTCCGTCGCATCTTCTCTTCGTCAACGATCCGGTATGGGATTACCAGTCGGTAAACATATCGTTCCCGATAAGCCTGTAAGTTTTAATTTATATACATATTTTCGTTTCTCAGATCAAATTCAGATTATTGATTAGTACTATCTTCAATCTGAATGCCAAATATTTTTTTAGATATCTTGTGATTATATTTTAGTTCCGAAACCCTAGGGTTCAATTAGTGAAGATTAAGAAATAAATTTAACATTCATGAGTTATAAGTGCTATAAATAAAGATATTGAGTTTGAATTTAAATAAATTCATTTGTGTGATTTAGCTGCCTGTGAATGATGAGCTTGTATGGGATAACGGAACTTCGTTCCCTGAGCCGTGTATCGATCGAATTGCCGATACTGTTGGAAAGGTAAGAATTTTGATTTATCATTTCGTATGATTTTTGCTTGCGGAAAATTTGACTTGATTGATGAAGTTATTTTTGTTTTTAGTATGAAGCACTTGCGTGGTTAGGTGGTGGATTGGGTTTTTTTGCTACACTTGGATTGATGGCTACATTGAACGACAAAGCATCTAAGATACCATTTGTAAGATATCTAACTTACATCATATTTTGTTATTATGTTTGATTTCTAGCAAATCTACATAGTTAAGTTGCTTATGGTTTCTAGATGTATTTTCGTATAATGACTTGCATCTCTTGGTAATATACTTCCATACCTGAAAGCAACTAAGAAACTGCAGACATATAAAAAATGGGCATGCTTATATGATTGGCTTATGTAGGCATTCTGTATTTAGACACTCTGTGTTAGCTTTTCAAATGGAGTAGATAGATAGACTAGTGATTTATCTGTCAATCAGGATAATTTCGATAGGGTTTTTTTTTAATGTGGAATGACTATTTTTAGTAGAAGTGTGAATTGAAGGGTTCAGTTTAAATGTGGGTTACATCTTGGACTCATCACAATAACCAATAGGTTTTATAAGTTTTCGGGTTACTTGATACATTATAGAAGTTTTACCTGTGATAAGTAACAGTACACTGCCACCAACATAACGCTACATCGCCACCAACATAGCCCTATGCTGTCACCAATGCAATGCTACACTGCCTCAAAAGTAACGTCATTTGGAACATCCAAACTTTTTTTGTTTCTCAAACTGCAGCCTCCAGAACCAAAATCTCCTACCTGGCTCAACGTTATGCTATCCCGCTTAGCGTTAGCACATTTCTGCTTTAAACTAGACCGAACTTCAACATGATACTGACATGATTTCTTGACCACTACAACATGCAACATCATTCCCTTCATTTAAGTTTCAAGATTTCACTCACTACACATGCATTGAAATATGTCGCTGCTCATCTCAAAAGACATGTAATGACTCTTTGAATCAGCACTCTTCTTCTCAAACATTGGTTCAGAACTCACAATTTAAGGACGTTGAAACAAATTCAAAGATCTCTCCGTATCACTGTTTTACTCTTTTTAATTGATACTTTTAAATTTGGATAAAAAACATTTATTCAATAAAACCAAACTTTTGAAAGTTTAGCCCATTAGCTTCTTAAACTCGGCTTTTAGTGACAATGGTCCTCACAACGTTTTGCGCACATAATTACTCTATACATCATTTACCAACTTGATAAGAAACAAAATCATCATCTTCAAGGTACCTCAACAGTTATCAGGGTGTTACAAGCAAGGTTTCTAAACGTGGTTTTGGAGTTGACCCAGTCGGTACACCGGTTTGCGGGTTGGGCAGTTCGACTGGTTTGGCCGGCGGTCCCTTGTTCAGAACGTTGGAATATGCATCTAAGTAAGACTTTGAGGTGGCTAATCACTGACTTGGTGGGTTGACTCACATTTTATTCAAGAAAGTACATTTCATTTCTTTCTCCCACCCCAAGATGCTTTTTAGTCGGATGTTTTTTACTTTTAAGTCCCCATTTTTCTATCTTCTCTCTTTCCGTACGGCTCAACTTCAATTGCTTCTCTCATAAACATTCTTTTTCAGTTTCTCCCATCATCATCTTCTCCTCTTCACAAAACAGTATCACTTCCTCTCTAAATTATTCTTATACTTAAATCCAAGCATTTGCTATATAAATTGAACTAGAGGAGTGGATGATGGTCGGACATATCGAAATCTGACCGGAGAAGGTGGAGGAGGGTGGTGGAAGGGGTTTTGATTATTTCTTGGTTTGGCTAACAAAAATGGTTTGACAAAAAAAAAATTGCAAAAATGGGTATATTCGGGCATCCGGTTACTGGGTATGTGGTTGAACTGCAAACTCACCCGGGTTGATCCGGGCCAAAGTCTGCTCCAAACCCGGCATTGTTGGACTCACTCTAATGACCGATTCGACCCGTTTTAAAACATTGGTTACAAATATATATCAACATTTTTGTGTTAAAATCGTATAGGCTTATCAGGAGAGTAGTCTTAATACGGAGAGTTGTCGGTATAGTGACGTGGAGCAAAATCACAAGATGTGTAAATAGGGATTCCTTCTTAAGTAGTCATTGGATTGTTGTAAATGTGAATTGAAATTTTTTAGAGGTTTTCTCGATTATATGTTTGTAGTAATATATAACCTTTTGTGTGTATGTGTGCGCGCGCGCGCATAGAATATGTCTTTGTGAGACCAGCATAAATGTCTTAATATTATAGGAGTAATAGTGGAATTAACTATCTGGGATGACTATCACTTGTAGAAACTAGTAACTAGTAGCTAGCATGTTTTATTTTATGAACAGATGCCAAAGGTATTTCCATATGACAACCTGCGGGTGGAGCTTGGTGGAGAACCCTAGAGGATATTGGATGCTTGCACAAACCTATCATCTCGTACATCATGAGTCTCCTCTTGTTACCCCATCTGTTTTTATGTTTGCCCTTGGTGTTTGAACTAGCAAGTAATAATGTATCATCTTGATTTCTGAGCAAGCAGTTGAGACTACTTGTGTGTTAATCATTTTGTAGTGACAAAATTTGTTGTTTCTATGAATCTTCGATCATATAGTCTCATTCATGCAAATACTGCATTAACCTAGTCTGTGATATTGGCAAACAAACATGTAGCTGCATCTTACTGTACCTTGGGTTCATTTGGGCTTTATATGGGTTAGCTGGAGATTGACAATACATATTTGTTTGGAGCCTTTATGGGGTTTGAGAACTAAACGATATACACTTGCGTATTATTGCTGTCTATATTGTTATTCTCAGCTGTTTATAGTTGTATAAGATAGATTAAATGTTAATGGTCGTTTAATGAATGCCAAGTATGTAATGTGAAAGAAAACTAATAAAAGCTGTACGTCTTAGACATACTAGTCATTTCATCTACAGCAGGTCTCCTTGTATTTAGGAGAACCTTTTATTTCGGAGAACAGATCTAACCTCTGTTAGACCGCTGCCTTTGGCAATGTCTTTGGCGGTCGTCATTCTTTGCCACCCAAAGATGCCATAGGCACTGACCTGTTCTATGGGGTGTTCTTTGATTCATCTTTGCAGGAAAGACGGAAAGGTGGGCCCGGGTGTAATAGTTTTTTTTTGTAATGTTTAAAAGAAGTATATATATATATATATATAGGGTGGGGACCAAGAGGGGAAGCAAAAAAATTAGAGAAGGAGGGAAGCAAATCTCAACCCTTGATTTCATCATAAATGAATTTTAATAATCACAAATAGTTTCAAAATTTAACATTCATTACAAATGAATGTTAAAAACATTTATTTATGAAAAAATCAAGGGCTAAGATTTGTTTCCCTCCTTCCCTAAGATTTGGAGCTTCCCTATGGATCATTTCCCTATATATATATGTTATAAAATGGTAATATATCTGTTTTTCATCAAAAGATAAAAAAAAAGTTCAACAATTTTTAAATCTACACTTTATATATATACATACAACCTCAATTTAAATCCACACACAATTCTCACCATCTTTTTACTAATTTCTTTCAAATATTACCTATATTATTCAAACACAAATATCAAAGCGTAAATCGATTTATGCCAAAATTCTGACAAAGATTATGATATGGAAGATATCAATGTATTTATGCTTGTTACAATCCGATTATATGCTCGATATTCTTAAAATGTTGCAACAAGTTGAAGAAAATGAAGCCGAAAGTTTACAATTTAAGTTACGTAGAAGGCCATTACATAGAGATTGTCTCGGCGTTGTTCAATGTTTGTGACAAGACTACTTTTTCGATTCACCAATATTTGCGGATAACTTTCAAAGACGATTTCGGATGAGGAAGTCATTATTTCTTCATATATGTTAAGATACAATGTCTTACTATTGACTACTGCTACCTCCGTATTTTAGTTTTTTCAATCAAGACATGATTGTACTGTGAAACTTGGTTTTAACATTATCAAAGATGTCTAACATTTACATGCTAAACATGAAGAATTGCATGGTTTTCTTGGATGTTCGGAAGTGTCGATTGTATGCATGGAAAAGTCAATACACACGAGGTGATCACGGTCATCTAACAATTATGCTCAAAGCAGTGGCCTCGTACGATATGTAAATTCGGCACACTTACTTTGGTCCTGTGAGTTCGAACAACGACATCAACGTTCTTAACGAATCGGATTTGTTTAACGATTTACTTTAAGATAGAACTCCCGAGATAGTGTATAATATGAATGAGTTCAATTCAAGAAAGGATATTACCTTGCTGACATAATTATCTGGAATGGATGGCTCTTGTGAAATCGTTTAAATGTCCGATTGAGGAAAAAAATGTGAAATTCAGGAAATTCCACGAAGTTGCAAAAAAGGACATGGAATGAGCATTTCGTGTGCTTCAAGGTTGTTGGGCAATCCTTAAAAGCCCAACAATACCATATTGCATCAACAAGATATAAAGAATCATGTACACTTGTGGTCGCAGAGAGTTAAAGTGCAACTTTGTATAGACAAAGAATTATGTGATTCGAGAATGCATTATACACTTCGAAATAATCTTATCAAACACATTTGGAACCTCTTGTCAAATTTACATGTTCGAAATAATTAATGTAATTATATTTATATTTTTTATTAATCTATTGTTATTTTTATTTTTAAATGTAATGTTCTTTTTTCTTAAATAATGAATGTACTTTTCTATTTATGTAATGTTATTTTTATTTTTATGTGTTAATTTAAAAAGTATATTAAATTAATTGGTAGGACTTGGAAATTTTCAATTTTTCATGTCACCATAGGCAATGGTTAGTATTTGTTCAATTAGTTATTTAGTCTTTCGTGTCATGATAGGGAGTCGTTTTAGCCTCCCATTTATCATCCTACCTTTTCTTCCTGCCAATCATCCTACTCAATAACATAATGACATATGGAAAAATCAAGAATCATGGTCTGGAGAGAGAATTTGTGGATGACACATGTTATAATATTAGGAGGATTATCGTGATGAAATGGTAGGAGGAAAAATCATTATTCTAAATGATAATATTAGTGAGTCTTTGTTCGTGTAAGATTTAGGATTTCGAAACATGTAGTTTTAGTACAAGTTAAAACTTAAAACGAGGTAAGTTGGATTGACTTTATACACCTTTTTGAATTTTCATGCATGAACCATAAATATGCAAAAGGGTTTTTTTTTTTTAATTGTTGTTTGGATATATAGTCAGTTTTGGTATACTTGTCTATTTACAACAAGTGTCGTTTTAGTAAAATGTTGTTTGTTTTTTTATTGAATTAATGGTCTTAATATTAGAATTGACCATTTTACCGTTTTACCTAAATTAGAAATTAAATAACTATTTTTAAAATATTTTAGATGGAAATTTTTAAACAATCAAGAACAAAAACTCTCTTAATTTTAATTCATTATATCATATAACCCTTTTGCTTTTCTGTTTTGCCAATACTATAAGGGTCATGTGGTTTATACATCCTCACATGACCCTTGTGTGTGTAGATATATTGATTGAGGTGACAGAGATGTGACTTTTGTGTGTGTAAGTAATCATTAGAAGGGGGTATAAATCCTATATCAATAGAATATAAACCCACAAAGCCTATAATAAACACACTTTCTCAATCTTTTTACAAGATATCACTTCTGATTTGATATATATCAAACCAAAAAAGAATGAAAAAATGGGAATAATACAACATGAAACAACCATTCATATTGATAATTAAATAATACGTACTAAACAAACTTTTGATTTGATGTTTACATCTTCTACCATCAAACTCATAACAATTATATATAGATACACACACACATCATCACTAGTTGATCATAGATCATAACTATCATCTTAAATCGAATTTTTTTCGATTAATCCATCTCGGGCCGTTTGTTTGTTTAACAATTGTTCGTTTTCACTTGAAGAAGATTTGTCACCTCCGCCACCAGGATCAACCTGCACTGCGTCCATTCCGACATCTCCACCTCGAAAGGGGCGAACTTGCAGGTTTAGTGGTGGAAATGTTGGATCGGGTTTATGGTTAGTATTCATTGGTTGGTTACAGGAGTGGTTCAGTGGTTGTGTTTTAGAACCGAGTGATGAAATTAGAGAAGGGTAAAAATGGTGGAAGAAAAGAAATTAGGGGAAGGGAAACATGATAAAAGAATAGAGAAGAGTACGTTTGTCATGTGGTGTCTCTCTTTTTGCAAAGGGGGTCCTTTTTCTCTCTCTTTTACAAAACGAGATCGTCTTTGAGTTAAGTATAAAAGAAACAACCATTTCTCTATCTAGATTAAGAGCTATATGAAAACAGTCATTAAACAAAAAAGAAAAAGACCCTAAATTTACTTGGAAGTTTCAGCTATACTATATGTTGTACTTAATTAATTAATTTTGGAATTGTTTTTTGTTGATGTTTTGCATAGTTTTTTACTTTTTTAGTTTGTATCCATTTAACTCGTTTATGGATAAAAGTACAATTTGAATTGATCAGTTCAAGTAACATGTTCCTATTTATCTTAACTTCTTTGTTTCTATATCAATATTACAAGTAAGTCCGTTAAATCATGTTAAATGACCATTTTACCCTTATGTTCTTTTCCTTATATATAACTCTAATAATAAGATAAAAATATTAAGTTAAAAAAGTACCGATGGTTGCATCACCATCATCTTCATATTTATCAAGAGAAGTAGACAAAAAGATGGAACAAATCCTAAATTGATTTTCATATCAGGAAACTAAACCCATATAGGACTATAGTAGTTAAAATAGAAAACTAATCGGTTGGTGGCGCTTTCCAGTTAGGTATATTAGAATGCTTTACATAATTTTCAATATAAACTATATTAAGTAGGGAGTATTTGATCTACTAAATGTCTGAATCATTCTTATCTATCCAATAGATTATCTTCTATAATTAATTTTATATTCTCAACTTTGGTTTACTTATTGTTATAAAATGTGATTACATACAATGATAAAAAATGTAAAGTTAAATACAGTTATGTAGTCAGAATTTACCAATTGGGTGGGCCGAAATATAAGCTTGATTTGTCAAACGTATAAACCTGTTGGAGTTGTTGAAAGATTAAACTTTTGAAATTAACAAAATGATAACAATAGATCAAACAAATAATTAAATGAATCATATAATTCAATGAATTCGCATGCGAACACCGTTGATCGAAAATATTAACAAATAATGACTTGCAAATCAGAAAATCGAAGTTCTATATGTGCAAATAGGCAAAAGTATAAATTAAGTACATCGAAGGGATTTTCAATTAGACAGGCCATTATTTTGAAATTGTGAGTGGGTTAACAAATTTATATTTTATCAATCTATCATAATAAACACATATAGTACTACTACTAAAAAAAGTTTTAGGTGGGCCAAGGCCCATCCTACCACTAATATAGCTACGTCGTTGATCAAATACATAATAAATCAATTAACCATTTTAAAATGTGTACTCGTCTAAAATTTATCATCTAAGCTAGCGCCATTTTCTCATTCAATATATATATATATATATATATATACTAGTTGGGGTCCAATGCAGTGCGACGATTATAAATAGAAAATATAATAATGATCGACAAAGATAGTCGTCTTAATGATAATGATTGTAAACTTTTGTTTCAATTTCATTTATACTTTATGTTATCAAAATAAATTTATTTTACTTATTATTTATTTTTATCAAAATAATTGTATTTTAATTATTATTTATATCATATTTCAAATAAAAATAATTAAGAGGTGTATAAAGTAAAAATATAAAAAATGTTCGAATGTTTATTGAACATTGTATAGGGGTATTTTAGGTTTTTCAGTCTTCATTTTAAGTCAAAATCTTAAAATGTTTTATAAGAATATATATATATATATGTATGTATGTTTCTGTTTTATTATGCTTATTGTTTAAATATCAAATGTAAGTAATATTTCATTCTCCAAACCCATGTTATACCACCCGTGTATTTGGTTTTGTTTTATTTAATGGTTCCTTTCTGCTAAATAAAAATATAGATCACTACTACATAAATATAAAAGGACGACAATTAAAAAAATAAAATAAAAATAATACAATTACAAAAGAAAATTTAAAAAATAAAGTATACTAAATTATGTGGACCAATAATACGGAGAAAAAGAGAAATAGAAAAAAACAAAAAGATATATAATTTAATTGGTCTAATATTTATACTTTATTATTTTGTAAGAATTTATTTGTAAAGTTTTAATAAATATAAGACTTCTCAAGGTAAAAAAACATATAGATCATATATTTAATAGCATGAACTATTAAGGGGATACTCTTTGAGATTCAAATAGACCACGTAGTTTTCACCATGGTCTATTTGGCAAAAGGAACCTTGAGCTACTTGAGCTAAAATTTAAAATAAAAGAAAATTACAATAGACCACAACTCTAATGACAAAACCGTAGTCTATTTTAATAAGTATAAAATAATATATTCCTTTTTCTTTTCTTTTTTTTTTATTTCTATACTCTTATTTACATATTGGCTCCTCAAGAAATTGATTAAATAATACCAACAACGAACTTGAATAATGAAAACAAAACATTATTCAACATTTTTTGAGGTAATAATCGTGACTGAATATATATGAAAACCATATTAATATAAAATAATATACACATATCATTCTTATAATACAATTTTAGTGATAATATTTTCTGATGCCATACCTGAAAATAATATATCACATAATAAAACATATCATGAACAATATATATTTCGAAAAAAAAAAAAATTATATTTACTTCAAAATTATAAACCATATATGCGGGTAAAATCATATAAATTTCTTTATGTTCGAGTAAATATCTAAATGAAAAAAATACATATCATGAAACTTGAAAAGAAAAAATTATATCCCTAGTTGTAAAAGGAACAAATGTGAATAAAAGAAAAGAAAAATGTTGAAATTGAGGTTTTTATTTTCGTTTTTTTATTAAAAATATAGTCAATTTGAGCTTTTACTTTAAAACAAAAGATTGAAGAATATTTAAAATGATTAACATGGGCCAAAATATTAGAGGGAGAAATTGTATTACATGTGAAATATACATACTCTTTAGACGAGAAACTGTTAAATCGCGTAACAGAGGTTGGGGTATGCCGTATGTATTCGGTGGTGTTCACAACAAACTTAACCCACCAAATGGGCCGGGCCTTCCAGGTTTGGGCCTGATGCAGATGCCGACAAATAGAATGCTACAAGAATATTTTCAGTATAGATTTGGTGATCTAAATAATGTAAATAACGATGAACCTAATGATCTTAAGAAATTAAAATTGTCAAGACACGGTTTTTGCCTTTAATTAATTGTCTCGGTTTTTTCTTCTTGTTATTTGTTTTATTTCTTTTTTCGTTTTGCTTTTCTTCTTCCACATATCCACCTCAGATGTATCTTTTTATATAACCTTTATTTTTCAGTCATCATTTAAAAAAGTAGATGTGGGAGTAAAATATGATCCACGTTGCTGATCTATAAACATTTCCATGTTTAGAATTTCAATTTCATATATAGTCCATCTCATATGTACCTTTTAATTTACGGTTAATTGCCTTCGAAATGTAAGTAATTATGTGTTAATTTATATTTTATGAGGTTAATAAAATTAATTTTTATTGTATTGATGTAATTCTTTTTTTTTTTACTGTTTAATGTAATTTAATTAGCATATTATCTATATAAACTATTACGTGTCATCTATAAACTACCACGCGATATCCATATAAATTTTCACATCATAATTAAATGCATACAAAAAAATTAATTTTGTTAATTATATACAATATAAAGTTAACACATAATTATTTACTGAATCACCTAATCCATTCATTTATATTTATAACTTTTGCGTTGACAAAGCATGTGTTCACAATTTGTTTTTCTTTCAAAAATAACTATATAGGTTGAAAATTATATAAGTTGAATTGAACCAGTTTTCTCTCAGAGTCATCCAATCCATATACGAAGTTCAATTTTTTATGTTAAGAAGGTTTTTATAAATGTGATTGATAAGAAACATAGATATTTCATTTTACCACAAATATCGATATAGGAGTAGTAACAGGGAGATGATTGTTATACAATCTCTAACTACGTTGATTCCTACATTAAGCTTTCACCTAATTTACGAGCTCGATTAGAGAGGACCACGCGACTGTTTAAATTGACGAATGATGCATAAGTGAATTCTAAAGACCCTAATTCAAGGGTCGATAATCGAGGCACACCTCAAGAGAATAAAACCCTAACAAGAGTAAAACTTTTAAATTTTATTTTATTAATAATCAAAACTTGAGAATACTAGGAATAAGTCTAATATTTATAAGAAAAAAATTATAATCCTACGTAAAAATCAAATCCTAGTATAAATCAAATAGTAATTAAACTAAAGTTTTAATTACCAACTTATTTCTAAAATTAAGAACAAAAAATATTTAATCTTGTCCTCGTACCGATGAAGTAAAATGACTACCCAAATGGTGTGGAAAAGCTTGCGAAGTACCAAATATATATTTAGAGGTGCTTAATTAGGTTTATCAAGTATTAAGAATGCACTGCTACAACGTACAAATCTATTGAATTTTCATTTGTTTTGGGTACGTTGTCACACTTAAAAATGTGAAGAATATGAAAAAGCATGGCATGAAGATTTCCTTGTAAACAAATGTGGAGAATCCATTTAAAACATCAATTTTCTAAATTTGTGCACCTTTATTGATCACATGATCTCAAAGTTTTGAAACTGCATGTAAAGAGCATGAATTCTTTCCAATTTGCATTCATTATTATGTCTACACATTTGAAAGTGTGACCAAATTCCTATTTATTTTATTTAAGTAAATTTTAATTGTGAAGATTAATTTAGTTACTTTTATCAATACGTGAATGTATTTTGATTATTTTACACCTTATATGATATGATCATGCTAATTACTTAAAATTACTATGTACTTTTCAAAAAAAATTCTTTTTAAACCAACTCATCTCTCATAAATCGAATAAACTTTCAACTTTTATCTCTTTTAAAACGTTAAATATGTAAACTGAAATATTAAATGTATTATTTTATAACTGAAAATCTTCGTATATTTAGAAATTTTCAGATTACATAATGTTTTAAAAGGGACAAAAGTTGAAAATTTGCATTTGTGGAAGATTAAAAGTTGAATTGGTTCAAAAGGGATATAGTGAAAAGTAACAAGTGATTTTTTAGACAATCACCCTATTGAAAGTTAGAGGAGCAATATTGGATCTTTAAACGATCAGAAATCTTCTCGCTATTTTGATTTTTTCAGTCCCTGGGGACCTTATTTATTTTACATATCTTTTCATAAAACCGTTAAAATTTGTAAAAATTCGTTGTAGTGATGGACTCGATAGAACTTATTAGTAGGCTTTGTAGTAACGCTAGCTTATATCTATATGTGCATATAAAAAGTTTTGCATAACACGAACTTTTATTAATGAATCAACTGAAATAGAAATAACCCTAATCACCTCATTTAACTGTGACAGGATCTAACATTACAAATGGTGGAAGCAAAGGTTCAAGCCTTTCACTTCAGACAATTACCAAAACAAAATACGACACTCCAAATCAACTCCAAACACAGAAACGTCGAAATACAAAAAATAAAGTAAGTTAACAAAGCAAAACAAACAAATTTTAAGGTAACTGAAGATTGACTTCAGTTAACATATGAAACCGGTAGGGACTTCCTTTCCACAATTGTTAAGCAACACGCTCATTGAGACTGATATATCAAGGTTAGCACCCAACACATTAGCTTTAAGGGCCCTACAAGCGCATGCTGCTGCCTCAAGGTTAATAAGACCAAAAAAGAGGCCGCAACAAGGTAAGGTTGGTGGGGTCCCTACAACAACACCAGCCAACCAATTATTCAGGACGCCAGCACACGCACCGAACTTAAGGCCGTCTTTTGGGCAACTAGGTTGTGGTAATGAGTCTGAAGTAACCAAAGTGAAGAAGAGAAGGTTGAGAGTGAGAAGAAGGACAGTTTTAGTTAAAGCCATTATGAGGACTTAAAACTAGCTAGCTAGCTTAATTTGTGTTAAGTAATAATTAAGTAGTAGCTAGTTTCGTGGTGTGAAACTGAAGAATTAAATGATGGTATTTATAGATAGATAAAGATGATATACGTCTTAATTCTTTATCAAGAACTTTACAGTTCTCTAGCTTTTTGTTAATTGATTGAAAGGAATAAACTTTTTTGTAGAGATCCATGTGGGTATGTAAAGTTAGTCTAAAATTTTGAACGTGAAAATTATATGCCACATACTTGTATATGAACTATGAAATGATTTAAAACATCCAAATGACTATTAGGCTTGTATATTTGTCCCGAGGTGCATGGTTTTTTCTTGGCAAGCACACAAAAACTTCCGAGTTGGTCACCTGTCTTGCTATTGCCCTCGCTTAGCAAGCTTAAGTAGAGTACTCTGGAGATACACTATACAATATGCTTTGAGCGCATTTTGTAAGAACAAGACTTATGTATAAGGCTTGAATATTTCATGTCCTCGACCATTGTGGATTTACATAAGTCGTTACCGATTGACATTTACAAAGTTTCCATGCTTCATATCCAAGTTCTTCATGTCCCGTGTTACTATTTTTTTCATTTTTGAAAAAAACAGCAAATATATATTATATACACAATGGTTCATACACAAATTATGTCACACAGTTTTGATTTTTTTTACTCAAAATTGTTTTCATTTTTGTGAGATCGAGATTGTAAGATCATACTTTAATAAAAAAAAGTTATATAACAAATAACTTACATAAACATTTATTATATAAGACAATCATACGATCTTATGTCTGATTTTACGATCTTGTTAACGATCTTACGATCTATATTTACGATCTCAATATCTTACTTATGATCCTATGAAGATTACAATTCTATAACGATCCAAGACGTTTTTATGTAGTAAGATTGTAGTACGATTCTATGATCAAGAACACGATTTTGATAACATACTTGTTATCGCCCATTCAATTATCTCCATTAGTCCCGCATTAATGTTCAATTCTTCACCTTCTTTTCTCCACGCCTTTCTGTACCAGACACCACTATATGTCTCGCTATTAGTACATTTTTTTTAACGGAAGGGTTTCCTTCATCGTTATTCTCATAATTCAATTCAGATTCAGCTTGAGCGTTCAGTCGTCTCTTCACGCTCAACCGGCGAGGGTATATTAACATACTGTAGCTAGTACATTGTACTCACCATATATAGCTTAGGCCCGATACGGTATATGTATAGATAGCTTCGTAGGCTTCGCTTGGATGATGTACGTATTTCTGGTATATATCCACATTAACGAGACTCGGTTCATTTATGCATGGGAAAGTACCCCTGATTTCACACATAACAATGTATCACATCTTAATTCCTTGGATTAAAATTTTACTTTGTTTCTCTCTTTATAATTCTTAGGATCCATCATCCTCGTTAACACTTCCAGGAGGATCGATTTTCCTCATCCACATTTTCCTCATCCAAAATCCAAAACTTTCATAATTTCCAATTCACCAAAAAAAAGTAAGTTAATTGTTTTTATCAAATGACAATAGAATGTAAAGGTAAACACGTACCGTCCTTGAAATTAATTATAAGCCACGTGCTTTTATATGAAATAATGAAGTAATGGCTATTTAATTGGAGTATGTTCAAGGCCAATGAGCTGGGATATTGTTTGAAAGTTCACCCCAAAGAGAGATATTGAGATCTGATGACTTTCGGTGAAAAGACGATCGATAAGAAGAAAAAGCCATGGGGTTGTTAGGTATATAGAAAAAGAGTAACTAAGGAATTGTCCACGTGAGGTCATCTTTGTTGTAATCCATTATTTTAATTGGTGTGCTTCTGAATCTAAGATCTAATATACTGAATCAATTAGATACTGGTTAAAACTCAGATTTTGTAGAATATTAGTCGAGTCTAATGCTTTAATAGAAAGAGCTAACGATCAAATTAAACTAAGGATGCCATATATTGGTTTCTTGAGGTAAACATATGGCTTAAGTGATTCGAAATGTATCGAATTAAGGTTGTAAAATTCACAGTGTGTATTAAACTATTTGTGCTTTCATTGTGTGTAATGAACTCTCAGTTTATCTTTATTATGGGCATGTTTGGCATGTAGCTTTAGCTTTTAGTTTCTAAACAAAAAGCTTCTATGAAAATAAAAGTCTTGTTTATCATGTACAAGTTTTAGCTTTATAATCCAATGAAAAACTCAAAATCTCAAAGCTGCTAGAAGTAGTTTTTCATGAAAAGCTCATAACCTAAAGCTACAGCTACAGCCTACTACTGCAACTACAGCTACAGCCGAGCATGTTTGGCATGGAGCTTTTAAGAGCTTTAACTTTTAGTTTTTGAACAAAAAACTCATATGAAAATAAAAGTCTTGTTTATCATGTACTAGTTGTAACTTAAGAATCCAGAGAAAAACTTAAAATCTCAAAGCTACTAAAAGTAGTTTTTCATGAAAAGCTCAAAACTTACAGCTACAGCTACAACCTATAGCCTACATCTACTTCACCAAACAAACCATATATGTATTTTGTCGACGTGAAAACTTGTAAGGATGTCACTTGACACCTTATATAGATAATACGCGAGTAAAAATACCATAGATTATATAGAATATCAATAAATTGAAAGTCTGAATAGTTCAAAACGCATTATAAATGTCAAACATTCGTTCAATGCATTCTGGTGCACTTAATCGTATACAAATGTTGTACTCGTACGATGTGAGTTACATGCGTGTTTCCAACTACTATTGATGCATGAAATATTTTTGCTGGAGGGGGTTGTCACCTTGGAGTGGGAGAGTGAAGGTGTCCGAAGTCCCAACGCCTCTCCCTATATATTGTTACTCGATACACTAGGCCCTTAGGCCCGTTGGTATCATGTGAATATTCTATCAATAATAAAATTGTGAGTTCAAAGTCTCAATCTAAATGTATGTCGATTATGATCTTTGCCTTTCTAAAAAAGGTAAGAATTTTATACCCCAATTTCATATTAGTAATATAGACCAACTAGTGGGGCCTTAGGGTTAGTAGTAGTGGCATAGTCAGGATTTTTATTTAGAATGACCAAAACAGAACATAAAGTAATAAATACAAAATGTTGTGAGCGACTATAAATAATCAATAACATATATAATAACAAATAAACTTGGTAGTGTAAATTATTTAACAACGCTAAATTATACACCATGACAATGTGAGCTATCATTTTATAAATCAATTAAACCCTAGCAAACCATTTAAGTTTAGTATTCACAAACAGATAACATGTTTATAAAACCTTTTTAGATTCGGACAAATAAAATTTGAGTCATTAACCATTTAAGTAACAATATTATTCGTACGGTAAATCAAAATAAAAAATTAGGATGAATCTCAAAGCACCTCAAATGCATTGACAGGATAGCTTATTTTTTTTAACAAATATATCAGCATAAAACATAACAGTTGCAACTTGCTAATTGACTATTAAATTGAAAGAATAATAAGAAACTACTTGATATGTTAGATAACAAAGTTACTTACCAAATCATGAATCGCGTATACTTGGTGACCACCTGTTCCCTTAGCTAATTTCCGTAATTGTAGAACGTGAACATTTAAGAACTTAAGATAAATATCAAGAAAAAGATTCAAGTATCCTATAATTTTAATTAGATTGGCCAATCTATTTTCAAGCTCAAAATTTAAGGTGGGCCAAAGGTTAATTACTAATCAAACTATTACTAAACTATATAGAGTTGTTAGTACAATAAAAATATTGAAGGCCGGCATCGGCCCTTCCTAAGTTTCAAGTGGCTACGCCAGTGCTTGGTCGATATTCAAGTTTCTACAAACTTATACATACGAGACTCTAGCTATTGATCTAACAAGCCAAATCAACATTCAAATCCGGCCCCAAGCTAGCAGGCTGGTTTCGCAATTGATCATAGGCATTCTTATAGCTTGCTAAAAGCTTGAACCCGCCACCTGCCATACATGGGTTTAATTAATTAACTACTTAAGGTACAAAATTATCATGCAATTGGTATTAGGTTGAGATTTGTCAGTCTGTTTACTACTACTTTAATTGACTACTGAAAATTAGAGCACGAGTAGTGCATACCATCGAAAAAGTCTAGTACATCGCCACGTCAGCTTCTCATCTTTCTATACAACTATTTCATTTATCATTTTCACAGTCCATACAACTTCTTAAGTTTAATGAACTATGTCCCACTTTTTTATTCTTTACTTTTTAACTTAACTTTAGATGACCAATTTCAATAGATACCTAGCTTGTTTAATACATAATTTGTTTATTTATAAATGCCTGAAAGTCATTAGGATTTTAATAATACTAATTTCTCAAAAATTTAAGTAGTTTAATAATTGAATTATAAACAAAAGTCTTGATTTTATAGAGATATTTTATTCAGTTCTACATTTTAATTGTCACTGATTAAAAATATGAAAAACAAATTAAAATAAAGTTTATAGGTTTTAGAAGATAACTATTTTTATATAAACTGATGATCATCAACACGGAGTATTTTCATTTAGAGCATTCATAATGCATTATATTTTGAAAAGTTTAATACAACTTCGTTAGACAGCCACATCATTATTATTAAGTTATATCTTACATTTATCTTATATATAAATTAACACCAACAGAAGAATAATAAATATAAAATAGATACCATAAAAGATTAATATTAGAAAGTTAATGTAGGAAGTAAAAAATCAACATGAGAGTTAACAATTAATGTGAAAACTATAAAACTATATAATTCTATGATACTAAAAATCTCTAACTTAAAACTATAAGTTCAATGTTTATTTATTTTAGAAACATAGATTGTAAAGTTATAGATAAAGTTCAATAAATAAAATTTTGTGAATTATTTATTGGTATATTCATCAATTTAGTCTTTCATTAGGAGCTCCATACTCCCGTACTCCTCCCATTTGAATTTAATATGAATAGAAGGTACATCTAAAAAGCGCATGTTTAGACACTCACCTTCAATTAGCGTGAAATGATGTGTAATCTTTCACAATGCATTCGACCGTGTTACACGTATATTTGTTTTTCTATTATATTTTACCACCTAAGCACATTGCAGATGTTATTAGAAATTTTGTTTTCAACAAGGAAAGGGATGGGGCCGTACCGGTTAGTCCATGGAGTGTTGTATGTCATGATCCGGGTTCATAGATAAAGCGCCAGATCATTCCTCTGTAGTGCATGATGGTATCCATAGAGTGATTGGTTAGGCAAATCCATTCTATACAACGTGCCACCTATTACCACTACCCATGCTCTTTTACATATATATATATATATATATAAATATAGTATAGTAACATATACCATATGGTTTGGCACAAATGTCAGTTAATAAATTATATACATAAGAGATGCAATTCATTAGAAAAGAACAAAATACAAAAATCTCATGATCACATTGGTATATCATTCTTTACAGGTATAAACAACGGATAAAGGGATCTTCATATAACGTATGCAAACAAATTTTCAAGAAAGGACAAAAGCTATTATTATGTTATTATTATTAATTAATTAAATTAATCATAATCATTTGACAAGCTAATATAACCCGTAACAGATATCAATAGATGATCGGTTGAAATGTTTTTCTTATAGTTTTACTTAAAAATAGCTCGAAGCCGGTTCAACCTCTCGGCCTTTAATACCAATGTTTTAAAACCCGATATTTAGGTTGACTCGATGTTTCAGTAGTTGCTAGCCCAGCCCAGGAAACTAAGCCTAAGTGCCCAACAGTTCATTTGAAAGTTGAAACCAAGCCCAACAGATTGAATAAATAGGGTGGGATCTCATATCTAGTTTACTTGTAGTCTTGTACGATTTAGAACAAAGAAACATCACTGATACAATTGATTTCAGTTAGAACTTACGGTGGTGGCTGCAGGGGGTAACGATGGTGGCTGTTGGGGGTTGCGAAGGTGGCTGCTTGGGGTTTCGGTGGTGGCTGCAGGGGGTTACGATGGTGGCTGCTAGGGATTGCAAAAGTGGGTGCTTGGCGTTTCGGTGGTGGGCAAAGGGTTGCGATGGAGGGTGGTGGCCTGGTGGGTGAAGGTGGTTATGATTTAGGGTTGAGAACGCAGTGGAAGTTAGTCAAAGAGAACATATGTCGTTTTTATTTATTATTTATTCGTTTTTATTTTTTTTTAATCAAATCGGGTCAAATACCGGTCCGGTCACCGGGTCAAGCCGGTCCGACCGGTGAACCAGTCGCGTTTGACCGAATTTGACTTTGACATTCGCTCGATACCGGTTCGTCCGGCTTGGTTACCGGGTCGCGGTCCGACCGAGATTTAAAAACATTGTTCAATACCATATGTACGGATACTCGTACTTAGTGTTACTACTAGACGTATGCAAATATATTCACGCAAACCAGCAGTAATAGTTAACTAAAAATTAATCTTGAATGTTTCTAAAAAAATACATTGTACATATAAATTTAAAGTCAACACAAACTTTTATACTCCATTCAGTCCATTTCTCATAAAAAAAACCAATCAAAAAAGTGATTCATATTTTATTAGTATGTGCTATGTCTTGTATTATCAAATTCTATTAACACTTCAGTGCCTGAAAAATTGTCCAGTTGTATATGACTATAAAAAAACATTAAATTTCTATATTTACCTTCATTAATTACTCTTAATTACTTATTTTTAAAATATTTAAATCAGAATTTAAAAGAATGTTTTTATTTTAGATTACTATCGATATCTAGTGAGTATAGTGTTTATTCGGTTGATGCAAATAACGGAAAGATTTAATGACTTTTTTTAAAGAAAAAAAGAAGTGAATTATCTGTGTCATTCATTGTATTGTTTAAACACATATTAAGCCGTATTTTGTTCATATTTATTATTTAACATTAGTTAACGAATTATCATGCATCATCAACTCAGATAATTGAACTCTTCCCTCTTGCTATCTGCAAATGACAGCAAACATGATCACCAATGTTAAACAAGAATGTGGCATGGAGCTAACCATACTTGTAACTCATGCGTAGTCCCTAAATATATATAGAAACAAATGTACAAAAAGTTAACCTCGGAATATATTGAAGATGACTTCACAAAATGAACTTGTCCAAAAAACCGAATCTAAAAGAGTAGAAATAAGATCGAAAAGGTGCATTTTGCATTACTTTTCTTTCTTTTAATTAACGTTATTGTTCTAGTGTCGATATTTTGTGTGTCAGTACATTCTCGTGATAAAACATAAATGATAAACAAAATGAAAACTAAATAATGAACCCATGATTAAAATCTCTTAAACATTTTCGTGCATGCCAATCAAACGCTATATATAATGAGATGGTCCTAAATGATAACGATTCCACTTAAATATGTAAAACAAAGGCTGCATGGACAATGTGAAACCAGAATATTTTACTGCTGAAATCAATGGATAGTCATCACCTTCTTCACGGATTCTAAGTAAATTCACGGAATCTTTTTGAAGTTAGCAAAATCTTCAACAAAATTACAAAAGAACTCTACTTTCAATCCCTGATCTATACAGTTGTAGGATGACGACTTGTTCTAATTCTATGAAGTGTTTCTCCTCCTCCTCCTCATCATCATCATCACTTCTACATTCACGGGTTGTCAAGTAACCATTTATAAATTTATACTTTAAGTTCTAACGCCACATAACCCTAAAACCACCAAACGAGAAGAAAATACGAAACCCTAATCATGGGTAATTCTAAGATGTTAGCCATGTTCTACATCTTCTTGATTTATATGTCAAGTACTTCTATACCTTTTGTTTTTGGCTGCAAAAACTGTCCACCATGTAGTCCACCTCACCATGGACCTAGCCCACCAAAACCACATCCTCCATCCACCAAACCACCACATCATGGTGGTGGAGGAGGCGGTGGAGGTAAAGGGTCTCCACCTAAAACTAAACCACCAAAAACAAGCCCACCAAAAGTTCTACCACCAATTTCGAGGCCGCCTATTGTTCGTCCACCGATCATTCGTCCTCCACCAATTGTTAGACCACCTATCGTTATGCCTCCTGCGATTATCGTACCTCCACCTATCCTGCCACCACCTATCATCATGCCTCCAGTAATACTCCCACCACCTTCCTCCCCCTATCCACCACCCTACACACCCCCTGGTGGTGGTGGTGGTGGTGGTGTAATGCCAACATGTCCAATAAATGCATTGAAATTAGGGGCATGTGTGGATGTGTTAGGAGGATTGGTGCACATAGGATTAGGGAATCCAGTTGAAAATGTGTGTTGTCCATTGCTTAAAGGGTTACTTGAGTTAGAAGCTGCTGTGTGTCTTTGTACTACTATAAGGCTTAAGCTTCTAAACCTTAACATATTTATTCCTCTTGCACTTCAAGCTTTGATAACTTGTGAGATGACCCCTCCACCTGGTTTTGTGTGTCCTCCTCTTCTTTAAATCAAAATAAAAAAAAATAATACAATAAGTTTATGTAATGTAGGATATCTTGCCCTACTAGCTAGCTAGCAGATTGCTAGATCTCATTGGTTTATCTAGTAACTCAGCTGTTGCTTGTTTGTGTAATTTTGTAACTCTTTATAATGTTTTGTGCCGCATTAATCAATATAGTCTGTCTTCTGTATTTGCATATTTAATTTAGTGTATCTTTTATGCAATCCCGTACGTATATGCATGACAACACCTTAAAGATTGAAAGTACTATCAGATATATAGACTCGTATTGCTGAATGGAGATGGTAGTGAGATTTGAACATATTATACAAATTTTGGTGTCACGCACCGTAAACTGCTCTGTTTTTTCACCCACTATATATATATGCTGCAAATTGAAATACAAAAATCATACGATTCCAAACTACATGTATTTCTACGATTATGCAAACAAACGACTCCACTCAGGCACTCACTATGCTTGGTTCGTTGAACTCGGCATCTTTTCTGTCCTTATTGTCCTTTAAATCAATGATCGGTGAATTGAATCTTGAAAAATATTACCAATTTATGCAAAACTAATCCACATATGAAGCATTTCGTCCCAAACTTACTGACAGATCGAGTCTTCAAGTCACACCCATGAACAACCACATTAAGGTGACCAAGCCTAATATAGGTTATGCAACATTAATATAACAATCCTCTAATTTCATATTATGACTACCCACACATATATATCTTTACTACTTCAATTTCAAAGACATAAAACAACCTCAAGGAAACAGCTAGCACATAGATTATTGGGTAAATTACATTCTCAGTCTTTATGGTATGTCACTCGTTTCATTTGCAATCCTTGGGTTGGGTTTTTTACGAGCTCAGTCCCTTGACAAGGGGTTTTGTTTCATTCCCGGTCCTCGTCTACATAAAAAGACTAAAGAAAAAGACTATTTTACCATTATTTTAATTGAAAGAGGACCTGCATTGAAACAAAAAGCTGGGTCAAGGGATTAAATCAGCCAAAAACCCGACCCAGAAACCAAAAGCGAAGTGAGTGACATAACACAGTGACTGAAAATATAATTTACTCTAGATTATTTCATATTACTGGATATAGTGCAAGTAATCATACAACACCGAAAGTTAATTTAAACGGCCACCCAAGCTTAGCCAACAAACGACTTAAAAAACATGCAAATGAACCTAAATTGACATCCACAAGACTAAAAGCATCGGCCGCAAGGGAAAAAAACGATTAAAAAAGCATCACTACAAAACATCGGCACATCTGCCACCTAAACGATCTTAATTGATACAACACTACACCACTATTGAAGAAAACTCCAATCAGGTTGGTCTTGACGATCCACCAAGTCGTTTCTCTTCATCAGGAACATGAAAAGAAAAATTGGGTCATATGAGTGCTTGATACTTTGACCCAAGCTTTGACTCGACAAACAAAGGAGGTTGCAACAGATCAAGGGCGATCCATGGATCGTCTATGCTCTTGATAACGATATAATTAATATAATGATCTACTTTACTTAATTAAGTATTATTGCATGCTAACTAATATTATCACATCTAAACAGAATTAAGGATTACATTAGTTATTATATTTTTACTAAATTTTAACTTTTTAATTCTCACATTATGGATTATTATCTCGTTATCCATTCATCTTATCTTATAAGGTCTAAAATAAAAGGATTCATTTAAGATTCGTCATGTGTATTAGTAACGAGAATCACGATTGGCAGAGCCATGGCCAACCTGGATAAAAGTGACGAATAAGGGCATACTTAGTCACGGGGTGAAGTACATCTATTCTAATTCTAATTATATATACACGTACGTGAACTCTTGTCTCCTTAATTATTATTATTTTTTAAAATTTTCGATGAAGATTTGCGTTATTTGCGTATTGAACGTTTATATAACATGAACTATTTGTTTTCATGCGAAACATTGTGAGAAAATAAGTAATGGAGCATATAATAATAATAAGACAAAATAAAAAAACAATAAATATATGTGTTATGTGACTTGCAGCCGGCCAATTATTTTGATGTATGTGTACTTCCCGTCACTAACGGTCTCACGTTATAAGGTCGGTGCTTGCAATAGCAAAATACCAAAAGTCATATCATACAGAAATGCTATATCTAAAAAAAAAAAATTATAGAATTTGAGATATAAACTGATACGTCAAAAAGAAGTTAAAAGCAAAACTTTAACTGTTTATACTACGTGCATAAATAGTTGTACTTTTTGATGAATTACAGTGAAAATATCATTGTCCATTGCATAACAGTACGTACTTCATTTCAGTTAGTTACAATAATAAGATTCAATACATTTTTGTTATAAAAAAGTAGCATGTTAATATTAATTTTATGAAGAAAAAAAGTTAACTTTTTCTTGGTACCGCTAATAACAAGCCTTCTTGGTTTAGCCCAGATTTAGTTTTAGGCCCGATTTTACAATAGGATTCGCCGTTAAAAAAGGATTTTTGGTACGTAGAAAGATTTCTAGTTCGCTCGAATTAGAAAAAATGAGAAAAATAGATTGGTCAATAATAGTTTATGATACAAGTATAAGTAAGTATAGAAATAGAAATGATAGAAGAGGTTCCAAGTCACTCGATAATCTATGATTTTGATAGCGACATTTTTGTCGTGAAGTGAAATTTAGACGGCATTTAACAAACAAATAAAGCGTAATTGTTTTTAAATGTAATAAACTATCACCGAAGATTTATAAACTTTTAAACTTTCAATTTTTGATTATTGCTATTTGTAAATAATCTAACTGAAATTTTATATATACAGGCTATCTACGTGATATTTATACAAACTTTCAAGTTAAAATATTACATATAAATAATAATCATTGAAAGTTAAATACACACCATAAAAGTTTTAAAATGTTTCAATGAGATTTTATTTGTAAAATGAGACATCGATGCAACTATTTCACATTTTAATATTAATAATCTATCATATTTTCTATTAAGGAAATGAAAGAGGGAGTTTGGGTTGTGGTGGTGAAAAGGCACCGAGCCCCAGTGACTTCACTTCGAAATTCATTAAGTATTATTTGGACACCGTTGGCAAAAATATTATTGTGTCGTTTAAGAGATTCGAAACCGATAGCTTCATTCGAAAAGGGTGCAACTTATCTCTCATTGCACTTGTTCCCAAGAAATCCGACCCTCTTTTCGTTCAAGATTATAGGCCCATTAGCTTAACCGGGTGCCAATATAAAATAATTTCAAAAGTCCTTGCAAATCGACTTTCCAAAGTGGTTTCTTCGGTCGTTAGTAACATACAATCCACTTATATCTAAGATAGACAAATAGTGGATGACCCTCTTTTGGTGAAGAGATCATATCTTTGATCAACAAAAAGAAAAGGAAAGTCATGATGTTTAAAGTAGACTTTGAAAGACCTTTGATTCATTAGATTGGGGTTTTTTGGACTCCATAATTCAACAAACGGTTTTTAGTCTGAATTGGAGAAAATGGATAAAAGGTTGCTTAGGATCGGCATACGGATCAGTTAATTGTATACATGAGACATTTTGAACTAGTACATAGCTTATTCGTACAATTTATTATCAATTATTTATACTGTATACATTTAGTATCTATTTAAATTCTTGTCCACATCTACATACAAGCATTCAATGTACTTCGTATAAGTTATGGAATATGTGCAGGACAAGTTGCACACTGTTATGATATTTTAGGTAAATAGAGTGCCAAGATTGGCCTTCTCGGAATAGATAAATGATTGTTCTTCAATTACGACAAACTGATGACAGTATAAACCATCCATTGCTGCACGATAAATGTTAAAATGGTATACTTTTATGCTTCACGGGAGTTCTTTGCATGGCTGTCATCAATAAATAATTTTCAGATCCATAATTTTCATAAAAGTATGCATTAGTTGTAGTATTATTTGTGGAAAGAAATTCATAAAAAGAATACGATTATTTATGTAACTTTTCATCTTTCAACTGTACCTTCGATGACAGTGGTTGTGTGCCCTATTCGGTATATTTGACATATTTCTGCGCTCAAATCAAATGAGTAAGTTCCTTTAACGGTTAATGTTTCATTTTTTGTCATCAAAAATGATCAAGAGCTTTAAGATCGGTTATCTAAGTTTCAAATTTGGCCAAATTCAAACTTGTGGGTTATAATAATAAGCAAAATTTTACATAATTAACAAGATACAACATCAAAACTTGTAGCATATTAATTAGTTTTTTAAAATTATTTTTATTTTTTCCTTTTCTGAACAGCAACACCATATCAGTTTAATTATGCGAAATATGAGTATGACAACACATGGTCCAAAGGAGTTAAAACTAGAGTTAACCAAACAAAAAACAATAAATTCAAAATTCACCACTAAAAGCTAGTTAGCTACAACTTTTGTTCCATAAAAATTGTACATTATAAGTACACGCCTCAAGGTAGTAATTAATCTATCTATCTATATATATAAAACAAAATTTTGGATTGCTTATGTGTTAATCTCCTATTAATTTGAGCTTATGTGTCAATTTTTTAGGAACTAAGTTTATTTGTCATTTAATCCTCTATGTCACCTCACATTACCCACTTTCATCTTTTTCTTTAAATTTAAACATCTTACAAACTATACATCAATAAATTATAAAAATTACATCATTAGAATCAGCGTCATTTTATCTTTAATTAGAGATCTTACATGATATATTTTCGACGAATTTTTCTTCTTCCTATTTTTAACGCTGATTCCGAATATGTAATTTTTATAATTTATTCACATACGATTCGTGAGATTTTTTGTCATTCGTATTTGAACTCACCCCTTATGAGTTAACCCAAACTGATGATGAAGAGTTATGAATAATTTTGGTTATTTGGTTTTTTAAATGTTGTCAGCCATTGTCTACATGTGACTTTTGAACTCCTGCAACCTATGTTTAATTTACTACGTAATAATTTCAAGGCATGGGTTTTACTATCAGTAGCTATGCAATCCTATCATATTTTTATGTTGATGTTGGGTACAGTCTATTGGTAATATGATTAACCTTTTGATTATCTTTCTTGGCATGGTCACAAACACCTACTATTATTGACATACATGTTGTATACCGTTGAGAATGAGTAATCGTTTTTATTGAAAATAAGAAATCATTTTTGAGATGAAATTTTATATGTCTTGATTTAGGCAAAATTTTGGTTGATCGTAAAGTATAAGTTCCACATTGTTGAACTATTTCAATACTAAGTGATTCTTCTTTTTCACAATTTCTTTAAGAAGTATAAATTATTAGTTTTAATAGTAACAGTACCAATGTTGCATTATTTTAGCATGTTAGATTAATTGTGATTTTTGAAGTTTAAAGGTTGTAAATGTATAAAGTTTGTATGTTTACATGATAATATAATGCTTAAAACCACCTAAATCATTATCGACCTTATTATGTTGAAACTATATTTGACACACTAGTTATTTATTAAACTGTTTGAAACCGTATTTTTTAAACGGTCCTGCATCACACGGGCTCAATGCCTAGTAACTTATATTTAATAATTAAGAGTTGCTACAATTTATTACGGAGTAATTTGTATAACATCAAAAATATAATTTAATGGTAATTAAATAGCAGTTTGATTATTGCATTATATAAACAAATCGTCTCTATCTTTGGTTCGACTATTTCATATCGCTTTATCGGATTATGGTTCGGTTTTTATTTTTCGGCATACCCCAAACTACGGATTTGAGACAACATACTCATATTGTACCAACATTCCTTCACATGCAAGTTGGGATCACAAGCACAATACTACAGGTTATTGGTTAACTTGTGCACCATGCATAAAAGTACATCTCCTTAGACACATTTAATTAATTGTGAATAAAATAATACTCAACTTTATCTATATAAACCTACCAAGAATCACATACTAACACTCGCCCCATATTCCCTCCAACTAACTGAACCTTATTTCTGCAGTTAGTTAACCACCAATGGCTTTCAACAAAGCTTCCACTCTCTTCCTGGCCACCAACCTGCTCTTCTTTGTAGCCACACAAGCATGCATCACTTGTAAAACCCCAACCATTCCTGTGCCAACTCCTGCTAAGGGAACTTGCCCAAGGGATGCCTTAAAATTAGGTGTGTGTGCTAAGTTGCTTAATGATTCAGTTGGGACCGTTGTCGGTCAACCACTTGGTCATCCTTGCTGCTCAATTCTTGGCGACCTTCTAAACCTCGAAGCTGCTATCTGCCTTTGCACTGCTTTGAAAGCCAATGTTCTTGGGATTAACATCAATATCCCTATCTCACTTAGCTTGCTTATTAGCGCTTGTGGTAAAGAGGTCCCGAAGGACTTTGTTTGTGCCTAGAAATATGGGTAAGAAAGCACTAATCCTATTGTCAAGGATTATCCTTTTTCTGATGTTATTTAATTACTTGTCATTGTGATTTCTCAGTTATGTTTCTGTAGCCATGTTTCATTTAAAGTTTGGACATTTGTTGTGGTTTAACCAAGATCAAATGTTCATGTAATTGTAGTACTTTAAATTATTAATGTATTGTACCCTTTCATTAATTTGGAATCCATGTGATAATTGATTGTTTCAAAAACTAATGACATTTAACAATACTAATTAAAAAACTAATGACATTTAACAATACTAATTACATACTTGTGTATTGTTTGAAGAATACATGATAAAAAGAATGTTCCGTGTATTTTTCTTTTTACACATATATATCAACATTAACATATATAAATAACACACATGTTATAAGAATAACCGTGCAATAATACTATTGAATTTGAATTAAATGTATATTCCAAAAATTAGTTGTCTTTAATTTGATCCAGATATAAACTACCGTTTATTTATTTATTTATCTATCTTCTTTTCCTTTTTCGAAATGGCATAAATTGCCGTTTATCTTTATAGAATAATTCTAAGTTAGCCGCAGACGCGCAGTTTTGAAATATAAGTGTATGGCCCAATAAGGGTTCCAATGTGATGGAGATATGTGGATAAGTGGATTCTGTATTTATAGATTTGAATCCATATTGTTTTTCTAGACCAATTAATAAGCCTCAAAAGGTCGATAAAAGGGGTGTTTGTGGGTAGGCCCAACTGACCCAACCCATTTTGTTAGCACTTGCATATTAGTAATCCATTAGTTGGATCTTGGATGCATATAACCTACGCAATTTTAAATGCGATTTCAACACCATATTAACAATTGTTCACGTATTATGTTAAATGTAAGCTTCTATATATACATGTAGATCCTATATATATAGGAGTGATTAACGGGGAAGGGTCCAGATTTACTTCCTCCTTCCCCAAAATTGAAGCTTCCCTCTAGATTATCCCTCATATATATAATATAATATAATATATGTATATATATTTCAGTCTTCTTTAATTATGTATCGGAGCTCATGGTGTGTGTCTCGGTGATAATGTATGGATAAAATTTTATACGTTAGGATAGGTAGTTTTAGTACTTTTAGCAATATTAACGCCATTCAGTTAACTGAATGAGAATAGTCTGTCATAGGTTTATTGTATATATGTGTTTGCATTATAAAAGTTTGTCTTGCTACAAAAAGTTATCTATCCCAAAATTATTAATGATATTCGATTTATTTATACAATGTTTATATGGTCATGAAAATTTTGATGCAATATCGTGATCAAGTCTTTAAGTTGTTTATCATGAATTTTCCCTTAAAATTTTTGGATAGCATAGGATATTTGAAGCAATTATTCCAACAAAGCCAGTTATATATGAACAAATCATTATAATAATTAAATATATTAATGAAATTCCGACAGGATCCAATAACCTTGGCCAAGAACCGGAGGTAGCAGGCAAGAAGCCAAGAACCGTTTACTTGTATATATTAACCTTCGCCAAATAAAGCCTGCATCCCCCTACAATCACGTGAAACTTTATTTGATTTTTGATCAATAATAGCATGTTACTAATAACTCTTGAAATGTGATATATATTGAAAAAGCCAATTGAAAACAAGAATAACATATCGCACAAACCGAAGTTGTTTTGGAAACGGTTTACTTTATATATATAAGTAGATAGATAAAAAGCTATCAAGATTCTTGGAATTATAACCAAAATGACCGTACCAAATTACAAACCATCTAAAAGTTAAATTTCAACATAAACTACCTTGATTCCAGTATCAGTGTAGCACAACCCTACCAAAAAGACCATAGAACTAGACCCCAACTATACAACAAACCAAACCAACCGGACAACTTGATCCGAAGTCCTACATCATACTAAAATGAGCATATAACTTGAACCCAACCAAACCAATCATATAACTTGACTACAACTAAAATGACCGTGCATCAAACCAAAACAACGCTAAGCCTTGATTACCATGAAAACAACTCTTAACGTACACCACCTGGACCACTTGAGACCACCCTTCGAACCTTCCAAACCTCTTGTGATCACCGATATTAGACCACCTAAGACCGCCTACCTAAATTACCGTGCAGGACAACATGAAACCACCAACTAAAACCACGACCTACAATCTCCTGTAAAAATGAACAACCCACCTGAAGAAACGACCCCAAACAATCCAAAACGCCAACACGAACACCACCTGAAACCACCTATACTACGACCTTGAGCTACACAAAACCTCCACTCTAACTATGTATGTATCTAAAAATGTAAAGACTAAAACTATAAATGTTTATATTAAGTTTTGGCTTGCCTGCTAGTACCATACGAACAAAGTGACCAAGTCCTTTAAATTTCTATACCTGTTTTCATTCAAAATATTCAAGTATAAAATTACTCTGAACCAATAATACTAGGGTTACGTCTAGTATTTATGACAATTCAAAAGCATATCCTAAACAGAGTTAAAATTTTAAAAATTGATTGACTAGATTATTATCGAATTAAGGGTTGTAGTAAAAACGACTAAAATTTGGGAAATGTAAAAGTGAACGTTATAAAAGCTGAAATTAGATTTAGCAGCTGGGCAGACCCCTGACGGCTATCTGCTTGTTTTTTTTAAGTGTTAGCTTAATTTTCATTGGTCGATGAACGACTCGACTGACTTTTTAAATTTGTTCGTTTATCACAAATAGTTCTATTTAAGGTAAAGCATTGTCCAAACATATAAAAATGTTGTGTAGCTGTGCACATTTCTCTGTGGCCTTCCCTCGCCCCACCCGACATGTTCCCTTTGATTTCGCCCATACTGTCTTCTTTAGCTAATCGTTTAGTTCCAATTCAATCAAATTATTTGGTTAAATATGTTTTTCAGTTGATATGCTGCAATAAATACACATGGTATTTACTAAATTAGTTCTATCAGTCTCTCTTTTTTAATTTATTAGAGTAATATTCTGATGTCCATAATGTTTCCATTTCGAGAAGGATACATCTAAATATACATTTTATTTTCACTATTTAAACACTAATGATGATATAATCATTAAAGTATTTTGACTAATCATTTAAAACACTTTAATTATTATACTAATCATTTATATTTTTATTTTTTCAACTCAAAATTTTATAATGTTGAACTAATCAAAGTTTTTATAATTAATATTATTATAATAATGGTAAAAATATAAATAATAATAATGTTCTATGAAAGTTAAAATAATCATAAAATAATAACAATCATTATAGGAGGTAAGTGATACAAATATAAAAGATAATATAAGTATAGTATGAAAGATTTGATAGTGTCCTCAGATATCTCAAAAGTTAAGTAGAAAATAATCATGAGCCACCTCTAGTATTGGTGTCATACTGTGATGGAAAAAAAAATGAAAAAAAAAGAAGTCGCTAAGATTCGAACGTGAGCGTATCATCACAATGTATAAACAACGGACCGTTAAGCTAAAAGTCACTTTATTTGATTTTTGTCACCAAAAATTATTTAAAATTAATATTAAGAACAAAATATATTCAAAAAGTTGTCTCACCAATTCCGTCTTCTCCGACGCCTCTCACAAATCCGACCAGAGCAAGTAATTAATTCTTATTAAATTGTAAATTGTACCATAAAGCAAGTAATTAAACCTCTCCATTTTATACCCCTTTAGCATGCTTGCCCCACATTGTAAATTGTGTCAACATTTAAAAAAGCTAACTACAAAGTCAAACTTTAAAAAGTTAAAAAGCTACCTAAAAGGTAAAGTTTATAAAATCAAAAAGTTGACTAGGGTACATTTAAGAGAATTCGGGTGCATTTAATAGGACCCTTCGAGAATTATATATAACTATACAATCCAACTAATTCCAGCAAATTAAATATGCAACCGGTTATCCTAAAATCAGTTAATTTTCGAGAAGCCGTATAAAGGTTAATGAATAATTAGTTTATAGATAAACTATCAACATTGGTTCTAGTGTTTTCAAAGTAACTGGCTAATATTTATTTGGGTATATATCACACACTTTGAATTTAAGAATGACATATATGATATTGTGAAGTTGAACAAATAGTGTATATCTCTCTTAGAGTCAAATACACCTCAAGATAAATTTCAACTGTTGAGAAAGGGACATGATCAGTATAACCTGGCTAGATCCGTGTTGAAAGAGAAGCGCACATTTCTAATCACTTTTGAAAGTTCGTTCATATTGAAGGAGCATCCTTAAAAATAATAATACGGATTTTTATTATACCAAATAATTCTCCTACTAATCCGCATAAGCTAACAACATGATGAGATGTGGCTCCCATTAATTTTGTGTCCTCGTCTCATTCTCTGATTTTCACAAATGTCACATTTTTAGGGTGGTGGATTAAGATGATAAATCAGTGCTCTTTGGAAGTTAAATAATGGCATATACGAAAGTGTTTCAATTTTGAATTTGCTCGACAACAATAAAAACTAGACGTAGAGCTTGTTGCCAAATGAAACTTGTACATTTATATGGGCCCTAAAAACCTAGAATTCCTCAAAAGACGCCCATCAAACACAGACTCCATCAAGTAATCGAGTCAAATCAAAGTAAGATATGAATTAAGATAACAAGGTAAAATACATAAATAGTCCACATACGTGGTTAAGTGGTTTACTTTTCTTTTTCATTTTTTTTTTCTTTTTCTCTTATATAAAAATCATTTTTTAACTTTATTTTACATATTTGGTTCACAACTTTTGTTGCATATAAATAGTCCATAGATTTTAACTATATACATACTTTGTTATTTTAATAACACTTATATTTAAACTTGTTAATACTATTAATCGTCAATTCTACAAACTTCTAAAACGATACATAAATACATCTCATTTGAATTAAAATATATTTATCATATTTGAACAATGTCGATACTGAAAAAAAGATAAACTCTAAAGGTGGGCAACTACGATAAACATTCACCATTGATTGTATTAATAAAATAATATTGATCATATCTAAACAATATAGATATGGAAAAAAGGTTAAACTCTAATTGGGTTTGTTTATCTATTTTTATTGGGAGATATATATATGACACTTGGCGTGATCGGCTTCTTTATTTTGCCTAGTAAGGTATGCAGTTTAATTACTTTTAGGAACTACTCACGATTTAATATACAAAACCAACATTAAATTAGGGGATATCATTGACAACAACATATATAATCGATGCAGTTTACTTTTTGTAGCAAAATAAAATTTACATATTTAATCCTTAGAGTTTTTGAAATTCATACAATTAGCCCCTTGTTTATACGTATGCAACCATTCCCTAAAATTAATCATTGTCATTGTTATTGTTGTAATTATTTTGTCTACGATAAAACGTTGAACTACTTTGACTGATATGCAATATTCTAAATCATGGATAATCTATGAATTTAAAGTGAAGTATTTTAAATGCAATCATTCAAGTGGTTTTGGAAGCGTTCTAATTCTAAATTAATAAATATCAATTCTGAGTTTTCTAATTTATTGCCATCATATCGCTCAATGGTTATTATTATTGTATATATGAATATGAATGTATTAATAGATGGGCTTCTAACCTTCAGGTGATATTCAGGAAACCAGACACGTGTCTTACCCCATAGTGGGTGTTCATATCTTTTTAATTAGATTATATACAAATCACTAAACAAATATGGTTTTGTACGAAACTCATTTTATTATCCCAAAAAAAAAACATCAAAACAAAGACACCTTAAATGTGTGATGCATTAGACTCGATATGACACGTGAACAAAACTAAACGTTCAAGCAAATACTTCTAAGTTATGCCCTTACAATTAACTTTGAGGTATCTATATCATCATTATCATTATTAACAATATAAAAAAAATGAAAATTGACACAAAAAAACATGCTATAATTTCCTTGACTAAGTGATGCTATATATGCGTAAGACCAGTCACTATGGCTCGGCATGCACTCCGTCTGAGAGGTCTGTGGCCCATCGTTGCCTTGGCGTCGGCATCGGGATATTGGGTTACGAAACCACGATAGATTTTGAAAAAAGTGGTGATAAAAAAGGTGTTTAAAAGGGTAAACTGATGTGGTGTTAATATTGCGACAATAGTAATTGTATATACATTACACCTTAGTAAATGCAATAATATATATATATATATATTTAAATATGCGTTTAACCAATACAATTATTAATTTGACACTTCTTTTAACTTATAATTTTTTTTATATTAAACATTAATTTTGACATGCGTACAGATTGCATTTAAACCACATGTTAGGGACCGATCCATAATAACCGAATCTAATCGAATTTAATCAAGTAGTATAAAACCAAACTGAACCAACCCAAACCAAACCGATCCAAACCGAGTCGAAAATTAAGGCTTATAGTGTTAATGTATGGTACAAGTTACATATGCATGATATCGATTAGGTTAACTTTAAATAAAGAGATGAGATTAGGGCTTATAGGTGTGTTATTATATATGTATGTTAAATTGAAATAAATAGATGAGATTAAAAGTGATATAAATTTAATGATGAAGATTTGTTTTACCTAGTCTTAAAAAGTGAGAGAGTGATGAATAATGTAAATGTTTTATATATTAGTATAGATATATAGAATATGTGTGGATAATATATAAAAATATATGTATATATAAGGGTATATTTATAAAGTATTTGACAAATAAACTTAATTGGAAAAATCGAAAAACCGAACCAAAAAACTGAAAAATCAAAAAATTGAAATTTAACCGAACCGACGGTTATGGTGTTTAAAAATTCAAAAATCAAACTTTCAATTCGATTTTCAATTTTAGCTAAAAACCAAATCAAATCATCCTCACGCCTACTACATTACATAAACCTGCAGCAAAAGTTAAAACATTTTTTGTCCTATTAATAGTTTCTGATAAGGTTCCACACATTACTTATCACGTTGAATGTATTTTTGTGAGGTCTACATGACATAATCTTAAATATAAAATGTAAGTACGGATATTTTAATTTTAATTAAACATAAAATGTAAAATAGAATTTGTTATATATAGTGCTATTTATAATTATCAAATGTCGGTAACATGTAATATATGATGTTTCATATATCAACCATACATGAATACATCAGGATAGTACGATACACACATCTTGTCATGTAAGCATTTAATTTAATTAATTTATTAATTAATAACTAAGAACCGTAAATGAAACTATGTGTAAATTAATTAATTATTTAGACTTATCGACAATCAATTCTGGATCATTATTGATATATTTGTATCAGATGATCTAAATTAGAATATTAATGTTAGGACATTATATTTATATCCTGAGATCATTCTCTAATTCATAGCATGTTGGCATATTTTGTTAATTTAACCTCAATTATTGGAAAAAGGTCAGAGAGTTGCCAGCATGAACAAGTGTTCCTATGCAAACACTTGTCGTATCATGTGTTTACCAATTGGCTTTTAGGCCTCATGAATGGTTGTTTCTCCTTCATCCAGATTATTTAAATGCAACAAAATAAATACGAAATAATTATATTAATATTAATATATTTTCAAAAAACTAATGTTAAATAAAGAAAATACATGCATCAGCATTGAGACTCGGCTAAACACATATCCTCTTGTTCATGGTTTTAATAAAGTTGACGTGTAACTTTACAATATAAATATGTGAAAAACATTTAAATAAACATAACAGACTATATAAATAGAACTTTGAAAATGAAAGTGATTATTATCGGATGAAAAATTTTAAAAAGAAAAAAAATGTGATTTACGTGTCTCGATCTCTCGTTGGGCGGTGGAAAAAATAAGCTATTGTGAGTCTTTGGGCTTTGACTGGGCTGTTATTATCAGGCTAACAATATATTATATTATTATATATTCATTGTAATAAACTATTTTTTTGGTTAAAATTTTAATAATTTTTTTAAGCTTAAGTTTAAAAGAGACACGAGTATGAACAAAATAAAGTGTACACGTATCTCATAATAGCGATATTTGAACTCGAGTTTACTGGTAAATAAATAACTCAATTTCAAACCAAACACCACCAGTGTACGCGTCATTACATTACATATATTCAATAGCAGAATCGGTATAATATATACATTTCTATTATTACATTAGAATGAAAAGTTTTTCATTTTTTTATTAACATGTACGTGCAGAGTTTAATCAGATATTTCTGTGACTGTTTTTGATCACTTTCCTGAATACTCTCCAAAATACCTAAAAAATAATGTTTGACTTTTGACATCTTGTATATACATGAGTGCGCCTTATTAAACCACTTTGGTGACGGTTTCATTATTCAATATATGTAAATGTAATAATACACAAATTTATTTAAATACTTTATTTCGTATTCTGATATTCCCTATAATCCACTCTGACTACTATTTATGTGATGGTTTTTCTAAGATTTAATTGCACCGAAACAATATACGACAACAACATCATTTTAAAATTCCAAATGGATTCGAACATTTTGTTTTTACTAATAGTTGCCATAAATTCGGATAAGATAGTATCTAATAAAAAGTGTATAATAAATTTTTTGACGTAAAAAGTAAAAATATTAAACTTCTTTAAATACAAATAAACATAAAATTTATAAATGAGTAAAATAGAGAAAAAAAGGTTAAAAAGGCATTGATTTAGCAATATTAATATGACTTTTTAATTATAAAATTGTGGGTTAAATTCAGAATTTAATATATGTATATATTTGTGAAAAAGTGGATGTACGAGTTGATTAACGTCTTCAGAAAAGGTAAAGTAGAAGAAAATGTGGTGTAATTGAAAAATTAGTCAAACATATTCGGGAAGATTCAATTATATAAAGCGACGAAGAATATAAGTATGTGGTGAAACTTCAGTCCCAACAAATTGAATGACTCGGACGGGTCTTTTTTATAAACCAAATAATGAGCATTACAGACTCACGTGTCAGTTGACTTTTATTTAAATGGAACGACTTATTTTACGAGTTTTTTACTTTGCTTTTTAATATATTCTCACCGAAAATATACTTTCTCTCTCAATTTTTACAAAAATAATGAATTTAATGTGTTAAACTTTATTTTTTTTGATTATATGAAGTAAACTTTTAAAAATTCTTTCGTAAGATATAAACCTGCTAAAATTTATATATTCAATTAAATTTACATTAAATATAAAGATAAAATTGACAATTTATCAAATAATCATAAGTTTAATATTTTTTTTCTTACAAGATATTCTTTTAAAATGAATAGAATAAATATATTCTAACTGGCTTTAAATAATAGGTTATCCGTGATTCACAAAGTGATGAGGAAAAGAGAGAAAGAAAAGAAAATCTATATTTAAATCATGGTTGTTTAAATTAAGGGAAAATAAAGTCTTCAATCATGTTCTATTTTGGTGGTTTTTTTAGAGCTTGTGAAGTTCTTTGGGTTTTATTTGGTTCGGGTGGAATTCATCAAATTAAGATGTGATTGGAAACCTATTATGGTTGACGAAGAAAGAAAAGAAAGATGGTTGGCGTGGTTATTCAAGATTGAAATTACCTTGTCTCGTATTCATTTTCTATAGATTGAGATTGTAAAAATTAAATCTAAAGCGATACCCGACTTAATTATTTTAATTTTTACGTTTGTATCGTAATACATTTAAAAGACCAAATATGTAATGATTTAATGAAATATTCATAATTTTAATAATACTATAATACTAGTAATAGGAGGTTGATTGCAAAATTTGTTATTAAATATATAGATTCTCAAGCGTAAAGCTATTAACGCTAAACATATGATTAAATGTATCTTTATGAGTCGCTTATTAACCGAATATGAAATTTGCAAACTCATAAATAAAAGTCAAGTAAAATCTGATCGAATATCAAGATCATATGCACACCATATGCTTTCAAAGGTTCTACATAGAACAAAAAATGTGTGTTTGGTGTTGATAACTTAGTATATATCTTCTTTAGATCAGGTTGCCTAACTTTAGACGACCAAGATAAAAATTTTATCCGGAACACAATAAGGGAGTGAAAACATAAACAACATAACACATATCATTTACCTGTTATCATTTAATCTTTAACCACTGACATTTTACCTTGTGCCTTTAACTTTCAATGTTTTAAAACTTTGTAGAGATTAATGTACTATTCAATCGAAGGTTACATGAGTGAACTCACGAGCCTCGTAGGACCATTTAGAGAAAACTTACCCACTTTCACGTGGTATGTACCAATATGACTACAATTCATCATTGTCGTTAGGATGACGAGTCATCCTCTATAGCCCATATGATTTGTTCATGCCACGAGATTTTAGTGTGCGGCGAACTACACGCTACTTATAGTTTGGGGAAGTAATCAAAGTCACCCCACAATCTACGAGTCATGATCCCTCTTCAAGATTCACCGTAAAACCCTTTCTACTTGTATCTCTAATTGGAGTGATTTAACACAATCCTCAATTTCATCATGTTTACGGGTATAAGCCCCCTAACCCCGGATTGTTACTTAATTATCATCTACAAATTTATATTATTAGGGTAAAAGTATATTTTATCATGGTTTACAAAGGCCATTGAGGTTTCTTTTATTTACAAAAATACCACCTTAGAATAATCTTTGATAAGTTTTGAGATTTCAACCATTATTCTTTTGTTCACAAACTTTTAATGCAATCATTTAAAAAAGTGAATAATTTAAGAATCAAGTGATCCTTAAAGTCAAAGATGAAATTCATAGTAAGGCCCCCATGGATACGTATTGAGACCCCACTTAACAATTTGATACGTTTAAAACCCAATCATCCAAAGACATGCTATTCATAATCTAGATATAGGCCGTTTTAAATATCATTTTCAGGAGCATTATTGCCTTCCCTCTTGCAACTAAAACCAAGAAACTTAATACTAATAAACAGTTTTTTCATAAAGCTGGCTATAGTAGTTTGTTTTTACTGTTTTATTTATGTTATGATGAAAATATTATATTAGTTTTACATTTTGGTTATCAATCATTCAACTTGTGTTTTTTAACCCTATTCAGAATTGTTCTTCCATATAATATTGAAGGATGCACGGACTTACACTTTACTTATCGAACTGTTAAGTTAGTAAAAATATTACATCTCATATAATGTTCTTGGTTCTCAGCGTTCTCTTTTTCTCTCTATTTTTGCAATAATTTCATGTCGACCAAATTATGTTCCACCATCAATCACTATACGTATTTTATTATTTAAGCACTGTTCATATCATGTTAAAAATCATTGTTTACAAATTCCAAATACCATTTATTGTCATCCTTAAGAAGAAATCAATAGTATCAATTTGAACCCTAACTGGAGACATTTTCTTTTTATTCTTCTCAATAAAATTTAAAGAGTTTACCCAAATGGTCAGTTAACCCTCTCGATTACCCCGCATAGTCCGTGTCAGAGAATTTTACATCAAAATAGTCACAATACCCACTTGAATGTGAACCGCATGCCTGCTGGAATTCTGAACCAATCACAGCCGGCCACGTAGCAAACGAAACCCACAGTCAAAGCAAATTCCCACGGTCAAACACAAATTCCCGCGTTATCTCACATTCCCACTGTATCTCATAAATACCTGCGGTATCTCTCAATTTCCGCTTGAATACCATTTTAATCATAATTCCCTAGGTCAAATACCCGCGGTACCCTTTCTTGCGGGATTCCACCTTTTTCCACCTTTGAATCCCGCAGGAATGTTCATGCGATTTCCGTCAACGTAATTGTAATTGTGGGAGGTTGTGGCAAGTGGCCCTTCTTGGTTTGTGAACAGGTTCATGCAGTTTCTTGCGGGATTCCACTTATAACTGATAGTTACCTTGAAGAGCATATAAAAAAGAAATTAGATAAGGTATTTTTTAGTGAGTTTTATCGAGTTTGATGTCTAATTATGATACTGGAATTTGATCATCAGAAGTTACCAAAAGATCCACATAATTTGATTGCATGAAACTTACCTAGGAATTTTTAACAAGTATAATCTTCTTTTTTTCTTTTACAATTTTTTTAAGAAAAGATCTATCAAGTGGGGTTAATTTCACTATCTTTTAATCAAACACATAACTTTGTAATTTAACAAACATTCTCAAATAGCAAGAAAAACTGTAACATATGAACTATTATATTTCTAGCAATAACACAATATAAAGAATTACAGTTCACTAGTTATAGTAACCGAAAACATATGCCTAAATGTACTTCCAACATTTTTATCATAATATATCACTAACATATGTCAAAAGCTAGTTCCAAACATGTGTGTTCGATCAAATATATCAAATCGAATATGTTAAAAAAAAATGATAAAAAGGTTACATACCAAACTTCGATCGAAATTCAGATTCATGGTGTCAAATGGCCTTTACCCCCGGAATGCCCTTTGCCGCCGAGTCAAAAGGGTTGTATGTATTATCAATCGCGAAACACAAACCAACACCGTGAAACCATTACAACCACTGCGAAACCCTTACAACCCTTGCAACCGTGAAACCTGTACAACCCTTGCAACCGCGAACTAACACCCATGCCACCCGGAATATAAAGATCCCCCTGTCAAATGACAAGATCGCGCTGTCAAATGAACAAGATCTCGCTATCAAATGGCCGGAATATAAACGTTGGTGACTTTGGATGTGTTTTAATCCGGTGGGAAATGAACAAAATTAGCGTTGTATTGCTAGATCTAACCCGTGGAAAACTTTTTTAGAAAAACTTTTGACATTCCTATGGGTATCTACCCGTATCTATGTAGAATTCTGCAGGTATTGTGAAAATCCCGCAGTAATATTTGGCATCGACTACCCTGCGGGCATTATCGTTTGACCAAGGGTGTTTTCTTTGACTAGGGTTTTTGTTTGCCACGTGGCAGGCTATGACCGGTTCGGAATTTCCACATGTTCGCGATTCGCATTCAAGCAAGTATTGTAATCATTTTAATATAAAATTCTTTGATGTAGACCATTGAGTGTTAACGATAGAGTTGACTGACCATTTGAACAAATTTATGTAAAATTTATATATTTCCGAAACTGATGAGTTTCTTATGGCATATCAAATCAAATAAATATAACAATTTCCTAGGACGAAAAGATGGATATAACATAACAATATAACAATAATATAATATATTCTGACATAATTAGTTATATCACATTGCCACGGCTATAAAAAGCACCTAGGTCTTGCCTAACATTAATGGAATCTTAAGCATCTTATACCATACATATCTTTGATTTTTCCCCCACCTTCAAATCCTAGGCTACTTTCAGTACTACCCTCTATACAAAAAACAACAAAATATATATATTTGTACATCCAAAAATATAATATGTCTCTCCCGGAATTAAATGTTGCAAAAACTTTACCTGATGCCTGGGACTACAAGGGTCGTCCGGCTCACCGTGGCACCACCGGTGGCTGGATTACTGCCGCCATGATATTAGGTCCATTTTCATGCTTATTAATGTTTTATTGTTTATGATCATGATTAATTAGTTAAGATTATTTATTTAGCTAATATGAAGTATATATGTAATGTATTCAGGGGTGGAGGCAGTAGAAAGGCTAGCGACGTTGGGTATCGCTGTAAATTTGGTGACGTACTTGACAGAGACTATGCATTTTGGAAATGCTAGTTCCGCGAATACCGTCACCAATTTCTTGGGTACCTCTTTCATGTTATGTCTCGTTGGGGGTTTTGTTGCTGATACTTTTCTTGGCAGGTAATTAATCACACATTAATTAGTTGATTAATTTGTTAATATACATAGATAACATACGTTTTAATGCTTTATATATTGTAAATAAAATTCTTATTTCATATTGTACATGATGTCTATATATAGGTATCTAACCATTGCCATATTCGCTGCGGTTCAAGCAGCGGTAAGTAATCCAATTTAAATATAAGAAACACTATGATTTGTATTCTTATTTTTTCTTCTTAATATGTTGAAATATATATGGAATAACATATGTGTCGGAGACAACATAAATGTTATAATTACTCGACTAATTAACAATCAAATAAACTTTAGTATATAATATTCTACATTTTTAATCTTTTTCATCAGAAGTAATTAATCCATCTTTTAAACCTAACAGATCTTTTAAACTTAATGGCACGTAAACTTATCGATCTGTACATAATATTTTCTCATAAGCTCATATATAGTTTCAACTTTTAATTATTATTTTGTAATGATCAATCAATAGGGTGTGACAATATTAACGCTCTCAACGGCCATCCCAAGCCTAAAACCACCAAAGTGCACATCCGATAGAGGTAATTGCGCGCCAGCCACCTCAATCCAACTGACGTTTCTCTACCTCGCACTTTACCTAACCGCGCTGGGGACCGGTGGGCTCAAATCTAGTGTGTCAGGTTTCGGGTCAGATCAATTTGATGAGTCCGACAAGGAAGAAAGGACTAAAATGGCAACTTTTTTTAATTGGTTCTTTTTCTTTATAAGTATTGGGTCACTTGGAGCGGTTACAGTCTTGGTTTATATCCAAGACAATTTGGGGCGACGTTGGGGGTATGGGATTGTGGCTTGTGCCATTGTTATCGGGTTGGTGATCTTCTTATCGGGTACAAAAAGGTACCGATTCAAGAAGCTTGTGGGTAGTCCATTAACCCAAATCGCTTCGGTTTTTGTGGCTGCATGGAAGAAGAGACATATGGAGCTTCCATCGGATCCTTCATTGTTGTTCAATGTGGATGATGTTGAACTTACACGAGAAGTTGATAGCAAAAAAATCAAACAGAAGTTGCCTCATAGCAAACAATTTCGGTGAGTTTTTTTTCCTTCTATTTTCTTTTTCTATTATTATTATTATTATTATATGATTGTATCTCTATGTTAACTGAATTAACTGTCTGATTTTGATAACTATTTGTGTAAATACATTACATATAGATGCATACATATGTGTACAAATATGCATGTAATCACATCAACCTAGTGTCTATGTAATCTTATATAATAAAATCTTTAAGTAATCAACTAGGTTAAAGATGAAATATTTTGCTTTTAAAAAGGACTTGGCAATGATATTTGTTTGCTTTTTATATAGTTAAACTAATAAAGAAATCCACTTGTCACTATAATATCAATGACCAACCGGAAGAATCTTCACCTATATGACCATACTATACATACACCATATATTTTATATTTATATTATATATTATGATTATGATATGATTATATTTTGTTTCTTTTAAATACATACAAAATTTGGGATGTATTATGTGCTTTTCTTGATGCTCTTGTAGTCTTGGATATTTTGACTACTAAGTCTATATTAATCCCCTTGGTATCCATACGTTTGATTATTACAATTTGCAACTTGTCCATTTAGATGATCTTTGTCTATATTGTTACTTCTGTAATTATGTTTATTGAATTTTTTGAATTTCTTAATTATGAAAAGTGAAAGACGCATTTAATTACGAAAAGATATTTTTATTTTCCATTTTTTGTTTTTTAGAGTTTTGTGTCATTTAAAAACTAGTAGAAATTCAGAAAACGCATTCAAATGTTACAGATGGAGTTTTCATTTTTCATAATAGAAATTCTAAAAAACTTTATATTATAGATTTCTCTTTTCTTATAAAATTTATCCAGGAAAACCTCACTTGAATACGTTTTCTAATATTTCAGTTTCTTTAAAAATTTCAAAAAACATAAAGAGTTTTTCATAACAAAATACCCGTTAAAAGTCTTGAAATAATGTATCCTACTAATTATCGATGCAATTCTCATATCAAATTCATACTAGCATGCAAATAATGTATGAATTTTAACCGTATAAAACATAATATGTGATCATAAAAGTTATATACATGTTAAGAAATCTCTTTAGTGATAATTATTTAGGATATTTTTACATTATAATGCACATATAATATGATCAATTGTTATTATATTATTAAAGTGAACCATTATGGTTGATATTTAATATTCACACTTAAATAGTTTACGGAGTTAATTATAATTTAGTTTAAAGTGTAATTAAATAGGATTCGGATTAGAACTTTTTACCCACGTCTCTATTGGGGTGAGATTTTAATTTATACTTTTATTTTTTTTCTTTGTTCTCGATAATAAAACATTTTATTTGAGCATTTTTGTGTGATTTTCTTTGAGTCACTATTTCTTGCTTGCTTTTAAGGGTTATTGGTTTTCTTTAAACAATTCTATAAATATAAACTTAGTTTTTAAAATTAAATTATATTAATACAAAATTCTAAATTTCATTTGATGTTCGAATTTGACATATATTAATTCAAAATTTTAGGTTGCACTTTTTCTCGTGAAGCAAAATTAGGTCACATATGGGGTGCATAATTATATGTTTACATGTGAGGATCTCAATTAATAACATTTTGATGGGAAAACTTATCTTCATATTGGTCCAATAATTAATTATCAATCAATGATGAAAATAATTGATCAAAATATACTTTGAATATTTGATAGCCAATAAAAGATATAAGAAAGAGATTGATCGTGTGTCGTAGATTTGCCGGCAAAATAAGCTTGTGGGTGCCATCTTTTGTCCAAACTCAAGCAACTAAAAAAATACGCCAATCTTGCCACCAATATTCATAATTATTTATACCAATAATTCTCCCTACTCTCTTAGAAATTACAAACCACCTTTTGTTTTCACATGAACTTTAATAAAGACATTATTCATTAAGAGGTTAATTAATTACAATTATTAATTAATGAAGTGCATGGAAATAACTGTTGATGATATTATATACAGATGTTTACAAACCAAAACGACCTCATTATCAACAATCAATGGACAACATTTGTTGTAAACATTTAAATATAATTAATCGAATTAAATATTATTAGATATTCGATCCCATCGCCTACACTCTTCACTAAGATCACTAGTTTTTAACAACCATAACGGTAGAAAGAAAATAGATACACATGGTAAACTCATAGTTGGTTAATAACAGTATGACTTAACTATTTAATTTAACTCGTATAAATTAATAACATTATCCAAAACGACAAACCCCAAAATGATTCCCTCTATTTTTTCACCATTCAAAACTTTAGAACCACTTTGAATTTGTCTCTATCTTTTAACGTTAATAATACATAAGACATTGAAAAATCACTGATAGTATCAATGCCAAATCTATGCACAAACATCAATGCACATAACACTATTTACTACTTCATCTTAGAGATAGTCGTAGTTGGTGTACATTCACAAATCTTTCTTGGAAATGAATACTCGTATAAATTTTATAATGAAAACTGATAGATAAGTTTAATTAAATATACATAAAAGTTAATCTAACAATAAAAATATAACAAATGTAAAATTCAATCAATAAAATTAGGAGTCATAAAATAACTAATCAATGAATTAGACCAGTATTTACTCCATTTTTACTCATTACAATCGGTAATTTATTTTCTGAAATAGTGCAATCGTTGACATCAGGTCGATCGTTAAGTTTCAAAATGACTCAAATGTATTTCTTTTCACTTCGATTATCATTGTATAAAAGATTTAGTAATACAATTACATCGTTTTGCGAAACTAAATAATTCAATTACTGATACGAATCTTTTGAAATAGTTATTAGCCCTTTGTAGTATCACTCTTTAGTTTTATTAGAGATAATTCGTATATTATCATTTTTTTTCGTACACTGTTAATTGTAATTTACAGTATTATATTGTATAACATTATTAAACATATTGTGAAATGCACGAAGAGGAAATGATGATTTGTAAATAACTCGTCTTTACTAATATCTTGAATGGTACGTAAAACTATAATTTTAATGTTTCAAATGTTTACTATTATATCCGACACATATCACATATCATTGATTTGATTTAAGTGTTTTTAAGATTTGATTTATATTTGTATGTTAAATATTTAATAAAAGTTCAAATATAACGTTCAAAGTTAAAGATTAATTAATGGTTCTTCCTATTTCTGGCAGTTTTCTTGATAAGGCAGCGATTAAAGATACCGAAAGATCATTCGAATCAATGATGACGGTTGATAAATGGAGTCTTTCGACTTTAACTGACGTGGAAGAAGTTAAATTGGTAGTCCGAATGCTACCAATTTGGGCTACAACAATATTGTTTTGGACAGTTTATGCCCAAATGACTACATTCTCAGTGTCACAAGCAACAACAATGAATAGACATATCGGAAAATCGTTTCAAATCCCGGCGGCTTCCCTCACTGTTTTCTTCGTTGGAAGCATTCTTTTAACTGTCCCAATTTACGATCGTATTATTGCACCAATCGCCAAACGTTTCCTCAAACACCCACAAGGGCTTAGCCCGTTGCAACGTGTAGGAGTAGGACTAGTCCTATCCATATTGGCTATGGTCGCAGCCGCCTTAACTGAGATCAAGCGATTAAATGTGGCCCGGTCCCATGGTTTAGTAAATGATGCAACTAAAGCTGTCCCACTTTCGGTCTTTTGGTTGGCCCCACAGTTTTTATTAGTGGGGTCCGGTGAGGCGTTTACTTATATGGGACAACTAGATTTCTTCTTAAGGGAGTGCCCAAAAGGAATGAAAACAATGAGCACCGGATTATTTTTAAGCACGTTATCGTTAGGGTTCTTCTTTAGCTCTCTTTTAGTGACAATTGTGCACAAGATTACAGGAGACATGCATCCGTGGATAGCTGATAATTTGAACAAAGGGAAGCTTTACAACTTCTATTGGTTACTTGCAATTTTAAGTGTATTGAACTTAGGGTTATTTCTTGTGGGGTCAAGATGGTATGTCTATAAGGAGCATAGGCTTGCTGAAGAAGGTATTGAGTTGGAAGAAGATGACTTTGTAGGCCATGCATAAATTTGTTGTTTTTATTTTTTTTTGGTTTACACTTGCCTTTTGATGCAAAATGCTGATGCTTTTTTCTCCCCTAGCTTCTGTTTGTTATATGCCTTGTTTGCATTGGTTCTAACTTTTTGTGAAGTACAATAAGGAACAAAATTGGAAATGTAAAAAAGAAGGCCACTTTTTGTTGTTTATATGATAAAAGGGTTTATTGAATAGAATGAAAAGCTTCTATGTCTTGATTTGTTGCGTATCATGTACTTCTTATTTATATGCAGGTCAGGGTACAGCAAAAACGAGCTTTTAGGACCCCAATTTACGGACACTTCTTAAATGGCGTCCCAAAAGAACATTTAATAGGACAAATTAGTTCTTTAAGTACCAATGTACTAAAGTTTTACAGGACACTTTATATGTAAATCTTGTTACGTAATTATATAGGATGCTTATTCATTTAGGGTCTTAATATGATGACGCTTAACAGGACATCTAATCCCTAAAAGTTTGTGAACGTTAGGCCTTGGGCATGAATAGCCCACCTGGTCAGGAAAATTTTCTAGTACTATACTAAAAATGTAGGCCCTTTGGCTTCAACATGTAAGATTAAAATATATGTATAAATTAAACAAATTCATCAATATTGGGAAACTATTCATCGTAAGGCCTTTACCTTTCTAGCCCACTAATATTTTGGACCTACTATCCGAAAAGGCCCAAACTGAAACAAAATTGAGGCCCTTAGAAATTGCTGACCATGTTTCATCCATCACACTGCACCTCCCAAATTCTCCCCTTCCTAATGAACATCCGAGCAATATGATTAAGCAAGTTGCACATGTTCCATTTATAATTTGAACTACATTCTTTAATTTTTAGAATAGAGATTAATTAAGAGCACTATGCAAGTTCAGAATTCTACACATTTCTAATTTATGTGTATATGCCCCCAAAATACTTGCAATTGATTACTATGCTGTACTACATTATATAACTCAAACTGCGTCACTTAATGCAATTGGTTTCTCTGGCATAAATTACCTCCATTTTGAGTAGTATTATTATCAGAATTAGAATAAATAAATAAATTAGGGTCTGACAGTCTTTTTGCTCATAGAGAAAATGAACACGTCCCTACAAGCTTGCATTTGTTTGAACCTCTACTTGAATTTGAAAAGGCATCACAAAAAACTACAGAAAATGAACCAAAAACAAATCATATAAAAAAATCATGTAGAAAGAAGTACAACTGTTACTGGAAAATGGACAGACTTGAAGTTGGCATTGCGTTGACAAAATTAACCATACAACTATTTGCTATAACAATTTTCCTAAATACAATCTTCTCTAACAATTTCTTAAGACCTTCTATCTAAACAATTCCTTTGTGCTTTTTTTTTTCATTTATTTTTTATCATCCAAAACAATACGAGAGTAGACTCGTCTAAATTAATTTGCTAATATGTCAGCTACACTATATGAAATTACAAACGCTACAGCCGTGAAGGAGACAACGGTTTCTCACTTGGAGCTCACATCTCCATTTGCAAACCCAAAGTTCGAAAATCTTAATAACATCACAATAAGAATCTCAAAGAACTAGTCTAAGTTTCGCTGTAGGGGTCCCTCTGCAAAATCAAAATGGTGTCGTTTTGGTACTATATTATTAATATGAATAATGGACTTTTAAAGCCAAGTACTATTAAGAAATTAAAGGATTATTACCTTAACAAATTCATGTTCCGACCGTGGAGTTATTAAAAATGTCTTCACTGAATTCGCCAAATATATTAGGGCAATCCTCCCAATTCTGTTCTTCTCTTTTTTCCCAATATCCACCTACATATGTATAGGTGCCATCTTCGCCGTCTTTTTCAAACCACCGTGGTTTCCATCCATTTTCTTGTAATTTTCGTGACTGCAAGATATTAAAGTATTGTTAAGCATCCGACAGTAAATCATGTAGATCTGTATAGTACTATCATAATAAAGTCGTTCATTCAAGTTAAAGCTATTTGCTTAAAACGTAAACCAACTTTCGTCAAATTTCTATTATGGTTAACATAGCTTCTTCATTTTTTCACTAGTAAAAAGGTACATGCTTTTATTTTACACTGTGGAGCTTTTAATTAACCAACTTTCAATTGTTTTCTAGTTCAAGGTAACTGACTTCACCCTTTTTTTTTTTTTGGTATGGCATAAACTGGTTGTTACCTGCCACAACTTTACCGATCACAAAAAGATCTAAATTTGAAGATTTGAAAGTTTGCATTTCTTATGAGTGAGAAAATACCGTGTTGCCGAAGTAGATGTTTGAGAAAAGTCCGTTACCTTTTATGCCACTAGCGTTTAGATATAATTACATACAAAAATTTTAAAAAGCCTTGAGATCCATACCATTCTTTGTCTCGTCTCTAGTCGTAGCTTCTCAGCATTTGCCATGTCATATTCCCCGTTCTCCAGATGCCTTTGGTCCGGTCTAAGTCTTGAATCCGTCGGTGGAAGCTTCACCTTAATCCATTATCAAACACACACAATCAGATACAGTTATAGACTCTTAATATATATACATGGGTGTGTGCGCACACACATAGCACAGAAACGGTTCATAGAACACAATTTGAATTATGAAAGTGATGTCTACCTTTAATCCTGGTGTTAGCTCGTTCAACGTGATAGCAAACGAAGTTAAATTGTAACGAGTTAGATTAACAGGGGGCATAGTTCTTCTCCACAGTAAATTTTCATCAGCCATATCCTTTGTCTTGCTAGACCCCTCTCCAATTGTATAATACATGCTTTCGTCCCACTTCCCGAATATTGTGGCATGTTTTTTACCACTTGTATCTTCAACAAACCCATGTACCTATTGAAATAGGCATCCAAAATGTTATATTAATTAATTAGCATTTTATGTCAAGAAGGCAACAACAGAAACTTTCCTCATGTTTACCTGGTGAGGATTTCTTTCAAGAATAGACTGTTCTTTAAACCTAAGCTTGCAAGATATGTCTTGATTACCGCGTATATGCATAAGTCCATGATGATCACAATATAATTTTCCCAAAATAAGATTATAAATGCTGGTGGTGACCTGCCAACAACACATACACATATATCTAATGTGTAAAACTAAAACTAGTACAGTAAAACAAATGAAGATCGGAAAGTTTTGTATTCATTTACCTTACTCCATTGGAAAACCTCACCATCATCAAACTCCAAGGTCAAAAGTCCCACCGGGTCAAGCTGAATTGATCTGCCCCAAAATTTTGATCTTATGTTACTGTCTCCCCAAAATTTCCACCCTCTACCTTCACAGTGGCAAGCTATCAGGGTGGGATGGTGACTAACCTGTCATAGTGGTTAAATAATATCATTACATACAAACAAGATTGAGGTTTTGTTCATAATGACTATTAACTAAATTCACCATGCCATGTTCTACCTTTTAAATTCTATTCAAAAAAACTATTATATTTGGAGGTGGGGTTATTTGATTTGGGTTTTAGAACCATTATCTTAAATCTACAATGTGACAATGCAATAATGTCTTTCACTTTTAGCAAAATTTGTTATTTAACCTATTGAATCCTTAAACAATCCTTAAACACAATTTACTACAGTCCATTTAAAAGCCGGTTATCTGATTCTAAATTATCAATATCACATAATAACTTTCAGAACACACACCCAAACACGCCCTTTGACGTTCTTATAAACAAGATTAAAGTAGGACAGCAAACCTTTTCAGAAAAGAAGCGAACTCCTTTCTCAGGATAATCAGCTTCATAAGTTTCCCCTAATAAAGGATTAAATGGTTTACAATGCCTGCCTTCAGATGAAGCATACCCAGAAACCGCAAAAGCTGCCACATTCAAGAGTCTTTGGAGACTGTTGCCCTAGGACGACAGCACAACATCAACACCCCACAACCAATTACATTTCTACCACATTTCACAAGTATATTATCCAATGCAGCAAGAAAAAGATTACAAGTTATACCTCTTTTCCATACTGATATGCACGATCTAGAAGATAAGAGTATTCCAAGTCTTCAAAGCATTTCTGTAGAGACGAGATAGGCTCGTTGAAATAAACAGGCAGGCATACTCGTGTAAGATCCTTCCCAACATTGTCTTTAATCATAGACCACAGACTGACCCCCTTTTCTTTTTCGACTGGTTCAGGAAGCTTTTTTCTTCTTTCAAATTGCAAATTATTGGTGTTTATTTCATCCATAATATCAGGTTGATTTGTTGAACCGGGAAAATGATCTACTGTGTCAAAAAAGTATGTTTCTTCGTCTTCTGAAACTTCTTCAAGCTCCTGTTTCTCCACATCATCCGATGATTCAGTTGTACTCCATTCTGAATATTCACAAACTTGCGTTTATAACTGATAAAAAGTGGGTAACATGATGAATGAATCACAACTTACCACTATATTTTGCACGTCGAATATCTGAAAACTCGTGCTGTGTTAATTGATACTCGCCTTCGGGAACTCCAGAAGCTTCGGTGTCAATATTAGCAGCCTGATAGATTCCCAGTATACTTGCTTAACATAAATTAAATACTAGCAGTTGTAAACAAAAGAAAGTTTGACGAAATTCACCTCAAGTTGCCTCAAGGTGTCAAGTAAACTGGAACGCTCTTCACAAAGAACTCTAACTTGCCCTTGAATTTCAGAAAATTCAGAGAGCATAATCTTCTCACAATCCTTGACTAATACCTCACTCGTGCCTTCTTCGAGTAAACGTTTCTTTAATTTTTCAGTTGAGAGTGATATATCACTGGGTATAATTGGTAACTTGTCATTTATTCTTCTTAGAGAAAACAGATTTCTAGCAGATGCCAGAGCTTCTATCCAGGCAACTCTTTCTTCCTTCAAACTTGTCCTCAAGTGAAGTGTCTTTGTAGCGGTAAATATATAAAACCGTCTACTATCCGATCTGCTCTCTCGAAATGACGAGATCTGCACCAAGACATTGAAATTACCATAATTCCCACGTTAACATTGGTCTTCGGGTTTTTTCAAATATCTAAGAATCAAGATCACTAATGTGCTTGTCTAACCAACTCGATCAAACCCTCAAACACAATGAGACAGAATAAAAAACAAATTGGTGGTAAAAACAATGTTGAACATAGATTCAATCAAGATAGGCAGATCAAGCAATAACATCAAAGAAAAATGTCCAAACAGAGCCTTTAGTATAGTCAACCTAGCATTTTATTTAACCTTAGTTTGTTTAATGAAAAGTTATGATCTTTAAATTGCTTTCACCCAGAAAATTTATTCTCACCCACCATTCCAGCAGAACATTCAATGAACTTGCAAGTCATTAATTTTAAAATTAATTAGCTAAAAAGAAAGTAAAACAAGTCCACAACAATACTTGAAGACTCACATATGGATAAAATCTCTGTATATAAAGTCAAGTACTAGTATATAGACTTAGTCAAATGAAAGAGACAGACTCACCAAAAGACAAGATCCAAAAGAAATGAAGGGTATGAAATACAAGGACAAAGCAAAAACTTGTCCAGATTTTGATCAAATAAGCACAAAATGGGATGCTAGTGTCACACTATTAGATAAACAAATAGGCCTATACACTCACAAAGTTAAACCTATTTTATTGGATATAGCCACTTTGTGTGGCCCTCTTGATGTGACCCCAAGATACAGCCCTTCCTTCCTTTTAGTCCTTTTCCTATTTCCTAACTTTTACACACCAATTACATAAATCATCTATCATCATGTATAATTATAATAATCATCATCATCATCAGAGCTGTTGATAGTACATTCAGGTTGTTACTCTTATATGATCATTCAATTCAATGTGTAAGCTAGGGTTTACAAATTGTGTTAAATATTTATACCTTTAGATGAACAATTCCAAGTGTTTTCTGATGTTTATTACTACTATTACGTCTACTGCTGCCACAACTATTAAGACGTTTAAGTCTACCGGAAGAAACATCGCCGATGAATCTAACATCAGTGAGATTTTCCGGCCGTTGAATCTTGGAATAAGAAACGACGCCGTTCCGTAAGACAAACCATCTGGATCTCCATCCTTTACCATAATTAGTCCATTTATATAAAACACCTGCAAAACTACTACCACTTCCTGAACCGGAATCAGATCCAGATGAAGGCCATCCAACCGCATTGCCGTCGGATCTCATATCAGCAACCGAACATGACCTCGACAATGACGTCACCGGCTCCGGCGAATTACCTCCGATCTCTGAACTCTCTAATGATATACAACATAACGGATACATCTCCTTCACTCGCATTTTTTCTGATTTACTGATTTGATCGAATCGGCATCTGTAAATCAATCGATTCGTTGATCAAACACGCGAATCGCACAAAATGAACATTAAATTTAATAATTTAATAGGTATATACGTACAGATACGATGAGATGATTTGATTTGAGATTTTGTTGGAGATGTGATGGAACTTTGAGAGAGAGAATTGGTAGACTGATTTCGGTGAAAAAATGAGGTAATTATTATTGTAAAGTATTAATATTTTATATTTTTATATAAAAGAAAGAGAAATTTTCAAATGAGAAACACCGTGAAATCAGAGTTTTGTTGAAGATTAGATTAGAAGAGGAGAAACTCCATTTTCTGTCAAACTCTCTCACCAGCTGAGAGAGAAAGCAGAGGAACATGCAGATACATAGACTCTTTATATATATATAGATAGATAGAGGGTGGGATCATATCATATCATATATATATACAGAGAATCAAAAGAAATTAAAGAACGATGAAAATAAATTTATAACCTCTGATTTTATTATAAATGGATGTTGTTAACATTTATATGTGACGAATGTTACTTAAAATTTAACATTCATCACAAATGAATTTTAAAAATATTTTTTTATAAAAAAATAAGAGCTAAGATTTGTTTATCTTCTTCCTTAAGATTTAAAGTTTCTCTATGAATATATAAACTAGGTTATAAACCCACGATAACACGGATTGAATTTAATTTTTACTTGGTCGATTTTTTAATATACTATATAGATCCACAATAAGGTGCTACAAATTTAACTTTTATAAATGAATAAAATATTTAGTCAATTTTTTTATATTGTGAACGATTTTTTAATTTAAAAAAATACATCAAATATTTAAGTGCTGAAATTTTTATAAATTAATTAGATATTGTGACCATCTTTATATAGTTTATAGACCCGCGATAAAACGGGACAAATTTAATTTTTATAAATAAATAAAATATTTGGTCTATTTTTATACAGTCTATATACCTGCCATAACTCCGCGATAACGTCGGACGAATTTAATTTTTACAAATGAATAAAATAGTGTGACCGATTTTTTATATAGTTTATAGATCCGCAATGATGCGTGTCGAATGTAATTTTTATTTGGTCGACTTTTTATATAGTTTATAGATCCGCTATAATGTTGGACAAATTTAATTTTAATAAAATTAATAAAATATGGACTGATTTTCTTATATAGTTTATAGACTTTTTAATTTTTATAACTGAATAAAATATTTAGTCTAATTTTTTAAATTAAATAAATACATCAAATATCTAAGAGGTCAAAATTGTAATTATACGAAAGAAAGTAAGACGTTAGATTGTAAAAGGTAAAAAATAATGAAGCGTTCACATTCATTCATCTTATCATCTTTTAATTATATATAAAAATATAAATATAAATAAATCGCTATCTCTATAAATTCTTCTATTTAAAATTTTGAAATTACGATAACTTATCAATTTCAAATGTCAATGCAAGTACTAATTTTTTCACCTTCGATAACAAGTAACCTAAAGGTAATGCATAAGCATACTTTAATTAACCATAACAATTAATACATTACTTTTTTTCATGTGTACAAGTTATTTCGTCACATTTTCTGAATTTACAATGATATACTTAAGTATATATGGCAAGTTGAGTCTTAATTAATGTTCGAATTCTTATTATGACATATTTAAATAGTGCTCAGAGCACTTGTAATCATTTCTTATATTTTTTATACAACAATTTTATATTGTAAATATCACTTTCCATAATAGAAAGATATTTAAATACAGTTGCGAAGATTTGAATTCATAATCTAAAGAATATTTGATAAAGTCTTTTTGTGTCAAAAAAATTTTTGAAATGTTTTTGTTTATCGAAGTGAAAAACTTTTTCGGTGAAAAGTTAAAGATTTAAAGTCGTTAGATGAACTTTTTTTTGAAACTATACGTGTGATATTGAAAAGAAAATTTTTGAAAAGCTTTTTTTATGAGAGTATAAACTTTTTCGATAGAAAAGATGTTATGCAACTAAAAAAAAGGCTTTTAATGATTTTTATCGAATGCCCTAATGAATTTAAAAGTAGTGGACCAACAATTTTCGATTCCCTCCGTTCTATTATAAGTACTCACATTTTTATATTTATTTGTTTAAAAATCAGTGTTCAGCTTTAATATAATTAATTAAACGATATTTTAACGAATAAAGATAATATTTAATTAATAAAAAATATAATAAGTAAAGATTCTTAAAACTTTGTTCATAGTTAAAATGAACACCGGAGAAAAAAATGTAATATTAGTAGAGTCACTTATTGAAAAACTCAGTAGTGTTTTGGTCTTATTTCACCCCTACCTTAGATCAAAAAATTTAGACATTATACTCAGCAAGACAGCAACTAACAATGACTGTAATTAATTGCTTTAGATTATTTTAAAAATTCTTAAAAGATATCGTTTTTATTGATAGAGAATCTATAAAGGTGAGCTACGGTAATTCTATATAATAACTTACTATCCACTAATGGAAGTGGCAATCTGACACGATTAGTCGATTGAGAACCATTGTTATATATATACTACGTACTATTAGTACTCCACTAGTTAACTTACGTCATAAGTCAATCTTTGGTTTGTCCGATGAATCACCTAGAAGTGTTTAATATTGATATTTTATAACCTTTATATAGCGAGTTTTAACTCGTTGAATGTTATTCTTTAGCAAGTGTAAGTCTATTTATATTAACTCTATGTATTTATATTGTTGTGTGTTTGTCCACAACGTGTAGAAGAGTTGGTATATGTATATCTCAACTCTATGTGTCCCTATCATTTTATAGGAAAGCGAGAGATATATCATTGCTCTTTTCACGTAAAGAAGTATTTGTTTAGGACGAGAAAAGCATGTCTCCGAAGTTGAACAAGATATAAGGATCAAGCACTTCGACATGGATCAAGTATATGTCAAAGGATAGAGCTATTGCAACAACTATCTAACAATCAGTGACAAACAAATTGGTTCAGAATCTTACAAAAGTTCTGCTAGCCTAATATATGGCTTGCTAAGAAAATTGATGCGTTTATCTGTAATTATGCAAATTGTGACATCACTTCCTGACATGTGATTGATGGAAATAAATCACAGGAAATTAACACGTAACTAAGTAAAGTCTTCTATTATCGTGAAAGACTTTCATATTTGCTATATATACTGAAACTAATTGTATTTTAAAAAGATGACGTGTCTATTAGTTTGTTTAGTGTAATTGCAGTGACAAATGAATCAGACTTATGATTTTCCTTCCGGGACTTTCGATAAAAATGGAAGATACAGAGAAAATTGGCATGACCCCTGCGTAAAGATGACATTGGCATTGGCATGACCCCCGCATAAAGATAAAGATAAAGATGACATGTACAAATCAAGAAATGGTCCAAAAAAAAAAGAATCTGGTAATGAAAATAGAAAATATGTAGGCACTGAAGTCAGGTTGGTAAGTTGAAAGTCGTGTAAGTGAGGAACCGACGATGTCTAAATTGTACGGAGTATTTATATAGTTGTGAACGAGTTCTAAATTTTAGATCTTCAGATTATAACTCGAACGAACCAATTTGTTTACAATATATAGAATACGTGGTTACCCTGAAACAAGTTGCAAGTCAATAACGATCTAATTTTTTTACTTTGTCCATTGTCCTTTTTATGTATTTATTTATTGCTAATTGAACTTGTACATTATATATACCTTCTTAAATAAGATTAATAATATGATTTTTACAAAGAAGGGAATTATATAAAGATTGTAGACTTAATTGCAGTCCTTGAACATCGATCTGAAGTAGTATATGCTGCAACTGTATCTTTGGGGATCCCATTCCTTTGCTTGTAAACTAAGCTATTACTTTGAGTACAACCCAAGATTTGAGGACGTTTTATTAATGCCAAAACATATACCAAATGATGAAAAACATATTATAATTAAAATTAAAATTTTCCAAATTTGCTAACAATAATTCTTGGCTATGGATAACAACATATTCTCCATCAAACCTATTAATACAAGTTATGTTCAAATTTAGTAGTAATATACACTAATTAAGCACCGAACACTGCACATGATATTTAACATAAAAAAAAAAATATTATTATTATTATTATTATTATTATTATTATTATTATTATTATTATTATTATTATTATTATTATTATTATTATTATTATTATTATTATTATTATTATTATTATTATTATTATTATTATTATGATGTTCCTAGTTCTCGACTTCCAATATACATAAGAGCTAGAGAAAGAAGGATACAAAGTGTTGGCAATCGCAAAATCTTAAAAAATTTGAGACATGAATCTATTGAAGTTAAATTAGCCGCTCTACCGTCTACAAGAATACAAGTCTCAAATGTGTTGTCTTTTTTATTTCTTATTTTTCGCTCATTGTATTGATTCACATCATTTTATATACGGTAAACTGTTTCCAAGTCTAATGGGATTAAATTGGTACTTATGATCAACTAATTGTCATTAAGTGATCTATTGATACGTTTAGGACCGTTACTCATTATGTAAAAGCAATTAATATACGTAAGAATAAAATAAAATTGTTCATAAAATAAAGTAAACGTTAGTATTTTCTAAAAGAAAAATGGCATCACAAAGATAGGCCATATATAGTTGTGTACAAGCATGCAAATTGACGTAGGAAAATAATATTACGATTACCAATATATAATTAATACTCGGTAAAATGAAAAGGAGGTCTATCCCATACTTTCCTTTAACCTAGCTCATATATCCTACCTCCGTCTCTACAAAAACAATAGATATAAAAATATCGAGAGCATCATTAAAAAGGGCTACGATTGGTATATGTTTAAAAACAATAATTAACTACACACAATTTGAGTGTTTTTTCCCACTCTATCGTGCAGTTCAGATTTGGATAACTATTTGTGACATTAGTACCACATTAGCACAAGAACTGAAAAACTGAATCACAATTAAACTATCTTTATTATATAATTAAAAGAGGATATGATGGAGGAATTTGAGTTATTCATTGTTTTCCACCATTTGTGATCTAACGATCTTAATTTCTTTCGTATGATTACACTTTAGGTCCCTTAAATATTTGATGTATTTATTTAAATTAAAAAATAGATAAATATTTTATTCATTTCTAAAAATTAAAAAGTATAAACAATATAAAAATAGTGACTATAATATTTTATTCCTTTTTATTAAAATTAATTTTGTCCCCGTTATAGTAGGTCTATAAATTATATAAAAAAATTGACCAAGTAAAAATTAAATTCGACCCGCGTCATTGTGGGTCTATAATCCTCTTCAAACTATATGAAAACGGGCAATTCGTCCCGCATTATCGCATGTCTATAATCTATAAATATAAAAAGATCGACTAAACATTTTATTCATTTATAAAAGTTAAATTATAATGTCACATCACCATCACGTCATTTCTTAAATATTAGTACAAATACATTTATACTTTTAAAAACACAATAACAATTATAAATACGTTACACTAATAATAAAAGTTACATTAATTAAAAAGGGTATATATGTTACATTATATAGTTAATGTAGTAATTGAAAAAAAGTGAGAATTGTTGTGTGTGAAAAGAGTGGTAATTGTTTGATATAATTCGTGTGTAAATTAAGTAAAGATAGTAAGAGTTGTGTTTGAAAAATGTAATAGTTGTATGTATAAAGGACAACAGATAACGAAAGTAGAATGATGTCTCAGAATTTGCCCGTACCTATAACGTTCTGGGGAGAAATTTGAGAACAGTAGTAAAAACAGGCTCTATAATAAATGATCTTAATATGATACACATAGTAAAAATTCTTTTAAAATAAAATAATTTCTAACACATTTAATTAAATATACAAGGAACAACATTTATTTTATCTACAAGTAATACCAGTAGACCAATTCACTTATTGGTTACAAATTTGATATCTATTTCTTATATATATTCAATTTGTCATGTGTTATGGTCTCATTATTATCCAATTCAAATTTTGTCGGGGAATCTGTTTGTTAATTTTCTTATTCTATCTAATTCTGTTTAGACTAAAAAGCTCATTGATATGTAGTAATGTAGACCTACTTGTAAATTTAAGCTGCTAAAACAAACAAAAATCTAAAAGGGAAAGTAGTTAAAAGGTCCCAAATCAAAAATCTAATCACATAACAAACCCCTTTTAAACATAATTGTGTATTGTACATGTTTCTTCCGAAAATGGTTCATGGTGTTAACTATTTGCTAGACCAAAATTTTTGTGCCATATGCTACCCATGTGTTTATTTAGTTATTTTTAAATTACATCAGGGTGGTGTCAATCAATTTTCCTATACATTATCCATTGATGAGACGAGTGGTGGGTCTATAATTCTTTTATTATTTATTATTTAGTTTAATGTCTATTTTTATAAATTTTGTATGTAGAACTAGTAAATATTTGTGTCGTGTCTTTGTACAGTCCACGTCAGAAATGTTAAGTTAACTTTTTGTAATATTACATTTATATAATATAAAATATTATCTGTAATATTAATATTTGATCGAAATATAAATAAACTTTTTTGTCTTATTCCTTACTATTGCCGAGTAGGGGTACATCAAAAAATATCAGCTCTTTCGATAAGCGCATTCAATTAACTTTGAATCTTAGATTATATGAAGAGACAAGCGATTGTAATACATAATGTAAACCTATAATTAAGTAATAACAAAATCTCATATTATTATCAATTGGTTCTTTAGGATGATCAATTTAACGATCAACTATGTCCTGATAATTGTTTTTAGATTGATCGTCTAATTTAACGTCTATGATATTGCTACCGTTCACGAATATTTAAATTTATCTTAGTTAACCTATATAATCGGGTATATATGTAATGTTTCAAGGTTTTAATACGTGATATGAATATGATTGGGGGAGAAAAAAATTACACGATGAGAACAAAAAAGAAGAATATGAAAAGAATGAAGTAATAAAAGAGAAGTAATATAGATAATAAAATTTAATGACGATGATAACATGAAATTAATTTATAAACTACTGAAATGATAAATTGTATCAATTTAGTCGGTGTAGTCCAAAACTAGTTGAACTTTTTGTAGTTGGAAACAATAATCCAAAAAAATAAAAAAAAATGATATAAATATATACAATAGAAACTCGATAAATAATACTCGATTAATAAATAAATTTTTTACAATAATTTTTCTACAAGTTTTGATTCGGGAATAGAGTTCTAATTAATATTTAATTTATTATAAATCATTTTAATTAATAAATTTAAGTGATCTCGTAAATATTAATTTATATAATTTCTACTATAATTTTGTTCCTCATCAATACATATATGTAATAGTAATAGCAGCAATGGATGCATATGAAAAAAATAAAATAATTTTATTATCATAAAGTTATCATTGAGTAATTCGAGTTCACATTTGATTATATTTGTTAGTATTTATAAAGATTTATAGATAAGTATGAATTAAGGAATTGAAAGTATTTGTTAGAAGAAGAAGTACAAAAGAATATGTAAATATATGAAAAAAGTAGACATGGAATTTTTTGAAATAGGTTAAACAGATAAAAACAACGGCTCTTGTCGGATTTAATGTGATGATCAGGATCTTGTTTTGGCTGATATGGGCCTCTCGTAATAACAAGATTTTCTCATTGATATTGCTCGGTTTATATAGTTTCATCGATTCAATATCCCTTTATTTGATTGTAATTCTAATGTGTTTTGTGAACTTTCGATACTTATAATGTTAGAATTATGATTTTCAGGTATTTTAAGTATTTTGATTAAAGATTGGGTGTTTGGACGAAAAAATGTTTGGAATTGCTGAAATTAAGGGAGTACCCGCCGGGTAGATGTAGTCCCCGCCGGGTACCTCCCTTTCCCGGTTGACCCTGCTTCCTTTCATCCGGGTAAAATGTCACAGAACATTTTTACCCGCCGGGTAATAGAGGTTCCCGCCGGGAACTGATCTATTCCCGGTTAGCTTCCAGCCGGGTACCAAAGGCCCATCCGGGTGGGTGTTCAACAGTACCCGCCGGGTACTCTGCTTCCCCGCCGGGTACTCAGTCTCTGCAGCGGAACTCAGCTCTTTTATAGTTCCAAACCCTAATTTATTACATACCTAACTTCTAACTACACTCTAGCCGACTTTTGGGAGATTTTTGGAGAACATTGAATGCTTCTCATCATTGATCATCTACTCTTGCTACAAGTTTAAGGAAGCAAGTTTGTAAAACATTGGTACAATCTAGTTTACATTTATTACTTTTAATTGAATGTTTACTAGCGATTTCCACTTGTGCATTGTTGTTCTTAGTTTAGTTATGAGCTAAGTAATTTAACATTCATTTAGATGATGCAAACTCTTGGTTAGGGGTGTATTCTTTGGTGTTTATCACTATTTATCTAATGTTTAATTGAAAACCCAATCGTGGTTAAGTTTATTCTAGCATAGTTTGTCTATTAATGAATCTTTGAATGTTCTAGTGACTACTAGTGCATTATTTAGGTTTATTGTAATTGTTTGTCCATGAATGATTACCTAATCTACGCGAACGCAAGATTTGTATGGATTGATTAGTTTAACTTGATTGTGGTTGTATAAAACTTGAGAAGAGAACTCATCTTAAGTTAAATATACTTGTGAACGCAAGTTTATAAGATTAAATCATTAGTTGTTGAATTAAATTGAAGCTAGTTTAGTAGAAACCCATAGTGAACACGAAAGGGTAATTCTATTCAATCTTTTGGAAGTAGTGAACACTAATTCCATACTCGATTTAGTTTAATGAACAATAACGTATAAACCGGTTTTAACAAACACCCCGAAACAATTAGTGAGCTAATCTAGATGAATGTTCATCTTTATATCTGATACTTCAGTATCCACTTGCCTGTCATTTATTTTATTTACATTTAGCGATAATTGCAAAGCAACAATTCGGTTGCAAAACCCCCACGTTTACTTACTTGTTTTAGATTAACTACATTCGCTATACACTCTTGGTTGCACGGTCCTCTTGGTTCGACTCGGACTTACCCAAACTATACTACTACTCGACAGGGTACACTGCCCGGTTATGTAATAGTTATTTGCGGTATTTCTTAGTATAAATTTATAACTAGATTTTACACATCACTCATGTGGTTCTGACGGTTTGAACGGCCTTTTTAGCAAGACGCAATCCCAAGCGTTTTTTTGGTTAAATTGTAAGGGGAAAATTTAGGAGAAAACTTAATTGGAGTAACTGGTGTTGTAATCCCGTTGCGAAATGTTCCTTGTAATTTTCTTTCATTTTGTTTGTATTTTTCCTAGCATATTGCTATTTTTAATAAAATCTTCGGCTGTTAAAAAAAAAAGATAAAAACAACGATAATGTGTAATTATAAGAAGGTCCGATGTACCGATTTAAGGAGATAGATGGTTGTTCTTAAGAAGTGGAAAATAATATGTAAACATGTCAAAAGACTTAAATAGTTCGAGTATACATTTTGCTAAAAGATTTTCTTTTTTGTTGCTTTTGACACTTTAAAAAGAAATATAGATAGGGAAAATAATTAAGAGTCATTGGTAAGTGAAAGATGCAAAATAAGATATAAACATGTTAAAACAGTAGAGAAGACAAATTTCAAAGTAGGTTAAGTAAATTTTCAAAAGAAAAAAGTACGAAATGAACAAATTTTGTTAAAAAAATAAAGAATAATAATCATGTCTTACAAATGGAAATAAAAAATGGAAAAGAGAAGATGAGTTAAGTTTAGTGAAAAATAATAGTAGCAATAACAGAAAATTAAAGATAGTTTTTTTTTTTTTTATAATTGTAATGTTTTCAAGCTTTTGCTAGTTTTATATAGTAGCAGTATTTATAATGTTTTTTAACTTTTGCTAGTTAGCTTTTGCTAGTTTTATATAATAGCAGTATTTATAATGTTTTCTAGCTTTTGTTAGTTTTATACAGTAACAATAAGAAAAAGTTAAAAGATAGGTGATAATGTGTCAATTAGAGAAGTGATCGTGGGTTTTTTTTTTATATATAGTAAGATAAGATATTAAAGAAAAATTAAAATACTATTTTACTCGAGTATTATATCCGTTATACAAATCTCCCTGACATGTAAAATATAAAATGAGAAACGCAAAATTAAAATGGTTTAGAGTAACAAGTAATTAACAAGTTAAGCAAATACTCCGTACTTAACTTCAATTTAATCATTTATAATTACCTTTTTGATCATTTTAATGTGATTTTATTCGACTGAAACGAGAGTGTCCTACCACCCTCAAAGTCTCAAACCACCACTAATTATCGGATAACCAGCTGGCGGACAACAACACAATGTTTTGCCAACCACCGTTGACCACCGGACATACACAATCATCACATAGTTGTCATCCACCGTCAAACCACACGACATTAAACCAAAACCAAATACACAGAAAATTTGATTGATAAGCGAAAATAACGATAAAGCAATATGATAACCAATATTTATCATTATTTAAGAATAAAGAGTGTAATTATAAAAATAGAAAAACAAAAGCAACAAAATATCAATTACATCAAATGCTTTTCCTCTCATAAAAACTTTAGGATAAAATGTTTAAAATCTTTTTTTTTTTTTATCACCGAAAGAATTTGAATGAAATAGTTCAATAACATAGTTCAATGCATACAACAGTAAAAGTTTAAAGTTCTATACATAACAAAGCTATAAATCATTAATAGAATTATCAACATGTCAAGCAAGGTAACACGCACGATTGACGTGGACCAGGTAATATATGCAAATTACCGAGAACATTTATCTCAAGTAAACCAATGCATATAAAGTTCATTTTACGAGTACAGAGTTATAATGTTAAACGTCTAATTGTCAAATGCGTACAAATGCAAAAGTTATTATAAATTTCAATGCATAACTAAAGTATAGACTCTCTCCTTTAACACATTGTTCAATCCAATATAAAAATATATGTATGTAACAACCGGCTAGAATCTTTTAAAGTTATTCTATCAACACCATATAAAATGTACAGAATCAAAAGATAATTAAAATTTTTGTGACAATTATATTTGTTTAAAAAAACTCATTTAAATATAAATAAGCGTACTAACAAGAAAGTTGGCAATAGTCTTGTGTTGGCAATATGAGTGGAAACCCATCATTGGGCAAGTTACGCTTAAGATTCGGAGGTGGAAAACATCTCATGCACGATGTGCATCTATTTGGTCATATAAATTATCATGTTGCTTGCACACAAGCGGTAACAAATAAGTATTTATTTCTCATAACATAGAATATTATATATTATATTATATAATTATATATTATGTTTCGTTAATAGTAACTGACATATCTAAGTTCAAAAGAAATCAATCAAAAACACATAATATACTAAAATGCAAAGGAGTAGTAATATTGAAAGAAACGACTTTTCTGTTTGAAGTCAAGTTCATTAATAGGAGTAAATTAGTAAGTTTAATTTATGTTAAAACTCAATATATTGAATAAAATAGAAATTTTAGATAAATCATTTAGCTAATATTCAAATTAATTAATTAAATACCTAAAAAACGCGTGTAATTGTACATCAAAACTTTTGATCCGAAAATCATGACCATTAAGGATCTATATGAATAGTTTATTATTTATAAAATACATTATTATATGCTTTGGTAAACAAAATCGTTATTCAACATGTACGAGTCTCTCATTTATTTCAGGATTGATCGACGCCCGAAGAAGGCTCGACGGAATGAATGAGTCATAACGTGTAAGCACCAACGACGAAAGAACCTTGGCGCGGATCATGTACGGTTATTAAAAGTCATTGTGGGGAAGGTAATTTTTTGTTTGTGGAGGATATAAGCCCACCTGTAGCCAAGCATAAAGCAACCAAATTTTCATTACAACCCCCAAAAGTTTCTGCACTTGATATTCTGTCAGAAAAGTAAAATTTACTTGCAAAAATGTTTTTAGTTGTACGATTTGACCGAAAAAAGAAATATTTTCATTGATTTGATATCCACTCTTGTTCTGACATTTATGAAGGAAAATCAATTCTTTTGTCTTTGTAAAAATTTTAGACTATACATGACAAACTCATCAAAATCAAAATAAAATACCATAAATAAAACACCAAATATTTTGAACTTTTATAAATTGATTACGGTTACAATTGTTCCTAGAATTAAAATCATCTCATCTCATCCACAGTTAATATGTTATTTGGCAAAACTAGTTGTAAGCTCTGGCTGAAAGTTATAGCTGAAATTTTATTCGTACAAGTGTATTTGATAAAATAGTTGTAGCTGTAACATCTAACTATAAAATACAAAAAATAACATACGAAAAAACATAAATGATAAATACAATTAACTAATAAAAATGTGTCATTTTAGAGATAGAAGTGTGAGCCAAAACCTCAAACTAATTGGGACAACCTAAAGAAAAATAGAGAACACGACTTAGCTACTTGAATCTGCAACTTTGTTTATTTTTTGGTTTTGATGCTTCACCAAAAGCCAGAGCTCTAATAGTTAGAGAAGTCACCCATCTTAATTCCAAACTTTGACTACTCCCTTCACTTAAATCCCTCATGCGTTTTGATTGATTTTTAATTTCATCCTAATATGTATACAAATCTTACACTATAGCATGTTAATTTGAGGTGAAATTGCAGATCGTTCTTGGTCTTTTATAAAATAAAGGAAGTGATTGCTTTAGGGTTTCTATACGTATTGGAGATAAAAATATGAAGATTTTAGACAAAATGCAGGTATCAAATATGTGATGGAAAAATACAAGTAATCTACCAAAGCTTTATTGTCATATGAAAATGATGATGGGGTTATCTGTTATGGTTGGAATGAAGAAGAAATATAAATTTTTAACGCGAGTAAAGGAGGGTATTTGGATAATTACAGATTCCAACAGCTTCTGTAAAAAACTAAATGCTTTCAAGTAGCGTTTCAAAAGAGAGCTTTTCCTCAAACTAAAAGCTAAAGCTGCTACATCCAAACCAAGCTTTTGTCTTATTAGAAGTTTATTTTTTAAAACTAAAAGCTTTAAGGTATTAAAAGCTCTTAAAAACTCCATATCAAACATTTCTTATATTTTTAATAATTTTAAAATTTTAACATTTTCACTTTTAACTTTTTTATCGTTCATTAGACATAATAATGTTTCAATAATCCATTTATACACTTTCTCATTTTCTTTACCGTCATATTCGAGTCCACAAATTCACTCACAAATAAGAAAAGGAAAGCATATGATTATAAAAAATTCACAAGTTTGTATTTCGCTATATAACGCGAGAATTATGACATTTTCAAATAAACGTTCTTATTTGTTTTCTTCATAGAATTTTATATTATTGACACAAAATCAATAATAATTCATTGTTTAAATACATATATAGTCGATTTGAATCGGTACACTTTATCAACATAGTAACACACACATTTGAATAACCATCGAAATCATCAGACAATACTGGAATAATAACGCTGGAGAACTATGAAATTGTAAAATCTGAATTAAAGATATCAACTTTTCCTTTTAAACTATCACCTTGCATTGGGCAAGAATGATGCTCAGATCAATAAAATAAGTAGTGTTTTTTCAATTAAGAAGCTATGAGTCTCATATTGTAACATAATTTTATTTATTTATTTATTGAACTTTTTAATGACATCTTCTATTGAACATAACACGAGAGAATGAGAGAATTCCGATCCTTGTTTGTATGGATTTTAATTATAATCACGGAAATTGCTAATGTTGATAACCTTGTCAAATTTTCACATTTTTACCTAATTACGTCACTGCATGCATAGCTCTTTACTCATCACTAAAAACAGAAAAAATCACTAAGCAGTATTTTTTGGACCACTATTCTCTAGTAAAATGGGTAAATAAATTAAAAATAGTTACACTTTCTAGAAACTGCTACAAAATGTTACTCCGTATATTGTATATATTTACATTTTTCAATATATCATTAATAAATAAATGTGTCACCAAATAATATTATTCTGGCAATGATGTATAAAAATCTTAATTTACACTTCTCTTGCAATTACAAATGAACAAGTGTAAGGGAAAATCACATTTTCACCTCTTTGAAGAAAATGTTAAGAGAAAATATCAAAAAATGTACCTTAAAAAATATCCCACATTCGCAACTTTGGGCTGCAAGCTAGGGGGTTGGTTGTGAAGTCCGAGTTGCATGATCCGACGTTTCCTTGCCAGTGACCTAGTCGTTAGCCAGATTGCATAGTTGTGTGGTTTACTAACGAGGTTGTGTTGTGATAAATGGGTCAAATTTCAAATGGTTATATGACACCTTGTAATCGCTAGTTGCAACACGAAATCCGGACCTCGCAACCGGCAGAACATTTTTTTACATCAAATATCTTTTGGATAATTTTTTGATGTTTTTTTACAAAAAGGTATTTTAGTGATTTTCGTGTAGTATAATAATTATTACTCTATTCGTCTCGTAATAAAGTGTTCATAATCAGATAACATAAAGTTTAAGAAAAAATATAATTAGTATATTGTGTAAGAAAATAATGATGGTCTTATTATTACTTTTTGCCCAGTATTTTATGAATCAATTTTGTGAAAGAGTAAATTAGAGGTAAATTGATAAAGTTAGTATATTGTTTTTGAAAGTTGACACTTACTTTAGGACAAACTGAAATAGAGAGGTGAACACTAAATTTTAAGACAGAGTAAGTATTATCTAATGTCTAATATCTAATATCTAATACTTATTAACAAAAGCATCTTAAATGTTGAGTCTTAGATTCTTAAATGAAAATGAAAATTACTTATTTACCCCTCTTAAGCTCATAAGGTTATTTTGGAAAGTTTTTATTTCAGATATAATTTCTTGCACATTTATTAGTGTCTAACAAAATTATTTTAACAAATTAAAATGTAATCTTTAAATAAAAAGAACGAAAATATCATATATCACTATTTAAGGATGAAATATATAAATATTGCACGAATAAAAATAAATAAATTAATATTACCGTACAATAACATGCTAATTGTTCCTAAAGTTGCTATAATATTAACTCATCGCTCAAATCAACTTCCACCTAAACGCACTGAGCACCATTATTTCCAACATAAGATTGACCTAAATCTTGCACATAAAATGCAATTATATGTTAAGTGAACGTTCCAAAATCTTTTCACAATATTTCAATCTATTGGACACCAACACCAAAAAATGATTGACCTCTGGAACATTATCCCTAGAAACAAACATAATATGCCAAACAGATATCAAAGACATATATGATTGAATAAATGCTATAATGAAGAATATAACAATAAAGTATAATAGAGATTATTAGTAATAAAGTTAAGAACAACTGGCAATCACTTTAATGTTTCACAAGTACTTGACAGATGAAACTATTTTCTCTGCAAAAAGTTTTTAAACCTTTTGAAAAGCTTTGCAACCAATCAATTGAAAAACATATCATTCAAAGCCTAAATAGTCTCTCCATCTTCACCTCATACTTGGTGTATTATCTTTATGGTTCCCTATTATCTTTAAAATTATTAACAATATAATCTTTTTAACTTTTTAGCATTTTGATTCTTTGAGTCTTTTTCTAATGATTTAAAATCATTATAAATGAAAAATTTTAAGGATTAAATCATCAAACTTTTAAAGTATAAAGAGCATATATTACCTATAGGGTTAAATCAACAAAAAAATAAAATTGAAAGATAGAATCTACAGAAAAAAGTTTAAGGGATTAAAACGAAAAAGATAAAATTTTGAGAATTAAATCATTATTAACTCTTATCATTACAATGTACATGTAGTTTGAGACTAGTTAATTATAGATGTAAAGTTTGTAAGAAACGACTATATGGATTTTTGACTTTTGACTTGACTTTTTAAAATAAATTATAATTACTTATTCTCAAAATGCAAGATGAAAAAGAAAAAGATTTTAAAGACTGTTTAAGATTGCTTATGTGCGTATTATAAATATTTTACCACATATAAACAAATTCAAGCAATCTTTCAAAAATTGCTTATTCATTTTTAAATAAATAACTACGTAAACATATAAGCTAGTATGTTGACGTGTACTTATTTTTTGAATAGTTAACCGATTAAAAAGTAACCAACCTCAAGCTTACGAGAAAATCTTTTCTAAGAGTGCTTGGGGGCTAATATGTAACTCATTAGACCTTAGCTATGCGAGAGTTATGACTATTTGAAGTTCGACTTCTTCTGAGGTACATCATTTATCGTACTCCCACTTATCCAAATATGAATCGGCTAATTCTTCCATATATGGTAAGTATATACCGAGCAATATAGCCGATTTTATTGCATAGATATAGATAAACCTTCATTTCATGATGAACATGCATTATAAACTCTTAGTAACTTTAAGACAGCACGTTTTTTTACCAGAAACCAATTGAGTTATACGATTGTCATGTTTACTTCGATTCAACGTGTGATCCAGATAATGCCACCTCCTACTTCCATTCACATGTACATCTATTTTTGGATAAAAATACTATAGTTTAGAAATCTTGAAACTCACCTGTAGGTAAAAAGGAAATGAAGGAAACAAACAACTTTATAATTATTGAATCACTTGTAGTACTAACTACTCATGCATGCAAAATAGTACTGACCCCTCAAACGCTTCTTTCTATTTATCAACTGCTAGTATATATAGTACTCCAGTATACAATCAAATTAACAGAAGATACAATTTTCAGTACATATGGTGCAAGTCATTGCAAAGAAGACTTACCTGTACATGAACTTGTAAATATTCATAAGGGCCCCATTAATATATATTGTAAATATTTGCAGGGGCCCAAGCATATATAATATGAACTAGTAAATAGTAACATGGGTCCCATTTATATATGGTGTTACATTGAAATTAAATGAAGATTCAAATGATACAATACTATGCAAAAGCAAAATACATAAAATAGTAGAGGGAGTTCTGTCAGAATTTGATCATATCATTTTTCTAGAGATGCAATTTATATCAGAAAGCTAGAAACACGGAATCCCATGAAACACCATACGACTGTTGTTTAAGAATATGCACATAGGTTATAGGTATATTGTGTATGTGCAAGTTCATGAAACTATCAAATCCAGCCATTCGATCGCATCTGATGCCTTTGAAGATAGACGAGGTGGGCGACCACAAATATATGGCCTCCAAAAAGGGGCCCCAAAACGTATGTGTCTTTACATATATAATTTAAATTTTAGTTGCATAGAAAAATCTAAATAATAAAATTAGCCTGTAATTGTTTCAAAGTTGATCCGTAAAAAAAAAAAAACTTGTAGATACAGGTCCTCATTATGGACTTATGGCAATTAATCAGATTTTGCACGTCTTCAATAACTCAGAGGTGACCATGTCTCATGGAAGTTTTGTTGTTTGTATCCTACCCCGTTTGTTACCCACAATAAATCTCCTAGAAAAAATAAAAAAAACGGGTAAAACGAAGAGAAAAAACAAGAGAAAGGGAAAAATATCATGTCATTTTCCAAATTATGAATTCGGTAATTCATAAACTTAAAGTAAGATTGTTAAAGAAAGTTGTATACTGTTCTGTACTAGTCAATTTTTGTTGTTTTAACTTTTCATCTGCAATGATAATTATACTGTAAAACCTATTTCCCGAATTAATAACCGAGTAATTCACTAATTCAAATCGTGCAGCATTTTTCAATTTCTGTTTTTATTTTCAATATATTTTCTACAAAAAAATAACCAGAATAATGGAGATTTCAATTGACAAAGGAGACTTTGATCAAAATGCTCATAAATAAGTCCTGTTTTACCCTTCTTCATTCCAAATTTGCCCAAAAGTTATAATGACTAATAAAGCTGGGCTATGAACTAAAAATGAACCTCAGAGAATACAAGCTACTGTAGTATATAAGCACTTAAGTTTAGCTTAACCTTTTTTCTACATCATATTATATCATCTATGCATATAATGTAATGGACCTCATATGGGGACAGATTATCTAGTAGTGACCTGTCTTATTCACTATTCAGCTCTCCAATTTTATTTTATTTTTTGGTAGTTCAAATTCCTGCACATCTCTTTCAGTTATGTCAGCCTCCTTGAATCTCTCTGCCCATGTTATCTACTATCAATCATGAATAAACATTGGGCTATTAAATTCACACACCAAAAGTAGATTCATTTTCTACATATTGTCAATAATTTTTGGTCAATTTAAAGATGTGGTCCCTTTTATTGCAGCCCCCAATATAATGGAGTACAATGAATACCTAATCAAGTTTGCCAAATATCAATGAATGAGAATAGATCAGAGTAACTTTGTATCACATTACTCTTAATCAAATAATTAACGATTCTTTTGTGTTACTCTTCATGTTTACATTTTCAGAAAATAAGAAGGAACATAAGCTATGAATAATAAATATAGTAAAGAGAAACTTCACTTGTTTCCCTCACTCTGCGTCTTGAAGTTTCATGATCATTGAAAAATAGATTTATTCCACATTTCAAGATACTTCTGATCGTTTTTTTGGGGGAGTATTACATATCAGCAGTTCATTATAAACAGGCCCCTACCCATTTCTTCATGCAATGACACCATTTACTGTCAGTTTCTATAGGAAAAGAAAAATTCCATATCAAAAGACTGCTACATGTTTTCGGACCATACACATTTCACACAGAAGAACTTCATAAGGCTTATAAGTTATAACCACAAATTTGATGTTTGGTTTCATTAGCCACGCTTAGGTTAGGGACCACACGAGCGTTACTTTTTCAGCAATATAATGTGCCAGGGATTAAAAGTTCTCTAGTCTAAACGTAGAGAACTTTATAACAACCTATTTACATGGGACATGTAGATTAAAGAAGCTTAGCATATGCTTTTATTCAGGTAGGGCATTCAGAAGAAATAAAAGTTTAGGCAATCTCTGAATCAGAAATGTGAAACATGGAAGTAAGATCCGTTTAGCCCCCTTATGGGCACCATACAACTCATACATGCACCCCACTTGTCAACTCAAAATTCATAGAGAAAGGTTTCGCTCCTCATTTGATAAAGGGTGTCTCCAAATTTAACAGCATAACAACAATAAAGAACACAAACTGCAAAATTCATGTAGTAAGCTCGTGTCACCGTTTGTGTTCATGAGATATAAAACATATAGTTAAGGGTTTATCGTGAAGTAAGTGGGTATGTCCCTTTGTGATGGGAAGTGAATAAAAAATCAGTTGTACTGATGACCCACAAAGAACTTATAACCTATTTATGATAAGAAGTGACAGTGTCTAATTCCCATAGTCTCAAACTTACAACCTGGATCATTGAATACAAACATTCAACCGAAATTTATTTGTTATAAGAGAATCAATGTAATGGTTGCATCTGATTGCAGATCAAACCAAACAAAAAGAAGTGATAATATAAAGTAAGAATGCAATGTTTGACTTTCTATAAACATATCACTATATTTTCAAACCAAAAATGGCTAATTTACTTTGGCATAATAATCATGGTATTTCTATTAATCATCACCAATGTGGGATACTGGTAATTTGTCATTTATGTTCTCACAAGAGGTCTCAAGTTCGAACCTAACTAGGTAAACATTTTGGGGCTTGTCAGGGAAACGGTCACAACTTTCGAACCTGGTTAGGTCGCGTACATTTGGGTAGAAAAAAAAGACTCGCCCTCCCCGATGTATTTTTGTAATCACAACTTTCGAACCTACATTTTGAATTTCCTTTTAACTCACCAAAGTAGGAATCTTCTTTTATGATGTAGACATAGTTCATAATTTTTCATGGGCCTTATACCCTGTCTTTTTCTTCCTAAAGTATATCCCTAGCAATAAAGTTCTTTCCATTCAAAAGCTCTGAACTGCATTCTAAAAACTAAAACCAAATTGAATCAAATTAAAAACAGATGATGCAGCTTTCTAAGAGTTAACTTTCAAGCATATCATTATGTGATAAAATTACTTTATTTGGAAGCTGAAACTTCAAGATTTTAATAGATTTACAGTTAGTTAAGCTAGTTGTTAATCATCTATCAATCACCACTATTATATCTAGAAATAAATCATATAATTTCTAAATAGTACTTTATATACTTTAGTACAAATGTGTGGTTTACATCTCATCCTACTCGTCCACAAATAATAGGCATATTCTGTATCCATACCAAAGATGCCTCTGGGTCAAAAGTTTACAGCTTCAAATGGGGTTATAAAATGTTACATGATGTATTAATATCAAGAAGATTAAGGGAGCATCAAATCAAGGCAAGCATGATATCCAACAAGTAGCCTAAAAAGATCAATTTTGAGGACCCATAACACAAGTGCCTGCAACTACTCTCGTGTTTAGTAGCTCATTTCTATAATAATGAGTTGACCAAAAGTAGTTACTTTCTTAATGATTTGAATGGTTGTCGATTTGCTTTTAGTTATTGGCCCAATTATTTGAACATTATTTGTTGTTACATTTTACGGCCCAAGCTACCGTTTCAGGCCCAATAGTAAAGAAGTGGTGTACGTGTACGAACGAAGAGATGGTGTCTATTTGACTATTTGTGCGTGATTAGATTACAAGATTATTGGGAAGTTTTAAAAGAAGGTAACCTAAGTTTTGGACGTTAAAAATTTTACACGTTGAAAGTAGTACAGTATAATTTTAATATTGGACCTAAAGATGAGTGAAATTCAATTTTATCAACAAACAAAATAAGATATTTGATTACTTACATCAAATTTTAGTCTTTTGTGTGATTTTTCATGGGCAAAATTGAACATTCACTTCAAATAAACTTACGTTCGTCGTATGAACTTTTTTCAAAGTTTCATTACCTTTTTTTTTTTAATTTGTCCTATCTTATATTGATGCTTGTAAATGACTACTTTATTACTACTACTATGTTTGAAATTAATAGAAAGTGACTTTTGATAAATATTTTGGATTTTAATACTTTTTTCTATATGAAAAAAGATAACGAGTTTATCACGTATTACCTAAAATATTTAATATAAATAAAGAAACTACATGTAATATGTAAATCATTAATAAAAGCATAGTGATAAATCCATATCTATAATTTCACACAATGAATACATACGATACAACTTGATGCTCAACTTTATTATATAAATCAAAACTCATTGTATATTTATCATCCCTCTTAATAAAAGGGTAAAAAAACCTTGAATGTATTTGGACTGGGATTTGAAAGTCTCCTAGAAAACAGAAACATGGCAGGTTATTAACTTGGGCTGATTCTCTATAATATGATTATTTTGGACCAATAACTTTAGCAAATCTTGATAAATTCATCAAAATACGTCCAAAAAAATTATCTCATACAAAAATATATTTTTTAAAAATTAAAATTGTAAAAACTACCCTTCACACGTAAAAACGCAAAAATTAATCTATCTGTCAGATAGGAACACCTTATCCGGCAAATATTGTGCCTAATTTTGACATTTTTTACTTTTTCAAAATTGATTGAGGGATAATGTCTAATGACACTCCATACGGACTGTAAATTTTACGAATTTGAAATTAGAATGTTCTATAGCAAGTTATGAGTGATCAAAATACATTTAAAAGTCAAAATAAATGTAAATTGTCAAAATCGAAGGTAAAGGAAGCCGAATCTAAAAAATACGAATAGATCTTGAAAATTACACAAATTAAAAAAAAACAGTGACTTAATCAGAGTTACGAGTCAAAAGATGTGACTTTCCAAAGTTTACAAAAAATATATATAAAAAAAAAGCCGGTCATCACTTTTGACAATTTACACTTATTTTGACTTTTAATTTCAATTTCAAATTCTAATTTTAAATTTGTAAAATTTCAAATTCTAATTTTAAATTTGTAAAATTTCAAATTCATAAAATTTACGATCAATGTGGATTAAAAATTAACCTTTCAATAAATTTTGAAAAAAGTTAAAAAAATCCAGACAAAAGATACCTATCTGGCGGATAGACAGATAGTTTGCCTGATTTTAAATTTGTAAGTAAAAAAAAGTCAAAATCGAGCACCTTATCCCGGGGATAGGTTATAAATTCAACCACACACAATATACAATTTGCATGTTGCGTGTAGGTAGTAATTTTTTACAATTTTAACTTTTAAAGGATATAATTTTATATAGATGAACAAAATGATGTATCTTAGTGAACTTCCTTTAAATCTTTCTTCAAAAGGCTAATACCATTAAAAACCAACATACTTTGTATAGTGATGTCCTTCAACCAAATATTGGAATCTCTAAATTTAGATTTCAATCTATAGGCTCCATATATTTGAAATTTAATAGAAAAGGCCTTCTATATCGTACGAAAAGTAGTGAAAACAATGTTAAATGTATAACAATTTGATAAACAGAATGTATGCCTAACTTGAGATGGAAACTATAAACTACTGTCCTCCTGCTAAAATCAAAACATGGAAAATAACAAATCAAGATATATGTATGTATATGAATGAAAAGAGATGTATAAATGGTAAAGTTGTTAACAAACACCTAATAAAATGTTAAAATGATTTGTTGTTAATTGTCAATTGCAAGTAGTATGCCAACTTAACAAATTACTTTACGGAATGATCGGCGATGTGGGTTACACATACTGTTGTAAGTTCTTGAGTATACGCCAAGCACTCATTTCGTAAGCTAAATTTTTAGGCTAAGGCATAAAACTCTGTTAATGTTTTGAAGAAATTATAGATCATGTGTATGATATTCCAGGTTGTATCATATGTGAATACAACTAGACTTACCATTATAAAATGTCAAGTTCTTGAGGAAAGTAGTGTATTAAGCTTCAAAAGTATTGCTAAGTAGGCTTAGTAGTAAATTATATTCAGCAAATAAAACGTTAATGATTTCATGATATAATTTTCTTGTAATTTGGTTATGGCATATGATTGTACTTCTAGTATAGAAGACAATACTATAATTTATTATGCATAGAAGGAAAAATCAAATTCATTGTCATCATTCTCAAGTCAAACTGTATATGAATCCACCCTGATAAAAAGAATCTATATGTCTGGTGGTCTGAGTCATTTTCTTGTGAGAGTTAGGACCAATAAGACCCCTCTAATGTACACCTTTTTCTCAATCATTGTCGTCATTTTGAAGTTGGCTCAGTCTGTGACTCAACAAGTACATACAATGGCTTCCCATGTGATCTCAATCGCTCACGGCCCTACAATAAGAAAACAAGGTGTTGAAATAAGTTGTAGCGCACAATGTTCTTCTGTGGATATCGTGTATGATTTACAACAATTTTATTTTCAAGAGTTCTTTACATATTTGTCTAAGACAAAGTATCATCTTTGCAAATAAATTGATGATATTGACAAGGGTCTATAAGTATCATTCCTTTTGTTCCCCTTGAAGTCAATTACAAAGTATATAAAATTGACAAACAGTCAATCAGTTAAACTAATTCAGAGTGTGAAATCAAACCCTGCACTTTTTATTGTACAAAAAGAGAATTATATCTATAAGAGATCATTTTCTAGGTTATTATGAAACTGAAAAACTAATTAGTTGCCTCTTAATTTCAAATCGAATTATGCTAGCTATTAATGAGGGAATTGCATACATAATGAATTTCACACTCTTACTTTTTTCCAGAAATGCAGTCAAGTTATTATTACTACGAAGAAGAGTATTCTAAAGTCATGAATGTAGGTGTACCATCAAGTCTGGTACTTCGATGACACAGGCACACTCGGCAACTTCAGCTCCTGCTCGCTCTGGGAAACAAGATAATTTTGAGGTATTAATGTATGTATTATTTTTCTAAAGGCAAAGATCCACATACTCATTACAACTATTAATACACCTACATTTCAATTGAGACATGGAACACAACCTGTTGGTTGATTGACTAATAGATTAATACAGCTAGGCCAAAGGAAATAAACCTATTAATACAGCTATTAAGGGTTTATTAGTTTTAAATAAACCTTGAAACCCATTGGTGTGCCTCTATTAATCTTTAATACTAGATATTGAAGTTGTAGATGAAGAATGTGGCAGGAATCGTTATCAATAGAAGTATTAACTTCAACTCATTTACTTATGAATGGGTTGATCAGCATTCTGTTTTATTTCTAACGAGTCAAAAGGGTGAAATCAGTAAATTGCTTGAAACGAATGGTGGAGATTCGTCCAAAGTATATTCTGAATGTAAAAACTCCTGAAGCATTTTATTCAAAGATAAGATTGTAATTGAACTAAATTATTTCTTTAAACATATGTCACAAAATAAATTCTCCCTCCGTCCCATTTTATTCTCCAACAATTTCTTTGTCTGTTGAAGCTAAGTTAACATATGTCATAATTGTCCTTCATTTAAAAAAAACATTAACTGATAAAACTTGACATATTTAGAATACTATAAACTTCAAACATAAATAATTACCATAATAAAGAAGGGTAAAATTGGAGCTTCAAGCAATTATCATTGTTATTTTTTGCATCTAGACAGTTTTTTTGGAAGTAACAAAATAGTAAAGTGGACAAATAAGAATGGGATGGATGGAGTATTTATAAGAAAAGAACTTTAGCCTTTAGGACATTAAGTATTCCAGGTCAACCCAACCCGTTTCAACCTGTAACCCAAAACAGCCTATTTGTTTATTACCCCAGCCATCACACAACCCGCATGTTTTACCACCTCTAGTCTGTACTCTGTAGTTTGATAAAGTTTGAAGGGTACCAAGTAAATTCATTGCAGCACAAAGGGTGCCACCAGTAGCGATTAAATCATCAACAACCACAGCTCGCTCTCCGGATTGAACTGCTCCAACATGCATTTCAAGGCAATCCGACCCATATTCCAATATATACTTTTCTGATATCACTTCACCTGTACTTAAAAATGATCCTCACAATTCTTCATCTCTTAAACCAAATAATTTTTCAAAGACTTTAAGAGTCTAACTAAGTTCATTACAAGTGTAACATACCAGGTAATTTTTTTGGCTTTCTTAGTGGAACAAACTTTGCTCCTATTGCAAGTGCAATTGGAGGACCAAATATAAAACCCCGAGCCTCGATTCCTGGAATAAACCAAACATTCTTTATAAGTGTATACAAAATAAACATCTGTAATGGAAATCATGCATGCAGTAGACAAGAGAAAAAAGAAAAAAAGAAAAGAAAAGAAACAGTAGTTCTGTTTGACATCCATTTACATTCCTAATTAGCACAATCATTGAAAAAAAAATTAGAAAAAGATTAGTCCAAATTAAAGTGAGAAAAGTGATTACAACAACTTTTTAAATGATTATTATAGGACCTGAAGGTAATTTGCTTTCCTAAAATGTCATATTTTCATATATGTTGTAGGACATCCCTAAAAAAGGTATTGTAATTATTGTAAAACAGGACTACATTGTGTAATAGGCCATGACAAACATATTATAATGTTATGTGAATACTAAAATGATGAAGACATCTTAATAAAGAAACTTTGTTAACAATGTAATTATGATAGAATACTTTTATGGGAATCTGCCAATTTGGACTTTGGACAAAATATTATGCCTCAAGTCAACTTTTCTTCTGTATAAAACTTATGATTATCTGTAAAGTTGGTAGAAAAAACAAATAAAAGAAAAAAATAATCAACTTCTAAATTTTTAAACTCAACCACATTAATCATATGTGACATAAAAAAAGGTTAATCTGGTAGTAGATATCCAGAAGAGCTTGTCACTCACATTTATGACAAAAAATTTTTGTAATAAATATTATAGCACAGATGCTAGTAAATACTTTGAGGAAAGAAAAAAAAAAGAAAAAGAGATCTTCAATATGTACACAGGCATTTAAGGACTAGCGTGTTAGTTACTACAACTAGCGCTTCTCAATTGGTCGCTAATCAAACATTTTGTGAATTGAAAGTAGAGTGGACAATTATTAAAAACTAAAACAGAACAGGGACATTTACATTGGGACGAATGAAGTAATATAGTTTGCACTTATTTCTACTTTTAGTAACCATATTTGTATTCACCTACAAAAAAACTAATCGGCTTCAAAAAACTTCGATCTGAGTCAATCTTCAACCATGACAGCACGTAACTAGCTTTTTGACACCAAGAAGGTCAACATGGTCAGACTTACCGACATGTTCCAATTGACAACATGTTCACAAGTACAGATTATCTTATATCGATATATAATTTGAAATCAAGGATTCTGACTAAAAGCTTTGAAAATTTGAAGGTTCTTGTGGGTGAAAATGTATATATGGTTACCTTTTAACATGGATGTTCAGTTGCATATTTGTGTATTACAGAGTACTTTTTTTGGACCAAAAACTCATTTACATGCTTTGGATTTATCATAATATGAACAAAACACAACGGTTCTAAGTATAACTACATGACATAAGTTTTACTTATTCCCCACAAGCAAAACAGATTGAAACTTTACTAAACATAAAACTGTAATAAAATGTAATTTGACCCACAAAAACTGAAGTTCCAAATTTTTGATGCTAATAGACAAGCAACAGCAAAATTGTACTCATCGGAACATTGAACATAGTTTGAAGAAAGAATAAAAATGAACGGTTAGTTACGCCTTTACGTGTTGAGTAACAAAAACAATGTCCATTTGAGTACACTAAGAAAGCCAAAAGAGTGTAAGAATCATGAACCATAAAGAGTAAGAATGTGGGGTGAGTATACAATCAATATATAAAAAGATCTGAAATGGAAAAGTTAGATGTATTGAACTCAAATTTAAAAGCATCCAATCCAAAACAGTATGCAAATCTTTACAAAATCCACAATGTCATGAAATGAAACCTAACAAATTTATTAAAAAGATCTGTCCTCATATTCAAATATATACCCATCATCACATTGCACCGGTCACACCCTCTTTCCCAAAATAACAAGAACCACCATTTCCCACCCATAATTTGGATCTTGATAGAGATATATAGCACAAGGTTTAGCAAACAAATATCACTCTTAGCTTTTCAATTCCTATTCATAGCAAGTAATCAATAGCACCCACACCCCTCCAAGATCCCACTATCTATTAACTTTTAAGTATTAACCACTTTTAGATTAAAATAAAAAAAATCAATGCTTACATCATTTCACTCCAAGACAAACAATATCATATAATGCCACAACATAATTTTGTTGTATAGTTCAAAGGCATAAAAAGGAAAGGTCATTATAAATTCGCCAAACAATAATTTATACACGATATTTTGGCATTGATTTTCATCTTGAGTTTAGTGAATTGTTTATTTAAGTATTTATCTGTTTATCTATCAGAGGTTCTTCAGACATCCACACATTTTTTAATGTGCAAATAGAATTTACATTTCCGCTTATCTTAGAGTAATATACAGTAAATAACCAATTTGGAAATAGACAAGTACATATTTTTTAAGTAAGTAAGCACTTTATAATAAACGATCGTTGAATTGTACATATAATGGGGGCAGATGTAGAAGGAGACAGCTGCCCCCTCAAGAAATTCTATGTTAAAACGAAAAGAATTTGAAGGTGTTAATGATATGTAATAACTATTACCCCTCAAAAATGACAAAAGAACAATCTTTTTTATTTGGCCCCCCAACAAATTTATCTTAGCTCCACCTCTTGTTACCATATTGTTTATATACTAAATTTTTAAGAATCATTTATGTAAAGTTCCGCATTGGACATTTGACACTACCTGTAAATAAATAAAAACAGAACATTTTATAAAAATAAAATGAAAAATAATTGTATACCTGCAATTAGAGTTATGTTTTCATGTTTGTAACGCTCAACAAACAAATCAATTGTGTCCTTAAACGCCTTTGGATTCAGCAACAATGTAGTGATATCTTGAAACATGATTCCTGTTATATGACCATTAAAATTAAAAATAATAATAATAATAATAAACAAATAACCAGTTTCATCATAATTCATAAATGTGCATGTGAAATAATTAAATCAAAATTAATTGAAATTAACCTGGTTTTGGGAAATGAGGGATGACACGAAGGGCAGATTTGATACCGGAGATACGGCCGGCGGAATCTTGGGTTTCGCCGGCGGACATTCTTTTGACTTTGAAGAAGAAGAAGAATGGAATTATGGCGAACAGTATTTTCTTAGTACTTCGTATATACGTGTGGAAAATGAGAGGGAAACGATAAGTGTATTTATAGTGATTATAGAAACTTCACTGTTTTAAGGGGGGTAGGTGGGCACACTGCACAAATTAAGGGGTTGATATGAAATTTAATTTCAATATCTTGGAAAAGGTGAATTTTTTTGTCATCATTTAAGATTTAGTCCTTGCACTTTTGACATTAACTTTTCTCTTCCTTTTTTTACTGGCTAGTGGTAGGGATTGTTGTAGTGTACCAGGTATTTGTTTTGTATGGAGCGTTTATTTGTATAGAAAGAGGAACAGAATATGGTATTTAAATTCGTCGATAGGGTATGTATGTCATGTATTACAGATAAGTTGTATTTTAAGTTGGGTTTTGGCAATGACGGCTTCGAAGGATGTCATTAAATGTTCAGACATGCATAAATGATTGTACCTTAATCAATATTCGGAAGACATGAAATTTATTATAAGATGGTTACAGATATATGTAATTGTACTTTGAGTTTGTTATCATATAACATACATGTTATTTTAGTTAGTTTTTTATAAATGAATTATTATGTTTTCTTTTCATAGCCTTGACTATTTTATCGTCCAAGACAAATGCATTCATTTGCACATGCATCATCTATTTCACTCAGGAGTTGTTTATAACTGTTGGTGTAATTGCAATTAAACGGTAACTCAAAAGTTACACATAATGATTGTATTTACTTGTAAAATTACATCAAATTTGCTTAATACATACGACTGAATCAATGAAATTTACCATATGTGATATGATTGTTTTTAATTTTTATCATGTGCCGCGTAACAATTAGACTTCTAACTACACATTTTCATTTTTTTTTTTTTTGTAACAATGCTAATCATAATCCAAAAACACGAGACAGATAAAAATAATTGTAGCTATACAATTATTAACAAAAATAGAGAAAAGGATACTAATGTATCTAGACAATTTCATAGTTTTTAAGGATAAAATGTAAAATAAAGTTTTGGTCTTTGACCAACAAGGTACGTCACCTTGGTTGGATGATAATACAAGACAAAAAGAGAGATATATGGTGTAAAGGACAAACAAGATATATGTTAATGTTGACTGTTCTTAAACATACTATTCACTGGACCACAATAGTTAGTGCCGTAGATGGGACTGTTTTTTCATTTAACAAAATTAAAGGGTTGTTTCTGTAAAATTTCTATAAGTTAGCGACAGTTATTATAAAATTTTCAAATTTTATAAGAGCTTATGTTTATTGAGATACGAGCTTATTCAGTGGCGAAGTCAAGAATTTAGACTTCTAGTGCTATAAAATAAATAACAAAATATTACAAATGCACTAATAACAAATAAGGTACAACTCAATACAAATACAAAATAAAAATAAAAAAATGTACCTTCTAATGCAAATGTCTCTTACGATTGTTCTTTCATGGGAAACGATCCATAACAGCTTCATCCGTAACAATAACAAATTTTTCTCTTTCTATAACACCAAGAAGACAACCTTTCAAAAATTCATTACTCATTCGATTACGTAAATCAGAGTTTACAAGCTTCATTGTCGAAAAGTACCTATTAATCGTTGCAGTTGCAATAGGAAAAACCAAAGCAAGCTTTAACAACCGATAGACATAGCGATATTAATGATGTTTTTTAGTCTCAACCATCAATCTAGCAAGGTCAGCGATCTCTTTTAAGTTGGAAAATCTTTCATCTTGATGCATAACATCATAGTACATATCAAGTTCACGCTTAATATGATCCCTTTTTGGTATGATTAAAATCCATTAGATACATCTCACTCAACTTTATTAACTTAGACGCATCAAAAATAGAAAATGAAGCATGCGGGCTTAAAGTCGCCATATTAGTAAGCAATCTGGTGCTTACTTCACTAAAGCGATCACCAAACTCTTGAATTACCACGTGGTTGACAAGGTCCTCTTTGCAAATAGAGTCTTCTAAATTCATCTCTTTGATTAGGATCATAGTCTATTATTATTTTTCTATTCGCAGGATCCCAACAAAGATCGTTTATATCAATTTTCTTTCGCATAAAAGGAGTAGAGCTAGGCCTTGAAAACTTGTTGGAGACATTTGTATTTGAAAGTTCTTCCCATTTGGATGATACTTTTCTTTTTAAAAATTCGACTATTTTGGCCTGCATCTGCTATATATGAAAAATAGTTATCAAATAGAATGCATATAATGATAGAAACATAAGAGACAACACATAAAAAATTGAGACAATTAAACTGACATTACATTAGTATGTATTAAACTAATAAATCATGGTACTAAACTAAGCATAAATATACACACAAGAATATATTCAGCTAAGAAAAATTTGTATTATAAAAAGTAGAATTATTGAACTAAATTAATTATAAAGCATAAAACCTAAAAATTTATAAACCCTAAGGTACTAGATAGCTCGAAATAATAAATAAAAATTTCATAGATAATCATATTGAGTGAACTCCAAAGATCGAGAGTTTTGAGATTGAAAGGCGGATGATCAAAATTGAGTTTCAAATTTGGAACTGTTTGTCGGTTGAGTTTCTACGTAAAGATCATTAGAAAAAATAGCCATACAATAATAACTAATGCAATTGCTTTTGTACATGTAAATTGTTATGTGTTATTAGACTATTAAAAGAAAAATGGACTTATTTAAATTGTGGTTAAGTTAAGTGTAGTATTATTTGAATTTTGGAATCTTGGAATAGTGTCACAAGTTTAAATTAATGGTGACACTAATGTAAAACTTTAAATTTTACACTATATGGCCCATATTAATTGGTATCATAGTCACTCAATAGTTGTCAAGTGGCTCCATCATTGAGCTTATTGAAGCTCATGAGAGTTTAAACTTACTTTTTTTATAAACTCAAGCTTCTAGTATTTTTTGGTAAATAAAACTTTAAGAGATTATTCAAAAGTAAGCGCTCGAAAAAAAAGATATTCGAATTAGCTTTCAAAAATAAGTTTTAAAGTTATGATAGGAGAAATTACATAAATACCCTTTATATCTTTATCATGTATTTTTTATCATTTTATGTAAATTTACATCTTTAAGCTTCAATTAATTTTACTAAACGCTTATAAAAAGTAAATTTCAATTACTAACTATAGTTATAAGGTTTTAGCTCCATCTACCGGCTAATTTGCCAAATACACCCAAAATTATGAAAATGGCTCCCCTTTCTGATTGTGTTCGTGTGTTTCTTTTTGATAGTGTAGTTACTCCTTACTCAATAAACCCGCTTGCAGGCTAGACCCGGTCCAGTAGTGGTTTATGATTTTTAAATTTATTTAATACAAAATGATAAGTTCAGTATAATTTCCTAACATTTCTTTTTCAAATTACAAATCTACCACGCATGTTACTTGTATTTACAATTCACACACACATGACGTATACATACGGGACTAATTAAAGTCAAGAAATGTGAAAACTTTCTAAATTATATACTTTATATACAGACAAACGAAATATGTTACATTTTAAATACTATTTAGTGTTTAGATATCATTAATAAATAAAAGTTGATAACCGTAAATTACCTTGTAAATTATAGGTTAATAGAAATGCTCACATGTGATATGATTGTGTGAAGAGTCTTTCATAGCTAATCCAATTAAAATTGTTTTCATATCTATATTTGAGTCATCGTAACCTTTGGGATTCTTGGATCTCCAAAAGGGTCTTTCTTGGAGAGCTTCTCTAGACTGGTTACCTGCTTGAATGAACTTGCAAGCTAGAGGTATAAACATTCCCATCACTGCTTTGTCTGATGTGAGAGTATGAAGCTGAAACAACTGATCACAATTTGCTCCATTATTCGAAAGTCCGACCTATTTGGCATAAAATATGGAGTTGGTGAAGTCTAAGCTTCAATGGGTCACACCCATCCCCTTCTATCCGAAGTATATTTAAACACGGTGGATACGTAGTGACCTGTTAATTATGAACCACTTGACGTAAAGTTATTTATTTGTTCGATTGATGAACATGAAGAAGATATTATTTTATTAACTTGTAAAGTAACACGAGCAACCACCTTGTCCATTTGTGAACATTTGATAAATAATACGCTTATTGTTTGTTTATGTTCAGTTGTCAGGTATCTTAAATTTTTTACTTTATTAAAACATAGATTTCATGAAAGTTGTGTTTTTTATATTTTTATATTTTTATATTATATTGTTATTGCATGATATTTCCTCTTGACCAATTAATATTGAATGATTGTTAATTTTATCTTGTAAACGTAATATATAACGGTTGGTTGAAGTTGACATTATAAGGATTACGGCAATTATGAATTGAATCAATTAGATATGATATGCTCTATAATGTTTGTTGTCGTTACTACATTTACAAGATTTCATTGGCCACTCACTATTTATTTGAGATTTTATTATATTTTCATATTTTACTTGACCACGGATTCGGTTTTTTCTTTATTCCACCTATATAAATTTTGTGGAGGATGACCTCTTTACTAAAAACTAAATAAATAAGAATTTAAACTATAATTATATTATATTATATATGAGTTGGCACACATATTGTTAAAGTATAAAGAAGATGACAAACTTTCAAAAAATACCCTCGACTAGATCTCAACATTAATTTGGATATTATTTGTGAAAATTTATAAAAAGTTTCACATGTACTTTTGAAAATTTAATTTGAATTGGACCAACAAATTACACAGCTAGCTCGGTTAGTATAGTACAAGTCAAAACCAGATATCCTATGAATTCATTCACTAAATCATGTAGAATGTTTGCGTGTTGATCAGCCTGCATTTACAAACAAGAATATTGATGTTACTTTTTGCAAGATTTTGATACGTGTGACATCAATTTGAATATTAGCTCACACTAAGTAACGGATTCATAATTTAAAGTGATATGCACTACGATTTTTTTTCACACTATCAAATTAATAAATGATGTAACTATTAATTTTAATTTTTAATTTAATAATATACAAAATGAACCAATCATTTATAACAGATAAAACAAGTTGTTTTGACCTGTAATACCAATAGAAAATTAATGTATATATATTTTAAATTACACTTTACATATCAAATGAACAAGTAGAAGGTGATAACTCTAGCTTCTACATAGCTCCTCTCTACACACTATTTGATGGACTATTTTATATTTGTGAATGGGATGTAAGTATTTGTCAATTTCAAAAAACTTTGATGTTATTTAATTATGGGTGTTATGACTTCTTCTTTCAGACACGTTTTTTCATATACACACGTAAAAAAAATACAATCAGCTAATTCTTTAAATGTATATCATCATTGTAAGCAAAAGAGTTATAAATATATTATATTTTAGCTTTCGCCCTTCCACTCAACCAAATATTAATTCTTTCTCAGACCTCCATTTGAGGTTGCATATATTATGGTACAAAGTGAAAAGATCTTTCTTTTTTCCTTTTTATATTAAGTATTGTTTGGATATAATATTTGTGCGGATAGAATTGTCTCTTCCAAAAGAATATTTTGTTTCTCTTTTGCATTTAATGAACTATCTTAATTATAGTAAATGATCATTTTATCTTTTTATTTAAATTATTGTTATATCACTAAATTTATAACAATTTTGAGATTTCAAAATCTAAACAATTAAAAAACATAAGATTATATAAATTGCTTCAAATGTTTAATCTAATTCTTTATTCTCCAAAAAACAAACACAAAACATTATCTCTTATAAACGTACATATACATACGTAAAGGATTACTACAACTCAACTGTTCATCGAAGATCTATGCCAAGTGAAAAAAGCAATTACCACTATCATTTGACATACATATGTACAATTTAACAAAATACGCTTATCACAAATCATGAACGAAATGCTTTGCAATCAACAGACAAGCTACGCTACAACAACAGTTAAAAGGAGGGTTTCTGGACACTTCCTTTAGCATAACAAAGTGTTATTAAAATGAAATTTTAGCAATTGATAAGAAGTTTGCACAGATACATTTTTGTAAGAGAAGAGATGAAACCCACATTTATTTATGAAATTATAGAGAGATTCCCTGAAGCCATTTCATTATAGAGATTAAACCCACTTTTAGATAAATGAAAGTAGTTTGGAAAAGAAAATTACTTTTACACGGAGGGTAAAATTTGAGGTTAGAGTATTAAAAAATGGATGTTGATATTTTCACCACTAGTTTTGATAAAAACACAAGAAAATTGCATTATCTATTTGTAAAATACAATTTATTAATATATATTTGTGATGTATTTATTAAAATTAATGGTAATAGAAGACGCGGAGAAGACGGTTAATAAATTAAGCAATTTTATTTTAAATTATTATATACGGAGTAAGAAAAATTTATTTAAATATTTTCCATTTTTTGCTAATCATTGCAACTCAGGAAGGGACGAAGGATAATACAACACAAAATATAGATAGAATAATAATAAAAGATTAATAAAGCCAGGAGTAGATTTAAATAGATTGATGATAATATTAAACTGGCAACCAAACGGAGGAATCGATTTTTTGGATTATTTCTCACATCAATTTTTTGTCATTATCAAACGATGGAATTTATTAAATGAATTAGTCAAATTCATTCATTTAGATTACATTTCTCTACTCCATTTCATAAAAACTTGTGTAGTTGAAGAATGTTCGTGCGTTTGAAGGGTCTTACCGATATTGATAGACCCTTTTATGTCTCCAAGCATCAAATCGTGCAACTTATATGGAATATGAGGAAAATGTGTTGCATTGATGCGTTTAAGAAAACAAAACTAACGTTAGATGATCAAGAGGGCATGTCCGGTTTTTCCATTTCGGCGCTTGAGTCACGGGAAAACATTGAACATGGAGAAAAAGCATAGGCTTAACGTGTGTGCGCGCACACATTATATGAGCAAAGAAGAAGAGAGAAAGGAAAGATACCAACATCCTTTTTCTTTCTTGTTCTTCTTCATTTTTTATATATTTAGTTTTTCATTAAAGAGATACATCGTTCATAACTTCATATTATGTAAAGGGCTTTTATCTAGTGTAAAGGCCAAAACAGTCGGGACTCGGGAGATGATTGTGGGTCCAAATCTAATCTAATACACATATATAGATAGTGTTTTTCTTTGGACCTGGCCCATAAGTGGCATAAACCATGAGAGAACCACAATTAAAGCTGGACCAATTAAAAAATAAATAACAAAACTGTAAAACGAGTGAAAATAATAATAAAACTTTTTAGCCTTTTCAAATTATATTTCGAAAATTATAAAACAACTTGGCATTTTGGTATCGATACTAGTTGTCATTATGAAAATAGTACAATTTTCTAATTATGTAATATTAGTTACATGATTTAGTATATGGAACGGGGAGGCCACATCAGTAGACCTTCATATAAAACAAGTGACACCTTTTAAATTACACACAAAATAATCACATATTGGTCTTTTGTGGTTGATATGATATTGTTTACAAGACATTTGAGAGATGAAATCTTGATAAGCTTGCAAAACCAAATCTTCATCTTCCCATTCATCACGATAAGTCTTGAGTCGTGTATTTTCTGTTCAAAGAAGTTGCTTGATACATTTTCTTTCTCCATTCTTCAGTTTTTGGAGATCCACATCGAGTGGCAATCCAGTCATTGTACTCAAACTGCAGAAATAAACACCCCATGAGCCTGTGTTATGAACGGAGTACATTTTGACTTTTAAAGTTAACTGGACTAACTTCGAATTGAAACTTGATACTGGATATCAATCACGGAAGGACTGATATCCACAATAACCCAAATATCAGATACTGTATAAGAAATGCTACGAGTAGAAGAATATAGGTGCTGAATTTTTAACTAGCTACAAGTTGAAAATCTATAAGTTTGACTTTAAAAGTCAACATGAAATCTTGTTTGTGGAGCTAGAATAAATATTCTTCCTTGAATACTAACGCCGTATTAAGAATGAACTTGTTGGTCAACTCAACCTGCCCTATCTCGATGCTAAAAACCTACTTGTTTTGACCGAAACCAATTTGATTGTTGTCCACCCACCCATTATTCTACCTCTGTGAAGAAGTATTCCGCAAAGCCATATTATGTGAGCAATCTATATATGCTAATATGTGCCTAATCTTTTAATATTACACACATGGATTCCACGTATTATTTTTCTTTAAATTTACCAATCATTTTGACATTTGTTTCAATCATTTCATTAGGCACATGTTTACTCAAATATTTAAGGTATACGTACCATTATTCATATTCTATTGTTCCAGATATATACATATCATACCTAATAGCCTGACATATTATGGGTATATCGTTTTGGGATGCCAGATGCTTGCAATGACGAGTAGAATGCTTCAATATCTTTTGTCATCTCGTTTGATGAAGGTAGTGAAATCCGACCTGATAATATGCCTGCTATCCACTCACATTGGTATTCAAATTGGGGAAAAGGAATAATCTGTAGATTATATCAGAAATAGGATAATAAGTTCTTAAGAAACCCTAAGATGAATGAATGTATATGCTAAAATGTGAAGGTAAACCTTCCATGGTAACGCAACGAAAGAAAGCCAAGGGGCTAATGACGGTGGGAAAATGTGCTTATAGAGTGGCCCCAGTTGATTGTCATCAACGGTCACGATAGCTTTGGTATCAAGAAACGGAAAGTGTAGTTGTACCTGAGAAGGCCAAAATAATATATTGTATGTGCTTAAACATCAAGACTTTCTAATAAATTGGACCTACGATCCACTTACATTTTATAAAGAGGACCGAGACTCACAACTTAAAATGGAGATCTCCTCATCTCAGATACATGGGACCCATAAAATGAAAATGTTAAATGACCTAAAACAAATAGGAGCGAGAGACTCACCCTTTACAATGTAAAATAATGTCAGCAAAAATCTTGAACTCGTTTGGAAATGAGATAGTACCATCTTCATGGGCACTTTCAATCTGTATTAACATACTTGTCAGCATTCCCGGTCAACTGATATCCTGTAACGAGAATTTCTAAAACCCCTTTCTGTATTACAGGTTATAAATATTAATTCCAAATGAGCCTAATATCGTAAATAGTAGATACCATAGAACGAAGCCATATGTTATCATATCCGGGTAGATTTGCAACTTGTTCATTTGAGGTTGACACTTGCAATCTCCCTTGAAATATCAACTGCACTCGATGAGCTTCCTATGATTATGACAACCTGTCACACAATAAACGCTCAACCTAGTTTAAGGTTGGGCAACAACCTTTTATAATGAAGGTACTAATAGAGATGTTGAGTGGTGATGGACACCATTATATGTAAAAACGGGTTGCATTAGTTGTTAACGAATGGGTAAAGTTAAAAAAAGAACTTACCTACACAGGTAACCATCAAACGGGTCAAATAATTTAAATAGTTGCAAATGATAACTAAAGTATTTCCATCCTCTTAATGTTATCTCTGTTCCAAAAATGCAAAAAACTTCTCAATGTTTTATTCCATTGAAGTAGGGCACTATTGAAACTGGCTTTTGTAAATGGATTATCTATGAACTCCTTAGAGAAACAAGGTTCTGTCAAGGCAACTAGAACCTGTCTAGAAACACCCTTCATAGTTTCCTTTTTCTTTCTACTAGAGCTTGTTTATACCAGTTACCCAACTCACACATTTTACCATCAATACACTTAACCACTTTTCAATAGTGTATGAAAACAAATTGATATTTCCGTTACCAACATACTCAAATTACCTAATTTCTGAAGGGCTGCGGGACAATGTAATTGTGACTATCAATCTGCTCCCCTGGCCACATATCTACACCTATACATCCACATAAAATCAGTGACACAAAGTCTAAATATAAATTCACTTTTAACTCTCACCAAATCATATCTAACCAAAAATTCTTTAAACTATAAGGTAACTAAAAATCAAGCTTTTCATGACACTCTTACCCTTCCTGATCTAACCAAAAATTCTAACTAAAAATCAGAACTTTTCATGACCATCTTACCCTTCATGATCTAATAAAAAATACTAACTAAAAATAAAAAAATTTAAAGACAATCTTACCTTTCATGATCAATCAAGAAACACATACAAGATTCTATACACCCATTAGCAATGACATGAACAATGTCCTAATTTCAACTGATGTAAACCCTCATCAAAATTACACTCTAAAGTTTTAACCTTTTATTAAAATAAAATCACTTCATGATCAATCAAGAAACACATACAAGATTCCACACACCTATTAGCAATCACATAAACATTGTCCTAATGACAAACCCCATCAAAATTACACATTAAAGTTGCAACCTTTTATTAAGAAAAAAAGATCACTTGATGATCAATCAAGAAACAAACACAATCAAATAAAAGATACATAAGCACATTTAATTCAAACTAAAGATACCCGGAGTTTGTGCAATTCGGGGCTCCGAACAATGCCCATTACAAACAACAACAGCATCAAAAGCTTCATTGACATATCCACTTGTATTTCTTGATTTAACTTCACCTCCGTTTCAAACCGAATAAACTCACTGAGTCCGAACTCGGTAGCATAATCCTTCAAATACTCCAATACCTCACTATGACCCGGAAACCTTCTCGGATCCCTTTGACCCGTTTTCTCTGCTATAAACGGGTATTCCCTAAAACCCATTGCTTGGGGCAAGTTGGTCCGGAGTGAGGCGTAGAGACTAGAGTGGATCACGGGTCGGGTTGTTACTAGGCCAAGCAGATCGGATTCGGTGTGGTTGGTACGTATCGAAGTCCCTCCGACTTGGGATTCTTTTTCGAACACGACGACGGAGCGGCCCTCTCGCCGGAGATGGCGGGGGCCGGCGAGTCCGGCTGCACCGTCGCCGATCACGGCGACGTTGCAGGCGGTAATATTGTAAATAGTGATGGATGGATAGTACCTGGGTTCTTGGATTGAATGTTTGGTTGTACATGCAGAAATTGGTGAGTAATCGTTTTAGTGACATTATCATGACGAAATTCAGGTATTCTTATACAGTATAAATTAGGAGTCTTTCTACTAAAATGATAATAATATTAATTAATAATAATAATAATAAAATAGGATAATAAGAAAACAAATGGTTTAGTATACGAACACATTATCTAAAATTTATCTATCTATAATTTATAACTATCTATATCTATAATATATATCTAGATCTATAATTCTTATAATTTATTTAACATTCTTTTTTATAAAACTTAAATTTATCAAAATAAAAAGTAATTAATTCATTATCTCTTTCTTTTTTAATTTTTTACTTTATGTAAATTCTTTTGTATAAATATCAAACAAAAATATAACCTTTATACTTCAGTTCACATTCTCTTTCTTAAAAACTTAAATTTATAAAAATAAAAAGTAATTAATTCACTATCTTTTTCTCTCCTAAATTTTACTTTATGTAAACTCTTTTGTACAAATATCAAACAGATATTGACAAATATTGAAACAATTTACTTCTTATCAATGTTTTATATGTTTATTGATTTTCATTTAGTTTATTATATAAAAACTTGATGTATTAAATGAGATTATATTTTGTTAACGAATCTGTTTTATAAAAGCGCTAAAAATGTTTTGTTTGATGCATATATGAATCAATTTTGCATACGATATATTTTATATATAAGAAATGTTTTATATATAGTTTTGATATAGTTAAGATAGATTCATGAATCTTTTGCTTAATATGAAATATAAATAACATAACAATTTGTGAATTTTCTAACACACAGTTTAAGTTCTCAAATATTTTGTAAGAATAATGCTACATCTTTCTAAAATCATCCCCAAAACAATAAACAAACGTGTTGTTATTTGACTATTCGTATTGAGTTGCATCAACTTCATATTCTTTAACAAAATGACATGTACCTGACAAGCACCTTATTTTATATTTATTTCCACTACATAACACGGATACCCTACTTAAGTATATTATATTATATATGTACAAAACTTTTAAATACTTTTTATTGTGTGTAATGAACATTTTTTAAAATTTAATATATACAATAAATATTTTAAAATATTACAATACACATCAACAAAATAATAAGTTTAATAGTTTCTCATATCACTAGTATACTTATTCAATTTGGTTATTACTAGGGTTTATAAACTAGTTATATAATTAAGCAATTCTAAAAAATAATGAAATACTTTCTTATCAAAGTGTCTGAACAAATAGCATAACGTGAACAATTTCATAGTTTAAAAGCATTTTATAGACAAAAACTTGCATATTCAAACAAATTTTGATTCTTAGAAAAATTAAAACATGAGAATAGATTATTAGATAATTACTAAATACTTTTTCAGTCAACCCACAACTATATTTAATATTTGACTTAATCATCTATTAAGGACGAGTTTTTCTTGCTCAAACTCGAACTATTAACCGTTATGCCTACCAACCTATGTGTTGGTGGCATATTCACGAGACTATGAAATGTGATAGTACTTGTGGATCAAGTACCAATATTGATGGTACAACAATATATAACTGATATATGTGATACAAGACAGTTATTTATTAGACAAATACATCAATACATATAATGCGAAAACACTCAATTATATTTGTCGTTTAGATATTGTTCTCGAACAAAGAAAAAAGGGGAGACGGAGTTACCATTGATGGCAACTTTTCAACACGGTTTGCCTGGTCTGGATCAAATATGTCTGTGGCTAAATCTGGTTCTCGTTAAATTGAAGGAAAAAAAAAACCATAAAAAAAGGAAAAAGATAGCTGCTAACAATTTTGAAGAGTCAAATATGAAAATAGTGAATAGTTTAGGAGTATTTATGAAAATACAGTAAAGGGTTGTTTTGTTACCTTTTGCAGGGTAACCGTCCAACAGGTCTGACTCTTTTCCATTTTCATAACTAGAAAATCACATTTTCTTTCTAGATAGAGGTATATATTGTAATTATTATTAAATTACATATAAAAAATTAATATTAATATTAATATTAATTATAAATTTTAATAATAATATTATTAATATTTTAATATGAATTAAAATAAAAGAATCCCAATAGAGTTGAGAAAGTGAGAAAGACAACAAATTTTTATATGTATAGTTGTATCTATACATACATACATATTAACACAGGATCCCGTCTGTTACACGCATACGCCCCAACAGCGTATATTAGCCATTACCATTTACCACAACTATCACCTCCTCCTCCTGTTTTATAGCTATCTCTCTCCCCTCTCTCTCCCACACAAACATAGAAACTCTCTCTCTAGATATATATATCTATAGATATATATATAGAGAGAGAGAGGGCAACTGGGTTACATTTATCATCGGATCACTCGAAACAAATAAATTTCTAATGTTTCTATCTCTATTCTTGCTAACATGCGCCTGACGCCCCTGGTACTTTCTTTCTCTTGAATTTTTCTTACAAGTTTCAATTTTTAATGTATGATGTTTATTAATGTGTGTATGTTAATTTGTTCATCTGGGTTGTGTGAAAAAAGTGATTTTTTATTCTTTTTGATGTATGGAATTGAATGAGAAATAAAAAAGCTGAGATTTTTATCATGGGTATTGCAAGACAATAAGATCTCAGAATACAAAAAATATCAAGAAACAAAAATGGTGTTTTTGGAGAAGATATTTATGTACCAAACATGGGTTTGTTGTGATATTGATAATTAGGTAACAGTAATAAGAGTTGTACTTTAACCTTTGGAACTTGTACCTTTATGACATTGACAATTTCATACTCCGTAATATCTTATTCTTTTTTCTTTGAACATTCATTTGTATCTACCTATATAGTGTTTGTTTACCAGAAAAGTTTCAAATTTATCTAGTTTCATACTAAAATGAAAACGTAGATTCTATACTTGTACCAGTAGCTTCTATGCTTGTACCCTGAACCTCTCATGTGATTGAGCAGGATGCTGTTAACATAGTGATAAGTTTCTTGATTTTAATGCAAGTTTTGTTGACATCGATTATTCTCGGAAATACCCACGTGAAGAATTGTTAAAACTGATCATGCTTGATCACGAGATTGTATTCCAGAAACAAGTATGTGAAGTTTTTCTATATATTGAAAGTATGTAAGAAATTGTTTGCTTTTATGGGAGTTTTGTTTTGAGTTGCAATTGATTGTTTATATGAAGGTGTACGAGCCTCATCGGTTGTATAACATACAAAGGTCGTTGATGAAGGGCGATTCAATGTTTACAAGACGTGAACTTTTTCCAGTGAAGAGAACATTTATAGAAAGTCATTCGGTAAGAGACATTAAATATCCTTTTAGCGCTTGTATTCATCTTGCAGTTCGTGATTGTGGGTGTTTGGTCACTTTATTAGGTCACTTAATTTGTTGCTTACTTAAATAATTGGACTTGCCAAACATTCTTATTAACTATTACAAATTTAAACAGCATAAGCACGCCCAAACACTATTGATATTAGCATTGATGATCTAATATCACGTAACCAGTTTCACAACGCACATTTAAACACCACTTTAGAAATGAGTAGTGTCGTTAAAGGTCCCATTTACTTGACCAAATATTGAGATCGGGCCCAGACGACCCACATTTGTCACTCGTTAGATGGGACCCATGGTTACATATGATGTTACCTGAACCTGTAGTGATATGCTTCTCAGGTGGGCTCCACACAATTCGTATCAGATCATTCCTTCTTCCAAGAAGATTTGTGCTCTAGATTTCAACAAAGACCTCTTGATCTTCGACTATCAATTGGTAATTCTTGTGATGATGGTCATTTGGATGATGAGGAGGTGAATCTTTCTTTGAGTATTGGGATGAGTACCTATAAAAGAAGCAGAATTTCAAATAAATCTTGGAAGAACAAGATTGTGTACCCATCATCACGAGAGATAATTGACCTAGAAGAATCTACAGAAACAGGATCGAATGAGCTTTTGACGAATGTTGTGAATTCGCATCAAGGTTTGTCATTCCATATCCTAAGTTCTGTTTATTTTGACTTCTGAAACTCAATGTAATATTCTTTGTATCCAGTCAATCAATGATTTGAACTATGGCACCATTGTATTTCGATGTAGTTTTTGCTACCACTTTAAAGTGGTAGTCAATTAGATTTTAGTTCAGTTGACTTTAAAGGTCAAATACTGACTTCTTTTTCTGAACGTTAGATTTTAGCAGGCCACTAATATCGGTCAAACTCTACAGATCATTCTATTAGAGATTCTCCGATGAACAGTGACATGCATCAGGAAAGGAGCACCTTCAATAAAGGTTTGACAATCTATACACTAAGTTCTGTTGTTTGACCTTTGAAAGTCAATTTTTTTATTAGTCAATGAATTCATTTAAAGCTCATCACCATTTTATTTCTATATTGTTTACTATTGTAGTTTGTCTTGTTTAAGAAACTTTTGACCCTTTGTTTCCTTTTCGATATCGGAATATACTCCCTTTGACTTAGAAAGTCAAACACAATCTTCTTTACAAATTTTGACTTTTCACAATCAAGAATCATTTTCCTCTCTCAAACCTGCAGTAATCTTATCTTTATCCTGCAGGATCCAACGGGCAGTGTGATGTCAAACAGACAATATTATTGGATATTGATCTCAACAAAGATCAACCCGATGAATCTTCTTTTGAATCAAATGAGCCATCAGGACAATATCCTTCCTCTGATGGTTCATGTGGTGAATCTTGCAGTCAAATCACCACTTCTCCTTCTCAAACTCCTACGTCAAAACAACCTAAAGGTCCAACTAGTGCAAAAGAGACTCAAACTAAGATCTACTCCATAGATCTCGATTCTCTTCCCGAACCCTCATCTGATCTTACTGAAGAAGATACTGATTGTACTGTACAAGAAGCAGCACTGTCACTTGTTTCTATCTCGCTGCAACAAACTTCACCTAGCAATCAAGATTCTGAAACCAAATTCGGAACAGATGAGATTGAGAACATCAAAGAAAACAAGAAGAAACCTATCCCATCTTCTTCTATTGATTCTTATGAATCACTTGTGTTGAAGCTAGAAAAAAGCAGTGTAGATGAAGATTCTGCAACATCAAAAGCATTTGAATTCAACGAATTTGATCAAAAGGAAAATGGGATCAAGTTGAGAAGAGGAAGGAGACTTAAGGATTTCCAAAAGGACATACTTCCGACGATATCATCGCTATCTAAATATGAAATTTGGGAAGATATTAAGATTTTTGAAGGTGCCATTAGGTCGAGAGAATATAAACGCTTGAATAAAGCGAAAACATTCAAAGGGGAGAATTCGTCTACACCTGTGAAAAGCAAACGGTCGAAAGTGAGTTATATTAGTCCCAAGAAAAAGAGATAGTTATGAAGTAGAAGCAGATAAAGATTGATTCTTGAGGTAGTTCTTGGATTTCTAGTTTTTATTCTTGATTAATGATTACTAATATTTTAGTTTCCATTCTCTGGTTTCCTGAAAATTTAACTCTAACAATTATTATATCTTTTAATTCGTTATGCCTTATGTTTTTGTGTGGTTAAGATCATCGAGATGTGACATGTTATGCGTCTGAGTTACAATAAAGGTCATTTTTTTTGCAAAATGCATGAGAAAGATTGTGTGTTTCCTCAGAAGCCAAGGACTCGACTTGGTTCAATTACTGAACCAATATATTCAGTTTAAATTAGCAATAACCAACAATTCGCAACCGTGATGGTCTAATGGTCTTGGCTAAAATGGTGTGGTTTGGACAACTAAAAGGTGAAATAAATGTCAAAGTTGGTAAGAGGTTAATTTCATTATTTTTTTGAACTTTGGTGGAAAATAAGAAAGTATATAAAAAGCACTTGATAAAAGTTGAAAAGAAAGACTGATACAACAAGGTTATTGAAACAAAACTATCACAAAACATATTGAACGTAGCCCAGTTCTTATGAATTATTACAGAAATAAGACAAAAACACAAGATTAACCACTTGTTGGTCTGCTTTCTCCCAGTACAGCTTGAAAACAAGGACACACAAGCAGTCAAACAGCCACATTTGGTTTGAATTCTCCAGCAAGATAGATTTTCCTAACTGCATCTACACCCTCATTTTATGAAATAAATCTCAAGTAAACCACTACCTACTTGACTTGAACAAAGTTGTTTAGACACCAACATTTACATGGGCTGAAAATACTGAACAACCTCTTCACGGCAATATCATTGAGTGTCGAAAGAAAGCATCAAAAATATTCCTTTAGAGTCACACACTAACCTTGGGAAAGGAAAAGGATTTACCTGATTTACATGGAGGGAGCAGTCTACATAAATTAGTCACCCATCAAAGTTGTTAACTATATCACAGTCTACAAATGTACGTAATAATTACTTTTTGACCCGCATCATAGGTTAATTTCAATATGGTTAATTCATTTTGCTTTTAAGCTAATATATAATCAAGTCATAAACTAATAATCATGATAAAAATACTTCATTGTTATATAAGAGTTAGAATTGATTGAAAGTGGTTCAAAATATAGTAAGCGATTGATAGTACATGCTTGTGCGAGATAATCCAATATTTCAGATTTAATTTAGGTGAAATTTGGTTGTTATAAATAAATACATTTTGTAAAACTTATGCATCCATTTTTAAATGCTCATCTGAGTTGTTGGTGATTTATCACCAATATGATTTAAGTGTAATGGGATTAAACTTGTTTGATCAATTTGATCTAAATGAATATTAAACAAGTTTGGTGGTGCGGGGTGCACGTGTGTTTTAATTCGTTTTGGTCTAACGAGGGTCCAGCGGCAGCGCCTTTGAAAAGTGGCGGCATTTGAAAAGTAGTTAAATAAGTTTATTCGGGTCAATGTTCCTTTGGAGAAAATGCATTGGAAATCCAAGTTTGGAAGAAAATCAGGTTTTGACCTGCCCATTTGAAAAGTGGTTAAAACGTTTAGAAAAACGGTTTTAATAACTGAATTTGGTCAGTCTTATTCATACGGATTTGGTACATAAATCATAACACACACATACTTGTTTTTGAATTATTGAATTTTATCCGGTTGAATTTTCGATTGTACCATTGAAATACTTCAATCTAAAAGTGTTTCACGACTTTCAATAACATTCAAGTAATCGATGATCTCAATTTCTAACACGAGTAACATAAAACAGTGACTTATGCTGTCGAGACTCGTAGTGCATTATTTCTTAAGTAGGTCATAACGTTATCACACGTTACCATGAGTTAATGTATTTATGAGAAATGTTATACTTACAGAATTTGATAATAAAAAATGTTACAAACATAAAAGTATGATAAAGGATAAAGAATAGAGAGAATAAGAATGAAAATATTATATATATTTGATCCAATACATATACCACATCTTAAGAAAAAAAGAAGTATCATTCCTCTTGATTTATATACGTGGGGTTTAAAAAGTATTAATGAAAATCATACTTCGAGAAACAATAGAAGCACAATAGTTATACATATGTGCTTAGCTAACAATTACTTAGGAACAAAATGAATAAAAATTTGCACACGATGAACATTATGAGAAGCGTAAATCTAATGATGATTCGTACATAACAAGTGTTTGTATTAATCTTCTCAAATGAAGCACAAAATTGACGGAATTGAAGCTATAACAGTCACGTCAATCACATGAACAATGCCTCTACGAAATGCCTAAAACTCATAACATCGACATGAGCCCTACTTATTTTCCGTGATTGTAATATAATTGTAATGGGATAACATATATAACAAAAAATATAATTAGGAATTTTTTAGACAATCCTACAACATATCTTATATATATATATATATATGTACAATTCACGCGTTATATAGATTATGTTTCCACCGAGACTCGAACTCACAACATCTTAATTAATAGACTCCCCTACATACTACTAAATTAAATGCTCTTTGATTGTATTGAGTTTTGTTTTAGCAGTGATTAGGTATGAAAACATGTTCTAAACTTATTGTGCATTTATTTTATTTTTACATGTTATTACTCTTTATTACTATCACTATTCTTATTATTTATTAGTATGATTTATATTTCTTAATATTGTTATCATTATAGTTTGCTTATTGTTCTTATCATTTAATATTTAAAAAACAATGAGTGAATTAATACTCAACTTCGTCAATCTAGTTGAACAACCTCCCAAAACAAACGAGCTAAGACTTGTCTACTCTATATAAATAAATAATTGACAACTTTGAAATTTACTTAAAAGAAGTATAAAAATCATCTCAACGTAGGAATTCAAAAATTATATAATACATTAAAAATCATTTTCTCTTTTCATAAACTATGTCCAATTTGTTTGGTGTTATAAAAACGAATGTTAGATTTGGCAAATTTCAAGGAACTGATTTCCTTTTCCACTATAATATTTGCTTTCAACTTAATGAACACTAAATTGCGACATTAAACAAATCAAACTAAAGTTAAAATAGAGCTTCAAGTTGATGCAGGTTAGATTGAGGCTAACAAGAACAGTTTAACAAATAGAGAACGATAGATTGATTATATTGATTCCAACCGTTATAATGACACCTCATGGCACATTTTGATCTTTAACCAAAATGGATCTTCGAAGTTGTACAAACCTAGAAAGATTGCACTAGAAGATTAACATGTTCCCATTTACAAAGAAATGATCCATCCTAAAGTGTGCAACACACTCATCCGACAAGAAGTGTAAGACATAATATATGCATCCGTTGCAATCACAAAGTGTACACCAAGATCTCCAAAAAAGAACGGAGGGTCATGACAACACACCATTGATTTAGAATCTTCCAAGGACACTATAAAAAACCCTTCCTACAAACGGATTTAGTGTGTGAATTTAGAGTTATAATTTGAAAGAATTCTCGGTACCGATCAATTCAACTCAAACAATTATAGGCTACATAGCTTAGAGAATCTTCAAGTGTGTTCTCTCTTGTAAATCTAAGTGGTAATATGTTATCGATTATCTCAAGTTACAATATCTCAAGTTAGTCATGTTCGTCTATATCAAAATAAGTTAAAATTAACCACTAACAGAAACAAGAGACCCACACGGCCACACCCAATGGCCACTGGTTTGCTTAGATGATCTGATCCTATTCAACTTGTATTGTGATTGTGCTTAGGTAATTATTATTCTTTTATTGATTCAATAAAAAATAACCCATATAAAAATAATTATCTATGCAAACAATCTATAAAAATAATTAGATTGGTTTCACAATCTATCTTAACGATGTTGGCTTTTCTTAATACATCTTCTAACATTGTTAGGTTGCTACTATTAATAAATAAGGATAAGTTTTGGTTATAAAGTTTGTTTCATTATGTTCAAATCTATACAAACAATAAACATCAAAAACAAAGAATAAATAAACGAAGAAAACAACTAACATGGATTATTAAATAAAAAAACATAACACATCCACAGTTTTGTGTTTTTAGTTTTATTATTTATTTATTTATTCACCTCGTGATTTCCTCTCAAATTGCAGTTGGCACAGCTTCTGCTTCGACTGCTCCGAAGATTATATATAATCTATACATACAGTCAAAATCAAATCTATTCATCGTTCTTCTCAATGATTCAACTCTCATATCTGTAATCCATTCATTCTTGTTTCATCTCATTTATAAACTAATAACAACTTTATTCATTTTAGCTTCAAATTAGATCTTAATTGCTCTGTATAATGGCAAATGCATCTGGATTCCTCACTTCATCTATATCTATAAACCCTAATTTTAAAAAAATTATACGTTGCTCTTCTTCTTCAAGTTCGTCTCAAGGAGTTGATAGTTTTACCCCTGTTGAATCTCGTGTATCAAGGTTAGATTTTTATTGTGGATTTCTTTTTGTAATTATTGTTGTGAATGGTTTAATTTGAATTATTGTAATCGTGCTAGTATTATTGTGTTTTTATGTATTTTGACTTTTCAAGTAAAAAGGACTAGTTATTAGCTTCAAAAGCTATTCGTTTAGCCTATATCATTTAATTTCTAGACTTCATTCTCTGGATCTTCACATTAAAAATCTATCAACTTTCTAACAAAGGTGTTGTTGTTTTTTAGATTTTGAGTTTTTTAAAAGGGACTAGTTTTACAACTTGAAAGCTTACATATGTTCATAGGGTCAATTTTGTTATCCCATTTAGACTTTATTTTGTGCACCTTCACACTGGAAATGTATAAAATTTGGAAACTTCATAGCAAATTGGTGTTTATTTTGTTAGATTTGAATACACTATGTCAATATTGCATCAAGAAGTACAAGATTGGACCTCAAAAGTTGGAAGAAAACAAAAATCTCTGTTTTTTATGCCTTTGTAGTCATCTTTGTTGAGAAGTAATTATAAGCCCTTACTATGTAATGAATAATAGTTTACAACAAAGTTGGTGAATATGGATTAAGAATTGTTGTGCTGGTGATACTTGATCAAAGATTGTTTAACCTTGTTTGCAGTTAACAAAATTTGCTAACTTAAGAACCTTCTTTATTTTCTTTTGTTGATGAATATATAGCAGGTTTTTAGGCAAGGGGTGCAAACTAGTTGGATGTGGATCAGCTGTACCTCATCTCCAGATTTCTAATGATGATCTTGCTAAAATCGTTGATACTAATGATGAATGGATAGCTGCCCGAACTGGAATTCGCAATCGACGAGTTCTTACAGGTCAGTGTTTGCTTGAAAATACTTTATTCATAATTGTATGCTAAAATTGTTATATACATCTATTAACTACAGAAATTGTAGGGGTAGGGGACCACACTTACTAACTGTATTTTATGCTTAAAGCCTACCTAAGCTCACTATTTACAAGCTATGCTTCTTTTGAGTTTCTTGACTTGTAAAATCAAAAACATACAATTTAGTCAAAATGTTTGATTATAAGTCCATTAACGTAAAGTAGAGGCTGCATATGGGTTTTACTAAAGGATTTAACTTAAGAAGAAAACAAGTCAATGGGCCAAACAGTTTGAAAGTGATTTATTAACAAAAGTTTGATATTATTGTAATCAACTGAATAAAAACTTGCTAAATGCTTTATTATTAAAAGTTGGATTATTATCGTAAAAATATAGTTTTTATCATCATATTATTTACAAAAATTGAATAAAATAGGACGGAGTAGATACAGGTAAAAATATAGTCAATGGGCCAAATAGTTTGTGAACCTTAGAAAATACACTATTTCTCGTAATATTCATGTGGCATAATTCATCCATACATACATACAGGTAACGAAAGCTTGACTGGTCTGGCAGCAGAGGCAGCTAGAAAAGCACTTGAAATGGCAGAAGTCGAAGCTGATGATGTGGATCTTATCTTATTGTGTACATCAACCCCAGAAGATCTATTCGGTGGTGCTCCCCAGGTTGAACCTGATGACGTGGATTAATCTTATTTTCGTGTAACTAATGTCATTCACTTTTTTATTCTTGAATGTGTTTTCCTTTACAACTGTCTTTAAAACCTTATTACTGATACTTCTTTATTATCTATATATTAGGTTCAAAAAGCACTTGGATGTAAAGGGAACCCACTTGCTTTTGACATCACAGCTGCTTGTAGCGGGTTTGTATTAGGCCTAGTATCAGCCTCATGCTATATTCGAGGTAAAAAGATAGTTTCTTTTTACTCTAATCGATGTTCATATTGCTTCTTGAAGCTCTTTTTTCATTTTTGATGAAGTTATTGTGATTTCTAACATATTGAAGTTGTCCTCAGGAGGTGGTTTCAAGAATGTGCTTGTGATTGGTGCGGATTCATTGTCTCGGTATGTTGATTGGACTGATAGAGGGACATGCATTCTCTTTGGTGATGCTGCTGGAGCAGTTTTGGTCCAGGTATGATGTGCGTGTGATTTCATAGTGAAGTTTTCATGTCAAAATACTTTTTGTGTGTATATATACATGTAAGTTGCTTGTATTGATTTGGGTCCCTAGGGCTTTTCATTTGTTGTATTAATTAAAAGGTACTTATATCTGACTAAAAAAGAGCAAATACTAGTAACCTGCATACCAATTAGCGAAATGCTCTTTTATGAACTCTTTATTCTTCATCTGATGCATGCATACTCCACTCACTTATAATATCATTATATTTGCTTTCTGTTTGCTATTTACATCGTTCCAAATGGGTTCTAATGGGTCCTCAAACGTGTCGCATAAAAATATTTTTAGCTAAAAGAGCAATGAGTAAAAGATTTACATTTTGTATTGTATAACACTAACACTATTGTTTTCGTAATCATAATCAACCGACCTGTCACACAACCCCACATCTTTCCACCTCTATAGAGATGCTTTGTTTTTCACATCTCATTTCCACGGTTTCGACTAGTTTTGGGTCACATTTACAAAGATTGAATTACTTCACTTCATTGTAGTTATACAGATATGACATGTTGCAGGTGACTAATTTCTTGCATTTTCTGCAGGCATGTGATATTGAGGAGGATGGTTTATTTGGTTTTGACTTGCACAGTGATGGTGACGGCAACAGGTTTTTATAATATCTTAATAAAAAGTAGTTCCAATTCATTGTTAACATTATAAAATATGTGAACTTTTTCATGACCCTTCTCCCACACAGGCACCTGAATGCTGGAATTAAAGAAAACGAAACAGATCATGAATTGGGTACAAATGGTTCAGCACGCGGATTCCCCCCAAACGGCTCATCTTATTCATGTATAAAAATGAATGGAACAGAAGTATTTCGGTTCGCTGTTGGCATTGTGCCACAGACCATCGAGGCGTCACTAGCAAAGGCTGGTCTTAATCGTTCAGATATCGACTGGTTACTGCTCCATCAGGTTAATTACCAAAACATGTTGTGGGTCCTCGTATGAGGCTACTCATGTGCATCTTTCTTTCTTTGATCACTAATCATAGAGGTGGCTAGATGGGTGGGTTGGATGAGGGGTCAAAAAGAGGTATTGGTTCTGGGTTCAACTGAGCCATTTTCTAGCACAGGTCAAACAGGCCGGATTGGGTTGATCAGCTAACAATTCTTGTTCTTATTATTCAACGATACTTTAAATTAGGGATGTAATCAGGTCAAGCCGAGCTCAAGCTCGACAGGGCTTTCACGAAGCATGCTCGAGCTCGGCTTGAAAATGTTTTAGGATGACTCACGCTCGACTCGTATTTTTATGTGAAGATTATATTGAGTACTCAAACTTAGTGTATATTAGTTTAAAAATCAAATTCAATACCAAAACCATTTCAAAGATACATATAAAATTAAAATAAGTCGTGAAAACTAGTCCAAAATTATGTTAAACGGTCTGACAATACTTTAAATTAATAATAATCACATATAGATCGAAGATTACATAAATTTTTATATACAAGTATACATATTAGTTAAGGCTTGATATTTGTTTGGAGCTTGATTTTTAAGCTCGAGCTCGGGCTCGAACTCGATAAAAGCTTGACTGGATCAAGCTCAAGCTCGAGCCGAGCTCGTTTGCAACCCTACTTTAAATAATAAATGTGTTGATATAATGATTACTAATACTAATCTTTGGATAAAACAATTTAGGAGGTGGTAGTTCATTGATTTGACCTGTTTGACATAAAACATAAGTTGAATGGACTCATTCATAAGTAAATGGTCATAATTGCCACCTCTTAGCTGATACTTATTTTATTATAAAGAATTTAATCAAGATTTGAGAAACTTCCTTTTGATGAAGTATATTTACATCTTCAAACGTGCAGGCTAACCAGAGAATCCTCGATGGAGTGGCAAATAGACTAGAAGTCCCAAAAGATAGAGTGATATCAAATCTGGCAAACTACGGGAACACGAGTGCAGCTTCTATCCCATTGGCATTAGATGAAGCGGTTAGAAGTGGGAAAGTCAAACAAGGTCAAACCATAGCTACTGCTGGGTTTGGTGCTGGTCTTACATGGGGTTCTGCTATCCTGAGATGGGGTTAGATATGTTGTCTTTTTAACCATTGTTTTGTATACTTGAGTTATTTGGTGAGTGTAGGAAGGAAAGAATGAAGAAAGATGTTGTACATTGTTTCCCAAATCTAAAATCTCATCACTTTTTGTTTTGTTTTTCTGTTTCATCATCTTCTTTATTGTGAACTACAAAAACATTAATAAGATTTCATATTTTTTTCACTGTTTGTGCATTTATCTTACAAAATGTTCTCTGTTTGCTTATGAGAATCCATAGTGATGGTTGATATCGTTGTAAGTTGTAACCTTCATTCAGTTTTAGAGGATCTAGTTTCTATTTATGTCTCCTAAACACAATGATATGCACACAAGTAATCAACAAAAAACATCATCAGTTCCTGTACAGATAACGTCAAGAAAAGTAAATGACACTGGGTAAATCATTCATATAACAATAACCAGAAAAGATTCACCATATCGCCCTACTACTTGCAACTTCCAGTTACAATATTAGTGTAACAAAACGTATAAGTTTCAAAGGTAGATTTTTCTACAAATTCTAGTAAAATAACAGGATTGAGACATTAAATTACAAACAAAACCTTTATAAACTATGTCATTGATCACTAATATCTTCAAGTCTAGCTTTAATCCTTTGAAGTGTACCTTCAATAGCAAGATCAAATGCATCTTTTTTAGTCCTCAAACCCAATGAACTACCATGTTTCCTGTAAATAATTCTAGGAATCAATTCAATCAATCTCTCCCTCATCTTCCTCACTTCACTTGTTGATATCCCTTTTAAAACCTCAAGAACACTTACCCCCTTAAACACCACATCCTCTTTCGGAATCATAACAGAAAACTCCTCATACCTATCCTCCGGTAAATGCCACCCATACTGCTTCTTCGCTGACAACTCTTCAAAAAACACCGGTATACAACCAGCCAAAATACTATCAAATGTCGATCGCCTAGTTGGCGTGTCACCAGGTGGTTGCAAACAAAAACTAGAATGCAACATTGGTTTCATAAACTTAATTGGATCATGTTCACAAATCCCATTTGAACAATCAACAAACTCACATAATATTGAATTGTTTACACATTCTAATCGAATACTACGTCTTACATTCGGAGTACTCGATATCCCACCACCACCAGCAAACAACATCAAAGTTGTTCTTTTAGATCTTTTAACCCTTTTAACCCATGATTCCAAAAGTGCTAAATTTGGTGGATGAAATGAAGTTAGATATGGGATTGACATTTCTTGAAATGGGTATGCTCTAGATTCCAAACTTAACACCGTTACATTAAAAAATTCAGGTAATTCAAGAAAAGAAGTACCCCATAACCTTGGATTACTATCGCCGTTACCGTTACTTAATGGTTGACTAAAATCCCACGCACTTCCGGCGAGAACAAGAAAATGGTCATGACCCAGATGATTATTCCAGATCTCCGGTGAATCTTGCCGGAGAAAGTTGGCTAATTTCCGGCCGTGTTGATCAGAGGAATTGTAATCAGAACCGTAGAGGTAATGGCGGGAATCAAGGGCGGCGTAATAAGGGAGGTAGACGGCGTCGGCAGCGGTGGGGTCGGAGGTGAGACATGGGTATTCAAGCATACGGCGGTGGAAGAAGAGTTCAAGGAGGTAAGGGTCTGTACGGAACCAAGAATGTGATTGGTTGTGTGTTTTGATACCGAGGCCGTAATTGGTGGTGAAAGGGCAGAAATTGGTGGAGAATGGGTGGTGGGTGGAGGAGCAGTTGTTGAGGATATGGAGGTTGAAGGATGGTGGGAGATGGCGGATGTGGATCCAACGGTTGGTGCAATCGGAGTCTAGATCGGATTGTTGTTGTTGGTGTGATGGTGGTGTGAGGGTGGTTAGGAGAAGGATGATGAGGAGGATGATGGTGGATTCTGGTGGTGGCATGACGGTGGATTGGTGATCTGGGAAGAGAGATTGGAATTTTGATGAAATTGGAGGTTACATTTGGGTTCGTTTTGGGATTTTAGTGAATTAGTGAAATGAACCCTCCACTACTAAAGAAATTCTATTTTCAGAAACCCAGCATAATTAACTAGATGAAAATTAACCTCTAGGTTCTAAATCTTTTATTTTTAGTTCTCAATTTTTAAAAGAAAGATGAAATATAATTACAAGAATATAATTCTCTCAAGTTAATTGTCGATTTTCAAACAAGATGAATTATGATTAACTAGTATTTCATGTTACTTTTAATGTGTTTATATATATATAGACACACTATCAACAAAAAGGGACTAAAATGGTTAATTTTGAAGATATTTATTCAAGATTATTCAATATTACAATGTGGTAAAATAGGAAGTTAAGGTTAGTTGGGTACAAAAAGTTTCAATATCTTGTATGAACACAATGGTCAAACTGAACCAGAAAAATCTTTTTGTTAGCTTGTGGAATGAATGCCAACAACATCAACCATAAACATATGTTAGAGAACAGAAAATGAAAACAACCAAAATGATAACCTGATCACCAAGGGTAAACAAAATCCACGATTTAACAAAATTAACGAATAATACACCTCAGGTACTATAACAGTAGCATTCGGCTAATCCTGACATTTTAAAACCCAACCAATAAAAACTACAACTCTAATGTTTAAGAGAAGCTTGAGCTTGGTGGTGCACCGCCTCCAAAACTGCCACCTCCACGACCAAAGCTGGGCCTTCCACCAGCACCCTGCAAATGACAATTTGAGTAAGAATAAGTAAAACTAATGAAAGATTCAACAGCCACTAGTGACTGGGAATAATTCAACAACCAAGATGGGTGATGTTCATACACTACCTGCTACTTCTGAGAATACACATAAACAAAGCAATGTACACAAGTGTCGAAAACATAGAAAGGAATACATTTTTTAGACCATCCAAAGCAATAAAGACCAGCTACAAACACATCAAATTACTAGATGTACAAGTTGAAAACTAAAGAATCAAGTAAGATTTTACACAACTTACTGTCATTATAGAGATACCATGAAAAAAGGAAGACTTGCTGGCATTTGACAAATGACACAACTTGTTTTGCTCCGATTGTAATTACTTTAATTTCAGTACTACGTAGATTGTTTCATAGCATAAAAAAAAGATAAAGCAGTCCCCAACATTAAACAAGTCCAATGTTTTATAACCATTTCATAAGTTAATTCATCCATATTGAACTTATGTTCAAATAATGATTATATTGCAAAACTGATATTAAAAAAGCACGCAGCAAGAAGCACAAGAGCATTACACAACAATATAGGCACATAAAATACAAACAAATGGAGGGATTTACAAAATTAAAGTACTTACCCTGTTAAAAGCAGGCTGGTAATCAGCCGGAGCTCCACCCTTTTCACCACCGAATTCACCAGGAGGCCCTCTCGGTCCACCCCTGTACCCATCCCTATCACCAAATCTCGGTCTATCCCCTTCAAATCTAGGAGGACCACTGAAACAATTCAACCACGTACATAACAAATAATTAAAACCACATGTCTATAACTGAAACAAATAACTAATGGATGAAAAAATAAACGCAGGCTCCCCTAATGAATCAAAAACTTTCAGGAACCACTCAAGATTTTCAATCTAGATTATTTGAGTAGACGGTTGACAGATTCACAGATATCAAAGTTGTATTTCTTAATTCAAATACTAAACACATTCTTGAAACCTCTTCCATTGAAAAGCAAGAATTCGTTAATGCATACATGTATCACGCATAATGCATTTGTCAATTTCAATGCTTCCTAATTTTACAAAACACTTTACAATTCTACGAAAATTTTTAACATGGAATCTTAATTGTTAAATAATGTGAACTCAACAACATATACGACTTGAATTCATGTGTAATGACCAGTTCTTATCATCTTTACCAATATTTTAAGTTCTTGATTAAATCCTTCCTACACAAACAAATGTATATATCTATGTGTGTACATATGTAAAGATAAGTGAGTTTATATACATACAAATGTAACAAACAGATACAAGTATGTATATATATGGAGCAAGATATTATATATTACCGAGGACGGTCACCAGGGGGGCCACCAGAGGGACGTCCAAGAGGCTTAGCTGATTTCTTCAAAGTAGCAGGAACAATATCAGATGGAAGATTCAAATAAGTTCTTAAAAACTCGATTCCATCATTTGTCAAATACCAATAGTAATGCATCCAAGCAAATGTTTCCTTCACATATTCCTTTGATTTAAAGCTTTGCATCAGCTTAATCACTTGCAAATTAGGTACATCTATTTCTGGATGTTTCGCTAAATTATAATCCTTCTTAGCGAAACAAACACCCTCTGTATGCATGAAATTAAATCACAATTAATTAAATGTTACAACAGATAGAATCTAATAAGATGAATTTGAGAGAAATTGAGACCTTGGAAGAGGTATTTAGAGATTGCCTTACGATTCTTATCCGGAATGATCTGAAAAATTAACCAAAATTAATCAAAGTTTATGTTTAAAATTGCATGATTATGGTAGGAATTTGAGCGATTGTTAAGGATGAAGATGACTTACCATGATTGTTGCTTTGAAATGCAACGATTAGGGTTTTTGGTTTTCTTTGCACTTGAAGCAGCAGCAGCAACTGAAACCCTAAACTTTGTGATGCTTATATAACTTGTTATTACTATTTAATTTTGGTTTTGCATATGGCCATAGGGGTTGTCCAACCCACGAAACCTTTTTGTTTGTTCCGGATTTAGGCCCAATTTGTGTCATTTTTTCACTTTTTTTAACTTGCTAACCTTTCTTTACATTTCACCAATGTTTTAAAAATCGGTTTTTAAGTTGGACCGGTCGACCTTTCGGTTCCAGTCGGACGGTTTTTGACTTTTTTGACTTTTTGAGTTTTTACAATTTTTTATGACTTTTTATAATTATTTTTTTTATTTTTCTTAATTTTTTATAACTTTATTAGAACAAACCCCTTTGAAAGTTTGTCAACAAATAGATCTTGAAAAAAATACACTAGTTAAAAGGAAAAACGGTGATTTAATCTGAATTACGAGTGAAAATATATGACATTTCAAATTTCATACCTCAAACTTTTAAAACTACAATTATAAATTATGATATTTTGAAATGAAACATATAATGACTATCAACTTATTATAGGATTGTCAAAATAATCATTAAAAATACTATTTAAAAAATTATTAAAATAACCATTTACAAACTAGTAAGAAAATAATAATAATCACAACAATATAACAAAGTAATTGCTAGATTAGTTGGCAATCAAATCATTCAACAAGCATAAGGTTAGAGGTTTAAAACATGGGGTAGACATTTTTATTGTGTTTATTTTCCTTTAGTGTTGAATTTGTCCCACATTGGTGGCAAGACAAACCAAAACTTACCATCACCTCCTATATATTCTGAGCCAAGCACACAAGGTAATTCCAACTTGATCACGGTTGACTTACTAATTTAGAACGTTGACCAACGTGGTTTCGGTTTAGAAAGAAAAAAAAAATCAAAAACCGATCCGAACCAGTTCCCGGTTCCAGTCCAACCGTCGATCGTTGACCAAGTCAACTCTGACAAAAAACCGGTTGAATTTGAGCTGCTTTTCCACCGAAACTCGCTTCGACCGATCAGACTGATTTTCAAATCATTGCATTTCACACACCATGATTTAAAATTGTGAAACCCCTTATATTTGTAGCAACATTTCGGTCATGTTTGTTTAGTGGATTTTGAAAGGACAATAGGTATAATAGTAAAAAACATGTGTTTGTTTAGTGGTTTGAAAAGTAAGATCGGATATAACACCTATGAATCACAAACCCATTAGAAAGGCTCGATAGAAAGAGTGATTTTGTGTCAGATTTTACTGACTTCGTGGAGTCATTTCTTTCTTACTCTCTATCTCTCTCGAATTTTTTCATTTCTTTTTGTCTTTCTATTTTTTATCTTAAAATAATTCTTTTCCTAAAAATTAATTCAAAAAACTAATAAAATAAATTATGATTATGTCCTTCTCTTAATTTTGCTTTCAAACCAATATTCATTACCAAACTCATTTACAAAATAAACACTCCCTTAAAAATAACCAATTTATGAAAATTTTTACTGATTTATTTACGTTAGTGTACTACTCTAATTGCATTTATATATAATAATCAATTTAAAGATTCAACATTATACATATGTATTCTAATATAGGAGATCCATGAGAAAGAAATTCATAATATGATTCATAATATTGAACGATGTGCCGATTATCCATTCATTGTTAGGGGTGCTTGTTTGGAAAGTTCGGTTAAATTTGATCCAATTACATGAATTAGATTGGATTTCAGTTTTTAAGATATGAATTTAATTCATCCAAATAACTATTAAATCTGAAATGAATCAAACCAAATTATTATTCAAATGGTTCAGTTCTAACTATTCAATTTATTCATTGTCTTGACAAGGATATTTTTTTGACTTGTTAAGATTAATGTCATGAGAGGTATCAATGGTTACGTACTGACGTGTTGGTTGAAGGGTTTATATACATAGAGTTAGTTTTTAAATTTAGAAGTTAAGATTTTAAATTAGTATACAATATCTATTATAGAATAAGATTTTATATATGAAAAATAATTAAACAAATACTTAATATACATACATTGTTAATAACCAGTCATTTTATTATGTACACAGTAACCAAAACTAATTCGAGAATCAATATATTAATTCGATTTTTATCCAATCAACTTTAACAAATTAAATTGTCTGATTCTAACGGTTCCACCCAAATTGTTCAATTAGATAAATCAATTATATATGAATAATGAACGCCCCTCTCCATTGTTTATTCATCCTATTTTGAGTATGTTTGATGAAGTAAATATAGTTTGTAGTTGTAGTTGTAGTTGTTGGTTGTAGCTGTAACTGTAAGCTGTAAACTGTAGTTGTAGAATTCTAAAGCACTTCAATTTTATAGAAAGCTACTTTCAAAAGCTAACGTTTTATTAAAATCTAAAGCTACAATTTACAAACAAAATTTTTATTTTCATTCAAATTTTTTATTTAAAAATCAAAAACTAAAATTACTAAACTCTCCTAAAAGTTTCACGCCAAATAAACCTCGAATCACTACCCATATCCAAATAATTTTCCCTTACTAGACATCAACCATTGTTAATTAATTTATACTTATTTTATCACTCAATACACAAGTCTGATATCTAGAAAGTTAAGGAATTCAAAAATTAAAAGGTCAACAAGGTCAAAGGGACATGTGACAGAAAAATAATAGGAGCAAAGAGTAATAGAGTTATGAGGCCAAAGTCAAATTAGTTCAGATTGAGAGTATATATACAATTGCCCTAAAACAAAATCACTTCAGAATTACCTACTCCTGTAATTTTCAATCCACCATCATCATCATCTTCATCTTCTCAACACAATCTTAATCCCACAATCATGAAACCCCAATCTTTTTCCCCCAAAAAGATGTTCAAGTCTTTATGTAAGTCTTTCTCTTTTTCTTTTTCATTAAATCATTTTTAATTAATCCTTATAACTAAAATTTCATTAATTCACCATGCATGCAGCTCGGAAAAAACCCATCACCGGTGGAACTCTCCGGCCATTCAAAGACTATTATTCCGATTGGATCACAACCCTTAAACACAAACACCTCCCTAATCTCCACCATCACATGCACTCCACCACTTCCACCCCAAATCTTTTATCCGCACATGTCGAAATCATTCACCATCCTTTCAACTCATACTATTTAGCCCTTGATCTTGGAGCCACTGCTGACGTGTCACAGATCCTATACCCCATTGATCATCGTAACCCTATCGAAATTCCTTTTCTTTGGTTAGGTGATTTACATCCTTACCTTTTTACAAATCTTATCAGATCTTATCTTCTCCAACACGAGGATGATTTATCAAAATATGACCAAGATAACGAAGAAGAAGAATATGATTGTCATGAGCATGAGCATGATCACGAGAATTATGATCAAGAAGATGAATAAATTGAAGTGACTGAATCTTGCGAGTTTTTAAAGAAATAATGGTCATTAATGAATGCATGGAAGATTCAATCACATAAGTTAACGTGTAGAATTGATCAAATTGAACGTGGGTTGAGGTTAATGGTACCGCATTGATGAATAGGGTTAGGAAAGCATAATTTGGGTTTGTTGAGAAAGTGGGGTCCAGTAAGGTGACGGCCGCTATGGCTAAGAGGAAATGGTGGGAATTGTGATGGATGCAAATAGGTTAAGGAAATATGTTATATCAGAGATGTTAGTGTTACAAGTGTTTATCAAGCTGCTTTGTTTCTTGAAGGGTTAGCCCAACTTCTTGTTGGGATTAGAGATGGGAAATTGTTGCAAGAATTCAAGAATTGGAAAACACCAATCAATTGATGAATTTGGACAACTAGGTTTTGTTATTTATGATGATTTTGAGAAGATCGAAGTTTAAAGTTTGATCTTGATGATCTTAATTTGGGATTTTAATTAGGAATGTGTTGATTTTTAGGAAATGAGATTTTGAAGAATCCAGTTGGGTTTTGATTGTGGGTTATGAAGATGATGATGATCTTGAGAAGATTGAACGTTAAAGTTTGGATCTTGATAATTTTGGGTACATTTCAGAGATGTGTTTTCAAGAATCAAGATTTTACATTTTCTTTTTTGAATTGAATTCTCAAGGGTGTTTGTAATTAAAGTTTTAAATTTTATTCTTAGTAGAGTTGTTTCAGTAGTTTACAATTTCTTGGAATTTGAGTGCATGAAATATGAGGTATAAAGTCTTTGAATTTTTGATAGATCTGATGCGCTGTAATAGGCGTTCGTCGATTGTATTGTAATGTAAAGAATACTTGAATGAAACATATGTTGTTCTTCTGTTGTAGTACGATTCTTATTATAATTATTTCTAATAGGTAAAAGTTTTGAATTGTATGTTTCTTATTAGTAACAACGTTTACACACACTACTCTTATTATGAAGTTGGGCAGGCGGTGCTTAATTTGATTTTACTCTTCTTGCTGTAAAATAAATGTCTTTTTATCGAAATTTTTTTGCTCTCGTATGTATCTATCTATATAACTTAAGAATAATAAGCATCATCCATCGTGGCCAGCTTATTTGTATGCCAAATCTGCAATTTCAGATTTGGCAGCTTCATGGTTTCTCAAAAAATTTCTATGCCACCTCAAATTTATCAATGCTTACAGAGAGTTTATTCAGAACAGGGTTTACCTCTGCAGGGTTTCAAATTCAATCCATTATTAAAATACAGTCTCTTAGCTAAGCATGTTTTTAATGATTAACATTCTTTAAATTCGATATTTACATCAATATTCTGTTATGTACCTGTGTTTAAAATCATGTTCTACCTACAAGTCATAGAGTATTGTAATGTTGGTCACATTTGTATTGATTTTGTTTAATGATATCTTTTCGTTTTTTTTGTTCTTTGTATATTGTTAGAATCAAATATTGTAATGTTGATCACATTTGTACTGATTTTGTTTTAAGATTTCTATTCCTGTACTACATTTTCTTATACATGAACAGGTTATACTATGGAAGTATTTGATTAAATGATCGTGAAGCCTAATTGGTTTAGTATCAAACTTATTGGAATACACTGAACATGTACATCTTTTCAAGTTTTGCTGTGTAAAGTTAAACCAGTTAAAATGTTATAAAAACCACATGTGATTTTAACAATTTCCCACTTCTTAAATTGACTTTGCTCTCATTCACGATTAGACGACCTTTCATAGTTTGAATTCCATTTCCTGCAATTTATTTGAATAGATTCCTTTCTTTTTTGCGGTCTAAAAGTTGGTTGATGTCTTTGACTTTATATCAAAGGTAAGGAAACTAACAACTTGTATTCTTTTTAAATTTATCCTCTCGATTTATTTGATTGATCATAACACTTAACATTAACTTTGTGAATAATGGTGCAGGACTTGTTATCCGGTCAGCTTTAAACAATGGCACCGGAAAGTGTAGACCAACATTTGTTATGTTTGATATGTGAGAAAGAAAATCTTTTGAAACTGCAACAATTTTTTGGGCTATTCAGTAATGCGGGCAACCATCTATCGTGGGTGGGTAGACCCGTACAAATTTTATCCATGGTACGGGTAAAAAATAATTTTTGTTGACGGGTCACAAGCGGATAGCATAGTTAGACGCCGGTAAACCCGACCTTGCAAACTCACGAAACCCATTAGGATTACCTGCGTGTAGTGTCAAATGATTGATCAAATTTGTACATATGTATAACAGTTAATATCAATAACGGGCGGAAGTTTAAATGAGAACCAAATAAAATTTGAGAAATTGTGAGAACCACTATATTACGTATTTGTTCATATGTAATTAACTTCATTGATACGTGAACATTATGTACGTTAGACTTAGAAAGAAAAAAAAAACTAAAAACCCTAAAAATTATGTCCTAAAACACATTTTAACCAATTTGTTCACATGATCGTTTACATGTATATATATTTGTATTTCTACACATAATTTTAGGTTCTTTGAACTTTTTTTCTTTTTCAATAGAACGTACATCAATGTTCATATATGAATGAAATAAATTACATGTAAACAAATACGTTATCTAGTAGTTCTCACAAGTTATCAACTTTATGTGGTTTTCAACCTTCCCCTATAACAATTTATATTGAAGTTATTTGTATAGGTAATAAAAAATGTAATATTCATGTTCCGAATAGCAAAAATGCACAACAATTAAGTAAAAATATAAGATAAACTGATATATATCATGATAAATATCGAATTATTTATTCGTACATTTTAAAATTTAGCATTTAATTGTTTGTTTAAAGTTACGATTTGATGTTTTGAAAATGTTTTAGAACACTAAATTGAATGGTAAATTATTTGTTTGGACATTTCAATAATAAAGTTTTTTGAATACTTCATAATATGTTCGTATTATATCCAACCCGCTGGTTACGGGTGCGGGGATGATAATAAACTCGTCGACAAAACTCGTGGTTTGGAGAAAACCTGCAGGCACGGGTCGAGGGAAGGGCAGATCCATGCCTACGACCCGCGGGTGTTATCCCTAAAAATAATACTCCTTTCGTCCCAAATCCAACAGACAAAAAAACACAATTTCAGAAAACATATAATCTTAATATATTTTTCGATAAAATGACAGTTTTGCTCTTACTTTCTATTCACCTTATTATGTTACTACATTAGGGATGATCAATTTAAACTAGCATTTTGCCTGCGCAATGCGGCGAAGACCACCAAATTATATATGTTATTTCTATAGAAATGTATGTTCTTTAAACAACATGTTATCCTTTAATAGCAATATAATTATTTTTTCATTACTTTATAGATAATATTTCAGTAGAAGCATATTGAATTTATAAACGAAATAATTTTGAAGTTTGATAAAAGTATAAATTGTTGTGTCTATTTTTAGAAAAATATAATAATAACAAAATTAAACTTTAAATAGAGATATTAAAATGTTTGAATGTTTGTTGGACATGTTTATAAGGAAGTTGTTACACATGTTTATATGACAAAGGAGTATATGGGTAATTTATGTATTTTCAATATTTTTTTAAGCTAAAATATGAAAATGTTTTATAAGGGAGAGTAGATTAATAAATTATACGGAAGAAGTCATAAAAGATGAATGAATGATTCTCCATTTATTTTTGAAATGGCCAATTAAATTGAGAAAAAAAATAAAATTATGAACTATAAATTTAAAACGAAAAATGTATGCATCATCAAGTTTTTACAATACGTAACAACAACAAAAATCCAACTTCCAAACCTCCGAAAACGATCCCAAACGTCAAAAACGTTGCCCAGATGTTGTGAAGCTATTGTCTAAAATGAGGACAACCTAACTATTTAATCGTCTAAAAACAACAATTTTGTGCAGTTGTGTTTTCAAAACCGAAAATGTATAAATTTCACTCTTTTGCTTCCTCTTTTGTGTATAAAGAGGTTGCACTCTTACTGTCTTACCTCCCCAACTCCTAAAAATACATCATTAAGTACTTAATTCCATTAGGTGTAAACAACATACAATCGCCTAATTAAAATTTAAATAATTTCATAATTCGTAAATTGATATTATATTTGACCAAACACCCCCTAATTCTCCGGAAAGTTTAAAGTCATTGCCAAAATCAAGAAAGCATAAATTTGGCACCGTCCATATTTGGAAAAAAAACATTCACCCATTTTAACGAATTAATTATTTTATTTGGACATCTTCAAAGAGTATATAAAAAGATCCTTTTTAAAGATATTGATATATTAAAGAGTAATTTGCTAGAACGGTTTGGTTATCTTGTGCCCCGAACAAGATAAGAATAATTAATAAATTCAAACTTTCCTTGTTAATTTGATAATCAAGTTAAATATGTAACTATTTTAATGAGTTATTGTGTTATTAACTGTATTTTCTAAATAAATAATAAAACTATAGATTCATCCTGCTTCTTATCTTATGTCCTAAGGACGTAAGATAATTAAACGCTTATTAGATTCAGGATATGATAAAAACTTTAATTGGCTAGTGAACAAAAGGGGTACCCGTCGTAAGGAACAAAATTTACGCGTGAAATGGATTAATGATATTGTAGAAAAATATGACAATTTCAAAAGGACAATGGTATTTATATTATTGTTTTAACTAGACATATTAAAATTAACGTTACCAATTTGTACTCTATGAAAATCAAATAATGTATGAGTGAAGATTATGATATAAATGTTTACCCTTCACACTTGAAACGTGAACAGTATGAGTGATAGGATAGAATGTTTACAAACCATCCACTTAATGTCGATGGATAAAAAATGTGATGTATAAATTACCACCATTTCCAAAAACTTATGAATTTATTATAGAATGTTATTAATTTGTTTATTATTTATATTTATATTTACTTCAAGAGGAAATAAAAGCGTGGCTTTTGGTGATTAAACGACTGGTCCGTGTGAAAAGCGAAGACGGGGTTTTACTGGTGTACACGTATAATTGGAGTCAGCTAATTGTCAGGTCATTGTTGTCATGTCGATGCCCCATCAGCATCGGCAACTTTTTCCTCGTAATTTAGTCTAATAATGCTATGAATCAATATTAAACCATAAGGTCAGTCAATCGTTGTTTTGTCCTCAACATGGTTGTCACATTCATTCCTTTTCAAGACCTGGTCCCATACAGCATTTCAAACACCGTTACATGACTCATTTCCTATATTATTTGGCGAAAATTTGTAGTAATTTTTTTCTTTGGTTCAATGCATCAAAATAACATATATTTCGTAGCATTTATAGTATGCATCGAATAAATTGTATGTAATAAACTTGTAATTTTGATGCATCACATTAATTTTTGACGTGATAATTTGTATCGATGACATATAATAATTACAAATGTCACATGAGTCAAATTTCAGACGAATTCACAAAAAGTTGAAAATTGAGTACATACAATATAAATTTTGAAAGTTCAATACACATTATGAATATCAGAACTTAATTTAATATAATTTAATGTTCTTAATGCTACAAAGTTAATAGTTGAATCTCTTATAACTTTGAGCTTTTGAACATATCATTGAATGAATTAACATTGCTTCTAGGTATAAAACTAATTTCTTTAGTAACTACTTTTCTTGTCAAATTAAGTTATGTTATTGGAATATATACTTATTATGTGTTTAAATTAGTGTAAGTTTTAATATATGCACATAAGTAAGATTCTATACGAAATTAGTTATGTATTAGAGAATGTTCATAATCGTCAACCAGATATAAATGTATATTTAAAGATGTATAGTTGGTGTATTTGAGTCAATCAAGTTACTACACTCAAATTATCATAATGTCATAATCTATTGTTAGCAAAGTGAATTAATGGAAACTTGTATGAGTGATATATCACTATTCATCGTATTATTTACTATCTAGTCAACAACGGTTATTGATTAATAGATAAATGGTTGTTATTTGTTTGTTGTTTTTATTTAATAGGACTAGTCGTTTTTCTAAATTAAAAAAGAACTAAAAGTTATAATTGGGATGAAGATGTTAATTTGATATATCGTTATCTAAGGTGTATTAAAAGGATGCATTATATGAATCGTTTTTAATTAAATTAAATTAAATATAAAATAAAAGGAACAATGTATATCTAATTGATTATACAAATATTAAGTGAGTTTAAAGCACTACTTTGAAAATAATAATACAGGTTACGGTCCTTTATTACTTTTTCCGTTTTATTTTTATTGTCTACTTTATTATTTTTATTTATCTCAAAAAGTTACTTGCGAAAATCTAACTATTAATAGTTATTAAGATTTCCAGTTTATTCTCATTTATTTTTTAAACATTTAAGTTAAATTTATCTTAAATATAAGGATAAAATTAATATTTATTCAACTTATTTTAAAACACAAACAAATAAAATAAAATAAAAAGATAACAAAAATGAGAAGGAGAGAGTAATATTTACAAAATGATTCCTCATTCATATATTTTTTTGTACTTAACATCCATGTAGTAATCTGGACAGATGATTTCTCTTTGATACAAATCGTTAAGATTTAAGATGTTTTTATCACTTTTTATAGAAAAATCAGGAAGTATTATACACTCACATCAACGTCAACATCCATTTATAATGTGGTAACGATCAGTTTATATATTTATAACAATAACAATTGGGAAAATAAAATAACACTATATATCCTCATATTCAAGTGAATTTATCATCAAAATATTTGGATGTCTGATTAGACATGGCGTATAAGTCATGTGGACAATAATATGCATATATTTATTGGGGTATTATTATTATTTTTATTGTAAACTAATTGACAAACAAGAATGTCGTTAATCAAGTACGGCCTGAAAATCTTCAACTCTTAGTTACAAGCTAAACATATTAGATGTTAAAACTTACTATTTATTTTATGATTATTATAATATACATAATTTCAAAATGGAACAAATTCATGACAATGATCCTAGTGTGCACTTATTGTTCTCTTGTTACATTATAGTGACAAGTGTTTTAAAGATTATGCAATAGAGTTTTTAAATAATCATATCTTAACATATCACAGTCAGTTATATACTTCGATATAATACGCGTAACTTAATGATAACGTGTAGTCGTGTAGATGATTGAAAATTTTAAAATAACACAAGTAAAGCGAATTAAATAAATAAACTTCAAATTAATGCTACAAACTAACAACATTGAAAATCATATGCAAGTAACTATTTGTAGGTAAAAGTTACAAGATACACACTATACACCATTCGCTTAATTGTCTACCCATGAGGCATGCCATGATGTCACTTACTCACTTATAATCTCTTTTATATAGATAAAAAGATATTACAAACAATTTTGAACCTTTGATTGACTTCATTCCTTTTAATTCTACAGTATATATTTAGTTTGAGATCAGAATTTTAAATTGCAAGCGACTCCATAAATTTGACGAGTTGGCAGATTCAGCACATTAGAGTTTCTTATTGTTTAACTGTATTTAGTTGTTAGTCCTTCCACTTTCAAATGAGAGAGCACACAACTTCATGTCGAATACTTTTTCTTAATTATTGTGTATATTCAAAAATCAAATAAAACTTCAGTCTTTGATTGCTTCTCAAAACGATATAGAAACATGTAAGCTTCTGTTACCTCATTTTATTCTTTTTTTAGGTTTTGATTCTTGCGCATTTAGCTTATGTTAAACGGGTGAACTTCTAATTTTAGGGTTTACATTTGTTAGATACAAGCTAATTAAGGGTTTGATTTGTTCGGTTTAGGGGTTTTGTTTTGCTTGATTTAAGGTTTTCATTTTGTATCGACCGATAATTGTTATTTATTTAACGCATATTGTTGGTATGTCAATGTTATTGCAGATGAATACGACTGGTGCGATCTTGAGACTTGTCTTTATCGTTTGTTTCTATTATGTAAGTTCAATGTTTGTGATTGTAATTTAGGGTTTCATTGCATAGTTCATCTCATTATTTTATTTTTGATTTTGCTTTTTATTTATATAAGAGTATAAAATTAAGAAAATTTTGTGTTTGTATAACGTTTTTAAGTTTCAAAATTCTCAAAATTTTTAAATGTAGTTGAGGAATATTTGTGTAATCAGTACTGCTTTCTAATTTTATATTCAATATATCTTTTTGTTGATTTTGCAAGTTGTATTCCTTAACCTTATACATCAATAATAGATTTAAAATCATGCGACGCATAACAATTTAAATACTTCATTTTTCTGTCAAATTATGATATTATCTGATATTCAAACTCAATAGTAATATTATGGTATAAATTTTAAAGTCCACAATGTTAAGATTCAATACTGGATTTATGTTCTATAGCACTTTATTTTTCTATTTAATGGTATTTTTATTTATTTTATTTTTTAAGGTTTTAGACATCGATTTCATTTTGAAGGTTATAAATACAATTTTTGTAATCATAACTAATATATTAATTATTTGTGGAAGGATTAGTGGATCAGTTTATCCCCGTTCGCACAAGTAATACATACTAAGTTTTTGACTTGGATTGACTGTATCTAATCTGCCCGACTTGCGTGTTGTGCCACCTCTAGCTTATCCTATTTTAAAAACACAATTATTTTCTGTTTGATGTTTTACATGAAATTTATAGTACTACCCCAATGTTTAATTACAGCAAATAGGAAGTAGAATCAACACTCATGATGACTAATCAAAACATCATAAGTTATCTCATTTTTTATTTGGCATCCCTATGTGCTTGTGGTCCTCAAAGGAAGATGCACCAACAAGCAATGTATATGAGGTTACATTAATCAGGTGGCAATACTTCAAACAGAGATAACAACCTTTTTAATCTTGCAATTGCCTATGATAAGGTGGAATTTGTAACAGCCACAAATACATATTTTGGAATGATTTTCACACAAGTAGCTACATATGGGAGTTATAGGTTGGCTTGTTGACTTTATAGTTGCACAATGAAATTCAGAGCAAGTTTATTTGTTACGTAATCATCCCTTTTCACAGGTCATGTATGATTGTTGAAATAGTTCATCAATTTATACCACTTGTTTTGTATATACTTGTACGATATTGAATATCAAAAATCTTATTTGATATGGATCGATTATATTTTCCCATAATACATTTATATAGTATATAGTCTTGTATGCGGTTTTCTTCTCTAGTTTCTTGCTAAAGGTTTTCTTGAAATAAAGTTTCAGTCGTTTAAAATAACTATACATATTTATGTGTGTGTATTTGTATGTGTAGTATACAACAAAATCTGTGTTGTAACAGATCAATCAATTAACTAGTATTACAATAAAATAGATTTAAAAAATCCCGTTATCGATATTTAATAAATTATGTATTTTTCCATAAATATAAGAAATTTCAATCACTTTTCATGTTTTAATGATACTTGTAGTGGGTTGTTTGGTCTGCTGTACAGTACATGTATGAATATGAGTTTGAAAAATAAATGAAATAAGACTAAAAATGATATTCCAAAATGAATCTACATATGAACGGAAAGTGTACATACCAACAACATTAATGTTAAATTGAAAAGGTCAATATTTTGTACCACAGACTTGTTCATTTGTGAAGATTCTTCGATTTGACCAAGAACTTCTAGATTCAAGAATCTTTAAATTTTGCTTTGAAAATGAGTATTACTTCTAGAAGTTTGTTAAAAGCGAGAAAACAACCTCCAAAAGATATCAACTCTGTATAAATTAATAATAGATCTCAATTATTAAATAGTCCTCAAGAGTATATTTAGATCATGAAAAATTGGTAGATATGTTCAAACATACAAAATCTAAGAGCAGTCGTATTGGTTTAGTCGCTCTTTTGTCGGAAACAATCGACACCGATAGCAAGAGTTCGTTGGTCGATTTTCTTTGGTTAATCGACAACACACGAACTTCACTAATTTTTCATTTTTGTTTTTTTAATGCCAACGGCTGCATTTCAAAATCAAGGGGGCAACGGCTCATTTTAATTTATTTTATTATTTATCTATTTTATCTTTTAATTCATACACAATTACTCCTATATATATACACACTCCAAACAACTATAATTCACACCAAAAACAACTACTACACTCTATAATTCATACAATTACACACTCATTTCATACACAAAAACTATACATCACCACACTTATTTCATACACAAAAACTAGACAACACCACACCCATTTCATACACAAAAACTACATACTCCCACACCGATTCATACACAAAATGTCTAACAACAAAAACAAAAGAACATCTTCATCAAATATATCCCAAGATATGTGGAACAATTTGATAAACACTCAAATCTCAAACGCAAGTTCACCATCCGGTTCCAACACCGTCTCAACAATTCGGGTTTACACAATACACACCCATGGAAACCCTTACGCTCAACAAGGATGGTAGCAAACACAATAGTACCAACAAACACAACAATACTCACAAACCTCAAACCCACAAAATCCATACTTCGTAAACCCTTACCAACAAACAAATTTCGCCGTTCCCAACACCGAAGTTTAAAAAAGTAAAGACAAAGTAAAAGTTGAAACCCAACAAGACGAGAAACAAAAAAGAAAGCAAGTTCGATAGACCGACGAAGATGGACAAATTTTAGCCGAACGGTGGGTACATTGTTCTGAAAATGGTGTACAAGGAAACTTGCAAACAGACGTGAGTTTTTGAAAAAAAATACTAAAAGACTTTAACTCTTTAGTCGCCGAAAAACGTCATCTTAATCAACTTACGGGTAAATGGAACAAAATTGCACCTGACATGAAAAAGTTCAACGCAATCTACAAAAACTATTCCCGAGCTTCACCTTTAAAGCGGTGCGCAAGATGAAGACGTGTTAGAAGCCACCCGAAAGCACTTCAAGCAACAAAACAATAAATGTAAATTCATTTACGAGCAATGTTGGAATGTACTAAAACATTACCCGAAATCTTTTATGGAGCCGGGGTAAGGAGCAACAAACGTACATTTGAACCCGACCCGGAACCCATCAATCTAGAAGCGGGTGACTCCCAATGGATCAACTCAAGTCTTGCGGCTAACATGCAAAGGTTGTTTCAAGACAACCTACTACGTCGTCTACCCGGTCGCAAGTCTAAAAGAAGTTCGGGTTCATCAAACACGAGTACTTTATCAAGAAGTTTAAGAGACGAAAAGCTTGAAGCCGTTTAGGAAGTTAAAAAAAATCGCTCACCTCCAACAAACCGCAATAGAAACAATTACAGAAAACTCGACAAAAAACTAGAATTTAAAATCATTATTACTTTCTAAAGAAACTAGTCGTTGGACAAATAAAAAAGACACATCGAAACTCATTGTCAGACGTCAATTATGAATGCTGATCGGAACGTCAACATGAACACAATGTAAGCCCACTTCATGTACACTAAGACAAATATATTTGATCAAACAACACATCTAACGTGGAAATTTCTTCAACGAAAGAATTTATTGTGATCTTAAGTTCTTAACCAATATAAGAAATAACTGATAGAACATTAATAATTGGCACACTACAAGCCCATTTTATTCGAGCAATTTTTAAATTTCGAAAAACAATCCAACAATATTAAATAGAGGCGTCGAATTATATTGCCCGAGTTATTTTTGTATTCAAATTTGTTTCTCGATAATACTTATTTAAATGAGGGTATATTAAGTCGAAACTCATGTAACGTAACTCAATGAAAATTGACTAGTATGTGGTTTACTACATAAATATTTAGCAATTATTTGTGAAGCAATAGTTTCTTTAAAGTAACGATAAAGGAAAAAGGAAAAAGGAAAAAGAAAAAAGAAAAAAGGAAAAAAAACATGAAGTCAAAAGGGTCAAATATAAAAGTAGTGGTGGTCACGAGTGTGGCATGAAGTTCGGTGGATCTAGAAGATCCCGCCGCCGCGATCGACGGAAAAGCGACCAACCGTTCCGTTTCTATTTCCATGTTCTGTTTTCTGTTACTCTATTTATTAAAGCAATTTTAATTGATTAAAATATTAATAAAAATAAACAAAAAGTCCAGCTTGGATCATGGGTCACGTGACTACTCACGCCACAACCTAGATAACTCCCAACCTCTACCATCTCAAAGACCACCGATTTTCGTGACGGTCTTATTTATTTGCCATACGTAACTCACGTGTCATATTGCCACATGTGATGATGACAATGCTCCACGTCAAATAGTGATGACACGTATGCAATGTGGTCTCATATTTGCGTCATCAATTACGCAACGAATGGTTTTCGATTATTTCTTTAGCCATTTCGTGATTTCAATCACGTCAATCTAAGCTTATTTTGTTTATACATATAAATATGATACATGTTAAAATGTGTGTTTAATTATATATTTAATAATTATAATTAGTGGATATGTATTTAAGTAGTGAGAAAGTTATATAATTTGATTGTTGTATGTATAATGTTACATTATTTTGTAAATTATTTGTGGCAGTAGTATTGCTCTAGAGTTTTAGCAAAATTGTTGATCAATTAAAGATTGAGACATAATTAATAGCCTATATTATTAGGCACGTTTAGCGAAATTGGTCAATTAATAGAGAATAAGATAAAGTTTTGATGTGTAAATATTTAAATTATAAAAAAAATAAAAAATTATTAAAGTATGAACTTAATACAACTACACAAGTGTAATTAATCGAGTAGTAATATAACTATGATAATATTCTAGATTGTAGAATTACTGGAATATATGATGTCTTTCAAAGTTGTTTATATAGTTTTCAACTAACGAATAAAACAAGTAAAAATGGTGATTTTGCCTTTTAAAAATAAACAATTAATAGTTGTAGTTTAACAAATAAAATAAAATAAAGCAAATGAATAAAATTTAATCTCAAAGATAAAGAAGCATGTTTATTTATACATTTTACCTCGAGTATTGAACTGTTAAATTAAGAACTAGATTGATAATTAACATGTGAGAATCACTAGTTGGACTACTTGTTTTCACAATGCATTCACTAAATCAAGATTACAAAATGCAAGTTTCCTTGACACCAAATACCTCTTGATTATAACTAAACAATTCAATTAATATGACGAGTTAATCGTGTATCTTGCTCTCATTGACATAAACAACCATACAATATTTCTCTTAGCATGATCCACCTATATCACCGTTAACTTAATCCAATTCAATTATTTTACCGTCTCCAATCAAAAGCACAAGACCGATATAATCAATCAATGTAAACGAGTTAAATACAAGAGTTTTCACTAATTGGAACAAATGCAACATCAATTGATGAATTAACTAAATTGTAGTACGAGTGTGTTCGTTGAATAAACATAAAATTGACACATGAATAATAATCAATCAATACAACATGTCCAACATCTAGAGTTATTAGTCTAAATGAACATAATAAATTTAGCTCATAACCCTGGACTCGAACACATGAAAAACAATAATTAATGGAGAATTCATAGTTGTATTGAAATAAAAATTAACAAAAGAAATCAATGTTGTTTGGATGTTTGTTGATGACCTCTAGCTTCTGTAATGATTAGGATAGTATTTGGTAGCATAGGATCTCCCTAAAATCACACGAAGATAAAGCATAATAAAAAATAAGGTTTAATTTTGTGTAAAAGGGGATAAAACTTGTCAGGCATAGTACCTAAATGGTACTACGCCCTTACCCGTCGAGTACTTCAGTTTTTCGGGTTCCCATTTTCAAAAAATTGTAGTACTTTGAGTTTCAAGAATTTGGCCATTTGAAATAACTCAATTGGAGTTAGTATGAGGAACTTATGGCCAAAATGGTAGAACCCCTTTAGATCTACAACAACATCCATTCCTTCATCTTTTCTCAATTTCTCGAAGATTTTCACTTGAAATCAATTTCAAATTAAATAAGTACCTTAAGTTCATGAAATCAACTTAAATTATATAAAATTAAGAATGATATTGCCACTAAAAATATGTATAAAAATAAGCAACATCAAGTTTAAGGTTTATATTTTTAAACACGAATAAGAATTTTCATATGATACAATTTCGTACAAATTCTCAAGCTTATAGGTTAGTTGATTTCATAAAGAATCATTCTGTAAGAAAATGATCAACTTTCTTAATTTAGGATAAGTTATTTAACACGCATAACGCTTTTGAGATAAAATGTGTAAATTGATCAACGTTGTCACTTATTAACATTTATCATTTATAGAAGAAAAACCATAATGAATAAGCACTTAATTTTTCTTAATATTAACACTAGTATCTTAACATCATTATTCTTGTTTTGTTTTGAATCATATCATTAAAGTATTCATTAATGTTTATTTTCTAATTATGTATGACAATAGTTAGCAAACATATCTAATCTAACCTAATATATCAGGAAAAAATACATAATAATGTTTGGAAGGTTTGTAAATAATCCCAAAATTAATGTATTGCTTCAAGATTTTGTTTTAACGGTGAAAAAGAATACCATTATTTACGAAGCAAAATAATTTGCAAAAAAGAAAAGGAAAAAGAAAAGAAAAAAGAGAGAGCGGGTATATGTATATAGATATGTTCATGTTTCCTAACACAATAACCACCATAGTAATAGTAAATGGAAGGGGGATGTAGTTACCTTGTTTGGCACGTCTTTTTCTGGGCCTATCAAACTCTATAAATACTCTCCCAATCTCCCTCCCACTTCTCCTCCTCCTCTCTCTCTCTCTCAAATACATTTTAATTACTACAATTCATCTTCATTCATTATTCTTTTTTTTTTCTCTCACAAAATCATCTTCAATCGCACAACCTCATTCGTCTCTCATTCAGGTATAATTAACTTAAACCTAATATTTCTCAATTATTATATCTATTGATTACGATGTGCATTGTTATTTATTTAATTAATATCTGGTGGCTTAATAAACTTGTACTATTAATTGAAATGTTTGAGAATTCTTAATTGAGATCTGAATGTATGTTGATGATTTTTACAGCGTAATTGACGTACTAAATTTCTTATATCTATAAAGACGTAATGTTTGTGCATTGTTGTTGCAATTTCATTATGAATTTTTAGATTATTTAAGATGTTCGGTAAAGTTTTATTTGAGATCTGAAATTGTATGGAATTTGAAACGATAATTCAACTAAAATTTATCGTGTATATTTCACGCACTGTTTTTTGTTGTTGTTGTTGTTGTTGTTGTATTCAAAGTAATTGATATTCTTGTCTGTGTTGTGTTTTTGTGAATCAATAATTTATAGATGAAGGTGATAACCTAATGTTCTTGGAATCAATAGGTTGATACAGTCAACTGAAATATTATGATTAACCAGTTTGATTTCTGTTTAGACGTCTAATTTTTTCGTTATTTTTTGATGAATTTCGAAAGATTCAATTAGTTTTTTTTTATTCTTTGTGGAATTATTCATACTTTTCGTGCTTATTTTGCATAGTAAAGTAATTTGGTATGTAGGTTTTCAATATAGAGCTAAAGTATTTTTATTGAATTCGAAACGATACAAGTATTCATATTTACATAGTAGCTGTTTATTATTTGATTCATATTCTACTTTATATATAATAAATTAAAATGTGATCGTGAATAGATAAAAAAACTATTGATTCTAAAGCTATTTAAACATATTGAGAGCACGAGGGTTGCGGGTAATGGTGGTTGTGAAGTCGCATCAATAGAAAAGAACATGGTGATACCTGAGTCATATTGTTATTTAATTTCTATATTTTTCTAAGACACTGTTCTCATTATGGAGCTCATATATAATTATAATTATTATATTATATGATTATTAATTAATCATCTTTTAACTCATATTATGATAGCATAGTAGATCCATGAAGAAATTACATGTTTCCTACTTTGTAGGGTCCACATCAGGGTCATGTGACATGTGTGAAGACACTGTTCAACATTGAAGTTTATTATGGAAAAAATTATACAAATGTTGTTTCAAGCTTTTTGGTAATTAATTAATGCTTAATTAGCTGATTAGTTTAAGTTTATCATGTTTAATTGAATAATTATTTACAAAAAAGGCGCTGGATATGAATCTTTGAGCTGAACATACTATTGTTTATATTATAAAGGGAATCTTTGGATCTACTTCTGATACAACTTTTAAAGTACAAAACATGTCTTACATCCATAGATCTTAACCTCTTTCATGAAGCTTTTCTTGTGGATAAGGTTTCAAGATCAAGATGTGGGGTATTTCATATTTGTATGAAAATGATTTTGTTAACTATATAATTTTAATCTCTTAATTTGAATTATAGTTCACCTGCTGTATCATATATCTACGTTGCTGATATATGGGTATAAATGTATAGTATCTACCTTCCTGTTATGTGCATGTGTTAGGCTGGAACCTTGTAAGTTATCTAGATTAGAGGTTTAGAAAGTTACATGGTTGTGTGCTTTCATTTTCTTTACCTTGAAAAGTTCTTTATTATGGTTCTTTACAATGAAAGACAATTATTTCCATTGGAGTCCTGTTGTACATACATTTGAACAAGATAATAGTCTTTATCGGAATATTTGTGATCATCATAATATTATTAGGAGCATGATAAAATAATTTCAATCTGCATCGGAATTTACATCAAAATATATGTTGTGCAGCTCAGCGTTTGTACTATATTTGGTTAGAAGGCACCGAGACATGATGGAGATATACTTTGTTATTCTATATTCTAAATACAAAACATATGTGTTTTATAGGCAATGATTGAAGTATAACATGTTATTAAGTTAAAGTATAGTTCCATATTGTACTTTTTATTGTTCTGATAGTAGTTAAAGAGAACTTTAACTTTTTCTAACAATACTGATTTCATTAACATAGCTTTCTCAGAAGTGCACTAAACTTTGTGCTCATTGTAATTATTGGAAGTACATTGTTTTTGGCTTAATGCACATAAACTTTAAGACTGTAATTATCAAGCTTTTACTTTAGCTAAGTTATCATTCATGCCTAATAGGAAATCACAACCTCTTCTTACTGAGAATCAGGAAGGAATACAACTGAAGTTCTTGTGGTTTTGAAGACCAAGCATTATAATTTTTCTATGCTTCATCTCTGAAAATGATGTACGTCAAGTTCCTGCATCAATAATGTAATAGGTTTTCTTTTGTAATTAATAGTAAAAAATTTCCATGTTATAATGTGAATTCTGAATTTTAGATTTCAGGGAGCTTGTGTTTAATGGAAAGCTCACCCAGTACCACTGATAAGAAAACATTAAAGAGGTGGTTTTTTATTGATAAAACAGTTGGATAGAGCGTGATCAGATTAAATTGTTTTTTATGGATTTGAAGCCTAAAAGTGGCTCTCCTGTTCTTGCCGATCCTGCTCCTATAAACAAATCTAGATTAGGAATCCATTCCAATATGCTACCTTGTTCACAATCCGGACCTTCATTCTCCTCAAGTATTTTATCAGCTCCAAGAAAGAAGCCTGGAAAGCTGGATGATGTACGCTCAAATGGTTGGCTTGATGCCATGCATTCTTCTTCACCTCCCCGTAAGAAGATAGTTAAAGATTTTGGGGTAGAACTTGCATCTGATGATAGTGATATAGTATATAATTCTTGGATGGTAAGTTTAATGTATATTCATTATTAAAATTATTTTTCATGTTGAGCATGTGTATAATGTTTTATTATTTGCAGTTGAAGTACCCCTCGGCCCTTAACTCTTTTGATGATATCATAGATCACGCAAAAGACAAAAAGATAGTGATCTTCTTAGATTATGACGGGACACTCTCACCAATTGTAGATGATCCTGATCGTGCTTTTATGTCTGCTGATGTAAGTCTTTACTCACAGATATAGGAGGCTCTGAATTCCTTTTCTTTTTGTTACATAAATACGATGAAACCTCTCATTTTCAGATGCATTCTGCCGTAAAAGGTGTTGCAGAGTATTTTCCAACAGCAATAATTAGTGGAAGAAGCCGTGACAAGGTTTATGAGTTAGTGGGACTAGCAGAACTGTATTATGCCGGTAGCCATGGTATGGACATCATGTTTCCTGTTCAGGACACATCGTCTATTGACCCTTCAAATTACATTAGATCTACTGACAAGCAGGTATTATATTGTTATAAATGCCACTATAATCTCAATTAATTCTTTAATTCCGTAATGCCCCCTTTAATTTTCCTCTAATTTGGTGTTTTGCTTATGCAGGGAAAGGAAGTAAACTTGTTCCAGCCTGCTAGAGATTTTTTACCCATGATTGATGAGGTTTTTAAAACCCTTGTCGATGTTACTAATGATATTCCAGGTGCAAAAGTAGAAAATCACAAATTTTGTACCTCTGTACATTACCGTAATGTAGATGAGAAGGTGAGGATCTTTTTCCATATGCATAAAGGCTTCCACAAAAAAGCCCCTTGATTTGTGGTTGATGACACTTTGATTGTCAAACTGATTGTAGAGTTGGCTTATGGTTGCACAACGTGTTCATGATGTCTTAAAGGATTATCCTCGTTTGCGGCTAACTCATGGACGGAAGGTAAAACAATAATAATGTTTTATGTATTTAATCATATTAACTGAGGGTCCTTGGTACAGTTCCCTTTCATTTTTCAAAGTTTTGCTTAAACATTTGAGGTCACATTTGTCCACAGGTTTTAGAGGTCCGTCCAGTTATTGATTGGGACAAAGGAAAAGCTGTTGAATTTCTTCTTGAATCACTGGGTATGTGTTGTAATCTACTTAATTGTTATTATGGTTACAATTGTGGTTGATGGTAATATGATTTGGTCATGCAAGATTCTTTTATTTTCTTCTTTAGCAAAGTGTATTTTGTAAAGCAATGAAAAAAGGATGTTACTTTTTATGATTGGAATCTTTGCACGTCGGGTAGATAAATGAGTATTTGGTTTTCTTCTTATGTTGCCATTCAAATGCAAATAGGGCTAAGCAACAGTGATGACGTTCTTCCAATTTATATTGGGGATGACAGAACAGATGAAGATGCATTTAAGGTATAACACTAATCAAATAGCAGTAAATATTATTATATATTATGGGTTGCTCTAATCCGTTGACTTTAAATGTGTGGTATTTGTTTAGGTTTTGAGAGAAGGAAACCTTGGATATGGAATTTTGGTGTCTTCTATACCGAAAGAAAGCAAAGCCTTTTTATCTCTAAGGGACACTTTGGAGGTTCGCCCACTTTACTTGCTTAATCGTTCACACAGAAGTGACTATTCAACCCGTTTATCAGATTGCACGATTTTCTTTAATGGACTTTAAACTTTTTTTGACTTGGATAGAAACGGGTTAATAGTCACCCAATTTATATGAAAAAGGCAACAAAATTTTAGATTTTCATTGTAAACCTAGGCTTTCCAATCAAATATACGACAATAATAATAATTATTTATAAATATCAAGGAAAATTAAACATGTGTGGGTTGGCCCGACCGGACCACCCTTTTGACTCGTACTAAAAAGTTAAACCATATTTACTTATTGCTTAACTTGGCCAAATAATTTAGTTTTTCGCCACTCTATATCAGGGTGACCCCATCTGTTTTTTTTTGCTTAACATGGATTTGTTGCTGATTTTGTTTTTATTTTCTTTTTAATTCAACAGGTTGCTGAGTTTCTTAAGAGCCTGGTGAAATGGAAAGAACATGTGGATAAGAAACAGTAAGGTGATTGGGTACAGATTTGTATGTTTAACTTTAGGGTTTGGTGAATAAGTGATTGGCCTGTGGGAACTGTAGGCTTGTCTAGTAAAAGCATGTTTTCATTTTGTTCAAGTCTAAGTTGTTTTAAGTTTATTTCAGACATGGTACCAATTCGGGATTTGCCGTATTTATCTGATTGTTTGGTTTACATGTCTTAGTTTTATTCTTTTCTGGACCTCTTTCTATTGGGTTTTGACATTGAATTTCAGATCCTTGCTGTACCGAACTAAATGAAAATCTTGTCTTTATATGGATCAGTATAGATACTTGTATTTTGTTGCAGTTGACAAACCAATTGGTCAGGTCACTAATGTTAACGTATGGTAATTAGTGTCTTCTATTAGTACTATGTGAGGCCCCCAAAGCTAAAGTAATGGACTGATCACGTAACTTCAGTTTCAACTAAAAAATATGATTGAAGATATTGGTTATTGCAACTTTAAACTTATAACGGATTCAAACTTCTCATCTCAAACTGATATGGGACAGATTGTTACAAACTCCTCCACTTAAAATCCTGACGCCTCAGCAAGCTGAGACATAACCAGGAACTATATCTTAGGAGATACATGAACCGCGTGCCTATCACACCTTGAGAGGCTATGTCTTTGATACTATATGTAAAACGCCCAAAGCTAAAGCAATGGGTTAACCGGATAACTTCAAGTTTCAACTAAAAACTATGATGGAATGTATTGGTTAGTCATAACTTTAGACTTATAAGGTATCCAAACTTCTTATCTCAAACCATGAGACTAGACCATAATAAGCTTAAGTCTTAATTCATTTAAGAACTTTTAAAGGGTAAGATATTCACTATTGATGTTTTCTTTACATGTATTGGCCATTCGACCCTATTATAGTGGAAAAAAGTAACATGAATTGATTCATTTTTACGTTGCTTAGCTGAAATGGCCACTAGTAATAAATCATGGCAAGGAGATAAAGATTACTATTGAGAGAGGTGTGTGTGAATAGAGGAACGTCAAATGTTATAATATTTTTTATACACACTGGGTTTTAGGCGGTCTAAGAGTATTGTGGTTTTTACATTTGTTCGAGAAATTTTCACCTAAAAAATCATGTGTGTTCCTTTTTTTATTTTGTTTATTATTTGCTATATATTTAGTGTATGATTTTATGTTGTACTTATCGATCCCAACAAGTAAAATGTGAACAAATGATTTGGTTTTTGTAGATTGTACAATTGCGATTTCATTTATTTAATATTAGTTTTCCTGATTATTTATTCGTTTGCAAGTTAGATAAATAATCTCCATTAGAGGTTCTATACATGGGACTAGACTTTTGCACCAAAACAACAGTTTTGGATTCTATGTACTAAGATAGGGTCCAAGCAACGGTTTAGGCCCATATAGTCATAATAAAACTGACCCATGTTTATAATACATATAGCTTAAGCCTACTTACTGGCTACAAACATATCTTTAATAAATAAATTATTTCCACAATTCTACTTCTAAGGTGAGATTCGGCATTTGTTTTCCTACAGAAAGAAGTCGAGAACCGGTAATTAAGATTAGGTCTAATTTTTCAGTCTAAGAAATTGTCAACCAATTTAAATAATGAAAGTTATTTATTCTTGCAACTTCATTTTCAATTGTTTGTTTATGTATTTAAATAAAGAAATTGTCACTGCGAATAAACGGATGTTATTGATTATGTATTTCTTGCTATGATAAACTCATGGAGATTATTGGAATAAAGTAATAAACTCGATATAATTAAGTCCCAAACATTCATAGCTGTTTTATCAATCACCGATGATAGGAGGGAATAATATAATAACTCTCTAATGCTCACAGTATAAAAACGTCTCAAAAGGTCAACCAATCATCATCATCATCATCATCATCATCATCATCATATATATGATGAAATGGGAGAGTTTGTTAACGGACCAAAATGTTGGATTATTAATAGTTAGTTATGTAGGTTTTTACGCATTCCTTTTATTTAACTATATAATATAATAATATATAAATATAAATAGTCGTTCTGATTTGGATTGTTTTAGATAAATGAGACTCCTAAGTCCTATCTAGACTAGCCAATATGGCCAACAAATAAAATAAAAGAAAAGAATTTTGATGACTTTTCTAGTCAAATTAGCAAATATAGTTCATGAATACATAGATTTAGGTGGTTGGGGTATGTGGTCCATAAAGGAGGACATCACGTTTTTGAGCTATAATTCAGTCAAACTTATATAAAAGCAAAACATTTACTTTTGATGTGAATACAATTGTACTACCGTAATGTCTGTATATCTTTGGGCAAAAATGTCCATGGTCTGGATATTATTTTTTAAAATCAGAAGCAAATATGTACAACTTTTTAGTTGTAATGAATTGGGCAACATCAGTTAGGGCAAAAACCCACCATCATGTAAAGTCTGTACTTTTAGTAAACTAAATTGGATTTGCACGAGTTATGCTTCTTTCTTGCAAAAATTATATGTGCTGCATACAACGAACTGCAAATTTGAGATCAACGAGTTTTGTATAAAGACATCCCTTAGACCCTTAGTTAGGGTTATCGTTAATAATTTTGAATATGTATAAAGTGATTTGTATTTCGGCCAATTTTCAAGGCGTCTGACCAAACTTTAATGTGGGGCATTGAGTTTGTTACGACATATGTAATAGTACTGATGCATGTCTTTAAGACTTATTGACAGTATGAGGGTTGTCGTTATCATTTTTCATTAACTTATACGCTAACTAACTCTTATTATTCTCTTTTCAATATCAGCTTTTCATGGTTTTCACTTGTCGTGGTATTTTGAGTTTTGAAAATGCTGGATCTATAGAAAATTAATATTTCTATGCTTTTCAACAAACAGATAGAAAAAGAAATATTGCTATGAATTTGTAGAATGCACGATTAAGATTTTAAAACCACGTACAAACTTTTTAATAGGACCATCTAATATATAGTGTCATATTAGTTACTTTTGTTTATTAATAAAACGCTTATGCTTTCTTACGTAAATATTACGTGATAAAAAAGCTAATGTATGTTTACAATTATAAGAACGGGTATTAAACCGAAACTGATAATTTCTTCAATCCAACATATGGAGGCTGTAATTTGTTTACATTGAAAAGAAAAAGGGGACATCTTTGTTCTTGTTATTGTTTTCTTTTTTAAAAAGACAATAATTTAATTTGAAAGCCCAAAAAAGACCACAAGCAACCAACAAAAAGGCTCCAAGGCAAAAGTCAAAAATACCAAAACAGCTCACCCTAAAACACCAAAAACTTACTAATTTACGAGGCTCACTAAACCATTAATCCCAAATGAATCCCACACGCCGACTTCTGTTTGCAATTTAAAGCTTAGTAAAGCTTTGAGCAGTGGCAAAAACGTCCTCCCGTCGAACCCAATCCAAATCATTAGGAGGAGAGTTTAAGCACCGATTGCGCCATCTCCTAATAGCCCAATAAGAACATAATTAACTCCATGAAACAATTGATCAACCACTTCAATTCCATTAAGAGAGATCAAACCTCTAATAATATCACCTATCGAATATGACATAGACCGAGCAACTCTCCAACAACTCCACGGCTTTAACCACAAAGGTTTAACTTTCTCACATTTGAGAACAACATGATCTAAACTTTCACATTCCTTATTGCAAAACACACAAAGCTGTGAATTTAGAACCATGCCGCGCCGAGAAAATACTATATAAAATTGGTTGGGCCCATATGTGATCTGGCACATCATGTGGCTCTATCAGATATATGGCTATCTATGGATTATTATAATATTATTACAGGTAATACTTTTGACTAAAACATTATCCGTTCAAAGCATATCTACCAAATCTACTTTGGGGTTTTCCTGCATAATACTCCATCTTTTAGTATACAGAAGTATTATATTTACTGGAGTAATTTTTTTATTTATTGCATGAATCAAATTCCAATAATTAGCAGATAAATAATCAAATTTATGGAGTATATATATCTTTTTGTTTTATAGAGAAAAGAAATAGGAAAAGGGGAATGCAACCATAAAAGTTCTATTGTTGGACAAGTTGACTAAAAGACAAAAATGAAAGGGAGCCCTATTAAAATTGAGTAGGGATCCAATTAAGCAGAGATAATCTAATATCTACAATACATCCCAAAACTAACTCTACAAAAGGATTGGATTATGAGTAGAGACTACATGGTAGTTTCACGGGCCGATCATGGATCAACCGGAATCTTTCTGACCAAGACCCTTTTTGTCGGATCAATGATTAGATCACTCTTTTGAGCACTCGTGTATACAAATCACCTGCTACGTCATTAATAAGTAAGTATTCGAATTTAAAATAATTGAATCTGATCGCCGTTTTATGAAATTTTGTAAGTCATTAAATGCCAAAATATTCTATAAATATTGTAGAATGTACTGAATGTTCATATGATTACACGTTTGTGACAATTACCGTTCTTTTAACTAACTTCGTTAGTTGCATACATTAAGTTTGTTCACAACCCTAATCTCTCCCTTTCTCTTACTCCGCAATACCTCTCCCCTTTGTATCTTCACAATTTACTTTAACCGCATTAAAACTCATGCTACTTCATCATCTTCGTGAGGAAGTTAGAAGGAAACATCTACCAACAGCTAAAACGATAATTTGTCTGAGTTTATTCTCAATCAAAAAGTCAAACCATCATACTTATTTGAAACATAATGTTAGGCCTATTTCTACTACATACAATTACCAAAATAATTGTATTATTGTAATTTTACATACAGGGGCGGACCCATAACACTAAGTCATCATATGTACAATTTTTTTTTATGAGTATAAAGGAAATAAAAATTAACTAAAATGTACGATTTCATTAAAACCAATAAATAAATTAATAACGTACCTCCTAATTAGGTCGCCTACGATCTTTCATACTGAAAAATTGCTTATGTACAAGTATTTACGTGACACCAAATTTTGAGACCGAGTTCATATTGAAAAAATTGAGATTTTTAACAAAAAATTACACTACGCGACAAACTTCCATCGGATACCCTTGAACCTCTACGTCCGCCCCTGACTACATACAATTACCAAAACAATGAAAAAAAAAATGAAATAGTTTATTGTTTTTCTTACGATTTCATCTAAATAAAAGATTTTTATACAATTTTTAAAGTGAATACGGGTCTAGATGGGAGCATTTGAGATGCAGGAAGTGACAAGGCTACTACCATGATGTTGTAAGAGTTTTTTATTAGGATAATATATTTTTTCATGTTCAGGAGAAAGGAATTCGTTAATAATAAAGATTAGACACGTTTATTTTTGCATTTTTTAATAAATGAAATATGAAATGAAATGTGAATGTATTTTCTTTAACAAGTTTAGTTTAGTAATCAGCTTTATTGATAGTTCAGCAAAACTAATGCAAATGCGGTCTAAAATAAAGCTGAGTAACACAAAAGTGACTATGAGAGTAATTCTTCCCATCATCATCATAATAATAAATACACAAATTAGACTTCTTTAAAATAAACTAGACCCTAAATTGCCATGGCCATCTTATGTCTTGACTTAATTTGCTCCACCCATTCAAAATTGATCACGCTTTCTCCCTCATCTCCATGCATGTTCATATGATAATATGCCAGCAAAGACCACATCAATATCCAACCCGTTTTGTTTAACTTGCTTGCAATTTGTCCCCACTACCCACCCTCAAATACAGAAAAAAAGAAACCTGCCACCCCCAATAAATTTCTCTCTTCCACATACACATTTTCTTTAAGTAAACACACTCACATATATACTCATTTACTCTCTCTCATAAATTTCTGTCTTTCACAAACACAAACACTCTTCTATCTCTATCTATCTCTCTATTGATAATGTAAAACCCCCAAAAAGTTGCATAATTTTTTTTTTATTCCACATTATTTTCATTGAGAGTAAAATAAAAAGCTTTTGCAATTCATGGCTTCTCCTTCTTCTAGCTTTCTCTATTTTCTCCTTTTCATCTACATTTCCTTGTTTTTGACCTTCACTTTAGCTGAAGATCCCACCGTTTCCTACAAATTTGAACTTACTTACATTACTGCTTCACCTCTTGGAGTTCCCCAACAGGTAAATATAACCTTATTCATTCTCTCTAAATTGAAATTTTTTGGATTTCAGAACATGGGTTTTGCTAAATTTCTTATTTTTATTTAATGGGTTTGTAAATCACTACTTTATCCCATGTGGGTTTTGCTGATAATGTTTATCCCTGATTTATGGGTTGTATTTAATTTTCATAAAGATCAATTTATTGTCAATTTGCTCATGTGGGTTATATTAATTAATTTCATGTTAATGATTAATGGGTTTATCTCAAAGATTAAACTTGGTGGTTTTTAGGTTCAGATCTGGGAAATGTATGTACAGAGCAATTGTATATTCTTGATTTATTATAGCTTGTTTGAATGGTGTTTTTAATTATCTTTAACCTGCATTGTTTTGAATATGGGTTTTTAGGTTATTGCTATCAATGGAAAATTTCCTGGCCCTACAATAAATGCAACTACTAATAACAATGTTGTTGTTAATGTGAGGAACAAATTAGATGAAAATGTCCTCATGACTTGGTAAGAGATCTTGTGTATTGTTCTTCAATGTGCAAGATTATGAAACTTTTTTAGTGTTTTATATCACAAATCTGAAGTGGGAATGTTGTATTGAATTGGGTTTTATGTTGATTGAAACAGGGCTGGTATACAACAAAAAAGAAATTCTTGGCAAGATGGTGTTCTTGGTACTAATTGTCCAATTCCCCCAAAGTGGAATTGGACCTATAACTTTCAAGTTAAGGACCAAATTGGCAGCTACTTTTACTTCCCTTCTCTCAATTTTCAACGAGCTTCGGGCGGTTTTGGTAGCTTTATTATTAACCCGAGATCTGTCATTCCGACCCCATTCGATAATCCGGCTGGGGATATTACAATCGTCATTGGTGATTGGTACATTAGAAACCACACTGTAAGTGTTTCACAAAATGCCTGAGTGAAAGTTTTCATTTTTAATTTGCTTGTGGGTGTGTGTTGATTCCTCTTTTTGGGCTTGTAGGATTTAAGAAAGACACTTGATGCTGGTCGAGCTCTTGGAATGCCTGATGGTGTTCTTATTAACGGAAAAGGACCTTACAGATATAATGATACTCTTGTTCCCGACAAGATCGATCATGAAACTATTAATGTCGAACCAGGTGAGTAATATATGAATTAAATGCAAAAATATGTTAGCCTAGTTGTTTTCTGTATGTGTGGTTATGACTTATGATTAAGTCAAAGTGGTTGACTTTTGCAGGCAAAACTTACCGTGTTCGTGTAAGCAACGTTGGTGTATCGACTAGTTTGAATTTCAGAATTCAAAATCATAACTTACTTTTAGCTGAAACTGAGGGCTCATACACAGTGCAACAAAACTATACTAGTTTAGATATACATGTTGGACAAACATACTCGTTTTTAATCACCATGGACCAAAATGCAAGTAGCGATTACTATATCGTTGCCAGTGCTAGATTTGTAAACGAATCTACCTGGCAAAGAGTTACGGGTGTTGGGATCTTACATTATTCAAACTCTAAAGGCAAAGCCTCAGGTCCACTTCCGGACCCTCCTCAAGATCAATATGATAACACTTTCTCAATGAACCAAGCCAGATCAATCAGGTAATCTTGCCTGTACATCTCTTATCAGTATAATAAACCATTTTGTCCAATTTTGTTTTTTTCCAAAATAATAAAATATAAAAGTCATATTCTCAGTTAACAATCTTTATCGATGATATTTTTTAATGTAACAAAATCACGCAGGTGGAATGTATCGGCTAGTGGGGCTCGCCCGAATCCACAGGGTTCTTTTAAATACGGGTCTATTAATGTGACTGAAGTTTACTTACTAAAAAACAAGCCCCCTGTGACAATCAACGGGAAACGAAGGGCTACACTTAGTGGGATTTCATTTGTGAATCCTACAACACCAATTAGACTTGCTGATGAGTATAATGTAAAAGGAGCATATAAGCTTGATTTTCCTACCGAGCCCCTTACGGGACCATCTAAGATGGAGACCTCGGTTATTAATGGAACTTACAGAGGATTTATGGAAGTTATATTACAAAATAATGAGACGAAAATGCATAGTTACCATATCAACGGATACGCCTTTTTTGTAGTCGGGTAAGAGAAGTTGTTTCTTGTATTATTTAATCTTTAGTGTTAGTTTTGAATCTAATATTTATTCAATAATGATCTCAGAATGGGTTATGGTGAATGGACGAATGATAGCAGAGGGACTTACAATAAATGGGATGGCATTGCTCGTGCCACTACACAGGTATATCACTTTTCACTAATCTATAATAAATCTTCCGACTTTATTCATAATACTTTCAAGAATCAGAGTCTAATTAGTGTTTTTGTTTGTGTCTGTGTGTGTTTGGGGTTGCTTTTTGAAAGTGATTATCTGATTTTTTCGTTTTCAATTCGCATTTGATCACTTTATAGTGTTTGGGTACTATAAAGCTGATTATGATAATATATGGTTATTTAGGGGTCAAATAATCTGATTTGGATAATCCATTTAGTATAGTAGTAGCTGCAACAAATCTGATTGTTAGATTATTTAGGGCCAATTATACGTATACCAGCTTAAATAATCAGAATTTGTGAGACACTTAAACTACTAATTCTTGACGTGCTGTCACGGGAGATACAAGAGAGCATACCTTGGTGCTTGATTTTTGTCGACGATATTGTATTAGTTTCGGAAACGACGGGTGGTCTAAATAGCTTGTTGGAGCAGTGGCGGAAGGCCTTGGAAGACGCAGGCTTGCGGATTAGTGGAGAGAATAGACGAGGGTAGGTGCTACATAAGTCGGGGAGAATAGAAGAGGACGTTACACATCGTATTCGAGTAGGATGGTTGAAGTGGAGGGTGGCTACAGGATTTTTGTGCGACAAGAAAGTCCCTTTGAAGCTGAAGAGAAGAGTTTATAGAGTGGCAGTTAGACCCGCTATGTTATATGGGTTAGAATGTTGGCCAATTATGAAGGCATAGACAACTAGGATGGCAGTAGCAGAATGAGGATGCTAAGGTGGACATGTGGCAGGACCAGGTTTGACATGATTCCAAATGGAGTTTATAGGGAGTAGCTTGAAGTGGTGACTATTTCCAACAAGCTGAGAGAAGTTCGACTGAGATGGTTTTGACATGTTAGGAGGAGACCATAGACAACACCAGTTAGGAGAGTAGAAGCCATCACAGTGGATGACCAGAGAAGGAGGGGTAGACCAAAACTTAGGTGGGAGGATATACTGAAACTCTACTTGGAGGAACTGCAGTTTTCCGAGGGCATGACCTCTGATAGAAATGAGTAGAAGATTAAGATTCAAATAGAAGAGTATGGTGAGTAGGAGGTTTTAGGACCATCTAGAGTTCCTAGGCAGACAGCCGTAGCGGCAATTACTATATATCTATTTACAAATTTTACATTGTTTTATATATATATATATATTTATTGTATATACTATATGTATGCCTTTAGTTTTTGGTCTAATAGATACATTATATATATATTACAGCTATATTTAATACACATGTATTCCTATATATTTTCATATATCGTTTACATATACCTAATTGCTGTTATTTACTTCTCTATTTTATATTTATGGCGAATTCTTCATACCTACATACAGTGATATTATATTGAGATCTATGATATATCTTATAGTACTCATATATCCATATAATATAGCTGCATTTTAACCGTACCATGATGGATTTTTACACTTATTTCTTATATTACTCTTATGGCTTATAATATAGCCCCACATTTTTATACATATATATTTATATCCTATGTTTATACTCAAGTAGACAAACGTTTTTACTGACATATAACCATTTTTCTTACTTATACTACTCTTGCACTACTACATATTCGCTCATGTATGCCGGAGGTCTTTCTGGAAGCAGTCTCTCTACTCTCGGGTAGATGTATGACTGTCTACATCTTACCTCCCCCATACCCCGCCAATGGTGGAATTGGGTATTGTTGTTGTTGTTGTTGTTGTACTTAAACTACTAATTCTCTAATAAACACAATCTTAAACTTAAAAATCACATCGAAATACTATCTTCTGCAGCCTGTTTTGTTACAGCTGATTGTGATTATTCCAAATGCCATAATCACGTTTAAAATGCAATGTCCTACAACCCTTGATCTAGATCCATTAATCTGGCAGCCAGCAAGAAGATGCCATGCTAATAGTTTTTAACCGATATGTGCTATGTATTTTTCTTAACCACTTCAGCATAGTTGCCATTTCTTACCAAAATATATGTTTTGTAACCACTAACTTCAACAAATATTGTGTATGTTATTAAGAAATGGCAAGTATGTTTCACTGTTTTGTAGTTTGAATGTATAGGGCAAATTACCTAAAATAGAAATGAACGATTGGCTGATTTTAGATTATAGAAATCAACTATCAATGTCATCATAATTCTAGTAATATTTTACCTCAAAATTCGTAAAAAATATGATGTGCCGTGTACAATATCACTAGAATTATGATGAAACTGATAGTTGGTTTCTATTATTTCATAATTTTGATAGTTCGTTTCTAGAATCTAAAATCAGCCAATAGTTCGTTTCTATTTTAGGTAATTTACCCGAATTTATAATATGATTTTATTCATTTTGAATGTAGGTTTATCCTGGAGCATGGACAGCAGTATTGATCTCTTTAGATAATGTAGGAGTGTGGAATCTGAGAACCGAAAATCTTGACTCCTGGTATCTTGGTCAAGAAACTTATATCAGAATTGTTAATCCTGAGAAAAATAACAAGACGGAGTTGCCAATGCCCGACAATGCTCTATATTGTGGTGCCCTCAGCAAAATGCAGAAGTATGTATACTAACTTATAATTGCCACTTATTTTATGCACATAATTCTTATGGGAAATGTTGGTTGACATTTTCAGGCCACAAGATACTTCTTTGGCTCCTTCCCTTAAGTTTTACGGTGGTGGGTATGGATGGGTTGTCACGACGATGATCATGCTATTGAGCAGTCTCTTGATTTGAATTGATTTATGCTTATTTAAATGTGTCATTGGAGTGTAATTTGCAGGCTTGTTGATACAAAATTTTAATTTGTGTTATTTCTGAAAAAATTTCAGATGATTCTGTTGTGTAGTTATTTGGGATTCATTTCATGATTCTTTAATTTTTCAATATCTATTAATTGTAATGTTAAAATTTGTAATCTTGATTTGAACTATACCAGCAAGCCTCCAGTACATTTCTATTTTTGTATCACAACATCAAACGGCCTTAACCAAAGATTGCTATAATTTTGTTCTATCTAGTTGCGACTTGTGATGACAAACGGCCTGAACCAAAGCTTTTTTACGGTACAGTAGTAAACTGGACGATCTTTTTGTGGAGCTCATATGATCATGACTCAAGTATGGTTTCAAAAGCGTTCTTACTGATCGATGAAGTGAGCAAAACTAAGAAACTAAGGAATGTATACACTATATGTTTAAAAAATAACAGATATTAACTAACCAAACCTAATATATTGGTAAGGATTATCAATGTGATTAGTGTAAAAAGTATCTTTCAGCTGAACCAAACAAATTGAAATGTTAATGAAAATACAGGAATTGTGAATTCAAATATAGAGTGCCGATATTTAAGTGTATTTACTTAGGCATATCAATAATATCTCATATGCATAAACATGTACAGTATCAGATTCTTTGGGGTCAACTATGTTTGTGACAACTGATTTGATTAACATTTTGCAGCTCAAAAATCGATTTATCTTTTCTAAAGTCTTCACCAGTTCAATTACTATAAATAGTTATGGGATTTGCTAATAATTATTCTTAGGACAATAGTTATTTTTACTAGTTTACTATACTCTAGTATCACCCATTTTTCGTTAGTTAATTATTCTTAGGATATTCGGTTATTTCGATTATAACGGTTTAAAAATATGATTATTTAGGTTATAGTAATTGAATTAACCGATATCAAACTGTGTTATTAGTCGAAATCGAATGATTTCAAAATAATATGAAACTAAATTTTATAGTTCAAATTCAATTTTATACGAAACCGACCCAAATCAAAACACAGAACACCCTAACCTCTTAGCAGAAAACAAATACCATCAGTAACGGCATATGTGCAAATTTTCACCATATCAATAATCATTCAAAAATTTATTAAAAATTAATTTATATACACTTTAAATCACTACAAGGCGGTCACGTGCTTCTCATGCCCCCTAAGAACAAGGGTGTTTAATTTATATACACTTTCAATTAATTTATATACACTTTAATCCATTTGTAATGCAACTTCACCTCCTTCCTTTCTGTCACAAACAATCACACACACAAAGATATATGGCGCTCACTTCAGTTTTCATCAATACCAATCAAAACCCTATAATTCTCAAATTCATCACCTTCTCACTATCCAAATCCTTAATTTAAATCCATAATCTACCGATTTAAACCCCAAAATGAGAATTCTACCAAAGGTATTCCTAATCATTCTGTGTCTCAGTTGTAATATCCAAAAGTACGTTTGATCGATGTTAGGGTTAAAATTTGCAGATAATATAAGCATAACAGAGCATAATAAAAACTGGAAAGCACTGGTCTCGACTGCATTAGCAGCAACAGCTGCGGTTATTACACTTAGCTCTTCTGATATGTCTGCTTTAGCTGAATTAAATAAATACGAAGCCGATATTCGAGGTGAATTCGGTATCGGATCAGCTGCTAAATTCGGTTCTGCTGATCTCAGGTTAGGTTTTATCAAACTTATTAGGTTCGTAATTTGTAAAACTTTATTATGATAATATGATAATATTTGCTTGAGGGCAGTTCATTTGATAGGTTAAGTTGATTTAAGATTTGTTATTTCTGTTGCAGGAAAGCGGTTCATGTAAACGAAAATTTCAGGTAAGTTGCCTAATTATTTGAATACGATTTGGTGATTACTTAATTAATAATCAAGCTTTTAGTATTTAGTAACAAGTTAAAATTTGTAAGAAATGTTCTAAATGCAGTGACTTGTCATGCGTGTTATATAAATTTGCAAATTTGTAGTACAAATCTTACATGAAGTAAATGCAAAAAGGACATAGTTCTTGTTTTGCCATGGGAAAATAGGATAAAACAAAATCGTATTAATTCAATTTGAAAACTTATATGGTTACTCGAAGTTGAAATGTTTATGAATGATTTTTTGGTCAATTCTTGGTTAAGATTCTATTCAATTTGTTTGTTCATGCTTACTGAAAGAAGATACATACTACAGGATAGCAAATTTCACATCTGCTGATATGAGAGAATCAGATTTTAGTGGTTCAACATTCAATGGTGCATATCTTGAGAAAGCAGTAGCATACAAAGCAAATTTCACAGGTAAAAAAAACTTCGATCATCAAAATGTTTCATAGTAATAATATATGGAGGAAAATGCACTCTGAAACTATGTTATATCATTATAATTCTAACAAAAAGAAGAAGTTTCCTTTACTCTTGTTGGAAATTAGCTTTTGTACTTCACAATCCTCAATCTGGTGGAAAACCTAATATTTACTATTATCTTCGTCTTCAAACCTTGCTAATCCAATACCAGTAATTTGAAACTTAAACATGCTCATACTCTGTTTATAATGAGTTACACCACTTACAAATCAACATATGCCTTTCAGATTCAGTTAAGGGTCCCTTTAATTCTTCCTTGGGAAGATATGTAGCGTCTGGTCCACATCCTGGAGGATACCATCTAACAGCCGAAACACTTCTTTTAGCAGTAAGCTGTTTACGAGTTGTGGTCGTTCTTTTAGCCACATGTTCATTGAACCCACGTCCTTCCCATGAAGCTTTAACATCAATACTGTAATTTCTTGAATTAATAACTGACTACTTAATCTCCATTTGGCCTTGATTTTGGTAAAATCGAATATCTTTTACACTTCCCCCATGAATTTTCAATTCAGTATAAGGAGCCAACGCATCTGCTTCTGCTAGCTCTTTTTCAACATTGCTTGTTTGTTCTTCCGCATAGATTTCTTCATCATCATCACTCGCGTCTTTCCATTCAGTAAAATCGTTCTCTAATTTTCCCTCATTTAGAGGTCCGGTCTTTGTCCCACATCCTGAAGGAGTGCATTCTGGTACCACTGCTTTGACATTGCTTAATTGCTGTTCCTCGTAGATTTCTTCTTCATCATCATCACTAGTAGCTTTCCATTCAGTGAAATCGTTCTCTAATCCGGTATTTGTCCCGCATCCTGGTGGAAAGCATCTTACGGCTGAAACTCTTCTTCTTTTAATATAATGTGTCGTCTTATCAGTATTGACCAAGTCATCAACATCAGTATCTTCATGCTCTATGGTCGTATGTGGTCTCATGTCATAATCTGAACTGAGCATTTCTCTATAAGTAGAATTTCCACCAGACACGCAGTCCATTTCAGAAGGGATCAAGTCATCCTTCAAATAATCATCACTAGAACTTCCACGAGACACAGAGTCCATTTCAAAAGGGACCGAATCATCCTTCAAAAAATAATCTTTGACCACATCAGTGCTTTCATGAGATAAATCAAACATTCCTGCCTCAGTAGAAGCTTCCTCAAATTCAACTGGGCCAACATTATCTTTATAATCACCAACAATACCAGTTGCAAGATCATTAACCACTGACACTTTCCTTTTTTTAGCCAATTGGGAAGCACCATAGCCATTGTCTGATAAGTTTTGAGGTTCATCGATCGAGACTGATGATTTAGCATTCATAGTGACCTCATCAAACGCTTTTGGGAAGTCACGCTCTGCAGATACCTTTCTTGGTTTCCATTTGCACTTGGTTACACCAATGCAAGCAACATTGGTTTTCTCCGTCCCACTATAAATGGTAGTATATGAAGCCATTAAGTCACTGCATTAACAAACCAAATTTATCACCAACAGTTGACGTTATATGTAAATAACTTTAGAGAGGAAAGGTAAATACATATATTTTTCTTGTGAAGAACGAGAATATAGCATATGTCTACCCAGTTTAACTATCAGTACTTAATATCTCATTATATAACAATGAACTTGTGAGTTTTAATTACTAGTTAGCTACATTATCATATTAATCTCAACTCTTAAAAGGAGCGAATCCTAAATAGGAGAATTTTTTGTTTCCAGGCAATTCTGTAACTCTTAAGAGGCCGTTACTACCTATTTCAGCAACACGTCTTTTCTGTAATTTTCTCAAGACATTATACACAAAAGCTAATTTCGTCAGTTGTCACACTATTTCTGATCAGGGCCTGGATCTTATTTCTTACAGGGGCAGATTTCAGTGATACATTAATGGATCGCATGGTAAGCCCTGCTTAAATTTAGGCAGCATAAAGCTACCGTTATTTTTTATATTTACTGTATCCACTACTACTTAATACATAGGCAGCTACCCTAGCTGTCACTATGTTTCAACCACCGATCTATCTAATGCTATTTTTGTGGTTTCTGCCACCAGGTCTTAAATGAAGCCAACCTCACAAATGCCATCAGTTCTCACCCGCAGTGATCTCGGACATGCTGTTATTGAAGGTGCCGACTTTAGTGACGCAGTTTTGGATCTTACCCAAAAACAGGTGCATTTCCAATTATCTTAAAAAAAATTCCAAATATTATTATTGATGTATAATATAAGAGGGACATTATATACCAAATATCGGTCTTATGTATACCAAATCTTTGAAACCATCAAGATGGCTTAATATATCAGGGTAGAATACTTCAAGATTGCTTATAATTCCTAAAATGACTTCATTTAGTCGGTCTGTTTATTGAACCTGCACTATAAGGTCAAAGTTTGTAAAAGAAATTTCGTTATGATTTCATTCATAAGTCATAACCAAGCAGTCTTTAGTTCAATAGTGTTAAATTTTGACCCCTTAGATTATAAAAGGACGATTTGGGTTACGTTTATGCCATACGGGCCAAACAAAGATGTGGGCTTATGGGTCGAAAATTCGGCTCAAGTGTATTTATTACATTCTAAACCTTATAAAGAAAACTTTAAAAACTAGACTATTAGTGTAATAATAATTCTTTTAGGCATAAGCAAAAAGGCCATAGAAAGTGTTAGTGGGTCAACCCAACCTTCCCAGGTTTTCAACCCATTTTTGTCAATTAGCCGTCTTGACCCCTGACCTGAACCCTCTCATTTAGCCACCTCCAGTATTAGGGGATCTCTTTCTACTACTCTTAGGTTAGTAGTTCTTTAGAGACATGATCCATTAGAGTTCTCACATAAAACAGTTTATAATATTTAATTACTCAACTATGTTTTATCACTGTATATAGTAATGATAAAGAATATAATGTAGGCACTTTGCAAGTATGCAAGTGGAACAAACCCTACAACAGGAGTCAGCACGAGAACAAGTTTAGGGTGTGGAAACAGTAGACGGAATGCCTATGGTGGTCCATCTTCACCATTGTTAAGTGCTCCACCCCAGAAATTTCTAGACCATGACGGACTCTGCGATGATGGCACTGGACTATGTGATGCAAAGTAATTATTTACCCACAAAATACCATACCATGAATTGAAGGACATTCATCATATGATACATATGGTATATATATTCGTAATTATCCCCAACAAAAACAACCATGTATTTAAGGACATTAATATGATACATCTGGTATATTAATATTCTTGAAGGTGAATATATTGTTCATACGGCGTTAAAACTTTATGATCATATATAATGAGTAAAAAGAATTGTTAAATTTACCTCTTGTTTCTGAATATTCCAACGAAATCTTCTTGAATGATGTGTAGAACAAAAACCTTGAATTTTGATCTATTTTCCTGGTTAAATTGAAATTGACGATGACGATATGGGTGATGTAATGGTATCTGTGATTCTGTGAAGAAAGTAGTAGGGGCCACTAGGTTTTTATATGCAAACGGTGTTATTAAAGATGAAGAAAATAAGGTGGAACTTTCTATTTTCTTATTGGGAGAAACTACGGCGTAACCGCCTCATTAAACTTGTGATGATGTTTATTTTACCGTTGGTAAAAATCTATGGAGTAATTAGATTGAGCTAACTTGATACCCAAGTTACAGGCGCAATCATTTTTCACACGGTGTTTTCGAGCATTAAAATGGATTGGATACTAACTACTTCCTATATTAAAAGATTCTATGTATTTCATTTATTTAAATCGAAACTAGGGCAATGTTTAAAATTGCTTCATTGAATTCAAAGTATTTAATGTAGTCTCATGTTCATGCTACTGAGTAATAAAATTTAAATCAATATTATTAAGAGTATTACTAATTATGTAATGTAGTCATTATAAACATGAACAATCGATATTTGTTAAATACTTTTAAACCAGATAAGAACTTACAGGAATTTTGCTCTTTAATAATAGCTCCAGAACCTATTATTTGCTCTGTTTTCGATCCGTTCCGATTTGAACTTTGTTAAGTTTGTTGTTTTTTTTCCCTCCAAAGATAGAATAATTATGAGAAGCCTACGTATCTGAAATGTAAAACCCTAGAAGAAGAACAAATGATCAATCACCAAGGATTGTATTTATTACCTGCTGCTTAAAACTTCATACTTTATCCATCTATGTGTCTTCGTAGTATCAAACGTTTATATAAATTTAAAATTTTGAGCCCTCTCTAAATGAAGATTTGTGTACATGCTCAAGTTGCACACCCTTGTACAGCTGTTGGTTAAGTACATACATAAATATGTGTTTAATTGCGTTATACACGATATTTAGAAAATAATTTAATACATTACATCTAACTCTCAAAAGAACCCTAATCAAATTAACAAGTTCCCTTAAGTCAAACTTAATGAAACACATCAAGTCTAGGAAAACTGATAGTACTAGAAAATTGGGCATCAGCGACGGGATTCCTAACAGAATCATTTCGTTGGAATTTTCTGATGGATCACCAACTAATTCCAACGAAAACACACCCGAAAACTTATGATAACTTCATGACGGATCACCAACAGGTTACTAACGAATTATGTTTCCTTGGAAAATCATCATTAAATAAGAAGAGTTTGTGACAAATTTCCAACATATCAGTCACAATTTTAAAAGTCGTCGAAAATCCCTTAGAGAGATTATATTTCATATCTACTTTATTTTTATTAAAAATTTGGGAATTCATTTGGAAGCAAATAAGACTCCTAAGGATTTCCAGCAAAAGATTATTTAATTTGAGATAATAAAAAGAAAAGAAAAAAAAATCTTTAGAAATCCCTTGGAAAAATTAAATAGTTTTCCGACAAATTTCCTATGAGCATTTTTAATATAAACATAACTAATAAAGTAATTAAATTCATTGGAGATCTCTTAGTAATAATTTAAATTTCGAAGGGAATTTTAGCGGATTCATCTAAAGATATGAAAAATTCTGACTATTTGGCACATTTATACATACTTATAGATATATATGTTAATATTTATGATAAAACAACATATGCATACACACACACATATATATATATATACATGCAATAGCATAAGTCATAAGATACATACAATAACAATAACTAAAAGTTTGTTTTACACCATAGATCAAAATGAAGTTTAATACACACAATAGACTTTGGCCTATATTCAAGTACATTTTGAAGCATTAATCCTATATATTATGTGAGTACGTATTGTATAGGGTTAATTGTTTCGTTATAAGCTTAATTCTAACTTTTTACTATTGTATGCTCCTAACTGTAAGATCTTTTGTTGTATGAGTTAAACTTTCAAAACTTCTCTATTGTACGTGATATTTCCTTTCTTGGCCTTTCCAAAAAAAGAATTTTTTTTTGTCAAGGTCAACAAGGAAAGTCAATATACAATAGAGAGGTTTTGAAAGTTTACCTCATACAATAGAATGATTTAAAGTTAGGAGCACATAATAGTAAAAAGTTAAAGTCAAATGCATAATGAAATAATTAAATGTATTATATCTATAATTCTTATTAAGAATTTAACACTCTCTTTCTTAATCCTTAAAAAATGATATCGAAAATTACCATTTTATCTTTCCATTAATCCCTTCACTTTTCAATTATATAAATCATTCAATTAATATTATATTTCACATAATACATTTAGATATCTTCTTTGTTCTTTTATATCACAATATTGTATTTACAATCATAATAATTTAAACTATTATAAAAAATCGATTTCATTAAAGAAATTTCATTTATTGTTGAATTCGAATACCATTAAATATTTATCACTCAATATCAATATGTAAAATCTTCGTCTGCTTCTGTATGCGGAATTCGACACTAATATAAATAATTGAAAGCAATCTGTCAAACTATAAGAACATTTGAATTTTAATTAAGTTGACTATCGAAACACACATTTGCTTCAAATTGTCTTTAACATTTATTTCACTATATTACTTTCAAATATTAGTTATCCTTAGTATTTTATTGTATCTAGTTTTAGGATAATACGTAAATTATTAATTATTATAATATATATATATATAGGTTGGGATCAAGAGGGAGGTAGAAAAATTAGGGAATGAGAGAAACAAATCTCAACCCTTGATTTCATCATAAATGAATTTTAAAAATTATAAATAATTTTAAAATTAACATTCATCACAAAATGAATGTTAAAAATATTTATTTATAAAAAAATCAAGGGCTAAGATTTGCTTCCCTCATTATTCAAAATTTGAAACTTTCCAATGAATCATTTCACTGTATATATATACACTATTAATATATTCCAATTATTATTCAAGTCTGTATAATTATCTATTATTCAAGTCAAGATCTAAACGTAATTTATTTTATTAATCGAATTTATGATAAATTGCCAGGTGGCGTTTGTTATGGCGGACTTTGTTTCCGTCTTATAATTCGGAGCATTCATTATATATATTAATAACAATAAAATAATAATTAATTAATTAAATATTATATTAATCAGAAGTGAAAAATTGACATGTGTTATTTTTGTCGACATAACAAATCATGAATAATTCTTTTATACTCCTACAGTGTGTGTATATATATATATATATGTATATATTATGCCTTAAAAGCAATTAATCAATGTGGATATAAGTAATTAATAGAAAGAACCAGCTGCGAAAAGGAGGAAATAGAACTATTTATTATTTTAATAATTATTATTATTATTATTATAAAGAATAATAATACAACAGCTTGAAGAAAAGTTTGCACAAGGTTCTCGATGAATGATAGCCTGGATATGAATGATAATGAAGAAAATATTAGAATATGTAGTCTGATAGATGATAAATAAAGAAAATGTTAGAATATGTATGAGAATTCGTGATTCGCAGACAGGGACGCGAAGATAAGAAAAACAAAAAAAAAGTGAAGAAATCGTATGAACCCTAAAACTCTTATCTCATGATAAACTATAAAAATCTCGTGAGTATTTCATATTATATTGATAAATATTTATTTATTTATAGAATACAAAGCCAAATCAGAACTCTAATACACCCTGGCATATCTATACGATTAAACTAGATCATGTAATAATCTAACCTAAACATATTCCAATAACCGAATAAATTATGTAACTTCCGCTCTTACTTATAAAGTTATTATTGACTTCACAAAACTTTTAGGTTCAAGGGAAATACTGAACCAATATAATTGGTTAATAGATTATCTGTTAACCATCAAAGAACACCTCGAATAACTACCGATATTTAACACGTTAATATCAAATTGATTATATAACAGTTTCTAATTAATTGTTTTCAACCAAATCTGTATGCAGGTCCTACATGGAAGGTGGTAAAATGGGAGGATCGAGCTACTTTTTCGATCCGTGTCAATGGATTATTTGTTTATAAGATAAAAGTTTCAGTTAAAGAAATGATTTCAGTGAACAAAATAATTTGTTAAGTATGTTTGAATAATTTTGAATGATGTAATAGAGGATTAACACATAGTTTATTTTATGTATTTTAATTTTTGTACGCAATTTTATATTTCGGATATTGTTTCCCAAGGGATTTTCAGTAGTATAAATAGCGCGATAGATTTTCAATTGATTTCCTATTGATATACAGAACTTACAATTAGCTATATAACTAATGAACTTCCGATGATAATCTATGTTGGAAATTTGTTGCAAATGGTGTTAAGCTTATTAACACATCTGGTCATAAAAATTAGGGGTGAGTATGGTTAAGTTTGGTTTGGTTTTTGGTTAAAATTGAAAACTGAACCTTCCAAAAACCGAAAACTAAACCGAAAGTTCAGTTTTTGGATTTTTAAAAACCATAACCGTCGGTTTGGTTCGGTTTCGGTTTTTCGGTTTTTAGGTTCAGTTTTTCCAATTAAACTTATTTATCAAATACTTTTATAAATATACATTATATGAACATATATTTTTATATATTATCCACGCATATTCTATATATCTATATATCTATTAAATTTAAATAACTTTTAATCTCATTTCTTTATTTGAATTTAAAATACATCTATAATAACACATCTTTAAGCCCTCGTTTTTAATTTCAATTTAAATTCGTTTTGACCGTTAAGACTGTTGTTGTTGAGAAGCAGAGGAATTGTTACAATAACTTCGCTTTGAAAACAATTGATGACCTTCTAGAAGGTCACATAATTTGCGGGTCTTAAACTAATCGAGTAATATAGAAAACCCAATGCAAGAAGTGTAGCTTCCACTAATTGGTTAAAACATTCTCATGTTTAGTTGTTAAACTTATATACCAATTGATTAAAACAAATAAATATTTTAACTAGATTAGATGACACTCAAATTAATATCATATATGACAATTAACTCTGACTACAATATATATTATGATTGATTTAGTGGAGGGTCCAACAGAGATATGGGTAGCGGGTGATGCACGGCAGCATCTCGTGTCTCACTCGAATACTTATCGAGAACGGCCCTACTATTTTCATATTCGTTGACAACCAAACGATACGCCACCATCATTTTTGCACATTCCATCACTTGCATCTCCGTATACCCTGTGTGCATTTCCAATGACTCGTGCGGCCACACATGACTAGTTTCGTTTAACAATGTCGTGCGTGCCACATACAGCCAACATTGAAGGGTAAAACCTTGTTGATATCTCATAATTCATCAACCCCAGTTCCGCATATAAATACGTCATATTCTCCATCTATGTGTCAATTAAGAAAAAATAAATTAATAATAATATAATAATAAATAGATCTTTCAATGAATGAATTACTCACGATTGACGGGGAGTTGGAGTTGGAGTTGTGATGAGCAATAGAGAGTTGAATGAAATGAGGGAGGAAAGAAACGGGCGTAGGAAGGGTTAATTTCCAAGCCAATCGACTTAAAATTCGTTTCTCCATATCCACCATCTCTTTGTGGGTGTAAAAGTCATGGTAGTAATAAACAAAGTTGTTAATAGTGGGGACAGCAGAACTCTGTAATTCTTCATACTTTGATGCAATGAGCATTGCAGTCATCCCAACACAATGAAATTCATGCATGGATACAGTTTCAAGTGCCAAGAAACGGTCAAGGATGTTCACTGTTAGGTACAAGGTTTGGTTGGCTAGGTCCCATTTATTATGAAGTTTGACAAGCCAATTGACAAAAATCTCCCTCTTTGAATCGTCTAACTCAGGTTGCAGTTGCACCATATAATCACCAACTTTCATCTCACGCAGCAACATTCTCTTCAAATACAACGTAACTTCTTCTCCAACTCACCATCCACACTCGAAGCTAGTGCATTAATTAATAAAAATAATCATATTCATATCGATCAACATTCATGTCCGAACATAAAACTGATACTATATATTACAGTACTAAATCACTTACCAATACTAGACACCCCTTTACGACGGTGGTTGATTTTATATTTCCAGAGTCGGAGAATCAGAATTTTGGGTTTGTGACGGCGGAGGATGAAGATTTTAGCTTTGTTACTGTGGAGAATCGAGGTTTTAGTGCGGAGCTTTAACCCTGAGACGTGATTCAGAACAAAACTTATTCATCAAGTGGCAGAACATACAAACATGTCTTGTACTTTAGGAACTTTTTAATTTATATCATATCTGCTGCTTTTTCTAATAAATAAAGATTTAATTTAATTTGCATTTATATTTACAGCCTGCCCATTAGCAATTTAACGGTGCCTTGGAGAAGTGAACAACCACCCGAATAAGGATTACTTTCCAAGTAATTATGAACACCCCCCCCCCCCCCCCCAAGGAATATAGATTGTATGCTGTCTATATTTTCATTTAAATGGTATTAGGTTATAAATTCGCGATAACGTGAGTTGAATTTAATTTTTATTTAATCGAAATTTTTATATATTTTATAGACCCACGATAAGTTGCGACGAATTTAACTTTTATTAATTAATAAAAGATTTAGTCAATTTTTTTCTATTGTGACCAACTTTTTTAATTTAAACAAATACATCAGATATTTAAGGTGAGAAAGTGTAATTATACGAAAAAATGTAGATCTTTGCTAGTTTATAGACCCGCGATAACACATGACGAATTTAATTTTTATAAATGAACAAAATATTTGGTCGATTTTTTTATAAACTCTATAAATCTGCGATAACGCGGGATGAATTTAATATTTATAAATGAATAAAATATTTGGTCTAATTTTTTAATTTAAATAAATACATCAGATATTTAAGGGTGCGAAAGTGTAATTATACGAAAGAAATTAAGATCGTTGAATCGTAAAAGATGAAAAACAATGAAGGGTTCAGATTTATTTGGTCGATTTCTTTATGTAGTTTATAGACCCGCTATAATGCGGGACAAATTTGATTTTAATAAAATGAATAAAATATTGTAGCCGATTTTCTTATATAATTTATAGACTCTTTAATTTTTATAAATGAATAAAATATTTAGTCTAATTTTTTAATTAAAATAAATACATCAAATATTTAATGGGTCAAATGTGTTATTATACGAAAGAAATTAAAATCGTTAGATCGTAAAGAGGTTAAAACAATCAAAGGCTAAGATTCCTCTATAGTATCCTCTTTTAATTATATATAAAGATAATATTCAATTTTTAGAATCAAACATTATGAACCACTATATATAGTCATACGTATGCTATGCTTAAAAAATGACCCATATCACTCTTTAAAATATAAAAAAAAATTATTTCTAGATTTAAAATATCAAACTTTACATCAAATCAATATCAAATACATAATTAAAAGTAGATATTAGTTCTAATTATTGACACGTGTCACATTTATCTTCCCCTTCCCATATCATCCCCTTCAAAGTTCACCGTACCACCCCTTCAAACGTAATACCATTCAACCAACTCCACAAGTTCCCCTACAAATGATGCTAATTAATTTATTTGTGTACATTAAAATCTTCTCACGTGAGGTTCTCTTCATCATTATCCCCTATCCCCTACAAATGATGCTTCCTAATATTTAGATTATCTTTTTCTATAATTATTTTATTTTAATATTAATTAATTAACTGTCATATGTAATCAAGTAACCAACACAATCAACCATCACATCTCTTTAATTTAATTAACCACCCCTTTCGATTCAAATTCAAGTAACTCACACATTAAACATCATATATTTTAATATACACACATATGTTGAATATTGAATTCAATTGTCTAACAATAATATGACTGCTTGCGTTTCCCACTAATTTTACTATCCCAATCCACATTAGTTTTGGTAATGTCATGTTCATGTTTCTTTGTACTATCTTAGTCGACGCACTTGACCATCAGGACCCTTCGATTCCATTTTTAACTTGATGTCTTCATATTCGCACTCTCATAGACATCTTTAAGATTCCTCATACCACAACACAAACTACACATAGATTTCGGTCTAATACTAATTTTGTTGATACCTTTTTTATAAATTTTTGTTATATATACACTACGTACTAACGATCTTATCATATTAACATGCAGTGTAACGGCTACAAGGAAAAATATTGTCAGAGACCTTAAACCGTCTACCAAAAATCCTACAATTCGCCTTCGGGTCATACGTTTTTGGCGAACCATGTGTGCAAACAAAAAAATAGATACAGACACCATCGAAATTGTCTTCATTGATGAGCAGGTTTACATGCCTTCATGCTTTACAATATTATGCATATAAAAATACATTTGGATGCTAATTTCACAATATAAACTCAAATTCTTACGTCGTTAACATTACCTCGTAAAAATGTAAAATTTTCTAGCGCATTTTTTTATCTCCTCATACATTTCTACTGTGTCGTCATTTTTATTGAAAAATTTTATATTTTTCGCCAACATATGTGTGTATAGATACGTTTTGAAAGTAACTTTTCACCACTAAACTCATATTTCACCTAATTGATCAGCTCACAACAACGTCTCGCATTTGACGCGTTTTTTCCGAATTTTTTGGTTTCTACTATTTTCTAAGAATATTATATTATCTACCATATTATGCATATACAAAGACATTTGAATAATAATTTCACACTATAAACTCAAATTCTTATCTTATTAATATTATCTCGTAAAAATGTTAAATTTTCTAGCACGTTTTTTTATTTCCTCATACATTTCTACTGTGTTGTCATTTTTATTGCAAAATTTTATTTTTTTCGCCAAGATATGTGTGTATTGAATGCGTTTTTAAAGTAATTTCGCACCAATAAACTCATATTTCACCTTATTGATCACCTCGCAACAACGTCTCGCATTTAGCGCGTTTTTCCGAATTTTTTATTTTCTATTATTTTATAAAAATATTAAATTCTCTAACATATTATGCATATACAAAGACATTTGGATGCTAATTTCACAATATAAACTCAAATTCTTACGTCGTTAACATTATCTCGTAAAAATGTTAAAATTTTTGGCACATTTTTTAATCTTCTCATAGATTTCTATTGTGTCGTCATTTTTATTGCAAAATTTTATATTTTTCGCCAACATATGTGCGTATAGATACGTTTTAGAAGTAATTTCGCACCTCTAAACTAATATTTCAACTGATTGATCAGCTCGCAACAACGTCTCGCATTTGGCATGTTGTTTCCGAATTTTTTATTTTCTAGCATTTTCTAAGAATATTAAATTTTCTTCAATATTATGTATATATAAAGACATTTAGATGCTAATTTGACACTATAAACTCAAATTTTTACCTCGTTAATATTATTTCGAAAAAATTATAAATTTTCTGGCGCGTTTTTTTATGTTCTCATACATTTCTACCGTGTCTTCATTTTTATTGCAAAATTTTATATTTTTCGCCAACATATCTGTGTATAGATACGTTGTGAAAGTAATTTCGCACCACTAAACTCATATTTCACCTGATTGATCACCTCGCAACAACGTCTCGTATTTGTTGCGTTTTTTCCGAACTTTTTATTTTCTATTATTTCCTAAAAATATTAAATTTTTCTTCAATATTATGCATATAAAAAGACATTTGGATGTTAATTTCACAATATAAACTCAAATTCTTATGTCGTTAACATTATCTCGTAAAAATGTTAAATTTTTTTGCGCGTTTTTTAATCTTCTCATAGATTTCTATTGTGTCGTCATTTTTATTGCAAAATTTAATATTTTTCGCCAACATGTGTGTGTATAGATACGTTTTGAAAGTAATTTCATTTCACTAAACTCATATTTCACCTGATTGATCAGCTCACAACAACGTCTCGCATTTGGCGCGTTTTTTCTGAATTTTTTATTTTTTAGTATTTTCTAATAATATTAAATTATCTACCATATTGTGCATATACAAAGACATTTGGATGCTAATTTCACACTATAAACTCAAATTGTTACCTCGTTAATATTATCTCGTAAATTTGTTAAATTTTTGGCGCGTTTTGTAATCTTCTCATAGATTTATATTGTGTCGTCATTTTTATTGCAAAAATTTATCTTTTTCGCCAAGATATGTGTGTATAGATACGTTTTGAAAGTAATTTCGCACCACTAAACTCATATTTCACCTGATTGATCATCTCACAACAACGTCTCGCATTTGACGCGTTTTTTTTGAATTTTTTAGTTTCTACTATTTTCTAAGAATATTAAATTATCTACCATATTATGCATATACAAAGACATCTGGATGTTAATTTACTATGAACTCAAATTTTTACCTTATTAATATTATATCGTAAAAATGTTAAATTTTCTTACGCGTTTTTTTATTTCCTCATACATTTCTACTGTGTCATCATTTATATTGCAAAATTTTATATTTGTCGCCAACATATGTGTAAACTCATATTTCACCTGATTGATCAGCTCGCAAAAACGTCTCGTATTTGGCGCGTTTTTTTCAAATTTTTTATTTTTTAGTATTTTCTAATAATATTAAATTATCTACCATATTATGCATATACAAAGACATTTGGATGCTAATTTCACACTATAAACTCAAATTGTTACCTCGTTAATATTATATCGTAAATTTGTTAAAATTTTTGGCGCATTTTTTAATCTTCTCATAGATTTCTATTGTGTCATCATTTTTATTGCAAAATTTTATCTTTGTCGCCAAGATATGTGTGTATTGATACGTTTTGAAAGTATTTCGCACCAATAAACTCATATTTCACCTGATTGATCAACTCGCAACAACGTCTCGCATTTGACGCTTTTTTCAGAATTTTTTATTTTCTAGTATTTTATAAAAATATTAAATTCTCTACCATATTATGCATATACAAAGACATTTGGATGCTAATTTCACACTATAAACTCAAATTCTTACCTCGTTAATATTATCTCGTAAAAATGTTATATTTTCTGGTGCGTTTTTTTATTTCCTCATAGATTTCTACCGTGTCGTCATTTTTATTGCAAAATTTTATATTTGTCGCCAACATATGTGTGTATAGATACGTTTTGAAAGTAATTTCGCACCACTAAACTCATATTTCACCTAATTGATCAGCACACAACAACGTCTCGCATTTGGCACGTTTTTTTAGAATTTTTAATTTTTTTAGCATTTTCTAAAAATATTAAATTTTCTTCAATATTATGTATATATAAAGACATTTGGATGTTAATTTCACACTATAAACTCAAATTTTTAACTCGTTATATTATGTCGTAAAAATTATAAATTTTGTGGCTCGTTTTTTAATCTCCTCATAGATAATTTTAAAAAATAACTGTCAAAAACCCGAATTCAAAAGTTCAAAAATTCGGATTTCGGATTGAATATTCGAGTATCGGATTCAGATACGAGTATTTTTGAACACCCATATTTATTGTAGTACTAAAAATGTGAGACTTAAATGTATTAAGTTCAACTAATAATATTGAAAAAGAGAAATTATATTAACCAATGAATGTAATAAGCTTAAGTTAATCAAATAGGCTTGTATGTATGTGTGTTATTTTATGCATCTACATATGCATGAGTACTGCAATAATAGCACGCCTCATGATAATGTCTGCTGTGAACTTGGCATCGAGTAAAAGAATTTTTTTTCAAAGAATTACATAACATTCTTCTTTAATTTGTTCAACCCAACTGATTGTCTTTCTTTCCGCAATATTCAAGATCCAATTTCAAAACTCTCGGATTCAGTGTAAACACCTTATCTAATTTTTCAGTTACATTCCTTCTGTCAATTTCTTATTTCACCTGAGAAATTGTGTCTACGCATTTCCTTTTATATCATGTCTCAATTCTTTCTCCCTTTTTAAGAATAATATGTCTAATTTCGGCTCCAATTGCATGCTTCCATGTTGGATAACCTTCAAGTAGGTAGTGAAAGACTCTATTTTGGTTCCTGATAATATTTTTACTCTTTTAAGTGAATAAAATTCGCAATTCGAGCAACTGGCCGGTTTGAGCCCATATTCAGCGGCAAACACTGCATGTACGTACGATATATATATTTATTCAATCTTATATGCCTTTCGGTTTTCAAACAAGCATTGTCATGCCTAAAAGTATTATATTGTTTGCCATGTAGATAACATATATAGTCGTAATTAGACCATCTTGTATGGTGCTTAGCCACTATACCACTTCACTATATATGAATCCAAGTCGAATTGAAAGTGTTACCTATATGTATTCAATTCGTAGATCTATATCTAGTGCGCATGTACTTCAATTGTTTCTAGTAATCATGCCTAGTTTTCTTTCTTGTGTGTCCAACATTATCGTGTAGTAACACCAAACGTACGTCACATCAGCAAGGAACAAATTAAGTATCGATTGTAAAAGATTAAGGAAACAAAATAGAAAAGGTATATTATTAATATGATCCAAAATCAACATAAAGATTGACAAGCAACTTCGAAGCGAGCTGCCACAAGGATAAAATTATACATACTTTAATAAGAACTTCAAATTCTGATATGATCCCTTGTTAGTTAGTCTCAACAAGTAACAATAATCAATATACGTACATTCATACATTAGATCGACATGTATGTTATATGAAATACATACATATACGATGTATATATCTACTTAACAATCCTTAGTCTGACAAATTTGATAAAACCACTTCACCCATACTATACGTGATTCATTTTGTTTTCTTTTTCCATGGTGATTTAATTAGAAAATCGATTAATGTCTTTAGCAATTAGTTACTTCCAAAGATCAACCTGGCAAGTGGAGGTGGATATTGATGCAGATTCTGATCCCATTTCGTCACTCTTAGAATCACTTAAAAGAACGTTCATATGCTCAAGAGATGATGGAGGGGGTTTGGGATTAGGATCTTGGTCATTACTAAGCTGAGAAGCAACAAATTTGTCAAGTACTCGCCAATCAGTCACTTGAAGATCTTGTTGTTCAACATTGTTACCGTAAAGCAAGTTGATATTTAACTGCTGTTTCGATGGCTGAAAAGGCTGATCATGGATTTTGGGAGACTCTAAGTGTGGAAGTTGAAGGAAGGAGTGATCTTGAGGCAAATTGTAAGGGAATTGGTCGAGCTCGGATTTTGCAGTAAATTGGTGATGATATGAGCTACTTGAAGTGTAAGGGTGAGTTACTCTTCTAGGTGATTCAAAATTTGGCATAAATGAGACTTGATCATCAAGCCAACACAAAGAATCATGTTCATCCATCCTTCTTACGGTTGTTATGCGTTTCTTGAATACCCTGCAAACAACCCAACCTTCTTCCTGTTGCAAAACAAAACCATAATTCAGTTCATCATCACAATTAAACATTTTTTTAACTTCTTGAATTCGAAGGTGAGTACCAAGAAAAAAACAACAAAATAACTGAAATATTGCATGTTCACTTTTTCTTTTTTTAAACGGTGAGTTAGTACACGACTATAGTTAGTGATTCGATTCCACATTACTTACCCAGAAGGTAGTCCCTGCCAGCCTCGAATCAACGCATCTATGGGGCAGAACCCTACAAATTCCCACCAAGAAGGAAAACCCCCATGGAGAGACTCGAACCTGAGATCTCTCACATGAGGAAACAATCTCCCGTAGGATACCTTTGGTGGCCAACTGAGCTAGCCCAGTTGGTTGCATGTTCACTTATAAACATGCTTTTTTCATAAATGGAAATTCATAATCACGTGAATCTTAGTGCAATATAAGCTTCCAATTCTTTCTTGTTTAGATCTTTAAAAGGGTTCTATGTACACATATTAATTTTGGTTGTTGAGTTTAGGGAAAGGTGCTTTATTTCATACGGCCGGAGTATATTGAACTAACTCTTAATGAGTAATCTAAGAAAAACATTTTGTAGCAAGATTACAAAGAAAAAAAAATGTATTAGCTTGCCTGCGTCGCGCCGTTTTCATTTGTTTCTAGTCTATACTCGTGCATTATCCAATCTGATTTCTGTCCGTTAGGAGCTCGACCTTTGTAAAAAACCAACGTCTTTCTCATGCCAACTAAATTATGCTTAGAGTATATTCCCTTGTCTCTTCCGGTGGCTTTCCAAAATCCAGCTTTTGTAGCTCTATTCGTGCGAGTTCCTGTCGGGTACTTTTTATCCTTGTGGCTAAAGAAATACCACTCATTTTGCTCCTCAGTTCCTAGCTTGCATAAATCTGTGTACCAATGTAAAATTGTTACACATGCAACTATAAGAAATATCTATATTTAATAGTGTTCAGTTAGGGTTCATAAAGTTTGCATCCATGATATAATTACTAACACATACTCAAAGTTGCTTTACACAACTCAGAAATGTATCAACAAATTGTATTGGAGTGCAAATTTTCTGGAACCTCTAACTTGGTACATGATGAACTTAAGCACCTTGAAGATCCCATGGCTCGATTCTATAGAGATCTATGTCTTTAATAACATCAAGATCGATTCTTTTTAACGCAAGCTTTTTCCTTAGGTAGTAATCTACAAGTTCTGTATCGGTTGGGTGGAATCTAAAACCAGGAGGAACATGTGAAAAGTTATTCATATCTGCAACTTACTTACAATGCTCGAAAACCTGCATTTGAGAAAGGGTACCATCGATCAATTTCAGTTATATACAAATATTGATCATATATGTATACATCTTGTATGGATTCTTGACATCATCATAATCAGCTTGCATAATTAAAATCCAGTTAAAGATTTCAACACACCGGTCGTGTACACCAACTTAACTTCAATTAAAGAGCACATACTAATTAAATGAGTAGTCTGAAGCAAGTTGGACTATAATAGCTTCAAATTAACTACCAATTTTGTACATGCTTCATGTATTATTTTGTTGGAAGTTGATTAAGGTAATACGTTTAAACGAAGAAAAAGAGCACACAATACCATAAAAAAATATTAATTGTCTAAATACACATAAAAAATTTAGTTTGGTCCCTTGTTAGACAAAACACTTTTATGTCTCACGTCGAATTGTACTTTCAGTTTTTATCCATTTTTAACTATTATGCAGCAAAAAAATCACTAAATTTGATACGAAAGCTATGTGATTCAATCCTCCTCTACGCCTACCCTAAATTGTTTTCACCATTTTTGCCCAAAACCAACAAAAAATCATTTCTTGATCAAACCTCCTTGAAGATAATTCAAAAAATGCATGCTTAATGCAAAGAATGTCTTTGTCAAGCAGAAGAATGATCTAATTTTAGGTAGGTTTTAATATTCAGCTAGTGGGTTGTGTTTCACTTCGGACACTTGAGGGATTGAATTGATACTGATTAACTTTATTTGGAGTACTTAATCTCACATGAGAGTTTATTGCTGCAAGAATGATTTTGAAAAACTGGAGAAATTATACAACTCTGTTAATCTTTTATATGCAAAAATAGAAACCGTGTACGGTTTGTAGGCAGCTGAGTAAATATCATGTGTTGAAATCCAACGTAATATGCCATGCATTGCTCATGAAGAAGAACCCTTTGAGTACTTGATAATCAAGATAAAACTACTCAAGTCTGCTTTTTCTAGAGGAAGCCACTCAAGTTTTTCACCACTCAACAAAAGTGAAAACTTGATAATATTGTATGAGAGAGAGAGAGAGAGAGAGAGAGAGATACTAAGAAGGAAGTTCTAAATTTGTACTACCTATAGAGATCTGGCAAAAAGACCATTTCATACCTCAATTAATTAGAAAATAAATAAATTTAGAACTTGCAAATGAAAAAAAACTTATTTTTTTTGCACACATGCATGGATAAAAAAAATTGAAGATATAAACAAGAATAACAAACAAACCTTGCAAATGATGTTCTTCTTCTACACAAGGCTGGATTAATTTTATTTTTGAACAAGCCTACTGAACTTCAATTAATAAGTAAATCAGATAGAATAGACAAGAAAAAAAAAACAACACGGATCAGAAGGAATGTTTGTGGACCAAAAAAGGGTTTCAATTTTCTTGGGATCATTGAAGTGAAAAACAGTTGTCTTTTTGTCAGTCAAATCCCAAAGAATGAAAACAAGGGTTTCTCGGTTAGTTTATATTGACAGTAAGTAAGCTAGATTGTCGGAAAAGATGATGATGCGGCGGTGAGATACCACAACAACCACCACTCACCACCAGCACCAGCTACTGATGGTGATGTTTATATATATATAGATAACACAACTAGATTTTAATCTTTTTTCTGACCACTTTCTTTCTATATTTATATATGTTAGATAGAGATATAAAGAGAAAGATGAGTGAGATTTAAGAATGTGATGGCATGGGATCACTTACACACCCGACCAAAAAGAATGTTTAACAAGATTTCCTCTTTAGGGGTCTTCTATTTCAAACTTTCATTTAATAACATGACAATATATTACGAGTATAATATGTTACTGTTTTCTTGTATCAGTTTATTTATTATTTGAGTAAACACTACATTATTCATATTCTTTTACCATGAATATGGTGGTCCATATATATTTCTTGATTTAACCCATTCATCTTGGTATGGATTTTTTCTTTTTTTTAGTGAATTAGAAAATAATGCATAGATAATAATATATGTAACTTGCATTTAACATGAAAAATACATGTTCACATCAAAAAATTGTTTTACTAGTACGCATATTGAAGATTAATGGAAGTAAGAAAGTTCATAAAGAACTTTGTAGGGTAAATGAAAACAATGCAGGCAAAAATAGTTGGCACCAACTTCATGTCTTCATGTTAAACCATTCGCAGTTATGATAAAATGTTGTACACTTTGTCACGTCAGTCACGACACTGTGTCTTTTCACGACACTCTACAGTGCAAATTTTCACAATATCTAGCTGGACTCACAATTTATTTTGGTTTAGACTAAAAAGGAAAAATAGAAATTGAAAAAAAAAAAAAACTGGGACCCACCATGACATTCTGTTTTGGTCCGTGGTGTGGGTGACGACAAGCCACCACAACGTGCCCCATACCATCGGTCGTAGCGTCGTGGTGGTAGAACGGCGGCCTCGTCGTGTCCTTTATATGGATATCAGAGGCCAGGGAGCCATTCCATTGACTCGTACTCTTCGCTTTTCGATCAGCCGTTGCTCCCCGTTCACTTAGCTTACGAACTCCGGCTCACTTCCAGCTTGGATCACTTCTGGCTCTGGAGCTCTGTGAATGATCTTATGTGGATCTTCTAAGTTTTGTTATGATCTATGTCTATATCTGTGCTTAGTTGACTATCGGAGAAACGATGAAAATGAACTTTCAAACTTTTATGATACAAATTTCAAGGAGCTCAACTAACTTATTTTAATAATATACTTTTTATAAACTAACTTTTAAATTTGATTTTGATTATATATAGATAAGTATATTGTAAATATATGGTGCGGTAAATAATATTACATCAAATTATAGTGTAAAGTGAGTTCGTTGAGTTGTCGAATAATGTCACATCAGTTTCTTACATCATATGGGTGTTTTGGTTGGAGAATAATTACATTAAAAATTTATACTATTTTAGTGCAACGTTGATATTTAGTTGAAGATGACGTAAGCATATAGCTTAAGGATTCTTATGTGATTTTTATCGATTGAAAACTAACTTATCGAAGTTAACTTATTGGTGCTAAATAGAAGGCTTTAGTATGAATCGGTGCTATGTGAAATGGACTGTTCTTTCTTATAAAAATCTTAAGTTATCGATTGAAAACCTTATGTTAAACATATAATTGAACATGAGAAATGGCAATTGTTTTAAAAGTTGCTATAAACCAGTCAAGCTGAGTTGAAAGGAGATTTATGGATCATATAAGTGAATATGAAATGTTCAAATGCATTAAACACAACTAGCACGTAGTAGCGTTTTCTGTTAAGTTTTTCATCATATAAGTGCTACTTAAGTTAATTTTATAGACATTCACCTATTCGTATTACATATTCTTGCGGGTAAAGGGGATTGTTTCTGTTGAATTTTATTAATAAATATCAAGTGTTTTAACACAATGGATTGTGGAGAGATCACAAAACTTTAACCTAACGCTAAACATAAAAGATTAAGAATATATATAACTTGTCGCATATATGACAACCAAACTAACAACCACAAAACTCTAAGATGAACAAAACTAATCTGAAAATATCAAACTATAATACGTGGCAAACGCATAGTAAAAAAGATAAGAAAAAAACTTAGCCAAATCGTTAAATGTGCATTTTTCTATTACTTGAGATTAAAATTAAAATATTTATTATATGATGGATTAGTAATGTTACGCTTAATTAATCGTTTTCATTTTCATCTCATTTTATATTTAATAAATTGTATATTTTTTATTGTCGAAATTCAATTAATTTACATTCGTTTAAAAAAAATTATGAAATGTGTATTTAAAGATTGATATACTGATACAAATGTAAGTATTTAATTTTAATAATATAATATAATATAATGTTAAAAATATACCAATAGAAGAGTTTCACTCTCACCGGTAACGTAACGCGCCCTATGGTTGGTCGACTTGCTATTTCTTAATTATTTCCTTTATAAAAGGCGCCGTATGCCCCACAAACCGACCAATCGGTCTCGAAGTAGACACTTCTCCTATTTATTTATATAAAAAATTAAAATAAAGTAAATTTATAAGCAAATTAGAACTATAATCGTAAGAAAAATATATTACCTAAAATGTCTAGAAACAGCCTTTACTAATAAGTTTATAAACTGAGAAAAAACAGTTTTGATTCTAAATTAAATTAAGGGTGCGTTGATTATTAGATATTTTATTGAGCTTATTGCCATTTAGATTATAATTTTTAGTATTTTTCGGCCGCTATAATAGAATAATCAGTTTGTTAAAAAATTGCGGGTTCTTGCAACAAGAATCCTTGTAATTTTTACAAAATATAAAATTTTTTCAAATAACTTTTAAAAATTAAAATTATGATCTTGAGTCTTCGACTTCAACTTTATATAATTTATTATCAAATATACTTTTAATTTTAGATAATTAAAACTATAAAGTAGGTTAGTAATAATTTAGTAGACAAAAACCTAGCATTTACAGTCTATAAAGAATTTAATGCTGCTCTATAGATTGACATTACCATCCAAATGGGGATGCTAGTATATAAATAAATATGCCATATTTAGTTGCTGAAAATGATAATGTTTGATTCAATACTAAGATTATTAGTTTCATAGTTGATTAGTGGTTAACTTATTCAGAAATTTCTACCATTCAAAATGTATGAAAACGTTAATATGTCTAATTCTTTCGTTTTTTTTCACACGTTTACTTAATGTTTTTTCTTACCTCTCAGTATCTAGTTTTGATTTGTCATATATTCTATTATTATTATTAGATAGTGGCGAGTTCAAGATTGATAGTAATCAGTATCCATATTTATTTAACAGATAGCACTTACAAAAGATATGAGGAGATACTGACAGATTCATAGTCAAAATACCCCTACCTATAAGGTAGGAGATACTGATGGATTTACATTGCAAGAACCCCAATCATTTTTCTAGCATTTTACCCAAAAACTTATGTAACTAAGAGTAAAAATTAGAATATATTAGCGAAACAAATCAATATGATTTAGTCGTTGTTACCTACTATTACTATTTTCTAAGTCGTGAAGTAGTAACCATGTTGGGCTGAGGTTATTAGTGGAGTATGGAGCCCACTTAATGATGTGAAAATGGACGACTCTTTCCGTTACGTGTTGGGTTGCGGTCCGGCATGTGCTGGTCACTGATCATTAACCTCTCGCGGTCACATTTACCTTCAAACTATCATTGAACTTGATGGCGTAAGGTCGGTCTCCTTAATTATCCTATGTATTTAATTTCTAAAAATTCCAACATGACACCTAAGTAGCAAAAGCTTACAAACTTTCTCATTCTAGATACTACTGTGGACCCAGTGTTGCCCTTGGTCCATGGATCTTCCCAGGTTGACACGTATTTAGTATCGTGAGTTAGTTAAGTTAATACCATTGCCGGCATAATTAAGTTTAAAACTTTCGAATGTTTCATAGGGTATGTTTTGTAAAAATATTTGATATAGCTAAAGAAGTCGTAGCTTATATTTGTTTAATGAGTTTCTGAATGAATAATTGAAGACGCAATCTAATATATGAATTGATATAAAAAAATATATATGATAACTAATTATATGTATATAAGTTTATTATTTATAAGTTCCAATATGCTACTAAAAGTAACTTATAATTTTTATTATTTACTAGCTTTTTTTATCATAATTTTTACTTTTATAATAAACCCTTAAGATTTTGTCTATCGAACAATATTAGTAACTTATAGTTATAGTAAAAGTAAATTTTAGTTTGTAAACTCCTATAAGTTAGCTTTTCAAACACATCCATATATAGTAGATGCAATATTTTATATATCATAAACTTGTAATGAAAAATTGAATCTTAAAAATGCCCTATACAATTTGTTTTTTGTACTATATATTGATACGGGATACAATAATACAGTATATACATATTTTCACTCAACGTTCAACGAACTATGCCCTAAACAATTCGATTCTTAACTTCAAAAGAAATTCCTACCTTGAGTAAATATTGAGTAAATATTGTAAGTTTACCATAACAACATCAAACTCTTTTACATTTTTCTCTTTATTTGAAAACGAGAGTACATAAATTGTATATTATTGTATCCAAAAATGGTCCATGTATGATGTTTTTGTTGACAATATACATATATGGAGTGCATAAATGTATGTCGTATATGTAGTGTATGTCTACCAGCAAAAGGGTATGGAGTAAAGCTTAGGCAAATATGAATACATTGTAGGCCATACTTTTCTTACCATATACTTTTTTATTTTCCCCCCATATTTTTATTGGGAAGTGAACACCAAAGATAGATGACATCCTACCAAATTGTGAACAATCATTTTTGAAAAAGATAAATACTTCATATTATTAGTAGAAACTGTGTGGGATTCGGGGTTGCATCTACTTCATTTTGTTTTATCTGAATAACAAAAATGTATTTTTAAGTCGAATATATGTATTTGTTTTTTTTATTGTTTGTTTTTCTTTGACAAGTATGAACAAATGTTCGATCCCGTGTTGCCCTCTATGCTATGATACCCAAAATAACGTAATACAAAGACTGAGAAACCAAATTATTTCATTTGAGACTGTGTAATTTGTTGGAAAATTTGGTTAAATATGTGAGTTTTCATTAATTTTTGACACATAATTTTATATGTATTTGTAGTACATATTTATATTAGTTTATATATTTGCGTTACTTCCTGATGAAAGCTTCTCAACGAGATAACATGTATTCAAATCGAAGTTGATGTGAATGAGATATCGATTCTCAAAGTAAGCTAGGCGTTTGATTTATGATTTATAGCTTGGTCAATCAATAAAAATTGAAGAGATTAAGGTTATAAGAATCAATTATTGTCGCTTCCCGTCGGACGTGCCATTTGTTTGTACGTCAGATTGCACAAGTGCTTTGATCCATAGCTCCAGTTGAACACCTCTAGGTAAATGACTCTACAACAACAATGGAAGCTCTAGTGTTAACTAAAAGACGGGAAGGGTCCGCTTACTTAACCTTCGACGTGAAAATCAGTACTTGATCGGAATATGTAGTGAATATTTAGAATGTAGGATTTTGAGTGAGAGTGATGAATATGCCTTGTGAAATGGGGATCGAGGGCCTTTTATATTTGTTGTGGCTTTTCCTATAACTATTTTCTGACTAATCAGGTTGTAGCACTAAAGAATTATTCCCAGCAGCCCGATCATATTTCGCTAAATGATCCCTTGTATAACTGCTAATGGTCCTCACTCTAGTTCTGTTGAGATACTATAAAGATTTTGCTCTGCCTACAGGTACGACATATAACTCACGAGGTGGAGATAACATAATAGATTATCTGATGGCAGATTCCCTTAGGGTAACATGCATCAACTAGTATGTGTTTTACGCTACAAGATTAACAATGATCTTTCTTTAGATGAAGGCAAATAGATCTAGCCAATACTTAGAAGGATAATTTTTTAAGCAAAGATATATTTTGACCGGGTGAAGTATGATTACATCATTGTTAATTATGATTGGTTAAGAAAGAACATATTATAGGATACTGATCAAAACTAATAAATTTGTCCTATATTGAAGTGAAGCGGTTAAACGGATAAAAAATCACAAGACTTGAAAATAAATAAAGTAAGTTAATACTTCCAGCAGCCCTGCACTCACATACATGATCGCATTAGTAAGTTGATCGATGTAAACATCAACAATAACTAGTGTTTGTGTTGCCTAAAATTTTAACGTATTAGTTATAACAGACCATATAGATGTGAAATGCTACTTAATTGATATAAAATCTATAAGATTATCATGTAGCTCAAACAAAAAAGGTCCATAAACAACTCACTCAAACATTTAATCGAAGACTTAACGTACATGTCATGTAAAGTATCAACCTCATGTCAACAATGACTATTCCCATTACACAAGTAACTCAATCTAATAAAATTATGATTGAACTAGTCAGATAAAATAAAATTACACAAGTAATAATATATTGTGGTTTTTCTTTTTTATTTTCTTCTTTCAAAATACCATAAATATTAATACATGCTTGTTCGGTTGCCCATCGCGAAGCGCGGGGTTTTCATCATAGTGTATATACATTTACTTTCTTGCGTGAACAATAACTTTTTCGTCCTCTTGCGGATTTTTATTCTTTCTCTGCAATCGTACAACATATTCTATACATATGTACAATCTAATCTAAAATAATAAATGATATGTAAAAGATAAGTTAGTTTCTTTATATCTTTTGATTGTTTTTTCCTTTTAGTCAATACTACAACTTATTTCACAAATATGTATAATCCAAAGTATATTATCATATATTGATGACATCATCTACGTCCTCTCTTTTTTACCACTAGGGATGTTTAAGTGATTAATTTTTTTTATGATTTTTGACTTTTTCTCTTTTAAGTAATCTTATAACCTATCACACGTATATGTATAATTCAAAGTAGATAAATAATATATGTGTGACTGGTTTTATTTATATTTCATAATATTGCTATAATTATAGTTTGCTATTTTATTTATTTAGAGTGTATGGATTGTGGGATTGATATGTGGGAGTGGTTGTCAAATTGAAGGGAAATGTAAAAAGTGTTTATTTTTCAACTACATCATTTCAATTGTGCAAATACTTAATATAACATGATTTATCATTTTATTTTGTGCTAAATTTGATGTAAAAATAGTTAGATACAAGTTAACTCAAAATTTATCTAAAGTCAATAACATTTGAAAATAAAAAAACTCATTAAATTAATAAATAAAAAAATCAAATAAATTTATGTCAATTACAACAAGAATATCTTCGATAGGAAGTTTAGTTTTTTTAATGTGTTTTCAAAAAACGTATTATTGTCGAAAAATATTTTCATGAATTTGTGACCGCATTATGTTGGAAAAGAAACTTTTAAAATGTCTTTTCAGTTAAAAAGAAAATATTTTTTATTAGATGGTTATTATATAAGAGTGGGCCGTTTACTTTATTAATAGATTTTAGTTAATAAGAAAATTTATTTGATAAATGATAATTATAATATTTAACAATTGACGATTAATGATCTAGTCACAACGGGCGAAATAACCTCTCTAGTAACTACTAATTAGCAAGTTTGTTGTGGCATGTGAATGTGATACATAATTAACATCAATGTTTTAGTAGGATTTAGCCCTTGACAAATACTCTATAAACACAAAACGACAATCTGCCTAGATCATCGCCAACACTCGTAACAAAACATTGTTTTTATGTCTTATAACAAGTATTTATATAATTTTTTAACATCAATAGATCCGTAATGAGCAATCTTGTACGAAGTATTTAAATAATAAAATGTATGACATAACCAAATAGATCAGAACATGCTATGTGCTACGATGTTTCGCCTTGAGATCTATCAGGTTTTTTACAAGTATTTCTTGATTAAATGAACTATGCACCGCATGCATCAAATATCAAATAGCAGTAGTAATTGTTAGCGAACCATATATCATCAAAAATTCTTTGTACACTACTAATAATGTTTTACGATATTGATTCTACAATATACTAAAACACAATCAGTAGTGTAAGATTTTTTATTATTATATAAATCATCACCCTCTAATATAATATAGGATTTATTGTTCTGTTATGCGCTAAACTTTAACTTTTTCCTAATGTATGGGTCTAACTGTAAAAACTTCTATTGTATGAGGTAAACTTTCAAAACTTTTTTATTGTATGTAATATTTCCTTTTTTAGCCATTCCAAAGAAGGAAAGTTTCTTTTTTTGTCAAGTCCAAAAAAGACAAGTTAACATACAATAGAGAGGTTTTGAAAACGTACCTTATACAATAGAAGTTTTTAAAGTTAGACCCATACGATAAGAAAAAAGTTAAAGTTTAACACATTACGGAACAGTTATCCTTATAATATATAGTAAGATAGTACTTGGTAGTATATTATAGTTATAGTACAAATCAAAATAAAATAATGTGTAGCAGTTGGTACAAAGTAACAATTGCATCCGGTAATCAAGATCTATGTATGTTGGAAGCAATGCAAAACACTGTCAGCATTTGTCGTCTTGTACTAATATAGTACCATTTGACATGTTTTTGTCTAATCTGCATTTGTAATCGTAATTAATTTAAGAAATTAATGTTTGACAACTAAATAGTTAAAGGTTACTTTTAAATATTTTTTCACCACTTCAACACGGTTTGTCTTATTGTTTGGTAGTTTCTTTGCAACTTCAACTTAGAATATCAAGATATATTGATCATTAAAGGAGTATTCTACAAAATTATGTCTGGTCACTCTCCCTAAATAGTTTACATATTGTGAATTGAAATTATTATTATTATTATTATTATTATTATTATTATTATTATTATTATTATTATTGTGTTATGTCAAATGAGTTTGATTATTATTTTTTGGATCGAAAATATTCAAAATAGAAATTAACGATAACTTCGATTATCAATATTAATTAGTATTAGTATTACTAATATAATTATAATTACATAAATGAATATGCAAAGAAAAAACATCAAAAAATTATTTATGGTCCACTTTATCCGTTTGGTCACTTCTGGTTTAAAAATTGCATGCCACATGACTACATGAGCCACCTGAAGCCGTGTGCCGACAACCACCTTCTTCCCCCTGCCTCACAACAATTACAAATACTTTAAACGATAAAAATACTTATAAATACATACGAAAGAATCTTGTTCTTTCACTCCACTACTTCCACCTTTATATAAATACCCCATTAACACTGACCTGTATTCACATCTTTCTGACTCAATCACTAATCTTTTGACCTCATCTGCAAATTCTAAACACAACCCATTTCAAATCATCAAACCCTTTAAATCTTATCAAAATTCACATAAAAAAGCATCAAGAACACTATTACCACATACACACATATTGAAGTACCAAAAGACTTCTAACCACAAGTCACAAACTCTAATCACTACCCATTTTAAATCACAAGAATCCCAGAAACCCCTTTTAATCTCATCAAACATCATGGCTATGAAACAACAAGTTCGAGGTTTCAGAATTCGACTAAAGCTCATTAAAGCGATCAAATGGACATTCCATGATCGAAAAACACAATCTAGTACATACACTACATTAAAACCAACGAATTGTTCAAACAAATCCATGACAAGGTTATGCAAATTGGGACAGAGTTTAAAGAAATGCATGAAAGATATTTGTTTTTCCAAACGAGGTTCAAATTATACTCGAATCGGGCAAGAAAGCTTTTGTGATGAAAAGCCAATTCCTAGAGGGCATATGGCAGTTTATTTTGGTGAAAAAGAGGATGATGCACATAGGGTTTTGGTACCAGTAATTTATCTTAATCACCCACTTTTTGGTGATCTTTTGAGAGAAGCTGAAAAGGTTTATGGGTTTAATCATCATGGCGGAATACATGTGCCGTGCAAAGTTTCCGAATTCGAGAATGTACAAACTAGAATTTGTGCCACTGGTGGTTGTGGTAGTTATGGACGTTCATGGAGGAGCTGGGTGTAACTTGTAACTCTTGAGCTATTTTTAAGCGGCTATATTTAATATTTTTAGATTTTGTTAGCTTTTTAGGTTTCTTTATATTCTTGTCCTTGATTTTCTGCCTCGTTGTGAGTTGTAAATATAATTCCGATTCCGATTTTATCGTTATGATTTATTTTTAAGCTAATCATATGTCCCATTGTCCGAGTTAGTTACAAATAATTAACGATAATATAATTTGGCTATAGCATACTAACCGGATTACAATAAAAGTATAACACGATTGTTGAAAAGTTAATTAAATATCCTATCGGCTTAATGAATTACTACGGAATTTTTCTTAATGTTTGACGAAGATATTAGATATCACTTTGTTCTCAAGCTAGTCATGAAATTAATGATGTAAATTTTCTTGTTAATTCAAGTTTGTACCGGTAGTGCGATAACATTATTACAACAAGAACTGAAACTAGCTTGGGCATGGATTATGATCAGCTCACCACTCATCTTAACCATAAGACTAATTCGGAATTAGCACAAGTAGTCGAATGATTATAGTGTTAGGTGTGAAGAATTAATCAATCATGTGAATAGATCATTGATGTGACTAACCGGTGAACATTTTGAAACATGAGAAAAATTGCAGCAATTTCTAAAATCGCGACGCCATTTTAAGTCGGTAGAAAAATGCAGTTTTTTTTTTTGAATCTGGGATAGTTTTTTCCTTCAAAAAATAAATCATATGAAGTGTAATCCTTACGTACATCTTATGAATTTAGTAATAGTTTTATCGTGAATTAAATCAATCGCTTATCGCTTATATTTAGACATTAATAGAAACACAGATCTCTATTGATATTGACAATTTCTCATTGACTTATGCACCTTGTTGTTCATAACATAAGAGATTTAGAATAATATCTTAAAAAGAAAAAGAAAAAAGGGAAATTGTCCATTTTTGTCTATGTGGTAGTCGCGTTTTGACAGTTATATCTTTTTTTGAGTTTAGTCAATTTTTTTGTCCCACAGGTTGTAATTTTCGCCAGATTTGTCCAATTTACTAACTTTTGTTAAGTTTTCCATTAACTTTTTATAGAATGACCAAAATACCCTTCCTTTTGTTTGTTCTTCTTTGCCTCTTCCCTTAACTTGGAAACCTAACCTTAAATTACAATCAACAAGCAAAAGGGATATGTCATTACTAATCCCCTAAAAACAATTCCTTTCTTCCAATCCCCCAAAATCCATATTTTGTTTCAATTATAATTAAAATTTAAACTATAAAATTAACATCTAACTTATTCATAAACTCACGGAATTAAAAACAAGTTGAGAATCATAATCAAAACATCAAGAACACTAAATCAACAATGAATTGAATCTAAATAAATTAATTTCAATCAGAATAGTTGTTACAGAGTCAAAACAGTAGAAGTTAATACATAATCACAAAATCGAAATCAAAACAGTAGGTTGTTTAAATTCAATCGGCAGAAGAAACAAACAACATATTATCACAACTGATATTGTCACATAATCTGAAAATCGAAAAAAAAATCCCCAAATATATGAACAAACCCTAAACGAATTAAGAAGATGAAGTGGCTTTTGCGATGGGTAGCATCGGACCATATCTGGAACCATCAAAAAACGAGATCTGCTCGGACCAGATTTGGAACCATCAATATTATCTACTCTATGTGAACAAATCTGGAACCGGTTTTGTAGTGATGATATTAATGACAAAAGGGATCTGGAACCGGTTTTGGATCAAGAAAGGCTAATAATCCAGCATTTATTGCTGCTCAAATCATGCTCTCTGTGAACAGATCTGGAACCCGACAAAAGGGATCTATCATTATTATCTGCTCTCTGCTCTCTATCAACGACGGTGGTGCTCGATTGCCATCAGCGGTGGTGCTCGATTGCCATCGGCGGTCATTTTACAAAAAGTTAACAGAAAACTTAACAAAAGTTAGTAAATTTGACAAACCTGGCGAAAATTACAACCCGTGGGACAAAAAATTGACCAAACTCGAAAAAGGATAGAACTGTCAAAACGCGACTACCACATGGACAAAAACGGACAATTTCCTAAGAAAAAACAGAACCATCAACTTCTAATACCCCTTATATACACTTGTGGTGGATGACTCTCGTTTTGTATAATGGTATTGTCTTTCGGTTCATTGGGTGCAAGACGATAATTATGTAAGAAAGTAAAACTATCTATATATAAATGTTGGTGACAATAGTCAGATACAATGGTTGTACACAAGGTTGTAACAACTCTACCGGAAACTAGTCGGATTTTACCTTTTGCGTTTTTTTGTTTTTACCTTTTTTACATATAAATAATAAATATTAATCCGACTTCAAATTTGACCACAAAAATTCGACTAATTCTCGATTAACTTTGACTTTGACTAATTTTGACCCGTTAATCGATGTTGACTTTAGTTGACCGACTTTGACGTAGTCAAGTCGGACTAGTTTCGAAACCTGACTAGCCGGAAACTAGTTGATTAAACCGATCGACTTTTACAACACTGACCACGTGCATGTGACACTCGCAAATCTTCCCTCCATACATAATTAATTATATTATCATTTGTGTATGATTATTATTACTTTTATTATTATTTAAATTTTCAAGAATAATATTATTTTTTTATATTATTTTCATTATAATAATTCCTTTTAAAACTTTTATTATTTTCAATGTATTTATTTATATGGAGAAATTTAAAAGTTTAGTTCAATATTATTAATGATTTCAATGTTATTGTTGGTAATGAAATTCTTGTGTGATTCACAAACAATTTATTTATGGGTTTGGTTCACGAGGGTAGCCCCTCTTAAGAGAGAAGAGAGGACAGCCTCCCCACCAACTAAAATGTGACACATGTCACCAAATATATTTTCCTTTTAGCCCCTCCCATTTTACATATATTCAACATTCTACCTCTAACTTGTTATTCCCTTACACACTCATCTCCACCTCCCCCACTTCCCCCCACCACCTGCTGCCACCAGACCATCAACCACCAGCCGTCGCTGGTATTTTTTATTTTTTTTTCAAAAAAATCTTCATTTTTTTTTCAAAATTTTTTTTACCCTTTTTTACATTTATTTTTTTTCGTTTTCTTTTCGTTTTTTTACGTTTTCATTTGTTTTTTCATTTTCTTTTCGTTTTCTTACTTTTTTTTACGTTTTCATTCGTTTTTTCGTTTTCTTTTTGTTTTTTTACGTTTTCATTCGTTTTTCGTTTTAATTTCAATTCTTTTACGTTTTCATCCGTTTTTTCATTTTCTTTTCGTTTTTTTACGTTTTCATTTGTTTTTCGTTTTTCTACTTTTTTTACGTTTTCTCCCGTTTTTCATTTTCTTTACGTTTTCTTTCGTTTTTTCTTTTTCTTATCGTTTTTTTACGCTTTTATTCGTTTTTTCATTTTCTATTCGTTTTTTAACCTTTTTCTTACGTTTTCTTTCGTTTTTTCATTTTCTTTCCGTTTTTAACCTTTTTCTTACGTTTTCTTTCGTTTTTTCATTTTCTTTCCGTTTTTTTTAACATTTTCATTCGTTTTTTCATTTCACTTTTCGTTTTGTTACATTTTTTTATACTTTTTCGTTCGTTTTTCATTTTTTTCATTTTGTACGTTTATTTTTACGTTTTTTTTTATTTTTTTTCCTTCTTTTGACGTTTTTACATATTGCATGTTATTTTAATGTTTATTGCTGCATTTTCTACATAAATCATATCATTTTAATGTTTGTTGTTGCATTTTGTACATATTATATGTTATTTTGATGCTTGTTGCTGCATGTTATATATACTACATGTCATTTTAATGTTTCTTACTGCATTTTATACATATTGCAGGTTACTTTGATGTTTGTTGCTGCATGTTATATATACTACATGTCATTTTAATGTTTCTTACTGCATTTTATACATATTGCAGGTTACTTTGATGTTTGTTGCTGCATGTTATATATACTACATGTCATTTTAATGTTTCTTACTGCATTTTATACATATTGCAGGTTACTTTGATGTTTGTTGCTGCATGTTATATATACTACATGTCATTTTAATGTTTCTTACTGCATTTTATACATATTGCAGGTTACTTTGATGTTTGTTGCTGCATGTTATATATACTACATGTCATTTTAATGTTTCTTACTGCATTTTATACATATTGCAGGTTACTTTGATGTTTGTTGCTGCATTTTATGCATACTGCATGTCATTTTAATGTTTGTTGCTGCATTTTATACATACTGCATGTTATATATATTGCATGTTATTTTGATGTTTGTTGCTGCATTTTATACATATTGCATGTTATTTTGATGTTTTGTTGCTGCACTTTATATATAACAATGCAGCAACAAAACATCAAAATAACATGCAATATGTATAAAATGCAGCAACAAACATCAAAATAACATGCAATATGTATAAAATGCAGCAACAAGAACGTAAAAAAACGAAAAACAAGTAAAAAAATGTGAAAAAAGTTAAAAAATGAAAATAAAATGAAAAAGTGTACAAATTATCAAAAAAACGAAAAGAAAACGAAAAAACAAACTAACAATCACATGTGATTATATGTCAAATCATATATGATTAAATATCAAACTAACAATCACATATTCACATGTGATTTTTGTTAAAAACAAATACAATTTTAGAATTTGTTATTTATGATCTGCAAATCATAATGGATATAAAATTGGGTATTGTTTTTTATAAAGTTAGAATAATTCAGATATCTAATATGTAAAAAAGCAAACAAAAGTATTATTTTTTTTAATATTATAAAAAATATAAAAGATACATACATCAAGTTATCTAATATTTATTAACAATGATACTATACGATTTAATATTTTCTATTTTCAACATATAGACTCGATAACTTAAGTTTTAGTTACACGTGACAGTTTGAAAGATTTAAAATTTGATTTATATAATTTTCAAATATTCAAAAATAACACCTCTGGTTTCAAGAACCCTTTTGATCGAAACATCAACTCCATTCGCGAACCTTTCATATTGAAACAATTAGAAATTGATGGTACTTCTGGATTCAGGTAGCAACGACGACTACAATACTTTCGGTGGTCGAAGATAGTGCTCCTTGTAGTAACATCTTTCGACGGAGAAAATAACCGTAAAAAAAAAAAGATTTATAATGACAACTGATTTTGGTTTTGATTCTCTCTTGATAATATTAAAATGAAGAGGGGATGGGGAAATAGTTGAACTGAATGAATGAATAAGAGGAAAATATAAAAGTGATTAAAATCAGAAAAAATGAATCAAAAGTTTGAAAAAATAAGAGTAAGGTATTATGTTCATTTTAGGTGGTGTATGTACAATTGACAAACATCGGACAAAACTCCACTATATGAGCGAGCGTAGTAATTAAATTTGGAAGGGGTGAAAGCTGCAAAATTGAAAGACCATAAGAGCAATTTACGTAGTTACTATATAATGATATGATATGATATTTATTTATTTATTTTATTATTATTACATTATTATGTTATTATATTACATCGTGCTATTATATTATATTATTTTATTATATATAAGTATTTATATTTATATTATATTTAATATTATAATCGTGTTATATTATATTATATATCTATCTATTATCATTATCTATTACTCATAATGACTAAATATTTAATACTTACTTTACTATGATTATGAAATATATATAATTCGACATGATACTTATTTATATTTTTATGATAATTTATTTCTAAAAAATATGTATCATTGTTTCACTTCAAATCTAACATTGTTGTTTTTTATTATCAACATTATTTGTTATTATCACTTCAAATCCAATTTCATTTCGTTCCATTTAAATGTGCAACATATTTTTGTCTTCATAGTTTATATTTTAAATTTCTTAAAATTTCAATTCACTCGATAAATACATATTATGCAAACCAAATACCAAGTCAAAACAATAAATAATTCATAATACATTGTAACAAATATAATAATCATAAGATTTAATACAAGCTTGATTATTCAATATGTTAAGGCAGAGTAAGATATTGAAATCTTGGATATAACCTATAAATAATAATAATAATAAAAAGTATAAGAATACAAACTTACAAAAATAATCATAACAAAAAATAATAATATTGTAATAAAAAACCCAATACAAATACGGTGCCAGACTACCAGCTGAAATTTCTCAAGTCTCAACACCCCTCCTTTATAAGTTACACCCCCTGCTTTCTCAATTATTAACAAATCAACCAAAAAAAACACACACACACACACAAATGGCAACTTCTTCGTCACTCACGGCCCTAGTTGCGCTGTTGTTGATGGCGGTAGCGGTATCGACGGCAGAAGCGCAAGCTCAAACATGTGCTTCGAAGCTAGTTCCGTGTGCCGCGTACCTTAATGCCACCACAAAACCACCAAACATATGCTGTGATCCAATCAAAGAAGCTGTGGCTAACGATTTAGAATGTTTGTGTAACTTGTATGATAATCCTTCCTTTTTGTCTTCACTTGGAATTGATATCAATCAAGCTCTTCACCTTCCTCTTTTGTGCGGTATTTCATCTGATGCTACCGCCTGTAAAAATGGTTAGTTACTTTTATTTATTATTATAAGTATTATTTTTTTATGGATCGTGTAATTAATTAATTTATTTTGTATAATAAAATTTGATGCAGCTCAAGCTCCAAGTGGATCTACCACACAACCTCCACCGGGTACTTTCTTTATCTCAAGACAGTGTTTTACTTTTACCGCATAAATTTTTACTTTTTCGTTTCAAATGTTGTTATAAGCAGTTACTATGGATATTATAGATCTGGAGCAAGGTTAGGGATAATTATATTATTTTAACCTTTTTATTTATACATTAGAGTAACAATTGATTTTGATTTTGATATATGGCTAAGCTTTCTTTTATCTTTCTTATCATTTTAGGGTTTATCTAAATTTGTAAAAGTGGATTAGATTAATATGTCAAACAATATACAGTTAGATGCAAGTTTAGTCATTTTATGACATAACCGTCTAGTTTATATTTATATAAATTGTAAAACTAAAAACAATAGTACGCGTTTAAGTTCACGATGAGAGATGTTTTTGAGTCTAATAAGAGCCTGTGAGTATCGCGAATTTAGCTGGCTTGTAATTAAAATAAAAATAGGTATTAAAAATAAAGTATGAAATAATAAAAGCTACGTTAAGTCTCTAAACCCTTTCGTACTCAATGAAAATGAAATCCAGAAATATCTAGTGCAGTTTCCTTGATCCCTTGTATTTTGTGATTGTACTCCGATTTCGATCGGGACCATTACTTATTTTTTTTAGAAACAATATATAAAAGCTGTTGTTTCTTAAAAAAAATAAGTTTCGCGTTTCTTTTTCCGAGCAATGAGATGGGGATTTAATGAATGTTCAATGCTATATCTTAATCACTTAAGAAAATATTTGAAAGAAGTCATTTTTTAAAGTTGATATTGATAGTTAACCTATGGTATCAAATTAACTTTGAAACTACTCTCTTTTAAAGAGTTATTTTAATTTTAATATAAGTTTTAATGTTTCTAAACGTATCATATAATTCTACAGATTCTAGACTAGAAGTGTGAACAGGGGATTTTTGTTCACAAATGAAAACTGTAGTTTTCGTAAGAGATATTTTTATCTTGGTCTCTGTTAACCAACGACTTGGAACGTGGAATAATAATTATGCTACAATTGACTTTTAACCAAGTCCATGGGTTTCTGTTGGCGGTGCCCTTCATCGTTGACCAAGACTTGGTTTTTCATTTTTTTTGCTTTACACCACATTTTTTTTCTTTATACATTATTTATCTTATTTTATGATGTTACATAATATAATGATATAAACAATTAATGATGTACGGAGGAAAAAGAGCGATTATTATCATTTTTCGTTTTTTTCCCTTGCTAGTACTTCAAGAATTATTTTCTTTTTTTCTTGTTTCTTGGAAATATAGACAAAAAAAACCATGTATTGTAGTCAAATAAATGGAATAATAATTAAGCATCAGTAGTAAGAATGGTTAATAAAAGATACAAAAGTGTAGAACAAACACAGGAATCTTTGCATGTTAGGTTAAGAGGATGCCTGAAACTTGCTTTTTTTCCATATGATTTAGTTCAAGAAAGGTTAGTTATATTCCTAAACAAGTACCCCATGTGTCTTTCGTGGCCTATTTGAAATTTGTAAAATGAATAGATGAATTGCTACTCAACTTTTGTTATGTCCGTTTCTAAAAATCAATACATTCATGTGTACGTTGCAGGTAGTACTCCTGGGGGAAACGGAGCGGGTAAGATTTCTTCAAGTGGTGTTGTCGGATTGTTTTTAGTTTCAGTTTGTACAATGTTATTTTAAGAGAAGGTATAGAAGTGTTTGTTTCATATGATTCGAGTCAACTTTATATTGAATGGGGCGAGGAGGGCAACTACTAAAGGGCGATTACGGCTTAAAGTAATTGGGGTAAGACAACAGGGATTAGTTATTGTTATGATATATGAGTTTATGTAAAACATCACATGTCATTTAATTCTTGTTGTGCAAAGCTCTTATTAGTTATGGTTCTTTTGAGCGTAATTTTATAAATCAAAGCTTTCTTCATCTATTTCTTCAAGACTTCAAGTGTTTCTTTAACTAATTTCATTTTATTTCTCTTGGGCCAATCTTGGGCTTATAAGTTGTGATATTGGTCTTATACTGCTTGGAGTTATCAAGATGTATAGACGTTCTTTATTTCTTTATCTGGACCTAATGCATTGTAATGAGCTAAGGTCTACTATATAAAAATCACTAGGGTGAGCGACAAAACCGATTAATCGAACCCTAATCGATGTAACCAATAAACCCGACCCAATTAACGACCCAAACCAAAGCATAACTAATGATTCGGTTTTCAATAACCAACATGATCGGTTATAGTTTCGATTTTGACTTGAAAACCGACCCACTCTTATTTTGTATAGTTATATTTCGATTATAAACATATATTACTACAAAGTGGATTTTTTAATTTATCATGATATTTTAAACATGCCATCATGATTTTATCATAGGAGATCAATTTAAAATTTCATGATAATTTTAAAAGTATTTTGGACATTTGACTTTTTGATGGATAAATATATTTAAAGCACTAACATTATGGACATTTAATTTTATCATATTATTGTTTGAATTCAGGTCTAAAAACTTAATTGGTATATATCTCTAAAACTCTATAAATACAGAGTTCTTATAAGATATAAGATATTTTTATTTCATGTAAAATCATGATCTCATAACTTGATATCGTCTCTCTCACGTTTCCTCAAGGTTGTTTTTATCGATGATACACATATGCCTTGAATAATGTTCTTCGTTTTCATCACATTGCATTTACTTTGTTAAATTCTTCTGTTTAAATCATAAACTGGTCCTACAATTGGTATCAGAGTGCGTCAAATCTATTCAAGATCTTTAAAGACCCATTCCAAGCAAAAGAAGCCGTATTGAAGAAACTAAAGAAGTTCAAAGATAACTCGTTTTTATGTTCGTCATGTTCTGCGCAACGGTAGCAAAATCATCATATCTCATTCGTTAGCCGTCAGATCGTCATGAAATTTGATTTGTAGGTTCCTAACTTATAGATTCACATTATGAATGGAAGAACTTTCGATATGAGCTTTTGACCAAGAGATATTTGTTTTTGAAATCTGCTACATAAAACTTAGGGTTATTCTGTGAAGCTACAGTAAAACGATCACCATGTTTTTGTTAACCATTATGTCTTTGTGATTTTTGGATATTTGTTTCAAGACATGCATATCTACATTTTGTTAAAATTTTATCGCGATCGGATATTTCTACACAAAGGTATTATTTTTCGAAGTTACTGCAGAACGTTTGTGGTTTCTTTTTGCTCAACTGCTGTTAAACAATCATTGTGATTTTTTTAACCATTGGATCATCTTGATTTTTGGATATATGTTTCAAGACGCATAGATCTACTTTGAGTCCAAATTTGAACTTGATCGGATGTGTCACCAGGGAGATATATAATTTTGAAGTTCCTGCAAATTTTCAGTCTTAGTCCTTCTGACCCAGACTCAGACCAAGACACAAGGACAAACTCAGACCAGTACACAAGACCAGAATCAGACCGAGAATAAGCACAAAGGTCAGACCCAGACTAAGCTACGAACTCAGACTCACACGAAGTCAAACCTACTCTAGGTCAAACTCATATGAGGTCAGCATCAAAACTCATACCCAGAGGTTAGCTCAAGCCTAATCAACATTTATGAAGCCAATGATGAAGTTTTCAACTTATATGTTGAATCATTATGTGTTCTAAGTGAAGAGGTTTAAATTGTGGAACATATTTGGAGGAATCATGATAGAGCATAATCTATTTAATGTACTTTTTATTGTTAGGACTTTTTATTTATTTATTTTAATTCATTAAATTATTTGAATTTTCTAAAAAAAAAAAATCAAAAATAAATTCCAGAACATTGTTTTCACTCTCCACCATTTCAGCAACAATGTTTTTCGAAAACACTATCCAAAACACTGTACCAGAAAACACCACTTTAGCTATAATTACGAACTACTTTGTAATTTATAGTAACGGAAAGACTTAATTACACGGATTGTCCCTGTGGTATGTCATAAAAGACACTATTCGTCCCTCGCAAGATTTTTTGACACTCGTCATCCCTGTTATTACCAAATCTTGCACCGGACATCCTTTGCCCTAACGGACGTTAGCTAAATCTGTTAAGTAAGTCACTTGCACTGCATGTGAGGTTAAGTCAATATGAAATGACCAAAACACCCTCAAATCATTTATTTAGTCATTTTTAATAATAGTAACAATAATATAATATTTATAAAAAAGATAAACAATCAATTTTTCAAGGCATCACGTGATTCCCATCTCATTTGATTTCCTCATCTATTTCTCCAAGCATTTTGATGAGATCCTATTTCTCTCTTTAAAATTTATATATTTAGGCGTATTAGTTCTTTGAAAGCTTATCAAAATCGCACTAATCATTGACGGAAAACACGGTGGCGGGAGACGATGCCGGTGGGATGTTGTGAGTTGTGACGGCAGTGATAGTGGTTGACCGGAGAAGACATGATAACGGTGGTCAACTGTTTCAAGATGATTTTGAAGATCCATGCAACTAGGTTTCTCTAGATCTCGCAATTCACGATGATTCTTCATTGTCATTGCGATGGTGTTTTATGAACCAACGGTGGTGACAGTGGTTGATAATAATACATATAATGGTGGTTGTCATGTTAAGAAGGTTAGTGTGGTGGTGGTGGTGGTTTGTTTGAGTACGATCTCAGCTCTCGCAATTCGTGTTTTATGAACCAACTATTTCTTATTTGTTTCCCGTCAATGTAGCTATACTACAACTAATATTATTTGTAAGTGGTTAGATTTCTTGATTTTGTTTTATGATTAAATTGGTTTATGAACACTTTGCGTTTCCCGTCGATTGGTTAATTTGGTTTATGAACACTTGACGTTTATGAACACATGCCACCATACATTATAAGGGAAACAAATTGGTTAGGTTTCTTGATTTTGTTTGATTGGTTTATTTGGGATTTCAGCAAATGCATCAGATTCATGGTGGCCTGTGTTTTAACATGATTTTCAAGAAGATGAACATTAGAGTGAAAAGGGTACGAAAAATTACTCTAGTACTCTCACATGCACGACACATGTTACAAACTAACGGACTTAGCTAACGCTCGTTAGGGCAAAGGATGTCCAATGCAAGATTTGGTAATAATAGGGATGACGAGTGTCAATTTTTTTTGCAAGGGACGACCAGTGTCATTTTTGACATACCACAAGGACGATCCGTGTAATTAAGTCTAATGAAAATAACCAAATAGCCCAGGGACCATTGTTGTAATGTAATAAAACTAAATCAAACTGAACCTACTAGAATCATCTTCATGACTTAAGTCAAGATATCACTTCAACAATACCACCAAAACCCGCCTCCAAAACCCTCGATCAAATATTTTTCCGGAGAAATTATGACAGCGATGGACCCCGCAAAACTAGAGCAATTGAAACAATTCATCAGCCAGTGCAAGTACGATCCGTCAGTTCTCAGTGATCCTTCACTCTCTTTCTTCCGTGATTATCTTGAAAGGTAATAGATACAGATTGTGTATTTATTGTACGGTATATTTTTTGTGGATGAATTTAACTATTATGTTACTCATTCGTTTATTTGTTTGATTTCAGTCTTGGTGCTAAACTTCCGTCATCTGCTTACAAAAGTGAATCGCGATCGGTGCGTATTTTGTGCTTCATATTACTAATAATTTGACCTGAAATTTTAATGATTTGATATTTTCTGTTAAATTTTTTTAGCTAGAGGTATTAATGACCTAATTATTTCTATTCAAGTGATTGATTTGATAAATATGTCGGTACTTTTGCGCTTCTTATTTCCTGTGTATAATATCAAGTGATACATTTCATTAATTTGTGTATCATTAGGTCAAAACAGAAATTGAGAGCTGAAAATTAGTAGATTAGGCATACTGGAGTTGGGTGTTAATATCGTGTTTGAGATAATCAGAATCGGCAAGTTTAAGTGGTGTGTAATTGACTAATGTGCAGTCTGGGATGATAGAGTTCTAAGTTTGGGAATATGGTTCATGGCTATTAACATGTGTTGCTAGAGCTCTTATTTAGTCTTTGTTAATATTATTCGAATCATTGAATGAGATCCGTTTATTGATGAAAAATGGAAATAATGTGGGGGGGAACCTCGGTAGTTAGGGAGTGGATTAATGAATGTAATTATGTGTGTAAACACTGATTTCATTGGTGATGGAAAAATGTGTACTATTGGTTCACCTTTTGTAATCAATGATTGGAAAAAGGAGACTGGTGAACTATTTATGGATTTGACTTGTATTTTGGTTATTTACACTAAATACCTAGTTATTAAATGATTCAATTACTCGAACCGTGCAGAAGCCTTATGTGGTGGAAGAGAGTGATGAAGATGTAGAAGAACCTCAAGAAGAAGAAGAAGAGGAGGATGAGATAGTAGAATCGGACATTGAATTTGAAGGTGATACTGTGGAGCCTGATAACGATCCTCCACAAAAGGTCTGTGTTTACTTCTGGCATACATCTTTACATTTCAGAATTGGTGTTTTGTTTTTTGTCATAGTGTCATTCGTTCTGTTTTAACACAGATGGGAGATTCTTCAGTGGAAGTCTCTGAAGAGAACCGTGATGCTTCTCAAGAGGCAAAATCAAAGGGCATGGAAGCAATATCTGATGGTTTGTTGCCCCTATTCTTTTTTAGTTAATCGAGAGTGCCTTTTTTTTCTGTGTTCTGTCGTAATTTTATTTGTGTATGTGTTGTGTGCCCATCGTTCTTAGGCAAGCTAGAGGAAGCCATTGAGCATCTCACAGAGGCAATATTGCTCAACCCTACTTCTGCTATAATGTACGCAACTAGAGGTACAAAGGAGTTTCGATCTTGACGGAGATTTACACTTAAAATTGTAGATTTTGGTATTTGAGATCTCAGATTGTTTTTATCTTCTCCATGTCATTTGATTACAATACAGCTACTGTTTATATCAAAATGAAGAAACCTAATGCCGCCATTCGTGATGCTGATGCTGCTCTAAAGGTAGTCCTCATCATCCAAGACTGTTGACAAGTCAAGTGATGTCTTTCTACTTTTTTGTCGATCTTGTAGCTCTTTATATATATGAATGACATGCCTTTACATCCAAAATGATGAAAATACGCATAGCATGCAAATGAGATGATTGTTATGAACTCCCTTGCACAATTACTTCCGTTTATAAGGAATCCACAGTAAAATTATCATTATCTTTAATTCAATATAATATGACTATGAGCTTATGTATATGTTCGTGAAATGATAACCAGTGATTGCAGTTTATAATTTTTTGATCATAGTCTTCTTTCTTTTTTATTCTTGTCTTTTTTAATATATTCACGTGTTTTTGTTAGTTTATCTATTGTTTAAGAGCGTTGCTATATGAACCCAAAAATATAGGCCTTAAAATAAACCTAATCCATTCAACGTATAACACATGGCATAGATCATTTCTCTCTCATTTTTTTTACCATTGATTTGGACACAATACCAATCACATTGTTAGGCCTATTTATAGGTCCATGGTTTAGGAATATCAATCACTTTTCATTTTTTAAATATCCCTCGAATTTTATTTCCAACGGCCATCTGCAGATAAATCCAGATTCTGCTAAAGGTTATAAATCACGTGGAATTGCACGATCAATGCTGGGCCAATGGGAAGAGGCTGCAAAGGATCTTCATGTAGCATCAAACATCGATTTTGATGAAGAAATAAGTACCATCCTTAAGAAGGTTAATCATCAAACATAATTTGTATATGCTCATTCTTTCCATTTCTAGCTGATCTTGCTTGCAAGTGATAGAGACTGATTCTGATTATCGTAAACCAATTTATAACTGCTAAACTTTTGAGATTATTTCTTTTGGTTATACGAGATCAGAATGCATGTTTATTGTCTTTTAGGATTACTGTCTACTTTCTCCTACATGATTGAGGCATCTGGAATTTTTTACTTGTTACTTACAGGTTGAACCCAACGCACACAAAATTGTGGAACACCGTAGGAAATATGAAAAGCTCAGGAAAGAGCGAGATGAGAGGAAAACAGAACGTGAGACGCAACGTCGCCGTGCTCAAGCCAAGGCAAGTTTATTGAACTATTTATTTATTCATATTATAATATCTTGTTTTTGGTCACTCTTTCCCAGTTTTTACCATCTGATGTTTTCTCATGTTATGCATAGGCTGCATATGAGAAGGCCAAAAAGGAAGAAAAGGCATCTTCAAGTGAAAGAGCTGGAGGCATGCCAGGTGGTTTCCCAGGTGGCATGCCAGGTGGGTTCCCAGGTGGAATGCCAGGTGGATTCCCAGGTGGAATGCCAGGTGGTATGCCAGGTGGATTCCCAGGTGGTATGCCAGGTGGGTTCTCAGGTGGAATGCCAGGTGGTGGTATGCCTGGAGGTGCTGGTGGTGCAGGAGGTGGTATACCAGGTGGTTTTCCGGGAGGTGGTTTGCCAGGTGGTATTGACTACAGCAAAATCTTAAATGTGAGTTTTATATTTCGAATTAAATCCTGAATACAGAAAATGGCTTCATACCTTCATAGGCCTCAAATAGTTGGCAAATTTTAAGTTATTTTGATTCTAAATTGAAGTAAATATTTAGTTATTTATTCTCTTGTATTTGTTTCTCGAAATCATTGCAGGACCCCGAGTTAATGGCAGCATTTAAAGATCCTGAAGTAATGGCTGCTCTGCAAGACGGTATGTCTTTGTTTATCTCCCTATTTATAATGTTATTCACTGAAAATGTGGCTTCAGTTCTTTCACCTAATGATTATATAGTTTACTTCGCATGCCACAATATTGCTGTCTTTTATCTTTCTATTATCTTCTGTGTTATGATTGGTGACACAATGATGACTTCTTCTCATGACTTTTTGCAGTGATGAAAAACCCGGCGAATCTAGCAAAGCACCAGGCGAACCCAAAGGTTGCTCCACTTATTGCAAAAATGATGAGCAAATTTGGTGGACCCAAGTGAAGCACGTATAAAGATGGGTGATTTAGTAGAGGTTTTAACTGGAAAGTGCATATTGGAAATGCTGTAAGATGCAAATCTGTCGGTTGTAAGATTGGGACTTTCTTTGTATTATTGAACTGCTGTTATATGTTTTCCCAAATTTTCAATAGATAAACATATCCTTTGACAGAATGCATTTGGATGGCTCCTTTTCTTTTATTAGGTTCTCTTATCGTATGGACACATTATTGATGAGTTTTAGTCACTTAGTTTAGATGTTTGGGCACTAACAGATAAAATAAATAAAATTGCTCTAATAAAACCTCTAACTAGGCCAATGTTATCTGGGCGTGTCACTTCTGTTCGGTTTAGTCTAAAACTACAAGTGGATTGAATTAGACTGGTTTTACGTCAAGAGACTGATCACTGATGTGTTAAGTTATTGGGTTTAGGCCAATTTGGCCCAATGTACATTTTGTAAAATACAGGAAAACCATAAAAGGGAAAGCGAAATGATCTAAATCTGAAAACAATTTTGTTTTTTCAAATGCTTCCATCAAGACATCAACTCCCAAGACTTTCGACCATTACAAAACTTACAATCTCTCTACAAACTGGACGGTGGACAGTCAATAGAACAAATGTTGCCCAATATTGACCTGCGGTTGTTTGCCATACTTTGTTTTCAGGTAGGTTTCTATTATTTTTTTTGCTCACCTCTGATTGCTAGGAGGGAATTCGAGTGCTTATGTCCAGTTATAATGAGTTTAAAACGATAATTAGCCCCTAGGTTTGGTACAATCACCAAACTGGTACGGAATAAGTTCTAATCAAATTCACCAAATAATGTATCATATTTCTTAAATATGATGACTTGATCATAAAACAATCCATCATAATATTAGTGACCGACTCAATTTTTATTTACAAAGTTGATGAGTTGGTATGTGATGACAATTTGTATTGCCAAAAAGCTTTTTGATTATTATATTAAGTAAATTATATCTTCCGTACAAGTTATTTACCTATTTTTCACCCGAGTCCCTCGAACTATCTATCTATTACACTGCTCGTCTTTGTGGTCCTTTTTTTCACAATGACGTAAATATACGCTTATTTTGTATTAATTTTTATTTTCTATTTCTGTTTTTCTGCTCTTATTTATTTTATTTTTTTCAAAGTTTCATTTCTTCCTATCTCTCTTCTCTCAACACTACTTCATTTTCTTCTTCTTTTTCCTCTATTGTTTCTTTTAATGTTCTCCTGCAACTCAGTGACATCAACATGTATACATAAAATAAAACCTTTGATATGCTATATCATGAATATCAATAGAGTAGCATCTCCATTAGTTAGAAATATAATACCCACATTTTCTATATTATCTTATATATTCATATATAATCATATCCAAATTTAACCCACAATCAAAATAAAGATATCCTAATTTGTCAAATTAGTTATCTTCTTTAATATCCAAAACAAATCGTAACGCTTACAAGTATCATACGTTATACACTTTTTTAAAATTTCTACAAGCATATCTATTTCTCCTAAAACTTAAAATCAAGTACAATTACTATAAATTTAGGCGGCTTAAGTTTTCCCATATTAAAACAAAAACACATATAACAAAAGTTTACATGTAAGTTTCTAAATTATCCATAATCATACTCAAAAAGAGTTTGGAGTAGGTGAGCAAAAGCAAAAAGTTTCTTTTTAAAGTACCAAACAAAAACTAGACACATTTTATGAGCCCCACAGTTGTAATTCTTGAAATATGGGTGGCCATTAACTTCAAAAGTGCTTACACTTATTTTCTTTTTACCAAACTCCCCATTTTCAATATATATTTCAAACCTATACATTTACAAAGTTATAAGTGACTATTTATATAATAATACAAATATATGAATAGTTACTTACAACTTTATAATTTTTTTTCTTTTTAATATTTAAATATTATGAATAGAGTATTACTGTAAAAGATGTCATTTAACTTAATTGAAAGTATACTCCTAATAAAAGAGTAGGTCCCGAAATTGAATACTTTCTCACTATTTTTTTTCTTCCCTATTTGAATCTTATATTTTCAATAATAATAACTTTCAAGAGTGATAATAATCAAGATAAATAAGATATTATAATTTAAAGTATTACATAATTCGTTGTATATTTTAAGTATTAACATCCCCTCAAATTATATATTAACATAATAGATTACTTTTTTTTTTGAACGACTGGATTATATTAAAACTAGCAAGAAACTAGCAAAAGCAATTACAAAATAGAGCTAAGTAAAGGGTTTCGGATCCAGTTGGACCTACAAACCTTACAATTTCTATTTCTAGAAGAATACCACAAGAATGAAACATCGACAATTTGATCTAATAAATCCTTTTGGAGCATCTTCTTGTCCCCGAAGATTTTGTTGTTACGAAACTGCCATAACGTCTAGACCACTACACCCAAGATATAATGTAGAATAAGCTTAGAGGCTGAATTTAGACGTGCGTGATCAAGCCAACTGAAGACGTCATTCATGTTGTCCGAATCTGGAAGAGGAAGATCGATCCATTTGAAAACAAGATGCCAAACGGAAGTAGCCAGGTTGCATAACCAGAAGAGGTGCGTAGAGGTCTCAGGAGAAATGTTGCATAGGGGGTAGAGAAGAGAGGGAACCTCGAAACCTTTCCTGCTCAGATTTCAATGTGTAGGAATTCGATCGTTCAAGGTACGCCAAACCAGAATATTAATTTTTCTAGGAATGAAATGACACCATCTTGTCTCCATCAGAAATTCCGGAAGAGAAATGAAATCAATATAAGTTCGAGTGTCTTTTATCGTGAAAAATTATATTAACATAATATATTACTTTAATAGTTGTTACTAGATCAAACAACTTCTGCTCTTTTCAAGCCTACTCGAAAACTAGTTTGACTACAATAACAAAGTCTAGACTTGAAAAGATATCAACTGAACTGAAAATTTGTGATCCGAAAAAGATATGTACGTCCTTTTCAATGGTTGAAGAATATAATGATGATGTGAACACTTAGTTTATATTTTTCGGGAGTTCGCGATATTATTATTACCTCTAAAAGTTATAGTGTAAATTGGTCTTAACTAGTACTCGTAATCATGATTAGTAATGCTAGTGTGATTAGCACCCATTGATTTTTTGATATCTACATTATACACCCTTGAAATTTTGACTTTTAATAAATGTAGTCAAACGTTATATCTCTGATCTTTTACATTAGAGGGTATTACTAGTATTTCTCGTAGACACGACAGTGAAATACAATTTGACAATATTGGTAGCATATATTCTTGATATAGTTGGGAGTGTTAATATGCATCTTTGGACAACATCATGATGACAAATTACTCGGTTAATATTATGTCTTGTTTCATAAAATTATGATCTTCCATAAGCAATTTAGTTGGTGCTCCTTGTTCCTTCAACAAACTAGGCTTTTTGAGTGGAAATTTTTTTATAGTGTAAATTGTTAAAATCGGAAAGAATTTGGTAAAATCATTGGTTGAGGGTTTGGAAAACCATCACTAAGATGACCTGGTGATTGGAATTCTAATATGCTCATAAGAGGTTCAAACCTCACTAGCTACACATCTCGGGGTGGCTAGGGAAAGGGTTCGGAAACGATCACAGGGATACCCTAGTTAGGTCGCATACATCTCATTAAAAATACTCGCCCTTCTCAAATACTCTGAATAGGGAAAACCTCATCCATTTAACCCGTTAATTGGTTGAGGGCTTGGGGAATTTTTAGTGAAAATCTAAGTTCAATTTAACCTTTGGGTGGGTAACTCAATTAGCTTGGAAGGGAGGACTGATAAATATGATTTGGCTTTCATATACTGACAATAATCTGTTTATTGGGTCGATAAGCCTGTTTAAACATTAGTTTCTACTTATTTGTCTGTAAATTGGCATATATGGATCGATAAGTGTTGCTTGCTATTAACACATCTATGAAAAGTTGAGAACTTTGTATGACTTTCAATCATCATCAAGATAAAATATTAAAGATGAGAATACAATGTGTATACCAGGTATACAACGGGGTTTTTTTTTTCTTTCTATTTGATGATTTTACTTTTCACTAAAAACTACAAAAGTCTTTTATTTTTACTCCAGAAAACATGTTGAAGGAGATTTCATGCTTTTGATTGATAGCATTTTAATGTCAGTCGTACAGATTTGAAAATAACATATGTAATGTTAATATCACCTAATATAAATAATGTTAAGGCTAAAAGTAATAAATACTAACATTCTTACATGCATACAAACGCCCCCTCATTTACACTAATATTATGCAACTTTGTATAGTGTTGACATTACGGATCACTTTCCCTTCGCACTAACTATATGTATACTTCGAATTTGGAAACAAATGATGGTATTTTCGTTTGGTAGGATTTGTCACTTTATTGAATTGTTTTTAAAAAAGGTAAACAAACGAAATACAATTATTAATTCAGCTTTCAGATACTACAAGAAAGAGGACAAAATGAAACCCACGCAAATTCAAAGGTTGATTATTCAAGTTCAAAGAAATAAAGAGTTGAGGCCAAAAGTTACATTTATTTGGGTATGGCTTTCATGTCAAAAAAACATTAGAACCTTGATCTTTCAATATCTACACAATATACCCTTAACTTTACTCGGTTATTAAAATATTTAAAGCTCTCTAAATCAGTGGCCTTTTCGTAATGACGTTTGTATTACACTTGATAACGTCAATAATAATATTATTATAGATCAGATAGCCTCATTCTTAAAACATGATAAATAAATATTGAATCTTGTCTCTTTAAATCTCATTATGCTAGTTTAAGTGTCTTTTAGACAAGGTTAATGGAGTTTTAAGTCATAAAATGATGTTGTTTGGTCTTTGGATGCTAATCATCTCCACAAGTGGGGAGTGGGACATTTCAAATATAATTAATTAATTAAATACTTATTATAAAATGCAGCTATTTATGCAACAAATGATTTATTTATCTATTTTATATATATATATATATATATATATTTTTAACTTATCTTTCTTTATTTACATGTCTATGATAATTTACAAAACAATATCGCTCACACACAAATAAATTCGTTAACGTAGGTATTAGCAAAGATATTGAATTTTTTTGTTTATTAATTTTAAGTGTTTACTCGTAGTTTTAGATTCAATATGATTAGAAATTCGTTGGCAAATACTATTAAATTAGTGAGAAATTAATCAATATACTCTGAAAAATACATTTATTTAATTTTATACCTTAAAAAAAAAGTTTACAAAAAACTATCCTTTCCACACAAAGCATAAAAAGGGAGACGCAAAACACAATGTTTTGCGTGTGCACGAGAAATGGAGCCGTATACATTTGAGTCACCCTTGAATGTATTGTAATGAAAAAAACTTATGTTCCATACTAGTTAACAATGTTCTTTATTTTTACTTATTGTGTTTTTGATTTTTCAACAAAAAAAATGAGAGCTTTTTGGAGAAATTTTTTGAAATAAGGTGATAATAATGTTATTTTAGGGTCATATTATTTGAAGAAATTTTGAAAATTTAAGAAATCTTAAAAAATCATACCGAAAATGAATAAAAAATCCAAATCACACATAAAAAATTATAATCTCGGAAGTGATCTGTGACGATCCTGGCCACGTCACCATATTTCTCGTGCACACGAATTGCGTTTTGCATCCCCCTCTTTGCGCTTTGCTTAGAGAGGGTAGTTTTTTGCAAACTTTTATTTGAGGATATAATATTAAATGGAGGTATTTTTTAGGGTATTTTGGTTATTTTTTCTAAATTAGTGCACAAATTTAATACAACGCACAACCCATTAAAAAGAGTAAATCACAAGTGTGATCCTTATGTTATATCAATTTTCACATTTATAGTCTCTTGATTATTATTTTTTTGGCACATCTAATCCTAGATGACATTTCAGGTTACGTTATCAAACCCCAATCCTTTTAAAAATGACTAAAATACCTTAATATATGAACGAGGGTAATATGCTTAAATATGTCTCTTAATGTCATAAAACGTACATTTCATGAACTGAACATGCAAAAACTTTAGCAAGAAACTGAAACTACAAAAATCGTTATAACACATTGACTGAATATGAAAAAACCTTCGCAAGGGACCTAACGCACTCGGAGAACTATTAACATACTATAAACATGAAAGATAATATATGCATATTTATTACCAAAGTATACAACTGCAGTGGGTTTATATACATAGTGTGGGTTTTTATATATGATGTTTTCCGTCTGAGTGCAACACTATTTCGGTGTTAAAGAGGTTTTTGTAGTTATAATTAAAAGTTTGGGACTTAAATCTCATTTTTATACGAGTCCAACCTCTATCATTTAATACTTTTAGACAACTTCTTCTCTCTCACTATTATTAAATTTTTAGTTATACTTTTAATCATCATGACTATGCTATGATAAATGATCCATAATTTGTACATGACATGTATATGATTGTCGGAGAACCAACATGAGTATAGGTTTCCCACTAAATTGATTAATTAATTTCCTCGTATTTTTTGTAATGACATAGAAGAAAACACGTTTCAAACAACACATTAAAAAAAAGCAACAAATTGGATATGAAATATGACACAACATATGTAGCAATTTTATGTTGTTATTCATGTGAATGTAATACAAAAGTATATGGTACGGAAATCACAATTTTGAGACACAAAAGCTTTACATATTGAGAAACCTTCAACACACGTTAGTTGCTAACTGTTTAAGAGAGTCCCATTTTTGAAAACAAAACACCGTATATTTAAGTTACTAATAACCATTAAATAAACATGAAATTAACCATGGCGATCCACGTGCTTTTTCTCAAAATTTTGTTCATAATCCAAACAATCGACATCTTTAGACTTTAGTTGTTCGTTGTAAAATAAATTACGATCAGGATTAATAGCTGTGAGATAACCACATAGTCGATCATTACTGAAATCTAGCAATCAATGTAAGAATTCAACTAAAGTTGATTATATTATTAATTAAACAGAATCAAATTAAAAAAACGCCTACGTGTATTAGTTTCAAGCCACGAACTTCTATATTTTCATTGTTGTCCACCAATATTTTGTTGGTTGTCGATGAGAACTAATTTTCCTTGTTGGGAGATTATGAGCACGTGACATGTGTTACTTATGGAAATATATAGGCACATAAAAATACTAAAAAAGTCATATACAAAGATCCAAGTCACTGATCTTTCCTTACGGGGAAGGTATAACATGCATGTATCCATCTATCTATATGCTAAATTGCTGATGTACAAATATCACGTACAAGAATCTATCAACCATGTAAAATTGACATTTGGCAAACTGTTTTCATCATTAAAATATAAGATTTTTATTTTTTAAATATATGTCTATTGATTCACGTACTGTCTCCTCAAATTTTACACATTTCTATCTTCTAAGAATCTACGAGTGAGTTTATCAATAAAAGCGTAGGTAGTCGTATAAGAACTATTCGCCATGATATAGGAGGGTTTGTGGGTTATATACCATCAATCCAGAATTTATACCCCGTTAGTGCAAGGTTGAAATTAGTACATGATCATACTCGTTGACAAATATTTATGTACGAAATATTATTCATATTTACCTCAAATATAAACATAGGGGAAACCTTGTATGTAGCAAACATGTTATTTCATCATATGTTACAAGGATTAAACTGTTAAATGTAATATTATTTTTGTCTTTAATACACCTAAATTATATGTAGCTAACAACACATTTTTCATCCTTTAAAACAAATGATGTCTTGAATAAAAAGTCACAGACATATATAGTTATACAATGATAGAACTTAAGCCTTGTAAAGTTAATTTTATATATAAGATTAAAACAAATAATCATAAATATGAAGCAAGGAGATTATAAAATATATAAAAGGACAAATATTCAATTTCCTAAAAAGCAAGTCACAAAACGGGTTGACCCGGACCGACCACTTTGCTGAGTTGTTTTGAAACCGGGGTTTTAAGGACATTGCTAAAATCTAATTCATATGACCATAACTTTATAAGTATACAATTGTAAGTGTAATGATCTAAATCGAGTTTGTATGAGAATTATTATAAATTTGATTGAACATTACGTGGATAATTGAGAGAAATAGTAACTTATATTAATTGTTGTTAAACACACAAATACGAATTATATTCAAAAGGTTATGAAAGATTGCATCACTATAAATACACGTTAGATATTTATACCTCTTACAATTATACAAATACTAAACACTTACACTAAACAATATTTACCATCTGATTTCTGTTTTTATTTCTAACGGTAGAATTTTTAGTTGATGTATCCGGCCCCAAAAAATGTTTAATTACATAGGATTTTAAACTCTTAATTAAATTCCATTATGGGACTATTTCATGATTATTATTTTAATATTCTTGTATATTTATATGAGTCATCCAAGTCAAAGTAAAGCGTGGGTAGTTGAAAAAGGGGTCCACCTTTTGAACTACATATACCTAAAGATTTGATGAACTCTCAAGTCAAATAACCATACCATTAATCTTCATCACCTTCCTCAAATAAGTCTAACCTATCACACCATGATGTATAATTTAATGATATTTGGGTGAATACTTTGTTACAACTTACAACAACTTGCATTGCTGATTATAAATATAATGTTTCAATTCTTCAATTAAGTTTCTTTTCTTATTAAATTAAATTTTCCCTATAACAATCGATTACGTGGTTGTTCATAGTTGCAATATATCATCTTGGTAGAATAAGAAAATAAATCAAAAGATCCCATAACGTACTATGTCCCTTTATCGACAACATGACAATATAACCAACATCGGGTTTTAACTAGGATCCCGTGTGTTGCAACCTTTGGATAATTATTGCGTCAAAGTAAGGTTACAAATAGATTTTGGGACCAATGATATAGCCTTCTAAATTTCATTCTGATCAACCTACTAAAACTTATTTTCTCCTTAAATCTATAGTTAACATTCTTTTTATCTTCCCATTCTAATTGTTCACTTCCAACGATTACACAAGTTTAATAAATTATAGCTAGTGATCGGTCCACGTCAATCAACAAATAATGTTTTGTTATGGGTATGTATTAATACACCATTGATCATCTCGTTCTATACAAAAAATATATAGTTAAGTAGTCACATACAAACAAAGTTTATATTTGAATTAAATCCGACAGAAAGGATATATAGGAGTATCACAGTAGATAGAAGACAAATACGTGAAGTAGTGGTCAAGTTTTAAAGCAATTTTTCTTAGCATCTTGAATATAATTGATCCATATATTATATTCTTCAAATTATTGTATTAATTAAATTAAAATTGTACGTATGAAAGGCGTTAAACATCCTGGTTTGACAAATGTTTGGAACCAAGAGTTCTATATAGTTTTCAAATGCGACACGTTTATAAGCGAGTCATGTATCAGCCAATCAGCGGTAACTTGTTAGTCATGGAGCTTTGACTTCTAGTCCATATATATCAATATACATGTATCAAGTATCAACCGTATGAAAGAATTGAGTTGGACAATTAGGCATGCAATGCAAACTAAACTGTATATTAATCGAAGAGTTATTTGTTTTGTTATATATTTAATTTTATGTTTTTTATTATTGTATGTAATTATTTTTAAAATTTGTTATTGTATATATCGAACTTTACAATTTTGTATATTATATGTAATGGGTGACCGGATGACCGAAAACTACCGGTTTGAATATATACAATAGACAATTTTACAAAGTTTTATACATACAATAGACACTTTTTCAAGAGGAAAAAACTGTTACCTGTTCATCATGTCACCCGTTACATATAATATACAAAATTGTAAAATTCAGTACTTACAATAGTACTTTTAAAAAGTGATTACTTATAATAATAAAAAATGTAAAATTAGATATATAACAAAACAACTAATTCTTTAAATGCATAACTTATAATTATATAAATATATCAAGTGTCGTTATTGAAAGCATGTTGATGAACCAAGTTATAATACAAATGTAAATGTAAATGGATCATATATGAAAGTCGACATCGAACTCTTTTTACATCATAAATAACTATTTAAAGGTATGAACAATTGATTCAATGATTGATTACTATTCTGCTCCGTGAACATAACAAAGATAAATGGATATATTATCAAAAGCACCAATAATATATATGATTTAGTGGAGAATATCATTTGGAACAATGTAAAGGTGGCCAGACAAAATTTTGTGGATTATTGAGATGGAGTGATAGGCTTAACAATGAACAAATGGCTCTTGTTAGGTATATATTTTTTGTTATAAATGTTGTCTTCCACAAAATATCATATATGGCTATTTGCTAATGGTTTTAATTATATATCTTCTAACTAGTTTTAGCTAGTCGGTTACGAACTAATTTCTAGCTATTAGTTTAATTTCTTGATTCATCTACTAATTATCAAAACATACATAAAGATATCATCGGGTGTGTGTAAAGATATTATGGATTTTCACTTAAATTAAGTTGTGACAACTTCCATGTTCAATATGAACTTCGAATGGAGATTAGAATGAGGTTATAATTACTTATAACGCTATATAGATTTACCGTTTTGTTTTTAACCGTTTTATTTATTTTATGGATACTTAATCATAAGGTTGGTCCCCATTGTTATGTTGAAAGTATTACACCTTTCATCCTTTACACAAATATATTACACTCGCAGTTCTTTAATGGAAACTTATTACATAAATAGTCGATCACTTATACTAAAGAGTTTTTGTCTAGCGGGAATGAGTTATCCCTCAATCTAAAGATTGTGGGTTTCAGTCTCATGAGAAACAATTTGTAAATTTGTCCCTTTAAAAGCAATAGTCATCACTTATACTAACGACCGTTAAGTTAGATCATTTATAATAACGATTGGTAAATCTATTTGTATCAGTAAAGTTCACAATATGAACATCCTTATCATTATACATTATGATCAATTTTTCTCCGTCCTATGACACCCAACTTTGAAATATCATTTGTAAACTACAAAGTATAGTCTAAAACCACATAAGGTAAAAGCAAAGTTATATTCAGCTAACCAAAAAGGTTATTAAAGTGGTATGTCAACATCGGGATAAGGATTAGAAAATCTAAGATTCAATCCTTTACTACTACATAGAAATATAGAGAATAAATTACAAGTCATATGTGGCCATTTCGGTCTCAATTTGGAAAAGCTTTACATTAAACTTTGAATACCAAAAAACAAAATATAAATACACTTGAAAAGGGAAAATAAAGGCACACATAGTTTACTTGAAACTTATTAATCTATGGTATACATTACCTCACGAAGGATTGGATGAAACAACTCAACAATACCATAGAAAAACCGGCTCTATCATAATCCTCAGCTTTTATTTTTATATATTTATTAGAAAAGCAATGCATTTTAGCAACCAAAACCAACAAAATAACTGTTTTTAACTCTCCGCACCAAACATCCTCAATTAACACTTCAAAATAAGCCAATAATGCATAATTTAGTTGGTAATGAGTTGAGACATTTTTACTGTCAAAAACACTTCAAAATAAAGACAGACTTTTCATAATTATTATCAACCAAGTTCTACATAATTTTGATGATTATATGCATAAAAACAGATTATGGACGATCATAAATGAGTCCTAACTTTACTTTTAAAACCCATTTCTAACCTTGCTTTCAAATTTTAAAAATGTTAAGAGGAAAGCATAATTGTTTATGAATTCGCCAGTAATTAATTATACGAAGGGGATAAAATGGGTGTTATAAACAACAACAAAAATTTATACTCTTGACCAATCAAAATGCAAATCATTATTTGTTAATTTATATTTTTACCCTTTAACTTTCACATCCATATATATTCAGCCCCTCCTTTTACACTTATAACATTTAACTTACGGTACTATTTGCAACACAAACAATTTTTCCTTATACAAAAACTAAAAATGAAAATACATAATCAGAACTTTCCTTTTTCAACTTTAATTAGTTCAAATCTAAATACAAAACGTCAAATAAAATGGCTTGACAATTTAACATTCAACAAAATTAAAATTCTTGATCTCATAATTATAAATCTTAAATCACAAAAATAATTCTTTTAAGAAGGTAATTAATTGAAAGGTAAACAAGTGTAGACATCAAAGAGATTTGGGACCAAATCAAGAGGGTGGTAAAATGTTGATCGGAAGTGAGAAGCACGATATCATAAACTTACATAATAAGGACACGTAAACTTAATGATGACGAAAGGGGTGACGTAACAGTGGAGTAAGAGTGCATTTACAGAGATCAAAGAAATCGATTGTTTATGTATTTGGATTTTGACCCCTATTGTTTAGTTATTGTTCACTTTTACCCCCAACTATATTTCGACCCCTATTCTTCTGATCTAGATACTAGTGCATATAGTCAACATCAACGACCTAACTATATTACCATAAATTGAGAGTTGTATATCTCAAATCTTGATTACGATATCCTTGTATTATCGTTTTGAAAAGAAATGAAAGGTATTTTGGAGATATACTTTTCAATACCCGTCGCTTATATACCTAATGACCGTTTCCTATTATTACGACCCAAATAAGACAAATGAATTGTATAATATTTGTCTCGTTACTATATATGTCCAATACATCACCAAATTCCAACCGCTACTCCAAAAGATAATGTAATAGGATCTTTGAAAAATACTCAAGATTTTACATCATTGATAGCCACAAAAGAAAATTATATGGATACAAGAAAATAAGATATATAAAGTTTGTGTCATGTTTCATGAATAGGTCAAGCATACTTTATTATGTCATTTCACCTACGACTTGAAACTAGTTATTTTGCACGAAATATACTATGACACTTAACATCTATGTTTACATGTATGAGGTAATGTTATAAACAACAATTGAGGGAGCATTTGTTTTGTATATAGGTTTAGTAATGTGTAAAGGTTTGAAAAAAAATAATAAAAAGTGAAAAACGTATAATTAATTAAAAAATTTATATGTCTTGTAAAAGTTAGGATTGAGTTTGATAATGATTTAAATCAAGAAATGAAATCCAAATTTGATATCCAACACAAGAAACCAAACACTTATGTTACTTTAATACCCATTCCATTCCCTAATTTTCCCAAAACAAACACACCCTAAAAATGTTTGAGTGTGCTATAAACCTAGTTGTTTCGCTTGTGAAGGCGGCAAGTAATTGAAGCATAGGCTCACCATGATTTTCGACTTACCTATAGTCTGGAGACTAGACTGACCATTCTTAGATGGCAGGCTGGAGGATACTTTTGCACTTGGGTTGACTAGCGATCCGTTTGCTAATAAGTAACTGATCTTGAATGTTTGGAACTATTCTGGACGGTTGTAATAGTTAATAAGCTATAGAAATATATATATATATATATTACATATATAGGGATTGATTGTTGTAAAACAAAACTTAACGTAAAATAAATAAAATACGATATAAGTCATTGGATCATTATAATGAGATTAAACATTAATTAATTTTGAAGGGCAAAATAGACATTCTAACACATAATGCACGATGATTATTCTCGTGATACATGCAAAATTTTCCGGTGATGCACACTGAATTTCCCGGTGTGCCTGATTTCATACCATTTAAAAATCGCAAGCTTCACATATTCGATGCATGAAAAATATAAACATGATGATGCTCAGAACTTCGACCGGTGCACGATGCTGCACAAAAAAGTAAGTTATGAAAAAAATGAGTGATGCAAATGACGATCTGTTAATCGTTTGTTAGTTTGCTGGTTTGTTGCTTCTACTCATGGTTATGGAGATTAGGGTAATGGGGAAGAGGGAGGGGTTGTTAGTTAAACAAATAGAGGGATTTTAATTTTAATTTTAAATCATAGTTATAATTATACAAACAAAATTATTAATTTACCATTTGACTACATATGATTTTATCTATTTTACATTAAAAATTAGTGTAGTTGATTCAATCCCTATATAATATATATATATATATTATATATAACAGAGAGAGACAAAATATGGTTTTACTTTTCGTGCCTATGTCAGTAAACAATCTATCGAATTATCTTATGACGTATTTTCTAAAACCAAGCATCTCGTCAATAGATTGTCTCTAGAAAGTTAGAAAGTGATTTTAAAACACAATTTGTAGACATCTATCCGATTGTTGATATTATTCACCCTGTTCATTACTATCAATAATTTCTGATAGTCATAAACTATATAGCAAGGAGATAGATAGTTTGTTTTTTTGCGACATTATTCATCTAGTATATTGCATTTTATTCATCATATCTAATACACATGGTTAAACTTATCATTTTGGTAAATGTACAAGGGTATAAAACGAAAATTCCATCATATTTTTTTGAGACTTCATATGTAACCCTTAATTTGTGTCTGTGTGACAACCATCATTCCTTTTCATCTCATCACTCACCACCAGACGCAAATTGTGGTTCACCTGTTCCTTTCATGGACAATGGTGGACCCCCTACTCTCACTCTAACTTTCTATCTCTATTTCTCTCTCTCTAGGAACTATATATAAAGGTTGGTGGTGCCATATCTATAACTGGTTAAGTGTGTTTTCAATAATATATACACTATATATTAGCATTTGGATAATAATAATACATATATACATCAAAGTTAATTATATTCAGTCTTTCTTTTATTCGTGGTGAATAAATTAAAGATGGGGAGACAACCATGTTGTGATAAACTAGGAGTGAAGAAAGGACCATGGACAGCTGAAGAAGATAATAAACTCGTCAACTTTATCTTAACAAACGGTCAATGTTGTTGGCGTGCTGTCCCTAAGCTCGCGGGCCTACGTCGTTGTGGGAAGAGTTGTCGTCTCCGGTGGACCAACTACCTTCGACCCGACTTGAAGCGTGGTCTACTCACTGACTCGGAAGAACAACTTGTGATTGATCTTCATGCTCGTCTCGGCAATAGGTAAGCTTCTGATCGAGTGTTTGATCAGAATTAGCTTTTTAAACGCTTATCTTCTTATTACGTTTTGATGCAGTACATAGAAAGCTGTGCAAGTTTCTCTCTTTCGTTTTTTTTTTTTTTTTTTCTTTTTTTTTTAACGAAACTATTGATTTAATTATTTTCTACTAAAAAAAATGATTTTGGACTGAATTACATGTTATTGGTATTTGGGTTTTGTATCAACGCCTAAGTATTTTTATATAGATTGTTTAAAGAATGCATTTAATAATTTAGCAAATACATATATTTTGACAAATTTGAGTGCTAACAAAATGACCATCTTTTATCTATACAAACATCAACATAAAAAGTTTTGGTATTTTCTTTTCAAAGCGAGACTAGTGATGAAATATATATGATCATACCGATTAATTAAATATAGAGTTTATAATGGCCAACATGTTTCATACTAAAGCTACCAAGAGATTAACTTTTCAGTGCCCAACTTGATTGATTTAATTTTCGTTCAATGAACAAAGTATTTCGATTCACATATATAGATTTTACTTTTGTTTCCACAAAAGTAATATATTTGATGTTAATGATTTTAAAAGTGAACGTTATTTTATTTGTGGGACAGTTAAGTAGATAGACTTTTCTTGCATGTTATTATTAAAATAAAACACTCAAATAATATATTAAAAACTACGAATCGTGATTTAAGCTAAACTTTTTTTATTGTTTATTTGTTTTTCAGGTGGTCGAAAATCGCAGCAAGATTACCCGGACGAACAGATAATGAGATAAAAAATCATTGGAACACACATATTAAGAAAAAACTAATAAAAAGAGGAATTGATCCTGTTACACATGAGCCACTTCAAAATGAATCTCGCGGTGTAGAGACATCTTGTGAAAATAACGACAACAACAACCACTCATCGCCCCTCGAAAGTGGCAATGCAACAGGAAGTTCGGACGAGAACTCAAGCTCTTCACCACCTGAAAATTGTTCAACTTTGACAAGTGAAGAACCTGAAAAATTGTTTGAAAGCCTTTGTGACGATGAAAAGTTGTTAAGTTACCTCCTAGGTGATGACGAGCCACCTTTAGTTGATTCAATGACTTGGGAGTTACAAAACAACGCACAGAACTTCAATAATGGGGGTTTCACCTCTTGGGACGATTGTGCTACATGGCTATTGGATTGTCAAGACTTTGGTGTTCATGATTTTGGGTTGGATTGTTTCAGTGAAATTGAGATGAACATCTTAGAGATGGGCAACAAACAACCAAAATGAAGTTATTAATTTGATTCTTGTTCTATTTTTCGCCATGTTGTAATGAGTCACTAGAACATCTATTGTACGTCTTAATGTATATTGTACATATTGTTTAGGTAGTGAGTTATTAGGTTTCTAGTGTTAGTAAACGATCGGCAGCATGTATCGATGGTAGAAGAGAACTCGAGTCTTAAAAGAGGTTTCTCACCATCAAGTAGGTAAGTTATAATAACAAGCCAAAGAAATGTCAAAATGGGAACAAATGTGAAATATCAACAACTAATTAGAGCGGTTTTTGTAAATACTTTAAGTTCTTGTATAAGTCTTCTTTTGTTGAAAACTATGTTATTATTATTATTATTATTATTATTATTATTATTATTATTATTATTATTATTATTCTTTTATCACAGTAGTAATGTTCTCCTTTGATTATATGCTTCTTAACACCTACATTTAAAACTTAAATTAGTAGAATATAATTAATGTATCATTAGGTCAAGAACCAGATGTGGGCTGAGTAGGTAATTCAATAAGTTAGTGAGAGCTAGGCCGTACGTGAAGGCTTCCATTTGGGCCAAACACAAAATCGGATCCATGTTACTAGTGGGCCTGACTCACACCCAAAGGTGGGCTGGTTCAAGTCCTTTGGTGGGCCTAAGGTGTTGCGTCAGATGGTCCGGATCAGAGAAGTTTTTTTTTTAAATAAAGTCTTGTTGGATGACCCCTCTATGGCTCTATATACACGTACATAGAAAATCACCAGATATCATGCTAATGGGCTAACCATACGAATATACAAATGGTCCAAGTAATGTGGGCTAGCTGGGTAAATGAGTACACGAAAATAATGAACCGGTTGTTTGTTATTAATGAGTATTTTTCAATTTTCACCCGCGGTCCTGTGGCGGAGCAAAAATACATATGTTTCTGGATAAATATTTTAACCAACAAATATTGAAATATAAAAGTTAAGCATGTTAATATACATAGTTAATCTCTTTCTATTTAGGAAAACTGACATGGTCTCGTGTAATATGTTTAGTTTCTAAGGTACAAGAGCGGACATGATGGATTGAAGTGTTTTTGTGTAGTTCCCTTCGTAATTCAAGTTAGAATATATTAAGCAATTAACATTTTCATTCATATCTTTCTAACTTGCCCACTATAATGTTCATGATGTTGTCTTGAGAAATTCAAGTCATGAACGAGAAATTTTGATATGTCTTGATCGTGACTGAGAAATTTCGATCATGACTTCATAGTGATAAAAAAATTCAAGTCATGATTGAGAAATTTCAGTTATGATCTGATCGTGACCTACCAGTAATAATAAAAATTTAAATATTATCTAATTAAAAGTACAAAAAGGTATGATTAAAAGTTTAAAACCAACTTTTTATTTATCATGCACAAAATTTTAAATCTTTTTTTACTCATTGATGAGCTACTACACTCAATAAATATAGAGTAGGATTTCTCTTTAAATATTACAATTAATAGTTCATTGAATTACTTATTAGGTTGATATATTTGACTTACAATCTTTTTAATAATAATTTTCATCAAAAGAAGATTGCTGGAAGAATAGAGATTCGGTCTTTCGTTCGCAACAAAGTAGCCATAGGGAGAACCTCTGGCTAGATTGAATCTTATGCCCTCAAGTTCTTCAAGTCCGGATTCATGGATAAGCCTTCAGCTAAGAGAAGGAGAAATGCTATAAGTCAAAGTCAACTTCGTTCACCACTACGTTCTTTCAGAACCGCATCGTGGGCTTCCCTGAAAGCTAAGATGTGGAATAGCGCTACCGGCTACTTGTTGAGCTGCTACGAAAGCAGTTACTTTTCTTACAGCAGGGCAGATGATTGAATAGTTAGCAAATCTTTCTTCTGAACTCTTACAAAAGAACTTACTCTCTTTCTTCTCAACCGGATGGGAGGCCTTACCCAGTGAATAGCCTTCCTTACCTTAGGTTTTACGAAGACTCCTTTTTTTACTTCTCCTTTTAGGCAGTTCTCTCTCTCTTTCTCGACTTGCAACTCACTTTCCCTTTATTCCGCTTCAAAAGGAGTGCGAACGCTAGGTTTTGGTCACCTCAGCCTCAGAGCCGACAAAAGCTTTTTTCTTGACATTTTATCACTGCTATCCTTCAAAGACCCCTAATATATTTGCATTTCAGTTATTTAAAATATTTTTATGAAAAGGATTAAAAAAAATAAAAAAGACCTATCAGATTGATGATCTTATTAGTTTCACATACAGTCTTTGTGTGTCCATATGTATTAAAGTTAACTGCTATATTGACAAATACTATCATCACATACCATTGAATAATCCACGAAGCATGTAAATTTTTTAAAAATTATAGTTTATGGTTGAATTAACTTATTTATGATATTCTAGTGATAATTTTTTGTCTTATTTACAATTAATCGATTGTTCAACTAATTTTTTTTATGTAGTAGTGAGTTTTACTATCATAGTTGCTAGATGTCAAACATAGATAACATACAACATATCATTCTCATGTCTTTGAGTTACATCCTTACCTTTTACTATGTGTTCACCCCATCAGGGACGGAGCCACATATGCATGTGAATAGACCAAGGCCAACCCCACTATTTTTATGAATACTAGTAATATGAATATATTAGAGCGTAATTTGTATATAAAATATTAAAAGGTCCACCCAAAGTAAAAAAAAACACATAACACTCAAATACATAAATCACATTTAATCAATTATTGAAAAAGGATAATCGGTTGGAGAACAGGGGAAGACGAAAAGTTCAATCATCAATGACACAATTGACAAAACCACTTTATGATTCTTCATGCTTATTCAATAATCAATTAATCACAATTCTACATTTTCACATCCACCATTCAAGACTTTAATTCTCATCTTTGTTTGTTTTGCCCTACCCGACTGAACAATCATGGCTCCATCGCTGCACCCCATCATCTTCAAGTACTACCATTTAATTTTCTTTTTGTTTCAATTTTAATTTTCTACGTAAATCAAGATACCATCAAAATGTAATGCTATTCAGTTGATACAATGGTGTTTTGAGTTCCAACTGGTTGACAACACCAACGATTATCTTTTTGGTAAATGTCATAGAGGTAATGTAATGAGTTTCATCATCTTCAATAAAGTTGTAGTAGGCTGTTTTAATGACATGCTCTTCCCTAACTTTCCACATATCAAGTGCTTCCCCCTTGATCATTTGCCTTACTTTAGCCCTTTTTTTTATTTCATTATTTTATTTTTAGGATAACATTTTTATAAAGATTCTTTTGAATATAACTAACGTCCGACATCTTTAACTCCGTTCAACTTAAGTGATCCTAATGTTGCAAATAGTCGAGGAAGTAATACAATCGAAGAAATTTGAAATATTAGCGATCTTTATTCCGATCAAAATAACTAGATACTCATTACATCAAGTGCTATTTAAATTAGTAATATCACCGATATAAGGTAGTCAAATTTCAGTTGATCTTGATTTAATGTACTCAGTTTTAAATTCGTCATAGAAAGAGACTTTTGACATTTTCATTGGATCAACGATAAATCAGCTTAAAAGTTGACATATTATTATTCATGAAATTACTATAGAATGACGGTGACACTGAAAGTGAAACTATATATATAGGGTTAGATTCAAATGAGAATCAAATAAAAGGTGAAAATTGCGAGAATTATTAAATTACACATTTTTTCATATGTGATTGACTTAATTCATATGTGAACATTTATGTACATTTGATTTATAAAAAAAAAACTAAAAAACTCTAAAATTATATCTCAAAATAAAAAATACATATTCAGAGGTGAACCATAATATGAAAAAATTGGTAAAATATGTTTTTTAAATATACATAATCAGTCTTTGAGTTAAAGATAATAACACATTTCAATCCGTGGAGTTGGATGCACGAAATATTTTCCCATATGAATAACTTGTTTCATATCTTGATCAGTAGTTTGTTGTAATTATCTCGAAAGTGACAGTTTCAAACAAACCTCATTCTCGCAAAATATTTTTCAAAACTACTCGAGGATTGCCAAACAACTAAGATTACATGTTAGTCCGTATTAGATAATAAATCCGTCGAAACCATTGTCTGTGATTAGCTACCGCTCAACAAGTAAAAAGTCTTTAATTTGATCAAGATCAAAGAGTTGAGCAACTTAAATGGAAAATAATTATTGTAATTTAAATAGAGGTTTGTGTAAATTTGAATATTATATTATTTTGCAGTTTACCACTTCACCGATCAAAACGATAAATTCGTTCAACTTTAGTCTTGGGATTACAAATCTCACAACGTTTGTAATACACACTTTCAACACAAAAACGAGTCTCTCACTCACAAATTCTTGATCTATTATTACAACCAAAGTTCTTAGATCCACCAGTAACATAGTGAAAGAAACTATAAAAATTGAACACCAAATTGCGAAAGACAATAATAACAAATTTCTTCCAGATTTTTTCCTTTTTATATATAATTTCAGACATTCATTACAAAACATAAGTTACAGAAGTCAATCCAATTTAATGCCACAGATATAGAGATATATATTTAATCACACTGAAGTTACAAAACAACAATGATAAAGACACCAACCTTTATTTTATGATCAACATACACAAACATGTTCTCCAACCATACAAGAAAATTAAATATAACAGCTTAAATTGTTTGATCTTTGAGACGAGACAACTACAAGCGGCTTTTTTTTCTTCATTGCAATTCCAAACTTATCAGAAAGGTCATGCTCTTCGCCTTTAGGCAGACTCCACTCAAAAGAGTGCATTAACGACGCCACAATATGCATCATCATCTTCTCACCCAACGGTACTGCTGGACACCTTCTTCTACCGGATCCAAAAGGGAAAAATGTAGATTTCGTTCCACTATAATCCCATGTCTCCAATCCTTCATTGTTCAAAAACCTTTCTGGGTTAAACTCAGATGGATTTTTCCAATATTGAGGATCCCTTTGTATCGCCCATACATTCAAAAATATTGTAGCACCCTGAGGAACTGTGTATCCTCCAACCATACAAGACTTATTTGGCGCTCGTGGGAGTAGAAAAGGTAGAGGAGGATGTAAACGAAATGTTTCCTTGCATACTGCATCTAAGTACTTTAATCTTGGAAGATGAGATTCTTCAACAATGTTGTTTAGCCCTACTACTTGTTCTAATTCGTCTTGCACCTTTTTCATCACCTTTTGATTTCGCAAAATCTCAGTCATTGCCCATTCCACCATGGCTGATGTTGCATCTGTTCCTCCAAGAAATGTATCCTATCACAAGAAAATTGATAATCAATTATGCTTCTTGAACCCACAAACTATATAGGGTTGATCTTGATAAATTATATAACTAGACATAATTAATTATATAGGATAATTATACTAACCACAATAAGTGCTTTTAATTGAGTCATATTGATTGATGTTGCGGTCTTTTGATCTTTATTCTCTAATAACACTTGTAGAAAATCTTTCTTTGTTTCTTTCGTATCTGTGAACTTGGTGTTGATTCTCTCCTCAATAGTCGTCTCAATGATTTTGTCGAATTGCTTCATTTGATTCTTCATTCTTTTCTCAACTCCTTGGAGATCAAACCTGGCTAGCACTGGGAAGAAATCGGATACATTTAGAGCACCTGCAATCTCAGTAATACTAATTACCGCTTTTCTTATATCATTACTAAGATTACTATTCGTCGTCCCTTCGACCAAACCTTTCCCCCAAACTATGTTTGTTAAAACATTCAACACTGTTGAGAAGGATATCTCGTTAATATCAACAGCCGTACCCATCATATTATGGACATTTTTTATCATCTTTCTGACTTCTTGTCGACGATAGGCATGAGAAGCTTCAAGATTCGTGTTACTTAGGACTTCATGTACTAAAACTTTACGTAAGTTACGCCTGGTAGCATTATTTGGTGCCCATGCTACATCATTAGCATTATAACTCGCAGCTAATCCAGCTACATGCGGATCGCGATTAGCAAAACTTTCATCTTGCTCACTTGTTACGACCTTTGCTAACTCTGACGAATTCACCACTATGTGAAGCTTGGTTCCAAGATAGAGCTTGAAAATTGGGCCATATTGTTGAGCCATTTTAGTGAATTCATGGTGCAAATTAGGACCAAGAAATGGAAGGTATCCTACAATTGGTAGGCCTTTTGGACCTGGTGGTAATGGAGGTGTGCCTTTTGAAGTTGCCTTTTTGTAAAATGTAATTATAGCTATTGTCATCACCATAACAGCAAGGGCTGCAAAGGCAAGTTCTTGGGTATTTGATGCCATTTTCGTTGATATATTATATTAGTTTGTGATATAACAAAAGTTTAAAGTGAGCTTCCATTTATATACGATATGTATTTAATACTCCTTGACATAAGTTTTACCTAACACTTTATACAGATACTATGTTTGATGAATAATTATGACAACGATGATAACATATGGTCCTTCTAAAGTGAAAGTTTTCTGTAAGTGTAGTAGTGTACTATGAAGTTAATATGACATACGTTTCATATATCAACACCGCAAATTTCAACAACTTAACCTATTGGAGTAGAGAGCAGCCACGGGCAATCCGTACGTGGAGTTAGTATTATTTTCGAAAAGTTTGTGCGAAAGTTAACATTTAAAACACATCACGGATAATATAGCTTCTCGTTTAACTTGAAGGAGCTTAAGCTGATTATAAACAAGCTTATATTATTATTATTATTATTATTATTATTATTATTATTATTATTATTATTATTATTATTTAACTATATTAAGTTATTCAATTAATTAATGGGTCATTTTACGATTAATTAATTATTGACTTAATTATAATCCACTCACGATATAATTTCGAGTTAGGGGCCACTACGATATACTAAAATTATATAGTTGCAAACTTTGCTCATTAAAAATATAAAAGAGTTTGTGAACATCATTAGATTCTTACGAGTCGAGTTAAAAATTCAGAAAATGAGTGACTTTTTGAAGTCGTGTGTGACTCTTTCAAATCATGTGTACGACTCTTATAAGTCAAAAAATTAGATAAACTTTTAGTGTAATGTAATACAAAAAAAAAGTATAATATGTTTTAAATTAAAACTTTATATTGATTGTGGGTTAATGACTTAACTATCGACTCTCACTATGTTTTACTTCTCTTAAGAACAAAAATTTTAAACAATAATATAAATATATGCGTTTATTGTAAAATAATAATTTTTATGAGTCAAATCAACTTACGAATTACAAATTAAAAATTGAAGTTCCAAATTAGAAATCGAGTCAAAAGTTAACAATGATGGTATACATTAAAGAAAAACGTAATAAATAATCATCGATTCATCACCAATAAAGTTAGAAACACAATCTCAGTTATCGTATTATTAATATTTTAATGCATGTATTAACGTAAACATCCTAGCAAATGATATCAGATAGCTCTATCTACAACGTAATCTACTGACTAATTAAGTTGAATATGGTTTTTTGCTGTCATCTTATAGGAAACATTTTTCATATAATATGACCTTATACCGGTACACAAACAGATTATTATATTGGTGAAAATGATCATCTAAAGGTTGAACAGATCGTCTTCGATGTCAATGTCACTAAAGACGGAAAGAATTTTGTAACGGCCAAATGACCATTCTAAATAAACATAAATTTAACGGTCATACAAAATATTTGAAGTGGTTCGTTGTAGCCAAATGACACTAAGTATAAATAATATTAGGAATGGTTTTCTTTTTGCTTTTGTAGTGGTTGATAAAATTATTTTATTGTATTATATTCTTGTAAATAATTTTGGAACGGTTTTCTTTTCGCTTTTATAGGAGTTTTATATAATTATTTTATTGTATTATATACTCAAAAATAAATTTGGAACGGTTTTTCTTGTTCCTTTACGAACGATTTTTATAAATTAATTTATTGTATTATATTTCCACAAATTAAATTTGAATCGATTTTTCGTTGCGCCTTTGGAACGCAGAACGCTTTTTATGAATTAATTTATTATATTATATTCCCGCAAAATAAGTTTGAAATGGTTTTTCTTTCTGAATTTGAATCGATTTTGATCAATTATTTTATTGTATTATATTCCTGCAAAATAAGTTTGAGACGGATTTTCTTTTCGATTTTCGAGTGGTTCAAGAATATTAATTTATTGTAGTTATATTCCTGTAAAATAAATTACGAACGATTTTTCTCTCACTTTTGGAGCAATTTAAAAATATTAATTTGTTGCATTTATATTTCATAAAATAAAGTAGGAACGGTTTCTTCTTAATGGGCCCAATTACAATGGGTTTCTAATAGTCCATCAATGAGTATTTACTAGCCCAGCCCAGATGTGAAGTAGCAGTCCCCCTAAATAACCCTTTTTCTTTTGGTTGCGTATAATAAAAAAAGTTAGGGGACCTCTTGTTCTACTTACAATTCGTTTTCTTTTTCTTCCGAGTATCCAGACCTCAATTAGTTCGGTAAGTTGATCAATCATTTATACATTCCATTCATTAACTATTTAGTCTTAATTTTTCTCATAATTTTCTTTGTAATTTTTGTCCCTTTTGATTGTTGCGTTTTATCAATTTTGTCCTTTTTCGAATTTGTTCAATTTTTTTGTCTCTTTAGTTCTAAATTTTGCAAAAATTATTATTTTCACTAACTTTCGTTATCTTTTTCAGTTAATCGTGTAAATGACTAAAATACCCTTTAATTAATTATTACTTTAAAAAATAAAAGAGAATTAGTCTAACCTTATATCTTTCAGTTTCCCTTAAACACCTGCAACACCAAATTGCCTTTCAAACCCAATCTGCAAATCGCCAAACAAAAACCCATCATCATCACCACAACTCGGTCACAAGTAACTTCACCACCACCACACTCACTAGTACCACCACCACCACCATAGCCATGAAACCAATGACATGTAATTGACCACAACCACCAATAGTTGTCGTTGCAACCATTCCCCATCACAAATAGTGGCAACCTTTAACCAAACTGCCACCCCATCGATTACATCTAAAACTGATCAAACATGTGAATACGAAATCAAACACGAACAAGTCTAAGATAAACTCCTAATATCTAGGTTTTTAGAAATAAGAAAATAGAACCCCCAATTCCGGTGGCGGCCAAACCTCTTACCTCTCGCAATCGACTTCAAAGTGGTTTTGTTGGCCACGTTTGAACTCTAATGATGGTGGCATCTGAAATATGTTGACAGTGTTGGTTCGGGAAGTGGATGCCACCGGATTTGCTTTTCTCAAACATGATGGGATCTGAAGTGACCTACATAAGGGTTGGTTATTGTAAAATAAACCTTAACTTAAAATAAATAAGAAAGAATGTGGATCATTTGATCAAGTATTTAATACCTAATTAAATTTATTATTTTTACTAGTAAAAAAATTGGTCTTAGGGGGTACAATGGATAGTTAATCACTTGATTAATTCTTTCTCACTCATAACTTATTCATTTCCAATTAAGCTGGTGCACGAATGAAATAACGATTCACAATCGCATGATTCATGACAACTAAGCTGGTGCACAAATTTAATACATCTGCATATTTTTAAATTTTGTTTTTTATTAGCAAACCATGATACACATACTACAATCATGTTCATCAAATCCTTAAAACCTTCATATATATAGTTGATGCACGACTAAGTTAACAACTGATGCACATCATAAACACATACGAAGCACACCGAAAACACACACAGAGAGGAACAAATTGTGGGGGAATTTATTTTTATATTTAATGTGAATCTAATGTCAATTATAATGAGCGTAAAATACCTAATAGGCCGTTTGACTAAATTTTATTTTATTTATTTTGCAATAAAAATTATCGTATTTAATCTAATCTCTATATAGGGGTTTGTGATATATATATATATATATTTATATATTACTAGATGACAAATGGATAGGCGCTAATGCATTTAAAAAAATTTTGATGGTCGATTTTGGCAACGTTTATAATGTATTCGCCCGCGTTACTTTTTCTAACTGTATATTACTCAAAATAATATACATAGAGTTCATGCTTCACCCGCTGTCGTCAATTACAAAAATTGTTACCATCAAATATGTTTCTAACAGGACTGGATGTAACATTACCGTTCAAATACTCCGGCGACTTATGTGTATAAATGATCGTTTACGAGTACTTCCGTTTCTTGCTATAACTAATGATATTCACTTTGTGCGAGGGTAAATGGCTAAATGGAGGAGGTTTTTCCCGTTTAGGTTACCCGGGGAGAGTAAGTACATTTACTCAGATGTATGCGGCCTAATCGGGGTATCTTGACCGTTTTCGACCCTCTCTCTGACCACCCCAAGATATGCAACTAATGAGGTTTGAATCTGAGACTTCTTTTGAGGATATCATGACGTTAACCATTAGGCCATTTGATCATGGTTAAACTTCATGCAAGTTATCAAATTAAAATACAATAAAATAGACATAAATCTTTATGTTATTATCATGATACACCAGAAGTAAAAATCAATGGACAGAACTTATATGTCCGTTGATTTTTACTTAAAATCACTTGTAAAGGCTGGAGTTGGTCAATCTCTGAGATGGAACAACTACAAGTGGCTTCTTTTTCTTCATAGCAATACCGAATTTATCAGAAATATCTAATTCTTTGCCTTTTGGCATGCTCCACTCGAACGAGTGCATTAACGAAGCCACAATATGCATCATCATCTTTTCACCCAACCGAATTCCTGGACACCTTCTTCTGCCTGATCCAAAAGGGAAAAAATTCGAATTTGTCCCACTATAGTCCCATTTTTCTGATCCCTCGTAGTTGAAAAATCTATCAGGGTTGAACTCCATAGGATTCACCCAATACCGAGGATTCCTTTGTATCGCCCATACATTCAAAAAAATTGTAGACCCCTTTGGAATTGTGTATCCACCGAGAATGCAAGACTTATTTGGAGCTCGGGGGAGCAGGAACGGTTGAGGGGGATGCAAACGGAATGTTTCCTTAAACACTGCATCGAGGTACCTTAATTTTGGGAGATGAGATTCTTCTACAATGTTGTTCATACCTACTATTTCAGCTAATTCATCTTGTACCTTTTTCGTCACCTTTTTATCTCTCAAAATCTCGGTCATTGCCCATTCCACCATGGCTGAAGTTGCATCTGTACCTCCAAGAAACATATCCTGTCACATTCAAATAATTAACACGTGAAAGGTATAATTAATTGAAGTGGGTTAACAAATTATTTTTGAAAGAATGATTTCAATCTGCAAACATGTTAGTAGTAAATATTGAACAAAAACAATGATAACAACTTAATAGTAGAAAACTAACCACAACAAGAGCTTTCAACTGAGTCATATTGATTGATGTCGCGGTGTTCTGATCTTTAAGTTCTAACAATATCTGCAATAAATCTTTCCTTGTTTCTTGCTTATCTATTTCTTCAGTATAGCTTGATGTCGATTTGCTTCTCTCCTCAATGGTAGTCTCAAAAATTCGGTCAAATTGCTTCATTTGATTCTTCATTCTTTTCTCAACTCCTTGAAGATCAAACCTGGCGAGCACTGGGAAGAAATCGGATATATTTAGACCACCTGCAATCTCAGTAATACTAATTACCGCATTTCTTATATCATTACTAAGATTACTACTCGTCGTCCCTTCGACCAAACCTTTCCCCCAAACTATGTTTATGAAAACATTCAACACTGTTAAGAAGGATATCTCATTAATATCAACAGCCGTACCCATCATATTATGGACATTTTTTATCATCTTTCTGACTTCTTGTCGACGATAGGCATGAGAAGCTTCAAGATTCGTGTTACTTAGGACTTCATGTACTAAAACTTTACGTAAGTTACGCCTGCTAGCATTATTTGGTGCCCATGCTACATCATTAGCATTATAACTCGCAGCTAATCCAGCTACATGCGGATCGCGATTAGCAAAACTTTCATCTTGCTCACTTGTTACGACCTTTGCTAACTCTGACGAATTCACCACTATGTGAAGCTTGGTTCCAAGATAGAGCTTGAAAATGGGGCCATATTGGTTAGCCATTTTAGTGAATTCTTGGTGCAACTTAGGGCCAAGAAATGGAAAGTAGCCCACTATTGGTAGACCTTTTGGACCTGGTGGTAATGGAATTGTAATTGTGTTATTGTCGGAGCTTGAATCAATTGCCTTTTTGTACCACAAAATAGCTAGTGTTACGAGGATAACAACGAGAATTGCAAGAACAAACTCTTCGTTGTTTGTTGCCATTTTTAACGAATTTTATTTACTGAAAATTGGAAATAATCTAAACCGAGTTTAAGCCTTTATTTATAAGACATCCATTCGTAGTAAGAATGCACCTAACGTATATAACACGCATTTATTATATGGAAAACTGGTTTTCACTTTTCAATAATTTGCCTAAAGCGTAACCAATACAACTTAACCAGTTATACACAACAAGAAAGGGAGAAGTTTTCTCTGATGAAGCTATTCAGAAAAACTAAAGTCTTTTTCGAATATAGAAGTGCGCGCCCTATCAAATCAAGGTATCCGTTGACTATTTCCTATCATTTGTCTTGCCACACCTAAAATGTTTATCTGAGGTGAACTTTTGTGGAAATACGTATTACTACTATACTACATTGATGGTGATTAATCCTTACAACATTAAGCATAAATATTTTTTTCAAACCAGTTAGTACGTACATAGTGGGTAATCTACAATACCGGAAAGGATGAACGATCAGAACCGATACTTCAAAATCTTATTTAAATTACATTATCAGTTTGTTTGTTTTCCTTTTCGCTACAACAAACAAATATTGCCAAATGGTCATTTTGCAGCCGTTATGGGTTGTTTCCAAATTCGTGCCTCATATCTAGCGAAAGAAAATCACTTGTTTCGATGTAATTAAAAAAGAAACAACAAATAAAGTTATAAAAAGTTTAGATTTTGATAAATAATGCTCTTAAAGCAATGGTTAAACTAATCATAAGTAAATTCAAACATTAAATAAATAACAATGTCGTTATAATAAGACGTAATGTGTTAATTATATCTAGAAAGTGACATCATGATTCATTAAACTTGGACGTTTTAAACTTTATTAAATACTTTGATTATAATTATAATAATAATCTTATTAATCGTTGTTGGAAGGACATTGGTTATCAAAACTCAAAAGATGCGTGAGAGATAAAAGACAATGTTGATTGATACAAAATTTAATTTGGGAAGTTTTTCCCCTGTTCTAATTTGATCTTTAATATTTTGATCTTAGTCTAGTTCAAATAATTCTATATTTTCATTTTCAATCAATCTAAAAATATTTTAAGTGAGTAATAAATGAAATTCTATTACAACCCACATATGTTTGTGAAGTACGTGGATACCGCAAGTAACATATGTCTCGTTAAATTTAAAGGGAATTGACCGCGACATGTAACCGGCAATTTTTTATTTTATTTTTTTTGTATATACTCACGGTTTTTATAGTTTTAAGTGTTAACAACCAATTATATCATTTTATATCATTGACTTATTTTTATTTGCTCATTTACCCTTATATAAGAACACTAAGAAATTGCTTAAAGAAAGATGTAATATAAGAAAATACTAAGTAAGAACAACACCAGTCACTGAATTAAACACACACCAAGTTGATTAAAGGGTGCAAAAATGATGAATCACAAATTAAATGCCGTGTAACACCCTAGTCACTATCCACAAATGTGGTTGTTGGTATATATGGTGTTGGTGGACGGAGCTTAATTCATTCTCTAAACAGTATATCAGCGTATAATAACGTAAAACTGTAAACTAACCTATCACATATAATATATACATCACAGATATATACAAATATCTTTCGCGAAATTTGATCTCATAACCTCTTGATTGATGGACTCTCACTAAAGCAAAAGCCATTTCAAAAATTATGATTAAAGAAAATCTTAAAATTATTATTTTTACAAATATACACACTAGTTCCGCAACGATCAAAAAATACAACTATAAAAATGAATAAATAAAAGCACAAAGTATGATTACATTTGATTTGTGTGTATTAACCATCTTAAGGGTAAACTACTTTTTATGCCATATTACAAAACTATTGTCGTTGCAACATAAGAAATTAAATTCGGCTCTCAATTTCAAATAAGAGGTACACCATAGTAGCCGAAGCTAGCGGCATAGTAGCCGACTCGTAATAATTAAAAGTTTTGTTTTACTAACTTGATAATCAAGTTCCTGACTAGCAAGGTTATCACAATTCAATATCGGCGGATAAATATCAACTGTGTATTAAATACTTCTAATGAGTAACGCCCTCTAGTATGCTAAACTTTTTATAGAGTTTGGGTAACAAAATGATATATTAACTTTGTATTATCTAGAGTGATAATAGCAATAGGAACCATCACTTAATTATATTGAAAAAAGTTTGTAATATTAACATCAGACTACTACTATATTGATTATCACACTAAAACACATTTTTGCACGTACATATCATATTGAAAATTGGTCCATCTCATTTTTAACTATCATTTTTAACTAGTAACACAACACAAGAATTAAATTAATATTCAATTAATAAATTTTAACACGTACACATCATATATGCTTCGAAACTGATGCGTTGTTCTTCAGCCCCTTTGGCATCATAGAAGCGAGTATTCTTTCGGTAACTTTTAACATTTGTTCCATTTTTTAGGACTTTTTGGAATTGTTGGGGTGAGTGGAATTGTTGGGGTGTTGAAGTTTGAGGCATTGTTCAGTTTGCGGATTTCAGAGGTCTGGGTGATGGATTGTCGGTTAAGATGTCGCTTTAATTGGTTGGTTTTGGATTGGAGTTGTTTGCCATTTTCAACTGTCAAACTTTTTACTAGCTTTGAGCCTTTGACAATGGAACATGGTAATGGAATGTGTATAGAAATAGAAGCATAGTTGAAGAAGTTAATCATAAATTGAATAATAAGTAAAATTGCTCATGAGGTCAAGCAATGATTTCATGCTTTAATAAAAACAGTATAAACATCCAGTTCACACAAGGACTCATCAGCCAACAATAACCATGTAGCCTTATAACACTAAATCTCAAACAAGACCCACACAAAATGCATGCACAACACAGATTGTGTTCCAATGATACAGCTCAATCATGAAATGATTCAGCAATAATGAGTTATTCCCGTTCCACAACTCAGATTGCTATATATTAAAACTAGTAAAATCATGTGTATTAAACATCTTACTGATTTGATGAACTGACTTGCTGCCTTATGGTACGAGCACAATCTGCATAATTCTTGACCAGTGTACTGCACTTTAGCGGGTCCTTGGTGTTTTCTTTATAGCAATCCAAGCAAGCAGTTAAATCAGCCGAACAGGGCATAGGTTTTGGTTGTGGAAGTTTAAACTCCTTATCATGAAGTTCTTTTGCCTTTTGTGTTACTTCAACAACCATTTCATCTTCTTGCTTTTGTAGTTTTTCCAAAACCCTTTCGCTGTCTTGAAGGATTGAACGGATGGCTTCCAACTCGGCATTAGCAGCTGGTGCAGGCGGCGGAATTGGGAGGTACATTGGCGGCCATCCAGTAGCAGGGTGATCACTTTTTAGGGTTCGAGAGTCATCATGGATCTCCTTTTGGTTAGTGGGTTTAACTTGGTTTTGTTGGGAGGTTTTTTGTGTCTTTGGTTTTGGTTTCCTTGTTTTCTTCTTGACTTTGTCGCTGTCATCAGCCAACTGTTTAACTAAGTTGCCACTTATTTGAATGGTAAATGCATCATCCATAACTTTCAAGACAACTTCCTGAAAGATATAAAAAAATAGTTGTTATCATTCAATGAAAAAAAAAGAACAAACAAGAATGTTATGCAACCACTTAATAACATGCAAAATGCAATGTGTGATTATTAGGGATGCTTTGCCACTGCTTCCTCATTAATATGACGTTAAAAGATCAGAAACGCATAAAAATAAAATTTTGATAAGTGAGAAAGATAAATGAAGAACACGAAATGCAGCAAGCTTTTGACTTGTTTACAAAAATTTAAACTACGGACAGATATAGTGTTGGAAGTTATGGTGCAAACTGCAAATCACTGCAGAAAGAACAGATAAGCATGCTGGAAGTTGTGGTGCAAACTACGAATCACTGCAGAAAGAACAGATAAGCATGCTTTTGTAAATGATGATACTAGAGGTGGCAAAATGGACGGGTTGGCTGAGTCATGTAATGAGTCAAAGTAAGCAATATTGGGTTGACCCCTAAATACTTTTTGTCCAAAATTTTGAGATCTTTATAAATAACTAGTATTTCAAATACTCAAATACAATTACAAAGTTTACCATTTCGATAAAAAGCTAACTTTTGGAAACAAATTATGAAGTTTTATGCATCATTAAGACACTTTAGGAAGACATTTTTCCAGTTTGTGTTTTTGATTTACCTGTTTGGCCTGTTAACGATTACAACATAACCCGAATCAACCCATACATAAGCAAACGGGTCGAATTTACAATCTCTAGATAAACATCTCGGAAAACTATTATTCCAAACAGCCGAATATTAGTACAAGTGCGTGAAGTCCAACTTGGCTGTGACCACTGTTTTGATAATTGATAGCCGCTTATTCTACTTCAGTTATGAAAGCCTAACCACCGCTAAATTAAATCTACTTCCTTGTATTTCACAATGATTTAACATCAACACCACTATTTATCCTTTTAGCCCTAAGGTCATATGGTAAACAGCCACATGAAACCGATATGACAACCTTACAATTTAGTGTTACTCCGAGAAATTAGAACATCCACCGTGGACGTTTTGAACCGACCCCGTTTGATCCAATTCTCCAAGTGACCCCTTTTGACTTGAACCCGTTCTGACCCGAAACCATTTTGACCTGCTACCAAACCCAACCTGACCTGCCCATTTTGCAACCTCTAATTCTATAATCATACAGTATTGCAATGTGTTGAAGTCGTGATAGTAACCCAAATCTAACAAAATAGATGTCTCTTGCAGTTCCAGGAAAATGCTATTGGATATACACGTCATATATAGATAATATGAACTTATTAATAAACCTAAGCAAACAAGATTGTTAAATAACTTTGGGTAAACATGATTATTCTACCTATTGACATACAACAACAAAACTACCTAATCCCGTCGAGGGCGGGGTATGGGGGAGGTCATACCTCTACCCGACAATAGAGCGACTGTTTCCAAAAAGACCTCCTCCGGCAAACTCGTAGGCAAAAATTACGCACTCACACATCTCAATAAATGAAAATATAAGAAAATACTAAAGTAAAATACGGTAAAATAGAAAAAATAATAAACAAAACAAAAATACAATACAATAATATAAATAATAATAGTTATAAAAATATAATATATATATATGTATAAATAGATGTATGAATACATGTGAATATATATAAATATATATCTAACTACAGCTCTACTCATCTATCCTAATCCTACCTGCAAACACCAACATAAATACAAATCTATCTACCTGAAATACTCTAAATATAAATATATAAATATATCTATCTACCTAAAAAACCCTACGCATCTATCATAATTCTACCTAAAAACACTCATATATACAAATCTATCTACCTAAAATATCCTACTCATCTATCCTAATTCAACCTAAAACACCACCACAACAACAACAATACCCAATCCCGCCATTGGTGGGGTATGGGGGAGGTAAGACATAGACAGTCATACCTCTACCGAAAGGTAGAGAGACTGCTTCCAGGGAGATTAGATAGTTGTAATTCCATATAATATCAATATATATGGGTATAAATTCGATATAAGAATAAAATAGAGATTAGAGAGTTATAATTACATGTATGTAATCGGTCCGCGACAATATATAAGAATAAATGTATGTAGTAAATATAAATGTAATATGTATATAGAATATATATATATATGTGTGTGTGTATAAATATTCATATCTTATACGTAAAAATTAGAGAGTAAGTAAATCTAGTTACCATTATGTATATTTCATACCGAAACTATAGATTTACATATAGTATATACAGTACGTATAAATATAGTATAACTCAAATGTAGATTAGTAAATAGATGTATAGTATATACCTCTATGCCGGTATGGCTAGGTACTCTAGAAGATCCTAAACCGCCTATTCACCATACTCCTCTATCTACCTAAAACACCATAATCATTTATTTACTTGTATATAAATATCTATATATGAATATTAAGATTATATGACTAAATATATATATGTTCCATAAATTTACAGTCACATAAGACAAATGTAACTGTCCTACTATTCTAACTTTAACGAGATATTATGATGCTCACAAATATGTCGACCGTCCTTGACTTCTGTTATCTTAGGACTATCTCATTCATGGACACTTCCTAGTTAAAGACATGCTACATATTCAACCATTACAATTACTTTGTTAAAGCTGTACTATATATGATGTTGGTTCTACTCATGAATATGAAGTCTTCATGTACTTATTCTAACTTATGAAAAACAATGATGGCTAATAAAATCAGGTAATACTTCAATTGACATAGAATGCAGTGGGGCAGTTCACCCTCTCATTTCCTTCGTTGAATTGAACATAACGAATACAAAAAAGATAATACGTTAGAGTTGGTATTTGGTGTAGCCCTAATATAGAGATATCAGTAGCCTTAGTGTTAGACGGATCCAGGCTCTGTATAGATTTGATTCTAATGAACATAGACTGTTCGATAAATGTTCAAAATGACTACAAATTACAATATTAACCTAGAGTCCGATTTATCGTTGAATAAAACTTAAATGTTAGATAAATATCCTAAATTGCTAGTATTCATAATCTAGACAAAAGAAATGCGACAAGAGAACATAATGAAACTACATAATGTTCTCACAGCATTATTAATAACTTAACATATATTTAAGAATCAATAGTCATATGAAGACTATAAGCAAATATCACGAGTAAACACAGAGATCCATTCAAAACCGTCATCCCTAAAAAATGAAATTGCAGGACATTCAACCCATTAAACAACAGCAACAAATGGAATTCTAAAAGAAGTTGATAAACAGCATTCAATTCATCAATAAATTATATCAAAAACACAAAATATGGATATCAAACAGATTACAATCCAGCTTCGTAACCGAAAACCCCAAAATCCGAACTCCCAATACCCAAAGTAAGATCATACCCGTTCTATCGAACATACATATAATTAAATCAGTTGAAGAAAATCAAAATTAGGTTTAGAAAAAAGTACCTTCTTCTACTTGGAAATCAAAATCCTGTTCGTCGCTGAAATCGAATTCGTCTTCCTGCTGAAATTGTGAAAAGCAAAGGAATGTAGGCTACAAGCTGGGCTAGTGGGCTGCTAATTTGGGCTGTTTATAATATATGATGATAAATAAAAATCCAAATTCACAAGGACTAAACGTCCATTAGGTGATGAGTCCAAGATTACAAGTTACGCCTTTCCTTTAATTTATTTACTTAATACTTAACTTAAATATAAGATGTTGGCGTAGAACAAGAAACAATAATAAGCCCTAAACGAAAAAAATTCGTATAATTATATTAAAACATAAGTAAATAATGGTAAAAATGCCCTAACTATTTATAAGATGAGTTTTCTTAACTTATTCTCTAACTAAATATCGACATAATTAAATTAGGAAACAAGTCTTAGATTTTTATTTAAACTAAAATTAATTATATAAAATATTTAAAAAAGATTAAAAAAAAATGTCATTTTGAGCCCTAAACGATCCCGAATGACTAAAATTGCCTCTAGCTCTTGGCACAACGAGGATGTTTGCTAGTTAAGTCGTTTTCTAGTGACCGTGCGAATTTCGTCTAATTCCGAGATAGTAAAAAGTCAATTCGACACTTAGGTGATAAACAATGGTGTCACTCGAATTTCCATAAACTCTTTTTAGGATATATTGTAGTGAACAATGTTTTACAGACCGTTTGTTTCCCAGGTGGAGCTACTCCGTTCCCATATCCCGCCCTAACTAAACAAATGCATATTTTGCTTACCCCGATACATCGCTTTTACATCATGTTGCCACGGTCTCCCTAGTAGAAAGTGACACGCTTCTATATCAACTACATCACAAGTGACAACTTCGCTGTAAGTTTTCCCAATGGTTATGGGAATCTTACAGATTTTGGTCACTTTAATAACTGACACTTTCTTGATCCACCCAATATGGTATGGACTAAGATGTGGCTCAGTTGGTAATTTCATCTCGTTAACCAGTGCTTTGGAGACTAAGTTTTCGCAGCTTCCATTATCAATAATAATAGAGCATACTTTATTCTTTATTATTTTAATTGGAAAATCCTGTTTCGCTGTGAAAGTTCATTCAACTTGGGTGAACACAGTATTTTCTAAATGACGTATATTACTGTAAATCTCACCATAGTCGTGGGATCCAGTATATTCGTCATCTTGTTCATATATTTCGACAACCTCAATCTCTTTATCTAATTCATCATTCGCATCAGCATAATCCGTTTGACATCGTGGTCCCAGACGCTCGTTGGATCTATGACCTAGTTCTCCGTATCTAAATCACTTGGGACTAGCTGGTTTAGCATATGGGTTTTGAGCTGTTTGTTTGTTAGTGTTCTTATTTTATGTGCAGATGTCTACGGTGTTTTCTGGCTCGTTGAAGGTTTATTTAGTGCAATGGTGAAATTATTGGGCCGATTCACCGGATTTCCATAATATGACAAATCACCAGAACGCCTAAAGATATAGGTTGGTTGATGTGTTTGATCTAGTTATAAAATTTATACTGAAAATATCGCAAATAACTATCAAGGGACCGGACAGTGTACCCTCTTTATGGACGATAATAATTATGTCTATAATCCCATTCTTCATCAGAAGATTCAACTAATTGGAATGGGGGTTGGTTGCATCCACGAACGTCAATAATACCGCCATTATTCATACGTTTATGATTGCCAATGTGGTTGCGGCCCTTGTGATTTTCGTGGTTGGTAGCACCACCTACATCCTATGATCACAACACGTATTGTTTGAACAACGATGGATAAACTACCAAGAGAGGTCGTGAGTTCAGTTATCGCAAGATCCATCTCTTCAGTAGACCACAACCCCATCAACAATACATGCTTTTGGATAAGTGTTTTTCGTATTAACACCACCATCTCCATTGATCTTCATATGAATACTAAAAACTCTAATACCAACGGACACTAAACAAGAAACGATAATAAACCCTTAATGAAATCAAATTCGTAATTGAAAAGAGAAATAACTAGATCGATCTAATTATCGATCAACTATGATTAATCGATATATTGAAATAGTAGTTGAATTAACGAATATTCTTTAATAGCAACTTGCCCGAGTTATGTGACAAAAAACTAACGAAAAGTGGTTGACAAATATATTTAGTAACCTATGCAATGTTATACGCAAACGGTCTTTCTTTCTTAAGTCAATGACATACGGTAATAATTACAAATAAACATAAATTTTTTAAATAGAAAACTTCTCATATAACTTTACATGTTACACATAAAAATTACGTAGTCCAACTTTATACATGGGTTACATAAATTAGATAAAATGAAAGTTAAGTGTTGATATAACTTTGCTTATTAAAATGAAATGACTGGATGGTAAGTTGAATTATTAAAATAGGGACAACTTAATCATTTTGATGGTGAATATGCTTATAACTCTCAATCATACAGTTATAAGTTATAAGTGGTTAGTGATAAATAAACATTGACCTTTATATTAGTTATTTTATCACTATTTTACTTTCACTTTTACTCATTTAACGTTGATAAACTTATCTTTATACACTTTAAATTTTAGTGCCTCATTTTTAATATTTCAAAATTTTGGCACTGACGACTGAATAAGACGACTTCGTAAGTATAACTGTATAAGTGTAAGTATTAAATTAAATATACTGTACGTAATATCTATCTATCAAGTATCAACATCATTATACAAAGATCCTATTAAATTTAAAGTTAATATAAAATATACGTGTCATTATTTTCTAGAGACAAGTCAAAGAACAAACAAACTAAAAGGTAAATAATAACAATACTAGTCTGACTAAGCACCGTAAAAGTATATGTTAATTGGCGAATACGGTAACTACAACAGAAATCTCTAGATAGTGACGAGGTCATCGTCGGTGTTACTGGTGCTGACAGTTTCGTTCAAAAGTGTTCATTGATTGATTAATCAGGGCTGTCCTTTTTTCTTTTTTTTTTATGTTTTGTTAATACATTTTTATAGAAAATCAAATACGATTACGTTGTATTTATGATTATTCATTTATTTGTTTCAGCTTGACTTCGATTGAATATTTAAACTATGTTACAGTGTTAATTTTGTGTTTGATACTATGATTTATAAGTAAAGGGTATGTCTTGTTAATCCAAGATACATGCATTCCTGTGTTACACTTACAGGAGAGGGTAGATATATAAAACAAATCAACTATGACATCTACTTTTTAACTGGAGAGTTTAATATTAAATTTTTGGTTCTTCATTGCATGATACCATACGTCCATACGTACATATTATCTAAAACGAATATCTGACACGGTTCATATCGTATACGAATAAAGACAGCCAGTTATGATACACCACTAAATTAACTTAGATAAGAAAGAATAAATTCATTTCTGTATAATAATATCATAAATAAATTAATTAAAAATACAGTCAGCTAGTTGCAGTCTTTCAGGTTTCATATACTCGTTAATCACTGTATTCAAACCTAAACATTGTACTGTATTAACCTCACAAATTCAATGAATTGAAATACACATATGTATCTCAATTTTTAAACTAAACTATAATGATCGAACCATATATCAACATTTATGAAATATAAATATTCTCAAAAATACTTATTATAACTATAATTATGCAATAATCACCAATAAATCGGTTTTAAACTGTTGGCTTTTACATTGAAAAGTAGTACAGTCAATTAATCTTAATAGATGTGACATAACAACGGTCTGTTAAATAAGAAAAAGTGGTTTAAATTTCAATGGACACAATTATATATATATATATATATTGTGATTGTATGTAATGAGGTAGGTTATAAGATCGTCCTTCCGCCAAAAAGAATACAGTGTAAATAACAATTTCTTTATATATGTTGACGACAACTATTGTATTATTTTCAATCTGAATCTGAATATATATATATATATATATATCTTATCTATATCTATATAGTATTTAATAATATATTATTACGTTGAAAGAGTATAAACAAATCATGCAAATAAAGTTGTGGTGGAAATTATGGATGCACCACGCGACCCAAATCAAAAGAGTTGGCACACTAAGCTACTCAACACTCAATTATTCAGTATCGTATGACTGTTCATGTAACGTATTTTTCCTAACATGTAATTCTATTATAATTATATTAAAATAAATCTGAATATTAAACATTTAAGATATTGCAAGATAGAATAGTAATAACTATGATAAAAATCAATGAAACCAAGAATCTTATCAGTTCATTAATATAATATAATAAACAAATGAAATGAAACTCTGTTATGAAACTTGTATCTCTTGCATATCATTCAAGATATTATATTTTAACTAGAGATTATTTATTTATATGTATTTACCCAAAAACTGTTGCACGTGCGTGACACGCTGGCTTCGTAGAAAAGGATTACTGAGTACTTTATTTTACGACTAACGATTTTGATTTCTGACAAAGAAATAATTTTTTAAGAAAAGATAAGGCCTACGTGTCCATCCTGATTCATTGTATTCCTGATACAAAAGGACAAAATTACCAAAAACTTACTTGTAAAAGTTTGCTTTAAATCACTTTATGCAGAAAGATTTAACTTATTTATATCTATAATCGATTAACATTTAAAACAGTTAAGTACAAAATATGTAGGCATGAAAATCGTGTAATCACTATCCATTAGAATATGAGACTTACACATAAATTAAATAGTATGTTACAAACGTTTTGCTAAAGGTTATGATTTATTCACCATGATTTAATTTCTATATATTATTAATTGTAACTTATAGTATTGTAATGTACAAAATAATAAAATATATTAAATAATATATCATAAATTACTCTACACTTGCTATATATACATAAAACATGTAAGAAAGATAAAAACAAACAAAATAATTAAAAAGTTTCCACTGTTTTGGGAAACCACATGAAGATAACGGAAAGATGTTTGGAGTTAGGGGGTAGATTAATATATGATTAGATAGTGATTGGTATCTACCACAATTTTCAAATCAAGATCTTTGACTTGTTTTACCACTTATAGAAATGTCACCTTCGTCTATTTACACCTCATTCCTTGCATCATCAGAAACCTAATAATGAAAAATCTAAAATAACTAGTGGTCAATGATATTTCTAAAACTCCCCTCTAATGATGTGATGTAAGTTGTAATTGAAACCTTTGTTTCTTTGTTTCTTTGCATCCTAAATATGTAAATTTATTTCAAACTAAACAAACTCTAAGTAATAGTTTGGGGGTTGAAGACTTTAAATTTTTTTGGTGAATACTTAAGTTTAATTCTCATATAATGCAATTTGGACCACCGACTAGTTCTCAATGATGAAATGTGCAAATATGATCATCTTTTAGTATTAAAATACACCGAATCTTCTGTGCAATTGGTCTTAAAACATTTCCTTTTACATATTTTCCTTGTTCAAGGTAAGTTTGTGAAATGATATGTTTTAGTTTTCACTTATTCAACCAAGAATTTTACGACGCGTTTAGTTATGAAAAATTTCTTTATTTGTTTTCTTTTGTTTTCTTGAAAATGAGAAGCGTTTTACTTCTCTATAAAAACAATAAAAAGTGTACAAATTGTGTTTAAATGTGATGAATGAAGTTTCATTTTTCCGAGAAAGAGTAGAAATGGAAAACTTATAAAATCTTAGTTATAAAAAAGAAAATATGAATTTTCTTTTCTTAAAAGTTTTTAAAAAACTCGAATTTGAACAAGTTTTGTGAAATTATATAAAAACTAATAAAAAACAAACTTAATTTTTTACCAAAAAAACAAGCAAGTTTTAAAAAATACCCACCACACACAACCCGCAAATTTGTAGGTTGCGTGTACACGGTTGTAGGGTGCGTGTCCAAGGACGCAGGCTCGTGGACGGGAAAGCAGGCAGGCTGCAAATGTGAACCGGCAACCGGCAAATTTGTTATTTGCAGGTTGCCCGTGGTGGTTTGTTTTGTATAAATTGTCTTATTTTTTCATTTTCGATAAGATTTTTAGGATTTTTTAAATATTATTAATATTATGACACTAAGATTAGATGATCATCAACTTATTTTACAAATTGTTTCAAAAGCGTTCTCATTTTTGTTGGCAGAAAAATAAAAAACACAAGTAATAAAATGTAAGGAACATTGTTAAGTAGTACAAAACATAAGTGTTGTCATTGCAATAATTTCAAGAGTGACTCAAATGTACACTTGAAAAACACTGAGTCGATAAAGATGCGCTTGATTAGACCTTCACCTTTGATTTTCTAGAGGTTTTCTGCAAGTGAAATTCAAATATGATATTAGACATACGAATATTTTAGTTTATAGATGTATATAAGTTAGCAACTAACTGATTTAGATCTTGATTTTGATGTTGAGGTGGATCTTGATCGGCTCGATTTGTGAATTCTTTTCCTGATCTTTTAAATGGCATACGGTGTGAGAGATAGTGTAAGTCCCGCTCCAGTGGCACGATGTTTGAAATACCACTATTGTATAGAAGCTCGGAAAAACTCCAAGAACATTATCATATGGAGTTTTCGCTCGCTTTGCTTAGCGTGTTAATGGACTCGACATTATTTGATGTCATGTAACCATATCTTATCCTTGTAGCATGACATCTTGACCATCTGTAAGAGTCTTAGAAGAGGATTGTATGTTCCATGAATCACACCCAAATAGTGATCAAAATTTGAACCTAAGTATGATTTACACATATTCCAGTAATAGAACTTGACCTTACCAGATTGGATTTTCAAGTTCATCAACAAATGATGACAAGATAGCGCATGATATGCGTCAGGATAGACCATTGAAATGTCGGCTGCAATTAAAGCAACCCTATCGGATATGATAGTTAGATTCTCAATCCAACCATTTGATTCAATGGTGTCACGCAAGTTTCCCAAGAACCACATCCAATGATCGACCGTCTATCCTGCCCCGACTCCGAAGGCTAGTAGCAAAATGATTATTGTTGCCATCCATAGCTATAGAATTAAGTTAGTCCCCAAGTATATCTATAATAATCACTGGGAGTGTATGGTTAACAAAGGTACGTATCTGCAAGGGCAATAAATTCAAAACTATATCAATCTTAGTAGAATGTGTATCTGAGTAAACATAGAAACAAAATATATTGTTACTTACCGCTGCACCAATGGACATGTAACACAAAATCTTTCGTTCTCATCTTTAAGCACATTTCTAATGCTCCCGGGGTTTGTCAGATTCAGGTTATGAAATAAAGGGGAAGTAACTTAGCCCTCTAAGCTTGGTTGTATGTAAGGATAATTTTGAAATGCGAATTCATGTCAAGCTTGATGTCATTGCCTTTGTATACACATCCTTCCTTGGTCATCAACTTGTTCAATATGTGACTAAGCACTCTCTTCTTTGCATGACGGTTATTTGCTTGGAGCTACGAACAAGAACATGGGTGAACTTCAACAAAATTCCCGACTTGGAAGATCTCGATATGCTAGATTCTGCGTGCACTTAATTTCCAATCAGAGTTATCCAAGACACATATTACAACAAGAACATGGGTGAACTTCAACAAAATTCCTCTTCGAGACACTTGGTTTTCAATTGAAGCCTAAAATCTTTTTTACTTTCAAAAACTTTTTCAGTTTTTACCAAGAGTGTTTATACATGGTAACTAGTCGTTTTATACTCTGTTAATCATTTTATGATAATAGTGGTGACATATTTCATAATTTATCTTCTCGTTCTTTTTATTGTGATAGTGGGTTGTCATATTTCATCCTCCTCCTCATCTAGCTTCTATTTGTAACAAAAAACAATAGAATTTTCGGATCGTTAAATGTCTTCTTTGGATTGAAATTTTCTTTCCCATAATGTTCAACATGTGATTCTTCATGATAACTCGGATAATGATATTGTGTGTTTTGGTTACTTCATCATGGGTTACTTCATCTACCTTTAATTGAGTGTTTTGGTTGTTTTGATTTGAGATAGATGGTGGGTATTGTTAAGTGACATGGTAATGATACTGTATAAATGATGGATAATGTGGTGGTGGATAAAGAAACGAAAATTGATATTGAAGATTCATTTGGTATTGTTGATTTTGAGGTGGTTGGTTCTATTCATCAGTTTCTAGTGGTTGAAATTGTTGCAGAAAACAACTACCACTACTGCTAGGTTGATTGCTACCCATACCCAAAACATTTCTTACGTTATCAACAACGTATAATTTATCAGTCATTATAGATTGCATGAGTAAAAAATTCTGAAAGATTATCAACGTCATCGATTATATCTATAACAAATTGATTCACCATATATTTCATACGAATATCACTATCAAGTGCTAATCTCGATTTTATTTTAACAAGACTTTGTATGAGATTGGCTTCTCTGGTGCAACAGGAAGTTTTAAAATAAACCTTGTGCAATCTATTAGCATATACATTTACATGTTGTTAATATATTCAAAATAACTTTCAGAACAAACATAAACCTTAAACTTACTATTACTTGACTCATTTTGCTTAAGATGTCAAAATAAATATCACATCAAAAAATTTGAACTTTCGTATTTTGAAGATTTTCAACAAAATCTCAATTCAATATTATATGAATTTGAACGATAATAAGAATTTCGGTAAAGAGTAAGTGAGATCTTTTGTGAAAAACAATTAATGAAATGATATCATTTTAAAAGGAATAATTTTATCCGATAAAGTTCAAAAAACCAAATAAAATCTTATCCAAACTATCATTTTGAGATAACGTATTTTATCTAAAAAAATATGAAAAATCCATAAAGTCTAATGAAATCTTATCCAATTGCAGATTATGGTTTTTGGGTTATGTATTTGGAAAAATATCAAAAATCTGAAAAAAAATCTTACCAAAAATGGATAAAAAATAAGGCAATTTATATAAAAAAAAAACCACCACTGGCAACTCGAAAAATTGCGGGTGTCGGGTTCGCATGTGCGAGCTACTTGTTTTTCTGGTTACGAGCCCGCATCCTCGAACACACAATTTGCAACCGTGCACAAGCAACTCGTAAATTTGTCGGTTGCATATGGTGAGTAATTTTTTTTTTTAACTCACTTTTTTGATAAAAATTTAAGTTTGCTTTTTTAGTAGTTTCTATATAATTTTTTATAAGTTTTTTAATTTTTTAATTTTCTTAAAAGACTTTTTTAGAAAATGAAATTTTTTTCGTAATTAAATGCACATTTAACTTTTCTCGGAAGAATATAAAGATAACAAATATTAACTTGGGGGAAAAATCTAACAGTTTGAGCTTGTTTAAAAAAATATTAAAAAGAAATTAACAAATATTGCGGCAGGTGGAGTGGTTGCTTTCAAAAAGTTCTCTAATTTGCTATCTTAGAAATTGGGCTAATTTGAACAATATATAATAATATAATAATTAACACCACAAAAGGACACGTCATCCATCAAAGATAAAAGGAATTAAAACACTTCATCAATGAATAGGATATACACATCTCGCGATGTTTAAGGACACACCTATTAACACTAGAAAACAAATGTTTAGAGAAAAGGAAAGGTTTTTCTAGATAAAAGTTGGCAACTGAAATAACATGTACCTATTATTGTATGTTTTTTAATAGTATTTTTATATGTTAATATATATATATATATATTTAGGGAAATGATTCGTAGGGAAGCTCTAAAATTTGAGGAAGGAGAAAAACAAATCTTAGCCCTTGATTTTTTTACTAAAAAATGTTTTTAACATTCATTGGTGATGAATGTTAAATTTGAATTTTTTTGTAATTTTTAAAATTTATTTATGATGAAATCAATGGTTGAGATTTGTTTCCCTCATTCCCTAGACTTTTTGCTTCCCTATTGATCCTCGCCTTATATATCTATATTATTTATTTGCTTATTTAGTTGAAGAATCTTATTTGATAATGAATTTACTTAGCTAACGAAATTTGGACTTGATTGACACATATATATGTTGGGATTAAGATAACAAGAATCACAAAATTATGTATAAGTTAATGATAACAAACGCACAAAAAAGATAAGGTTTTTATTTGGAAAATCTCTCAGATGAGAGTTAAAATCACGTGACTTGTGTGCCGCTTATATTAAACTATAGGTCAAAGAGATTACAATTTGGAAAAGCTTAACTCTCGGCAATCTTGATTCTTAAATATCCCCACATCACTCATTCAACAGTAAATTACAATAACGGAGTCGCCTTCAACATTGTTGATCACCGCAAACTCACTACATAGGATGAAGACAGACTCACAATGCAACCCTCATATGTTCTTTTCTCTTGATCTTCTCACCAAAAGTATTCTAGCACCGTACTCCTATTTATATGGAACACTCGGTCGTTTTCTAATTTGATTAAAAATCAAACTCTCAATATCTTTTCAAACACGTAAACTTGTTACGAAATTAAGTTAATTCTCAAATCTCACTATTATAGGTCATTAGATTCGCACTCCCAGAATGAGAAAGCATACTCGATAATTACCATCTTGAAAGTTAATGTAAAAATATTTATGGCTTTTTAGACAACATAATAAGACAAATTGTTGAGGCCAACTTGAATTTTGGGTGAATTTTTTGATCTTGAAAAGACCACATCTTCAACTTTTAATCACTTTATGTGTTGTCAAAACATATAAAATGCATCACAATGTATTCAGGATGGGTGGGATAGAAAGAATTGCACACCATCAAAATTCAAAAGTAGTGACTTGTTTTATTTCATAACCATTACAAACACGGTTTCGTGTACGTACGTATACATAACCCAACGTGAGAGAAATGGAAAAATGCAGTACCATGAGCCGAAATACTTCTTTCCAGTAGTTTTGAAGAACGGAGGTTTCATAAAACTTGTAACTCTTGACAAAAATAATAGGAAATGCCATTTATTTTCTCTTTATAGGTAAGAATATAAGCTCATGTTAAATTTAGTCAATGCACATTTGGTACCAAAAGAGGTAATACTATATCATATGGGAAATGCTAATGAAAGCCTATAAGAAAAATATGTGATAATTACACTTCAAGTTTTTTTTTCTTATAATTTAAAATTTTATTAGATACATTTTGTTTAAAACAAAAGTTCGAATGTATTAAATATAATTATGAATTATAAAAAATATTTAATTTTAATGAATGGAAATGACTTTTATTTTATTTTATTGAAAACGCTAAAAATTTAATTAGCATAACACATCCCATATATATCCATCGGTTTTTGTAATGATTCATTACGTATTTTTACCATTTAATTAACCAACAACGGCTATTTCATTTTTGCAATTTTATAAAAGAGAATGGAAATGAATATGTAAGTATGTTTTAAAAACGAATAATCTGTATGTGTGTATTATTGACCACAATCCCTCTCAATCATATCACGTGTATTTATTCATTTATTGAACTCAAAATCATTAGATACATACTCGTATACGTATATATGTAAACAATGTGTATATAATCGTCGTCAAAATTTTGTTCAAATATAAAAAATTTGTCGTCAAAATAAGTAAACCATGTGATATGTGTGGTAGTATGGTCTATTGCACAACCCATGGAGTAATCAAAATTACCAAAAAGCCCCTCGTATATTCTTTCTTCCATCATTATATCACATCATAAATATCTTCCCGTTTCTTGATTGTTTTCCTTCATCTTCACAAACTATATACAGAGAGAGAGAGAAAAAAAAAAAAAACTATGATACGATTCTTGAAATCTTTGTCAAGGACAGTGCATGAAGAACGATGTCAAGATAAAGAACCATCTAATGGTGGTCCGGATGAGGGCAGCCACGGTGGCAATGACGGTGGGCCCATGAGTTTGACCGTTTGGAGGAAGTCGTTGTTTGTAGGGTGTAGTGGGTTCACGGTAATAAACTCCGGTGGTGACTTGGTATATAGGGTCGATAATTACGGTGGTCGTCGACGACAAGAACTTGTTCTCATGGATGCCTCCGGGAAAGCTATTTTTACTGTTTCTCGTAGCAAGGTACGTTTGGTAATTACTCCGTCCGTAACATACCATTCAACCATATGCCAATTGTATAATTCACATCCCGGGATATTTTGCTTAAAACATAAGGGTAAAAAGTCGTTTGATTCTGATTTATGACAAGAGGAAGTGTACTCACTTACGTAGTAATTTGTTATTGTTGATAAAATATATCTTTTGTCAAAAAATATCGTTAGTCAAGTGTGAGAATTCTAGTTAGACAAAATATCATTCGGACATTATATAAAGTATAAACCCTACCGAAAATTCAGCGTCAGGCACGTGTTAGGTTTAAGTCATATAATAGCAATGTGCTTTTTAAAGTAATGATATGAACAACTTACTTAAAATTGTGACAAATATGTACCAGAAACTGAAGATGGTCGAAAGTTGGCTCGTGTTTGAAGGTGAAGTATCATCAAAGAAGCAACAACCATTATATCGTGCAAGTAAGTATATAGATATCCTATCCCCGAAGGTAAAGAGGGTAGCTCGAGTCTGTCGATCACCTTATGATGAGAATAAAGGATACACTATTGAAGGGTCATACATGAACCGATCATGTAAAGTTCTCGATGCTTCAAGAAACGTAGTGGCCGAGATTCGAAGGAAAGAAAATGTGACAAAAGGTGTGTCGTTTGGGATGGAGGTTTTCAAGTTGATTGTAAATGAAGGGTGTGATTCTAGTTTAGCAATGGCTATTGTTTTGGTATTAGATCAAATGTTTTTATGAAGACTGTAACAACACAATATTGTTTTACCTCTGAGATTTGTTACAAAATCCGAGTAATCAATGATTGTGTGTGCTTTCCATGTTTATGGGTGTATGTGCTTTCCAAATTTTTATGGGTGAATGTATGTATACATATTCTTCAAGTTTTGCGGCCAAGCCTTTTTTCAAAAAACAATCAAAGCTACGGGGTATCGACTTCATGTCAACGTTCTGTTGAAAATCGTACATCAGTAACTTAAAATTATTGTATTAGGGAGATTACAGAATACTAATAGCAACCAAATATATACAACTTGCAATTAGATCTTATAAGAGGGTTAAGGTAGTCTCATATTAACAAAACGAAAAATTTCAGACTTCCAATCGAAATTATCACAACTTTTTTCTTGAAAAGCGAGCACTCACATGTTGGCACACACTATCGCCAATATATTCATTTGTCCTAACTCAGGACTAACACTGATTGTAAGTTTACCTTGATGCATGTTTCTTTTGTCTTTTTTACCGTTTTATTAGAGAAATAAAAGTAAAAGTAATTAAGAAAAGACGGTGTGAATAATAAGTTTGTCATTTATCATACTGATTATGAGTTCAAATAGCAACTTAGTTCTTTTCATAGATTTTGTTTGAAGGTGGCAGATTCTCCTGAAAAAGGTAATCTTTATGTAAGTCCATGTCAAAACGTGTCGAGTAATATTGTTGAGTTAGACCCACCAACAATCTTTTTTGAATTCTGTGAATTACTACTCGTATTACATGTGTTTAACAAACTCTACTATTAAAAATAAAGAATAATTAAGCTTTTTTAGATAAAATGATTTAGACATTCGTAAGCATTTGAATATATGCATGCATGGCAACATTTTTGACCCATTGAATTCGTTGAACCCAGATCACAGATCCGTTCTTAGCATTGTACGAGTATATTTTACCTGTTTGACCGTGTGTTGTCAAATACAACCAACTCAAATTGACCCATTTCATGCATATGGCCTCTTCATGCGTTCATACTTCATGGCCACGTGTTGCTTCAACTATGTATATCGAGGCTAGCTGGTTGAGACCAAAGGTCTCGAGGTCGTGAATGATATAATGAATGCCTTTTTCGAGTTGCTCATCTTATTTCAACTTGTAGTTTCTCATAGACTTCTGTGAAGGCTTCTTTGGCCTACTCATTATTGCACTTTGTTCCTGTTTATGAAAATGAGTTGCAATTTTACACAATGTTTGAGCAGTAGCTAATACGCATAGAACCTGCCCATCTGAAAATGATCTACTGAATTACTTCTTGTGCCAACAAACGAGATACTTTTTGACGACCTAATTTCTGAATAATATCTGATTTGAATTTTGTACTTCTTTAAGAAAACTTCTTAATATATCGTACTCGATTGCTCTCCCGGGATAATTGCAATATCTGACTCGACACAACAGTGCAATACATAGTATATGCCGAAAGTTTTGACTTTTGATCAAATATTCAATACTAACGTCTAACGAACTAGAAGATGAAAGAAAACCAGCACCTTGAAACATGACAAAAAGTGAATATGTGACTCTCCAACTAAGAATTTATGATAATCGTACTTCATTTTTCAATTAGAAGGTTTGACTTTTATATCTGCTTTTAATTATATTAACCGTTTTAGTATTCATTCCTTTTGTTTTGTTTTGTTTTTTTTTTTCTTTTTATTTATCAGCGACTAACTTAAAATGATATTAAGGGAGCGTTTCGGCAGGTGGGCTTATTTTACTATCTTATTAGTTTATTTGAGCATTTTTACAAAATAAGCTCACATTTAGTGTCTGGATGAACTTATTTAGTTATTTTGGAGGTGAAAAATTAACTTTTGATTCAACAATCTTCGAAAAATGAACTTATAAGCTATAAATTAAGACAAACACTCAAAAATAGCTTACTAGCTAATTTGAAGTAGGCTAAAACGAGATAAATATAAATTGAATATGTTGATTCATACGAATACTAGAAAAAATTCTTCTAATTATCGTTGATTCAACGAATATCGATAATCAAGGTGATTTTCCACTCAAATACAGATTTTGTGAATCGAGAGAAAAATGAAATTTCATATAATCAAAAACTGAATGTTCCAGCATCACAATAGAACCCTAAAATAGACCCAGAATTTCGAATAGGCCTAAAAAGACAAACTAGCCAAAAACTAGCTCACAAACAAAGTACAATAAACTGAAAAAAAAATATTAAAATGCAAATAACTCATAAAATACAGCGTTTTTGGGCTCGAAAGTTTCATAAATCATTGTGGTTAATTTACCACGACGTTCTCCTCGTTGCAAGCTTTAATTTGACTGGTTTCGAGCCTTAAACGGATTCCCATGGCCCAAGTTATGCTAAATTTAGCAAAATATCTTTACTCAAACGATTTTGAAACTCAAGAAATAAAAGGAACCGTTTCTCCACACTTAAACCTCCATTATTATTGCTGATAAGTTAAAGCAGCCCGCAAGCACTAAGCAACGATAATAAGCGAAACCAAACACCTCTACAAGCATCGCCAATGTATAATTTTTCTGAGGGGTTTTTTGTCCCATTCGAGTGTAAAACATCTTTTTAGCAAAAACTAGGGTAAGCCAAAAGTAAAGTATTACTCAAATTCTTTTTTTTAAAAGATAAAATATATTATATACGAGTGTTTAGTTTTTCAAAAGCTTTTATTTTACTCGAAATTAGCGCGCAACACCAGCGATGGAAGACGTACGCAGATCCAGCATCTTCTTCACCGAACAACACCTCTCCTACGCTGATATCCTTCATCCGTTTGAGGTAGTTCTTCTCCCTTTAATTTAATGAATCGCAATTCTTAATAATTTCAACTGTAATATTCGGATAGAGATGAAATGATTAGGTTCGCGCTCGAATCGAAGTAGCTGTGCTAAATTTCCTCAAAATTTTGAATTCTCCAACTCCAGCCATCTCAAATCTCCCCATGGTACGAATTCCTTTATCATTCGAATATAATTATCAAACATATGACCTAAATTAGTTTCGATAATGCATGAAATTTAAATATGATTATCTATGATATAATTAATCTGAATTTAACCTAGAATCGTAATTAAAATTTGAATTAGTAACGTTCCGATTAAAATTGATTTATTATATGATCATCAATTAGGTTTTGAAAATAAATTTGTGAAACTATTATTATCAGATTCAAGTCTATGATTAGCAACAGAAACTTTTGTAAGTTACGGATTCGGTTCAGAATTTTACCGCATTCTGACTAAACTAATATGAATCTGGATATTGTTGTTGTATAATACAAGTAAGCAATGTTTGGTGTGAAATATTTTAGATTTTGTTTTTTTGTTCATTCTCAGATACATATCAGCAACATAACTTTCAATATGTATAAACTACGGAGGATGATTAGTTTGTGATGTGAATGAAACAGATCAACCGTAAGGCAAGTAATAGTAGAATGAATCAGGAACTGTTGTCTGAAGTTTCGTGGATTTTTCTATCACGTTCATTTTTCACAAAATCTTTAATGAGAGAAAACACTGCTAAATCGTTCATAAGAGGTATTTTTTGAGTCTATTAATAATTAACTGAACGCAAACAATTGACAAAGTTGCTTATTTTGATGTGTTAATTTGCTTGTTTTTATGTACATTAGTGTGGAAAGTGATGGAGATGTGTTACGAGATTTTAGTTCTGGAAAAAAGAGTAACTCAAAGAGAATTGTTTTACAAGTTGCTTTGTGCATCACCAGATTATTTTGCTTCTCAACTACAGGTCAATCAAACAATCCAAGGTCAAGTTGTTTGTGTTTCTAAGTCACATACATTTGATGTAATCATCTCTGCATAAGATGCAATATATTTACTTTTCTGATGGTAGACTTTCATATATGCAAATTAGATGTGGTAGCCTTGCTTCGGTGCAGCCGATTCAGTCTTGGAATCATGGCATCTAGTAGAGGAGCCATAGCTGGCCGTTTGTTGTTGCAGGTGTAGAGGCTTTTTCTCCGATTAAAATTTCATGATTTCATCTACTATATGTCTGTCTACCTGCATCAAATTGCATTATCATTGTTCTGCATCGAGCTTTTACACATTTTTCAACTCAATTCTAATCAGGGAATGGTACATAATTACATATAATGCTACACCTTTGTAACGTAGCCTTCCTTTTATGTTACACTTCATTTAATCTAAAGTGCGGGCAATAAAACTTGACGTTTTAAACAAATTGATGATGGTCATTGTATTTGTGTGAATCAAAACTTAATCGTCATAATAATGACAAGTTCCTATACTCAATGTCCCAACTGTATTCGCTTATCCTCGGCTGCAAAACTGTGTGACAAGGAGCCTGACCAAGAGATTATTGACTGCACTAAATGCGGATCTTCGGGCTACGCTATTTCTGGTGACCTGAACTTGTTAGAAAAACTGATTATGAAGACAGATGCTCGTTATATCTTTGTGATCGAGAAGGTACAATATTTGTTTGAATCTTCTATGAAGGCTTTTGCAAATGTAGGAGTATTACTGAATTTGTTTGTGTTTAGCATGCAATATTTCAGCGTTTGACTGAGGATAAAGTGTTCAATCAAATTCCATGCATTCTTATCACTGGGAAAGGTTACCCTGATCTTGCAACAAGGTAGAATTTACTTTGTAATAGTTCAACAACTGATTCTATAGTTTCTTCTAAGTTGTAACTCAAGTTCTATATTGTTCAAATAGGTTTCTTCTTCATCGTATGAGTAGAGCTTTTCCTCAAATTAAAATATTAGGGTTGGTTGACTGGTAAGTACGGATTCCTTTCTTTCGATATTTTGTTGTTTAGAGTCATACTTAGTCACTTATTGAACGGTCCCTGTAATTATTTTTATTAATGTATACCTGTTCAGGAATCCGGCTGGATTGGCTATTCTCTGCACTTTCAAGTATGGAAGCATCGCAATGGGGCTAGAAGCCTACAGATATGGTAATATCAATGCATACTGTATAGTTAAATAATGTTGTTTTGTTTGTTTGATATTAAGACTGATTTTAACTACTTGGAGTACAATTTCTTATTATATATAATAATCGGATCTTAGTCCACTATCTCTTACCTATAACCCAAGAAGAAATCTTACTTCAATCAGCTTGCAACATCAAGTGGTTGGGAATAAGGAAAGCTGATTTGGATAATATACCCGAAGAATCTTTCATTCCATTGAGGCCGAAAGATATGCAAATTGCCAAAAGCTTGACTTCTTCAGAAATATTGCAGGTACACTTTTAAAATTTATCATAAGATTATTATTATTGTTAAATTTCTAGGAATAAAGGAAAGGAAAAGAAAAACTGTTGGGTCTGAGTAGAAAATCATTCTGATAGGATAACTATAAAGAAGAGTTGGCAGTAATGGTTCAGAGTGGGCACAAAGCAGAAATTGAAGCTCTATACTTCCATGGATATGATTTCTTAGTGAAATATTTAGCAAATAAAGTTGTGCAGGTACATTACATTTAGTTACTCATGTCACTATTTTCCTACAGAATCAAGTAAGCTAATAAGCAATGTTGACCAGTGTAAAACCATTATCTATAAAGCAAGCAATTTCTAGATCGATGCTACCACATATGGGAGAATATCCTATAAAGTAAGCCTGCCGATTAGACATGCATTTATCTTATGGGTACATCCAGTATTGTTCATACTATTAAGGTCTTGCATCGATTTTATATAAGGATGGTATGTAAATATTCAAATAATATAAATTTTGTCACATATATATATTATTAAAGGATATTTATTGTATTTCAAACTCTTAATTGTTATTATCATCATCACATATATATTTCTAAACTCTTATGACCTGTAAACCGGTGCAAAATTGGTTTCTTTATATGGAATAAAAAAAATCAATACAGATCCAAAATTGTGTTTTTAGAACACCAATGCATACTCTTGCCACTGCTTGAAATACAATCCATGTAAAATACGTTATAATACCCTGAAAGTGAAACTGAATATATATGACTAACCTAATGACTCATAATAACCTGGCACATTTATAGTATAACATAACTAGTAATAATACATGTCTACCCAAGCAGACTCTACACTCGACTTGGAGTAGAAAAAGAATATGTCCTCATTGCGAGGAAAGACGGACTTTCTTCCCTTCTACAGTAAATGTCTCACTCCCTTCAAGCTGCAGTAACAAAAAATAATGTCAATATAAAGCCAGCATAAATAAATCTTAAGTACTACTTCCATCCCTCGACTCTTTTTTAACTTTCATGAACAGTAAAAAGTCAACATGTCATGGATGGACAAATTGACCTTGGAGAAGTTATAGAGAACAAAACATGTAGATATAAATACTAACTGAATAAACTTTCAGGTGATCAATGATCGGCTGAACATTGCACCAATTTCAGCCGGAGTTACTCAACTCCAGTATAAAACTGATGCAGTTTAATTGCATACCAAAGATTTGAAATGAAGTCACTGCCAATACTTCTTTCCAATTTCACTATAAAAGTATGTATGATTAGAATCATTAGCTCCATTGACAGAATATTACCTTCTTTTTCAAGAATGCAAGAGCATCCTTTTTGGAAGAGAAGTTGGATAAAATGGAAGAATGCTCGTCAACAAGACCTTTTAGTTGTTTAAGTTTCAACGATTTCTCAGGTACCTGCCACCATAATTTCACCATCAGAATAACGCGGGCATCACATACCTGCTAAATTACCAAAATCACATACCTGACAAAGAAGCTTTTTGCATAACTTCTTTAGCTTTGGTTTTGATTCAACATTCATTTGCGATTCTGATACTCCATCAAATTTCCGTTTTTCTGAAGGAGAACAATCTTCGACCTCGGATCCCTCACCCTCATCATCACTGAAAGAGGTTATTTTCCCTTGGAATCGAACACCTGCTACTTTCCTTGGTTGGTCCTTGATCCCAAGCCCCTGTTTTCCAGAAGTTGCCTTGTCCTGCAAATAGACTCGTATGAGAAAATTTGGTAATCAGATTTCAATTCATAAATGAAAACCAGTGCTACAAATTTACAAATAGAAAGCATGCTGGTGCAACAGGTTTGATCTAAAAAGTGTGTGTGTGTGTACTTTTTCTATGTTGAGAATGAAGTACTATGTTCTGATAACAAAAAAGATTAACACGGGTCTGATAAAAATAAAAAAAGAAATTGGTGAACTACATACTTGTACGAGTTTGTAAAGGTTTTCTTGATCCTCCTCGTGAAAAGCAGTCCTCTTGTTATAATTTTGAGCATCGTCAGGTATACTGGACTTCCTTTTCCTGGATCGAGCACCAAGAAAACCTCCAGATACAAATCCGTATTTATTACCCCACCAGTCTGGGGATATACCTTCTCCATCTTTAGCTGTTAGACATAGTTGAGGTGCAGTTTTAGTCCATAACGATATGCTAAAACTACAAATCTAACTACATCTAAACCCAGGCAATAGTAACACGTATGTTCTGATATGTCAAGGTATCGTTAAAGCATGAGAGGCCTAGTAATGTGCTGCCATATAGCCTAGTAATGTGCTGCCATATTTCAGACTATGTAAATTGGGGAGATAAGGGACAATCTTTAACTGTTTCCATTCTAAAAGAAGCAACAAATCTCCTTTTTTTGACATCCGATTATTCTATCCAAAGGAATCTTTTTGCCCATTGGTAATTCTCAGAATACTGATAGCATTAATTCTGATCAATAATTCCTCCATAATCAAAAGCATTCTATTATTCGGCTATAACCGAGAAGCACTAGAGGTGAAGATCTTGACACATTCGCTAATGAATGACTTAAGTTGGGTTATGATTTATCTAACGGGTCAATTTATAATTTTTAAATGACACAAGTAGGTCGTATGAGCCAAAGGGTTGAAAGTCGTCCATGTGTATTTCCGATGCTTACAGCCTCCTAAATCGTTTTATTTACAAATATCAGATTCTTATTGTAATAAATAGTTTTTGTAATCTTATTTAATACATTTTCTATTTGAATGAATGGAAAAAACTTTCAGGTCAACCCATCATACGAACCACTTTTGACATGTTATCCAACCCCTACCTCGTTTGTTTTGACCCGTTGCCCAACCTGCCTGGCCTGCCCAATCATATACTAATAAAATACTATAAATAATCATTAAATGCAAAGATAATTAGAAAACGGTTAAACAACTGAGCTAATCTTACTATGTCTGAAAATTACCAAAGGACCAAGCAGATAATCAGATATAAAACCAGAATTAAATGTAAACTTATTGGTTGATCGTTATCCCCTATCCCTTCTAAACTTTTTACCTAAAATAGGATATTATGTTGTAATAGACACAGATATTTAAAAAGGTAATGTTCAAAATTCCTTGTAATCAATGAAATTTTTCACAAGGCGCTCAAGCTAAAATTCTAATCCGCTCCTATCTTATGTACTTTACCTTTCACATTAAGCGTGTTGCTTTCAGATGCCTCTACCAAACCCACATCTACATCCTGATAACAGAAAGGCTCAAGCTCAGGCTCTGGACTATCCTCAACCTTTTTCACCTGCAGAATATCAATACATACGGCTAAGTCACCAGGCACACTTCCAAATATTTCTTCACAAAAAAAAAAAAACCCTTCACGTATGAAGATTGAAGATTAATTTAAAAACAACAATACTTAAGCTTCTTAAGAAAGGTTGGTGCAAAAAAAGCAACACGTACAAGGGTTCCTTCAAGATCCTGAGCAGAGTAGGCACGGACATGTTTTCCTTTCTCTCTTCTCTGGTATCTAGTAACACATGAATATAAGTCCGATGAAATCAGTAACTAATAACTGAAAATTACACGTAACTCGTGTTATAATCCAGACCTTCCTTGGGGTCGGGTAGCCTTGACAGTCATCTTAATAGCTTCTTTTGGTGAATCTGGCTCTAGGTCATCATCCTTTTCAACGACTGCTGCTTGCTGTAGAAATCGATAGAAATTTTTAATAGTAAGGCCATAAAAAATGAAAGCAATAATGAGACAGGCATAAGCAATAATAAAGAACTTACCACTTTTAATTTTTTGAGAATACCATCAAACTGTGTTGTATCAAATGCCCAAGCATTTGGCTTGTCCAAACCAATGCCTGCATTTTAGTCACAGGTAAAAAAAATGCTTAATGATGTACTCAATGGCATCTCTAATTCTGTGCTTGTAAGGCTACTGTTAGTTGAGAATCAATTTGGTGAAAGAAAGGAAAATCCATTTTCTCATAGACGTTAAACTCACTAGTCATTCCAAGGACGGTCATAAGTATATAAAGATACTAATTCTTTGTATTAATAGCTAATGCATTATATACGATTAAAACTAATAATACTATAACAGTAATAGTCTAAATATTCTAATAAAGCGACTTTGAAGATTGTAACCATTGAACATACACTTCAGGAACTTTCAACCTTTTAGTCAAAACATACCCGAAAGCAACCCATTCATGAACTGAAATGACGTTTCACAAATTTAAGTCTTAAGTAGGTGCTCAAGAGTCAAGACTCCCAAGCAGGACCCTGTGTGAATTTACAAAATCATCAAAATCTCTTAATGTTGACTTTGCTACTTTAAATTGAATGACAATATAATGGAAACGGTGTAATTGATATGATCATGAGAATCTAAGTATTTGATTGGAAAGCTCTTTTATCAAGGGATGAAAGTAACAAACCATGAAAGTCAGCAATGAGTTCATATATCTTGCCCCTAATGAAAAGAAAATGTAAGAAAGGTGAAAACCAGGCTCAATGAATTAGCCCGTTGATGGCTGGGTGGCAAGAGTGTCAGATAGGATGCGTTCTCTGGTATTTGAAAAGGCCGAACGACTTTTCAAACCATTATAAGTAGCTTATTTGCACATCTTACAGATCCTAGAAATAATGAGCTATTTCAAAACCAAAAGTTGTCATATAGTAAGGTTTTGTAGCATTCAAATTTCGACAATTTGTCAAATATCATAGGTAATTGCATGCCACAATGTTTATGTATTTGCAATATAGTAAGAACAGTTTTTATTTGTTAAAACAACCCTTATGGAATAGAATTGAACCAAGCACAGGCTTAATAGTTTACTCTTCAATTCATAAATCATACCCATTAACCTCCTTTCAATACATTAACTAATTAACAATAATGAAAAATAAATAAATAAGATTACCAACAGTGTCTTGTTTGTTCTTAACCCTAACATGACCTTTGATTCCTTGTTTCTCCTTTCCAAGACCTTCACCTTCTTCCCAACCCTACACAATTCATAATATTTATTAAGGTCATCCATTAATCCAAGTGGTGTAAATTATGATGTATAAGTATATATATATATATATATAATTTAGATTCTTAGATATTGAAATGAAGAAAAGAAGGAACCATTTGTTTCATGAGACGAAAGGCGGCGGATTTCTTGGCAACGCCGACGTAACATAGAGGAGCTTCCGGTGCTGCCATGGCTGTGCTCCGCCGCCAAGTGGCGGTTGTGAACGACGAGAAACAGAAAGGGTTTCAGGGTTGGGTTTGACCCGTACAACAAATGGGTAAAAAGTCAAATTTTGTTCATACGGCGTCGTTGCGTCCTCACCGACTTACTCAACGTTACATTTTGATCGATACCTATTTTTTTCAATACCGTCTTTATTTCCTTATAAGGGGTATCTCAGATTGCTTATTTAAACACTTATCTGTTTATTTATTTATTTTAATAGAACATAAGGAAATACAAACATTTTTTAAAAACAACTTATCTATTTATTTTTTAAAGAATAAGCACTTAAAAATAAGTATGTTAGGACATGTTTATTTTTTAAGCACTTATTAATAAGCAATGCCAAACACCCCCTAAAGCATTTTCGTATTTCATTTTAAAAAAGTTTATCAAAAATAAATAAATTACTACTATACCTCTTTCTTATAAACGTATGTAACTTGTTTATACAATGTCCTACAAACATTCAAATATTTTATAATTCTGTTTAAGTTTTAATTTTATTTTATTTTATTATTATTATTATATTTTTATAAAAATAAATACAATTTATACTTTTATCAAACTTTAAAATCATTTCGTTTATTCATTATGCTTCAACTGAAATATTATTTATAAAATAATGAAAAAAATAGTTATATTGTTATTCAAGGATAACATGTTGTTTAATGAATATAAAGTTTTACAGAAATAACATATATAATTTGATGTTCTCTACTATATTGCGCGAATAAAATGCTAGTACAATTTATTTAAGAGTCCTAATACGGGGGTGTTTTACTGTTTTTAGCTTAGAGCATTTTGATGTAAAGTTTTTCCAAAGACTTCCTTTTTATAAAATCCTTTTTACAAATAAAAATATAAAGTTATAGATACAACAGTAGTAGTAAAAAGCTATTAAAAACTCAAATTGATCAAAATAGTATGGATAGTTCGATACTAATGGGAACTTAATAAGTATGGCAAACAAAAATTTGATTAAAAGGAAAAGGGATAAGTAAAACTAGAATAGAGATATTATTTGAGCAGTTGATTGATTAAGTATAGAAATATAAGGGAATATATAAGTGAATATACATCAGGGGCTCAATTCATATAAAATAGTTCTTATTTTAAAATAAATAAAGTATAATATAAGAATGTGACATGTGTTCTTAGGACTTAATGTTGGTCGAAAGATATTTTAAATATTTTATTTATTTATTAACAGTTAATAAGTAAATAAAAATAAACATCCTGTCCTTTTTAACTAACAGTCACCACCCCTCCCAAAACCCCGATGTTCACTTTTCCCTACTATAAACTCTATCTCTTTTGAGTCTATATCCAGATTCCAATTTCTTCCATTTTACTGATTAAGTTTTTCGCTGGTCTACTAGCAATAAATATATTGATTTATCTCAACAACAAATATTTTTGCATAGATCGTTGCCTTCTTCATTTTCTAGAGATTCAATTACAGACACCGCCTTCATCTCATTGTGGAATCACGGGGCGCTGCTTTTATCATCTTCTATAGAAGTAGTCAATGTAAACTATAGTTTATGAGCAGCAAAGACTTGGAAAATGTGTGTTGAATCATTGCATCATCCCCATAATTTTTTCAAGCAATCGTTAATGAGCTTGTATTCTAGATATGTGCAATAGTTATTAAGCATTGAAAGCTTGAAGATTGTAAATATTAAATGTGCATCGGTTTATATACATGTGAATTAATTCCTTTATGTTTTTTATTCTGGAACAGCTATGAGAATCAACTCTATGATGGCTTTGTGCATCAATCAAAAATTAGTGTTCTTTTCGCAATATTATTTTTTTCTCTTGTGCATCAGTTGTTTATTAGTCTTATTTTTATCTTTTGTGGGTGTATCATATGTGTAAACTACGTGTCGTTGTATATTTACATCAGCAGTTTTTAGTTTGTTTTCCATTGTTGCATTAATGTAGATAATTATTATAATTATAATAATTAGGTTAATGGCTATATATATGTATCAATGTTTATTATATTCATAAGGTTGTAAATATATTAAATGAAAGTAAGGTTGTGAATCAATAATTGAAATGTGTGCATGAAATTATAATTAAAAATGGTGGCAATTAGTCTTACAATTGTATTACGAACCTTAAAGTAAAGGGAGTGATCATTTTATAATCATTCAAAAAGATTGCTATTTCAGCGTTATATCATTTTCACATCAAAATCACATTAATACTCATTTTTATATGTATCCATTACATTATTTTCATACTAAAATTGAACCCATATTTAAACACTTTTTACTTTTATAAATAGAGTATACACTCACAACATAAATAAAATAATAATAAAAGTGACTATCACTTAAAGTGATTGTCACCATTTTAAAAGCCATCAAGTTGAAGGGGGAGTGGTCACATGAAAGTAGTTCTTGATCACTTTGTAACACCTCCTCCCACTTCCTTCACTCTTATGTTGATTGTATAAAACTCAGTTTCTAATTTTATGATATAGTGCACATGCATTTTTTATGAAGTAAATTACAGTAGATCATATGTAACTGATATTTCATTTATCTTAAAACTGATGCTAAAGTACGACATTACATTTGAAGTCAATTGAGAAAAAATATATATTATATTAATTAATACATAATTGAACTTGTAAATAGCTTATCCAACGGTTACAATAAATTTCTATTTTACAATCATCAACTCTTATACACCATTATCGACTTATAGTTATTGTCATTTGTAATTTATTATGAAAAGTAGGAAAAAAACAACTCTAGTAGGAAGCTTAAAATGTCAAAAGGTTAGCATATTGGTTCATGATTGTGCATAACTATGACAGAGTGCTAACTTGCGAGCTCTAATTAATACTTTTCTTTATTAATTTAATCTACAAAGCAGCTGAAGCTCTACCATTAAGTGAAACACATGGATGACTCTCACAATTCACTCTCAGCGTGATAAGACATGTGTCAATTAGAATGTGTTACTCTCATCTTCGATCTCGTTCTTCTCGTCTTCCGTTGATAAGGGCCATTCTTCGTCTTTCGTCTTCCATCTTCATCGTATAGAAAAAATTCAAAGACGGTTTTTAAGTGGGCCCCACCTGCCAAAAATAAAAATAAAAAATTCTTTTTTTATTTTGTACTCCCCAACGATCCAACATTTATTATTTAATTTTTTTTAAATAAACAAACGGTAAAAATGAAAAGGTTTCAAACGGTCACTCCAATGACGAAAAATATTTTTTAAAATTTTTTTTCTTTTTTTATATATATACATACTATTTCATTATTATTTTCACATAACAACTACAATTATCTCAATTACAACTACAATTCTTTCAACCACAACAACAACAACAAAAGCCTCTATTATTTATATACAATTTCCATTATTTCAACCACAACTATAATTAAACCTCTATTATCGACATACAACTTCCATTTTTTCAACCACAACAACCAAAAAATTATTTTCAACAAGTACAAACACCACCACATGAAGACGAAGTTGAATTTGTACCCGAACCCTCACCAAGAAAAGATCGTAAAGGTAAGGGTAAAGGAAAAAAAGGTTTTTTGGAATGATAGAGAAAGTCGAATCTTGGCGGAACGGTGGATCGACCCGTCACATAATGCATTGGTTGGGAATTTGCAAACGCGCGATTCTTTGTGGCACGCCATTATCTCACAATACAACTCAATAGTTGAGTCCAAACGGTCAATGTATCAACTAACGAGTAAATGGAATAAAATCCAAAGAGATGTCAAGTAATTTAACGTTGTCTACAAAAAAATTGAAGACATGTGGGAAAGCGGGAACAGGGTTGCGGATATTATGAAGAATGCCCGTAAATTATTCAAAGAACAACAAAAATGGAACTTCAATTACAAAGACGCATGGGCCATTTTAAAAGATTATCCGAAGTTCTTTTCTACCGATGGTGTTATGGGCAACAAAAGACCCATGGAACAAGAACCCGACTTCCCAATCAATCTCGACGATGACGCCGAAATCCCGATCTCAATTCCGAAAAATCCAGACCCGGAAAGGGGATAGGCCAGTGGTGGGCATTTGGTAAAGTCGGGCTGATTGGGTGTCTTCATTCAAGCGATGATACAAAAAAAGAATGAAACGAAGTGAGAAGCCGGGCGACTCCAATGCAAAATCTATTTTCCGATGACGCGATCCGTCGTCCACAAGGTCGGAACAAAAGTTATAAAAGTAAAAAAAATTCGGGGCATCGGATGCTACTTCCACACATTATTCGAGTGAGGAAACAAGAGAAGAACTTATTGCATCCGCTAAAATTCAACAAAGGAATATGGAAACGATAGCGGATGAGGCGAAGAAACGAACAATGCTCGCGGGCAAACGAACAATTTTTAAGCGTTCAAGTTTCCCGCTACACCGGTACCAATAAACTTGCCACCCAAAGATCTTTATTTGAATGACCAAGCTAGGGAGGAAGTGAAACACGATTATGTTTCGTGTTTTCGACGAACACCACCGGGAACGAGGACGGCTAAACTACTAGTTTACTTTTTTATAATTATTGTAATCATAATTTTAATTTTAAATGTAATGTTTTATTTTTAATAAATGTGTTTAATTTAATTAATGAATTAAAATCATAATTGAAATTGTATTTGTTGTGACTAAAAAAATTGTGGGGTCCTTTAGTCTTTCTAAAAAGTTTTTCCGGTTGGCAGGGTTCAATCTTTCTGACGAAGTGCTGATGTGGCACTAATGTGGCATGGAAGATGTTGGAATCGGTCTGATCTAATCAAGACTATTAGTTTTGAATAATCACCAAGAAACTTGCGTAATAGTACTTGAGTTATCTTGGTAGTTCCAGATGCTACTAAACTGCTGTAATCATGTAGAGCTAACTCTGGGGCAATGAGGATAACAAGAAAAGTGCCTCCAGCTCATCCTCAAATTTAACCCCCATAGATCTTAAGCTAGTCAAGATCAAATTAACTTTCTTGGCCTACCTAAAGCTCAGGCCGTGAGTTTCATAATCACGCATTGAGTTTTTCTCCTGTACAGATAAGATTCAAAATCACATTGTGAAATCCAAACTCATTTTGTGAGTTTTCCTTCTTCACCAACTCTTCAATTCTTTTGATTTATCTTCGCATCCCAACAAATTTTACTCCTTAATTAAGCGAATTGGTGTGTAGGAGGCCATGTAAGAGACATGATTATTTCTCTGCGCAACAGTCTCCACAAACATATCTCCTTTTTATATAGTTTGTCAGGTAATAATCTGATAATTCAATGTAACATTCATATTAGACATGAGAGGTATTCAATGTGAAATAATCCACGAACAACCTTTGAAAGTTTTATGTATTACGGTGGCGATTCTCCAAAGATAAGATACACTGAATAATTGTATGTTATACGTCACAAGACTAAGTAGCATAGTTCTCCTCCATGTGGAAGGCGACATAAGTTTTGGGCCCGTTGGGCCAGATGGTGGTTACATTATTTAGAGAATTACATACCCCCCTCCTAAATCTCTTGACTTAAATGTCATACTTGTCTAAAATACAGTTTTCATAGTACTATCGATTTATTTGGTACTTAGATTAGGACAAGTAATGATCTAGTTGAAAAATAAAACCCATAATCACAGAATATGAAAATATATTGTTATTTTTAGATAAGAAAATATTTTATACTTTTATTGTTAGTTGTTATCTTTGAACAAACGTTTCATTTACTCAATATGTCACAAAAGGTTTACTTGCTTCCGATTTTCGTCCAACTTGATCTTAATTTGGAGGGATCTTTTGTTGTTTTATTCTATTGTCTTTAAGCTTTCGAATATTTAAAGTTTTTAAATATATACACGTATACGGTCTATCTGTATCCACGAACTTATAATCTAAACAATTATACCTTTTTTTCTTCTTTTTCTTTTTTTATAGATGTTAGATATTATCAAGTGAGAATACAAGATTAATTAGTGTCATGATCGTAATACAAAATGAAAATGATACCAAATATGATGATCAAAATAATATTCAGTTATTTATTATGTTATAAAATTCTTTCCATACTATTTTATTTTATATTTTTATATATGTTTCTGACTACCTTTTTATGTAGCTACTTGCAAATATTTTAGAATTTGATGCCATAATCTTTAAAATAACTCAAAACTTTTAAGCAACTTGCTATTACAATTTTATCCCTTTGGTTTAAATTAAATATTTTAAAATCATTGAGCTCTAACTTTCATAATTATCTACATCAAGTCAACTTGTTCATGATTCATGAACAGAGTTTTTGGTTTGCTCAGTAAGCAAGACCCACGACATAAAGAGACTAGAGAATTAACATTTTATTAATTGTTTATTCTAAGATAGATTCACAAATGGTTAACTAAGATTCCTTTGAGATAACTTAAAATCATATCACGTACTTAGAAAACATTTGTCTTAATTAATTACCAAATATACATGATCGAATAGCCGAATTTACATTTGTAACAATTGTACTTTGTGTTGGAGGGCAACCTTCACGTTTTATTTATGTTTTTATCTGTATTTGAATCTACGACTATTTCGTCTGTTGTACATTAGATATATTATGTAACACGTTTATTTGTTTTAATGGTACTTGATATATTGTACCCAATAACCTTTTATTGTTGAGAAACGTTTATTGTACAAAAAAATAACGAAATCCTTCTAAGTTGTCCCTATATGAAATCAATGTATTTTAACGTGGTGTAGCTAATAGTTGTTTTTTTTCTATTTTATTTCACAGATGTACATAAAACAAGTTTATCGTTGACATTTTGTACCACTCAATTGCTGACGTTTCGGCCGCTAGCATTAATCGGCACACAAGCTTTTCAATATATTTAAATCCAATATATGTGTGTTACAATATTTAAATTTGATAGTTCTTACTAGTAGTACTCATGTTATGTAGTTCTAAAAAACGTAAGGGTCCGAGATTTAGAAGCGACCCTACTAAATGTATGCACTTATCGATCATTATAGGATACTTTGACCAAATTTTAAGTCATTAAAAAGGGACAAAATCAGCCTATATGTTTCAACGTACTAAAGCAAAACAACCTAAACTCTATTGCTCATGATGTGTCGCACCTCATGCCTCCGGGCACCTTGCGTTTTGTACGCTTTGAACCTTTATTATCTCAATCTCCTACTGATATGATTGTCTTTTAAGGTGGATGAAGTGGTCGACCTCCCAAAATCTTAGATTTATAAGGACTTAAATTTGTATCTGCATATCTATATAATATGTATAATATTTGATAAGTAGTTTTATTGCTAAAAAAAGAAAAAAGAAAAGGAAAAAAAAAAAAAAAACATAGTGTCTAATATGATTGAGTCATAAAAAACTTTAGTCAAATTTTATATTACATTTCGTAACTAAAATTTAATTTTATATTACAGAGTCTCATTATTTAAGTGATTAATGTTTATTTGCCTTTGAACTCCGAAAACTCGGAAATGGTTTGCGTACTGTATTGTTACTTATATGAGTATATCTTCACTTTGAATGATAATTTATCTCTATTTAAACAGGACTATGATCAAAATAGTATTAAGAAGCTAACAAACATTAGTTCTGAACTATTGAAATTCAAATTCTTCGGTTTTAAAATGTATTAGAGTTAATTGTTTTGCAATCTATATCGACACTTACAATTTAAGTAGAAAAATCAAAGCAAAAATTATGTATCTACTGGTTCATGCAAATTGGGCATGCCAATAATGGTGATGTGATGATGTGAAAGAGTGACTTGAATGAGGTTGGTGAAATATAGGTGCAAGTCTTGAATTTTAAAAGGCCTATACTAAATAAGTCATCATATATTTAGTATTACTAAAAATGCATATAATTATATCTTGATTAGCTTATGTGGCACCAATTACATATTATTAAATATATAAAAATTTTATTTATTATTTTTATAAATTTTTTTACATTTAATTGTACACATCATCAAACTTATGTGTCTTTATATCTATTGTTTTTCAAATTGTACAATAACCTCCAATATTAGTGGCCATTAAATTGAATTTTGACTAATATTAATGGTCATATAAAGACTTCAAATTTTATATATTAATAATGCCTACGAGATGAGTTCAAATCCAAATTCAACATCATCCACAATTATTAATTGATTGATATCACAGCTAATTTTATAATTTACTTCATTTGAGCTTGGAAACTTCTAAACAGACTCACGCATATTATAGCTAATTCAAACCCCTAAATTGATTGATATCACCATATTATTCACTTCCCGTGATTAACCAAATGTCATTGGCTCTATATAATTCGTTACGACATTTTATCTAAGTGTATTAATACCTTTAATAGATTAGTTAATGTTGTGCTCACAACATTTTATATTGGACACATTCACATGACTGTACATCACACGGATTTTAGCATTAGTATATATATATATATATATTCTATATTTTAAATTAATATATATACATGGTCATTGAATTTGTATTTATTTTTTAAAGTAAGTTATTATAGTGAAATGTACATATTATTTAATATGTATCTTGTTTATTATTATAGTGGGTCATTATCAAACTAAATAGGTTTTAAGATTTAATTTTTATTGTTTGATAAAATTTTCAAGAGATTACTTTTAAATTTTGAGGAAAATAATAATAATAATTGAATTAGAGAAAAAGTAATAAACTGAATTTTCTTAGTTGTTATTATTATTATTTTATTATTATTATTTTATTTTTATTATTATCATTATTATTATTATTATTATTATTATTATTATTATTATTCAGTGATGAGATATATGATTTTAATTATAACTATATACAACTTATAAAGATAATTTTGACTATTTATACTAATATTATAGATGATAAATGGTATGAGATATATTAAAATTTATATTTTTTCTTATTGATGTATTCATGTTTTATAAGTTTTCTCTTTGTATATTAAACTTTCAAAAATATTTAAGTTTTTAATGTATGTTAGAATTTATATATTGTGCATCAAAGCTCAACATAATTACCTACATGAAACAGTTTTATAAACTTTAATGAACACAATATAAGTTTTAAAACATGTATTTAAGTAAAGGCGCTTTAAATACATTCATACAAATACATTTTTTTTATCATTAAGAAGAAGATAGATAGACGTGGTTTTTCAATAGTTAGTTTTACATGTAACGATGTCATATCTATTCTCGTGAAAACTAGAAAAAAGTATTTATTGATTACCCTATTTTAGATCAAAGACAATGATCGTTGTTAATTAATATAATGAAAAGAGATCATCGTTACAAGGCTTTTACGATGTCGAGTTATCTTTTAACTGATAAGTTCTATATATTTTATATTTTATATCTTAAAATCATATAGCGCCTGACTAATAAAAAGTCAGGCTCTTCTCCATATAAATATTATGTATTTTACGATTGTAATTTTTAATTTGTAACTTTTTTTGTTGATACAATTAATAAAGAAATGAAGGGATGTGATTTGTGAATAGAAAATTGTTTGAAAAGATAGATATATATTTGCTAAAGGACAATGTATTATTTTAATAAATCTTAAAATTATGATTTATAATGTCATATTTTTTTTTTAATTTTAGTCAATTTGAGATAATCAAATAGTTTTATTTGTCAATTGAATATTTGATGATATCATTAATCAATTCTTATATTATATTAAAGATTTATATATAAATATAGGGGGATGATCTACAAGAAATGGGTAATCATGTAAAAGGAATGAAGCTAATTAGGGTCGTCCGTTAACATTCATCACGGTGAATGTTAGTTTTCATTCATCACGAAGTATGTTAAAAATAGTGAGATGAGTTATGATTCAACATTCTTCGTGATGAATGTTAAAGGACGGGCTAGATTAACTTCCCCCTTTCCAGGATTACCCTTCCCTCTGGACTATCCATGTATATTATATATGTATATAATATAATATAGGGGAAGAATCCATAGGGAAGTTCTAAAATTTAAGGAAGGAGGGAATCAAATCTTAGCCCTTGATTTTTTTATTAAAAAACGTTTTTAACATTCATTGGTGATGAATGTTAAATTTTAAATTTTTTTATAATTTTTAAAATTCATTTATGATGAAATTAATGGTTGAGATTTACTTCTCTTCTTTTCTAATTTTTTTACTTCCCTCTTGATACCCATCCATATAATATAATATATAATATATATACATATATTAGTAAGCGTAGCCCGTACGTGTTGCCTTTTTGATTATCCCGTGTCGCAAATTAATGACTATTTTGTTTTGTTTTGAAGACTTTATTATTGAATGTGTTATTTCCATTTATTCCTTATGAAAACAATCTCCTCACCCCTATCTATCAACGCTTTGATTTTGATTGTATATTTATATCCTCGAATTAATACTCACTGTTTTTTACGTGGTCCTCATTTATTTGAATGATTTTCCCATTAAATTATATTTTTGCTAAATCTATATGACGCCAATTATGGATTTTTCTACAAAGCTTATGTTCATGGTTATAGTAAACTTATTTTTGCGGAAAATTTTAAGTTCTTGATGTTGTAAAGTCTTAAAACTTTATCACAAGTTATTTTTACTTTTAATTTTCACGTTTGCAAACTTGTTACCCTATAGTATTAATTAATTAAAAGGTTAATAATAACAATGGTTAAATTATACAACTTTCACTCAGTTATCGTTTTAATCCTTTCTTTGTTCTTCTTCTTATTAATTTTTGCAAGATTTAACTCTTTAATCGACTTAGTGTTTGACCCTTAAATTATATTTAGTACGGAGTACATTATTTCATTGAAATGTAGTACATTTATATAATATTTTTATTGTCGATAAATTTAACAACATCAAAATAATGACTATATTATCTCATGACGTAGGATAAATGAATTTTTTATCTTAAGATAACATATTATTTGTGGTGTATATCGTTTTAGATACTTAGGTAGATGTAGATGTCATATAAATGCATATAATTAAGCTCAATATGTTGTCTGAATTGTTTTCTTATCACAAAGAGAAAGCTAGTCACCAAGTAGTCAATAGTAGTTATAATGTTATTTTTTAAAATATGAATTGCATTATTTTAGTGAAGATATAAATATGAATATTAAATTAAATATTATCATATTTATTAAAGAATAATTGTATTATTTTAGTGAATTTTAAAATCATAATTTATAATGTTATTTTTTTTTTTAAATTTAGCCTATTTGAAAAAATTAAACAACTCTATCAGTCAATTGGATATTTGATAACATCATCAATCAATTTTTAAATTATATCTATAATAATAAAATTATGTATAATATTATTTTTGAAATGTGATAATACATATACTTAATTATCAAATGTGGTATACAAAAATTCTATAGTACTAGCAGACACCCGCGCAAAGCAGCGGATAATTTATTTCTTTTAGTGATTTATGATACACTTGTTTATTAATAGACTAAATTGCGTTTAATTTAATATATAATTGTATCTTAAATATTATATCATTTTCAAAATTAGATAAGGATAAATTGGTCTATTTTGTTGAAGATAGGGGTATTTGTGTCATTTTCGTTCTTTAAAAATTTAACTTGTTAAAGAAAAAGGATAAACTCTTTATAAGTATGTAAGATATATTGGTTACAAGATTATATTGAAGTTTTTGATAAACCATTACAACAACAACTAGGAGTTAAAACGGTTTTACATTTTCTATAAGTAATTAACTGCTTATATATAACATGTCAGACTGGTTTTTCACCATTACAAAAGATCAAAGGATTATAACATATGAAAAAAGTTGAGTGGTATAGTAAACTCGATAACTGAACAAAAGCTTGAAAATTAAACTATCATGAACACCTATATTATTGTATTTACAAAACTTAAATAATTAGCTTTTAATTGAGAAAACAACGATATTGATACAGCTAATGTAACACATTAATAAATATTGAAATATTTTTTTTACCATTGTATAAGTATGGTGAAAAATCAAATATTTTACAAATCATAACCAAATTATATCTTCTATATACTAATATATAAAGTGTTTGCTACAAAGATCTTAAGAAAAAGATACTTTAAATTTCTTTACTACCGTTCTAAATATGTTACTTAAACACTTAAAGTTAATTCAAGCAATTAAAAAAATCAGTTTAACCTTTCAAAAGTAAAAATATCATAATAATAATAATAATAATAATAATAATAATAATAATAGTTACTATTATATCATTTTTAATTAATACAACATCCAATAGCCAAATTAAATATTTGTAACATTTATAAACTTTTAATTAATATAATTAGGAGTTATAATTCGAATTGAGTTAGGTTTGTGGATTTAAATTTACCGGTTAAAGTTTACTACTTCAACTCGAACTGATTTGATGAATAAGTTAAGGGTCAGTAGTAACCAACCCGGATATGAACCTTTTGCATTGGTTGACTGATCAACTTGTTGAGGACGACTTTAATCCACTCTGACCAAACAAATTAAAATAATTAGCGAGTTTTGAGTTAGTAGAATAACATATTAAAAGTACGAAGTACTGTTGTTTTGAATCATTTAAAATATAATATATTAAATAAAGTAAAAAAATGATATATCGCTATTGTTTCAGTTTTCACTGAAAACTGACACGCCGTTAAATGAAAATTAATAAAATCTTTTATTGTGTCCCATTGCGTGGACAAGCTAGTGTATAATTAAGGTTTCATAGACTAAGAAAATAGCACCCAACTTTGTGAAGCTTTATTGATCACCAATTACAAATGGGATTCACCGGAAAAAGATCCTAGTTAAAAATAGATAAATGTAATATATGCCTAGTTAGATTGAAGTAGCTAGTTGTATGAAATTGACATGATTACTAAAGTCTATGTCGTGTATATATTTTTAATACGTACAATTCCAACAAAAATCAACCACTACTTGTTTCTAATGAAGGAACAGAAGGAAATGACAAACAATGTAGTCCCCAACTCACTTAATATTCCAAAAATGGTCCTTAAACAACAAGGAAACTTCATGCATGGTAAAGAGTCTATTCTCTTCTTCTTTTATACACCCCACTCTTATTCTATATATACCCAACCCCATTTCATAAACTTCTCAAACTAATTTCCTACCTTAAAAACCATCTTCAATAATCCTCCATATCTCACAGTATTTTTTACTAGAAAAATGGAGGTTGCATTGAACAGCAACAAGTTCTTGTCCAAGATTGCAACCAATAATGGGCATGGTGAAAACTCGCCATATTTTGATGGTTGGAAGGCGTATGATACCGACCCTTACCACCCTCAAAACAACCCAACCGGTGTTATACAAATGGGTCTAGCCGAAAACCAACTTTGTTTTGATTTGATTCAAGAATGGATAGAGAAGCACCCTCAAGCTTCCATATGCACACCACAAGGAGGTTTTGGTTTCAAGGAGATTGCCATTTTTCAAGATTATCATGGATTGCCTCAATTTAGAGCTGCGATTGCTAACTTCATGAGCCGAGTTAGAGGAAGTCGTGTGAAATTTGATCCTAATCGGATTGTGATGAGTGGTGGGGCCACCGGAGCTCATGAGACCGTTACATTTTGCTTGGCTAACCCCGGTGAAGCCTTCTTGGTGCCTACACCTTATTATCCGGGGTATGTGTATATACACTTTTCATCTTTTACTATTTTTAAGTACATGAAAGTTCAATAAATTCTTTAAGTCACTAAACAACCTTAATTAAATTTAAATAAATATAAATTTATAATGATTAAGATTAAGATGTGACCACAGTTAGTATCACTTTTTAAAATATTATTATATACTATTTTATAGTGCAAATATTAAAAGATGCGTTAAACGATGAACAACAAAATTCTCACACAACTTGTTTCGCTTTTCAGGTATTATTAAATAATAATTTGGGCCATGAACTAGATGCATATTTCTACGGTTTATACGTTTATGTTGCTCTTATGTATATAGTATTCTTCAACAACATCAAATATGTTAACCGTAAAACACGATTTATAAAAATTATACGTGAGTATCAACACTAGCACTTTCTTCCTTCACATTAGTCAACACCTTCCCCTCTTCCGGGGTGCAACCACAATATCAATAAGACTTAAGCTATTAAAATTATCTATTACTATTCAAAATGAGAGTCAAATAAAGAGTGTCAATAATTGAATATTTAGTATTAATTAGTTAATGTTTGTGGTTGAAATTCAAAGTCAACCCTCATTTTTTAAGTGTATTAATATATTGATTTTAAAGTTACATGTTACCAACTTCCCATACGTAAAATAATTATTGTACTTGTGAAATCCTAATTTTGACGCGTAAAAGGCAAGTTTTGACTTGTTTGCTCCATATATTTTTTACCGTTATGGTTATAGTTTCATGTTAGCTTCTACAACTTGGTTCTTTAAAAAAAATTTGATTTAAAAAATATTTATAACCTATACAATTATATCTAAAGTGACCAAAACTAACATTTAGTGTATCAACTCTTAGGTTTGATCGCGACTTGAGATGGCGAACTGGAGTTGAGCTTTTACCTGTGGTATGTGAAAGCTCGAATAACTTCAAGGTCACTGTTGAAGCCCTCGAGGAGGCTTATAACAACGCGAAAGAATCAAATATCAAAGTCAAAGGTTTACTCTTAACAAACCCATCAAACCCTTTAGGTACATTCTTCGACAAGGAAACGTTAAAAACTCTTGCAAGTTTTATCAACGAGAAAAACATCCATCTCATTTGTGACGAAATTTATGCTGGCACTGTCACTAGCCCAGACGAATTCGTCAGCATAGCTGAGATTCTTCAAGAATTTCCTACTATATGCAATCACAATTTAATCCACATAGTTTATAGTCTCTCAAAAGACATGGGTTTTCCTGGATTCAGGGTAGGAATAATTTATTCCTATAATGATACGGTTGTGAATATTACTCGTAAAATGTCAAGTTTTGGGCTCGTGTCAACACAAACTCAACACATGGTTGCATCAATGTTATCAGACGATGATTTCGTTGAGAATTTTATTTATGAGAGCAGAATCAGGCTAGCAAATAGGAACGATATGTTCACGAGGGAATTATCTCAAGTTGGAATTGGCAGCTTGAAAAGCAATGCTGGACTTTTCTTTTGGATGGACCTACGTCATTTCTTAAAAGAGCCAACTTTTGAATCTGAAATGACGTTCTGGAGAATTATAATAAATGAAATTAAACTAAATGTTTCGCCAGGCTCATCTTTTCATTGCTCTGAGCCTGGCTGGTTTCGTGTTTGTTTTGCTAATATGGACGATGAGACTGTTACAGTTGCGGTAAGTAGGATTACATCATTTGTGCTCAAAAACAAGATGCTCGAGATCAAGACCAAGGCCAAGAAACAGTGTTGGCAAAAGAATCTGCACCTCAAGTTATCGTCTCGAAGGCTTGAAGATATCCTTTCGCCTCACTCGCCTCTCAACTCGCCTATGGTTCGAGCTCAAAATTAGGTGAACAGGAACAAGTACTACTGAAGAACTACTACTACCACAATAAACTATAGTCTTTCTTTTTTCTTTGGTAAACAGAGGCTGGCTATACGTTAAAAGTGTAACTACATAAATATTGTGTGATGATGTTGTAATTTTTGCAACTTGCAATGAATATTCAATGCATATTGTTATAATTAATTATTTTTGTGGGTCTATACCGATATTTTCTAGCTAGTGACATAAAAATATGAGTAAAGTACGCCGTACACTATTTTTACACATGTACGTAATTGTATTGTGTAACGACTATTCTTATTACATTATATCCGAAATAGTTCGATCTATATGTAACTTTTGGGTCCCTATCCCCAACGCTACAAAAATCATGAACAAAACCAAATAAAATAACTGAAAAAATTAAAATTTACAATGTTCAATAATATTGATAACACCGTATTACTAACTACTTGGAATGATAACTACCTATTAGTATGAATTACGTACACAAGCCGAAGGAGAGATTATGACATAGTTTATACTTTACTTATCATATAAGGAAAACGAGTTACAACAAATGAGCCCTGCTATCGTTCTAACTATCTACCTCCAGGCTCCAACCCAAGAATGATTTTCGCATAGCTATCTGCGCAGTTTAACATGGACGTTTTTGGGACGACTACTTGCTCTGGAATCAATGAACAATAACGTGTGATTATCGAGCATCCTCCGTGGGTTCAATGTGGTGTAGAAAAGCTCAATAAATGAAGCTTTAATTCCACAAATTTTTGTTTTCATATTTTTCATTTCTCGACAAGCACTAAATGAAAACAGGGTTGGTAGGAATAGGGTAGTTTGGTTTGACTTGTTGCATGTAAAATTTATGCTTTTAGTTAAGATCACGGAATCTGATATTTCAAAAGTTGTCTGTTTAAATAGTCTTGTTGTACGACCAAAAAAATAATTTAAAATTCAACTAGTGGGTCCTTATTATTAAATTAATGTATTATAGATGTTCATTTGAGACAAAGGTATCAAACAAGGTTAATTTCTCATCGGAAATTATTGGGCGTGCTAAATGGGCAAAAAAACCAGTGAACCTTATTAAGTCAAAACCCAAAAGTTTCAAGCCTTTAGAACTTCAGTTCATGTGTTTTATATAAATATCACGTATGTATGCATATATATATATATATATATATTAGTTATCGTAAGATAATCTTTATTGTAAAATAAACAAGATATAATTTGAACCGTTAGATACACATGATGAGATTATATTTTAATTATTAGTCAAAACCGCATTAATTAGTTTTAAGGGACAAAATTGACATTAGTATACAACTGGTGCACGTGATATTTGCAATCCGATACACGATTTCTACTTTTACACAATATAACTATGCAAGAAAAAGGTGAAGATGTTTTAATTTTAATTAAATGGTTATAATTATGCAACAAAAGTTATTAATTCACCATTTAACGAAAATATTATTTTATTTATTTTACAATAAGAATTTTATATATGAACCAAACCCTATATATATTGAAAGTAATTGTCATATGTTCTTCGAATCTTTGGATTGATCATCACCATAACATAGTCAATATTAAGTATGTATATATATAGTACCATGATTTAAAAAGAAAGAAATTTTGGAGGAGAAAGGGGAGAAAGATATATTTAAAACTATGATTCAGAAAAAACAACTATGATGCAATAAAAAATAAATATAATTTAAAACTGAATCAAAAAGTTATTTTATTGAATCGAAGGATTAAAAAACTTTTCTCCCGTTTCTCCACCAAATTTTCTTTCTCCTTTTAACCCACTCCTATATATTTTTAAATATATATATATATATGTGAGTGGGTTGAAGAAAGAAACAAAAATTAGTGGAAAAAAGAGAGTAGAGTTTCTTTAACCTTTTGATTGAACAAATTAACCTTTTTGATTCAGATAAAGTGTTTTAATAACAACTGTGTTTTTTGAATCATGAATGAGTGTTTGTTGAATTACAAAATGCATTTTTTGAAATTATGTTTATTTTTTTACTGAATCACACTTGCTTTTTATTTTGAATATGTATTTCTCCCTCTGCTCTTTCAATTTTTTTTTCTTTTTAGATCCGTGTACTATATATATATATATATAATAATTAAGTGATTCACCTCCTCAAGTTTAATCTGCGAAAAAGAATTTAACTAAAAACCTATGAAAATGTTCAACTCCAAACAATTTTAAATACACTTATAAGTTTTCTCTCACGAGGTTTTTTTTCACTTTGTAGAGTTACGTAACTCTAACATCTCTATACAAAAGGAAATACATGTGCAATCATAATTCTAATTGATTCAAACAAGATTTTCGAACTAATCTGAATTCAATAGCACTCAAAATTTGAGTCAAATAAAACTAGCGCTTGTGACTATTCAAAAACGAGTTGTAGAGAGTTGCCATTAGTTGCCTGTGGGCAGAACTATTAATCTTATTAATCTTTTCATTTTTCAAATATTTACCATTTTACATTGAAGTAAATATGTGTTCCTAATTAATGAAACAATCACTAGAATTTTTGTTTGTCATAATGGGACTGTGATCTTGTGAAGACAAACAATAAAAAAAATAGAAGTTTGATGACTATATAAACTACTACGTATGCATTTAGTTTTGACATAATCACGTACTTGTATTTCAGTATGAACATAGTTGCAAATATTTATATTAATTTGGGACATAACAGAATACTTTGCTCCAAAGTTTTATGACTGAGATGCGTAATACTCAAAGAGATGCAAGATGATGAAGAAATTATGAAAATGCTGACAAGAAGAGTTGGTTGTGACAAATTCATAAACTACATTAAAGAAAAATCTGAGATGAGAGGCTGATGGATGACCAGGTCACATTATTATTTATGTCATTCATTAGAGATCTTTTAAAATGTAAGTTTGAGAAGAAAGACATGAATGGCGAGAAAGACACAATTGTAAGCACCTGCAGTTCAATTCTGATTCTTTACTTGACTTATTATAAAAGTAACTTACTATCCAAATGAAAAACGATTATTGTGGTTGGTCAAATTTTTATCAAGAAAAAGGACTGGCAAGAGTGCCCAAATAGAGTTTGTCTCTATAAAGCAAGACGTAAGACGAGTATTGTTTCGTACAACCCAAATGTGCACGACTAATAAGCAATGGAATGGCTATCAACTGGAGAAACTGAATTCTCAATCAGCGAAATTTTAATCCTGGATAGTATCATCGAATTTGTTTCTATTGCCTTAAAAGTATTGGTTGTTTAAACTCATTTTGAAGTAAATCATACGTACATATTAGATATTTTGGGAGCTAATAAAATATTTTCTTTTCAAAAAAAATAAGATTACTTAAGATGATGAAAGATAAGTATTTAAGTAAAAAGTGAATATTAGTAGCAGAATTTTCAGAATTTTGACCGACAGAACCTATGCTCGAGTTTATAAGGAGACGTAGTATCCTAAAACTACAAATCTAAAGCAATAATTAATGCAACTTTAGCACCTTGCTGAGTTGTCAAGTTGAAAACCTAGGGAAAAAAAACCAAGACGCACAAAAAACATAGAGTACGAAAGGAAAAAAACCGAGACGCACCAAAAAATAGAGTACGAAAACCGAGTAGACGTATGTGAGGTTGAAGAATTAAGACACATTAAAAAGTAACGATTAAGAATTATTCTAGTAATTGACGACAAAGATAGGTAAACTTAAAATTTACATTAGTATCGCTTAGGATTCTTTGAACATCGAATCTTATTTGAAAGTTTCAAAGAATAAAACGTTGAAGCAAAATGATGTATGATGCGCGTACCAGATGTATTTATGTAACTTAAAGACGAATAAGATTATGAGGACAAAATCCATTGAAATAGGGGAAATTTGTAACGTTCAAGAATTTCTAAAAGAATGGATGCTTCACATTATTATATAAGAATATTAAAATGAAATATAAATTAACTAGGTCTTAAGGACTTAGTTATGTCTAACTTGAAAAAAAATATATGAACAAATGACCTACCTGGGGATAAAATGTAAGGATAGACTAGTTCAATGGCTAAAGTGGCAAGTGATAAACCTTGCGCAATTAAATAAAATACTTAAATTAGCCCTAATTTCCTTCTATAATTCTGGAGAAAAACCGATCAAAGGGAGGAAGGGGATGGCATGGCAAAATTTAGGGATTACAAGAAGGATTGAATCATTGATCGATTGTAACACAAAAGTCAGTTTAAAATTGAGATATGATTAATATACTAAAAGATGAGAATCAAAAGATGATTAATTGATGAATAATTGAAGATAATCATCTTTCTAATTTCTTTTTTCAGTGTTCATGTAGATTAGTTATGTATTAAACGAATTGTTAGTTACTTAGATGATTTGGTAAAATAGAGAACATGTTCAATTAATCTGAAATTTGGTATCATGCTAGAACTTTATGTTTTCTATAACTTTTAAGTTTTAACCTTTTTTCAAATTGGGTATATAAATGGGTCAAACAGGTTGTTTTATAAAGCGGGACAAATTGATGACGAATTGTAACATGTGTTTGCAAAATTCTTACATAATAGAGTTTAGCTCCAAATACGTTGAGATTCTGTAAGATTGTTAATTAAGATGATGATAAACCTCTAAATAATTTTAGGATATGAACAAATATAATTGGATTAAATGTATTTATTTATAGTGGCGTATGTTGCTGAAATTTTCCAATAAATTAGTTTCGGTTTAATTTACGAGTCATGAGGTAATCAAACAATTAAAGGATATTGTTACTCATATTAACGTAATTCTACTCCTTAGGTTGAAATCAAATGGTTGTCCTTTGTTAGGTCCTAAATTTTTATTTATTATTATTTATTTTTTTAAATCTGTCAACTATCCACCGGATAGGTATAGGTACTCTCTGTTAAAATATCACAATAGCTATCCGCTAGATTGGTGTATTCTGTCAAAAAGTTGCAACTTTTCAAACCACTAACTCATCCAATATCAAAACCTGCGGTGTTACTCCAAATGATCAAATGTAATTGTAAAAGTAACTTACTTTACACACTTCCACCATTTACTACTAAAAGTTCATGCCAATTTTTATATTTGACCCATTTTGACAGATACATAAAATATGAGTTCAAATTAACAAGTCTAACAATCACAACTATGGTTCAAAAAAGTGACTCTTGCATAAACTATAGCAAGTGTACAATCATCATATCGCTATGCCTTTCCTTTCCCATGGTCAACCTTCTTACCTGACCCGCTTGCACCTACAAAATGAATCAACGAAGAAGTAAGCAAAATGCTTAATGAGATTATAGGCAATTAAACAAACAAACAACTAAACAACATTATAAATCAACTTAAATAACTGTTACATCAACTGAATACCAAGTGATCAACCAAACAACTTGAATTCAACTAAGAACTTAAATTTCAACTGACAACTTGAAATACTAACAACTTGCATATGTATAGATCATATGCTTAACTTTACGGTTCCGTGTTCAACTTCATTTTCGTATAACAACTTGATTAGCACAAGGCTAAAGAAATCTCCACTATACAAAACAACTAGTATACGGCCAATGCACTTCATGTAGCCATACACACAACTTGATCATATGAGTCCTCTTATAGGTGTGTAATCCGGATTCCTACAACCATTTCACACATTTAACCCCCACAAAACTCATTTTTTTAGTTTAAGGATGACAATTCACCAATTGAGGATCACCACTTCCTTAGCACCCAACAAACATCACATAACAATTTAACAAACATATTAAGAATGTAACAATATCCTGCACAACTCTTCTTATCATAAATTCACCAGCTAACCATATATGCTTAGCTTGACTTTTACTAGCCATAATTTCTCCACTTTAACTCTTTATTCATTCTATTGTTCAATTGCTTTTAACACTACTTTAACCATCACTAGTAACATCAAAATAACTCCTTTCAACTAACAATTTAGTAGGTTATCTGCATTAAACACAAATTCATCTTTTATAAATTGGGTATTATAAGCTTCTAGCAAAATTCCACCACTAGTTAGTTTGAAATCAACAATAATAGTTATAGATTCATACTAGCATCAATTGAGCACAACTCATGGTTTATTTCATCTATTTTCATCATCCTAGCTTAAAATCACCACTTCACCTCATTTTTAAGTAAAAAGAACAAGGATACTTACTTACCTTAGGTTAGGGATGATGATTGAGGCTCCATTTCGACCTTTCTAAGCTCAATTTGATGATTATAAGCTGATTTCTCCTCCTTCTTCTTCTTCTGGAATCCACAAAAGTATAGGTGTGTATGTGTGTGTGTGGTAGATTTTTAAAGTTTTATTAATTAAAATGATAAATAAATATTTACACTTCTAACCTCCTAGTCTCATTTACTCAAAAATATTTCACCCCAACTTAGCACTTTAGCAACTTAGACACTTCACAATCAATAATAATAATATTAATAATACACATAACTTATATAATTTATACAATAAAACATATACGCGTATTATAATATTACTACTATTTTCGGGGGGTTACATCCTTACTCCCTTTAAAGAAGTAATGATAGTTTCCTTCATTATATCAAATAAAACTAAAGAGTGAGTGTAGATATACATAGTTTCTAATCGTATGTTATGCTTCCCTTATATAATGTATAGGTTATGGAAATACCATAAAAGGAGATTAAATATGGAATTTAGATTGCTTGCTTCGAGGTAAGATAATGTTTGTCAAAATCGAGTGCACAATCAAAAACAATTCACTTTTGATTAATACTTAAGTGTTTTAAAGTTGTAATAAGTTGACAAATTGAACCAAGTCAATGCACCAGGGTTACTTGGGGTTTGTTAACTTTTGAATGTGGGTCGGGTTACTCATGGGTAGTTGTAATTTCCTTATTATATTTATATACGTATGCTAGTGTTGAGTTTGTTATGATAATTATTGTTGTTGCTTGTTGATATTCTTGTTGGTGTCGTTGTGTTGACATACTGAATTATGTTACTATGTTGTTGCTATTTTTGCGGTTATTGTCCTGTTTCCGCTATAGTAGTTTTTGTTTTCATCGTACCTCAAGCCATGATGATTTTGTCAAGACGGTTGTTCTTTCTGTTGCTTCTTGGAGGAGTTGTTGTTGTTGTCGTTATGTTGAATTGAGATGCTATGTTGATTAGAACACTAGAAACTCTGCATGATATGTAGGATGCACGCAAGAACTAGGGGCTCTAAATGCATTGATATAGATGAGAGGATGATGAATTAAGTTAATAACTTAACCAAAGTAGTTCACAGAGATATCTTGAATGAATTCCGAAAGGATTCTATCGTGGCTTACCGTGAGGTGGTCACACTAGAGTTGGGCACATGATAATTCTAGATACCTCATGCTATCATAGTTGATATGATGGTTGTATGGTGACTTAGTTATTCCTAACCACATGAGCCATATGTGGAGGTTTGTCACATATGCATAGTATCGGCTCGCGGAGTGAGCTAATCGAAGAGATGACTCACTCCTTAACGACGCTTGTGGACTGTATTTCCTGCACCTTCCACTCTATCGGGACTAGTATGTTTCTCCCAACAGGTCCTCTTAAACTCGCGGACTTACCTCCATTGTACTTCGTTGACTACTAGATGAACCGTACATGATTTGACGGATAATAAGAATAGAAAAGTTACAAAAAGATATAGTTAATTGGAATGTTTTAAGTTTACGAGACCTTCTTTTTACATTCAAAATAAACCTAATCAATCATTAACTTTAAATATTTACCTATATACATATCTAGTAGTAAATTAAAATAAGTATTTTAGTGAATCTCAAACTGACTCGATATATCGACAAAATAAGTACCCTTGATTAAATAAATTAGTAATTACAGAAAATACGAAATTAATTGAAAATAGATTCGAACATCTTTGAACAAGTTGGCCGACATAACAAAAACAAATAAATAAACTACTGTAAAGACAGGCTGTCTCGTAGAAGTTTGATAACCGCTGAGTTGACCTTTATTATATAAAATGACTTACATAAATTGACTTCTGACTGTTGACCGTTTTAGATGTTAACATAAAGGTGGGCCCGATAGGCCCCATATTCTAATGACACCACGATTTCGTGATTTCACTTTTTAGCATAAAAGAAACGAATCTTTTGTGTGTTTTAACTTTAGATTAAAAATATGTTTAAATAATAATAATTATAATTATTCTACTTTAAAATAACTCATAAATATAAAAAAGATATCAGTCACGATTAGTGACTAGTTGCAGATGTACGTGTAATGAAACCCTTTGGCTTTTGGTTCCATTGTGTGGTTTTTTTTTTTTAAGTATCAACAAATAATTTCTAAAAAAGACAACCATATATATCAAGTGATGACTGTACTAATTTATGACTTTTAATTATTTTAACTAACTTGACTATTATGTCTAATTCATATCTAAATCTCAGTTGACATATATTAAACACATCTAATAATGGGCTTTGTTCTTATAAGAAGTTCCTTACTATTTTCTATTTTGACTTGTTTCTTTTGTATATTTATTTTCATTTTCCCTTGCTACTTTTTTTTATTTCCTTTATGTTTTTTTTTACCTGTAAAGAGGTAAACTAAATCGTCCTATAAAACTTTTAATTAATTGCTCAACTAACAGAAACAAAGATTTTTTCTCTTCATTTTCTTCTTCATAAACTGATTATTTTAAGAACTCTCATTATATAAATTTCAATAAGTTTTGAAGATTTCTTCTCCAAAATATACGGAAGTTTATACATTTTACTATTGTGTGTAATGAATTTTAAAATTTACTATTGCGCGTTGCTAAGTTTTGTAACCGTATGCTTGTATGTTAATAGTCTTCAAGTTGTAGCCAAAACAGATTCAATTTTAGATTGGTTTGAGTCTTTGAAAATGATTTGTTTAGTTTTGATTGAGCGGGTGGAAATATTCTAATTGAAAACTTGAATCGAAAAATCTAAAACGCGACCAGAATAAACAGGTCTAACTTTGCCACATTCTAGAAAAAGAAAATCTGCCTATTTTACCTAGTGCATTAGTACATGCTCAACTCGCATTCTTAGATCCGTCGCTGTTAGTGACAAGTTTAAACTTATATTTCTATACGTATTTATTGATACTCTTTTAATATTATTATAGCTTTTCCTATAAAGCTTTTTCAAAAAGTTAAGAAAAACCTTTGCTCCAATAGTCTTCTTCTTTTTGATACTTTATGAATTTTGTTAACGAGATTCTTTAGATGGGAATATGAGACCCGTCCGTCTATATATGGATGGATTTGAATAGGCTCGTTAATGGGCTCACGATTGATGACAGAATACAGATAGCGCTCTAAACTGGGCTTTGTGTCTTGGATTGGATGACTCGTCTTATTCTTATAGATTCTGATAAATAGTGCCCTGTAGATAATAAATAAAAAATAAAATTTTAAATAATATGTAAGATTCATAACATTATCATTTTAATTTGAAATCTAATTAACCAATCAAAAATCATAATTTAATTAAAATACTTTTTTATTAAGTTTAATTAATTTCATCTAATCTCTCTATTTTCAAATTTTAATTAATCAATTTCAATTTCATGATTCCTAATATCTATCAATTTTATCTTTTTATCTATATTAAATTTAATAATACCCCATCACATGCTTATGCATGTTTCGTCCAATTTATAAAAAATTTAATTACACATTATCTTTAATTATCTTTAATCTATATTAAATCTAATAATAGAGCATCATCCTTTTAGTTTAAACTAATTAAAACTATAAATCTTAATTAATAAAAGATAACTCATAATTCGTTTTATTATAATTATATTCATGCATTTATTTTATTTATTTATATTTATTCTTATTTGGCCATCAGTGTAGTTCGACTCTCGTTCATAATAATCCTTCTTATTGATATTATAGTTATATTTTCTAAATGAGTTTTTGGTAGTCAATTAATAAGATCAGTTTATTGTTTTTTTTTTTTCTTTTCGATAAACAACATTTAGTAAGCAATTAATAGTTTCTATATTACTTTATTTCATACTTATATTTCTTAATAGACAATTAGACTAAAATACTTATTATATTCTTTTTAAATCTATGTCAATGCACATTGATATTTCAAATTTTACTTTTGCTTTAATAATTATGTTAAACATATAAAATCATTCGACTTAAATTACAAATTCAATTGTTATTCATTACCATACATACTATATGATTATTTATTCCTATTTGTTAAGTATCAAAATATAAAATTATATATTTTTTTATTTTATGATTTAAGTAATGGTATACATTACTACTAAGACGAATAATTGTATAAGAAAACTACTTATAACCAATCATATTCTTTTTTTATTATAGTTTTGATTTCCCATCAACTAAGTAGATAATAATTGGGTATTTGAAATTTAAAAGGTGTACGAAGTAAGAATGAGAGATGGTGCTACAAGTTGAATTTCAAAATTAAAAACGTCAATACCATTTTTAATTACATTTACCATGCCCAATTCTTAATTAACCAAATGCACTAAGAAGACTACCAATTCTCTTACTCGATAATAGTTGATTTGATAATTGAGACAACTATAGGGACAAAGATAATAGTGTGATTTGTGACTCTTATCGTAATAAAAGAATAACACAACAATTGATTAATTAAGTTAATCCATGATAACTATAGAGTTTTTTTTGTCAAAATGTATAATTTATTAATATCATTTAATCTTACTGGCTTAAATGACCCGTATGTATACACGGGTTTAAAAACTAGTAAACTAATAAATAGTCAGAGAATACAATTTAAATATAATAAAAAGACAATAATTCGTTCACTATTAAAAATTCTTCGTATACTATTAATTATGTTTTACAGTATAACACTCTAAAACACAATCAATGACATATGAATAACTTTCGGTGATGCACGAATCATCACGCTTATTTTGTTGCTAATTGATTAAAAAACAAAAGATTAGATATATAGACATCGATGGACCAACTTCAAAGTGGACATACATAATATATCTAAACATTAATTTAAGCTACTTATATTTGGATATTGAAAATTGAAATTCACATTTTATATCATACATATTGTATTAACTTGTACTCTATGGACTATTAATTGTCATGAGATCATGAGTTTCGAGTGTACAAACAAAAGGTATCCTGATAGTATAGGTGTGGACTATGGTATACAAGATCTCCTTATTAATTTATGGATTTATGCTTGTTTTAATTTAAAGGTTCATTTGATGCCTTAATATTTGCAGAACTAATCATAACGTGAACCTTATTTCATACGGATAAAATTAAATATAGAAATATAGACATGCTTTTTTCCACCAGAGGTACAATTGTCGAATCATAAGCATCATCTTATTAATAAGTTACCCATACATACAAATAGAATGCACTTAATGTTCCTACATGTATTTTTCCTGTATAATATAATATCTATCTTTACACAAACCTTTATAAATTTATTTTGTCACCACAAACGTCGGTTACCCTTTTTATGGATTTATCTTACTATACTCAGCAAATAACACAACCATTGGGATTATCTTCCACACTATAAGTACGATATCGTTGTGTCATGTACGGATTATAATACCCGTAAGCAGCCACCCATTTTGTAATAGCTTCTTCTTCCTTCTTATCATCTTTCTTGTCGTCCTTCTTATCATCTTTTTTGCCGTCCTTTTCTTCTTTCGATGGTCCTACTGTGACTATCTCAGTGTGCCATTTTTTAAGTTTTCCAACAACATCCACCGGATCAATGTCGCCGATCAGTGTCAGTTTCTTGTCTTTCATGTCCAGAGATAACGACTCGATCCCTGTAAATATTTCAATACAATGTTAAGTCAAGTCAAACTTTATGGTACTAATATGAAAATTGAATAAAAAGAAACAACATTTTTGAATGTTACCTAAAAGGCTGGAAACTGCCTTCAAAGCCTTCTTTTTATCTTTATCGCCATGTATATCCACTTTAACAACCACTTTCTGCAATAAACATGAGTTAATGATTAACACTTTAGTGAAATATTGATGTGTATACGTGTATGTTTTATAATCAAAATTAAAAGAAATTTCACCTTGCTTTCAGGCATGCTGAGGGGATGGAGAAGTAGTCAAGTAGGAGGACTGAATTGTTGAAGAATTCAAGAGGAATTGAGATTCTAAGTTGTGGAATGAGTGAGTAATATGTGTGTGGGTAATATATATAAGAGAAAAGAGGGGGAAGGTAGGAGAGAGGAAACAGTGATTTGACAACAAAATGTTGTTAAAGAAATGGAAACCTAGTCACAAGGCCAAAACAAGTTTCAATATTTCTAAAATATTACTATGCCTTTTAAAAGTCATAAATGGCATGAGACCAAGTCACCTCCTTTTGAGTCTTTAGAAATTATTAGATTATCGTAGTTTGGTCAAAGGTGCAGGTTGAATAATGAATCCAAATAAATAGTTTTTGTATGGTTAGATTAAGTTGACTCAAAATATTTTATCTTAAGACTATGAAAGCAAAAGTAAATTAGTCAAGATAGCATCAAAGATTGATAAAAGAAATCGCTGAATTATTATACGAGTAGTAGATTAACTCAAATCTCAAAATATCACAGCAAATAAACTACTGAGATTTTCCTTATTTGTAATAGATGAAGTTGGAATTTTTAAACTTGAGCATGTTAGTATACTAATGATTCTGGTACATGATTGATTTATTAACCCAGTTATAATTTAGGATAAATGATTTGTAAATATATCAAACTTTTTAAAAAAATTAATTGTATATATTATATTTTTAAAATTCTTATTTTATGTACTAAATTTTTTAAGGGTTAATTGTTTCATTATATATTTAATTTTATATTTTTTATTATTATATGTAAACACTTTAAAACTTGTTATTGTATGTATCAAACTTTACAATTTCGTATATTGTATGTAACGTGTGACCGGATAACTGGAAACCATCGGTTTTGATACATACAATAGAAATTTTTACAAAGTTCGATACATACGATAGATATTTTTTTACAAAGTTCGATACATACAATAGACATTTTTTAAAGAGAAAAAATGGGTACCTGCTCATCCAGTCACCCGTTGCATACAATATACGAACTTGTAAAGTTTAATACATACAATAACATTTTTAAAAGGTAGTTATATACAATGGTAAAAAATGTAAAGTTAGATACATAACGATATAATTAACCCATTTATTAATCTTTCCTATTGTGTGTAGTCATTGACCTGAAACATCAATTACTGATCAAAATTAGCTTAGGTGGCTTGAGTAGCTCAGTAGCTGATGTGACATTGCCAAGTCAGTGTCATGTCACTAGAAGTTCAATACATTTTTTCCATGTCATCATCTTCACAATCTTCAATTTTCAGTGACACCACAACAACCAGTTTACACCTACCATATGCGTTTTCTCCACCTTCTCAGTGTGGCCAATTGTAGATAGAGGTTGTCGAAGAAGATGAAGCCATAGTGGTGAGAATGGTGTGAAAGTTATGGGTTTTGAAAAATAGATGCTATAAATAAGAGTTTGATACATTTTTCTAGTTTTACGTTGTTCCTACGTGGGCAGTGACATGAAAAAAAGGAGTCGTTAACCGTGTACACATAAATAAGAAATATGTTTCAGGTTAATGGCTACACACAATATGAGAGATTTATAAGTTGAGTACACAGAGGACTTTTGAAAGTAGGACATATACAATAGAATTTTTAAAAAAGTTCAATACATTTATAGACCATCTTACCTTATAATTTAATATGTCAAAGGGTATTTTGATCTAACAACATGAGAATTTCATTAATCAAGAATTTGTAGATTTAACTCACGTTTCAAACAATCATACGTGTGGTTGTAGGATTGTCTCTATCTAATAAAAAGTTATAAATGAATACGTTTGACACACAATACCATAAGTCCATGAACCCGACCAATAAGGTTTATTTTTCTCCAACCAAGACCAAACTTGTATCTATTCAAATTCCTTCGACGTGTGTTTTGGACATATGGCTGTATCAAGACTACCAAGTCAAAAAGTCTACGAATGCGGGACAACAAAAAAAGTCATTTTCTATATGTCACTGACTTCTCCAATTTTTATATGGAAAGACAGCGGCGTGCGTCTCCTACGGGAGTGGTATTCAACTTATTAAATTCTTGATAATTGTTTTATATATTTTACTTTTTCTAAATCTGTCAAACATAAACTTATTTAATAACAACTAAACTTCTCAACATGATTGAAAATTTCCTAGGACAAATTTATACATCATAAGTTAAATCTTATACCAACTTGCAGAGGCGGAGCTAAAAGTTTTAAATAAGAAAAACAAAAATACTTATTTTTTTCTTTTATATAATTTTGGAGGAAAAAAGTTTTAAAATGTCATTGATGACTTTAAAAGTGTGACATCAATACATCATTAAGATCCTAATCTAGAACACCATTTGTGGACCAATGGGGTGGCTAATTCATCGCTACATACTAGTTGACTTTGACTAAATTAAATTTTTGTCGATCTTATACCCAACCAAACTCAAGATTCTTGATCGGGTTTTATATTAACTTAAATCACAACATATAATTGGTTAGTAAGTCAAAATAACTTTCAGTAAAAGTAATTAGAAAAAACGTAGACTTCAATGGACTCTCAACAACAGATGTTTTCTTTTTTTTTCTTTTTCTTTCTTTTGGAGTCTGACCTTTTTGATGAATATTTTGACTATCTCCAAGTCTCCAAATTGCAGGTCAGGCAGTTTGATATTCGAGACTGATACACCTACAGTGGCGCGTAGCTCGAATCAAGTGTTGACTTTCATTAACAACAACAAAATCAGGGATCATGTATATACTGATATATCAATACTACGAAAGTATCAGTATTCTGTAACGATCGCCATTAAATAACTGTTAAAACGAATAACATGTCATATGGTTTTAAACAAATTAAAGAACGGGAAAAATGGCATATTTGTCTAAGATGGATAGAGGACAAAAGCATAAGACAAAGAAGGACAACACTATAAAAAATCACTACCACCGTCACCGCCGGATAGGGTCAAACTCATACCACCCATTATGCGAGAGTTATATATGAGAGTGACGAAGTGGTCCGTTATCTGTTTATCTCGATTATGGTGTTAGCGAATGAGTTCTCGGGACGATTGTATGGAGATATTGAGAGCGGATACTTAGAGAACATAGTACGTCTCAAATTTATGTATAATAAATTTTAGATATGTTATGGACAATTGTTGATCGTGTTTTAGTGTTTACAGGATATTGACGGTTGGGCTTACATATTGATGAGAGGGAGAGAACTGCAGATGGCACGACCCAATCAGTAGGACCGGTGAATGACGATGATACCACTACATTTTATGGACATAATCAAGCTTTTTAAAACGAATAAGAATAAGAAAGATGTCATTAGCGAGATGACTACAGGAGAAGCACAAGATTGGGACTAATGTCTGGGGTACGCATATAACAATCGTTCCCCATACCCAGGCTGGTGGGATTGTTATCATATAAGTAAAAAATAACATTTGTACTTTACATATGTCTTATGATTTAAATTTAAAATGAGATAAGAATGTATTGGTCCCCTTACTTTTAGAGCGTTTTGATCATTAGATCTTGTTTAAGTTTGATCTTCTCAGCACAATATACGATAGTGCGAAATGTTCCTGCAAAGCCACCGCAACCACCACTAGACATCGCTTGATATTAATATCGTTTATAGTTATGAGATTGTATTTGGGCCTTGTATTTGTATTGGATATTTAGGGGATTGTATTTTTATTGACATTATAGTTGTTTTTTATTATTTATGTTTTGGTATGTTTCCTTATTGTTCACATTCATATGTTTGACAAAAACTAAAACATTTAATTAGATAGGGTTAAAACACATTACAAAAACAACACAATACAACACTAAGTGAAATACATAGTTTAACATTTATCCAATTGATTAAAAGATAAATACAAATTGCAATAATTAACTTATCGAACAACCATCTTGCACTTGAAGAGCCATTCATAATCTTAGAAATGGGTAACGACATCATTATTTCAAAATTTGACGGACGTGTCAAATCACTGCGTGTAACATATACCTAAATTTCTCTATGTATTTTCGCATACGAAGTAATCTGCTTAAATTTCTCGACATCGTCCGTTATCAACTGTAAACCAGTATTTAGGTCTTTATCATGCTTTTTAAAGTAGAAGTATTGTACCACCTCCAGTTGGAACCCAATGACCCAACTCTACCAAAACGTAATCTAAAATTTTTGTTAAAAATTCATCAATATCTACATAGGCAATAAACCTTGAAAATTCATTCTTTTTTGCGCCCTGAAAATCTCTAACGTGAGAAGCGCAATGGTAAACAACTCAGGAATCGTTATGTATATTTCATCAGTTCTTGGTTCTTCATTTAGAGATCGAAACTGTCGAAAATGATCAGTGTGAACCATTTTCAAAAGTGATTTATGGATTAACCGTTACCTAGACACATAAAACTGAAAAGCCAGACACACAAATCGCTCATATTTTGCAATTTTATATTTATTTGGTTATATTTTTATTAATTTTTTTTTATTATTATTATTTTGGTGAATTTTCCCGTTAGATTATTAGGCTTTACATGGTGGTTCTCCTATTTTTGGGCCTAGTCTAGTCAACACAGAATTTGAACCAAATTATGATGTATGTGTTTTTGGATCTTCACATTTTACCAATTAGGTTTCGTATCAATCAAATTCACAATTTTCACATGGATCTATCGGCCCAAACAAATTGCTTTTTTTTTCTTTTTCTTGTTAGGTTTCTTCTCTCTGCCACAAAAATGGGTGTGATCAAAACAAAACACACTTTGTTATTTTTGTTGGGTCCCTTGAATTTTGATCGACTCTCCAAAAATTGATCGAGGTAAATCATTGACCAAACTTAATAATTCTACCCCTAATTATTTTTAACAACTATCATTAACAAATTTTATACTTTAAACATATGAAGTAGTTATAGTTACTTAAAAAAAAGACCTGTTCGAATATCCAAAAAACAAAATTAATTCCAATCAAATCCATGTGAAATTGTATTGCCATTTTTTGTCGAATATTTTTTCAAAAATGTAATGTGCAAGCAAAAAAATAAAAAAATAAAAACAAAAACCTATATATACCTAAAAATCCAAATGTACAATCACATAAAACATGTATAATTTTATTAAAAAGGCATAACCGTAGTTATTTTACCAACTTGGTCCATAAGGTCAAGCACCTCAGCCCTGCTTCTCACCATTCTATGAAACAATTCCCTAACTTGCAACTGCAATGGCCCTAACCCAACCTCCATCTTCCTGCATATCTCCGCCAGCTCAGCCACCTGTTTCGTCACATCATCTGTCTTCTCTGGCCCCACAGGGTGGTCAAACTCCTCTGTGAACGCAACAAGATTCCGAGCTACCTTCTCAATCCCTTGTATCTCATGCAACAACCCTGTGGTCCCTCTTTTCTCCCTTTTCTTCCATTCCTCTCCTATTTTCTCTTGTAACCCGATAATTGGCACGGCCCATGCCAAGTGTCTTGGAAGCTGAAAGTGTGACCCGAGCCCAGCCTGTTCTTGGCATGGAACAGCTGCAACCAATGTCCACATGACAAAAACCAAAACCGAACTCATTATGTAAACTGGAAGAGCCAATCCCGTTGACTCACCACCTCGTGGGACCACTAGATTCGTTGACATTGCTTGGATTTGCTTTGAGGCGGACCATGCCTTTGAAAAACAAGAGGAAAATGATCTAGATGCTGCAACAAATATATGAATTTTACAAGTTAATAAGATGATACGATCTCAAATGGATTTTAAGATATTAATCTTAAATCAATGAAAATAAGTCCCGACTTTTATAATATTAATATCTATTTAGCTAGTCAAACATACTTGTACGTAAAAATTGATCCAATAGACTCATAAGATTTATGGAGTAATATAAAGTTTGTCCCGACTTTTATATACGTAAATTTATATTTGTGATAACAAATTCTTTGAAATAGGATTAATCAATTCGATACCTTTATTTGTGTAGATATATATGTCAAAGATCGATGTGAATATGTAGCAAAATTATATGTTTTTATATCTGTTCATGGTGTTGTTTTGGAATGTTTATTTATAATTCGTTATCTATTTGAAAAATAAGTATGTGTTTAAACACTTACCTTTAAGTAGTTGTCGTTTTAAAATAAGTAACAAATAGATAAACAGTTTCTATTATATACGTTTGATGTTCTAAAAGTAAAAAATTAAAATTAAAAAAAAAAATCATCGTAAAAAGGACTTACCACTAATCCTTTGATTATGGTTAACGGTCGGAGGAGGACCACCACCACGTCGTCCAATCGACCACATTCGTTCAGCCGATCTCCCAACATGAACATTCTGCTCCTTATCATCGACCAACATCGAAGTCAACAACGTATTCAACGCTCGTTTAGCCCGTCTAACGTGTCCTTCAACAATCGGCCGTTGTTCAAGTGCATCAACAGCAATCTGAGCCAATCTCTGCCAATGCCTAATCAACTCAATTCCATGAGTAATCGCATTACAAATATCCAAGGCTTTAACCGTCCGGTCCAAATAATCCGGTAACAACCGGTCTAATGGCGGTTTACTAAAATGAGAAGCGTCACGGCCGATTATTAAAACCGCCTTGAATTCTGATTCACAACAAAGGTAAACGTCTAGAAGTTTCCGAAACCATGAGATTGATAAAATTACTAATTCTGATTCTTCGTCTTGTAGTTCTTCTTGTTGTGGTTGTGAGAGTTGTATGAAACGAGTGGTGACGTGTTTTTGGAATAAGTCGAGTTCTTGTTCGTGGTTGACGTCGGTAACGGAGGTGATTTGGTTGCGACGGATGCTGATTCGGTTGAGAAATGAACCGGAATTGTGATTGTGATTATCAGTGGGAGGCATGATTGGGTGGAGAATGGAGAGAATGAGAAAGAGAGAATATGAAGGCGGAGATTGAGGGTTCTAAATAGGAATTAAAGGAATTGGATTGAATTAGTTATTAGTTTAAGTGTTAATTAATGAGTGATGATGATTAGATTTGTATGGGAGTCAGACCGTTTCTTCTTTTACAACATGATCGATGCGATATGTAATGAGATATCGAGAATCGGACGAAATAGAAATAAAAAATGCCATAATTATATAACGTACAGTGTCATTTTTATTGTTCTAGCGTGAAGAGAAAAATTCAAATAATAGTATTAAAAAATTAGAGAATGAGAAAATAATAAGATTGTTTCATTTTAAATATGTATTTTTATATTTTTTTTTAAAATTAAATATCTCATAAATTGTACGTCAATAAATTATAAAAATTACATATTCGGAATCAGCGTCACTTTATCTTTAATTAGAGATCCTACAAGCTATACATTCGATAAATTTTTTTTTTTCAATTTTTTAATAGGTTTAAAAATTTGTAATGTTAAATCACATGTGATTTAAACACTAGATAATAATCACACGCGATTATATCTTCAATCACATGTGATTTTAAAAAAATCATATACTGGTAAGTTAATCATCAAAGATCAATTTTTAATTGAAAATCACATGTGATTATATGTTTTATTATATATGATTAAATATCAAACTAGCAGTTGAATGTGATTTTTGCTGAAAACAAACGTAATTTTTCAAATTTTATTTATAATATTCATGTGAATATATATTAAGTTGTAATCACGTGTTAATTAAAGTATACAATGAATAAATAACCGTGTACCAATTTTAGCTTCCTTTTTGTTATCATAAATCACATGTGATTATATTTTTAAGATTCATCACAAAAAAAAAAGCTCATCGTAAGTATAGCTTGTGGGATCTCTAATAAAAGATAAAATGACGCTGATTTCGAATATGTAATTTTATAATTTATTGACGTACGGTTTGTGAGATATTTTATTTTAAAGAAAAATTTAAAAATAAGTTTTGTAATAAAATAAAACAATTTTATTAGTTCTTTTATTCTTTACCTTTTTAACATTTTTATTTGAACCCACCACCTACCATCAAATATCAAATGATGACATAATACAAACTTCTCCAAACTATCATTTTTATTTTTGTGAGATTGTTAGACTAAAATGATTTAGACCTTGAAGACCAAATACAAAATTAGAGACTCTGCACAAACAATCAATCTCTCACGTTACACATGACAGTCCCAAGAATATTATCTCCTTACAAAAAAAATTATCATTTTTAAATAAGTTGAAAATATCATTTACGTCTTTATATTGATATCAAGTTTGATTAAAATATTTAAAAATTTAATATTAACAATAATCAATTAGAGTATAATTGAAAATTATAATTGTAACTTTTTTACAAATAAACAATTATCTTTATACCAATAAAAATGTGACGAATAAAATATTAATGTACAAAGATATTGTATGTACTTAAAAACCTATTATAACATAGGAAAATACGAAATAAGCCAAATACGATAGTCACAATGCTAGCATTAAAAAAAGGTTATATCTTTTTGGAGATTATTGAGAACTAACCTTATATAATTTTTTCAAAAGCATTCAAAGGTTTGCAAGGATACAAAATTACAAAATACATATTATGAGTCATGACGACATATGCCATGTTACACTTATGTCACTAACTTCCAAATTTAATGTCTAAAACACGCTATACAAGTTCTTTCCAATTATTTAATCAATCGTCAATTCTTTTGAATAAACAAATGACTTGTATCATATATTTGTTTTATTGACACGTTTCTAGTAACATTTACATACATATAATTATCTAAGATAATTCATTATTCATGACCTATTTCATTTCACATCATGATGTATGTAATGTTGCAACTTACTTCATTTTCCAAATATAAAATAATAAAAGTCACGTACCCCTACAGTAAATATTGTAGGTTGTATTTTGAGTTATGTGTTTATTATCTTCACATCACATCGTAAATCGTTCTAATTTTGCAAGATAACGTTTAATGCTAGTAACAATGTTTATCTTTTATTACTATTAGTCATAATCATTACGTAGTACGTGATAGCACATATATTTTGCACATTTCCGTTATCAAATGCTATATTTAACCATTAAACAAGCATATAATATTTTAATTTAATTTGTTGTCGATACTTTATTTTTTATTACGTTTTTATTTTGAGGTAGTAGAAATATAATACTCCTACTTCAATCAGGTGGGCCCAACAAACGCTAGCGCACGATCTGCTGATAATACACCCTCCCCTCCCCGCTGTGTGCCGTCGTTATGTATTTGATTTATTCCCTTAGCCGGCCATAAATAAATCTATCGATAATAACTTGTATGTCATGCATTAACATGAATTAATTAGGTAGAAAAGTGTTTTGTATTATAAGAGACTAATAAACTAGCCATCTAATCAAGTTATAAAAGTAAACATGGGTATTTCTTCAACTATAGTTGTTTAACATATAAACATCTATATCTTTGATAACAAAATTATTAATCAAAGAGAAGGGATTTGCCATATGCCCTTATGGCCATAATTAAATGGAACCTATTCTATATGGAGTATTGGATTGGATTTCATGATTTATAAGAGGCTTTTTAAATAAGCTACGTCGTTTATTATCAAAAATATTAATCGGATGTATGTAATTTGGTATTTTTTTTTAACACAATCTAAATTATTGTTAAATTTCTAAACGAGACTTTTTATTTATAACTTTTTCTTTTCAACCTAGAATATCTTGTATTTATAGGCAAACTTATGTTACATCTAGGTAATCCAACGTGCAAATATTTATACATGTCATTTACTAATTCCTACAAACACCACATGAACGGGTCGGTAGGTAAATTTAATTTATTTTCTCATGTTATAGATCTAAGGCGGTTTAACATGGACTAGTCGAGGTTGCAGGAAAATTGACATTTGCTTGCTTTGTCAGTGCGGGCATGGGTCCACTGGCGATCTTGTGTTTTTTTCTTCTATTCAATAAAATCAATTTGTTTAGCATTTGACTTTTACTTAAACAATTTATTTAGCATTTGACTCTAAGAGTTAGAACTAACAACCAATATTTAACCATTCGAACAGTGAACTCCTATATGGGGATGAATTAATGAATTATTTTGTTAAATATATAAATTAAAAAATTAATTTGTTAACTACTCTCAATCGAAAGATGTAATTAGTGATTTTCTCTATAAACATCTATATCTTTAATAATAAAATTATTAATTAAAGAAAAGGGATTTGGCATATCCCCTTTTGGCCATAATTAAATGGACCCTATTTTATATGGAGTATTGGATTTCATGATTTACGATAATAGAAGAGAAGGAGAAATCACTTAATTACCTTTTTGAAAAACATTTAAGAAAGTAAAAAAACTTATTCAGAAAAATATCAACATGTTCTGTAATATGTTGTTTGCGGAACCGATGGGAAGGTTGTGTGATTTGGATATCCGGTGCATGCCTGGTTGCGTAATCTCGACTGGCTTATCCATAACAATCGCAAACCGGTCACGCATCCTGAACATCAAGCAATCGGCCTACCTGTTCCACAACCAACACGTTGCAGAAAAGGAGAGTATTGTTCAAAAAAAAGTTTGATATTTTTTTTAGTTATTCATTAAAAGAATGACTAGGGAATACCTTTTCAAAGGGCTTTCTTAGTTTATTGGAGGTGAAAGTTCATATTTTTAGTTGCCACGACATATTTTACCCTTTTAGTTAAATTGAGTTAAAGAGTTCATTATTGTGAAGCTAATAAAAATGGAATTTCTTTAGAATAATCGTTTTAAGCCTGCTAGTAAACTATTGAGCTTCACTTCCATCTCATTAGTTAAGCCAAACACCCCAAATTGTTCCTGTTGTATGTGTTAGGTGATTTTCAAGGTAAGCCTAACAAACGGTGAATATATAGAGGATATGTGTATTCTGTTAACTTCGTAATGCAATTCCTTTATCCAAGAACGTTATGTGTACTGTGTAGTACGTAGTATGTAGTTATGTACTGCGAACTCCTAAAGTAATTAGTTTGACATTCGAATATTCAATGGGCCTAAATCCATAAAAAGTATTTTGCTATTTTAACAGGCTGGGCTTCCGAAGCCCAATATGTTGGCTGTATATATCCGATAATCAAAGGTAATCCCGAAAAGAAACATCCATATTTTATTAGATAACTTGATGATTGATGTTTTCTATATCAAAATGTCATTTTATATATAGTTATATATTTACTTGATGATTGATTATAATCGGATAATACAGCCAACATAGTCAGCTCATTTAATAGTTGGACATTGGGTTTCTATGTACCTACAACATACATGTTTTACATAGGTTAGATTTATCAAATATACTAACCTAAATCTAATGCACTCCATTTCATATATACAATTCAACTGTGTCATATGTACATTGAACCCTAAACTATATCCTCTGATTTTAAGAATGCTTAGTGATACAAAAAAAACGCACACGTATAAGCTAAAACTAATTCTATCGCGTTTGTTAATCTAACGCGCTCAACCACAACAACGCTTTCAAAGTAGTTCATTTAGTTAGAGTCAAACTAAAACTAATCATAAAATATTAATATATAAGCAAATGAATGAAAGGATAATGGACAGATTAAATTAATATTCCATATGCTTACTTTGTATACTCATTTTCAATCTATCAATACCAATTGTCATATTCTTCAAAAACCGACAAAGTATACATGTCACATTATGGTAGTCTTATACTCTTAATGTCGCATAAACAACACCAACCATCCTTTTCTCTTAACAAACAATAACCGATCAGACTAATCACTAATGGCAATATTCTTTTAGCCACATAAGAAAATCGTAATTTGCATGATAGAAGAAATTAAATCAAACAATTAACTGTATCCGCTTAATATATTAGTAAATCCATATTCGATTGTAAAATTTTATAGAAGCTTGTGACACTTTGTACTTCGCATTAATCAAAGTTCTATAGTGCCTTTTGAGTTTTGATTATCGCAGCAGAAAAAAAAAACCTCTGACAAAAAACGTATCAAAAATTATTATGAATAAATAGTTAAATTAGTCTTTCTAAAGAAAATAAAGAAACATTTCAAGTTTAATCCCTAATAGTAACAATGACAAATCGAATTTTCTATGGAGCATAAATTTTTGTTGTTGTTATTGTCGTTGTTGTTGTTGTTAGATAAGTTGGTTGAGCCACCATATGAACAGGCCGCTAGGTAAATTTAATTTGTTTCTCATGTGATAGATTCAAGATGGTCTGACATGGACTAATTTAGGTAGGGAGAAAATTGACATTTTTAAAAGAAAATGAAGAAAAGTATAGTTAAGTTACTTTTAAAATTCAAAAGTATATAATTGTCACTATTTTTGATTTTCTAGAGTTTAAAACATACAAAATAAAAAAGGGATTTTGTTTATGTAAGCCAAAGACGCACAATAATTTGCATTCAGTGAACTCAACATTTTACATAACCCAAATAAATTAAATATTATGCAGCTATATGTAATTAAAGTGCATAAATTCAAGACCAGAAATGATTAAGGGAGATTTAGAGAAGCACAACATGTTTGTAAAAGGAATGTAAAGTGGTGGAGACATTTCATCTGAAGACTTAATAACTTAACCAACCATATTTTCTAAAGCAACGTCCAAAAAGTCTATTCTAATTGATTGCAAATCCTTGTTAATCCCTTTTATTTCCTTTCGACTCCTTTTCATTATTCATGTCCATATGGTTCGTAACAATTTTTCGGGCAAAGTTCGTCCAAATGTGTCAAGTTTAACACAAATTGCTATTGTATTGGAGTTAAAAAATAATTTTTAATGTAACAAACTTCTACTATTTAATGTTGAAGGTATTTGATTTATCATTAAGCATGTTAATGATCATGTGGCAATTCATACGATTTGATTAATTGTTTCAGTAAACCTACACATATTTTACATATATTATATGTATAAGAATACAAATTATATACATATTGTCTTCTAGAAAGCTTAAATACAATCTCTAGATTGAAGAGTTCCTCACACACCATATTTCATTCTCTGATTGTTCTTTTAAATCAAATTTGTGACGCACACGCATATTTCTAATTCACATTCATTGTTAAGACGACCTAATTGGATACCTTCGTTAAATCAAAAATAAGATTTTAAAACCATTAACATTGTCACTAAATCTTTACTAGGCACCAAATAGAATATATTTTATTTTAACAGTAATTCAGATTCTAAAAAAATTGAAAACCCATGAAAATTCATAGAGGTAATGCATTATCAACTTTGATAGCATATCATACTCGTAATAAAGAGGGTTCCTTTCAAACATACTACCATGATGAAAGTTATCCAAAAATGTGATGAATGCGAAGCATCTGTCATCTGAAACGATAACATGCAGAAAAAAGAATGTGATCAAGCACAAACCCTAATCTTTTCATACCGATAACGAAGACGATAAACAACAAAAAACGAGTTATTAAGCAAAAGTTAATACCTTTATGGGAAGATGACAACAAGAATATGGCAAAACGAATTCTTTGGAGATCGGTATTTGAGAGTTTGTGTGAGCGATTGTGAATGAGGTGAGTAAAGTAATAAATTATTGTTTAATATGTATGATATCAGAACCGATTAATTGTTTAATTTAATAAGAGGGGAATAATATTAAATTCAAATTCCGAGTAATAAAATATTGGCCACCTCGGACCCATAACCGATTCACGGGAAAGCTTCAACTTTTTAGCCACTTTTAATTGTCCAGAAACTTAAGTGTCAATACATAAATATCAAATCGTAGATAAGAAAATCATAATATATTAAAATATTTGATGAAAGGCAGATTAGATGATTTTACGTAATAAACTATTTACATATTCTTTTTAATTCTAAAAAAGTGAAATCTTTCAATTGGTAAGTAGCACATGAGTAATAATACCTAAAGGGTTTGAGTTAAAATGAAAATAAAAATTTTAGTGAGAATAAATTTTAATTATTTATTTTATAAAATTCAATTTTCTCTCCCAAGTTAAATGTCTCACAAACGGCTAATTAGAAAATTATAAAACTTGCACTATAAAAATCAGCGTGCTTTCCTTTACGATTAGACATTCCTCATGATATACTTCGAAGAATTTTATTTTTTTCTGGAGTTGAAAACCGGTAGCGCATGTGTTAGTGGTTGGTAACACATGTGTTACTAGCGACTAACACATGTATTACCCAGTTGTTGGTAACACTTGCGACTAACATATGTGTTCATTGCGACTAACACATGTGTTACCAGCAACTAACACATGTGTTACCAGTTTTCAAAACCCAAAAAAAATGAAAAAAAAAGTTCGTCGAAAGTATACCTTATCAAATGTCTAATCGAAGAGAAAAAAATGCTGATTTTTATAGTGCAATTTTTATATTTTTTTGACTAGCCATTTGTGAGATATTCAATTTTTAAAAATGTTAAGGGTATTATTATCTTGATGAAATGAATGATTGAGATTGATTCCTCCGTTCTCATAAAAAATTTCTTTCTCATTTGAACTTAATTCAACACTTACAATTAATAATTAAATAAAATATCAAACTCTTTTATTATAGAAAATAGAATATATAATCTTTTTATTATACAATATATTTTTTATCGATTATTTTAAATATAATATGCTATTTTGAAAGTTTGTTCTAAATAAAATATATTACCCAAATGAGATATCTATTAGGTCATTTAAGTTCTTAGAATTGTAACTATATATCCGGTCTCTCAAATCCACATTTATTATCTACTGTTTCACTTAATATATCCTCTATCAAATTACCGTAACTACTATTTTCCAAGTCAATCATATATTAAAAAAAACAAAAAAAAAAAAAAAAAAAAACACAAAGGTAGAAATGAAGTTTGAGTCTCTCAATTATCTCGCAAATTAAACAACAACCAGTTGACGATCCTAGCAAGATAACTTAGAGTGTAGTTACAAACAAATAAAAACAAATGGACCCAACGAAGAATATTGTGCCTCCGTTGCTCCACCTTAAAGCTAAGAATAATCATTATTCTCCCTTTGATTCTAGCTCTAATTCATTTTCATCACCTTTTTATATTTTGTGTTTGCGGTGTGTTAAGTTATTGAATTTAAGCTTGCGATTCATCCAAGCAACAGTCTTCAATCTTCACTATCAAATATGGTGAAATATTTGCATCAACCTACATATTTACTCTCCAAAATCCGTTCTTATTCACTTGTCACCACCATCTTTCACTCTCTTGTTAGGCTTCTAGCACTCCTAATTCTATGATGTAATTTTTATATTAAGGTTAAAACGGAATTTTGTCTTCTTAAAAATGATGTTGTTTTTATTTGTTATAGTCGATTGTTTAAGTTCACCCACTCGATAATGACTTTATAGATAGTTCCGGCCTCGTTTATACTTGTATGTATAAATCTGATAAGCTCGAGGAGTGAAACGCTCTTCTACTTGGGACTTTCTTTCGGAGAAATTTTTTTTTCGTAGTAAGTAGATCATAAGTAATGCTTATGTTACCATATATGTTTTTACTCTCTAAAATCATAGGACGTGTGTATCTTGACATCGATCAATAGGTGTATATAGATGCTTTGGTATTTAACAAGGAATTTTTGTTGTGGGGTACCCTGTTTTATTATTATTATTTATTATAAATAGTAAAAGAGTATTATAAGCTTTGCATACCGAATTTATTCATGAAATATGCGCACTATCTGAAATTTCCCCCCTCACAGGCAATATTTGACATAAAGTTATCATGAATATATATATATATATATAGGAGAGATCAATGGAGAAGCAAAAAAATTAGGGAAGGACATAAGCAAATTTCAACCATTGATTTCATCATAAATGAATTTTAAAAATTACAAAAAGTTTCAAAATTTAACATTCATCACCAATGAATGTTAAAAATATTTTTTAATAAAAAAATCAAGAGTTAAGATTTACTTCCCTCTTTCCCTAAATTTTGAAGCTTCTCTATGGATCCTTCCCCTATATATATATATATGAAAAGGATATAGAGGAAATGTCCAAAATCTTAAAAAATAAAAAAAATAAACATCGGTCCTTTATTTCATCATAAATAAATGTATGTTATCATAAATGAATGTTAAGTTGCAATTTTGAGTAACATTCATCTCATATGAATATTAATGTTCTGAAAATAGAGGGTCGAGATTAACTTCCCTATATCTTATATTTTTTTATTTTCCTCTTGATCCCCACCATATTATATATATATATATATTTGCCATGAGTAAAAATTTGAATCGACAATCTCAAAATTATTAGGTTAACTCGGTACCGTCGTATCAATTTGTACATTTTGATATTATATTCAACGGTTTGTACCTTTTAAGCTTTCTAGTTCTATTTTAATTTTTCTAACGTTCTAATTTACTTAACTTATTGAGTTCCACAATTACATCGTGTCAAGAACTTTACTTGTACTTTAAATTTCGTAAAACTGATGGAATTAAATCAAAAAATATACCGTCATTTAAATTACTTTACACCTTAAACTTGTAAGGATTACAACTTAAACATGCATACCACTCCACTAATTTCAGAATCGAGAGATAAGATTTGGGTGTATACCCAATTATGTAAATTATATTTTTTCCAATGAAATCAAACGTCTCAACTAATGGATATATGGAATGTTGTCGACTTATTAATTAAGTACTTATTACATGTTAGGTGGAAAAGGGTTCTTTTATTACTATTTATAGAAATACACATCCTGTCCACCTCAACATAACGTACTTTGCTGTATATTGAAAGAGATATAATTATTTTTAAAATTTTCCAAGTACTAATTAACTAATCTTGGGTTAAAATTCCTAAAACAACTTTTTATTTCTTAGACAAATATAAAATAATTATTATACTAAGTTTGAACTATTTTATACATTAATTTATTTGATAATACAAGTAGTGACATAATTAATGTAAATCTTAATACTATTTGTGGCATAATTTAGTTTGAAAATATTATAAGTGTTGTCAACAATATCAAATTTATATGTTATTAACCAATAATGTCTTTGAAATTTTACACTTTATATCATTCACCATTATTATATGTATATGTTCAAGACTTTTGTATGGCTTAACATCATTTAACTTACGTGTTGTCAACTGCACTGATAATTTTCTCATTTAATATTCAGTGTGTTTATATTAGTTGTTTTGCTAATTAAGCATGAGAAAACAACTTTAAAACTCTAATTTAAGATGAATATATCCATTTCTATTTTCAAAAGAATGAGAACTACATCAAAAGATGTAACAGTTTTTATAGATATAGATATAAAAAATATAAGAAAATCAGTTGAACATGTTTTTATTTTCCTAAGAAGATATCAATAATACATTTTACATACATATATATATGTGTGTACATTTTACATACACATATATCATATACTACCTGTATATATATATAATTGATAAATAATTGATGTATATGTAATATTGCTTGCTGGAAATAAAACAATTATGAATTGCTTGAAAGGCACCATTGGGGAAATATTCTCTACGGAGTTAAAATTTTGGTAAGTGAAGTGTCCATTTCGTAATTAGAGCATATTTTATACGTAACGTGTTTGTCTTATTGTAGAAATTAATACATGATATCGATGCATGTCCATATTAAACATGCGCAAATATATATTGGTTTTCCCATGTGGGATCCTTTTAGTAATACTCCATCGGGATTGAATTAGTATCCGATTGTCAGTTAATTAATTATTTCTATAAAAGAAGAGTTTATACTTTTAGTAATGTATTAAATTATATATTTTTTACTGTTATATGTATTTTAACTTTTATATATATAATAGTAAGTTAAAAGCATATGAAAAAAGATTTTAAAACTTAAATACATAAAATAGTAAGTTTTGAAGTCGAATAGATAGAATACTAAAAGGTGAAAAACACATGCAGTTTCAAATTATAAACCCATAAACTAGTTATTTCGAAATTCCAAAATCTAAAACAATACTTTTATTTAAGTTGTTTAATATAATAAGATGACAGTTCCAAACGTCTCATTACAGATGCTAAAACCCTATTGCGAAGACATGACATCGCAAAATATCACCACAATAGGCTCGTACTCGAAGACCTTTTGTGTCAACCCGAACAACCTTTTGTGACGACACCACAAGCCTACTTTTTGCTTTTGTCAGAACCTTTTGAGACAATATATATCGTTGTTAAATATATCTAACAAAGAAAATCAAAATTAAATTCTTACATAGTTTTAAAAGACAGAGGTTGAAACGATGGAAAAGGCTTTTTCTTTATATAGCAAGCCCCTACCTCCTATGGTGTAAAAAGGAAGGTAGATCTTTTTGCCACACTATTGCGGCTTGCGACGATATTGTCGTCACTAAATTATAAATCTCATATATGTCGAACAAACAAACTATAAATAAGTACCCATGCAAGATTTTATGTTGATATATATTAGATATAGATAATATCTATATTTGCATGAATATACATGTATGAGATAAATTAACCCAGCATGACTATCTATATTCAAATACTAATTTAGCCTGTAGCCAGAATAATATATGATCACTGCGCGAACTCAATTATTAGTTCTTTTTAAGGAAACATAATTTCTCCTTTCGCTCCATTTTGATTGTTTAAATTATTATTTTTTCTTTATTTTAAAAAGATTATTTATTTATAAAAGTAACTAAAAAAAATTATTTAACTCTTCAACTTTTTCTCATTTGTTACTCTCAATCATTTATTTCATAAAAACTTCTAGTTAAATATGCCTTGAATATATGAGAAAAATTAACATTCATCTAACATATCTTAAATTTAATAAAATTTGTTGATGAACAGTAAAAGTCAGACGAAAGGAGTATAAATTTGGTAACTTTTAGAAATTAGACTATCTTTTAAACTAACGTTGTTTCTAATCTGATCATATTTTCTACACTTAGACATGCTTATTCTTTTTCGTGTTACGCAAATAAGAAGCTATATAACATTAATGAACTATTTTCGATAATAAATATGATATTAATTATGTGGCCGGTTTTCAATCAACACCTTGAAGAAAAAAATCAATTAATATGCGTAAAAGGGGTTGTATAATATATTTATGTGTGTGGTTTTAGTGTGTGTTTGAGAAAAAGAGGCAAGTACGTGACGATGGTTACGTAATACTACAAATCTACGTAGAAAAATGTATGACTTTTAACATAAATTTGATCAAATGTCGTTTTAGGGTTAGACGAAAACTTGACCCCACAAAAACAAGTGGGTCCCAGCTCCATTTCGCTTTTGAATTTGCACCACCTTTAAATGCCAATTATTATTATTACATATATATAACTAGGCACCCTTTTGCTTCAATTTTTGATATATGGTGGCCATGTTTATAGTTCTTGTTTAAGTTGGGCAAATCACAAGAACACACAGTTAGAGATATAGAAGAAATTTAATAAAATGGGGCAGCATTCATGTTGTAATCAACAGAAAGTAAAAAGAGGACTCTGGTCACCCGAAGAAGATGAAAAACTCATTAGGTTCATCACAACTCATGGCTATGGTTGCTGGAGTGAAGTTCCTGAGAAAGCTGGTCTCTCTCTCTCTCTCTCTCTCTCTCTCTCTCTCTCTCTCTCTCTCTCTCTCTCCCTCCTCGAGTTTAATACATTTGATTAGTTCATCTTGTTAATTTTGGTGAATGTATAGCTTAGTGTGGGTAAACGGTGAAAGTTTTACCTATTCAAGCTAATCGCGGTATCTTCATGACCATTTTCAACCATTTCTCTAGTCACCCATAAGATATTTACCTAGTAAATTTGAAATCGTGATTTCTTGTAAAGAAACATGATGTTTTATCATTAGACCATCTTGATGATGGTTAGCTTCTAGCTGGTGCATTGTTTATATTGATTTTTACCATTGAAATAAAGTTTCATAGAATTTGCTAATACCTTTATAGGGTTTGACAGTGTACATACATTTGATCCATGGCAACAGATTAATAAGTTATACATCACAATTTATTAAGGCACAAATTAGTTAAAAACACCCTTCCATGTCATTTTCTTAAGTGGAAAACAGACCTTTATGATTCATTTAAAAAGCATTTCGGGTTTGTATACATTAATATTTTGGGTGTCGCTAGCAACATGAACCACATTTTAGCTATTTTAGTGAATTGATGGAATGTGCATGTCTCAAAGAATGTTGTTTTAGTTTCAGGCCTTCAAAGGTGCGGAAAGAGTTGTCGATTGAGATGGATAAACTATTTGAGACCCGATATCAGAAGGGGAAAGTTTACGTCAGAGGAAGAGAAGTTGATCATCAACCTTCACAGCGTCGTAGGGAACAAGTTAGTTGTTACTATTATTTAATTACCATACGAATTGAATTAAAATCATTCGGACTTTGACTTAAAATAGTTATCGTTACCAAATGTGGTTTATATACTATACATATATAGTACGTAAGTATATATTCACTAGCTACTAGAAAGATTAATCGTTTTCTAGTTAAGATTAATATGGTATTAATTATTTAAATGAAATAAGATGACATTTACTATTTTATACGTGTTTATATACATCATACCGTATTCATACATGTTATGCACTTTGAGTCCTAATTATACACAATGCTTGATTTTATTAGAAATTTGGTAGTTTATAATCATGAAAAAAAAGACAAAAAAAAAAAAAAAAAAAACTAATTTGTGCAATCTTGTAAATGCAACTATAAATTGTACGTATATTTGATCGATCTTGTTTTCAGCAAATTCGTTTATTGTAAAAAACTTTGTTGTTAAAACAAATTGTTTTATTAGTTAGACATTGCAACAATTTTACTACGTACGTATCAGATAAATTCCTAACATTGATTACCTTCTAATTATATTATCAAATTTATGAAAAAGACGTGGTTATTACAAAACGAGATACATAGAAGTCCAATACACATGAGTTAGACTACAAGATGGTTGCTGGAAAGCACTTACTTAATAATCACTTTCAAAGTTGTTGACACCATATTTGGATGTTGATAACAAAGTCACACCTTAATTAAGCTTCTTATGTGATCATATGCATTCTTCATGCTTACTTTTATGTTTTTAATCATTATGCTATTATACATAAATTCCTACAGAAAGTTGACAATGAACTACATATGTACTTGTATATAGATGGGCTCATATAGCAAGTCATTTACCCGGAAGAACAGATAATGAGATCAAGAATTATTGGAACTCATGGATCAAAAAGAAGATCAATCGTAAACCCTCTTCGACAAGCATGACGACACGTTTAAGTACAAATTCTACAAGCATAGATCAACTGCATTCAGATTATGGATACAATCCGACCCATTTAACTTTCTTGAATCAAGAGTTAGGCATAAACAACATTAAGCAACAACAAATGCAAGAACCCGTGTTTTCTTCATCTTCGAGTTCATTATTCATGCTTGATCACACAAGTGGTTCGGTACTCGAAGGCCAAAATGAGGATTGCATTGCACAAAAGGAATACTATCATGATACAATATGGCAATTAAACAAGAATCAAATCCCTGAATTGCCCACACAAGTATTGAACTTTACCACAAATAATGGCATGTATAATTATTTGCCACCTTTGATGGAGAATTTGGAGAGCATGGTAGAGGGGCAAAATTGTCATTTAAGTAATGGAGATGGAAGGGAGTGCTTAATTCAAAAGCAACATGAGTTTAATGAATGGGTTGTGGATCAAACAAGCCAACAATGTCCAAACTATTTATTTTGGGATGATGAAAATCAACAAGTACAACTTGGTGTTGAGGAAATGGTTGTACCTTCTTCCTCAAACATGGGACCTATTTTATCTTCTTACCCTACATTATTATAGAGATTGCCATAAAAAGGGTTTGACTGTTTTTTCATTCTTTTTTTCATTTTCCTTTTTTGGGATTGGTGAGATTAATTTGTTTTGTTAATGTTTAAGGAATGACATGACAAAAAGAATACAACTTACGAAGGTTTGATGTAGATTAGATTCATATGATATGTTTTGTCTCTTGATGGTGGTAATTAATTAAAATAAGATTACGGGTGAATTCAATCACAAGTGTTTGATGTTTTGGCAATGAACATAGAGATACTTATTCTATCGTCCAATGCATAAATGAGGTTTTGAATGACCGGTTTGTATTTTCTATTGTTATATAGTTTGTTTGTTTTTTGTTGGGTGTCTAGATATATGTGATACATCTAAGGAATTGATTTCAATCATAGTCGTGGTCGGTAACGAATCCATAAATTTATATTATAGGGACATGAAAAAGTCAACGTAAATCGTATAAAAAATTCGTCAAGACTTATAAGAATAATGTTGTTGAAAACTTGAAATACAACAACAATAGTGCAGGAAAGAAACTGCAAACTAACTCTTAGAAATTAAGCAAAAATTTTACATCAGTACAATAGGTTAATAGTGATAAAGCAACATAATCGACATAAAAATGTAGCAAAATAATACATAATCAATTCAAATCTGTATATAAAATTGGAGTAGTAAAACAATGTTGTACATAACTACTTAGGGAGTGGGGTATTCTCCATTGTAGAAAACTTTAGAGTTTCAATTTTTTCCATTGTAACTCTAATTATTAGTTTAAAACTACAAAAAAAAAAAAAAAATGTATCATTTTCACCGTGAAATATTGTTAATGTAGCAAATCATCCAAAACTCAACTGAATATTTCACTAGCTTGATGCCCCTCAATTTCTGATGTCCAGGATCATCCCTTAGCCTGCCCATGACTAGGACCGGTCTTGTATATATATATATATATATATATAGATTTAGGTTTAAATAAAAAACCTAAATATCGTAAGAACGCAAAAAATGTCTTCAAAATCATTTTTAAATATCAAGAACATTATTTTATCAAATTTTCTTCGTAACTCCTAATTCAAATAACTTTTAGAAGCTATTTTTGAAATAAAAAAATTTGTACGTTTTTTTCTTTTTTTAATTTTTTTTAAAAAAATTATTCGTAATAATCGCATTTTATAACTAGATAATCACATGAATAATACATAATTACCGAAACCTATTTTGTGATTATCTCGAACACATAATAATTACATTATATTAGAGAATAATCATATGTGATTATCATGATATATTTTGTGATTATCTTGAATAATCACAACAGATAGACTGTAAAAAAAGTTAAAAAAAATTAATATTTTGTATTAAAATTAATATCAGGACTTTTAAAAGTTACTTTAACAATAATCATTGAAAATTTTATAAAGAAAATGTATTTTAAATATTTAAAAAATAATTTTAAAATAATTTCTACTTTCTTACTATATTTATATATATTTTTAAATCTTTTATAATATATAATATATATATATATATTAAATATTATTTAGGCCATGAAGGGCCACTGTATATCTTAAATATTATTGAGGCCATGGGGGCCACTGACCCCACTTGTTTCTTACAGATCCACCTCTGGTTATGGTTTTAATTTGTTGCGATACTTCATGCGATTACAAGGATTTCTTGTTTTGTCTTAATTATATAACAGTATCTAAAACTTGAGTAATATTATTTCAGGCTAACAAAAAAAGTTGTTCTGATTGTCTACTACTTACTATATGCTAACAAAAAGAAAAAATAGTGTTTGAGATGTAACGGTCCATTTGTTCAATTAATTTTTTGGCTAAATTTGTATATATGCATCGTTTTACATGTTATGTAAGAAAAATACATGCATCTATTTTCTATTCTTTCCGAAGAACTTTAATTATATGCTAAATTAATACTCTCTTCAATAGTTCAAAAGATTGAATAAAGTTTTCAATTGATGGTTAAACTGTGTGTTTGCCATTTCATAAAAAATAAAAATCATAAATCGAAGCGACAGTTTGGTGTTTCCGTAAGCTAATTAATTGATTCCATGAATGCAAGATTGACCTTTCTGAAATCAAATAGTTAATACATAACTTAATTATTGACCGTAAGCAATCGTTTTCCTCCAATCTTCCGACATTAAATGACTTGGTAACAAAGAATAAATGCACCCTTTAGATTTACGCATTTTAGCAACACACGTCGTTTTATTCGAATTCTTGAGTGGAATATTATATAATTCATATTTATGGACACAAAGGTCACAATCACTTGAAATATACATTTTACATTTATATATAAGATAAGAAGAACACTTATATACAAAATTTAGCACAAATTGTCACATTAGTACTTGTAAAGTAGGCATATGTCCTCCATTAACATCTTTTAATTTTTAATAATCATACACATAATATGTTCAAATTGTAAGTATTTCATTAAACTTAAAACCTTCTTTATATATCATGAGTATATTGTTTGTATCAATAATATCTTTATCTACTATAAAATCATCCAAAGACTTCTATTTAGCACCTTGATTAGTGCTATTTGTACTTCCATTAACATCTGTTAACATCTTAGAGCACTTTCAATGGTATCTTAAAATTGACTGGTCATTTTCTGTCAACTCAGCGCCACATCAGCTTTTCTCAAAACTGACTGACCCGTGCCAATGATCATGGTCAGTTTTTCAATCACTTTTTAATTTATATATTTAAAACACAATAATTAAAATAAAACATATTTTATTAAAATAAAAACATTACAATAATTAAAAAAAATATTACATTTCCTAAAAAAAGAAACACATTACATTTCCTAAAAAGAAAAACATTACAATAATAAAAAGACACACTAAATAATTAAAACTTAATCTAATCGGAACTCGATTCTTCGTCTTCGTCTTCGGCATCGGCTTCGTGTTCGTCTGAATCGTCATCTTCTATAGGAAACATTGAACCATACGTGCTTACTATATTTTTCTGAGCGGATTTGATCATTTTTAGTTCCTTTTTTGAAGCACGTTTTGTTTTTTTTTTACAAAGAAAATTCAATGCTTTGAAAGCTAATTTTTTCGTCGAATTTTCTGTAATGGTTTTTATTATGGTTTGTTGGAGGCGAACGGTTTTTAATAACTTCCTCAAGGGCTTCAATCTTTTCGTCTTTTAAATGATGAAGTAGCACCGTCCGATGAACCCGAACTTTTTTGAGACTTGCGACCGGGTGGACGACGTAGTGTGTCGTGTTGAAACAACCTTTGCATGTTAACCGCAAGATTTGAATTAACCGGTTGGGAGTCACCTGCTTCTAAATTGATGGTTTCCGAGTCAGCTTCAAATGTAAGTTTGTTGTTCATTACCCTCAGCTCCATAAAAAATTTCGGGTAATATTTTAGTACATTCATACATTGCTCGTAAATGAATTTATGTTTATTGTTTTGTTACTTGAAGTGCTTCTGTGTGGCTTCCTAACGCGTCTTCATCTCGCGCACCGCTTTGAGGGTGAACCTCGACATAGTTTTTGTAGATGGCGTTGAACTTTTTCACGTTGGGTGCAATTTTGTTCCATTTGCCCGTAAGTTGATTAATATTACGTTTTTCGGCGACTAAGGAATTGAAGTCCTATTGTATTTTTTTTCCAAAAACTCGCGTCAGTTTGCAAGTTTCCTTGTATGCCATTTTCGGAACAATGTACCCAACATTCGGCTAAAATTCGTGCATCCTCGTCGGTCCACCAAACTTGTTTTTTTTTTATGTCTTGTTGGGTTTCAACTTCGAAGTCGTCTTCACTTTCTTCGAGTTGGGTGTTGGGAACGACGACATTTTCTTGTTGGTGTGGGTTCACAAAGTATGGATTTTGTGGGTGTGAGGAGGTTTGTTGGTATTGTTGTTGGAATTGTTGTGTTTGGTACCAACCTTGAGAGTAAGGGTTTGTAAGTGGTACGTATTGTGCAAACCCGAATTGTGGAGACATTTGACACGGTGTTGGAAAGTTTGATTGAGCGGACGAAGAATTGCATGGTGAATTTGCGGTTAGAATTTGAGTGTTTATCAAATTGTTCCACATATCTTGGGATACATTTGATGGAGATGTTGTTTTGTTTTGGTTGTTAGACATTTTGTGTATGAAATGGGTGTGGTAGTATGTAGTTTTTGTGTATGAAATGGGTTAAGTGTTGTGTAGTTTTTGTGTATGAAATGAGTGTGGTGGTGTGTAAGTTTTTGTGTATAAAATAAGTGTGTAATTGTATGAGTGTAGTAGTTGTTTTTTATGTGAATTATAGTTGTTTGAAGTATGTATATATATAAAAAAATAATTGTGTATGAATTAATAGGTAAAATAAATAAATAATAAAAAAAATAAAAATTTATTGGTTTGTGAATGTTGGCCGTTTGACACAAATATTGAGAATTCAAGATTTCAAAATTTTAACCGTTTGTAAAAAAAAAAAAAATCAAGTCAAAACTGTCAAATATCTGACTAATCAAAATCGACGGCCCGACCGATGATCCCGTACTAATGATTGATTTCATCAGCCAAACCGATGGTCCAACCGACGGGTGCATTAACACTGCTTTTATAGCTTCTTAATAGTCAAATACTTAATATGTTCAAATCTTATTACTTAGACGTAAAAACTTCTTTTTATATCATGACTATTTATCATTTGTATCATTAGTATCTTTATTTATATATACCATACAAAATCGTCCAAAGGCTCCTAGAGAAATTAGCACCTTAAGAAACACATACTTTCTGTAGCATGATAGATAGTTATAAATGTCAATTATTGTTGTCTATGATAACATTATGACGTTTGAACATATCGTAGAAAGTTTATAAACTACTTCACAAACTACTTTGTCAATATATGTCAAGTATTGAAGTTCTATGTTTTTTCCCTTCTTCTTTATGTCGAATTTCTATAATAATATACTAAAGAGGAAATCATATTCCTATACTAGAAACCTACTTGTTTCAATCGATTTCTTATTTGATTCAAAAACCGATTGAACCGAACTACCATTTCTATAAATATCAATCTTCAAGATAAATATATATATATATATATATTCTATACACATAAATATCGTGGGTCGTGCTTACCACGGCCACGTTCGTAATTAGTTTTCTTTATATATAGACTTACATACATAAATATTATAGGCCATGCTTAGCACGATCACGTTCTTAAATATTGATACTATATAAATTTTTAGAATTGAGATACGAAAGTACTATATGATGAAAAAGAAAAAAAATGGGAGCTAAAATGAAGTAGACGGCCATGTAGAATATTTGTCATCTTTTGTTAGTTGAGTTACATCGATTTAATAGTTCAAATTGACTAGCAACTAACTTGAATGAACCATTAATTCACTTGATTCTCATCTTATCTTATATGATATATAATACATATTAATTAACATTAAATAAGTAGCGTGAATATCTTATAACCGGTATATGTAAACACAACTAATGCTTGAGTTAACGGTATACGATATTTTGATAGTATAGCATATAAAGTATACACACAAAATTTTCTAAGTGAAAGAAAAAGCAAGAAAACGTAAAAAAAAATAAAATATATGCACACAAAAGAACCCGTGATGCCCACCACCACCACTTCAGTCCACTTGTTCACCACTCAAAAGCCCAGTGACATGTGTGGTGAGCGCCATAGCAGGGCCACCACGGATATGATTGTGAATGCTCTAAGTGATAATTGAAAATATTAATTAAGAAATATAAAACAGTATGATGCAACATGTCGTCAAAATTACTCTTTATGTTAATCGATTAAATGACTGACTACATAGTTACCAAAAGGCTTTTGGTTTATTAGTATGTGAGGTACCCTTCATGTTAATAGGTAGTTTCTGATGCATAAATGTTCAAGTTCTTAGAGAAAAAGATGACTAAACTGTTAACTAGTAACTTTGTAAGTATATAAAAAGGTATTTAAATCTCACTTTTTAAATAGAGAAAATCCATTTTATCTTTTATCGAATAGATCTAACCAGTTACCAGTTAATTAAAGTCATATTCTAGTTTAGATGAATACTAAGATCTTGAATATTCATGTCATAAATTTATGCTAATGAAAATTAATATCGAACATATCAAAACAAAAGAAAATAACTAAATCACAATCACAAACATGTATAGTGGGCTTTAATACTGGCCTATTGTAGTTCTAAATTTATATCACAAAGCTTATACGGGCCAATTAGCTAATTAGGTCCATATATATTAACCCACATGAATTCAAGTAGTTAAAGAACAACACCTTTTCAAATTTCAAGATTCTATAAACTTCATTATACCACCACCTATGGAAGTTTACATTTCATGATTCACATTACATGTAATTTGGTCTATAAGAACACAACTGAACTTTAATATCTTCAATAGGTAACTTATCTTCTGGGAAGTCACACGCTTTTCCGCTTTGAACAGGCAACGCCGCACAAGGCTGAGGTGTCACATCACTCGATATCCCCTCGATGTTGGTACAATTCCAAGTCAGTTTCTTGGCATTTTTCGCCATCCCAATGGTGACATTTGATATACAGATCCCTGTAAATGGATCACCAGCAATCCCCTCCAATCTACCTGCCATGGTGACGTTTTCCGCCACGATGTCTCTGTAGTTAATGTTTTGAATTATGGGTATTGCATTCGGGTCCCACTTGTCATCAGCATGGGACCCATAATTACCCGTCATCCAAAATGCCCACATCATGGTTTTCATGGTGAACCCTTTAACAAATATGTCTTTCACGAACCCACCCCTTCCGACACCAGTTTTAATCCTGACTCCTGATTCAGAATCAATGGCTACAATATCTTCAGCTCGGACGTCTTGAATACCACCTGACATTTCACTTCCTAAAGCGATAACTGCACTTGTTGGTGAAATACATGTTAGTCGTCTGATCACAAGTTGTTTGGTTGGCATCCCGAATGCAATCCCGTACTCATCCCAACCACTCTTAACCGCCACACAATCGTCCCCAGAGACAATGTAACAGTCCTCAATTCGTGTATTTGTGCAAGAATCTGAAAGGACGGATAGGAATTCAAGTAAAACAGATTAGTTTTGACTAATCAAAATATACGAATTTATTTGAATAAAATCTAAAAATAAAACATGCATAATTACTCTAAATCTTGGTCACAAAGTCTACAAACAGAAAACCAGATAAATTTGTTTCAAAATCATTCAAGTTTCATTTTTGAAAGAAAGTAGTTTCGACCCTAAAAGTCAAAGTCTTATTCAGTTACAACGAATCAAGTTTAACTTTTAAGATACTACAACTGAAATTCCACCAAGTTCCAATAACATGTTGATAACTAGTCTAACCATTGTGGAGAACCCTTATATAACAAGTACAGTGACATTTGTGACCAAATTGCTAATATCTTCGTGTTCAAAAGAATGTATCTTTGACTGTAAAAAGTCAGAGCATAAAAAGTCATTAAAATTGAGTCACTCATTACCTGGGTTGATTCCATCAGTGTTAGGAGATCTAACTGGTGCAAGAATTGTAATTCCCTGAATGACAATATTGCTGCATCGACCAAATTAAAAAAATTCTTTCATTACATTTTTAAAAAGAAAACCGAGAACAATACTCAACAAAGTGGAAAGCCTTTTTGGTCCGTTTTAGCCATACCTGCTATATATTGGATGAACATTCCAAGAAGGGGAGTTGACAAAAGTAATGTTTGAAATTTGAATGTCTTGCGAGTACATTAATTCAACTAAGTATGGGCGAGTGTAATTCAGCTCGCCTTTGTGAAAACTGTCCCACCATGTGGCTCCTTGACCATCAATCGTCCCGTTGTTACCTTCAAAACCAATACATTAAGATTTAATTTTAAAACATAATAGTTCAAAATTTAATCACTAAAAATTAAAATAAAGTTATGATGTGTTTGATAAAAATTTACCAGTGATTATAACATCTGTGAGATTGGTACCAAATATCAGACTAATGTATCTCCCACCAGCAGCATCGCGTCCTCGACCATATGATGGCAAGGGATCAATCACTTCCCACTCATTCACATCCTAAACATCAACAAAAAACTCAGTAATGACAAAATTAAAGAGCATTCATATCCTGAGTTTAAAGATTTACACGTTATTGTTTCACATAAAACAATCATTATTGAACTCGTTAAATTGTTGGCATAATCAAATCTTGTTTATTTGTCATACTATTGTATTATATTATCAGAAGTCAGCTGTACTTTCTCTAAGCAAGTGGACATGTAATATTTTGCAGTCTTTGAAGTCTAAAACCATATTAACTTGTATATATAGTTAAATAACTAAAGATAATAATTTTAAACATTTCCACTAAGGGAACATTAAAAAAGGAGCAGAGTGAATGGATGCAATGTGAGCTAGAATAATTCTAATAAGAACTAGCCAAAAGGTTAACACACAAATAGTGTGCAATTATGCTCTGCTTTTTGGCTTAATCTGGTTGGTTGTACTTTAATATTCCATTTTTAGGTGACCTAAAATTTTAATATAAATTTTCAACAACAATGGTCCATTATACAATTTTGTACATTTGATATTATTATTTAATACTATATTTGGGTGGTCGTTACTATAATCTTATGTCTATCAAAAAACTTAACATATTGGAACCTTTTAAGTTATATTGAAAACAGGGGAATCATCAATTCAACAAAATTATTAATTGTGAACAGTGACAAAAATAAAAAATACAAACCTGAGTAGCAAGAAGAACAGCATCTTGATGAAGAAACAAAGTGAAATGACTAGTGAGATTGAAACTACCAGTCAACCATTTTCCTGGAGGTACAAAGAGCAATGAACCACCATCTTTGGATCCGAATTGGCCAAGGTGATCAATGGCTGTCTGAAAAGCTTTAGTATTTGATGTTATACCATCACCAACACCACCAAAATCAGTCAGTGAAGCTGTATGAGCTCTACAACTTATGGCAGAGTATTCAAAATAGCCTTTTATATGCTTGTGATGATGATGACCAGGATGAATATAATGCTTATGAGTCTTTCTTCCATTAACATACTTGGCACTCAAGAAAGCCAAAAAAACAATCAAAACTAACTTCATTACCTGCAAATTACATCAAGAAAATAAATAAACGTTCAAGATTCAAGAACCTTTAAAAAGATGCTATATTATTTGAAATTTTTCATAAAATAAAGATCAAGATATATGGAAAAGGATTTGAACTTTGGGATTTTTACACATTCCCTGCAATGATATGGTATTCAATTTCAGTTTTGTTTTCCAAAACAAGAATGATAAGTTCTTCCTAACACCTGGGAATTCTTGAAAAATAACATTAAGAACCATTTGAAGAAGATACATAAACAGAAATGGGGTTCCTTTTTCAGAACCAAGAATTTAAACAACTAATTCGTAGAGACAGATATACAAAACCCTTTAAGGACTATCGAAGATATGGACAATTAACCACCTTCACTATATTCATTGCAAAAACCCAGTCACAAAATGTCCACTCAAGAATCATAATACTAAAATTTTGACAAAATTGCAAGATTCTTGAACCCTATCTTCGTAATGGGGTTTTTGCACACACACACACAAAAAAAAAAACAAAAAAACGTTACTAAAAGATGCTGTGAATAATTAGATCATTGACATTTTCAAAAATAAAAATAAAAATGTAGAATGGATTTACATACATGTAATTTTTGTGGGTATTTGAGCAACTCCATTTGGAAGCAACTATTTTATGATGTAGAATTTGGGGGGAGGGTAGTGGCGGGTTTATATATCATGTAAAGATGGACTGGTAACTACTTTTCTATATGCTTTCTTATGTTGGGGTTGCGTTGAGGATTGAGTGTAGAAAAATTGGAACTTGAAGTAGCCGAAAACTAGCAATTTCAGATTACTAATTACTCCAATACAACCCTTGATGTTTTGTGAATGAATTATGCAACATTTGTTGGTTTTTGACTAAAAAGATAGCATCTGGTCTTGCTTTTACTTTGAAGCGTTAGCTTGTATTATTTAAAAAGTTGTAATAATGATGGAAGCGACCTTGCATTAATAACTAATGTACATATTGTGTTATAGAATCATTGTTGTGTTGTGTTGTTATTGTATTTTAGTATGTGTGTAGAGTAATTTTTAATATGTATAAATTAACCCCTAATGATCAATCGTTGATTTGATACACAATTGAAAACACCTTTCTATAGTTAATGCAACTTATTTTAATTTGTTATCGGTTGATGCGGCTAAGTTTCAACTTGGTATCACTTCATGAAAAAGAAATAAGTTGTTTTCACAAAACAAGTACAACTAGTTTCACATTTACAACTTAAACTTGTATCCAAGTTTTTATTTTTCTGTATAAAACTGCCAATTAGTATAATATTAAAATTTAACTGTACAAATTTACAAATATTTATAACTCTTATAAAACATTCAACCTTCTCTTCCTTAATGCTTAAAATCTAAATATGCGGATTTTCTTTTGTGTCATTTCATCCACTCAAATAATATGACATGCTATATGGAAAGTTCAAAAATCTCTACACAATCTTACCAATCATGTTATTATGGAAAATTTAATTAAGACACATACCTAAATTATATGGATGTCTTTGAGTTTGAAAACGAGACACACGGTTTCCACTTTTTTATATAAAAAAATTATTTTATTTTTGATCATAAATTTTAACTTACCAACAGTCAAAATAGAGTGACAATAAATAGCTTTAATTTTGATTATATAAGGTTTTGAAGTTTAAACTGTCACTAAGTTAAGTTAGTGACTATAAGGGTAACATTTTGCATTCTATATATTCTTATACTTTAATAGGATCATTGTGATTTAAAATCTCTCTTTCGAAAAGGATAAATAAAATAATTAGATGTTGTTAATTAAGAAACCATGTATAGTTTACTTACAACATAATGCTTTATCAAAAACAAAAACAAAAAAATAATAAATAATTGTTGTAATTAATCTACGTCGTTTCGAGTAAGCTTACAAGTTATAAAACTTGGAGGGAAATTCAAGTTCACTTGATCGTTTAAATATTAAAATTTAATGTGTAATTATGATTTTTAAAATATATGAAATTTACACTTCTTATATGATGAATGAGAATTAATATTAGTAAAAACGTGTTTATTACTCCATGTGACATGGGAAATATTTTTTGCTTATTTATTTATCTTAAATTTTCATCACATAAAGGTATTGCGGAAGAAATAAGTATTCCAAAATTGTTGATTTAGTATATTATTTTATCTATTCCAGTTATATTATGTTTTTATTCAAGTTTTGTGTAATACTTCATAATGTTACGTCATCTCTATTATGATTAGCAAAATTTATCATGCCTTTGATCTAAAAAATATCATTTGTATCAACCTTTTAACTGTTAAACGCTTTATTTTCTAATTAACTTTTAAAAATATTTTTGCCGCATTAGGCTGATAATCTACTATTCTACCTAAATGATTGAGATATTTCATTTATAATAATACTTATGACATTGTCAAATGTAATTAATACTTGATGGAAAATGAATAATGTCTCAATCAATTTGAAAACAAAAATAATTTTGTGCTACGCTGAAAGTCGATGCAAAAATAAGTAATACTGACTTGAAATAAGATTGTCGATTAGGGCTGGCCCGCGGATCACGAGTCCAAATTTTTCAAACCCACTATTCGTCCGAGCGGGGTTTTTTTGAACCATAAACGGTTTTATTTTTACATTCGTATCCGCGACCAGCAGATACCTACAAGTACAGGTTAGCCCGCAAGTTCTAAATAATACAAATATCTAATTAAATAATCAAAAGAATTCTACATAATTTTAATCTAAAAAGGTATTTTAAAACATATTCAAAACAATTCAAACGAGTTCAATTGTCAAAATTTAGAACATAAGAACTATAATTATCAATTTATTTGATATTATTTTTTCTATCGTTCTTTAATTTTGTTATTCGAAACATTAGTATTATACCTTTTATTCCTTATATGAATAGTTTCGTTATATATTGTTATAATTAACCACTTATAAATATATATTTAATAAATTATACGAATGCACTCGTGAGCAATTGTAATGAGTTTTGTAGGTTCGCAAGTCGGGTTTACCAGCGGGAAAAAATCATACCCATCACCCTTCGCGACCCGCCAACGCGTATTCTTTTTCACGTATACCCGTACTCGTGGATAAAATTTCATAGGTTTACCAGCCTAACGTAGACGGCTACCTACAGATTATGTGTTTTTTCTCATCCATTGTCATCCTTGTTGTCGATGTGAGAAGTGATTTCATAGTATGAGCATCAAAGGGTTTTTTCTCATCCATTACCATCCCTATTATCGATGTGAGCAGTGATTTCATAGTATGAGCATCAAACTATCAGAGCATGCATTGTAATATTTTTTGGATAATTGATTTTTCTATTTTCTATTTTACTTTTATTTGTAAAAAAATAAACAAAGATTAGATGTGCATATCGTTAGCTAATATTATTTGTATTTAGTTTTATGTATGCGTATATTTATATTATATACTCTATCAAATTCAAAACTTTAAGACGTTAAATTTAGCAAAAATGAGATCTCCACCGTTCTTATTTTCTCAAACAGACTAACTGTAACATTGACTATGATTATTTAGACCACTCTCTATAATGACATAAAAAACTGAAGTTCCGAACTAACACTTTAGCATCACATCACCAATAATACATTTATTAAAATAAAAATAATTATTAGCCTACCACTCTTCCGTTTCACTTCGTCTCTCACATAGCGGTTGAAGAGAGATGCGGCCCAAGAAGTTTTGGTGCCTATGACTTCTTTTCTGGGAAGTTCAAAAACGGGTACGAACAACGTGTCATAGGAAGCGGTCTTGAACGACAAAAATCCAAACACTTAACAAGTTACACAGCCTTTGTAGCTGATTACATATCTATATTAAATCTATTATAGATAAAATTCACAATTATATAATTATGTGATTTCAAGTAATTGTAATTTTCATTTTTATCAAAAAAAAATATATATTTTGAATTTTAGTTTTTAATTAGTAGTTGCATCAATTTAATGTTAAAATGTCTAACTAATTTTGTATTCTGCTAACTACATAAAAGATAGTGTTTAAATTAAAACGTTTATACCATAAAGACGAGTTATCAGCAATCAGACTTAAATGTTAAATTAATGAACGGTTTTTGACCGGCTATCGTAATAGACTAATAGATGGGTACGCATCTAATCAACTATAAAATTTATAACGCAATACATCTCATCTCAATGACTTAATAAACCACGGGCATAAGGGTTTAGTGGGTCTTGGACCCCTATAGCCTTATCGATGCATAAAAGATAACAGGGCTCCTTATGTACAAGAGAATTCACAATTTGACCGTTACTTTAGTGCATATTTAAGATTTAAGAAAGGTTTGTCCCCACTTGTTTCTTTGTTGGTGCATATCATGACTTTTGATCACTTGAACTTTTCATATACTTTTGTATGTTCTATCCAAATATAAAATTGGTGTAGACGCTTATACATCTATAACAAATACCACCGCTTTAAATGATTAAATATATAAGTTAAAAATGTTGATAGCCAGAAATGGTGGATAGAGAATATGACAAGATCGAAGTGGGGGTTAAAGTCACGGGATGTGAGAAAATTGGCCCGAGACAAAAACCAGGCGTGATTAAATTAACCCCACCCCCATTATCACCCGGTCCTTCTTTAGTCACGTGATTTGTCACATGAAATGGTTTTATGTTACGTAATAATTCTTATTATATTCCTATCATCAAACTTTCGTCCATTTACATATTTCATGACCATGGTATATATCTATCATCGTCTAATGTCAAACAAATTGTTAAAATTAAAAGTGTGATTACGTTTTACTTCTTATGTTGAAACGGATTGGCGAACAACTACCATTTATGTGGTGTATAAAAATTTGGGTTAATGTTATCGGAATATATTAAAGTTTACAATTTTTTTATATTTGTATATATCAATATTTTTAGAAGTTTTATTAGATGTATTAAGCTTTATAAAATGTCTACCTTATGTATATATAGAAATTATCATTTAGCTTTGCCCTGCATATTAAAAATTGCTGCAGGACCTTATCTTGACGACATACCAAACGGTACCCAACATCATCTTGTGTTACATCTTTTATAAAAATATATATATATATATATATATTCATTATATTATGTGTTGATTTAATGATTTAAGGCACAGGGAACATGATTAATGTTTGATCATGTATATTGTTGGTGATTTATCATCAATATGATTTAAATGTAATGAGATTAATCTTGTTTGACCAATTTGATCTAAATGAATATTAAACAAGTTTAGTGGTGCGGTGCACACTTGTTTTAATTCGTTTTGGTCTAATGGGGATTCGGGGCAGCGCCCCCGGTAGCGGGGTCCAAGGGGCAGAGCCCCTGGCTAGGGTCGATGTTTCTTTAGAGAAAATGCATTGGAAATCCGAATTTGGAAGAAAACCCGGTTTTGACCCGCCCATTTGAAATGTGGTTAAAACGTTTAGAAAAACGGTTTTAATAACTGAATTTGGTTAGTTTTATTCATACAGATTTGGTACAGAATTCATAACACACACACATACTCGTTTCTGGAATTTATTGAATTTTATCCGATTGGAATTTCTAGAGTACCATCGAAATACTTCAATCTGAAAGTGTTTCACGACTTTCAATAACATCCAAGTACTCAATAATCCGTATTTCTAACATATATCATGACATGTTGTGATTTCTATTTCACCATCAAGTATCAAGTATGATTTAAATCATGTTTGACAAGTCGTGTGTAATCGTATCACGGTAGGTCAATTACATGTTTATCAATAATTATGAACTTTCGTGACCATTAAATCAATGATGTATGAATGCCTACATATCATAATTTCATTGTTTTATGTTTGACTAATTATATATGAACTGCTAATAATGATATATAGCTGCTTATTTAATTGATTCAGTGATAGTCCATTTTTCTTCAAAATTCAAAGGGACAAAAAGACCGGTTTTTAATCATAAAAGATGAATGTATATAAAAAAAGGGTTAATTCATCAAAAGTGCAACGAACTGCCACCATTTGTTCCATATATACAACCTACCCATTTTATGTTTTGGGTATGTAGCCAACCAGAAAATTTTGTACCTATATATGTAACTTGGTAACTTACTACCGGGAGAACCGGTAAACATGTAAGTTTTAGCATTTTTTTTTTAAATCTGACGTGTATATACAATTAAAGTCTCGTTTTCTGACGTGGGAATGACACATATACAGCTGACGTATCAAAATACTCAATGTGACATCCCACGTGGCTGCATTGTCAGCAAAGTCATTTTCCATCAGGTCAGAATCAAGTATGTAAAGATACGTAAACGGTTTCTTCCGGTTGATTATATAACTAGAACATAAAATGGGTAGCTTGTATATATGTAACAAATGGTGGCAGTTCGTTGCACTTTTGGTGAATTAAAACTACTTGTGGGTCAATAAAAGGCAATGCAATATGAGCATGAATGTGATGTTTCTACTCATGAGTGATATGCGATGTTTGTGATAAGAACTTGCAAGTGAAAACTAGCCCGCTCCCAGAGTTTTCCAAAAAAGAAAAGAAAAGAAGAGAGAACAAACTGGTAGAAAAAAGAGAGGATGAATGATCCTTTTAGTTGGAAAGAAAAGTAAAGATATTTACTTATTTTGTGTTTCTTAGTAGAAAAGAAATGAAAAAAATATCAATTTATAACTACTTCAAACTTTTATTTTTTCGTTTCTTCTTACTTTTGGAGAGAAGATTATGAGATAAAAAATTAAATAATACTCTTCTCACTTCTCTTCTTTCTCTTCATAGAAAAAACTCAGAAACACATACTCATTTGATTTTTTCCTAGTTCTCTTTTCTTCTCTTTGAAAATAGACTCGGTAAAGGGTCCTAAACCCTTTTATATCGTAAATAAAAAGATATAATCTAACAGAATCACAAGAGCAAGTGAAAGTTGTTTCTGAATGTTGATTGCGGAATGTCTTTGCCTAATATTTAAATGGAATTAAATGAGTACACAACGATTTACTATTTAATGCATATCTTAATTGACACAATGGTTAGTTACTAAACAAATACCTGGATCAGGAAAAAACAGTTTTATTATTATTATTATTATTATTATTATTATTATTATTATTATTTTCTTTTGTTAACTACATAACGGTCTTCTTTTACTTTTTTTTTTTTTTTTTTTTCTGGGATATTGCAATTCAATTTTTATTTAAAGTAATTTCACTTTAATACAAGGTCAAACTATATATCAGGCCTTGAGCTCTTATGATTAACTCTTTGAACAACCAAAATTCGTTGTTATTTGTAACATATATATATATATACGGGCCTAAAAGGACACCCAAAACTCCAAAAGCCCTTTTGAGTTGTGTGTATGGAATTGGCCCAAAAATTGGATATTGGGCCCGAAGAGACAACCAGAAAACACTTTTGAACCTAAGTAGTCAACTACGATCATCATTATAAAATCCTTTCTTGATCTAAACAGTTAAAACGAAGGAGTTAATACGTTCTTGGCTTTCAGTTTTGGTCTGGTATACTTTGTAAATCGTAAAAACCATCTTAACCTAAGATATGATACTATGCCCAGTTTCCCACTATAGTACAACGACAAACATTCGGAAAACCTCGTTGAAGCTAATTAAAAGCAATGCATACAAATCTCGATTCTCAAATAGACCATATGATTATTGGGTAGAGCAACGTAAAAAAGGTTGCATCTATATGCTGCGATACCTTTTTAAAAAAAAATTACACAATTCAAGAAGGAGAAGGAATATGATGGAAAGACTTGTAGTGTGTGAAAGATTAAAGAAAATATTCTAAAATGTATAATTATTTTCGAATAAAATAGTCCAAAATATAGAGTTCAAGATGGATTCCATGGTTGGGAAGACTTCAACCGTAAATAGTTCTCCCCTTCTTCATTTGTACATATCTTACAACACAATTGTACGTGTTTTCTTTATATAGAATGTAAAAAGATTATATTAAGATCACAATGGTATTTTGTAACCTTTAAAATAGTTATTGATTAGTTATCTAACTGTATTGTCTGGGTTCATCCCCTCAATAATAAGTTTACAGCTCCACCCTTGATTGTAAGCATTACTCTAAAAAGTACAGTAGTAGAGGAAGTTCCATTTTCTGTTTAGTAACTTGAAAAATAGAAAATGGTCCAAGAAGTATCTGTAATTTTTATAAATATTTGTTACTAATACGTTAGTACATGAAACGTGAAATGACATTTCTTCTTACTTTGTTATTTGGTTCTAAAGTTGTTTAGAACCTTAAGAGGGAACATATGTACGGTGGTTAGACTTAAATATAGAAAGATTTTCCTAAAGTTAAAATCCGATCCGTAATAAAAAAAAAAAAAAAAAATGGAAACATATAAATGCCTATCAAATTTTGAAAAAAACAAAAAATTAAGTTAAGCAAGTCGGAAAAGGAATTAGTTAGGTTAAAATTTTAGTTTGGTTAATTAGAAACAAAAAAATAAAAAAGAATTTGAGTTGGCGGGTCAACCATATTTCATATCTTAGGATCTGGTAACCTAAATCCTTGCTTCTCCTGGTCGGCTCGTATTAGCATGTGTTTTGTTATAGGTGGTCATTCCTTCGTTCCTTTAGTCCACGGTACTTGAATTTGTAGTCGTGGTCATGTCTTGCCTCCCGGTATAGTGACCGGTTCCATGTTTTCCCCAAACTTCATAAGTTCCAAGCTCAAGTGCATGTTCATCCATGTGAACTAATAGAGATCGAAATTGGAGAAAGAGATACGAATAGAAAGGAATAACCAATCGATGAAAGAACATGAAACCATTATGTTTCAATAGAGTACGAGAAAGGGTTGGGGGCAATGAAGTAGGTGAAGTGGTTGGATTTGCGAGCTGTTCCCACCATTGCTTGATGTGATTCCAAGAGTCGAACGAGAATGAATACCACACAGAAAAATCAAGACCCGAATTCAACCTAAATATTAGAAGTGGTTAGCGGGTGAACATGTTGATAGGTTGACGGATACAAAATCTTTACCTAACCCATTTATTTTCGTGCCAGATTTGTGTTGATTTTCGAGTCACGTTAAGAATTGCCTGCTCGAATATGTGGTAATAAGAGAAAAGGTGGAGTGAGTGTGTTGGTTCATAAATTTCATGAAGTGGTCAATTTTCTTGGTTATAAAATGTGAAATGAACTTAAACAAGAAAAGTTGCATGGTCACTTTTGAGCTTTCAAAATATGGCGTCCTTGTCTTAATCAAAAAGGATTATGGCAATCAAAAAAACCCAAAGGTGACTCCGATAACATGATAAGCTTTTGGGGTTTGAAAGAAGCATAAAGAGAGTTCCTAACCAGGTTCACGTAGCCAAATGAATCTGGATATGGGGCAAAACAATCTGAATTGGGTTACTAGTCAAGAATTTAGATATTAACGATTGTGAATTATGGTTATTTGTAAAACTCTAGGATGCTAGTTTCTTTTGTTGTAATTGGTTGTAATATGGTTTAAAAAAATGTTTGGTGATTTTGTATTGTTATGTTTAAATAACTTCAATTTGGGCTAATGATAAACGTGTAGTTCACTTGTTCCAATTATTAGAATTAAACTTTACAATTTTCATTATATTGGTAACTTGTTTTATGTGTTTGGACAAATTGATAATACTATAGATTTTTTTTTAATTTTAAAGTGATTGTTTTGCAGCTTTGCAAATTGCAAACCAAGAAAGATGAAACTGTTTCTAATAATTTGTGATTTACATGACTTTTGAAAACATACTTCACTTGTTTTATTATTTAGTGGGTTAATGATTAATAAAATTTTGAAGTTCTATTATATATATTCAAGTTTTGAAGTTAGATTACATGTGTACGAGATTTTTAAATAATGTATAAAGTATGTATTGAGTTACCGGTAACTCGAATATTATTCACGGTTTTGCTATTGCAATATTCAAATTTATGTTTTATGTTGTTGTATATATCTAAGTTTACATATTTTGCTATCACATGTATCCAAGATATTAAAGTTACCGGCAACCAGTAAAACCTCTCACCCAATACATACCTTAAACATTATTATAAAGTTTTGTACGCATAATAAAATTTTCAAAACTTTAATACATACAATAGTAGAAAGTGTACATTAACATTCACAAAAGATTAACCCTTACTTATATTACTATATGTGTAAACTTTAATAAACTTGAATTGGATCGTTGGTGATCAAGATGAGTATGATATCATGCCCTCATAGCATTAACGAAACTACATGGTTATTATCAAATTAAGTAAACAAATAACCAAGTAACCAACCATCATATAATTTCAATGGATCATAACCAATAATTCTCTTTTAGTTAAGAAAAATCACGTAACCATCTAAAATCCACGTATTGAATCATAAACATATTCTAGTCACCGTGTGTTGTAAATAATCTTGAGCACAACTCTAATATCTTCAACGCTATACTCACGAATTGCACAATCAAATTCCCAATGTTCATATAAAAAGACAGTATCGGGCTAATGAATGGAACTAAAAGAATACTGTAAATCTTCAACAAGACTTGCACCATCACATTTTGACTCTGAAAGAACCCTGAAAGGGAAACAGATATAGCTTTCTAAATTAGCATAATCACTAAAGAACGTGATTATATATGGTTATCACCGAGGTTAATGAACTACATACATTCGGTAACCTCTGGGAAAGCATCAAATAGTGAAGTCACAATCTTCAACAATATCTGCACTCGCAAATTACAATGCAAAGAATAGAACTGAGTTTATATTACATGATTTATATCATGAATGTTTTCACAACTAATTAATAGATACATACCAGGAACAAATCTCCTGGTTTGATCGGTGACTCAACGAAAATTTGTGCATTCCTGCATGTATCTTATAGTTTTATGATCATTAAGTTGGCCTAATGGCCTTATTAGCTAATCCTTCTTATTTAATACATGTTGGGTAAGAACTAATACCTAATTTTTAATTTTTCTCCTTCTATTGTTAATCTGTAGAGACTGCAGCCTCTGGTGAACAGCACCTGTTTATTCTTCCATTCTGCCGTACACCAATAAAACATTAGTAATCAAAGAGGTGCCATTGTCAACCCATTACCCATTTACTTATGAATGGGCTCATTCAGGTTTCATTTCATCTCTAACGAGTAATATGAAAAATCAGATTAAAAGGAAAATATGTCGAATGGATCAACCAAGTTGAAGTTCGCCAAAAGTGTATTTTAATGCATAAGGCTTTGTAAAGTATTTTATTAAAAAAAAGTAAAAAATTAAAAAGGAAAAAGAAAGAAAAAAAAACCTAATCCGACCCATTTCAAGCACAACCCATTTTGACATGTTACACAAACCACAGACCTGTCTTTATTTACCACTCTGTGCTAATAACATAAACATGGCAGAGTCAAGTTCTATGGCTTCAGGTTGGTGTACATACCAAGGTGCGGCAGGTGCCAGTTGACTCCAGCTATCAGATCATCATCGCCTTCATAGATATAGCCAACATGAAACTCTATGTTTTGGCCCATTCCTGTGATTAGTTGATTAAGAAAACCTAGAACCTCCTGAAAAATAATTTTGATATGGCCTTTTAGCATCTATCTGTTTGATTATGAAGAAGTAATTAACTACTAAAAAGAAAGAGAAATATATGACCTTTCTGCCCTTGAATGGTTTTGGAAACGAGTAGTCTTCAGAGAAACAATCATTCGAGATGTAGTTTTCGAGTTGCTTTACATTCTTTTCATTCATGCATTTGTAAACCTCTCTAATTGTATTTGATGGTGTAGGATAACATCCAAAGATTGGATTCCCAACATGTGACATAATTTTCATTCTGATGTATGTTTTCATTTGTCTTTCTCACACACAGCTGCATTTTGCGGTTGATTTCTTGTTTGCGTGATGTTGAAATAGAAACATCGAGAGGTGAAAATGGCATTCGGGTAGCCATTTTGAGTAGAGTTGAAACTCCGTGTTAACAACCAACACGTAGGTGTACGTATATATCCAGGGTTAGTTCGGTTAAACTCTGATTAACAAAAGCTAGCTTCCTTAAATTGAAAGAATTGAATCATATTATGTGTTACTTGAGCTATCATGGAAGAACCGATACGTTAGCTCTCTAGATCTCTTTACACCAATTTACTCTTAATTGAAGATCCAAATGCCATATTATATGATTTACATATATGTGACGAAAACATATATCCAAACAAAATTGCTTGATTTAGTTATAATTGCAGTACTTTGACCCAAGAAGATAACTCTTTTGTACAAAATATAATCTTTCTAAACTTTGTACTCTCTCCAAAATAGTCTTACTTGGATCTATAAAAACATCGCTAATTCTTGGATTCTTGCAGCATAACTATAAAAAAGAAATTTCAAAAACTTACAACACACTAAACAAGTAAACATTGTCATCATTTTTGTTCCTTCTAACAATGGCTAAGCAAGTATTCTGATAATCATCATTAACAAATTTAAAACAACACCAATTGCATAAAAGGTCAAATACCAAAAACACTCAAAAATTATGTATGCTCCAGAAAAATAACAAATTATTCAACCGTTGTCACTTCTTGCCATTCTCCATCAACAGCTTCTTTCCATAAAGTGACATTATTGTCCCCAGAAGCAACAGCCAACAGGTTTCCAGTAAGAGACCATGAGACCCTCCAAACAGGGGCCTTAAAGTCATTTAACACCTTACCATTCCATTGCTCACCTTCTTTTTCCTCAGTCCATATTACAACTTTACCATCCTGTGAACCGCTTGCAATCGTGGACTTAGGAAGGCCCAAATTAGGAGCCCACGCCACATCCCGAACCAAATCAGTATGCATTTTAAGGGCTGAAAGGCCGTCCAATTTCCATTCTCCATTTAAAAACTTCCAGATTTTCACAGTGTTATCATTACCACCAGAAGCCAATTTCTGAACTGGATCAAACCCACCTGACCCAATTAACGAACCAGGCTCCATCGAAGGGGCCCATGTAATAGAGGTGACCCCAACAGGGTGAGCTTGGTCTATCTTTGTGGTATCCCAACCACCATCTGACCTGGCAGTGTGGACTGAGATATTCCCGTCAGAGGACCCACAAGCCAAGCAAAGACCGAGCTCGTGAGGTGCCCATGCAATTGAGTTTACAGATGATTTGTGATCATTGAAGGTATGAGCCGGCGTCCAGTTGTTTAAATTACCTTCTTTCCAAATGATCACAGTGCCATCGTATGAACACGATGCGAGAAGTGACCCGAACTTGGGGTGGGCCCAAACAGCTTGCCAAACGGGCCCATTATGACCGGTCAGAGTCGCAAGGTGCTGTGAGTTCACACTGATTATCTTGATAGTGGCATCAGAGGAGGCAGATGCCACTCGCTTTCCATAATAATCCATGCTGACATCATGGATGATGTCGGTGTGACCTGTTTCGATCTTTTGCCCAGGCATGATTATCTACCACCTCGCTATATTTTGAAAAATCCTACAGTTCCAGAAGATTCAAGATTTTAAAACAACTGAATAACTGAAAGAAAGAAAAGGTTTGATAGTACTTAAGGTTTCCATTTAAAAAGAAACTGAATGCTTCCCATCTCTATCACAGATTCACAGGCACCTTACTATAGTACCACACCATGTTTTAAATTATTAATTTGCAGGCAATCAGACACATTAAAACACTCAGGGGAAGATCCCATTACCTGATTTATATATTGCATCTACAATTCCTTTTTGTGTTTGGACTTTTGTGAAGTATGCTATCCTCAATAGGATACACGATCTATATATGATGTCATCAACAATTCAACTTATGTGGATGTTTGTATTTCACTCAAAAAGAAGGAACTATATCTCTAAGGAAGCATTCTATGGTATGTAATATGCTTATCAAGTTATCATGCTTTGTTCTTGTAATCATTAATCAGTCTTAGGATAAAAGAAGTAGAGTATCAGATAGACAGATATGTCATGCAATCACTCAATTCTAGAAAACTGACACACTTGGACTTTTTATATTAAACCTAGTGCTTCACAATCAAGTATAGTGTGGTTTAAAAAAATTGTATTAAATTATATTGCCACACACAATCAAACCTACATAACTCCTAATACTTTTCAGAAACACACAGAAATTTGCAAAATGGTTGAGAAGAATGAGACCTTAAGGGGGGTGTCTCGAATTGCATATCTAACTATCTAAATGACTAAGTGCTTATCTGCTTAATGCTTATTTTTGCAGCGGATAAGCAAATTCATACACCCGGCGAAAAACTGCTTATCTCCTTATTTTTGTAAAGAATAAGCATTGAAAAGTAAGTACGTTGGTCCATGATTATTTTTTAAGCAGATAAGCACTTAAAATAAGCAATCACTTTTACAAATGCTTACAAATTCATCAACTGGAAGTTAGAAACAGACTGCTCAATATCCAAATTCAAATTCAACGAATAGTGATTTATATATTTTTAACTATCAGGACAACGATAACATAATCGCAAAAGAAAAGTGTTTACCATAATATTCTCCCCCAATATCCATGATACCAAAAATAATAAGTGTATTTAATAATCAGAACAATGTTTTAACCTAAATCCTAATTATTCGTAAGCTGATATACATGAATACATAATTACACAAACAAGGAATATTATAATTAACGTTATTTCATACACATCTATCAAATAATAAATTTCCATTCAGGGACTCGTACATTCAACGAGTTCATTAAATCTCGTCCAAATTGCAGAACGTATTTATACGTATATACATCTACAAATTGCAATGGCAAAAGGATCTTATAGTTTTCAAATTACACATATAGATCTGAACATACGTATAGATCGAATTGTTAAAATTACAATATATGTATCTAATGATTATTACAGATCTATACATATAAATACATATAATAATTGATCGTGTAAAAGGTACCTTTGGAGAAGACGAACTGGAGAATGGTTGTTTCGTGTCGATATGCGCGAAGTGAGGGTTTCGTTCAGACAAAAGTGTGTTCAGCTTTCGAATCGGATCCGGGTAATTTAAACGGGTCACCAGCAAGGGGTGCGGTTCGATAATCGAATAAATATTTCAATTTTATAATAATTAATATTGTTCGGTTTTAGTTTTTTATGACTCAGTTTTTCAGTTTCAATTTAATTTTATATAAGTATTTTCAGTTAATAATTGAATTATAAATTTCCATCAAATAAAATATTAAGACAATTTTAATTTTTTATTTCTGTTACGTAGTTTTTGTATTTTCTTTTAGTACGGTTGTAGGATCCACAAGCATAATTATCTTATTCATCTTTTTTTAAATAAATATTTCATATAATCCTACTTGTGTGGTTGAAAGAGTTTCTGACCTTATGTAATTAGCTAACTATTTTATAAATAATATTTGCATTACCTCGTAATCTCCTAGACAACTACTATTAACTCTATCACACAACTTATCTCATCACCACACACTCTAATACGCTACTACACCACCCTATTTACTCACCATAAACTCTATCAAACACTTTATCATTAAAAAATAGATTACAAAATTCAAGACTACAAAATGAATGATATTTGTTTGTCTATGAATAAAGTTTGTGCTCATGTAAAGTATATGAGTCTACCCATACAAGACTACAAAATTCAAGTCTTGTGTTGAAAAGGATAATATAGAAAGTACTAGGGTTATACACTTGGATGTTAATACAAGATTAACCTATACTTTTTTATGCTTGAAAGCGCCTTGAAGTTTAAGAAAGCATTCTATAACTTGCTTTTGAAAAATCATAATTACTAGAAGGCAATTAGAAATTTGTGGGGGTGATTTGATAGATAAAGCGGATTGGGTCAAGGTGGAAGATCTAATTAGGACATGGCACCCTAATCTTCAAATTTTCAACGATATTTTATCAAATGTGGGATGTAGCAACTTGGGCAACAAGATATAAAATGTGTAAGTGTGTACTATGACTAATATCACTATAAGTATCATGGACTATTGTATTTGTTTTCTTTAGTTTGAATTTGATGTTTCCTTCGATCCATTATGTACTGTTGATTTTATTTAGTTCGAGGAGAATTCATTATTTTCTACTGTTTGTTGTCTTTCTTCAGTGAATCAGGTTTTAACTTATTGTTCTTTAGTCTTTCTGAGTTGGTCTTCTATTGTCCAAATATTATTTTGAAAGTTATATGGCAAAATATGACAATATATAACAAAACATGAAATAAAAAAGTATAAAGTCTAAACAAACTAATAATTCAAAGGTTTACATTAAGAAACTTGTTAGCTGGACATAGTTACAAAAGGCATATCTACAACACTTACATCAATTGTTCAAAAAATATTTCTTACATCACACAAAAGATGATAGTGCTTACTGCTTAACTAGTTATGCTGCCCTAACATTATCTTGAATCATCCAAAAAATTATAAATAAATATTTTAATTAATTGAAAAATATCGGTTCGGTCTTTATTTTTAATCCAAATCGAATCGAAATATTTCGGTTATTACATTGTTGAAAATCAAACCTCGATTTTACCTTCCGTTCGTGTTTTTTCGATCGGTTATTTTGATTACAATTTGATTTTTTTATTTTTTCAGTTATAATTCAATTTTTTGATTTTTTTTCGCTCACCCCTAGATTACCTATGTCCAAAATAATTAAGGGTTGTTTAGGTGCTAAACTGCTAACAATATTTTCTTATAGGTACTTTTTTGTAAATAATAATTCCAAGCACCCCTAAATGTAAACGGTAAAAAAAATTGATGCATTATAAGGTTTCTTGAAATTAAAATTGAAGATAAGAAAAAAGAAAATGCATAGGAATTAAATAGCGAGTAAAGCAATTATATTTGAAGACACATTTTTTAAACAATTAAGCGTTACTCAGTGAAACAAAGAAAAATGTGATATTGTTAGAAGATAATGTAAAATAGTACACTAATAAGAAGATGAAAGTATTTGTATGTGTTTTACAAGTGTGTAAGGTATATGTTTTGTCTAAAGTTTTATTTATTTAGTGAGAGATAAATGTTGTGTTGTGTCTTGTCGAATGGGGTAAAAGTTTTAGAATTTTGACAGTACTATAAAAGCACATGATTTAATGTCACAGATCCTTTTTTGCTTTTTGACGATAATATTATGGGTCATAGTACGTTAGTAAGTTATCAAGGACATCATTTCAAGTCCCGTTCATTAATCCGACAAATTTGGGCAGAACTATGGTTCAATTTGAAAGATGATGGCCCGTAAGTACAGTGACAAAAAGTTGGTTATTAATTAAAAGGCTGTGAAAGTTTGTTGCTATTTTTGTCCCCAATCAATAAAAGTTTATAAAGGGATTTTTCATGCAACACTAATTAGTATTAGCATTTATGAATAAGCACTCAACTGAAAATACGTTTTCAATAACATAACATATTTATTCAAAAGCTAAACAATATTTATATGATCGTAATGGCATTGTTCCAATTTTTTATGGTATAGGTTACTACGTACGTAATTAAAATGAATCTGGTATAACAAAGTTAAGTACTGTTACTAACTTTTATATACACGAGTTTAATGGATAAAAAGTCTCGAGGAATAACCAGGATAGCCATATGATACACTGGTATCGTAGTCACATGGAACGATGTTCGTTCTGGAATACAATTGCGGTTCATGATCGCGGTTTGCTAGGTCATTAAAATTAGATACATAGTGGCAGGTTCATTTCGAATTGTTAGGGTAAAATATACTATATAATTGACTCGACTTTATCCTATAACTAATCATTCATATTTATGTGGTAGAAATTCAAAATTTTAAAATATTTTATTGAGTAAGCACTTAATAAAGTCTCAACCTTAGTTCAATACGGAACTAAACATTAAGTTTTATAGGTTTTTAATTGTCGAAGTACTAAAGGGAGAATTGAAAATTTTTCTTATAGAAGATGGTATTTTTTCTTGACGATATAAAATTCATTCATCAAAATCTATTAATTTGAAAATTCTTCATCAGTTAGTTAAAAAGAATGAAATTAACTGATATTACGACGATATTAAGTAGTATAAAAATGAAATCGTATCATGACCAGTGTTTTTAAACCTGAGTCAGTCCGACTGTAACTAGGACCCTACGCCGGCTCAACTATACTCGGCGCAACCACGTATTTAGACTCGAAGCGAACCGGCCGGTTCACCAGTGGCCTGGACAGCTTTAAACCCTTTTTTCCGATCGAAATCGCGTAGGTCAACCATGGTTAGGTTGGAATTACTTGTGTGCTTGCCTTGGAATATATAGGAGATTATAGTAGGTTGGGATTTCTGTTATCACCGATGTGGGACAACTTCAATATTAAAGGAAAATAAAACACTATAAAAATTTCGATCCCATGTTTCAAACTTGAGACCTCGTACTTGTTGGATGTGGTGATTGTCAATTGATCTAGCCATGACTTTGTGATAGTTTTGTATTTATAAATATTTATTACTAGTTTGTAAATGATTATTATAATTTTTCTAATAGTTCTTTTAGTGATTATTTTAAAAATTCTACAATAAGTTAATAGTCATCATATATTTCATTTAAAATATCATAATTTATAATTGTAATTTTTAAAGTTTGAGCGTATAAGTTCAAGTAAAACAGTAAAAAAAAAGTTTTAAAAAATTAAAAAGTTAAAAAAAGTTAAAGACCGATCCGACCAAACAATCTAACCAGATCCGAAGACTCGACCAGATTGATAGTTGACCTGAATTTTAAAACGTTGATCTAACACCGGGTACAAAATGCTCCCGTAGGCGGTTGCCTTAGTTTGCCATGATGACTATGAGTAGTATACTTTACGCAACACATGACAGGTCATTCCAAACGAGGTTCCTTTTAGTTTGCCATGCTGACATGATTGGTTTTTTTATCTTCTTTTTGGACCATTTTTATTTTTCAATGACAGTCTTTTATGTCACATACTCATTCAAGTTTTTATACAAAAGCAACTTTTAACCCATAGCAAGTATCTTCTTTTTTATGCAAATAAATAGTTTGTTTTGTCATTTTCTTTTATTCATAGTGAATTGTCTATCTTCAATTAACGTTCTGAATTGGTGAAGGCTCTTTGATCCCATGAAAGAATTTTTTGATGAATTTTACATTCACTTGTCAAAATGCGAGCATAGAAAGGAATTTATTCAAAATATGTGGTTTGACTCTAATTTATCTATGTTTTTAACATACTGATTGATTTAATTTAATGTTCAGAGAAATATTTAAATGAGAATGAAAATTTTTGTAAGAACGGAATAATCAATTTCAATCGTTTATTTTCATCGAGATAATAAAACCCCTGTATTTTCAGAAATTGAATATCCCAAAAACTACTGGTCAACAAATTATAAAAACTGCACCATAAAATCAATATTTCTTTCTCTTCGATTAAACATCTCACATGATATATTTTCGATGATATCACTTGTGATAATCGCTTTCAAAATCTACCAAAAAATGAAAAAAAAAAGTTCATCGAAAATATATCATTTAAGATGTCTAATCGAAAATAAAAAAATGTTGATTTTTATGTTGTTTTGACTAGTCGTTTTTGAAATATTTAATTTTAAAGAACGTGGGAAGAAAGTGAGATTTTGCCAATGAAGCTCTTATATTGGTTCTCACATTCTCATTAAAATTCATGTACTCATTTGAACTCACCTTTTAATGTTAAAATTCATGTACTCATTTGAACTCACCTTTTAATGTTTATATGAAAGAACACATTAAATGGAAACTATATGTGGTCCATTGCACGAGTAAACCTAGTAATCATGATAATGAAGCGGATAATTACTTATTTATGTGTGCGAAAACCATTCTTTTATCTCAAATAATACAAAGAAATTACTATATTCAACTAACCACTTTTAATTGTTCGAATTTACATATCCCTTACCAATCAACTTTGAAAGCAAACATAAGGGAACAAAACTTCGTGATGAACTATAGGGTGTGGATTAATCAAGCGTATTGATTGCCAATGAGATAATTAACCACGCTACTCGTTTTGGTCCAAAATTGCTTTTGTTCAACGTTAATTTCGAAAAAGCTTTTGATGTTGTCAGTTGAAACTCTCTATTAGACATTATGCTGCAAATGGGTTTCGGGTCAAAGTGATGTAAGTAGGTTAAGGAATGTCTTTCTTCCACATCAATTTCTATTCTTATTAAAGGATCTCCTACTAAGGAATTTCGCATGGAACGTGGTCTTAGGGAAGGTGATCCGCTTTCACCTTTCCTCTTTCTTATTGTTGCAGAGGCTCTTCATTTCAATTCGTAAGTGCCCCTCTATATAGGTGAAAGGTTAACTCTCTGCAAATTGGTTCTTGAAAGTCCCCCTCTATACCTTCTTTCGTTGTTAAAAGCTTCTACAAAGGTGATTAATCGTTTAGTGAATATTTGAAGACGTTTCTTTCGGGGGTTTTAAAGAAGGTCTTAGAGGTATCTCTTGAGTTAGTTGGAAGAAAATTTGCCTTAGCAAGGCTTCGAGAGGTATCTCTTGTTAAAAGCAATTGTATTTGAATCCGTTATTTGAAAATTCTATCTTAAATTAGCCAAAAATTCGGACATCTAATTATTCTAATTCGGATATTACTTTTCCTATAATTTAAATCATTCGGATATTCAAATATCAAATTTTTATGTTTCGAATATAACTAAAAATACATAAGATAAATAGATTATATTTATTTAATATTGATTAATAGTGACATTATATGATCTAATCTTTTTTATTTCGAATACACGAACTCAATAACTTAAGATTTTATTAAATAATGTTATATTTTGATAGATTTAATTTAATTTAATTTTAATTTTCAGATATTCGAGTTGAAATCTTAAATTCGACTATTTTAATTTTTCAATATTCAAATTTTAATTTTAACACCATTACGACGTCAGCTACCATGAGAGTTTCATGTAATTACATTTTAGACTCCCACATTGTGTCAGTATTTGCATAACTGAAGCGAAATCAATATTCGGGTGCCTTCTAAACGGTTTGCGATATTGGTGGGTTTAATGAAATCTTTTAGGTGGTTTTAATGAAAACTTTTATAGTATACTTGAGTGGCTTATGCATATGTTATCCCTGAAATTAAAACGTTAAACATTTATTATGGAGTAGCCGTGTATAAATCTGTATTAGGTGAGCATATCATCGCACTAAAGCTATAATTAGTATAATCTCTTCGAAAATAAATCATTTTATCTTTGATTGTCTTTTGTTATGTTCAACTGGTAATTATACAACTTCTTCACGTTTTTAGAGTTCAATATATAGTATTGTTTGCGTTTGATCAGTCCACGTATTTAAATTTTAAAGTTAAAAAACTAATATATCTAAGAGAAGGCAAAAACTCAAACCGTTGAAACATAATTTTACCAAAAACTGAAACTGTAATAACTTCATTTATCAAATTCATCTTACTAAACTTGATTCACTGGTCAAACAATGTGACAAACTATATATTTATAACCGTTATAAAACATTAATACTTTTTTTCTTAATCTTAAAAAAAAAAAGAATATTGGAAATTACCATTTTATTCCTCCACTTATCCCTTCACTTATTAATTATATAAATCATTCAATTAATATTATATTTCACATAATACATTTAAATATCTTATAGAATTTACAATTACAATAATTTAAACTATTATAAAAAATCACTCTCATTAAAAAAGTATCAATTGTTATTACATTCAGGTACCATTAAACATTTGTCTCTGAATATCAACATGTAAAAATTTTACTCGCTATTGTGTGCGAAATTCAACGCTAGTATACATTAAACAGTATTCTATCAAGTAAATATATAAAAAAAGAACTTAAAATATATTTTATTATTATTTGAGTACATAGATTTTCTCATTTTGAGAAGGATTACGATATTTGATTTGTAATTTCAGAGGTTCCGGTTGTCTCTTTAAATGATAAAGGATATATCAAAATTTGATTACGTGGATTTATTATAGGGAAATTTTAAGTGCCGCAAATTGCGCATAATATTAGATGCTGAAAGTATATATAGTTCGAGAGATTAATCGTGTATCTTTCATATAGTTAAAGGATTAAGATTGTAATATTAAAGATTTTTTTTCTTTATTTCGACTAACTTATATGCAGCTAAACGTATTTGTCATACGAAGCAAATAAAAATGAAACTTATATTTGATGTTACTATCTGCGAGAAAAGTTCAAATAACAATAATAAAATTAATTTTAATCGTCTATTTTTATCAAAGATAATAATTTAATATTTTTCTCTACATTTTAAAAAATATAATATCTCAAAACGACTAATCAAAAAATTATAAAATTGCACCACAAAAATTAACATTTTTTTCTCTTCGATTAGACATTTCAAATGGTAGACTTTTGATGAACTTTTCTTTTTCCCATTTTTCGGTGGATTTTAAAAAGACTCACATATGATAAAAACTAAATATTAAATGTGATAATCGTTTTCAAAACTCATCATAAAATGAAAAAAAAGTCCGTTGAAAGTATATCACGTGGGATGTTTATCGAAAATAAAAAAATAATCATTTTTATTGTGAAATTTTTATAATTCTTTGACGAATGTTTTTTGAGATATTTAATTTAAATAACGTAGAGAAAAATGAAGTTTTATTAAAATGACTTTTATACCTTTATAAACGAAATTTTCTTATATGTTATTTTATTTTCACTAAATTTTCTATACTAATTTGAACTCTAACTCTATAATTTATATGATTAAAACGTTATCAAAAAGAGTTGCGTAATAAATAATTCACCATACACATACTATTATTGTAGTTATATCAAATAGATCTAGAGATAGTTAACCTATAACTAATTTATTAGAAGTCCCCAACACTAAATTCGGATTCGTGTAGCCAAAACTAGTAATTATGTAAATGATAATTTCGTACGTGACCTTAAAATGGTAATTACTCGTTATCCGTAAGATATGGTACAACAGTTGTCTACGTAATTACATCTAATCTTCTAAGTAAAAGCAATACACAAATTCCCAATCTATTCCAAGTTAACGTATCCTAAAGTATTTCAATAAGTATTAAATTTATCTTCGGGGTTAACTTAATCTAAAGTGACCTAAGTTTTTAGTGCATTATAATTCGTTGGATTGTATCCAAGAATAGATAAGCATAAGCATAAGCATATACCAGTTAAATGAAAAACCTATAATTGTAATTTAAAACTAAAGCTATTTAACACAATTAAACTTTTTCATTGAGATAATTAAAAATTTAATGTGTAAATTGGAGAAAGAAATCCGCTTATTTCATATTCATATTCATATATCAGTAACAAGAAAGAAAATAAATTAAAACCTTAATCGATAGTAAAGAAGGATGTCATCTACGCTATCTGGCAACAATAGTTATAACTTTAAAATGGAGTCTTCAGTATTTTTATTTCCTCTTCATAAAAATTGAGTCTGATATATTACAAATTAAACCTTCAAAAGTTATAGAACGCCATTTAATTTAGCCTAATTTATTACAATTTGAACGTTTAGGGACCATAAAATGTTAAAAATTTAGAGATTTTTTTATCGTTATCTTATATTTAATAAACATCAAATAAATCTATGGCCTCTCAAACAATTGAGATTTAGAAACCTAGTTTTATTTACGGAAGATTAACTAAAATATTACAAAAATACATGTATTTAAACTTATACCTATATATTTGAAATTGTCAAAAACTACTCTACAGATGCAAAATCCAAATTTGCATTTTGCGTGAGCACTTTTCCGTGTTGCATGTCCGGGCTCGTGGCATGGACGTGCGCATCTGGCTGAAATCGTCACAGATTGTTTTCAGAATCGTAATTTTTTTTTTGTATAATTTGCTTTTTTTATGTTTTCGGTATGATCTTTTGAGATTTTTGAAATTTTAAAAATTTCTACGAATAATATGACCTTAAGATTTGTTTTCATTACAATACATTCAAGGATGACTCAAATTTACACTTGCAAATGTTAAGTCGATTGAGATGTTTTTAATTCGACATTCACCTATGATTTTTTGGAGGTTTTCTGCAAATGACATTTATAAATGATGTTAGACATACGAATATTTTAGTTCATTGATGTCTAAAGGTTATCAACTTACTGATTTGGATATCGATTTTGATGTAGAGGTGGATCTTGATCGGCTATACTCATCTGTTCTATCCTTAATAGCCATGCAAGTTATTCGACTGTGCCCGTATTCCTTACACTGACTACATTGTTTCTTGTTTTATTCTTTCTCCTCTTGAATCTTAGGGAATCTATGACGGTTGAAAAACCCGAGAATTCTAGAGATTTCTATAAGAGGTAATAGGAGATTGTTAGAAATAAATTTTATAGATTGTAAACATTGTGTTATAGGTAAATAAATGTAAGTTGTGAGGGATATAAAATTATAGTTTCTCCTCACAACAATAAACACTTCACAAGCCTTTGGAATAGAAAACCGTGTATGTGTGTTTATTGACAGTTACCAAGTATCAATATTTTCTCTATTTACATACGTATAATTTCAATCACAAATCAGCAAATTATCAATAAAATCGATTTAGATCATTTACACGGAATAACATTTTCTTCCTTATAATGTTCAACATTTGGATCATACGCTTGATAAGTCGAATAATCATGATCATTAGGGGTGACCTGTGAAAATGATAAGCCGTTCCGGAGTGACGGAATGCCGTTCTGACAGTGTTCTCAACGGTGAACGGATGTGCGTTTCGGTCTAATCCATGTGCTCTTAAAGTTTATGTAGTTGTTTGACTTTTCTCGTTAAGAGGTGGAAGTTAAAAGTCAGAGTTAAGCTTAAAGCGTCAGTTTATTCGGTGTTGAGTATTTTTTTTCTTTTAGTTTTATTAGTTTAAAAGTATTTTATGAATCTTACTGCTCCTTAAGTTTAATATCGAAATTCTTTTAGACGATATTAACATTTAACCGCTCTTGGTGTCGCATGAGAGTCAGTTATTTACTACTCAATTCAACAAAAAAACACCTCTTAATTATTATTATTACTCACCGCTCATCAACTGAAAGTCGCAACATCTTTTAATTTGTATTTTTCTCAAAAACACGTAAATAGTTATAAAAATATTACATTAAGCATAACAATAAAATATTACACTAATAAAAAAAATACATTAATAAAAGATACATTGCATCAATTTAAAATTTTAGAACACATTTTATTTGTTTAAATTTATTATATTAATTAAAAGCTTGTTCTAACTTGCATGAATACGAAACCCCCATAGCCAAAATGAGTTAAGTATGCAAAAATTTGATATCATCATTACTAAGATAATCATTGTAATCTACTTCAAATTCTCAACCGACACATAAAAGATATAGCTCTTATATGACCACCATTCTTTGTACGTTATATTTAAATTGTTATAATCATCATATGATTTAATAATACTAACACCATCTATGTCGTTCATTTTGGGTGCACAATAGTTTAAAATGGTTTTATTAATCAATATATTACATTACGTAACTATCAAATAATATTATTGACTATGACTTTGACGCTATTTTTAGTGGATTGCTATTTCACTCTGATCAAATTTACTCTCATACATACTTAAGACTTATGTGAAACTCTTGGTAAGAAAACTTATGTAGCTTATAAAAGTTATTTATACTTTTTAGAATTTGGTAGAAATTGAACTTTGTATCTCTATAAATATAATAGAGTTATCTCATTTCATACTAAACAGTAAACACCAAACCAACTCCTAGAGTTTTACTATTATAAGTACTTTAAATTGAATGCTAATTACAATCATAATTATACTACAAATCGCATCGAATCCAATCTTAATACTAAGAGATAGAAATGAAAGCATTTTAAGTGTGTGGATCTCTGTATATATTCATATCTCCATCTCATATATCTACTATTTCATAACTACATTCCAACATTAAATATGTGTAAATTACCCAAATAAACAGTTAACGGATTCAATTTCATTGAATAAACCATGTCAGTTACTTTTTACAAAACTACACTAAAAAATCATCAAAACTCAATTTATAAACTGACGAACCTGGTGATTTATGTGCAAACAGTCAGCATCATGTGAGTTTACCATAAGTCTGCAAGCATCAAGTCTTCACTAGGCAAAATTCAATATCAATACCCCTAAAAAGACCGGAACATTATTCATTTTAAGCGAGAAAGCTTTTGTAACTCTTCATATTCAAAAAATCCTCAAAAAGCTTCTCAAATGTAATACCTTTTTTGTTAAACTTTGTTAGCATGTATTTTGTTGTAATTTGTGTGTTGGGATACCAGACGACTACATTATCTACAAAAAATTGTTCTCTAAGGATTTTGGATGATGAAAATTAAAAGATAACAATATCTTTTCTCTTCTTAAACGTATTATCTATTCGTAAGCATGTAAAAAAATCTAAAATTTAACAAATTAACCGGATTTTTAGGCTTAAAATTTCATTTCGTCAATTTTGTGATGGGAAAAATGTGTTGACCGACAAGTTTTCGTTTATCGATTATATTTTTTTACACGCAGCACACTTTTATTGAGTTTAAATTTTTTACCGAATTTGATGATTTGTAATTTTAGTTTTGACAATTTTTCAGTTTAACTTCGTAAAAAATTTACAAAATGACTGACACGATTTATTAAATAAAAATGCTCCATCGACTCTTCACCCCGTGGAACCGACCCATCTTTCTCAATTTACAAATTTAACCCCTTTCCTTCTCTCTCTATCTCTGTACTCACACGGCGGCACAAACACCAATAACACTTTCATACACACAGTGCATACATACATTATACATACACTTATATACGTATATTATCAACCGATTGTAGTCATCATCTTTCACCTTCATTCAGGGGAGTGTGCAAGCTGGCACCATTGCATGCTCTCCTTCAAATTAAAAAAATATAATAAAAAATCAAAACTTTACTCTTTTCTAATACCCCTAATTTTATTTTCTTGTTAAAAGTTTCAAGATTTGTTAATTAATTAGGGTTTGGTTTCATTTCATTTCCATAGATCTGTTCACCCATTATGAAATTAGTTCAAAAAGATTCAGAAAAAATCCTATGGGATCAAATGAGATCCAACACAACATCACCCATTTTATCTAACAGAGGATACACATATCCAAAGTTTATGCTTTACCTAATCTTGTTTGTTTGTGCAACTTATCTTGTTTACACTTTTAAGCTTCTTAACACAAGCTCAAGTCTTTCTTGTAATGATCAAGATTTAATCTTTTCGACTCATAATTCGATACCCAACATTACCCATTTACCGACGGCGCCGACGATCATCCCGCCGGAAAAAACAGAGCTTAAACATATAGTATTTGGGATTGCAGCGTCAGCAAAGTTATGGGAAAAGAGGAAAAATTACATAAAGTTATGGTGGAAAAAAGAGAACAAAATGAGGGGTATTGTTTGGTTAGATAATCCGGTGACAACCCAGATCGATGATGGTCTTCCGCCGTTGAAAATTTCCGGTGATACATCACATTTCGCATATAAGAATAAACAGGGTCATAGGTCAGCTATAAGGATATCAAGGATAATATCAGAGACTATTAAATTAGGGATGGGTAATGTGAGGTGGTTTGTGATGGGAGATGATGATACAGTTTTTATAACTGAGAATCTTGTTAGGGTTTTGAATAAATATGATCATAATCAGTTTTACTATATTGGGAGTTTGTCAGAAAGTCATTTACAAAATATTTATTTTAGTTATGGGATGGCTTATGGTGGTGGTGGTTTTGCAATAAGCTATCCATTAGCTAAAGCTTTAGTTAAGATGCAAGATAGATGTATTCAGAGGTATCCTGGTTTGTATGGTTCTGATGATAGGATGCAGGCTTGTATGGCTGAACTTGGTGTTCCACTTACTAAAGAATCTGGCTTTCATCAGGTTAGTTTGTGAATTAAAAACCCTCTTCTGTGTCTGTTATTGTTGTTGTTATTGTTGCTTTGTACATTGTGCTAGTTTAGTTGTACTTTGAATTTTGAAGTAGTCAAAGATTGATGATCTAGTTCAGTAATTGGGCAAAACCCCTTTTCTTAGTGTCGGATCTTTTTAGTATTGGGCTCTAAATCATGTTTTTTTGATTCTGCATAATGGTCAAGGGCAGAAGTTTCTTGGTGTAATGGGTTTATTGGTCTTGCTACATATGTTAATCTTTTTTACTTAAAGTTCGTTACATTTTTAGCATTTTTTTCTTGCTTTTTGTTCAACGAAGATCTTTGATTTTGTTGTTATTGCATGGTTTAAACTGATAGGCAAACATTTCTGGTAGTACATTATGCCATTTATATCATGATTAGCAAGCCTAGTAAAAGAACATTATCAAATCTCAGTATTTATAATCACATACCAACAAAATACTAGTTGTAGGGGACGTAAAATCAGGTGCACAGTGTATGTGACTAGAAATTTGACACTCTAGGATGGTTTTTGCCAGGATTCGTATTATAAAAATTGAACATTGTCATGTTAACTGTCTTATTGTTACTTCACAAAGCCATAATCCTGTTTATAGACAAATCGAGCTCCATAAGTGGTAACCGACACAATGTACTCTCAAGTTTACAACTTTTATCAACATTCTTCCTCAGTTATTTGCAAGATTTGCAAACCCAGCTATAATTGTTGAAAAATTGATCATTTATACCTTTTCTTGTCAAATATTCTACCATTATTGTGGGTCTAGTGATGCAAAACTTTCTCAGAAGTCCATGAAAGGTATGGTATGGATGTAGGCATAAGATTATTTGCAGACCAACAGGGTTTGACTACTTTCAATATATTTTGTGGTAGGGAAAGCCTTGATTTGATTTAATTTAATTTCTTGTTGGATCTCTATTTGTGAATTTGTGCAGTAATTGATGCACATAGTAACTACAGAATCCTGAATTATCGAATGGTACTGTTTCTGTTGGGCTTATGGTGTTTTTACCGTAATTTGTTAATTACTGTTCCCTTCCCTACATTTTTATGTAAAGTTTGGTACTTTAGTAGAGGAATGGATTGCCCATATTGTGATAAAAGTCTGTCTAATATGGGGTCTAATCATAAAATTTAATATTCATGTATACTATCTTGATTTTTTTTTTCTTTTTTGTTTTGTTTGTGCCTACTGAACCACACCATGAAAATTCCAACAATTTGTTACTTGTTTTTGGTGACTTTTGTACTTATCGAGTTTTACAAGATGCCCTTCTCATGTAAAATTGATTACATCATGATTCTAAAATGTCTTATTGCTGCATTCAGTATGATGTGTACGGGAATTTATTCGGGTTGCTTGCTGCACACCCGGTGACACCACTAGTCTCATTGCACCACTTAGATGTTGTCGAGCCTATTTTCCCGGAAGTGACACGGGTCCAAGCCCTTAAAAGACTAATGCAACCAATGAAACTCGACTCAGCTGGGCTCATACAACAATCAATTTGTTACGACCCGTCAAAGAGTTGGACTGTTTCAGTTTCTTGGGGATTTGCCATTCAAGTCTTTAGAGGAATCTTGTCTCCCCGTGAAGTGGAAATGCCATCAAGAACTTTTTTGAATTGGTACCGAAGAGCTGATTACACGGCCTATGCATTCAACACACGTCCTGTTGCTAGAAACCCTTGTCAAAAACCGTTTGTCTTTTACATGACAAAGGTTCGGTCAAATTCTACAACAAATATGACCATTAGTGAATACGCACGCCATCGTGTACCTCATCCTGCTTGCAAATGGAAGATGGTTGATCCTTCAAATCTTGATAAAGTTGTCGTGTATAAAAGACCCGATCCACAATTATGGGATAGGGTAAGTACATTTTATTTTTCTTTATGTGTTTTTGTACTATATAATATTGTACATAGTACCCACATTTAATCTTTTTAATTTTATTTTATTTTTATGTAGTCGCCGAGGAGAAACTGTTGTAGGGTTTTGGAGTCTAAGAGGAAGGGTTTGGTCGTTGATGTTGGCGTATGTGCTGATGGCGAGATAAGTGAAGTATAATAATAAGCAATGCTTATTTTCTTGTAAGGTACTTTTGTTTATGTCGATTTTTAGTATAATTTTTTTATTTACCTTGAAATTTCACGCATTTAGCTTGGTATCGTACATGGGTTCGTTGTTCCTTTCAAGTTCTCACTGACACATTAGATTAGGGATTATGTCAATGTATAAACTTTTGTGGCTTACACGCAATAAACACGATCGTTAAGTTAATATTAGTGTCATTAGCCCTGCAATCGTTCTCATAATGCGTTCGTTTATCCCATTTTTGTGGACCCAAAACGGGACTTTCAATTATGTCTTGTGACTTAAATCTTGAATGCAATATTAAGCTGTTGCATTATGCATGTGTTTTGGGTAAAAGCAGTGCTTGTAATGCAAGTCTAATTAATGATGCTTTTTAGCATGAATTATGTGCTAAGCATCCAAAATGAATGTCTTAAATTTCTACAAATATTAGTAGCTATAGTGAAATGGCCATGTGGACCCTGTGTTTAGTCAGTTTCATTAATTTTATTTTGGGCAAAAATATGGTCCAGCAAACATAACAAAAAACTACGTTTGGAAACATTATTTAACAAATATTGTGATTGTTTATATGGGCCTTTGAAAACAAAGGCACCTTGTTGACTTGTTAGTTGCAACTAGAAAAAAGTAGAAATAAATAAATAAATAATTATTGTATAATTGTGTATTTGTTTACCTAATCATATGATTAAACAGGCCGGAATTGAATATTAATTATTTTATTTTTATGAAAATATTAAACAAAAGAGGCACCGACAGAAATAAATGGAAACATTGTGATTGTGATTTGGGGTTGGTGAAAATTTAAGTACAATTGGAGTGTGGGTCACACTCTCTGCTCCGTTTAATAATTATTTGTCAAAGATTTGGACATTTTTTAACACTAGAATTAATGGAATCTGTAGAGATTAGACACCTTCTTATTATTATTTTTAAGTTGAAGTTGATTGGGGTGTGGTTGGTTCAAAGTTGATTTATTTACTATTTAATAATTAACGATATATGTGTTTAATAATTCGACATATTTAGGTTATTGAATTATTGATGTGTGATTTGATCATTTTTGTCATTTACGTTGTAAGTTAGTTATACCAATCATACTATTTTCATTATCTTATTTTTATTTAATTAAACTTAAATTTAAATAGATAAAAGGTTTTAGCCACTCATATGTCATTTTTCATTAATATTTAAGGTTTTCATTTAAACAAGTATTAATTAATTAATTAATGCATTTGTGCTTCTTCTTTTCATTTTTCCTTATCACTATCACAAATCTGTAGTATATATTATAAATATAAATATAAATATAATGTAAGAATATAAGTGAAACAAAATGGTGACCTGTATCGAAAAGTTGGATTGTGTGGGGTCAAAAATGAAATCAAACTGGAAGCTTTCTTGGTACCGTGAAAATTCTACGACTCTTTCGTTTCGGCTAGGTTATGTTCTTAACTTGCAAGTACATTTTCTTGATGATATTTGGGTCTAGGTACTTTCCGGTTAATTCGTCTGGGACAAAGGTCTTTTGGTATATAGTAGCATTTTTAACCCGATATAAATGAAGTGGTCGTTAAAGTTAATAAAGACAAAATCAATGATGCTACAAATTGATCCTGAAAGAACCAATTGAATGATGACGGCTGCCGTTACTCCCCAGGAAAGTTTGTTGCTGAGATCCTGAAAAGAGAACAATCGTCTAAAGGTTGAGTTTTCATGGTTTTGCATCCAAAGATTAATGATATTATATAGCTAAGTTTTGACAATCAACTACAATAAAAACGTCCATACATAACAATATAACTTGGATGTGTTCTTGCAGCCTGTTAGCTTTCGTTCATATTGGAAAATAATGGTTAACTCATGATGTCTTTTGTCGACATTCCACCATTCCATATGAGTGTTCGATTAAAAAATAAATTGAGATCAGATTTATCAAATTACTTCATTCAAAAGAATTTACATACATTTTTTGAAATTTCAATATCGTCTAAAACATTATGCGAACCAAACGGACTTCAGGTTATTCTAAAAATATTATTTCATCAATTTTTTTTCTAATAATAAAATGTTTTGCAACTTGTAACTAAAAAAAATAATTGCAACTAGTACAAAAGTGTATGCTTTAGATATCCTATCCTTTAAATATTTTATTGTACTTTGTAAAGGAGTCGCTAAATAATCGGTTCTAATCGTGTACGAAAATTTTGTTCATTAGACAAAGAATAAATAAAATATCAGTAATTCAAATTAATACTTTAAAGCAATTCTCATAGGACAAAAAATAAATACAAAACGATAAGAATCGACAACTTACGGATCTCAAGGAAGACACGTGTATTTTTAAAGTATAACGTAACGTGGACCATCTTCTATCTACAGTACCCCACATAACACGCCAATTTAAATTTGTTCCATTTTGTTGTAATTTGTAACGGAGTTGCTAAATAATGAATATAAGCTCACATCATCATCTTAAACGATGATGTTATTACAAAACAAACATGTCGCATACTACATAGTTTGTCAAGAATGATTTTTATCGGTAGAAGTCAACCGATAAAAAAACGCATATTTGATTGGGTAACTTATTGCTTTCCTATGATATAATGTGTTTTTAGGCCATTCATAATCCTTAACGGGTTGAAAGTGTCATTTTATTGAGATTGGGGTTTAAGAAGAGTAGTAAAGTTTTAATTAGGGTATTTATAACATTTCTAAAATTGTGACATATTATAAAGTGTAAATTTCGTAGAAAAAGGAACATGAAATACTAAAAAAGTTCGATAAACGTAACATAAGATGATCTTGCATAATAATAAAATTACGTGTTCAAAAGGTAATATAAGTTTAATTTTACAAAAAAAAAGGATCTGTCACAACAACACAATGACTCAGCTCACAAAAAATGTAATCCTAATTTTGTGAATACTTGTTGACATCATAGCAACGCCTCTTTAAAATCAAATAAATCATCCAACTGGTCTCAAAGTTGTCAAGAGGTGGATTGATGATTAACTGATCTCCAGAAACACCGGAAGCACGGACATTCAAATTAAAGTGCTTTCCTGTGAGTACAGAAACACAAACAATAATCCAAATAAAATACCACACATACATCAACTAAATTGACATCCTTTTGGTATTTCACAACAATGTAATTACAACTAAAAGATGTCATAGTTAAGATTATAAGAAAAATTTAATTCTTGTGAAGTACTTTAAGAAAATCATTATATCAAAATTTTAATCATAAAGAAAGTGAAGTTGGTATAGAAATGCCAAAAATACAGCTACATATTAAATCTAAATTGGTTTCAAGATCACACAAATTTCGGAATAAACAATAGCATAGTTTCGACCTTCAAATTGTCTATGATCAGATACCTTAAAAAAAACATGACTTACAAAGCCTGTTGGCTTCAACAAATGCAATAAAGAGGCTTTTAATAACAGTTCACATAACTCGATGTTCAACGTTTTTAGATCTTAATATAGAGCCATTGCAGCAACATCTAATACGTGGCAAAATTATACAAAATCCACGACGAATAACTACCAACCAGCTGGCTTTTTTGTTTATCAAATATATCCTCTTATTAAGTTAAAAGGTAATTGTTACAACGCTATTTAGAAAGAAAAGGAAACTAATTTTTGTACAAAATTCTTTTTTCTCACTCATATATGCTAAAGTGTACTTATATAATAACAAAGTTTTCGAAAAAGTACTGTTAAATTCAACAAAAAAGATGTACTTAACTTATCAATCAACCTAAACAAATAAACAGTTTCAAAAAAGAAACCTGACAACACCACCTTTACCATTCTTCATCTTTTAATTGTACTAGGATTTACATGTAAGACACCTAATATAATCAAAAGCATTTTACATATTTCAAAAATGAACCTGAGCATAAACAGATGCAAATAAACTGATAAAGGGTAAGCACATCAAGAGCGTTCGGTTCCCTTCTTGTAGCAATGAGCCTAAGCACCGAGTAGATTCGTACTAAGTCTTAATCTTTATGCATACACTCGACCACTTTTGCTCCTTGGTTAGCACCTCAAGGATTATGTGGGCCAATATTAATATAACCATCACAATTAGCTTCATCAAAACACTGAAGAGTAACACTGGTGAGCACAAACTGAATAAGTAATGTAAATATAATAAACATTAAATTTAAATGGTTTATTTGTAAATATAGAAGTTTGAATCTTGTATGAAAATTAGTTAGAGTTTCACTATAAATAGAGGCTTAGAGATCTTACTCTAAATCTAATCATCAACTAAAGAAACCCTAAACCCTAGATAGCCAAAACCATGCCCTCCATCTCTTGCGAAATATGGCCAAACCCAAAGGGGTTTTCAGTTTATTTTTCATCGCAATCTTAATTTGGGTTTTGTTCCGTTGTGAAACAGTACGGTCCGTTTCTCAAAATGGCTTGAGCTAAAGTGTCATTAGCTAGTGGAAATCGATTTAAGTAAAAGAAGAAAATATTGAAGATTTTATCATATTGAGCAATCCAACATAATTTTATTAAACTTAACTTTGTTTTGTTAATTCTTTTGTTTGTTTGTTTTTTGTTATATCATGATATTGACCAAAAGATACTGTATTGTTCCTTAACACCAAGAGAATTAACTAACACACGAATATCTAATATAAGGCACTTTGTAGTACTGAGTTCAACATCAGCAGTAAATAAACTTTGATGGTGAATTTTGACTGACTGCTTCTCAAATGCTTGACAAATAGAGAATCAATAATAACTCGATAATGCGCATTATGGCATACTACACTTTGTAAAATTGAAGCTGTAATCATGAATAAAACAAATAATATAGGCTTTATTGGTTGTTTGATTGGTCTCACCGATATGTAAAAATAATACATCTATCATTGTGGGCATTTTATTTTTAAATAACTTATGTTTTAATAAAAAGATTATATCAAAATAATACATTTAATATCTGTCATACACACTATAATGTTTTTAGATTTTCTTTGCATATTCATGTGTAATTTTGTAATTCTATTGTTACGTAGTTGTGTTAATACGAAGACACACGAAAGATTATGACGTATATCACAAATAAAAGTTATGTATCGCAAGTTTTAGTTGTGCAATATATATTTAAAAAAGAAATTTATCTTATATTAAATAAAAGAAAAATTCTAATAATTTTGCTATATTATTATTATTATTATTACTACTACTACTATTATTGTCAAAAAAGCTTACATTTGTTGAGATTAAAAAGGTAAAAGATCATATCTACAATTACTATCATAAAAAATAATTATACATCATTTACAACTTACGAGATTTAAAGATTAATCATATGATATTAAAAGGGAAAAATAAAAGAGAAAAAGGGGAAATAGCTAATGCTTCTTAGGCCTAAAAGGATTTAGGTATAAAAATTTAATCGATTAATATGATACAATGATGGGTAGAAAAAAAGGAAAAAAAAAAAGTGAAACTATGTGTTATGTGATGTATAAATTAGACCGAAATATAACCATATGTTCTTAGACCTCTGCCAACCAACGGGAGCTTCTTGCTCCCGTCTTCAACTTCTTCCAATGGCACGAAGCATTCTCCACATGTCCTCCGCAATCCGTCTTCCATCTCCATTTTCTTGAAGAACCGCAAGGATGGGATTGGGGTGGACCCACATTTAAAAAGTAAAAAGAATTTTCTTTTTATTGTTTTGTGTGTAGTAAAATGTATTATTGGTAAATGGTGGGATCCAGTCTTTCTGAAGAAGTTTCTTCTGTTGTCATGGTTTAGTCTTTCTTCCGTCTTTCTGAAAAAGTGCTGACGTGAAGCTGATGTGGCACGAAAGAACTTCTTCCATTGGGAGAGGTCTTAGACATATTTAGCTTATCGGACAACTTTTTAATTCGAGGTATTGAACTTCAGTTTGTAATCATGAACTTTCAAATTATTACCTTCTTTGCATACAGTAGTTTTATGCATCGTGAAGGAGTCGAAAACGTCATTTATTATGCACAAATATCTACACCAACAAATAAGATCACACTAGATCAACAATGTAGAACAAACATGCATACACATACGCGCAGGCATGCGCACGAACACATACAAATACATACGCATATATCATAAAACCTAATATTCGGATAACACAATTGGATTCGAATTGCATAAGTGCACAATCTAAAACGATACATAAACTGTACAAAGCATAACAAGTATGTCAATTTCAAGTTAATTATACAAACTTCTATTAAAACCCATATATCATTTTTCATTTTCATCATCATCGTCTTCTTCAGGTGCACCCATGTCATCACCAATGCCTTCAAGCAAAGCATCCACATCTTCTCCCAACTCCATTAACCGTGCACTCAGCTTCTCCACTTTATACTGTTCTTGGCCAAGGCAAACAAGCAGATCACCCAGTTCCGCTTCACTCTCTTTCTGAGCTTCTTCCTTTGCTTCTGCTTTTATAGCATCGATATCCAAACCTGATGTTGACCCGCCATTCTTCAACGCTTTGACTTCATTTTCTAAATTGTAATTTGTCTGTTCTAGACTATTGTAGGCATCAGACAGACTCTTCAAGTCGCTTTCTAATTTTACAGATAAGGCTTTGTAAGAAGACTATTCACTTTCAATCTTGGATTTCTGTTTTTCAAACAAGTCCATCCGTTGAGATGCTTCTAGAAGATCTCTTTTAAGTTTCTCTATTTGGATGCGGTCTGAACCACCATCAGGTCTAGGTTCACTATGAGATGAACCACCTCCACCTGTGTTGGCAAGGTCCACGGCTAATGTAGCATTTCTATTAACAAGGTCCTGTTTAGAACACACACAAAAAAAGAAAAGCAAGAATTAAGCACCGCGATTGTACGTGGCAAGAAGGGTCCAGGCTAGAATGGGGTAGCACTTAATACTTTAATACAGATCGGGTAACAATGAAAGTTTTACCTGTATCTCTGAGCATTGTTCCCCGAAAAAGGATTTGAGCCGTTTGATATAGTCGACATCCGGTTCATCCTTCTTCTGTTCCAATTCTGCAGGAATGACAGACACGTTTTTCGGGTGACTATATATCTTTATGATCCCATCTCTAATACCATTTTCCAGATTCTTGATGAAGTTGACAAATTGAGAGTCAAACATTTCAGCAAGCATAGGGTGGTCCTCATTCTTACTTTCACTTGCCACGTCATCATCGTTGTCTTCCAATTCCATCATCCTATTAGCATTTGTTTTCGTAAATGGCTTGTTGGATTGAACAGATTTTGTGGATGAAAACACGAAGCTTTTCTGCATCTCATCTAGCCTAAGAAAATATGATGTGAGACCAACTTTTTGACTTATAGCATCAACTACGGTACAAGCGTCTTTCCTCGACTCGATTGATTTATTAAGAATAACACATTCCCCTAAAAGAACAGCCGCTAACCCTCTCACGCAAATGGTTGCATCGACATTTGATGCTAATTCAATTAGAAATGTAAGATGAGGCCGTGAAGCAAGGAAAGAATGTACTGCATTTGGGCAATCAGAGAGCCATGTGACAAGTAGTTTCAATATTATTGGTTGGACGTATGAATTAGTTGGAGCACTTGATTTTCCATCTTTGCCCTTCTTGGAAGATGCAAGAGCCAAGTATTTTACCATCCGGTGCAATAGGGGTTCTGGGGAACCTAAAGAGGGCGTCGGTGACTCGAGTTCAATTTTTAAAACCTGCAAAAAATGAAGAAAGGTGAGAAGGACCAAAGACCAACATATAACTCTTGCCATTCTTCTTCAGGAGCAAGACATACGTACAACATGAGATTGCATACCTTTTCCTTGCAATTAATACTATCTTTTCGTACATAAGAAAGAACACTCGCAGCTCGCAAGTTGTCTGAAATACAACACTAAATCACATGATTTTGCACAGATGATTAGAGGAAACAATAGAGTAAGAGACGAGATTCACAAGAAACAGTTGTGCATCATCTTTTTCCTGAAGATCATCCACAAAAAGTCCACAAAGTAGAATAGAGACCAACTGTAGTCAAGGAATCAGGGTTGTTAGGATGTGTGTTCTTAAAGTGGTAATGTGATTCAAAATAATCAGAAGCAGGTAATCATCAGCTGTAATAAAGGAGGATGTATGAGATAGTGTCTGGATGTGCTTTTGCTGTTTTAAGTTGTAACCTGTAAGAATCAAATGATCAGCTGTTTGAGTATTTGACACACTGTAACTATTTGAAAAGCTCATAAAATGAAAAAGAAAAAAGAGATTCTTGTGAAAAACAGAGACACGTCTTGTAAAATGGGAATGAAAGTCTCTCAAATTAGGTTTAAAGAACCAGTTCAGGAATTTTATTTTCACTTTTGATTATAAGTTTTATAGCAGCTAGCATGAAACTAATTAATTCAGATAATCAAAAGCAAAATATGTTTGCCCAAATAGTAAACTCTTATTACTATGAATACATGTCACAATGATCAGATAATCAGTACCAAAATGCAAACAGAAATAACCCCTTAAAAAGATATACATTCACTCTAAAGAAATTCTAGATGGAGGTGAAGTCCATCAAAAAGCAGATCTACAGTTTGAAGGTTCACATTACCTCAAGGTCGCCGTCATGTAGATGCTAGCATTATTTGACCATCAGTGTTTTGCTGTTCAAGCCAAATGTAGCAAGTGAATTCATTTGACATCAAAACTGAAGACACGTAAATATTTGTAAAATTAAATTAAATAATTGTTCAGTGACAATGTTTGGAATAAGAACCTCACAAAAGCTCTTAAAAACATAGTCAGCTGCAATGAACTCTTGCATGCTAGATGTCCGTAAGATAATCCGCAGGATGGAATTTAGAGCCGGCTCCTGCTGCAACTCATCACCAAGAAATTTGCTTGCAAGGGTGTCAAGATTTTGGCGATGTCCATATAACAGATCACCTATGCATCGGAAAGCCTGATAATGCATGTATTAGAAGTAATAAAAGATTAGTAATCACGTCTTGAAATATTATAGCAAAAAACGTATAATTATGCTCACTGAAGCAACTAAGAGGGGTCATATTACTGCACAGCGGACAGCAACAGGAGCCCATTGACTTTCAACTCCTAGAATAAGTAGATGGTCCAAAACCTTCTCTGTTATAAAAATATGATAAGCAACAATTGTGGAGAAAAAAGAAACCGTAATTCTGCAAGTGAGATATAAAAGTAACCTGACCAGAACTGTTTTGTTAGTCAATCTATCATCGTCTTTTGCTGGATCAGCTTCAGGATCTCCATTCAGCAGTAACCTAATTGTTTCTAAAACACACAGTAGATTTACTGTCTACTGGCATCAATTATGTTTTCAAGACAACAATAAAAAACCAGTCAGCCTTCTATATAAAACACTCGTCAAAGACATGTCAAAATAATTAAAGAGGCATGTGATGTCTAACCTTTTGTTGAGTAAAGCTGTATGTGCTTCCTCGGAGTTTCAAAATTGATTTCAATGAGTCAAAGCCTATAGTCTCCCGCAGCAACACCAATAGCATGGGCGAAAGCAACATAATAAATTCGAAGCTACAACCAACAAGTTCTATAAAAAGAACAAAAAAAGGGTCAAACCTGATTGGATGCATTGCTGCGAAGAAGATTATTCAACAATTCAAGACAATCCTGAGAGGTGATAGACATATCAGTCAAACTGAAGTTTGGAGATGTTAGTGATAAGATTTATCATACTTTCCAAATAATTGAAAACTTGCTATATTTTTAAGCCAATGTTCCTATTACATTTGTTAAATGATCATTAACTAGCAGTTAACCAATCACCTGGATTACAACGCCACCATCTGAACCTCCCTCCTCATTAATGATACTGAAAATCTTCTCAAAAGCAGCTTCAAAGACCAATCTTTTTTGAATTTCCACAGCTTCACGGGTCAAGTAAGTGAGAAGCAACAATGCCTCATTCCGTATGGCCTACAAAGAAACCTATAGTGCTTAAAGATAAAGGAACACACATACTAAAAAAAAAAAAAACTTTATGACACCAATAGTTTTACGGGTCCCTACCTCACGATCCATAAGCATATCCACCAGCTGAGTCATACCCCGAGCAATTGTGAGAATGGCTTCTTGTAACCTGGAAAAAAACTCAATAAATATTTCTTAAGAAACAGCATCTATGGAGAACATAAATAAAGAAGTGGCCAGAGAAATACCTAACGGGCGAATTCGTTAAGAGTTGAAGTGTATAATATCGCACATAGAAGTCATCCTTCGACTGCCCAAATACTGAATTACCAATTGTAGGAAGATAGAAAATATAGATTTCATATTCATTAAAGTACAATTGGATCAAGATAGAAGCCTTACCAGCAGGTTTAGAAGAAGAGATATGTTTTGCTCATCTCTTGATAAATGATCTGCGTTCATCAAAGCTGGTTGAACTTCATTTTTGTGTGATTTTGCAAGAGAAATTGGCGTTAAGGCACTCACAAGAGTTTCAACAGCCCCACGTACCTATCAATTATTATATAACATTATTAAGTGTAAGAGACAGCACTATATATATGATACAAAGGTAACAGATAACAATGAACTAAAGATTATATATATACACGCGCTCTGGTGAATTAAATCATGTCGATACTGCTAATTAGGCCCCAGGAGTCCTCTGATTTTAAATCATGACTGTACTGCTAATTTCTCTTCAACAAATACTAGAAACATGTAAAACTATTACATTGCCTAACTATATATATCAAAGATGATGAAAAACGCTATTGAAAGAAGCTTTCAAACCATTTCAACGTCTTCACGTTCCTTGAGGACTCCAAAGAGTACAGGAAATCCTGCAATAGAAGGAAACAGTAATGTTCTGAATAAAAGATGAAATACACACAATCTAACCAAAGTGGACAAACCCATCGTTCCAAAAGCCAGCTGGGCAGAATGACTGTCTGCAACGATGGCCTGAAGTTCGGCCATGGCATTTCTTCTATCATCCGCCAGCTTACCATTATTTATACAATCTAGCAAGCGCTCAACATAGCTATCAAGCAAACAAGGAAGTTAATTAGTCACAGAAGACAATGACCAGCTAGTCATAAGACCCATGCATCAGATAGTAATTTACGCTAAATGCAAATGGGCAAAGGGCCATGATGAAGTTTAACCAAATAGGCAAAAATCGAAACACACATACAACAAACAATCCAACAACTTTTTTCCTCAAATTTGTGATAAATTGAAGGATGAGGGATTCTATACATGCTATATTGAACTACATCTTGTATTTGCAATGTATAATCATATTTTAACAAAAATCACAAACTGCTAAAAATAAAAGTAGAAATATGAAAATTGAAAACCAACCTATCTTCATTAGAACTTGAATCTTCATTCCCAAACACAAGTCCAACAACTCCCTACACATAAAAAATAAACTCAGTTAAACTTTCACACAATATATATGCATATAAATAAAATATACATATTATTAATTACCACAGTAAAACTCAGTAATTACCTTGTAACCAGAAACTAAATCCATTTCTTCATCCAAATTAGTTTGATCAGGAATTAGGAACAACTAACTTAATAATCAGAACAATAATGGCAGCTAATTAGAATTAGATATCTGAATTTTTGTAATAACAATGAACACTGAATCCCGAGTCAAGTGTTGATCAATCAATAAATGCATGTTAAATTAGCGAAAAATGAATCTGTCTAATCATGATACAGCCACATAGTATCAAGTATGAATTTGTACCTGAAATGGTAAGTGACAATTAGCATCAATTGACAACAAGGGGGTGTTAGCATCAAATAAGCGCTTAGCCGTTTATAAAATAAGCACGTCACAGTATACTTATTTACTTATTTTTAAAGGTTTATTTTTTTAAAAATAAATAAATAAGTAGCTTTTACATTTACTTATCTGCTTTTAAAATAAGTAATAAGCAAATAAACACTTAAATAAATAATTCCAAACTCCCCCAACTAGAAAAAGCACTAATTTACCAAAATCTCACTGAACGATGAGGGTATAATAGTTAAATGGGTATTTTTAATTTTATTTTGTTTCAATCAGATAAAATAAGTTAATAAACTGAAACACATACTAGGGCCGTGTTTGTTTCTGGGCCAAGGTTCATAACTTTGGTAATCAGTTTTCTTAGATCATTGACCTCTATACTTTGGGCCTTTGGGGTATGTTTGGTTTATAAATAGGATTACCATGGTATGAAAGAAAAGAAGAAAATACTACTAAAGTGTTTTAACAATTGTTATTTATTATCTTTATTATGATCAACTAATATACTGGCGAACATCTTTTTATATAAACTAAAGAATAAATAATTATCTAAATATTAAACTAAAAAGAGAGTTAAAATGTCGATATATCGATAAAGCTACATACTATCATAGGCAAAGCTAGAATAATTTTATTATTTTATCTTTTTAAGCGGCAAAATTTTAGAATGTCATTAATAAACCTTTTTATATAATTTCTATCTCTCGAAGGGACAATTAACCTTTTAAATCTGCCTCTGTTCGTTATCATTTATCATGCGTTTATATGAAAACCAAAACGGAATATGTTTTTTTAAGAGTTAAGACACCATTGTTTTTGCAGTCGATAATATGTACCCTATTTCCCTTCACAGAAGTGTTCACTTATATATATTTAACAAGAACCCAAATATATGACTATCAGATCTAGCTAAAGGTTTACCTATATATTTTCATGCACGCATGCTATAATCCTTTTTATCTAAAAGGGCGATTAATAAATACACGTTTTCTTTCATTTGTTGAATGAAAAATGTACAAGAAAACACATTAAATAGAGAAAAATATCGTTTGTACGTCTTTAATATATATATATATATATATGAAAATGATCAACAGGGAAGCTCCAAATCTTGAGGAATGAGGGAAATAAATATTAGCCCTTGATTTTTTCATAAATAAATATTTTTAACATTCATTTGTGATGAATGTTAAATTTTGAAATTATTTGTGATTTTTAGAATTCATTTATGATGAAATCAAGGGTTGAAATTTGCTTCTTTCCTTCCCTAATTTTTTTTCTTTCTTATCGATCCCCACCCTAAATATATATATATAGAAAACCGAACATTTAGAAGGACCACAACGATAGTCGATATATACAAACCAACAATGACATAAAATATAAACTTTATTTTTAAAATATCTGTCCTAATCTTTGAAAATTGAAACCCTAACAGATTTTTCTTGCTCAATTTAATATTGAAAAACTAATTTCAAGAAGAATAAGTTAAATGAAATCCAAAATAAAGAAAATTTGTTTTTTCTATTAAATGTGCATATGCCCCTAAGAAATTGGAACTCCTTTGATGTAAACTCCAACCACAAAAAGCTCGATCAGTTAGCTTGTGCTTTCCTGTGATTTGACTCGTGTTTATGTCTTGCCTTTTTTCCATCAGAACAAAAGAAGAAAAGAAATTAAAAGTAAATATAATATCTTTTAAAAGGTGACAAATGGTTAACGTATAAACACCTTTTATGTAACCAAATCTTGTGTATGTATAATATGAATGATACTTGTCACCTTGTATAAGCTCTATACAACATATATATACATGCCTTAAAAAACCAGAAATTGTTGCATATTTTTGCGATAAATCAATAGAAAACTTCCATAACAGATTTTCGGTCCTAATTATAACAAGAAAAACAACTAAAATATCCTTTGGATTGAAACAGGCAAAATAAAAGCTATACTAGCTATGGAGTTCTAAATATAATTATAAACCTAAAGCCCAATACCCTTGAACTAGAATATGCCTTTAAATCCGTATGTTCTTTCTTTTGAATATTAATATAGCTAGAGCTAATTAAATATATAATTATATCTTAACCAGCCAAATCATGAAGGAGTTGTGCACCCATTAAGTTTCTGTAAGGCAAATTTTGTCCTTGATCACCTTCCAAGAGAGAAGAATATTGAACTGCTGTTTGACAATCTTCCATATGATCACGAGGGTAAAATAGGGAACTTTGGGAGGTTGTCGAGAACGCTAAGCTCACCCCACCACCACCACCATTTCCGCCGCCACCGTGTTGTTGTAACCCTAATGTCAAAGAAACATCACCACCACCAAAAGTGTGATTGTTGTTGTTGTTGTTGTAGGTCGAAAAGTCTAGCTCTACCGCCCGAAATGAGTTTGTAACCCTAGAATAAGTATGGTGAAAGTGATCATGATCCTGGGTTTTGGGGTGGTGATCTACTTTTTCAGGGTGGTTGATTATGGACGAAAGACACTCGGAATCTATTCGAACAAGTTCATCAGGAGTCGGTTTTTGGTCCATTTCTAGGTTCGGGTGTAACCCATCTGAGGTTCCTTCTTCTTGATTTGTTTTTGTTTCTTCCATGTACATCTCCTCCACCATGGGCTTCCATAGCCTCACTCTTGCATTAATAAACCAATTTGATACCTACAACCAAAAATATGTGTACAAAACCTTTAATTTACTTACTTCTTGTATGTCTTACTATTAGGGTTTTTCTTGGTTGATGAATAGATGATCAAAAATCTAGCAAATAAATATGAGTTTTTTCAAAAAAACTTTTTACCCTTATTAGTTAGAGTAATTGGTTGCGGTTGATAACGTATAATTTAATCTATGCGTGTTTTCCAATGAAAATTTCATGTTAATAAATATATTATTGACGATTATAGTCATATAATAAGAAGTCGATAGTGACATACTTGGCTTCTAGAGAGACCAGTTTGTCGTGCAAGAATGTGTTTATCGACGTCATTAGGGTACCTGAAATGTTATAACGAAATCAGTAATAACATTTAAACTTATATTGCAATATATTTAAACCTATAATTGGTAATATTTATTTTATTTTCCGCGAGAATAATCCAAAAATAACATAAAAAGATTATGTGGATCATATGAGGCGTGAGTGATACACACAGTTATGGGACCTATATGAAAGGTGTAACACAGTAACAAGAATCAAATCCACAAAATATATAAAAGGAAGGCCCCAAAGGGAAACATAAAATTAAATAAATTTATGATGGGAGATAATATAACAAAATAAATAGGAATCCAATTAAGGGTAGATGAAAACAACCAAAATAACCAAGTTGTCTTTCAAAATCATATGATTGAGGTCTACAATTAAGTCTTGTTAAACATTTTTGTATGATTCTTGTTTTAATATAGCTAGTGAACTATATGTAATACTAATAGGTTTTCAAATAGATTTATAGGAGCTTACGGATGGAGAAAGTGCTCGAATAGCCAAGCGCGAAGAACAGAAACGGAACGCTCAGGCAACCCACGTTGAGGCCTCCAAGGATGGCTATCCGTCATGGTCATTTGTTGAAAAGCCCTTTGTTGTCGTAGTGTTTGATCAAGAACCCTGAGCCTAGGAGTCTCCCCACGACTCGAACCTGGGGCGGTAACATCTTTTTCTCCCATTGCAACCTTCATATTCTTGATCTGACTTACAATACCATCTCTCAAACACCTAAAATGTCTTGACATTGCCTTTGAAGCCAAGGATGAGTAAACTTTTGCAGCACCATTACCAGCTACTGCTTCAAATGATGATACAACCGCTTTCATTTGATCACAATAATGCTTGTATCGTCTATCAACCTAATATGAACAATAAAAACAAAATAAAGATCACATATTTTTTCACACTTTTTGTTTAATATCAAGAGTAAACTTAAAAGGTGAGTAATAATTACAAAGGAAATAAAAATCAGTGAACACGAATGTAGGTTTCTTGAATTAAATGAAGCATCCAACTTGTCATCATGTGGGCTTTTGTAGGAAGGTTTTCAATCACTCAAATGGTTCAAGATCAAATTTCTTTAGAACAAATCAAATTCGTCAACTCAAAAAGGGAATCTTTATTTATGGAAACGAACTAAAAAAAAAGATACTTTGCAACAATATAATCATAACAGTGTGTATGTGATCTAAGCAAGCATGAAATATATCATCTGAAAATCAGTTTTAATAATAATAATTTATAATTTTACCTCTTCAAGCATTTGGAGTAGCCTGGTTTTTCTTTTTTGCAATTCCATAAATTCAATAGAAGATAAAGATTTGGTCTTTGAAGAACTAGCATTATTGTTCAAGTTATCATGATCTTGCCACTGATTTGAAGTTGTAGCTGCAGCCTTTTCTTTTAGAGAATGATCTCTTTGCTTTGATCCAAGATTACAAAACTCATTAAGGATTTCTTGTGCTGGTACCAAGTACCTTGAGCTTCTTAAGTTGTACTCTACACTTTGATGGTGGTTATAACCACCATCACCATCACCACCACTACCATCGATGATGCTTCCTGGCTTTCCCAAAAAACTATCTTGAGTGGTCATCATGTCATGATGATGTTGGTCATGATCCATACTTATGGACTTCCCAAAATACCCCTGGTGGTTGTGTTGTTGATATTGGTGTTCTTGTGATCTTACAAGCTCATATGACTGTAATTCTATTGTTGAAGGGTTAGTTGAAGAAAGAGAAAGAGAAAGCCCTTGAGTTGGCCTTTCGTTTGGTTCACAAGAAGGAAACATACATCTTTGAAGAGATGAGTCATCAAAGTGATAAAAATCTGAATCAGTGATGTTTTTAGAAGAAGAAGGGAGAGAAGGACCTTTCCAAAAAAGGACTGAGTTGTGACTCACTGAGTTGTGTGACTCATAGTTGAACATCTCTAAAGGGCTTGTTTCAAAGCTAGTTGTAGCATTAGGGTTACTTGATGAATTCACATGATGATGATGATTATGATGATCATCATCAGAGTAACAACTGTAATCACCTGTAGAATTGTCCACCATGATAGCATTATTTCCTCTCATGATCTTCTCTTCTTCAGCAATTTCATTCATATATGATGATGATGATGATGGATGATAATATGGTATGATATGATGATGGTTTAAACTCAAAAAGTATCAAAAAGAAAATCAAGTTTTGATCTTTATTACTTTATAAAGTTCTTCCTTTTGAAGTTGCAAAATAACTCATAAAGATCTAGCTAGAAAAACTTCATCTTTGTGATGAAACACATGTGGGAATTCAACAAGAACAAAAAGCAAACTTAAAAGTATCACCTTTATGTCAAGAGAAAAGCGCAAAAACATAAAATGGTTTCAGAGAGAGATAGCTTTAATATAGGTGGTGTTGATGGTGGAGAAAATGAAGCAGTAAGTGTCAAAAAGAGGGTGGTGACATGAAAACAAAACCTAGGAAAAGAAAGCTTGGGTATATATGTAATGAAATGAGATGACCTCTAGTGTTAAGGATGATGGTGATTTTCATGGTATGTTCATGATCATCATATCATTTCATTTCATAAATATGAATACAACAAATGTAAATATCAATATTTTCTCTCTTCCTAAAAGGCTATTAGGGGGTCAATGGAAACAGATATAAATACATCCAAAATAGACTTCTTAGAAAAATCAAGTTTTTGGTCCTACTTATTTCATTATTGCCCCTCATCAATAGCAAAATGAGTAAACAAAGAACGACCAGAGTTTTTAATGATAAAAAGTATACAGATGTTAGTATACCAAAAAAAATATGCAGTTAAAAATATCAATATTTATATTTAATTAAGTATTAAAATGTTCTTCTTCAAGAATACATTAATTAAACGCCATAAATGGGGCTTGGGGGGGAATTGATAATTTTATACCCTCTACATTAACAAACTTGAACTATTATCTAATAAAATCATAGATTATTAATTTAGTTGATTGAAATATGTTCTTTTTAATCGTCGAAGTACTAATTTTTCTATTAGCAATGAGAATGATATTGATCAACTTATTGAAGGATTAACTATTAAACTAAAATATGAGTAACAACATTTAAGAAACATTTAAATATTCCATTTTGAACATTCATAGTCGATCAATTTTTACAAGTTTTGTATCTATTAATGTTAGTTGAAATTTTTGACAAATTCTTGAATAATACATATAACAACCAAACATACTGAAAAACATAGGTCATCGAAAGAATCTTGAAGACCCACCAAAGCACGAAAGTCAAAATCTTTCTAATCCGATCCAACAGTTTCTAAAAATAATAATATATTAATAAAAATTAGAGAGTCACGAATTTAATTATTGCACTGGACAAATAAGTAGATTCATAGTTTGTAATACTTTCTATTCTTTGTAGTTGTATAAGCCCAAATGAAGCGCGTATTTCATGACGCTAGTTAACCCTAAAGCTAGAGAAGTGCTTGAGGCTGCTACCAGCCGCCATATGGCATAGAAGTTATATTATACATTATGATTATTATAATTATAATAAAAGATACTATGAATATTTGGCAAGAAAATACAATTGACTTTTTCTAGTAAAGGATGGCACCAAACGAAATTTGTAGAAAACGATATAAACAGAACACTATAGTGGAGAATCCACTGAAATAAGTTGAGCTGAAACATGCCGCGTAACTTAACGATAAACCAAACAATCAAATTAAGGGACTATAACTAAAGCTACAATACCAAAAAATATAATTTGTTTAAATACTTTAATGACGTCATCCAGGATCCCCAAAGAGTCTTGAAAAACTTGGTGTCAAACGTATTAATTCTATAACTTAGTTCCACCCTAGAACTTGTTATATCTCCATCCGGAAGAAATCCCATTTTGGTCCAGATTAACTGATATTTGTCTAAATCTAAAGAAAGGCTTTGTTTGGTCTTGTGACGTAAAACATGTATTTATTTGTGCATGTTACTTTAGGGGAATTCACCGTCAAATCATCGTTTAAATTATCTCTACTTGGAGTATCTTTGTTATAGCTCCGAGCAGAACGTGATGACACTACCCAGCAAGATTTGCACAAATGTAATATACATGTGGGGACCATTGAATGGCTGAATAACCTTGTCTCCCATATGGTATCCTTCATTGTGATTGGTTAAGAATTGTATGAAAGAACCTGATTGGCTAGAAAAGAATATCATATTAGTGTTGAAAGTTAATTGGTGGATGGAAGACCTTCTTGAAGGCGTTCCACATCTATAAATAGGGTCATCACTCCTCAATCTCAAGGTATCTTCATCACTGTCATTATTTTATATTTTTGATTAAGTGAATTGATTCTTACGCCATAAGTAAATTACGGAGTCTATCCATGTCTTTCACTTAACGTAAGGTTTTCATTAGCTTTGCAGAGTTACATGTATGGAGATTTTCAACTGAAATGAAGACAACTGCACTTGTTCGATTTTACGTACAAACACATACAGTTAAGCTTACAAATTTGCCATAGTTGACGAAACACTATGCGTCAACCATGTAAGATAAAGTCTTAAAAAATTAACCAATTTTAATAACAAGATGATTAACATGTGGTGTTACTCTAAATTATAAATTAATTTATTATTAATCTCATTATCAGCTCTCCAAAAATAACTATATCTTTCCTATTACACAAAAATAGAACATACTTGTAGTCAAGCATAGCTTTTTCATGATAGTAACATTATTGACTTCATTAATTGATGTAGTGAAATACGTTTTCGTATAAATCACACAAACCTAAGACTTGGCACACTTTTGAGAATGGTAATGGGTTTATAGTGAAACTAACATTAGTTTTGAATACTAAATATAAAAACTATGAATGAAAGTATTAACTTTAAATCCCATTAAAACAAATAGTTTCTCCCATCTTTTATAACAAGTTAGTCTCACTATTCTATTCCTCTCAATCTCTCTCCTTTAATTTTTTTTTATCTTTCTTTACATATTTCATGATATAATAATATTTTAATAGTACTTTTTAAATTAAAAACATGTAATGTATTCAAAATATTCATTCTATTATTAATTTTTTTACTTTTCTTTTAAATAAATACTCATTATTAAATTCAACTACAAAACAAATACCCCTTAGATTTTGGGATCGCAAAATTCAGACCTAGGGGTAGTTCTGTTGCAGAAGGACACGATATCCAAAAACTAAAAATTTAAGAGTTTGAAACCAATGGTGTTGCAGGTGGGTATAGGGCATAGGGATGGGTGGGCCTGCAAGTATCAAGTAAGTACACATCAAACACAGAGATTCCACCCAAATCACTCGATATGATCATCATTCATCACACCCTGCTTGCAAAACTTCAAATAATATATTGCCATGTGAAATCAAGTAGATAAAAATAAATCGGTGACAAAACGAGGGTTTGATAACACAGCTTACTGAGCTTATTTAGTTAAATTTTTAATTTTTTTTCATAAACTCAAATTAAAAACTCTTATTTGATAACAAAGATCATTAAAAAAGTAAACTCTTGGAAATTATGTTATTTCAATTAACTTTTCAAAAAGTATATAAGTTATAAAAAGTTAAAAGTACTAATAATCATTATTAGATGTCTTTATATATTTTAAATTTTATTTATTATGATTCTATATTAATTCACATTTTAAGTTCAAGCTACACCTACTTCGTTAATTACTTATAAAAAACATATGTTCCAACTCGTAACTTCAAATATATATTTTAGCGACCAACTATAGCTATAAGTTTCCAATTAATTTTGTTAAACATATAAAAAAGTTAAACACTTAAGAGTCAAGTCATTAAACTCTTCATATGTAATCTCTTAAAAGTGACTTGGACTTAGAATTAAATTGAGTTCAATCGAGCAATTAATTGCAATAAGACTATAATCTATATTACGAATGGCAATGGGATGGGGAGTGATAACCCCAACCCCAAATCCGTTAATCAAAACAATCCTCAAACCCGCCCTAAACCCCAACGGAGATCTTATCGGGGCACCCCATTGGGGAGATAGGATCCCCAAACCCTAACGGGGTTCGGGGCACCCCATCGAGGACATCAGTTCCCTAATACCGTTTCCCATTGATAATACCCTAAACCCGTGCTTCTTGTTGATTTTCTTCACAATAATATCTAGCAATGCATATAGTAACATTTTCTTTTTTTAAAAACAAATTATCAACACGATCAAGATAATATATAGTAATTGGTGTACGTTAATAGCACAAGTGGACGATTCAAAATCCCCAAGTTAACACAAAATGGTCTTAGAATATCCCAACTAAATCACATGACACTAAGTCGAAACAACAAGAGTAATCAAAACAAGACAAGTAATCAAATTAACATATATAAACAATCCGAACCAATTCCTAGATATAGACAATCAAATTAAATATAGACAAGTAATAACACAGCATACACAAAACTATTTATTAATGTATATAAACAAATATTATATATATATATCGGGGTACGGCGGAGCGGGGATGATAGTACCTATTTCCCAATCCGAACCCAAAAAAAATCCCCATTTGCTGCCCCAAAATCCGAAAAGTTATCCCCAACCCGCCCGAAAAGTGCGGGATTCGGGGATTCCTATCGAGTTCAGGACCTTTTGCCATCCCAATCTAAACCGACTTAAATTTGAATGGAGTTCAATTGAGCAGTTAATCGCAATAAGACTGGAATCTAAACCTCTACTAAAAACAAACACAAATCATATAACCATATACTTTGTTTCATTTCCAGATGGAGAAATATGGAAAGGTGTATAAAATAGCGTCATCATTTTTAAATTTTCCTATCAATGCATATAAAAATGCATTACACTTTTTTTTAAATACATAAATTTATTAAGACCAGTCTATTAGTAAGATGCTAAAAGTAACCAATAAAGTTATAAAAAATGAGTACAAGAAAGTAATAAATTACAACTTCAGTCAATCTATTTAGGCTTTTTCTTTTTTGATTTCAGATCCACATGAACATTTGCAATTTGATTAAATGCATAACATGATCTACTGGTATGATATTATTTTATAACTTGAAAGAATCTCAAGTCAAATAATCATTAGAATGATATAAGTTTGTTCCAAATAAGAGACTAACACTTTATTTAGATAAGAAAAGTTAACGCTAATTAAAATGATGTTTTAACTTTTTAAATATGGTTTATACTTTAGTTATTAATTGAATTTTATACTTTTTGTTCTTTATGCCTATGACTTTAAAATCTCATATTGTGTTTATCATATTAAAAAAAAATCTATTTTATATACTAGATGACCCGAAATCTGCTTGATACTTATGTGACATGAGTAAACGTAACGTGATAAAGAGTTGACGTGACAAATAAAACTTTTAAATTAAAAGGAATTTCAATATTCATTTACTATTACTATTATTTTTAATTTTTAATACCAAATAATGGAGTATTACTCCGTATAATTTTCTTGTGGGGCTCACCCACCACTTTACAAGACCTTCCATTCCCACTTCTGTTACCAGCAGCAAGCCACTCGGACGAAAAAAAAACCAAACATGTTATACAAACATTCATATACGTACAATATAAATCTGGCCAACACCCCAACACAAATGTGGCTATCAACTCCATCGAAATCATGTTGTACCACCGTCAAAATTATGAAGATCTGCAGCAACCATCAAGTTAGCCGGAAAAAGTGTTTTTTTAGATCTGTAAATCGAACTTCCAAATCTGTAATCGTGATCTTTCTCCCGCTGTAAATCAAGTTCGCCGACGTGTTCGAGTTAAGATGGTGGTGATGGCAGCGGAGTGAGCAACATATTTGGGCGATAAATCGTGTTAGCCGGAATTTTCTCGCCGGATTTTGCTCAGCGGACGCGAGGCTGTCAGACTGCGGCCACCGGAAATTCCATTTATGTTTTTGACTATGCTAATGCTATCAATGAAATTATTTCTTTTGATTTTACTTACATAAAAACCAAAAAAAGAAGTGTTAGAATTAGGGTTTAGAAGTTGATGGGTTGAAGGTGATGATGATATGTCATACTTTGATGAGTTTTTATATTATTTGACGTTTTTGTTTAGTAGAAAAAAGAGTACTTGCTCGGCAAGTCACTCATTATATACAATTAGCATCGAATTACACGCACAATATTGAGTAAAGATTTCACATATTAATATCGACAAATAAATATTTAATACTATATGAATACAAAAATAATTGTTACTTCTTTATGAAAGTGATTTATTATAATTGTTTAAATTAATTGTAATTGTAAATTTAAAAATTTGGTATATGAGAAGAAATAAGATATTTAAATATATTATGTGAAATATAGTATTAATTGAATTATTTATATATTTAATAAAATGAAAGGATAAAATGGTAATTTTCGATAATCTTATTCTTGTTTAAGAATTAAAAAAGAGAGTGTGAAATGATTAATAAAGATTATTGCTAGATAGATAATTTTACGAGTATAATACATATAAATAGAAGAGTTTTAAATTAATAAATCCATATCCATATAATATAATAAGAGAAAGTATAAATGTTAATACACAACCTGATTGATTTCCTTTTAAATATAAAACACCACTTACTACAACTTTAATATTTTGGATTCGAAATTTGGGCAGCATTGGAAATGAACATAAAATGGGTGGTCCATCTTATTCTAATTAAGACATCGATCAAGGCTCTCACTCACCCATTTCATCTCTAGAAATGGGACCATACACGCATAACTACAGATCCAAAACATTTGAACGTTCTTGCAAAAAAATTGTATTCTCACATTATATTATTATATAAATATAAATATAAATATAAACTATCACTCCATATGTAAAATGAATTTAACTATTTTTTCGAAGTTGACTAATTAATTAATCCATCTCTAATAAAGTCCTTTTTTTTTTCTTTTTTTTTCATATTACTTGTTCGTGTGCTATCGTTTAGGGTAATTCCTCGTTTCATGACTACTTTCAAAACCGTTTATAAGCTTTATGTCGGTTGTGTATCACTAATTGGTTTCACATGTGTACACAAATGTGGATGTGACATGTCATGTGAATATATATGAATCATGTTAGGTCATTTTCATTTGTGATTGAAATTGACTGGTCAGTTTCTGTCAACTCAGTGTCACGTCATCTTTTTTTAAAACTGACTGACACTAACTAACAAGTGACTGCCCACTGCTATCAGTGACGGTCAGTTTTTTTTCCCATTATTTAATTATCTAAAACACCATAATTAAAATAAAACACATTTCATTAAAAAAAAAACATTACATTAATAAATAAAGAAAACATTACATTTTCTAAAAAAAAAACATTACATTTCCTAAGAAAAAGAAACATTACATTTCTTAAATTTTTGAAATTTCAAAATCAATGTGGCCGTTGGACAAGAAAACAAACGAGAAAAGAAAAAAGGGAAATGGACGAAATGAACGTCGGTAATTCGACTGAAAGTCCAGTGACAGCCAACCGACAAAACCGTGCCATTGACATCAGTTTCGTCGGTTCAAAGTGACGAGCCAACCGACTGACGGATGGAAGTGCTCTTAAAGTGCTTTATCCATTGAGTTATTTGTTTTATAATCCCATGAGTCTAAAACCTTAACTAGGAACATAAATTGAATGTATATGACAGTAGATTCGACATATGTGTTTTAGTGACACCCTGAAATTTTTATTGAGTTTAGTGACTTTAATTATTGATTAAGCTATATATATATATATATATCTATATAACATACTTTTAAATGTCATCGATTTAGTTTCGTGTTGCGGTAAAAAATGAAAGGTGCAAGCAACGGTTAAAATGGGAAGTCATAAGATATTGTGACTACAAATGTAGAAGAGGACATGAAGTCCTAGTTGCTTATACAGTATCAATAACAACATAATCAAACCTCCCATAGTGAAAGACCATATTACCCTGCTTACTTTACCAAAACCAAATAACCAATTCAGAGTGAATGCGATTGGCACATGGGCGCGAAACACACTATAGTACTGTTGCTTGAAAACAAGTTGAGCGTTTAGCGAACTATTTCATAAGTGGTTCGACTAAAAACATTTAGTTAGATCCGTTCATAGACTAACCAAGAAATATGTTCCTTTTATTACTCGAACGAACATGGATAAATTTCTTGTTTGGTAATTTGTGTACTATATTTGATTATGCTGTTTGTGTGATCCGTTTATAAGCATCCTTTTATCACTTACAATTAAGAATAGTACCTAGTAATCTATATATCTAATAGTATAAGTAGTATTTTTATTTCTTTTACTTCTCTAAACCTTTTAGCATCATCCAAATTAATCTAACAAATGAACACCAAGAAAAAAAAAAACGAAGAATTTAACATGAATGCGATTTTATGTACAAAAGCATGTTCACAAAGATGTTGCATCGTGTGAGGATGTGATTTCTTATGACTTACTTGATACAGACTGAATTCTCAAAGATGTGAGATTTGTTACGGAGTTCAAGATAATGGTTTTATTTGTTAGGTATTTGGGTAATTAATGGTACCACGTCTAGTTGATAATTAGCAGTGGGAGTTATCAAAGGAGTTTGGTTATCGCTTGCGAGTTGAAACGGAAGACCATTTTTTTGTTGGGTATTCCATTTTTTTTTTAAATGAATAGGCATGTTAGATATGATATACTTGAGGATATTGGTTGGAGAAGATGCATAATTGAACGCATTTGATAGGTTAGCAATTACTATCAGTTTATTGCTTATTGGTGTAACATTAATTACACGAGAGTTTTGAGTTTGTTTTTGTTAACAATAGATTTTTTTTTTATATTTCGCTTTAAATCCAAATATATGTTTCATATGATATGAAATTAATAACTTTTGTTAAATAACTTGCAAATCGATCACTATCTTAAGTTTAAACGCTTTGAAACTTTTTTGGTGTATAAAGATGAAAACATTTTGCAAGAAGTTGTTTTGTACTTGATTAAACCAAACATCATTAGCTATAGTTTTAAAAAGAAGGTGGCCCCCCCTCATAAACCGACGTTTTTCTTTGCCGCTTGCCATTTTGCGAACACACAAATATCGTCTGTATATTTTGTAATATTGTGATTGTCTTTTTTAAGAAATAAGTAAATATGGAAGGATGCTCTCATAGTCTCATATTGGTGTATAACTTTCGTTTTCTGGGGAAATCTCTTTTAGCGCAGGAGATCATATATAAGTTATGAGTACGAACTAAGAGGGAGTATAATGTTATAGGGAAGTAAAATATTTAGCAATGAATATTATAATTAATAAAAGAGCATTTTAATCATAATATTTATTGATATATACTTTTACTTAGTAGTAGATTTTCTTTGTCCTATATTTATTTTTCATCTTTTAAATTTAGAAAGTCTCAAAGTAATTGTTTATTTTAAAATTTTCAACTAATCAAAATTCTTTAATGTGGTAAAAATGAAATATTATCAGTAAAACATTGTAATAATTGTATTTTTCTAAACTGTATGCGTTTTGTCTATCAACAATAAATTTGGTACGAAAATAGTATACTATTTAATAAAATGTTCATCAACCAGCATACAAGTGGAGAAAAAACCATTTTTCTGTTTCTACTATTCTCTCAAAAATTATATTTCCCTCTTGAACCTTCTCTCGTAAATTATTGACTGTCTTGACAATCTTATTAGACGTGGGTTATTAACATAGACAAACAAAAAAGTGGTTGGTTGATTAGCGATCTTTAAACTTTATTTGATAACTGATATATGTGTAATCATTTATAGAGTACCGATTCAAGTTTGTTTAGTTACATTCTCAAAATTCAACCGAGATTTCTTCAGCACTTTTAAGAACGGGGTAAATACTAATAGAAGTTTTAAGAACTTAAAGATTGAAATCGATGAAAACCAAATGTGTGACAATTCCTTTAGATCTATCATCAACAATTTTTCCTTTATTATTGAATTTACAAGAATTAACTTTCTCATTTAATTAATTCTCATAAACTTAAATTTTTAAAAAAGTTAATCTGAAATGCAATTAATAAAAAGTTAGTGTAATCAATGAAGCTGTTCGAAACATATCACATACGTTCGAAATTAATTAGTACCTTAAAGTAAGTGTCAAACTTCTATTTTGGTTTGTTTTATCATAAATGAACTATTGTTTTTAACATAACAAAAGAAAAGAAAATAAAAAAGTCCAAAATAGTACAATTTGAAAGGACCGATATGGTGAAAAAAGTTCCATAAATACTAACGCATAAAGAAATTAATACGTTACATATATATATATATAGACGGTATAGTTATTTAAAAGGTTTATTTTTTGAATATGTATTGAACTTTTTTAAAATTATTATTCATTTACTGAAAACCATATAATAGATTAAGAACATGTGAATTGAAAAAGAAAATCGGGTATCTCATACCCGGATATCCGGATTTTGCCACTGACCCTCTTCTCTGATACCTTTTATGACTTTATTTTCATTAGACATTTTTACAGTAAACATTTTTATTTTGTATGTTTTACATAATATTAATAATAAAATAATTTGATAATATTAATAATAATAGTAATTTATAGAAAAAGAAAAAGGTGAAAAGTAAGGAAATATGGTAGTGTACGATTTACAACTGCAAGTAATGAGGTGAATAAGAGAATCACCCACATAAGTAGGGGGTTTTTCGAAACTTGTAGTAACTAGAGTAATCAAATATTGGGCAGGTGGAGGTGGGGGTCCATCCAGTCATCGTGGACCATCCTATCCTACCCTCTATACATTAAAAGAAATTATAAAAAAGATAAAAGATCGAGTTAATTAAAAAATCGAGTTTCATAATTTATACCCAAAATTAACTAAATCAAAACTAGAGTGAAAATATATAAATAAATATATTTTCATAACAAGAAATGTCAAATAGACTTTTGATGACATGATTTCTAAAGCTTACAATTGTATTTTTAAGGGTATGTTTGACGACACATAGCAATAAGCAGTAACAGTAAGTAGTAAGCAGTAGCAGTAAGAAGTAGCAGTTAGCAGTAGCTGTTTGTTTAAAAAAAGTGTTTGGTAACGTAGCAGTAGCAGTAATTATAAAGTGTAAAATTACGAAAAATGGCAGATACATATTATTTATAATGTACTCATGTTATTTTTTAGGGTATATAGATAATTTCAGAACCAAAATGCTAGTTGCTAGTTGAAATGCTTCCTCATCAAGCATTTAGCAGGAAGCGGTTAGAAAACATGCAAACTCTAATTGCTTTGTTGCCAAACAAGCTTTTCAATCAAATCACTAACTGCTAATCACTTATCGCTCCAAAATGCTTCCAAATGTTTACTACCAAACACAACCTAAGATGCATACTCTATCATTAATAAATTTGAACACACATCAATATGCTTCTAAACATTTAAAATACTCGTTTATATTAAGACACGTAAGTTTATGACAATAAAATTAACGACTTAGTTTATACATCTCTAGCAGCACAAAATTTAGGTGTTGTCAAAGCCATTTCTTAATAATAATTTTACACTTTAACCCTTGAACTCTGTGAACTTTACAATTATTCATAAAAAAAAAAAAACATGTGAGTAGTCATAACACAAGGGATGATTCTTTTAACATCACATCATTTTCCCTTAAATTAAATGATCTTAATATATAAAACCCTACTCTAGTTTTAACTAACAAGTTAAAGGAGATTCTTACACCTTATCTTTAAATTTATGTTTCATGCTCACATTCTTATTATAACTAATTTGGATATTGATAATATAACGAATTTTGTAAGGATGTTAGCGTAATATTGAAAGTTCGCAAATATATTAATGAAATCTTCTCCTTTTCTTTTTAATTTTGATTTGTCAACTCTATTTTTGGTGATGTAGTAGTTATTATTTATGTTCTTATTTAAAGATGTGATATTGGAAAGATATTAATGGACGAGCATAGAAAAATTATTTACAAGAGACAAACATGGACCTTTCAATAGTATTATTATATTAGATGGAAAACAAAAAACATTATCATCGATTGTTTATAATTTGTGTTTCTTATCTTGCAATTTTTTGTCTATATAACACAATTTTTACGTATAATGAAATTTAATCTTCGTCAAAGTTATTCCATATATAGACACGGTTGTTCATAATGAATTTGTTTGAAAAGCATCAAGATAGCCATTCTTATACTTGATTAAAAAGAATACATAGGTCTTCTATTTTTTATTTTTTTATTGCGAAATCCAATACTCCTTCCGTCTTAAAATAAGTGTCCATCTTTCCTTTTTAGTTTATCCCAAATTAAATGTCTACTTCCGTCTTAAATGCCCATCTTTCCATTTTATCATTTTTCAAAACTGATGTGCAAACTGATACCGAACACTTAATTTCACATGGGAGTCTGTGCAAACTTAATTTCACATGGGAGTCTGTGCAAAAAGCAAGGGTAAAACAGTCATCTGCACTACCAGACAAAATAATTTTTTAAACTATGTACAAACTGATACCGAACACTTAATTTCACACGGAAGGAATATATAATTTATTATAGAAATGGATATAATTATACCAAGTAAAACAATGACCGCCCAGCTAGCGTATATAATGTTCCATTTAACTGTAAAAACAAATTTTGATTTTTTCCTTTGTATAGAATGAAAAACGACAGAAAAATAAGACATGGAGTGACGAAATAAATCTGAATAAACTAATTGTATTTTGTATAGTAAAAGGTTGTTGTCCACTTGTCATTTTTCATTATATTGTGGAACATATTCATGAAAAAACAAACATTCACTAGGTTTGTAAGTACCAATTAGTTTATAAGATTCATTTTGCTTCATTGTGGGTGGCATGTTTTACTCCTTGTTTTCAAATTCATATTGATCTTGATAGCATCTATTATTGTTTCAATATTAATATTAATAATTATTAATTTAATCATATTCTTTTAACACAACAAATCTTGTGGGTACCCACGTTAATTTAATTTATTTATCGTCAAGTCCTATTGGATAAACACTAATATTAGTTTAATATAATCACAATTTCATGTCAAAATGTTTGTTTTTCTTTCCGTATTTATTATTACGGAGACTAGAAATAAATAATACGGGGTAACATTTTATTAAGAAGCAAATGAAAACTCTATTTTTATGTTTGTATAAAGACCACTGTATATTTATACGTATTTGAGATGATAATCTTGTAAGACTATTGCAACAAATACATTTTTTTATGAGAAAAAACATAGAACGAAAGAGAACATTCTCTATCCTCAACATCGTCGATATCCCTTTTTGTTTCTAATGAAAAATAAGAAAAACCTTTCAATCCTCCAAATATAAACCTAAATGTTCATTAAAGAGGTTGATATTTTCTATTCAATTTTATAAAATGATTCTTTAAGGGCATCTTCAATATATGCATCAAATATTACATTAAATTTGATACAAACAAAAAATATTTAAAGGATATGCTTGCATCAAATACAATTCAATTTCTTTCTAATGTATGTATCAAATATCTACACCAAACTGATAATAATATTTACATATTACTCTTAAACTATTTTATGTTATAACTTAGTAGGTATAATAATTTTATTTGTAAGTTTATATATAAAAATTAATTTAGCAATATGAAACGTAAATAAGTGATATAATTATAAAATTAGAGTTTATTAAGAACTGACTATAAATGTAACTTATTTCTTTTTTAGTCTAACAAATATCATTACAACAATAAATATTGAAGATGCTGTGTATTTATATGTAATTGTAGATTGTAAGTGGGAATTTTGGTATATTATAACATATAACGTAGTCAAAGAAATGATACGTCGGATATGGTCTATCTTTCAAGTTTCATTGAAAACAAACTATAATGTATACAACCATAATTTTATATATGAGTTTAAGATGAGTCTCTTTGTAGAAAAAGTATAACGTATTTAAACTAACTAATAACATTTATTTTTGTGAGTTCTAGACTTATATAATAAAATTATTTTTATCAAAAAGACTAAAATGAAAATTAGAGAATTTAGTGCAAAGTTTGATGTTGCATTTTGATATAAAATCTTTAAAAATTTAGTGTATACTAAAATTTGCAAGATAAATAATTATAGCATTGTAGACGTTAAAAATGATGTTAAGAGTTCAAACACAAAAATCGATGCTTTCCTTGCATTAAGACTTTCATGATATGTATCACTCATTTTTGCAAAAGGAAATGTTATTGGGTTCCTAGACGGACTAATTATAAATTTTGTTGCAGTTTGTAAAAGAAAAAAACAGTTATTTAAAGTTAGGATCGCCAAGAGACTTTAGGAAATATCAAACCTTCGTTGACTTGCAAGGTAAGATACAAAATTATTATTTTTAGAATTTTAAATTAAGATTATTAAAGTCCCGAAACTAATGCAAAATGTTTATTAAACACCCTTCATAGTAATGGGCTCTAAGGTTGGGTTGTCTAGTAAGTCACGGTAGCCCAAATTTATTTCTCAAAGGCCAAACCAAATTCACATATCACTAGTCACTAGTGTGAGTAGTTTCCAACTTTCAATTTTTAGCCCATGAACATTGACATATAAACTCTACTTACCGATTTTAAAGGGTCAATATGTAGTTACTTTAGATCCAAATCTTTTTGTTGAACTTTGAATACAACATTAAAGTAGAACATATATTTTGAAGACAAAAAAAATCAAATGAACTAACTGTTTATTAATTTGAGTCATAACGAATATATTGATTATGATATAACTTATTTGTCACATTCATATAGAAGAGTGTAAATAATTACCCAAATCATTAAATAAAATTATGTGAACTCAGTCATCCTGTTTTCCAACTGTGTAACAAAATGGTAGGCTATAGACTATCGACAAAAAAAAAATCAACTGTGTAAAATTATGTGAGCAGGATAGGGGTAGCTTCTTTTAAAATACTCCGTTGATGCTAACAAGTGATACTTTTTTGTGATAATTTTAAGAAAAAAACAGATAAGCTAAGCGAACACAACTACCATGCAGACTAACCTCTGGTCCATCTTTCTTTGAACATTCTGATGACGAAAAAAGAGAAAATATTCAACAAAAGAGTAAAGACTTAGTTGAAGAATCAAAGGCTACGAAATAGTCGGGTATCCTATGAATCTAAAGATACAACAGAAGTACATAACAGTATTTTTGAATGAAGAATTTAATTTCCCTTTTTGTTTAATTCTTATGGTTTGTGTATAATCTTCATCTCACTGATGAAGATTCCTTAATTTGTGCTTTGCGACCCATATAGATAGCCAAGATATACAAGATTAAGAAAACTATTGAAAACCAGATATTTGATAATAAGCAAAGTAATTGAACTCATTTTTAGTTTGGGCTCAAGTTTAGGCTGTTCAAAAAATGCTGCAAGCCCATGAATTTTTTTTGTAAAACCCAAACCTAACTAGCCAACTCAGCAAGTGTCCAAATCATCAAATATGAGTATTTCTCATATTAGCCGATATATGACCACTGCACTAGTCGTATGAGACAAACTGGTCCCTTGCAAGTACATGAGACGCCACCGACATGAGTGAGCATAGGTCGTTTATAGCCCAAAACCGAACCAATAATTGAAGTTTCAATTAATAATCCTACACACCGAATACCGATCAGTTTCGATTGGAGGTTGGCCCGGTTATAAATCTTGGTTAAATAAGCCTGATGGTCTAGCCCAAAATATGTGCAATATTCACTCAGAAACCTATTAAAATATCCAACTCAAACATTATTCTTCTAAATAAAATTGTTTTTATCGACTATTAACCACAAATATACACATCACATGTGTTCATTGTACCATTAACCATGCATATGCATTTTTCAGTATATCCATTTTTCCTTTGACCACATCCAAAAGGTCTCGGGAACTAATTTTATAAAGTAAAGGTGGACTGTCATTTTATTAACAAATAAATTATAATAATTATAATTTTTTTAATTACGTATTTTTTGTTTGGGAATAATAAATTTAGAATGAAGAGAACAATACATTTTCAATGGAAAGTTTTTTTTTACTATTAGCGACGAAAATTTGATACGCCGATTATAATTTTACAAAAAGTTTATTTTTACGTATGTAGTTTCATAAGGGGAGGAGTGCCCCCTCAGCCCCCTTTAGATCCGCTGAAAAGACGCTAAATGTTGCATATTAGAAAGTTGAAAGACGAAATTGTAAATATTTATTTTCAGTTTTGGCTTGTTTACTAAATAGAGCGCAAAAAAACACCTTCACATTTAGGTTAGCGGTGCAAGTATATCTCAATAACCACCACACTTTACCTACTTCCATTTATACAAAACAATACCAATTCCCACCATGTCTTTCATATCATCTTCATCATCCGTAATCAACCAAATCAAATGTTGTGAAGACACAATTGGCCGTCGACAAAAACTCGGTTTCAACGAAGCCACACTTTCCTACTTCCCAGAAAAAAACCTCGTACTCCATTCTCCAACAATCAAACCACCTCGTCCACGTCGAATCATTCTCATTCGACACGGACAAAGCGAAGGAAATGTGGACGAAACCGCATACACGAGAGTTGCGGATCCACGAATTAAATTAACTGAAAAAGGAAAACGTGAAGCTGAAGAATGTGGACAAAGAATACGAGAAATGATTGAGACTGATGGTGCTGATGATTGGAAAGTTTATTTTTACGTTTCGCCTTATCGAAGGACGATTGAGACTTTAAGAGGGTTAGGGAAAGCGTTTCAACCGTCGAGAATCGCGGGTGTCCGAGAAGAACCGCGCTTGCGCGAACAGGATTTTGGTAGTGTTTTCTTCTTGTTCTATCCTTATCTTTTTAGTTTGTGTACACTTGTTTGGATTACGTAAGAATGAGACATGATGCTTTGGTGGTTGTACAGTACAAGTATAGCATGGAAAGTTATTTTCAATCAGATTTGTTTTTTGAATTACTTACACACCTTGTTGCATTATCATATCAACAACATTTTTGTGAAGTAAAACACCTAGTAAACCCCCATGTATTACTATGTAAAAATTATATCTGCCGCTAACGGTACTTAACTTTTAGGGTGTTTTTAACTCTAAAAACCGGGTTAAATGTATACTTATGAAAAGGTTAAGAAGTAAAAATAGATGGTTGATTGGTCAATCACTCTGAGTGCACAGGTAGTGTTTTGTCAATGGTAGATATCATATCCCAGCATTCTGTTTAGCTTGAAGAACTACGAATATTAAATTATAAAGTAATGTTACCTGGTGATACTAATCAGATTAAATTACGGTTTTTGTTCTTTTGCATCTTAAATTTACGCATTTGGTTCTTAGAGGACGAAGTTCATGAATAACTAAAAGCGGAAATCATTTGTGCAGATAAAAACACACAAGTTACGCGTTGTTAAGCTAAAAATAAGGGCAGAAAGTGTATTTTCAAAAGACCTAAGAGTAAATAATGTAAAAGAACTGGTCAGCTACATATGTTACTTGTGCAGTCAAACAAATGAACAATATAGTTGATATCCCCTAACGAAAGTTCCTAATTCATTTAAATGTTGGTTTTTGACTTGTATTTAGCTGTTTTATTGAGAGTCCCCTGCTTTCCTGTATATAAAGTTCTCCCTCTTTATATTGATGCATGAGTGGTTTCAATCCAACGTGTGTTCCGAAAAAATAATTAAAATATGTTTGCTGTTAATATATTGTATATATCATAGGGAACTTTCAAGATCAAGAACAAATGAAAATTCAAAAGGCGGTTCGAGTTCAATATGGTCGATTTTTCTACCGTTTTCCAAATGGAGAATCTGCAGCAGATGTCTATGATCGAATCACAGGTTTGTCCTTAATCCATATTAGTCCTTTCTTAAACAAATCGTAAAAAAACTCACAAAAGAAACGATAGCACATCAGAAAAAAGGTGATATTTGGTTACATTTATCTCATTGTGACTAAAACTGAATCATTAAGATTGTCACAGGGTTTCGGGAGACACTAAGGACGGATATAGATATAGGACGATTTCAGCCACCGGGGGAGCAAAGTCCTAACATGAACTTGGTGATAGTTTCACATGGATTAACATTAAGAGTGTTCTTAATGAGATGGTATAAATGGACAGTCGAGCAATTTGAGAGGCTTAACAACATGCAAAATGGAAATATGATTGTTATGCAAACAGGTCAAGGTGGAAGATACAGTTTGTTAGTGCATCATACTGAACAACAAATGTTAGACTTTGGTTTGAACCAAGAAATGCTTGATGATCAACTATGGTAGAACCCCTACTTCTCTTCTTTCTTCCCTTCTCTATTGTCTTTCGTAATAAATAAATGTCGAACTTATGGATGATGTTCTTGTTCATGGTTTAAAGGCAAAAGACCGCAAAGCCAGGAGAGTTGAACTACGACTGGTTGACTAGTGGACCATCTTTCTTCACCCATTTAGATGATGACAAGAATAAAATCAAGATGTAAAGACTATATATTAGGTAATGGACTGTGAATTCAACAGGTGAGTTATATTGGTGTAATGTTATGGACTTGGCATCCTATGAAAAAATCCTAGTGAAATAGTGACAATGTTTTGTACATAGTGAAATCAAAGCTTACAAGAAACCAATGTGTGCAGTTGTCGAGCAAATGTTTATGGCATGAATCAAAGGGATACATCCTGCAGGTTGACCGTTAGTAACAATTTTTTAAAAGCTATACACTTGTTATCCTTCGATGTGTAATATTTACCGAATCAAGAAGTAGTAGCCTCACAGCACCATGAAGTCATGTGCTATTAACTGTAACTAACATTTCCCTATGAATGAATGGGTTCATTTCACTAAATTAACCTGGTATACAATAAAAACAAAAAGGATTTTCAAAACATGGTAAAGAGAGAATTATACAGGAGGTAAAGTTTATGTAAAAGGAACTTTTAATCAAAATTGATTTCAAGGTAAACTAACAGGCTAACAGAAAATAACATTTGTAAGCTTACCCTTGATAATACATACAACAAATAATTCGCTCATGCATTAGCTGCATATACTAAGAACAAATATTGTTCTTGAGATATGTATTTTGACATTTGTAGAAACAACATAATCTTTAATGCCAACACGAAGCATGGCCAGAGGTAACGTAGCCAATGCATCAATTTCCTTGTCTTCAACAACAATCACTTGGGGATTTTGTTTCTGGACAATAATAAAAAAAAAAAAACACATCAATCATTGCTTACATAAATAGAGAAGATTAACATCAGACAACGAATTCATGTCAGTGAAAGCATAAATTGACATCGCCAAAAGTACACCCTGCTTTTGACGGGATTGGGTATTGTTGTTGTTGTGGCTGACAAAAGTACGTTTCCATTATTCGAGGTTAAGGTATTTAAGCGGTATACTAATATTCATACAAATTTTGTCTTAAGATTTAGGTTATAGGTCAATGTTATAATTGTAAGTTCTCATTTGTTAAACATATTAAGATTCCTATACTGAGAAGATTGTGTAAAACATTAAGATGCAATCCAACATTGAATCTATTGAAATGGCCAATAAAAAAATGGAATTTATACAATTACAATAAAGTAACGTAGAGAAAGAAACAAAAAATGTGCAATTTAGCATTGCCAAACTCTCAGAAAATTTGTCTTGCTGCTTTCGAATTACCTTTGACCCAAACCCCAACAACATTTGTATTTCACAAAATCGTTTTATCAGACATGAGAAGTGCATAAATAAATAAAGCTCGCTGGAAAGCTTAAGCAGACATTCTTTGTTCTCTTCATATTGCCTTTTCTCCTCCTTCCTCTAGAAACAAAGTCAGACAACCAATAAATGTGAAGAACAATTGTGAAGGTAAGTTAAACAGTATAATAAAAAAAACAATTATTAACAATAAAACCTTAAAATATATAACCTCTACTCTAGATTTCAAAAGTTGCAACAAAATTTGGGGGTTCTCCTAGTGTTTGATCCGTATAAGTTTGTCTATGACAATTTTTGATTTCCAAGAATCATATATCAATAGCAATGAATATCATTACGAATAATATGTGCCCTAAATTAATCAAGAAAAAAGTAATCAAATCAATTATTATCAATAGAAAATAAAACTTTGATTGAAAAACAGAATCAATAATTTTAGGTATTACCTTTTGATACAGCTTATATGTTTAATGAGAGATGGTGAGTTTACATTGGAGCCATCGATCGCCTTCGTTAATATATTACAATGGCGGTTTACTTGATAATCATTGCGGGGAAGAGGGGGAAAGTTATTTGAGATATGAATGGGAATTCTAAGTTAGGCTCGAGTTTTTTTTTTAAAAACGAAAGCAAATTAATTGGAAAAATAATAAAAATTTATTTTGACTTCTTTTTAAGGGAGGGAGAATTGCATGTATCTTCAACTTAAGTTGAGTAATTACATATCTTCTCAAAATACAAGTGTTTAGTACATAATATACAATAATTTTAAAACATGTTTGGGAAAATATGTAATTATCTAATTTAACTTGAGTATATATGTGATTGTCCTTTTTTAAAAAAGGAGAAAAGGAATGAATGTTTTATTATAATTTTTTTTTTTTTAATTTTAAAGTAGAAATGAACTTTTAATTATAAATCTTTTTCTTTTAATTCTAAGGTGATTGTAAATGTGAAGTAAAATAATACATATAATTATTATTTTTCACTTTCTTTTACTTTCTTTCTTACTCAAGAATACACGTAAATTATTTTATATTGTTGAAATTTAACGTGTTAGTGATATAAACCTCTAAATCAACGTAATATATTTCTATACTATTGGATGCATTTTTGTATACTTTGGAAAAATTCTGTTATTCGGAAAACTATTGCATTTAACTAATCTGAGGAATTGACTGAATGAGTTTAGTTATAATATATTGTGTTCAATGACAAGGACAAACACTAAAAATTATCATTGACACGTTGGAATATGCTTAACATATTTATATTCGAACCAAAACAAACTCCATGCGTCATATATATTGGTTAAGGTATAACCATATACCGAATATCTTAATAACAGTTCAAGAGTTGTCATTAACACAACCTTAACTTTTTACGTACTCATCATCTCAAGATTTCTTGACTTTTCTAATTTGTAAACTTTGTAGCCGTTTAAATGTAGTTGAATTGAATCATGTAACATGTAAGAGTTTAAGGTATGTGATTATTTTTGCAATTAATTGAATTAAATTAATTTTTGTACACCTTTTATATGTACATGGAAAGCGTGTGGTCCAATTTGCTAGACCTAAAGGCACTCTCCCAATAAGCAAAGTTAACATGTTTCGTACGAGCTAAAGCCGAAGTAGTTAGGGGAGTTATAACATAGCTGTTTTTGAGGTTGTACGTGCAAGATGTGTAATCACACGAGACCTCAAAATTTTAGGGCCTGAAAATTTGACCTAAAATCTACGTACTCGACGTAAAAAACTGAAGTGTCATTGATTTCAAATAAGAGAATTGAAGTTTCATGAGTAAATAGGCTTAAAATAGATATATGTTTTTTGACAAATGTCCTATAGATTAATTCTCAAGACTATTTACTTTATGTTACCTTTTCTAATCGAATGGAAATTTGATACGGATTGAACTGTTTTTATCCTAAAAATTTGATGTAGCCATTTGTTTTTGTCCTAACTTATTAGGAAAATGGAATCAAGACATTATTGAGAAATTTCCAACTAATGATGTACGATTTTATAATACATATAATTATTTTTTTTAATTTTCTTTTACTTTCCTTCTTACTCAAAAATACACGTGAATTATCTTGTATTGTTGAAATTTAACATGTTAGCGATATAAACCTCTAAAAACAAATACTTCTAAATCTGTCCAGGTTCCTTATTTTGACCCAAAACAAACTTGAAGCTTATTACCTTATAATAATGCAAATTCTTATATTATCTAATCATGCAAAAGGCTCACTACAAATGGTTAAAATTAGTAGCAAAAGCTATATTACCATCACTTGTGAATCAACGTAATATAGTTTAATATATAGATGATAAGGTATGAACAAAACATTTCTTTAAAATTATTTGGTATTTTCTGTAGAAAATTAAAAAAGTTAAATCATTAGACTAAAGCTAAAACTATTAGCTCAATGCTGATCGAGAATATAACTTACAACAGTGAATATTTGCTATGCATGTGGCTTATCATTGAAATAGTAACACTGATTTAACGATGAATACTCAAGGGGAAAAAATCTATTTTACAGTTTCACTAATGATTTTGGCAAATCTAAAAATAGATTAGTTGCTCTTAATAGACAACCTAATCTACAACAAAGAAAATCAAACAAACACCCCAAATAGAATAAAGGAAAATCATAAATCAATTATATGGAGGTAAAAGTTATAATTTTACCTAGCATTCTACCATTCACATACCTAATTCAAAACTTGAAGCAAACTTTGTCATTAATGTTGCTACAAATTAAAACATACATCCAATAAAACTTAACTTATAATATATATTCACTTAACCAAAATTTAAAACCGATAGTAACACACGAAAAACCCTAAAAAGGAACTATCTGAAAGCTAGCCATCCAAAATTAGTGATGTAATCCCACCTGAAAGAAAAATCATAAACAACATCAACATCAAATTAAAACCCAAGACTTTATTAAATTGATACACAATATCGGAGTCCTTTACCTCTAACACGATAATACATTCACCAACACCAAACCCAAAATTATCACAATACTAAATAACGAAAAACAATAAAAGAGAAAACGATAAGAAAAGTTGCAATACCCCTAATCATCATCTTCATCTTTGAAACATCCATTGTTCTTCAAGATTCCTTCTAAAAATTGGGATTACAAAATGAGTATCAATAAAAAAATCAAATGCTATAAGACTAAGGGATATGAAAGAATTCATAGTCTAAACCTAAACATGAAGAAAGGAAAGAAAATGGAGGAACCCAGAGAATTAAGGGTGATTTTGGAAGAATCGGGGAAAATAAAAGATGAAGATTGAAAGGAATTTTGGGTTTAATAGTATGATGTTGGGAGGAGGGATTTGAAGTTATTTTAACACAATTAGTGCAGGGTTTGTTAAGTCTTATCGTTGTGTTATTTGATGGAGCATGATAAATAATCAAATCGTTTTCAAAATTATGTATGGCAATTTGCTTTTATTTGGATAGTATTTCAAGTTTGAATTTTGAATTCGAACTTCAATTTCAAATCATGTAGAGTGTAGACGATATCCAAGTTTGTTTGTGTTTTAAGATAGCAATTATTTAAGGGATAAGTTTTTTTAGGAATCGATTTAGATTATTATGTATATAATATTATATATATTAAAATATATTAAAATAATTAGATATATTATGTTTGTGTTTTATACATTTTAGACAAAATTAATAAATGTAATGAGATATCGTATATTAAGAACGTAGTTAAACACATCTAACGTTTTAAATTTTTTTAAAAACTATATATTAAACATAAAAATGGAGTTTGTTTAATTTGAAGGTGATATGAACGTAAATATATACGATTTTACAAATAATTTATATTTCATTTCATGAATAAAAAAATACAATATTATTTTGTGGTTAATAAATTGTTTTTTAGTTAATTAATTAATTAAATTATATAAATAATATCTTGTAATTTGCTTAACCTAATTATATAATTTATATAATTATATAAATAATAAATAAATCGTATTAATTAATGTACTTAATTAGTTAAAACCTAATTTAGTTAATGAGAGGAAAACTTAAAAGGTGGGGCAAAGATGTACCTTTAAATTCAGTCAATTATGAATAGTTAAACAGTACATGTATGAAGAAAAATGATACTTATAATAAATATGGAAGGAGTAAATGGAAAAAAATTAAGGGATTAATTGTGATTTTTGGATATAAGAAAATGATGAAATAGCAAGAAAATAAATGTGTCTAGCTAAACATTTTAGTTTTAGACTGTTGAATCATCAAAAAAAACCAAAGGAAAGGTCAGATTTGTTCTCTTTTATTTAATAGAAAGATTATGTAATTATAATTATAATTACAATATAAATTATAGATTTCTTAACTTATTTGGAAAACTTATATTTTTATTTATTGTCATTGCCAACACATCGTTGCTTTAAATCACCGCATTCTTCATGCTTTATCATAATTCGATTCGATTGGATCGGATGAAGTTTAATTATTCTAGTCATTATTTGTACGTTTTAAAATGAACGTATCGAGTTTAATCGTTTATGCATGCCACTTACATTAGATAACAGCAAATATTTTGAGAAAAAAATGATTAAATTTAAGTCTGAATTTGTCAATTAAGGAAAAAAAAAAAAGCATAGAGTATATTTGCTAATTAAGTTCAAGTTTTATAATTAAAAGATTATAATCATTTTCAGTCAATCATGTTTTAATAATGGCCAGAGTTTCATCATCGTTACAAGTGAAAACACCACTTTTGATGGGAAGGGCCTGATAAGTTCTAAACTAGTCAAACTACACGATTTAATAACAAATTCTTAAAACTCGGTTTTCCTAAGTTCTTAATATCATTATTTGAATATTGAGGAATATTAATAATGGATGTTAAAGACTAGCTTTTCCTTTCATTATTTGTTGTTTTATTTAGGCATTTAGAACGCGTTTGGTTGGCGGAATATGATAAAATTTGATGGAATTAGAATCAGATTGCATTATGTTATTCTGTTTGGTTGGCAAAACGGAAAGGAATGAAATTCAATTCCAATTCTTTTGTCTGTTTGGTTGACATACATAATGAAATTTGATTCTATCAAATTCCAAATAATAGAGGAATTTAATTACTTAGTATTTTGGATGTAATCTCATTTTATCAACTAAAGAATTGTGTTCAGTTACGTTATATGATATTATATTACATTATATTTATATTATATTATATGATAATTATATTATATTATATTATATTATTTATCAAATTAGTTATATTAAATATTTGAAGTTAAATTTCATTATCTGCCAACCAAATGTGTATGATATATTTTCATTCATTCATACTCACATTACTTTGAATGAGATTTCAATTCTATAAAAGATTAAATTTCCGTATAACAGATGAATTTAATTCCTTGGTATTTTGGATGTAATATCATTTTATCAACTAAGAAATTCTGTTCAGTTACGTTATATGATATTATATTACGTTATATTTACATTTATTTATATTATATATTATATGATAATTATATTATATTATTTATCAAATTAGTTATATTAAAAATCTAAAGTTAAATTTCATTATGTGCCAACCAAATGTACATGATATATTTTCATTCATTCATAATTACATTACTTTGAATGAGATTTCAATTCTATAAAAGATCAAATTTCCATATAACACATGAATTTAATTCCTTGGTATTTTAGATGTAATATCATTTTATCAATTAAGAAATTATGTTCAGTTACGTTATATGATATTATATTTTATATTATGTATTATATGATAATTATATTATATTATTCATCAAATTAGTTATATTAAAATCTAAAGTTAAATTTCATTATGTGCCAACCAAATGTGCATGATATATTTTCATTCATTCATAATCCCATTACTTTGAATGAGATTTCAATTCTATAAAATTTAAATTCTTTTGACAGATTCAATTCCATCAAAAATCATTGAGTGAACCAAACGAAGACTTAGGGTATAGGGTACAATCCACTGCTAACATGGAAGATGTTTGAGTGTGGTCCGTGTGACTATTGAGAGTGCTCATGCCAACGATTAACTAGTCAATTTGCATTATAGTGTACTTTCTCCATCTCAAAAAATTGTCTCTCAATCATTTCTATTATTTTATGATATCCGTAATCGATAAAGTGATTAACTTATACAATGTTTATATTACAATTATTTTAAAAGCATGTTTGACTTGGAATTGTAATATTGACAATTAATTGAGGCTATAATAAGAAAATTATGAAAATAAATGTTATTTTTTTATCAAGTGAACATTTATATCAGTACAAACAAAAATAGTAACATGAACAATTAAAATGAAACATATGAAGTACATTTTAAGGAATAACAAGTTTCATACAAAGACAATTTAGTTGCAAAATATTCTTTATTAAAGAATGAAAAATAAAAAAAGATCCTTGTAAAAAATAGTTAACAACCCTTTTCAAATTGTAATGATTACGTTCGATTTTCTTAATCAAGAATATTTTATAATTATGTTATTTTTTCATAAGTTTTATTCATCGAAAAGCATAAATATAAAGTCATCATCGATACGATGGTGACAATTAAATAGGTTTTCATAATGAATACTATTAAGGCATTCGATAAAATTATTTTAAAATGAATTTAAACTACAATATTAAATAAACATCAACAGTCCTTATATATGATATATTTTAAATTGATATTAATATAATCATAATTATAATTAATTGTGAAATGTATGCATTCTAAACATGAAAGGAGAATGTTTAAGTAATACTTTAAATCTATCTTAGGTAACCTTAATAAATGTTTTAAGGACACTCATTATTAAACATATTAAATTTAATCCATGTGGAAAGCTGGATTAGCAAGTGACAATGAAGCCATGTTTTGATTACAGAGTTTAAGTTGTGGCAGGCAAACTCTGTTACATAAAGAGCTGGGGTATTTTTGGAAGTAATCAAAAATTACTTAATCTTGTTTTAGTTTATAATTATAAACAAATTATACATGTGTGCAATGGCTGGAAAGCAACAAACTATTAATTAAGATTAAGCAAGTGGAGCTTATTTTTACTTAATCAAGATAAGAACGTTTTCTCCATCAATCATTATTTTTAAAATATCTCAAGGTTTATGAAAAGAAAAAAAAAACATGATTAAACGCTTTATTACTTTGTTAATTGTATTTTAGTATTTATATAACAAGGTTTTTAGCCAACTCAGCTTACACGTGATATCGAGTTCTTTTTTCTTATTTTAGTATTTATGATTATTATGATTTTACGCGGACCACAAATATCATTGCATGGATTTTTAATTTTAATTTAAACAAAAAACTACATCCTCGTAATTTTGTAATTATTACTACAACAGAGTATTTTTATATATATTTTTTATAATGACAATATTTATATATCCGACAATTACATATATATATATATATTAATTCACGTTTATATACAATATTCTATTTTCAAAACTTAAACTCTCAACTTCATCGTTAAAAAAATTACCATAATACCACTAACACTAATGACCATTTAATTTCAAATCATATATAATTGTTTCATCCTCGTAACTTTAACTTTCAACCCCAACTTATTTATCCATTTCTAATTTTTCCTTTTTAGTTATTTCCAAGTCATGTATGTAGCAAACTATTCGACTTTATATGAAAAAAGTGAATATATATACCGTCACCCATCTAGACATAAATGTGAAATATGTCAAATGAATGTCATTATTAAATCAATTATAAAAATTAAATATAGTTAATTAATTATTCTCAACTACCTAATATAATTTCACTCGCGTTTGTTTCCAATTATACCTAATGGACGCGATGTAGTACTCGATCCATACATTTTGATTAGTGTTGCTGGTTATTAACCTTCATCAAATTTTTGGCAAAATTAATCAATTTTCCCCTAATAAGTAACTACAAACATGACATATTAGTACTATTATATAAAACAAACTTAGTCAATCCTCTAAAAGTTGATCAAACTCTTAAATCTCAAAATTATTATTCTATAAAATCAAACACTATATTTTTTTCTTTTACCACGCAAACAAATATTATGCAATAAATATACATAAACATTGATGTTTCATCACTTTTTTACATTATCACTGCTATTATTACTGTCTTCCTCTCTCATTGCGCGAATTCAATACAAAAATAAATAAATTCAAAGAAAAGTACGAGACTTGCACTAAAAGACTATCTTATTTCGTATCCATTCCATTGTCATGTGTATACAATTATGCATACAAAAACAAAGGAACAGACAAAACTCAAAAAGAAAAGAGAAGCACAAGTGAGTGGACCGATGGAGTGATAAGATGAGCTTCGGTCCAAGTGGTCGGGCATTAGATCATGTAGATTTAGGTATCAATGTTTAGTCTATTTTTATTTTTAAAATAACTCTTTATTATAACTTTCTTTTAACCTTTTATGGTTGATGTGGGTCATTATGTTTTGATTTTATTAGACATATCTTAGATCGGACCCCATGGGGGTGAGGTGGCTTTGGTTCTTACTTCCTACACACAATTAGTCCCTAATTATAACTCTTTTAATCTTTTATTCACATCAAACTATCATTTATATAATTTTGAAATATTATTAGATATATAGATATATACTTATACTTATTAGTTTAATACTTTAATATTAGTCAAATAACTTTTCCTTTAAGTGAATAACTAATATATCAAGCATGTTTATCATCAAATGTAATATTTTTTATCATGGTATAATAAGATTAATTCTTTAAGATTTGTTAAATTTATAATATAAATATTGTTTTTTTGGTGGGAATGTTTATGGTATTCATTGGACCACATAGGTCCGTACCTACATGATCAATAACGTCCTGATTGCTGCTACTTGTCGACCCCATGGATTCAACATGGGTTTTAATTTATTGTTTATTTTATATATATATAATAAATAAATATTATAATATAATTTTTAGTATAAACTTTAATGAACATTGAAAATAAGCAAACCTAATAATTTGGCATGAACCCCACCAAAGCTGCAACAAAGCCAAACCATATGGACCAACCATGACACCATAAATGAAAACCCACTAGCCATGCTTATTTTGTTTTGGCTTGTTTGTTGTTTAGTTTATTTATTTTTTTAATTAATATTTATATTTTGGAGGTATTCATTCATGCAAAGGATGATTCACGGTGGAACCAATGGCTCCCACCATAGATACCATTACACATTGCATTACAAATATATATGACTTAGTACCTTTTGGTCCCAAGTCCTAAAATTCTTGGGTAATTTTGGTAGTAATTAATACTCCATTATAGATAGATCTTCAATTGTTTGGTGGTTGATTTTGACTAGCCAGCTATCTCGACATGAATATATCTATGTCTGTTTTCTTGTACAGAATTAATTTCGTTACGTACATAGAAAAGTCATTCGTTCAATTAACAACAAGAATTGAATGATTGTGTGCTGTTAGACTAAAAGTGAAATGCGACACTAAAAACTATTCGATACGGAATCAAATCGAAAGAAGTTGGCTCCCCTAAAATTCGATGAATAAGAACTGTTATTTTGAATGTTTGTTACATAAATTTTAGACGGTATACAAACATATATCTCTAAAGTAATTAATAATAACATTTTTATAGTTGCTTTTGTTTTTCGACCTATCAATTTAATTTTAACTAATGATTGCAACTTTTTAACAAACAAAAAATGTGAATGTAGGAGTATTTGTAAATTAAGGCATCATTGCTCTCTACCTATTCCTTATTTGAAAATATATATCTAATATTATTTATTTCTACTTATTGATTTTAACAAAATACACTTCACATTTATGGACCTTTTCCCTTTTACCAATGTCACATGATTTTGATAGTTAAAAGTAGTTTGGCATAACAATCATGATGAACCTCTCAATAATTCTCATTCTCTCATCAAACTTACAATTAAACCCCTTCCACTTTCTATATTTACACTTTCACTCCCCTCCTTTTCATATATAAATACACACCACCATAAATCTAACCACTCCCCAATATCCATATCAAAACCACCACAAATCTAATACATTTAATTATGGGATTCCCAGTTGGTTATACCGATTTATTCCTCCCAAAACTCCTTCTTCAATTCCTAACACTTCTCGGTTTCATTCGTAAATTCATGTCTTTCATATTCCGTTTCGCTGGTCTTAACAATTTCCTTGAACCCGAATTCTCACATGACCCGGCCCGACCCGAATCCGTGGCAAACTTCCATTCGGTATCCGCGGTTTTAATACGGGAGCTTTTACCCGTGGTGAAATTTTCGGAGCTGGTTGACCCGCCCGAGAGTTGTGCGGTTTGTTTGTACGAGTTTGAAGCGGGTGATGAGATCCGACGGCTGACAAACTGTCGACATATATTTCATAAGTGTTGTTTGGACCGTTGGATGGATCATGATCAAAAAACATGTCCGTTATGTCGTACGCCGTTTATATCTGATGATTTACAAGATTCGTTTAATGAGAGGTTATGGGCGGCTTCTGGGATTGCTGATTATTATGGCGACTCATTGTTGGTCAGTAGTTTATGATACTTAATTAATTAAAATTACATAATAATAATAATTATAATAATGGTTACTATTAGTTATAGTTATTAGAAATTGATTTTGATTTTTTTTTCTCTTTTTTGTGTGAATAGGTTTAGAGGGAATTATATACTAATGTATAGTTTGGTACATAAAAAGTAGGGAGAAAAAAAAAAGGAGAAGGTATATTGTATAGGAAAGAGAATGGATAGATTTTTGTTGAAATTTTGATTGTTCTTTTGATATTTTTTATTTTTGTTTGATATTTTGAGATGAGATTATTGATTTGGAGATATATGTCAATAACTTTTGTATAAATTTGAAAGGGATACTTAGATTATGATTAATGAATGTTCCAATTGTATACAATCTTCATAGTTTTAATAACATAAAATAAGTGATGGTTAATCATAATTAATAAGTACAATTAATAGATAAATAATGTGATGAACACATTGATAAAGTATATGAAAAGCAACATGGGACTTTCAATGCTGAGTTTTTCTATAATTATAAGAGTAAACTATACTATTGGATGTATTTTTGTATACTTTGGAAAAATTCTGTTATTCGAAAAACTATTGCATTTAACTAATCTGAGGAATTGACTGAATGAGTTTAGTTATAATATATTGTGTTCAATGACAAGGACAAACACTAACTATTATCATTGCCACGTTGGAATACGTTTAACATATTTATATTCGAACCAAAACAAACTCCATGCGTCATATATATTGGTTAAGGTATAACCATATACCGAACATTTTAATAACAGTTCAAGAGTTGTCATTAACACAACCTTAACTTTTTACATACTCATCATCTCAAGATTTCTTGACTTTTCTAATTTGTAAACTTTGTAGCCGTTTAAATGTAGTTGAATTGAATCATGTAACATGTAAGAGTTTAAGGTATGTGATTATTTTTGCAATTAATCGAATTAAATTAATTTTTGTACACCTTTTACATGTACATGGAAAGCGTGTGGTCCAATTTGCTAGACCTAAAGGCACTCTCCCAATAAGCAAAGTTAACATGTTTTGTACGAGCTAAAGCCGAAGTAGTTAGGGGAGTTATAACACAGATGTTTTTGAGGTTGTACATGCAAGATGTGCAATCACATGGGACCTCAGAATTTTAGGGCCTGAAAATTTGACCTAAAATCTACGTACTCGACGTAAAAAACTGAAGTGTCATTGATTTCAAATAAGAGAATTGAAGTTTCATGAGTAAATAGGCTTAAAATAGATATATGTTTTTTGACAAATGTCCTATAGATTAATTCTCAAGACTATTTACTTTATGTTACCTTTTCTAATCGAATGAAAATTTAATACGGATTGAACTGTTTTTATCCTAAAAATTTGATGTAGCCATTTGTTTTTGTCCTAACTTATTAGGAAAATGGAATCGAAGACATTATTGAGAAATTTCCAACTAATGATGTACGATTTTATAAACGTGAAACAAATTAAAAAATGTGTAACATATTAGGAATACACTTAAACAGAAAAAGTTGTTTACCTACGATTAAACATAATCAAACTATTGGTTGAGTGACCCAAAAGCTTGGAATAAAATATAGTTAAACTTGTGTACAATTGGAAGTTTTTAGTTTCTTGTTGTAACTTATATACAATTGATATACACACATTTTCAACATGACTCATAGCAATTTGATTTCTAGTTAGATCATGCTAACATAAGTTTTTGTGATGTTATGCACGAACCTCCCATGCATGTTATTCTGCATAACACATAAATTCTTTTAGCTGACGACGCATAATAGTGGTGAATGCATATACATTATTCTTTTTATATATGCTGATGCAGTGATGCACAGTTTGTCATATATAATTTTCTTGGTAATTTTTATTTCTTCATCTTAATTTTTGAATTAACAAAATCAAAACAACTAGTTTCTGGAAAGATGTTGGTATTTTAACAAAAATAACTTTGTTTGAATAAGCAAAATAGACCTATATTTTTGATGAAAAATAACTGAAATGTAGTTATATAAATAAGTAAATAACTTCTGATTGTGTAGAGCAATTGAGAATAAAAAATTTCTAAAAAGTTGCTTGAGAAAATACAAAAAAGTACCGAATGTTACGGTCCTACGCAAAGCAGAGCTTGTTGGATGTTGCTTGGATCCAACCGTGTTAATTGGATCTTGTCTTGAGATGCGAGCAAACAACCTTTATTTTTAGTACTTTTGTACACATATTTTTGGTTTGCACCAATTTCCAGCCAAGTATGTACACACTCTTCTCGTCTTATATACTCTTTATTATTATTATTATTTTATGGATTATTCAATTACGTTGACAGCCATCTTAAATCTATGTTTTCAACTATATGCGTATACTATTTCATATACCGTTTTGATGGATAATTAAATGTTTAAATAAAGTATATGTTTTAGTATATATTAAGGAAAAAGAAAATTTTAATGGAGAAGAGTTTTTTAACCATTTGATTCAGTAAATTAATCATTTTATTTTTTATTGAATCATACTTAATTTTTACTGAATTATAGTTTTAAATATATATTTTTACCTCTTTTTCTCCAAAATTTTCTTCGTTTTAGATCCTAATAATATATATGTAAAATGATGTAATTAAAAAGATTTTCTTTCTCCATGGATATTTTCAAATGGTACCTTTATCCGTGCCCTTTGTGTCACGATTATTTGCATCATCACTGTAGGTAATCTATTTGATATGCTTACCAGGTTAAATGGAATGGCGAAAAATTGAAACCAAATTCATAATAAATGAAATTATTATTTGTTAAAATGTTAGACAACAGGAAGTAAAAAGTCCTAATTCAAATGTAGTTACTTTAAACAAAACAAAACAATCCCGTACCAGGTTCTAGAACAGGTAAGAATGCCTACAGTAGCACATATGTATTCACTATATATACAAACTCAACCAACATACAATCATATGATAATTGGTGATATAAAAGCACCCACGTCGCTCTTATCCAACTACATTCTTTACCAATATGAAATAGCCTTACTGAAGCGAAGGACTTCCCTGATTTTCGTAATGACCTTAAATAAGTGTACAATAATGGAACCAAATAGAAAAATCACGTAATGCTGGTCAAACAATAGAGAGGAACTGTAATCCAGATCCATATTTTGCTAAATTATTTATAAAATTGAACATTTTAATCAATACCTCGAAATAACTTTGATAAGCCTTAAACCTTGTTGGTTGTGCGCAACACCGTGATCATAATCTGTCTCAAACATAAATTTGAAATAAAGTCATCAATATGCATCTTGAAACATTGCAACAGTTTCTTAATTAAGTTAATACATTATAAAATATAAACTTTGAAAGTTCAGATATAACATAGTAGTAGATTTGATGGAACATGTAAAAGCTAATTTGTTAAAATGATTTATAAAGCTCAGAGCATCTCTATGAAAATAACATCTGTTGTGTGGTTCGTAATATTATTATCATTATCGTATACCAACACTTACAAACCAGTTCCTTGTCACCCGTGAAAATGCTATCTATAATTGACCATGACTGAAAATAGGCTTCTACAAAAACAATTCGGACAAATAATGTTAAGCAAATGATTTTTCTTAATTCAATTAAGAATGTCAAATATGATGATTATCAAATAAATAGGCTGCAATTTGACAAATGCTATACGCTCTGTTTAGTTCTGCAAAACAGGTTAACTTTAAGATTTGAAATAACTATTAGCTCTCAAAATCAATGAACTCTATTGAACTATATTGTAATAGTAAAAGTTATGAAAGTTGTTACCTTGCTCATATGTACACCTCTTAGACCATTCACGAGTGCCAATAAATACCCAAAACAACAAAACACCCTGCATAATCTTGACAACTATAGGGTTGATTAACATTACTTAACGAAAAGGTACCATAAATGAACAATTAAATTGACACCTAAATCAAATAACTGATTTAATTTACTCTACCAAAACTTCAAACATAAAATATCAAAGTTAGTGTATAAAAACCATCAGCTTAAGAAATCATATAGATGGAGGTTATCCTTACCATATACGATGACAGAGGCGATACCCCAGTTGTCAAATAAATGAAAGTTTGAAAAGATTCTCATGAATATATTGAATAGAAGGGAGATTGGAATTCAAAACTGAAAGAAGAGGACGTGATTTACTTGTGTGTTACAATAGAGTATACCATAAACAAAGTTTCTCGCAGGAACACAAGTATTAACCTTGACATCAACAAATGGTTAACCTCACAAGCTTCAAATAATGCTCAAATTACAATACACTAAGTTTAAGTTTTTATCCTTTTTAGAATTTTGTTTCCAGCTACAATCTTCTTCATTATTTTGTTTCAGCTACACAAAACTATGTATAAACCCCGCAAATGGATACTAAATAAGAATATTCGTAACATTTCTAAGTATTCTAATTTTGTAAGTTAAGACAGAAAAGGGCTTGTAACACGCCATGCATTCATAAAAAGAGAAGACATAAAAGTGCTTGTAGGTTGGTTTTGACCTGAAATGTACTAAATGTTATGCATGTTAGCACAACCAGCCTGATCCGTACTAAAAGTTGTCCATTTAAACAAACCAACCAGACCTGTACATTTACGCCTCATTAAATCAACAGATAGCAACCGATAACACAATTTTTCTTTTAGGGTTGTTTTAAAATCTTAGTCTTCCAAAAAGAAAGAAAGAAGCAAGACGATCATTGTCCAAATTGTATATATAATCTATAAAATCTCCAAACAATTTGTACTGAGAAAAAGATTATGTTTAAAATAAAATAAACTTACCTTCAACTTGCTACAATTGTGAAAAAGTCTTTGTGGGTCGATCGCAATTGACCTGATCTCTTTTGACCAGAAAATGTGTTTAAGGATTACCCAACCTGCCAAAACTTTGTCACCTGTTATCAACTGTATGGGTTTACATCATGAGCATAATAGAAAATATACCTTTAACTATTGCATATGTATTGTTCAAAAAACATAAAAAAGAGATACCTGTTTTTATGAAAGTCACATGCAGAAGTTCAAGAACAATACCATAAAAAGAAAATAGCATATGAGAAAAGGATTCATCTGTCATGAAAATAGGACCAGCAAAAAATGAAGATATTAAAAGGCTTAAACCAAGTAGGACTATAGATAATCCATAACGGTAATTAATTTAAATCTTTAAATATCACGATTTTGAAGGTCTGCGCATATAAGATGAATTTTGGACTACCTTTGAAGAGGAAGGCAATGCGTGAGTTGGGTATATTTTTCATTATACTGGTGACCCGTTTGAGGAAAACACGCAAACGAACCTCAAAACCCATATACATCATATATTCAATTTAGAGCATGAAATAAACACACAAATTGGCCTATGTACATTGTCTCACCAGAATGAGCACAGTAAGCAGTTTCTTGAAACCATTTCGTTCCGTGGGCATTTAAGTGGCAACTGGTAATTAACACCTATTAAACAACCAAAAAATCAATACCACGATTCAAGAATCACATCTTTCAAATTGGATGTAAAACAAAGCCATAAACCATAAGTACCATGTATTAGATAAATAATTGATAAAACAATCTCTCTCAATTAAGTGTAACCGGTAGAATATCAATGTTGCGATCCTTTTGTGTATCATTGGATCGTTGCCTTTAAAAAACCTGCAGTCACTGAAAATGAAAAATCAAAGGCAAGTCTTGGTGTAGGTGAGTCAATCAATAGAAAAAGTCAATTTTGCATTAATTCATCTTGAACTCTATTGGTGAATAACTGTAAAGTTAAAGATATACGACCAACATAATACCAACTACGGATTATGAGCGCCAAGCTAAACCACCTTCGACCCACTAATGAAGAAAGGAGTACCTCATGGTCAAATTCATACAGATGGCTCAATAACAACAACTAACTAAGGTGTTTGGCTACAAATCTATTACCAATAAAGCCTCAATAAAAGTCGTTAAAGCCATATCTAGATAACGGTGACAACTATTAATATTTTGGATTCAAGATACCAAATTAGACAAAGATGTTCATACTAAAGAATACAAAAGTAGATTCCTATTTGCAGATATCATCATATCACAATGGAGGCCATCTCAAAAAGACAAAATATTAAGCAAAAGTTTGAATCTCATAACCAACTGTGTAAAGCTACTGATTAGACAATGGTAATCAATCAATTACATAAATGGTTCCAATTGCTTATAATTACATAATTAGAGTAATAAAACTCTTGAAAGAGCAAACTACCTAATTACCAAATATTTAGTACTACTTTCTAGTTTATCATAGTCAACCAAAGCATATGCAAACAATGTCATACACAACAAACAATTAAAGCATAATGATGAGTTAACTGAAATAATTAAATCAAAAACCATACCCTTTTCATCTATATTGATGGTGTTTACCAAAAGACCACTCATGTCCATAAAACTAATGCTTCAAACTTTAACCCCCTCAAACTAATCTGAAGTGCATCCAATTCATAGCGATAACCGCCACTGTGATGACTAAAGTATGTGATTTCATGGGAGAAAAGGTTGAATATAAAACTTTGAATCGTGAAAGAGGTAAAATTTCACATAAGTTTCAACTGGTAGGAATATCATCCATCCATCATCAGGCTAATGATTTTTAATATTACCATCGGTTCAATTGTGTTTGAGCAGAAATCGAATCGAATGCAAAATTAATAACAATAATAAGTCGTACCTAATGTGGCTCTTTTTGAGGAAAAGATTTGAGTCCTTTGTTTGAGAAAGAGATTTAGTCTGGCGGTCTGGCCCAACAAAAACACATCATCCTGGATTTTTGGCGATTTTCAATTGTTGAATACTTAATGCAAAGTTTTACATATAATTCACAGATCAGCCCTGCGTTGAATATGACGTGGTTGATTTAGTTTTTGGATACCCTCGATACGCCAATCAGAAAAAAGCTGATTTGTCAAAAGGATAGAGCTTTTTTAAAACTTACATTTTAAGTTGCAAGTTGATATTTGTATCTGTTTGTTGTAGTTTATTTAAAAGGCAGGTGGAAGTGAACAGATGGATAGTCCGGGGTGCAAAGTGTAAACTTGGTAAGTTGGGTGCGCAGGTACATTCAACAATTCTTCAGGGACCATTTCTACCAATTTGTCTATATACACCGTAGAGACTAGGATTGAGAAAATTAATTCTCATTTTAACATTTTATTTGTTAATGTATGAGTTTCATTCATCAATTATTGAATGATTTAGGTTAGTGAGTGGAAGATTTTATCGAGCGATGTAGTGAGGGGTTTATGTAACGTTTCAAGATCTTGTATTGTTGGTTTATTTTTTATTTGCATCTATAATCTATGATGGTTAGTTCTGATATATTATGTGTTCTTGTTTTAGGTTTTCATGTTTTCACATCGTATCAGAGCGATAGGCTCTTGATTCGTGAGGAATTTAGATATTTTTTGGTTAGGAACTCAAAAATTAGGGTTTCATTGGTGATTGTCTAGTTTCTTGGTGTTTGAGGTTGATCGTGTGTATTTTGGGTTAGATCTAGGTCTGTGGTGTATCTGGTTGAAGGTTGATGGTGAATCGTTGCAAAACCCTAATTTGGAATTTTTAGGGTTAGAGGTTGTGTGCGATTCGATAACATCTGATGAGGTTTCCAGTCTTCGTCTATCAAATAGACCTGGAACTAGGTTCAATTGGTGGTTGATTGGACTTTTATATCAAAACCCTAATTTCTTGTCTTTGCGATTTGCTGGATTTCGTTTCTTGCAAGTCTTCTGCTATAAGTACTCAAATTCTTGGATATTTCCGAGCATGGAGTACACCAACTTACAATTTGAATAGTAGTAGTATTCAAAAATCTGTATATCATCATAAATCTGAAACCCTAATAAAAGATTGATCAAGTAAAATGAAAGAGAGAGGGACAATTACTAGCAGTTGAAGATCAAAAGGCCGAAGAGAAAATTCGTGTTATGAGATAGAAACAACCGATTATAATTAACACGATGATGTATTGATGATGACAGACATTTGAAATGAAATTATATAGCCTAACGTCAGAATGATATTTATACGTATGGATGAATAGTATGTGTGGGGGTTTTAGTTTTAAACTCAACGGCCACACAATGCACCGACTCGTATTCGAGTAACATTTACGCACGTCAATCCACCGAATTAATTTTACATTACTTTTTTTTTTTTTTTACTTTCTTTCTCTAAACAATAAAATTGAAATAAACTAGTGTTGAGATATATATATATATATATATTAGATTAAAGGGAGAAGGTTACCCTTAAGTAGTTAACAACCCATGTTGAATAACAATGCAAAACCAAACAAGGCACTAAGTTAATATCCACTAATAGTATCCATCAAAGTCTAACCCACGACTTTTAAGTGTTTATATCCCAAGGGTTATAGTAGCCTTCATCTGCTTAAAAAAGGATAAACCATTGTAATATAACAGTGAGTAATATCTAAAATTCTTTGCTATGCTAGATGTGAAATTATTCTCAAATTTATAGTACAACCGGTCCAGTTTTCAAAATATTATAATTTAATAACCATTGAATTAACCATATATTTCTATTATACTGTAATGAACAGATTAATCAGATAGCATCGCCTGCATGAACTTATAAATCAATTAAGCCTAAGTTTGTTCAACATATCGAAATTGTCTATAAACTAAGAGATTCATCTTCACAAACCGGTGCTAGCTTTGGAATGACAAAACTAGTTCAATTACTTAAAGAACAAGGATCTTCTACAAGGACTTTGTTGCAATCTCGAGCTGCTTGACTGCATTAGCATGAAATATCTGGTGAAAAAGATAACAGGAAGGCAAGTTTAAGTCAACCACATTAACAAAAGAGTGTAAAAAAACAAAAAACGTGTTGAAGGGTTTACACCCTTTTTATTGAGATCAAATTCAATAGATACGATCATCTCCAAAATATCATTCAACATATGATTCTTTTCTATCTCTTCACACACACTCTATGTTTCCGGTTCGGGTTCGTAATTCACTGCATTCGTGGGACATACTGATATACATTGTTCTGTCTTCCAATAACTAACGGAAAAAACCCTAGTTCCCAAAAAAACCCTAATCATTGATAAAAGAAACGCTTAAAAAAAGAAACCCTAAAATCAAGAAATAAATACATTTTCTTATTTATAAACCTTTAGATAAAATGAAGGAATGAAGGAAGAAAGAAAAAACCTTGCTTGGGGGAAGGATGCAATTCGAGAAACAATGTTCAGATCACTGCGAATGAATGAATCGAGACCACCGTATTTGAATGAAACTTGAAGATTTAACAAATTGTGAATGGTTTTATTATTTTTTTCGAAGAGGAAGGAGAGTAATTAACAATTTTTTTGAATCACCCACAATCTTTAACTTTGAAGATTACAACAAAACCCTAAGAAAGGTTAGACCCAGTACTTGTGAATCCTAGATTCGTCACTAGCCATAATCACAACAAATCGCAAGACTACACGAGAACTCTATAGCTTGATGTTCTCAAGCGAAAATCGTATCAGGATGGGTGACTTTCGAGAAAGTGCTTACGGTTTCACTAAGAAAAATTGGTGCGCCTAAGAGAAACAGGAACAATATACATGTGTTCTTATTATTTGATCATATCATACTATATATTTCTATTTAGTTAATGTAATATATAAATTATAGGGAAATTGTCCGTTTTTGTCCCTGTGGTTGTCGCGTTTTGACACTTCTATCCTTTTTCGACTTCGCTCAATCTTTTTGTCCTAGATGTTGTAATTTTCACCAGATTAGTCCGATTTTCTAACTTTTGTTAACTTTTCCCGTTAAGTGGCATCACGTGACAAACATGTGAGGGTATTTTCGTCAGAACCCTTTTTCCCTCTTTTAATGCATTGACTCTCCCCATTTAAACACACAGATACAAACACACTCGATCAAACAATCGCAATATCTCTCACTCTGCTCCTCTTTTCTCTCCCCGTTCGATTTCATCGATAGAAAATGGTGGTATTTTGTAGTTGTGGCAAACCTGCAATAATCCGAACGTCATGGACCTCGTTGAATCCTGGAAGACGTTTTCATTGTTGCGCTAAGAGTGTAAGTTATCGTCCCCTAATGCCGTAATATTTTCCCCAAAATTTTGCCCTAATTTTTGCCCTAAATCTGCAATAATCCGGACTGTGAACCTAAATTGTTGGATTTCAGGCTGCGAATTGTGGGTTCATTGGGTGGTTCGATCCACCAATGTGTCAAAGAGCAGTGGTCATTATACCTGGATTGTTGAAGGCAAGAAATAATCTCGAAGAAAGTCTGAGGGCTAGGAATTACGAATGTAAACGTTTGAAGTTTTTTTTGATTTGTAGTTGGATCATGTTTATTTTGTATTTGGTGTTAGTTTAGTGTTGGTACTGTAAGTGTATGTTAAAGATAGTGAAGTTGATTAATTTTGACTTTTGAAGTCAACTTGACTTAATTTTTAGTATGTAATCGCTCCATATTGTATCCAGTTTCTTGGAGTATATTTGGGTAATATAATTTGATGTTTTACAAGATCTCAAATATTGTTATTGCAGTGACATGAAATATATATAATGTTCAATGTTGACCCAAATCCTGCAAATACAACCAACAAATATCCAGCATAATACAACCAAACTAACAGTTCAATGTTGACCCAAATGCAAAGAGAATACAATGGGTTATTGCAGTGACATGAAATGACATCTTAGGTTCAATGTTGACCCAAATCCTGCAAATACAACCAACAAATTTCCAGCATAAACCAACCAAAACCAACAGTGGCAATTAAAACAAAACCAAAATTTAGCATTAACTGGGTTCAATGTTGACCCAAATGCAATCTTACTACAAACAGTTATTGTTGTACACATCATAAACCAAAATAACAGTTATCCAACATACATTGTTTGACTTTTACAAAATACAAGCTAACACCAAAATAACCAGTTTTGCTTGTTTGACTTTTACCAACCAAAAGCTATCTAAAACCATCCTCCAAACCCCTTGCTGCCACCTCTGCCTTTACTTGTTCTGGTTTTGCTTGTTAGACTGCCACTACCCTTGCCACCTGTACCTCTTCCTGTTTGACTTGCTTGGCTGCCACGACCTCTTCCCCTACCAACACCTCTACCAGCTGCACCTGTACCAGATTCAGTGCCTCCTCTACCAGAACTTCCTTTTCCCCTACCATCTGCTTTTCTTTTGTTTTGACTTTGACTTGACTTGATTCACCACCTTGTCCCTTACAAGTTGACTGATTGTGACCCTTATTTCCACACTTGCCACATGTAATACTCTTACCAAATCTTGTAAGCTTTCCCCCACTAACCAATGGTACTTCATTAATACCTCTGCTTCTCTTTTTCTTGGGCCTTCCAATAGGTGTGTGGTGGATTGGTGGTAGCAACCTTGTTAGACATTCACTCCTTGGCCACATGTTTATGCCATTTGTTGGTTGGATCTTGAAAGAATATGCTTCTTTCCAAGTATCCAGTCTGTAGCATGGATGAACCCAGTCTTCAATCAAGCCAATGTCTGTCCCATTCAATGACATGTTCCATAAGCTTGCAACTGCATGCTTGCAAGGGAACCCTGTTAAATCCCACCTCCTGCAAGCACATTCTTTAGTTCTCATGTTGACCACAACCTGTTCTTCCCATGCCCCATTACACTGATACATATCCCCACCATTCCAAGTTACAACATATTCACTTGCCTTCCTTTTTATGTTCTCAAAAATTAGTGTAGCAGTAGGAGTTAGTGTACCATGGCACTTATCTTGTGCTTTCTGAACAAGTACAATCCTTTTCATTAAATATTCTCTAATATATTCCAGACAAGTGATTATAGGTTGATCCCTTCCATCCACAATCTTACTATTAAACGATTCACAAATGTTGTTCAATAGGATATCACAATGTGCCCTACCTGGAATTGATAAAGTAGTAACAACAATTATCATCTAAAACCTGGAATTGATAAAGTACTAGGGAACAATTACAGTGTATGTGTATGTACTGTCATAACAATTACAGTGAAGAATAAAGAGTAACTTACCACTAAAGTGTGACCTAGCCCAGCTTCTTGGTGGAATGGCTCTTAACCAATCATGAGCAGCTGCATCAAAGGCTTTCATTTCATCCATTGCTTCTTCAAACTCCCTCAATGTTGTCTTGGTTGCACATTTCCATATCAAATCTTTGTATCCACTTCCTTTGAATTTTTTCACCATGCTGTCATAGATGTGTCTCAAACAGAATCTGTGCTCAGTTGCGGGAAATACCTTAGCCAATGCTGGAATTAATCCCTGTGTAAAGAATTTAAGGTTAATTCCCAATTACATAGTTAAAGAGATGTACTTAGAATATAAGGGAAACCTGCAAATAACCAACAGCATACCTTTTGCCTATCTGTAATGAATGTGAAGTTGCTATTTCTTTCCAAACCAAGATCATCCCCTAGACAATTCAAAAACCAAGTCCATGAATTCAGATTTTCAGACTCTACTATAGCATAAGCCACTGGGTAAATGCCATTATTGGAATCCACACCAACTGCAGTTAAAACTTGCCCAGGATAAGGTCCCTTCATAAAAGCTCCATCCAATCCAATCAATTCTCTTTTACCAGCCTTGAACCCATTTTTTATAGCTCCCAAACATACATATATCCTCTTAAATACCCTTGTTTCTGACTGTGGGTTTGCTTCAGGCTGGACTTCAAGCTTCACAGTTGTTTCTGGGTTCATGTTTTGCAGCTCCAGTATGTAATCTCTCAACACTTTGTATTGATCTTGGAAAGCTCCCTTCATTTTCCTCTTTGCTTTTTCTTTAGCTTTGTAAATAGTATTTTGGGTAATTCCCAATTGAAGTTTTTGTTCAAGCAGATCTTTCATACCCTTGCCAGAAATTGATGGTGTCGATTTAACTAATTCACTCACATGTTTTGCTAGAAAAGAGGAATTGCAGCATGAAAGCTCTCTGGTCAAATTACATTTATGGTCTTCAATTAATGTTTTGACCAACCAAACATCCTCCCCTTTTCCTTTGGAAACGTGTAAAGTCCATGGACAAGTGGGTTTGTCAGGAATCTTGACATCTGAAATGACATCTTTACCCTTCCCTTTATTAACCTTCCCTTTTCCTTTCTGTCCCTTATCAGACTCTACTACTTTCCCCTTTCCCTTACTAACATCATCTACTTTCCTCTTTCCCTTCTTGGGCTGGACCACTTTTTGGGTTGGTTCAGGTGGTATGTAACCTGGTGTGGGGCCACAACACCTGACCCTGACCCTTTCCAAGTCATTTTTTAAACATCTCAAGTCCCTTCTAGTGGCAATTGCATGTGTCTTCACCAACTCTGTAACATCCCTCTTCTTGTAGAATTTCTGTCCAACATAAAATGGACTCTTCACCAAATCTGGATCAGTAGATTGTTTTTTCCTTCTTAAAACCTTTAATTTCCTTCTTCTTTCCCTATCAGGTTGTCCATCTTCATCTCCACTATCAAATTCATCAAAATTATAACCTAATACCTCATCATCCAAAACGGCCTCATCCACTTCTGGATTCACTACTCTGTCTTTCCAATGGTAATCTCTATCCACATTACATTTAAATGTTGACATATCTACTTCAACATCATTCAACTGGTTTATATCATCTTCTTCAAAGTCTGATGAAACATCACTCTCACCATCATTACCAGCACTATTAACATTACCCTGACCATCATCATCTTCCCTCAAGTCTGATTCAACATCACCCTCATTACCAGCCTCATCATCATTACCAGCTGAACTCTCTTCTAAATCAGGCTCACCAGCATGTTCACCATAATCATTATTAGGTGCATTACCCTCAACATGAGCCTCATCACCCTCATTACCAGGTTCATTACCATCAACATTACTAGCATCCAAAGGTTGATTAAAGAAATCATCATCAAATGGATTGTCATTCACAAAATCATCAGTGGCTAAATTTTCAACAACATCATCTAACTTTTGACTTGTCTGACCCTCATCTAAATGTTGACTACAATCCCCTGTTTTGTCAGCCATTTGTTTATCATTTCCATTATCATCTAAAACCTTATATGTGGTAGCACTAATTTGACCATCATCTTTCCATTCTAAATATAATCTTTTCCTCCTTTTTCTGGGCACAATATTTCTCTCAACTGGCTCATCATCAAGTTGTTCAATTACAACCTTATTTTTAATTGGTGATCTAAAGTAGTTAAAAACAGTTGTGATTCCATGTTCAATGTATACAAAAACTACCCTCATCTGTCCAATAAAACTCAGCATATGCAGTACATCTTCATCATTTCCTAGTGCTACCAACCCAAAATCTAGGTCAAAATTAGGTTTTTTAAAATGATAAAACACTTTATCGTTTCCACTATAACCAAGCTTAACTATCATCCTATCAATTTCATGAACTGAAAAGTAGTCAGCATTAACCTGATCCACATATGTTGTTGTTCCACCCACGTATTTACGACCTGGATACTTCGATAATGCACCTCCATGATGTAACTTTATTGTAAAAGCCGTTGGATACTTAGCTGCACAAATAAAGTTCATTAGTAAAATCAACGAAAATAATACAAAATTTGAATTTTTTTTTCGAAAAATGGAAATTACTGTATAAACCGAAAAGCAATTCCTTTTCGCATTCATCGAGAGCTTCCTCTCTAATAACCCAACGAGGTTGCCCATCCATCGGAAGTAGAACGAATTTGGGGATTTTGAAGTCGATTTGGGGATTTGAAGTCGATTTGCTGATTTTGAACTGGAGCAGAGTGTTTGATCGAGTGTGCCTGTGTGTGTGTAAATGAGGGGGGAACAGGAGAGTCAATGCATTAAAAGAGGGAAAAAGGGTTCTGACGAAAATACCCTCACATGTTTGTCACGTGATGCCACTTAACGGGAAAAGTTAACAAAAGTTAGAAAATTGGACTAATCTGGTGAAAATTACAACATCTAGGACAAAAAGATTGAGCGAAGTCGAAAAAGGATAGAAGTGTCAAAACGCGACAACCACAGGGACAAAAACGGACAATTTCCCTAAATTATACTATAGCTGACACTATATTCTAACAACATTGAACAGATGATGATATTCATTGGGTGATTCATGAGAAGATCAAATCTGCCTTCTCGAATGTTAAAGCGTTTCCTCTAAAGGGTATAATAATAATAATAATAAATTAATAATTAATAATTATAATTATTCAGTTTTGGGTACCGGTAGGAACCATCGTCCCAGCCGGCAGAAAAAGAGTGTTACTTTCAACTTCAAGTCGACCATTTTCCCTTGCGCCTCTTAACCGTAATCTTGAAAAATATTGGTCACGCTGTTTAGAGAATCAATATAGTTTTATTCATGATAATACGGTTGACTTAACAAATAATCCAATATGGATCGTATCAAATAGTCCACATGCTCTACCACTATTATCGAATGTCTCTAAGTACCTAGTACTCTCATTCTACAGGCTATAAGAGATCTCGTCAACCTGTTCAAAATAAAATTGAAAAGGCGATAGAAATCGTTTGTGAATCACACAACTTAACTCTTGGTTAAGTTTGGATCACTTATGAGACTGAGAATAATCGTGTGCCATTTTCATTGGACACTCAATGAAAAGAATGTTTTTGGTCAAATCGAACCGTTGTTATGTTGGTTCAGATGATGATCCACTGTCTTCTGTTAGGGATTTTTATGATGATTTAGATGTGCTTCCTTTGAAAATGGTGGATGGGCTCAGTGGGATGACACTTGAAACTTATCAACCACACTTTTGCCAAAATATTCATAACCTGACTGATAATGGGTCATTGGTAATACTCTGTGCTAATACTAAATGTAGCTGTCTTGTGATATACTCGAGGAGCACTCACACTGGAGATATTGATTATGCGTTTTAATTCTTTTGACAAAGTCAAAACTATCTAATCAAGTGGCGATGAATTACCGTACGTTGTGCATGTCACACGTAATGAAAACAGAATAGTACAAATACCGCCTATAGCTCTGAAAGAAGACACAGTGGCTGTAAAGAGAAACTTGATCGACTTGTACGAGAGTCAAAGTGACTTGACCAATAACAACAAGAAGGTGTGTCTAGAAGATGATGACGATGACGATCTAGTCATAGTAGCACTTTGTAACAATAAAGGGTCCACCTTATCCTTCCTATCAGGCTCATCATCAACACTTGAAAATGCCAAGGAGAAAATTATCCAGGACTTTGATTTGGATCCAGCTAGGACTTACAAGCTCGAGTATGAAGGTAATGAGGAAGAATTGGTTTCACTAAGTGATGATAGGGAGTTTAACGGTCGAGTTTTATTTTATAGAGGAACAAACAAGAGTTATATTTTACTGCGTGTGATCATTGTTTGAGAAGTAACTTTTAATTGATGATCTGTTCTTGGGGAAATATCTGCATAATCCTAAACTGGTGACTATAATTTGGGTGTTACACTTAATAATCTTGCACCATGAATTGTTGATTGTACACTCGTTCCAAGTTGATTACTGGATTGGCAAGAATAGAACAACTATTAAATCTAACTAGTACAAGTTTCACGCAATCATTATGACACGTAAACATTATTATTTTCAAATAAACATATGTAATTAAAAATGTATACTTTCTTGCAAGAGTATAATATGGTCAAACGAATAACATTCTAAGAAAGAGGAATATTTGATTAGTGTTACGGAGCATAACCATGTTATTGACAACTTTTTGTTTACAAAAATAATTGCAAACATATAAAAGTATTGTTACTTTAAAGTTTGAACTTCACTTCCAATAATTAAACTTCAGTAGTTAGGTTCATTTTGTAGTTCAATAGTTATTAGAGTAAATCCTCAAATGTATGTGGATGCCGAGTTAAACCGTTAACTATTCCCCACCATCCAGCTAACGTGTTTAAGTTCCGTCACTGAATCTGATATAATTTCTTCTTTTTCATAATTAATCACCCAAGTTCAAAGCCGAGAACCAACTTTTGTTTTTACTGAAATTTAAAAGTGACCATAATCTCTTGACTTATTATCAAGTTCTATCTTAGAAACTAATTAACTACCTGTTTTGGAGTCATTCCATCATAGTTTGTTGGACCTATAAGATACAAACTCAAAACTTGAGTGGGTGAAGAACTTCATAGGTTAGTGATACTTATAAAAGATAAAAGGACATATACAATCGTTTAAGGAAGGGTATATTTTTGACAATATACAAGTTGTTCAGGGGTGACTTTCGGAAAAACACCATATATTTATAGTGGAAGTGGACTAGTCTCAAGTTATTTTGAGTGTTGAAAAGAAGTTGAATTTTTAAATTGTCCTCTTCATCTTTGAGAGAGTGAAAGACATTTTAAGAAAGTGAGAGAGGTTGGCATATAGAATTGTGAAAGAAAGTGGTTGTTAAGTAGTGTTTTGAAGAGACATTTGTTTGTTCAAGTCTCTTTTTATTCATCAACAGAAAAGATCAATTGAAAATTTGAGTCAATTCAAGGTTTCAAAATCGTCGAATGTCTTCCGAAATCTATGAATTCGATGGATGTTTCTTCAATGATCCATCCTCACCATTCAATGATTCTTCATCACCCATTGACATCCTCCAAGCTTTCCAAGAACACACTTACAATTACACTTCTATGATACCACCATCATCTTCACCACCTTTGACCACCCAAGATAATAACATTGATACACCATTTGATGAAATTGACCAAATTATCCCTATCCTACACTTATCCTCGCCAAGCAACCAACTTGAAAACCTTTCTCTCTATAACCAAATGGGTATTTCTGTAACTTCCTCAAATGAAACTCTTTGCACTTTGGAAGTCAAAACAGAAGAAAGTCAACTTTTATATGATAGTAACTACTACTATGGTGGGTCTTATAATCCATTAAAGATGATGCAAAGAAGCTACAGTAGCAATTCTTTCCAACAAAAGAAATCAAATGATATTCTTTATCAACCAAAATTTGATGTTTTGTTTGAATCTCAAAATCTTCAGTCGGAAGTCCTTAACTCACCTGATCATTCATTTTCGTCTACCAATATGAGAAGGGCTTGCAGCACTGGTGACTTACAAGTAATTACCCCTTTTACTTCATCACCTTAAGATTTTGCGCAACTTCTTATCGGAAATGTCGTTTTAATCAAAATAATTCCACTTTTAGTCCTTCTAGCACACAAGATTCTAATATGGATCTCTCTACTCAATGGCAGTTTAGTACTTTTATCAATTATTGTCAAGTAAAAGAATTCTTATATGAACAACCTTTGTCAACTTAAATTTCATTTAAAATATAATCATGTCCAACTAATTGGTATTGTCTGCATAGCCCAATTGAGGCCCGCTTAGTTTAGGCCGATGAATGAAAAATGTTAGGTTTACATTCAATAAGACTATGAGAGTAATGTTAAATATGCAAAAAAATATAGACCTACTTATAGATATACCTAATCTATGTAACATTTGCTACATGTCTCTCACTTTTTTTTCACCAAAGGGTTAAAAGATATATCATGGTGTCTTTATTTTGTTTTGACAAATTTCCGTTTTGTTTTAGAGTCCAGTGGTCAACCAAACAAGCCAAAGGTTGTCTACTAGTCCATTAGCCACAGATAGTACTTCATTTATGGAGGAAGCAAATTTCAAGGTGGGGCGTTACAATGCAGAGGAGAGAAAAGAAAAGATCCAGAAGTATAGAGCAAAGAGGACACAGAGAAATTTCAACAAGACCCTTAAGGTAGTTGTTTTATACAATAGATAAAGATAAATTAGTCCTAATAATAATCAAAGATTTTTAATGATATGATTTTGATGGTATTTTCAATACAGTATGCATGTCGAAAGACCTTAGCAGACAATCGTCCAAGAATACGGGGTAGATTTGCACGTAATGACGAGCCTGGAGAGCTTCCTAAGACCACAACTTTTCATCGACATAGGGATGAAGACGAACTTTGGGTAATCCATTATCTTATTTCTAGCTAGTATATATTTCAACGTTGAAATGAAATTTGAATAAAAGACAGACAATTTGACAGAAAGTTAATCTTATGAGGGTCCCTGATGTCGTCTCTCGTGAAACATTTTTTTGTTGTCTAATGCTATTTGAAAGCGAAGTTGTTTCCTGATCGTAGCATTTCCTTGATCACGAAACTACATACCCACTAATGATACTAATCGTGGTTTATTTTATCAGTGTATTCATTTCGCTCACAGGTTTCCTTTTCTATGATTTGGTTGTAATCGAACTTTACATGTCAAATGTGTAGATTGATGGCTTTCATGAAGATGGCAATGAAGGAATTATACAAAGAGGACAATTTTTCAATACTTATTCATCCATCGGCCAATTTCATCAGTTCAGCTTCATTCAAAATTGATCATCATTGTAACACTATTATTGTCATTAATCATCATCAATTTCAAATTCTTAGGATGGTTACACTTAGCCCTTCAAAAAGTCTTTATGAGCCCAAAAGGAATATATTTAGAATATTGTTTCTTAGTTGAACTAATAAGAAAAACATGGTCATACTCCATGTAGAGTCCAGGGGTATTAGTTCTTGTAACATTTCATCTCATAGATGTGTTATTACAATCAATTATTTTGGTACTACTTTACAAACCATTTTTTTGGCATCAAACTTATAACATGTTTATAGCTAATGTTTTCTTGGTTGGTTGTTTTTCATAACTTGTATGTAGTTTGTAAAGGTAATATTCTTAATATAATCTAGAGAACTTTTTGAAAGGCAAATTTTGCTTTTGTATTGATGCTTATTTTTCCTAGCTTTAAATATTCCATTGCTCATTGACATCTAAAATAAAATTCATGAGTCCGCATAACAATAGTTCTAAAAAAGTTGATGTTTGTTCCCCATAAACTATTTTGTTAAGAAAGATTGTTCTTAGCTCCATATTGGAAAAGTCACAAAAATACATATACATATTACATATAATAATGATTGGATAGTCATGAAATTTTCAAAATTAAAATAAAAAAAGACAATTAAAACTTATTTTAATAGTAACACTAAATAAACTGTACTATAAATATGACAAAATGCTTATGGAATCAGAACATTTTTTCTTGTTTTACAGGTACTTTATATCTATATTCGTATAAAATATCGGAACATATGATATTGCATGAGAAACCTTCGTACGCAGTACGCTTCATCAGTATTTGCCACATCAACGACGACCTCCCCATCATCAATATTTACGTTTTGTTATAATATACCTCTTCTACTATTGTATGGTATGTATTTTCGTTTTATTTATTGTATGTATTGGTAACATACAATAGAAGAGAAAAAAAGAAAATGTAGATACAATAGACGAAACTGACATTTTCAATATATATAAAAAAAGAAAGTAAACCTCGTATAATAATAAAAAAGATAAAATATAATACACTTTTAAACAATAAAATTTTAGAATAACAATGCATTCCTATATTAACCGAAAAGGTTAGCAAGTATTGTGCGGTTTACAATCTTTTTCCCTGACACAAAGAAGTGATAAGTAGTAAGTGATAAGTTATGTTTTGACTTTAATGGAAGGGATGATAGTTTTTTAATGGCTTTACCAAAAAGTATAGGGTAAAACTGATAATGAGCTTTTCTTGAACTAAATGCATTTCCTGTGTTATTTCATTTTCACTTTTGTACTACAACTATTAGGAGGACCATAATATACCAAGCTAGGTGGACCATCACAATCAATATTTGCAGTAAAAGTTGTACCTTTATGGTATTTATATGTTTGGTTGGGTATTGTTTTGCATCCTTAATGAGTGATATACATTTTAGTTTCAATATATTCGTGAAGTGTTGTAGCTACAACTTGATCGGTTTACACGTCAAATCAAAAGGATATTATGTTGAATACAGAAGCCGACTTAGCGATTACCAAAAAGAGTGTCAATAAAACAGTTAACAAAATAGTCTAAGTGAAGTAAAATTCGTACACCTCCATTAATAGAAGTGTATGCATTTCCATTAACGTGGACGTATGAATTTCAATTAAAGATATTATATTAAATTCTAAATATTAAGATTTATTATAAAATAAATTTTGTTTTTTCTTTATAACTTTTAAAATAAATCTTTATAAAATTTTAAATATACTATTGTGACGTGCTTATTTTTATTTATATTTCAATATAAATTTTATTCAAAATTGGATCGGGTCAAAATATTATATTTTAAAAGATATAAGAGAAAAACAAAATATGTTTAAAAAATTATACTAAATCTTTTTTAAAAAATACATCATTTTTGACCCGACTCAGTTTTGAATAAAATTTACATTGAAATGTAAATTAAAATAAGCATGTCACAACGATATATTTGAAACTTTATAAAAAAATTATATTTTGAAAGATATAAGAGAAAAATCATATATGTTTAAAATTAATTTTAATAATAAAATAGTGGTGATGTGAACCGGTGTATAAATCTCAGCATGAGTGTATGAATCTCAACACTTCTTCTTGAATTACGCGATCTACTTCTTTCATATACCGTAGAACCAGTCAATAGAGTTGTCACCCATATTGACCGTAAGATCAATCGATGATGTAGAGGGTCGATCAGTTACCATATTTTCATTTCAATTGAGAACTAAGAAATTGTTCTATATTTGATTTTAATGTTTTTGATTGGGGTATAACTTCTTATGCACCAACTAAACTAAGCCTTTCCTATCTATATATTAATAATTGAGAATTCCTTTTACCAATGTGGCAAGCTTCTTCATTCGATACATAAGTTTTTGTTCTACTTGTCATCATTTCACTAAGTTTCTATAATTATGCGTCATTATAAAAACCATATATTTAGAAGGTCAATCATTATTCACTAATATTAAATTATTAATTTTAGAAGATCAACAATTTCTTAATGACTCCATAAACAATACTAAACAATTTTAAATTTTCATAATGCTAGATATCCTTTCAATGTCACAATTCATTTTCCTTAATCAATTACCATCAATTTTATAATGTTAACATGTTGTTATTGAGTCCATAAATTATTATTTATAATGTTAATCATGTTGTTATTGAGTCCATAAATTATTATTTACAATTTTGAATGTTCATGTAATGCAAAATATATCTTTTCGATGTTAAAATTCATTTTTCCCTAATGAATTACTAATAATTTTAGGATCTCAATGACATTTTTGATGTGTCTATAAAATCTTATTTCCAATTTCAAATGTTTATGTAATGCAAGATATATCATTTTGATGTCATTATTCAATTGTTCTCGATGAATTATCATTATTTTATTATGTCAACTATTTCTTAATGAGTACATAAGAATGTCATTTATTTAAAATGTCAACTCCTACTTTTAGAATATTATTAGTTTTTCTTAATGACAAACCATTTTATTTAAAAGGTTAACTATTTTATTAATGGATCTGTAAATTCTATTTTTACAATTTTAGGATGTTTCATTTTTTCCTCAAAAAAAAATTCATAAATTTTAAGATGACAACCATTTTCTTCGTGAGTCAATAAGAATGTCTTTTATTTTATGATGTCAATCATTTCTTAAAAAAGTCATTCATATTTCCTTAATACCAAACCATTAATTTTAGGAGGCCAACTGTTCTTAATGTGTCAATTAATTAAGTTTTACAATTTTAGGATGCCACTCATTTTCTCAATAAATCTATACATAAATTAAATAATAAAGATTTTTGTCAATATTTTCCTAATATGTAATTTCACATTAAAATTTTAAAAGCATTGTTTATAAACTTCTCATACTATAAATTCTTTTTTCCTATGTAAAAGTTAAGTTTACATTCGACATATGTTCTCATACACAAGCCACCTATTATATAACAATTATCGAAATGTATTATCGTTTTTTAACCTTTCCTAATTGAGCTACTTTCATTTTATTGTATTTTCTCAACTAACATATTAGTGCATATAGTGAGATATGAGAATCACTTACATTATGAAGATTAATCCAAGAACAATATATATCAAAGTTAGGGTGTTGCATAATTGACGACGATCATAGGGGGGTATAAATGAACAGTCAACAGAGTATGTTTTTATGGATAAAGAGGTTGTAAATACATTTGAATGTGAAAATTATTTCTACATCAAATATTCTACATTTATATATTTATATAATTTGATTTATTTTTCTTATATAACTTTACACTAACTTTATGTTTCTTTTTATGATAATATTATTCAATATCAATCATAATGACTTTATATTGTTTTTATTCATACTATGAAGAATTTTATATTAGTTAATGAAGAATACCGTAGATAGCACTGTTGAAAAACATATAAAAGTGGACATCTTTTAAGGATCCTCTTTCCGTTAGAACGTCATCTACCAAATATAGGGAGGCTTATTAAAGTGAAAATTAAAAAGGATTAGTTTGTGTTGCTCATTAAAATAATCATCAATGCAACATCAATAAATGACATTTTTGTCATTCAACTTTTTTACACTTTTTCATGTCTATGAGGTCTTTCCTTCATTTTTATCATTTTCACAATGTGAATTTTTTTTTTATTATGAATTTCTACAAAAGGAATGAAGTTTTTCTTATGAATAAGTATTTGCCGCATTCATATTATTGATCACATTTCTCAATTATTATCTTCTATCATTTATTTGTCACTAATATTTGAGTAAGGTTTTGTTTTTTTTTTTTTTTATAATTCTTATTATAGAATATTACACACTATATAAATATGGATAACTAGCTCGAATTAGACTTGTCTATATAAATAATGATTTTAATCTTTATATAATCTTAACTATATGTACTTTTTAGTTTATTATCAATGAAATTTATCACATAAATTTATTTTCTTAAACCGCTCATCGCACCGGTATAACACTATAAAGAGATATTTTTCATCTTTGACATTACTTTATAGTTTATACATACGCTACTTTGTTCTTCTAGTCCACTTTAATCTATGTTTTTGTGCAATATTTTAAGCAATATTGTTAAACTATTTGATCAGGCATATGTTCTAATCAAATGATTGGCAAAAACAATAAAGTCATCAGTAACAGTGCATGTTGACTTTTTTATGAATTCTTGTCTTAAAGAATTGGAATCGATTACGATATAAATAATTTGATCCAAAACGTACGATAAGAATTGTTTAAATTAAGTTGTTACAAGCTTTTAATTACATATATGCAAGCCTGTAACGAAGTTCCTATATATAGCTTGTTTAATGTTTAATTAATTCTAAAATATGATTTAAAGTCTATTATTGCTAAGCTTATGCCAGTGGGGATTATGCCCTCTCGTTCTAAAGCTAAATATCCCTTCTTGAATAGTTTACAAACTAAGGGCATCCTTTCTTTCAGTACAATTATACATAGAATATTATTAATAGATGTCTATTTGATGTAAAGTTCCTCACGATGTATATGCTACATTTGAAAGAACTAATCTAAAAAATCACTTGTTCAGATCATTGCTTGAATTTGAGATTAATTATGAAAGCGTACCTAATTCCATTCAATCAATTTGATGAGTGGTTTTGTGATTAATCTGATTGCTATGTATAATCGGATAAGACAAAATTTACACTTTAGTTTTCAGCAATTAAAATCTAGAGCAAAACATAGAAACGGTTTTATATTTGCTTTTGTGATTATCTAAGACCAAATCATATTTATACTTATATATAAACAAAGTGACTATTGGTGAAAAGTCACGACTCTTGGTGAATGGTTATATCTTTTTGCGAATGGTCATCATAACTTTTCAATTATATATTGACATTTAGTGATAGTTTTTCCTGAATTGTCGCTAATAGCATCCTTTAAACAGATGTGTCTGTTCATTAGCGACACTTTAGCAGCGACAACTATTTCGGTCACTAAATACAACAACCTCATTTTTGAACCACTGTGACCATTTAGTGACCTCATAATTTCATCACTTATAACAACAAGAATGATACATCTTGATCTACATTCACACTCTCTATCACTCATCAAACTTACGATCAAGTTAGTTTATACAAGTGTGGACCCCGCACCTCATAACTTGTATTATAACTTAACTTGAACTCCCTTTGATCTTCGTAAATTTCAATTACACAAAAAAATCACAACATAAATTAGTTATGAACGGAGGTGGTAGGAAGCAAACCAAGGGGCGTGGACCATTTGATCGTGAGAGCAAACTTGATCAGACAAATTGACTGGTGAAAATGAGAAGAAAAAATTAGTGCATTATACTTGTTACAAAATGAATAAATTAGTTATATGAATTATTAAGTTTATGATTTGTGACTCTTTGATTCGTTGTTAGTAGTTTGTTGTTAGAACTCTATTGCTACAGGTCATTTGTTCTTTTAGCGACATTTCTTCTACTCTTGGTATGCGAGCTATTTCCACCTATGGAGATACCATAGACATGTCATTGTGGCACCGATGATGTGACACTTCCGTACTGTGTGATTAGTTACAACGTCTCCTCTTCGTGGTGTGATAAGGGATTTTTAGGAAGCGTATTGGTGAACCATAGTTTTTGTTTTGTGTTTGACTATGGATGGAAGTGTAATGCCCAATACCTCATTCACTTATGTGAGTACATTAGATTTGTAAATTAATGAACCATTTGATTTCATTTCAGAAGCTCGATTTGAAAATGGGGCGTTACCATTATAATTGTAATAAGGTGTCCACAAGTTTCAAGATGGTTGCAGATGTAATTCATGAAACCAAAATCCCCACGTAGTGAAAGCTACGGAAATCATTTAGGTTTAGCTTTAACCATGTTACAGTGAAAGCATTTACGTTGTTAAAAATATTTAAAGAATCGGTAAAGGGAATCTTTGACTCTTTTGCTCAAGTAAGAATGTAATTTGATACGGAGTATCTAATAAATTAATGAAAGTTAATGTCCTTGTTTAAAGACACATCACAAATTGCATCAAACTAGCAACGTATAATATTATATGGGTCAGGCAGTGATATGGTATTTGATTATAATGATCTCGGGAAATCGATCATAATCGTAAATCGATCTGGAGTTTAATAAGTAAATCAAAACACTGGTAAACTTTGAAATACTCTTCTCTAAATACAAAATTAAAATTATTAAGATCTTTATACCATTCAATTTTCATTATATTACCGTTATCAGGGGCTCTGTCTATTCGACTCGACCAGGGGCATTGCCCCTAGAATACCGTTATCTGGTGGAATCTGAAATATAGTAATTTGACTGAGTATATATGTACTATGATGTATCATTTAATTTGTATTCACTAATCTACCATTACACTAAACTATACAGAAAAGTGAGGTAATAAGATGAATTCACAATAGCGCAAGAATAAAGTACATTGTTAAAAGGAAGGTAAATGAACTACCAAAAATGTAGCAAAAGTTTTCCAAATAAATATGGTGAGAATATAACCACAAAACTTTGTTTTCCATTATCTTCAACGAAAAGACACAACTTAAAAATGCATTTAGTCAAAGGAATTCCAAGCCTATAGCCTAGGAGGTACTAATTACATATTTGTTTACTCACTTAATTAGTTAATTGTGATTCTGAGTTCTAACCTCTACAAGTTTGCCAAGTGCCCAAATGTTTTGTAGGGTAATGATGTCCCACAACCATATACCAAATAAATCTTTTTCAACATATGACAATCCCTTTAGTGGAATGATTAGCATAAAAAAACTATTATATGAGATTTTGTAAAATGTTGAAGTAATGTGCGTAACACTATGACTTAGAACTTTTGTGAAACACACTCGTTAAAATCTCGATCTTGATAATATCTTACCATTTTACGAACTTAATCAACAAAAATGTTTCAATACTTCATACCATCTTTGGAATCATGAGATATGTATAGGATCCCGTTCTTCATCGTATGATTGTAAGACGGTGATTTGTTTCGATCTTACTTGTTTTGAGTTAATAAAGTGATAATATAAAAGCTGATTGACTAAATGAATAAAATTAATCAATTTTTCAACTTCAATAGTTCAACAATTTAGAATTCAAATTCTTAACAACAAATTCAATAATCTAAATTTCTAATATTCAAATTTTGAATATTTAAGTAATGTGTAATATTTTTGGTCTTTCAATGTATATACACACGAGCTGATATAACATTTTGGTAGGTTCTTCCAACTTTCGGAGACGAAAACAATGCATACTATGATCTGCAGCTTAACAACCACTAGAAGGTTCACAAAATGAAACAAAAATTCGTTGCGGAAAATGAATTCTATTATATCTATTCCTAACCTAGACTAGCAACAATATTGTTAATTTTATCAAAGAACTTGAATTATATCCGATTTTAAATGGGTTAACGCAGAGGGACCCTATTCAAACTACCAAGAGAAAGTCCAGTTATTTTAGTTAAGATATAAGCAGTTTAATCAGTATTCATGTCACTTTTTCTGACTTTGTCCCTAGCTAGTCCAAAATATTTACCTGATAAAGTTTGAATTCAAGTCTCTTTTTATATCCTCATGACACCTTACGAATGAGGTTTTCTCTAATTAAGTCACTCAGGAAAGGTGAGTAATTCTAATCAAATGTACATGACTTAACCATAATATCCTCGTGACCCTTTCTGACCATTTTTATAATCACCCTAAGATGTTCAATTATATTTTATTTTATTTTCACTTTTGTTTTTCTCCTGGTAGTATCACTTCACATAGTTAAACTTGTATTCCTTATACTCTAGTCGTATTCTGATTTATGTGAGAAGCATCATTATAATTCAAGTCTATATTATAATGTGGTATCAATGATGTCGTTTTGCTTGAAATAAATGAGAGGAATAAAGTTTTCAAGGTTGTTTTAGACTCATAATACAATACAATCATTGTAGTTAGATTTATAGACACTCTTGGGAATCATATGCAACGACATTCATCATTTATCTAAACAAAAACATATATATGTCTTACCATGGCATATATTCCATTATCTTCTATGCTTATTTAATATTACCAAATTATTGATTTTCATGTTCAAATACTCTTGCATTTCTTATGTAGCTTACAATGGCATCTTCAATCCCCATGGACTTGCTTTTATTCCAATCTTGTATTAGCAATATCCCCAATATAGAAAGCTTATAAATTTCAAAAGAAATCATTCAATATGACCATTTCTTGAATAAAAACGTAACGAATCACAAAAAGGAAACATAAAATACCAAAGACCACCTCCCATTGGCTGCCAATTTGACACTTATAATTAGACAAACTAATAAGAATCTCTAAGGATTCATAACATCCAAGTTTTTTATTTGATTATTCCCTCTTTAATCATTACCGAGTATTTGGGTATTTTGACCAACAAATTACAACTTTATTCAATCAAAAACATGATAGAAATACGGATATAGCCGATTTTACATATATATCTTCATGATCAAATTTGGTAACTTTCATTATTATATTCTCACTGAATATATGTCTACATATCACAGAAAGGTTGTTCTGCCCGATAACTCTAACCCAAGAGGCTGGAAAAGGTTGTTCTGCCCGATAACTCTAACCCAAGAGGCTGGAATCCTTTGGACCGCCACTCGGACAATTTTCAGTTGTGTCTTACAAATTATAACACCCCTTTAATTATCTCAGGGTTAAATTAGTCACTTGACTCGGAAGCGATGGATAAAAGATAATATTATATATTATATTACAAAATGACTATAAATTTTTCGCGAGTTTACAATATTTAAAATATTTCTGAAACAAAACATATTCTGTTGTTCTTCAAAATCTACATACATATTAACTATCAAAACGTAAACATATTTATCAGAGAATGAGCGCATGTCAAACATTCCTTCCATAGCCCATCCTCCTGCCCATCCCACAAAAGATAAACATAACCTGCAGGAAGGGAAATGGTGGGATTAGCACAAAGCTAAGTGAATGAATGTACAACCAATAATTCAATTTAGCATAACAATCTGTTTACATTTAACACAGTAAACACATAAACTCAAGAGGATCGGTGGTTACTGAGGAACCCTACAGCCGCGGTGGCCCACAGTAACACTTACCACAATCTGTATAGGCCCATACAGAATAGACCGATAACTTGGCACTACAACACAACAACACAATTTCCAGCGACAACACATGTATCTGGAACCTGTGTTGAACACAGTAGTAACCAAGTCCAATCGCAATTGACCTCTGAATAACACAGATGCCCAAAGGCCACAAATATAGCAAGCAGATATTCACAATCATAATTCAGACTAAACAGTCTATCAAGTCTACGTTACTTGTTGTAACCACATCATTACAACTAACTCAAATTATGAGTTGCAAATCCACTCACATGTCTGCTACCGTCCACCTCTCAGAATTCTTATATTACTGAGTCTTTGACTGATCTGAGAATACAACAGATAATGAGTTAGTAACTCATCTTGTAATCGTATAACATATCTCAATGCATATTATCCAGATAATAAACAATTATCAAGTTACAATTTATCTGTTATAACCGCTCTACAACTATCAATTATATCAAGTTATAAAAAATTGCTTATTTAATTATTTACTCAATTAACCAAATTTCGAATCATTATTATAACATATTTAATCAAACAGGTGACCCCTGTATTCAAGGAATAATAAAAGTCCGATCCGCAGTTAAAAAGGAATCTTTCAATTTTTGGTCGCTAAAAGTATAACCTTTTACTTATACAATTTTAAAATTTGCAGAAAAAGACAAAAATCTCAGTTCGCAGGAAACTCGGTTCGCAACTGGGTTCGCAGCTCAGAAACTCAGTTCGCAGGAACTGGGTTCGCAGTGCAGGAACTCAGTTCGCAGGAACTGGGTTCGCAGCTCAGAAACTCAGTTCGCAGGAACTGGGTTCACAGTGCAGGAACTCAGTTCGCAGGAACTCAGTTCGCAGTGCAGAAACTCAGTTCGCTGGACGAACTGCGAACTGAACCGCTGTTACCCAAAAAAACGAACTATTTTTTCATCCAACACAAAATTTCGGTTTCCTAATCATCTAACAAGTTTTCCTACATCTCTAATACATCAAGTAGCATCAAATAACATCTTACAAGCTTCAATTACACACCTAATCAAGGATTTGACCACATTTCAAGTTTATATCCTAAAATAGAAAAATGCTTACAATAAAAACAAGAACAAGATGAAGATGATGATAAGCACAACAAAGAATCACAGTAGCTCGAAATCCCTCTCAATTAAATGTTAATTTGGTGATTTTTTTGAAAGAAACCTTGAAAGAGAATTTGAAGAAACAAGTTGGTGAAAAATGAGATGAAATGGAGAAAAGTTGGTGATTTATATCACCTACCAACTCAAATGTTGGTAAATTTTAAATCCATTGTTTGGCTTATTGTCTGGAACCTGAAAACCGTTTGCGAGCCAAGTTATTTTATTTTACCGACAACTAATTTAATTTACAACTATTACTAATTTACCTGACACAATTAACTATTCGACATTTATCTAACTTTCCTATCTAATAAACATATTTGAGTAACATAAACTTGTAATTAAATATAGGATGAAGGAAATTACCTAATTACCCCTAAGCCACAAGAGTGAGTGTTACACAAATAGCTGGAAGTTAGGATTGAACCCAAAACTTATTTTACAAAGGGTTTATAGTTTGATAATGTATCGAAGTTATACGGTTTACTATTGTATGCACCAACTTCAAAACCTTCTATTGTATGTATTCAAGTTTTAAAACCGTCTATTGTATGTTTTTTGTTTGTTTTTTGCTACAATAATCGGTCTACAATAATAAGTCATATGATACAAAAAACTGTTTTAAAACTTAAATACATACAATAAAAAAAGGTGTAAAGTTGCATACACTATCAAACTATAAACCCTTTTACAAAGGTCCCTCCTTTCGTGACCTAACAAGAACACCAATTTAATGAGTTTTAATCATATTGAACATTGTCGATGCTGTCGTATTCATCAAGTTTATGAACAATTTCTTAAAATTTCCGAGTTTAAGTTTCGTTGAAAAGTCTGTATTTCAAATCATTATATTGAACATGAATTGATAATAATTATATTATATGCACGAATGGCATAAAACTTGAAGGGAATCTAAAGTCATGATGATGGAAGTTTATATTCAATATGTAGCATAAACATATAATGTAATCATTTAATATAGAAAACCCACTGAATTCGTTTTCATTAATTTTTCATAGTAGTTGATATTGATATTGATGATCGTGTTAAGTTGTTTTATACTTTGCTATTATGTCAAAGTAGAATATAATTAGAGGTAGTGAGATGGGCGGACATGTCAGTTTGGCCAATTGAATTAAAATACGTTTAGGTCACTAAGAGGATATGATTACTAGTATTAGAAATAATAAAATTTGTAAAAAAAAATATATAAAATTTATAAAGAATCAATATTATTTTTAATTATTTGCCTTTGTTATCGTTTAAATATGTTATTATTATTTTTAAAATAATATCGTAACTGTAGTATCTGGTGTACTGTCTAAAAAGAATGAAATTTTAGTTTCACACTCATTTGTCTGTTGTACTCAAAGTGAAAAATATAGAAACTCAGTATGACCCATTCAAAAATAAAGAGGAGTCCAGTATAACTCAATATTCTTACAAATAGTTCATTAAGACCGATCTTTGTATGTGTGTATCACACATCAAAATTATAAAGGTTATGATACACAAATTTAATTTGTATATCATATATATATATATATTAAAAAGATTATTTCATATTAAAAAATATAAAATTTTAATAATTTTGATATAATCTTTTAATAAAAAATAATAATTAATATTAAAATAAAAAATAAAAATTTATTTCTACTATTATCACGATAAAAAACTAAATTATCAAAACTTCTCTCTAAAATTTTAATTAATTTATAAGTACAATAAGAAATAATACTTTACTAAATCCATGTACTGTAGGATCAAAATACCAGATATTATATTCTTAGAAGCCCAAATACTTTTAGACTTCCTATGATTTGTAGGACAAGTCCAACTTTACTGCTGATAAATAAATAATTTTTGAAATTCATTTTGTCTCCCACTATGTAGGAATGCAAGTGGTCCATGTGAAGCCAATGTTTTTCTTTGTATATTATACCTTTTCTTGATACCGAAAGTAAACAACCAGTAAATATTGTATGAAGTCCAAATAATTATCAAATCATGTATCTACAATCCATGTGAAGAAACTAGGTGTTATAACATGGTTATTAAAATTGTGCGTGCTTAACTTGTTCAACCCACATTGATAGGGTTCATTTGTAATTACAATCCATCCACTGGTTCATCTTATTTACTCAAATTCTATCTTCAGAATCAACTCAACTACACACGTTGCACCATCTTTTTAAATTGATATTTATATTTATCGATTGATAAATTATTACATTACATGTAAGTAGAGGTTATAATTTTGACTACTTCCATTTGTAGATGAATCAAATCTATATTTTACCTTCACCTAATCAAATGAGTAAAATAAAATTTCAAATGCATAAAATCCTACAAATTTTTTAAAAGAACTATATGCTTAGGGAGATCATATATAGTTTGTGTAATTAGGGGTGCTCAAAACAATCTGTTTACAAACCGAAACCGATTTGTAAACCAGAAACCGGTTTGGTTCAAATTGGTTTGTAACAGTTTGTTATTATAGCCGTTTAAACCAGTTTGAAAACCAGAAACCTGTTTGGTTCAAACCGGTTTGTACCAATTTGGTATTATAGCCGTTCAAAACAGTTTGAAACCGGTTCTGTTGAAACCGCTCTCATACAGGTTGCAAACCGGTTTGAGAGCCTATCCGCCGGATAGGTTTCCTGGTAGGTATTATAGCCATTAAAAGATGATCATGTATCCGTTTGAGTGGGTTTTAGCCCTTTTTTAGAGCCTTTAGTATATTTTGATAGTGTGTATATATATATATATATATTAAAAGAGAATAAATAGTTGCTATATATTTTGCCACGTAGGCAATAATGTCATTTGACGACCTCTCATAATTTAAAATTAAATAATTAATTAGATATTAGAGTTAGATTATATTTGAATATAATATTAATTAATTAAAAATACTATGAATCGTACTCAAACACTAGTTTAGAAAATAATATTAAATTGTTAAACCTGTTAACATTAATAATATTAATATTATTATTTAATTCCTTAAAAATAGTCGTTGAATTTTCACGGGTCAAACTCTAAGAATTTAAAATTTATAAATTATATTAAATTTAATAAATATTAATATTATTATTTAATTTCTTAAAAATAGCAATTGGATTTTTTGGTCAATTTTGTAATTTCAAGTTACGACTACCTATTTAGTCTTTTAGTGATGAATAAACATTATATTATAAATATTGTATTATTTAACTTGTCGTGCATCACACCGGGTTAATAACTAGTATATATATGTATTAGATGTTGGGGTTTAGTCACAACACTCAAAAGCTTTGTTAAATTCTAAAAATACTCTCAACCAGCAAAAACGCAACATATACTCTCAACTCTCAAACATAATGCATCATCATGTGGGCAATCACAATCTTCTGTCGATGTTGGGAATTTTCTAGTATAGCTACAGTTGTTTCCGTCATAGCCAGGAAAAGAAACCCAGATATTTGGTGCAATTACGACTTGTGTGAAATGTTGGGCGGTCCTAGAAAAGCTGGATACAAGAAATGTGGGACATTTTTTAACGAAACTAGGAATACTACTTTGAAAAATCATTCAAACCTTTATTGCAAAACGATGAAATTTGGGTCGGGGCATGATCAAACGACAATGGCGAATGATACTACGATTTGGCAATATGAAGCGAGATTGGTGCGGGATAGGATGGCGAAATTCGTGATTCAAGAAAACTTGTCTTTTGACTACTTCGACAATCCACAGTTGACGAAACTCATCCAAGAAACGCTCCAACCTTGTTATACAAATGTAATTCGTTCAACTCTTATACATACTTCACTATTGAAGAGTTTAATAATTGGATATTTTGGCTTGGTGGAAAGAGCATGAAGCTCAATTTCCGATTATAGCCGCTATGACCCGTGGTCTATTAACCGTCCAAGCTTCTACGGTAGCTCCATAGTCCGCTTTTTCGATTAGTGGTCGGGTTATTTCACCAAGAAGAACCAAACTCACCCATTTGTTGGTGAAAGTATGTATTTGTTTGAAAGACTATCTCGACGACGTTGAACGGATACAAAACATTTCACCATTTGAAGGGGAAATGGTAAGGGTTGACCAAGAAATACATGAGTAAGAGATTGAAATGGGATTGTTGGTACCATTTATCACGCAAGAGCTTGTTTATGAAGAAGACTAAATAAGCAACGATGATTCAAAGACTCTCGTTTATGAATTATGTTTGAAGATATATTATGTATTTTCAAATATTAGTTTAAATGAGAATAAACAAAAAAAATTGCCCCAAAAACGTATTTTGTACATTTTGTATTTAATTTTTTGAAGCTGATATTTTGATAAGAAAGGTCCTATCCAGCGATGTACCTATCCTGCTTATAGCACCTTTGATCAAAATATTTTTAACAGAAAGGTGATATCCGGTGGATAGGCTGAACCTATCCGGCAGATAGACCTAAACTGGACAGCAAAAACCGGTTTGAAACCAGTTTCACCCAAATCAATTTGGGTGAAACTGGTTTTAAACCGAACTGAACCGATTTTAAACGGTTCAAACTTTCTCCGAACTAAACCGATTTGGATCCAAACCAATTTTGACCAAATTTGACCCAAACCGATTCAGTTTGAAACCAATTCGATTTGAGCTCAAACTGATTTTGTGCGCCTTACGTGTAATCATCATATTTAAATGTTTGATTACTTGACCCAAACCGATTCAGTTTGAAACCAATTCGATTTGAGCTCAAACTGATTTTGTGCGCCTTACGTGTAATCATCATATTTAAATGTTTGATTACTTGTTACAGAAAGTAGACCACAATGTCTTCATCAACCCAGGTGAGCCCTTCTGGCCCATATTACATATATTTGATCCATATACATCTACTTAAATGAATAAACTGTTTTGCCCTTGATGTAAATTTTGCAATCTTTTCGTGGAAGGGTAAAACTATCACCTCTTTTACGACAAATTTTGACATCTTATACTTCCACGCATGACCCACTTATATATTTTGCCACCTCTAATACTATAACACATTCCGTCAACAGTTACTAGTTCAAAGGAAATTATTAATAAACATACCATCAGAATATATCAATTACTATACAGACGTACATATAGTGTTTCTTGTGATTCGTTCTTGAATGATTATTTAATCGGGGATTTTTATATATTTTGACACTGAAATGAAGAGGTAGTGGTGCTTAGCGGTCTTAAAAATTCAAGGCGAGATAGCTTTTTGTAACTAAAGGGAACATAAGGGATAGGCTTTAGGCAGTCAAAATGCTAAAGGGGTCTCCTTATCTTTTAAATGGACACAGTTTACTTGTCTTGGTTGTAATTTGTTGGTTGATTTGTATATGATTCTCCTTTAAATCAAAGCATAATCAGTGGTCCAACTTCGAATTTAATGCTAATGAATGGGGTAATTACATAGGATTCATACAACATATGTATTCAAACAGACATTAGTTTATTCTTCTTCTGTTCACTATGAGACTCGTAGCTGTTTCTGTACCTACGATGGTAGCCTAGCGTGGGGAGAACCACAGCATTAGAATGGACATCGGGCGTTAAAATTCTAGTCTCATATCCCTTTAAACGTGAGTTACCTGATTGTGTGACTGGATGATGGGGCTTCTATAGGGTGTAATTGAGGCGAGTCGATGTTGCACAGTGTCAATTAGAAAACTCGAAGCTCGAAACTAAGGTCATGCTCAATCGAACTTGTATGTTCAAGCTCAAGCTCGACTAATTAACCGATACTTTCAAACTCAGCTCGGCTGGACTCAATTCGATTATTTATATCAAAATATCAATATTAAATAATTTAGAGTTAATATTAATAGACTCGATACTTTCAAACTTAACTCGACTCGATACTTTCATGCTCGACTCGACTTTAAGTTTATTTAAAACTACGGTAAATATGTTTTTATACATATAAATGAAGGGTAAAAATGTAATACAATGCAAGCTCGAATTAGGCTCACAAGCCTCTTGAGCCGAGTATTTTAATACTCAAGCTCAACTTAGAACTCTACTCGAGTAGCTCGAGCTCGAACTCGGCTCGACTTGTACCGAGTCAATCTCGAATATTTATCAAGGTGATTCCGAATAACTCACAAATTGTGTCCACTCATTTACACCCTAGCTCCAAAATGTGGTTTACCCCTTTTTAATAGTAGCTTCTTCTCCTCTATACGACATAAAGACACATACTACTTTAGAAATCATTATAAAACAATACTGATTTTAAACAATATAACTGGCAAAAGAACAATCATCATTCGGTACTAATGAGTTCACGACATAAAGTTTTTTTACATGCCACCAACTTTTCGTGTATTTGAACGACATAGCCTTTTTGAAAGAATTGCATTTTTCAGAAGCAAGTAAAAGAATCAATAAAAGCGTATGTTACAACTAATTTATTTCTTCTTATAGATATATTTTCACTTGCTCTTCACCTTTCCTGTTCGCAAATTCGGTGGAGGTCTTGATCAACCAAAAAAAAATGGTCGTTTTCATTCCTAATTTATGCTGATTCTTTATATAGGTTTTCCCCTTTCAAGACTAGACTTTTACGGGCGAAATTGTTATGCAAGTGACACTCCTGTTATTATTCTTTCCTTTACTGGAAAATGACAAAAACAAAAGAATATATAAATAAATAAAAAATCACATATAGCCTACATATTACAGAGTACGTACGTACATATGCACAAGTTGGATTGACAGCATAAACAACATAATAACAAAGCCAGATAAACTATAGATTTTACTAAATGTAATACTATACTAAAGAGTTTACTAACTGTAGCATCCAACTTACAACTTGTTCACGCTTATGACATTCAATCGCCCTTTCAGGGTATGTGGGAGGTAAAATGCAAACAATCATACCTCTACGCGAAGGTAGAGCGAGAGCTTTCGGGACGACCTCCGGTAGACGCGTATGGATGAAAATATGCACACAAAAAGTAAAAGAAGGATAACTAAGAAATAGAATACAATAAAAGAAATAAAAGTAATAATAATATGAGTATTAATAGTCGATCACTAGAAATAAATATAATATATATATATATGTATTTATGTATATATATATGTGTGTATACATATAAAGATGTATGAACATATATAAATTTGTATATATCTACCATTCTACCTACATCACCATACTCATCTAACCTAATCATACCTAGAGACCCCTTATAAATAAAAAAAATATACATCTACCTAAAACATCATATTTTATATAAATATATTTATATACCTAAAACACCCTACTCATCTATCATAATCCTACCTAAAAACACACTTATATATAAATGTATATCTACCCATACTCATCAATCCGAATGCTAATCCTCCACATATTCCTATAAATGTGGTGAACATACTCATCAATCCTTATCTATATAAATCTTTTCAATCTTTGGTATTAATGTGGTGAACATACCAAAGTCCAACTTCGCTAAAGAATTATTCTTGATCGACTGTGTGACCATTTGTTAGATTGTGAATATGTTTTTGATGTGGTGGACAAAGAAGCAGATTTATTTTGTTTAGCGCGCCTACATCTCCTTCAAACAGCCGTTGCACAGGGTTAAAGAGATATCATAAAATCACAAACAAAGATTGAAAACAATAATACAAGAGAATCAAATACTACCAAAAACACAAGGAAGTCGACTAGAGGGAAACCCAAACATGTAGACTCATATGTAAGCATAAATTTATACATAGCAATTTGTAAGCCAACAATAAGATAGTTACTCAAGTAATATAACAGGCTAAAACTCTTTAGAACCAGTAGTAGTTGCAGTGACCCCATACCACTAAGACAGGCTAAACCACCAATCTATTTTGCCAATGGATTGTGAAGTTAAAGAAAATAGGCAAAGTAAATTTTAACTCATCCGAACTCCAAATTTTACAGGTTCTTATTTGACTTACTTTCAATCTGTCATTGGAAACAAATGTTGCAATCCTGCTCTGTCAATATGCTATGTATCAGAAGAACCAAATTACTATCATAACTGATATCAATATCATTGATGGGAGCAGTCTGCTGTTTTTTCATCATATCAGCTACGTGACTAAACTGTACAGGATCTCTCCAACCTGCACAAGACAAAAGTTTACATAATTTAGTAAAGTATATAGGACATTGCCATCAATTTCTGCAAAAATATGAACAATTCTTACTTAAATCTTTTTTTCATTTCAGTAAATGTAGCATCTGTATGCAATCTGTAACATACCTGCAATGTACACCAGCTAAGAAAATATTATTGCTTCCACGTCACTTAACAAATGACATGTCACCTGCTTGTATTCGGTTACCAGTATCAAGGTAATTGGTTGTCCTAATCGTGAAGATACTGGAAGCTGGACACCATAGTAAATTAGTGTCAGTAACTCGTTAAAAATCTCAAATGTACATATATTTTGCATAATAACTTGTACGCAAATAGTTTATGGGATTCCAATGGAAGTTCACAAGGTACAAGTGACATGCACAGCTTCCTTGACCCATATTTTCATTTGATAAATTACAAGAAAGATTGTTCTGCAGTTGCAAGTTGTACACCAGTCACCAGTGCGCTTTGCAAAAAAATGTCCGAACCACTTCTTCACAGCCGAAACGACGCTACTATTATGACTTGTGGATCACACGTTCACATTTGTACATGGTGTGGTGAAGGGTATATTGCTCCAGATTTGGGATTTCAGCTCCCAAAACGGGCTGAAAGAACAATGCTACCACCCTGATTTGTACACTGGACAGTAACAGTTGCACATTGATTCAAATTTAAGGATTTCACTCCAGAAAAGGGCAACCCAATGTGCAGATGCACTAAAATTCAGATATACTAGATGTCTGTAGCATCAGAATATCAGATAACACACCTAAAGATCATATCATTTAATTGCAATCGTTCTTAATTTTCATATAAGCTATAAACAACATAGAAATTCGAGAAACTTGTTTGTATAATTAATCCAGGACTAGAATTCAACTCAACAAGATAAACAAGTTACAAACGTTTTGGCCCGAAACAGAAAACAGATCATTTTCCTCTTAAGCTAACACTCTTCCGTTTTTGGCTTAATGCAAATCTACGAGCCATAACAGGGTTATAAAACTTCCTCATATGTTCAGATACTCTATGAATAGCACGTAAATCACCAATTTTGGAGAGCTGCATCAGGAAAGAATCAAACTTTTGAAAAGGAAATTTTATGCCTTTGTTCAAGACTTCTTCCAAAAGAGCACAAGCATCGTCTGTTCTTTCACACCCAAAAAGCCCTTCAATCATTTCACAATAAGAGTCAGTATCACGAACACATCTTCTAGTATCCATTTCATGCCATATCTCAAACGCCCCATTTGGATTATCCATTTTATAGAACATTGTCAGTAGCATGTTAAAAGTTTGGACACTTGGCTTACAACCCACCTCAATCATTCTCTTGTAAAGCCTAAGTGCTTCTTCACTATCTTTATAATCACAAAGAACCTTGAGAAAACAGTTATATGTAACGATATCAGGAGGGTAGCCTTTGTTCCCCATATCTTCCAAAAATTTATAAGCAGCTTCAGTTTTCCCAGCAGAACACATCCCTTCAATCATTTCTCTATATGTTGAAACATCAGGGAGGTAACCACTAGACGCCATATCATCAACAAGTTTAAAACATTCATCCATTTTATCATTACGTGCAAATGCAATGATCATAATAGCATATGTTTTAGCAGTAGGTGCAGACATGAGTGTACCCTTTGATCTCATGAACTCCAAAAGCTCAGCAGCTTCTGATAACATCCCAGATTTACAAAAAGTATCTATGGCAGTATTATACGTAAAATTCTCCGGGGTATGACCCATTTCAATCATTTCATCAAGTATTTGCATACTCCTACCAGGATTCCTCACCCTACACCAACCGAAAAACAAAATGTTATACGTACTAGCATTAGGCTTGACTTTATTCTTTATCTTCATAAACATAGCTTCAGCATCTTCTACCAAACAACACTTGCAAAAAGTGTCTAATAACACATTAAACGCGTCAATCTCAGGCTGCATCTTTTTAAGTTTAACATTTTTCTTCTTTGCAAACTTATGAAGATGGGTCATATGCTTATCCGCATATTGTTTCAAGATCTTTAGCAAAGCTTCAATAGGCACAGAACTTTTCTCATTTCGCTTCATGTAATCCAAAAGATCACAAACAATACGATATTGCTTTGCTTTATATTTAGTATTTGATAGTATATCAATCATCTCATTATATGATTGTGGCTCATGACTATAGCTTTCTTGATTTCCAGCCCATGTAAAAAACCGAAAAGCCAACTTTTCCTGATATCTAAGACTACTTAAAACCTCAATAACCAACGGTGTATTCAATGAAACACCAGTTTCGTTTAATGATATCTCCATGTTACTATTTTCAGGGTTATTAGGCTTACAATCTATAACAATGTTATACAATTTCTCACCATCATGAGAAAAAGGGACACAACTATTAGGTTTTTTATCTAATTGGTTATTATCAAAACTATAATCAGCATCATTCAAAACTGAAACATGCCCACCAGGTGTTTGATCAATTGCCTCGTTGAAATTATCGAAACTATGAGAGTGAATCGATGTCAAATTACGAAAAACGGTTTGTGGAATCGAGCTGTCAAGTGAAACGGGTATAAATTTCAAGAATTTATGCGATAAATAGGTGTGCTTCAAAAGTATGGATGTACTTACAGATGACGATAGCGTATGATAAAGATGAAATTTTGAAGTTTGCGAGAAGATATTACAGCGGCTGATTTGGGAAATGAAATTTATTTTATAAAATCTTGACATTAGAAAGAGAAGAAGTTTACGAAAACTCGGCTAATCGATGGAGTTGTTCGTCAAGCCCCACTGTGAGAATTCTTTGCTGCACATTTTGACTTTTTTTACATGTCAAGAATTGATCAGCAGTAATATACTAATATATAAAGAAAAATGATATATACGTTTATGGTTAGACTAAATTAGGCATATACTAATATATAAATATTTTGACGTTTTATATATATAAACTATTAAAATTAATACTTAATATTTTTAAATATAAAGTTTATGTAATTTTTATTTAGTATTAATTTTATCATATTTATTACATTACCATATCTTAAATACTTAACTTTACATATAAGTAAATATTGAGTTATTATTATAAATCATCCGTAAATAACAAACATAATATACGAATATCGCTGAATTACAATATATAATAAAATTTTATATTCCGTTAGTTCAATAAATAGGTATGATTCAGGCCTTAGGGGGGTTTATGGGTTAATTGCCATTTATGGCACCGTAATTATATTTTTTGTTAAATAAAGTTTGACACCGTTAATTCCTATCTTATAATTTAATTGTTTTTTAGTTTAATGATTTTTGTGGTGATTTAAATGTATATGTATTAATATATTGATGAAATGTTTTGATTTAAATTGAAGGTATATATTTTTAATAAAGTTACATATTGATTTTGTGACAATAATATAAAATTTTTGAAGAAAAATAAATATTTATCTGAAACCACTTGCGTTATGCTGCAGAATACAAATTTGTAAATAAATGATAGTCGTATGCTTTGTGTTTGTTATTAGTGTCTTAAGTTGTTGATTTAAATATGGTGGTAAAGAAAATAAAAAAAAAAAGTGTATAAGTATATTGATGAAAAAATTATGTGTATAAATGTTGAAATTTTAAGATTACTAAAAATATAAATGCTAAATGCTTTATATATATTATGTATTATGTATATATATATATATATGAGGGAATATATTAACTACATGGAATTGTAGTCCACTCCCACATTTCTTGCTTAAAAACTAGCTTTGAATTTAGTTTGACTTTTCCGAAAGAAAATGCCTCGCTCGAACTTTTAGTGAAAATTTAAACTAAAAGGATATAATTCCTTCTAATTCAGGTAATTAACTCGTTTTGTGATTTTTTACAATCCAAATTGGTTATCTTTATGATTTTTTTTAGCCAATGAAGCTATATGGACTTGTAGTTACGTTAACCTCTTAACAAGTTTATTTTTGTGAAGGAAAGAAGATAGAGTTTTTATAAAGTTAGTTCTTTAAACTTATAAACAAAAATAAGATGTTAAATTTAAATACTTTTTCGGTCTACGTAAATAACTCTCTCATCTTTCTCTCAATTAACAATTATATCATCTTTATTGTTATGATGGAACCTTCTATTGTTTTCGTATGTCACGTGTTAAGTTTTAGTGTCGCAAAGTTTGTGTTATGTCTCCGTCACTAGATATAGGATTTGTATGTCTAAGTTATAGGTGAATCTTTATAGGGGTAGGGAGGTGCTGTGATCCATTTAAAATTTTGAAACAAATAGTGTAATATAGTTGATGGTATTTGAGTAAATCGTAGTATTTTGAGATGTTTTAATCGATTTTGATGAACAAACAATTGTTATAGATATATAGATAGAGGTTGAAGAAGAAACTCTTTTTTTCTTTTAATTTAGGAATGTTATAGACTATCTTTTAACTTTTTTACTTTAAAAATGTGCGAGTAGAAACAAATACTTTACGTCAACAATTTAATTTTCTTCGATTTTCCTTCTATTTATATGTCTATGTATTTTCTCTTTTCATTTTGACAATATTTTATTTTTTCATGTTCGCGAAATAATAAGTAACATACATATTTAAAATATGTTAAATCTATTATACAATTGTATAAACTTTTAGAGATCATTTCTCAATGAGTACAATAATAAATCAAAAATTTAAAATGTCAAGTCAAATGTCAATTTAAAAGCTGACAACTATGAATAATAGTGATAAGTTTGTTGATAAATACTCGTAAAAACTATAAAGATTATTAAATTGGTTGTTGATTCGTTTAGTATAACTAAATTAAAGTTTCATGTTCAAGTATATTTTGCGCATCAAAAATTTGTAATCATTTTCTTTTTTAAGTTACACCTTAAGTTAATGTCAATGCTTATAATATTTGAATAGCTGATATTATAACTCATTATGTGTGAGTTTTTTTTCTAAACTTTTTTGCATTTTTACACGGGGATTATATGTCCACTCCTTACTTTCTTCACATTTACATTTCATAGTTGCTTCACTCATTTTGATTATATGTCAACAATTTTAAATATTATCAATTAACTTTGGTACAATATTCAAAACGTTAAAAGCCTTCATTGACTCCTTGAGTATCAAAAGTGAGTGGTATTATCTATTTTTTTACTAATATAATTGTAATGATTTGTCTCACATCAATATGAGATAAAAAGTTCGAATCTCTTATAAGTCTGAAGTAGCAAACTACTAGTATCTTTCCATCGTAGTTTTTAGTTAAACTTGAATGATACTCAAGTAATCCATTGTTTCCGCCATTAGGGACGTTACTTATGGTATTGGAGCTGTATCCTCTCGGGATGTGACGGGCACGAGCACGGGTTCGTGCATCTCTCAGGGTATGGATCCCGGTTATTGGTTATGTCTCGGCCTAAATAGGACGTCATGAGTTTAAGTGAGAGTTTGTAACAACTCGTCCCACATTGGTATGAGAAAAAAACTTAGAGTTACCTATAAGTCTGAAGTAGTAGGCTACTAGTATCATTTCTTCATGAATTTTAATTGAATCTAAAAGATACTTAAGTAGTCAATTGTTTTCGACTTTAAAAATGTTACAACTGTATTAATATACTTTTAACAATCATTTGTGATATATAGGGCATACTCTAGTATATATTAAAAAGAACTCAATTTCAATAATTTTTATAGCTCATATTGATTAATTAGCATCGTAGATTATTAGCATTTTATAAACAATAAAATATTCTTATTAGTTTATTTATATTTATTTTTTATCTTATTACTATTTATTTTGAATAAATATTCACAAAATTTAGAAGGTACGAAATTCCCCATTTTCTTTTTCCGTGAACATTACCACTCCGGGTCGTCTTAAAACCCGCTTGACAAATATAGCCTACAAACCGGGTTAGCTTTAATCCCATCTTCATTTAATCAAATTCTCATTCCCCCATTTTCAGTGAAAACCATCTTCTGCTCCGATCAGTCACCGTCGGTTCCGATCGCCGGAAAACATGAGCGGCCACGATTCAAAATACTTCTCAACAACAAAGAAAGGAGAAATACCTGAACTCAAGGAGGAGCTCAATTCTCAATATAAGGTTCTTTCTCTTTCGTTTATATACATATATATATATATATATTTAATATGTATGTGTAGATCTACGTAATAAGCTTGTAGTTTTATGCATTGATCCGATACTCTGTTAGCTTAGATGTGCGTAATTTTGTGAAATTGCGTTGATCTGCGGAAATTTCTACGTTGTAAGTGGCAGATCTGTTAATGAGATAATTGAATCAATTGTTGAGGCTGTGTTTGAGCTTGAAGAACATTGCTAGGATTTGCAACTAAACTGAAAATTTAGGTTTAGTTGCAAGTATTTGTCCTTAGGTTTGTTATCTGGAGTAGGGTTCTTCCACTTTCTGTTGTCACATATATAGCGAAAATGTAATAAAGTAAAGAAACAGGGGCAACTACTCGGTCAAGTACTCAAGTCTCATTACTGGAGTGTCACTTCATATGTATTGCATACTACATGTCTATTTATTATCATGTTGATACTTAATGATGACTAATTTGGGTTATTATTAGCTCATTGATTTGATAACATGATTTCTGTGATTCAGGATAAGAGAAAAGATGCAGTTAAAAAGGTGATTGCAGCGATGACAGTTGGGAAGGATGTTTCATCACTTTTCACAGATGTCTTGAACTGTATGCAGACTGAAACTTTGGAGCTTAAGAAGCTTGTTTACTTGTATCTCATCAATTACGCTAAAAGTCAGCCTGACCTGGCAATACTTGCAGTTAATACCTTTGTGAAGGTAAGGCGTTGGATATTTTGCTTTTCACATCCACATAATGGTTGCCCTTCATAGACATTTGGATGCACTGGTTACTTGGTTAGAATACTAGACCGAGACCAAGAGGATGATATAGAAGAGGGAGGATTAGGCCAACTTTTACACGGGGGTAAGTAATGAATAGAAATTCAACAAATGAAATATACCATAGGAGTTACATTGACATGGTGTTACACTGTTACTTAGATGAAAGCTTCTCTTGCTTTGGATCCTTTCGAGGTTGAGGCCGGGGTGCTATTATATAAATCTAGTGGGTTTAATTTGAAGCCCACTCCAACTGGTTTAAGTGGAAGATTTGTCTTTGTTGCATTTTGTGTCTATTTAGCAAAATCCTACTCCAAAGTAGTTTTGGGGAAAGGTTTATAATTTTCATAACCATGAAATTATGTTGAGGATATATTATATATGATGAGTCATACAACCGATGGCCAAATAATTCAGGAGAATAGTCTATCTCTGTGCTTGCCAATATCTGGTTATGAATCCTGCTTATAAAATTATAATAGATGAGCTAGAGTGCATTATTGTGGCTTATAATCTACAGCTCTATTAAAAACTTCTTTTCTTAATCAGACAGTTATCAATTCGATTTTTTACCTAGCCGTATCAATGATCTCCAAATGCTCTCTGTCTCTCTTTATTGGTATGCTAGTTCATTGTTGCTTAATAGAGTGCATTATTGTGGCCTTCAATTTTTGAATTGTTTTTAGTTCATTGGTTTGCTATTTTATTTTGTGTGATGACACCTTGGGCTCATATAGAGTACCGTGGAAACTTCTGGTATGTGTATATAAAGGTGCCTCTGCACAATTTCGTTGGGGTTCCTGTTTGATTTTAATACTGCATTCTTATGAATACAAGCTACATAATTATCATATTAACCTATACTCAGTTGTACTTGTACATTATCATCATAATAACCAATGTTCAGTTTTGTTAGTATGCTCTAAATGTATCATTCTTTATTTCATTATGTATCTATTCATTGTACACATTATTAATTGTCTATGTTATTATCATGAATAAGAGTCCAAATTCTCTTGAATTACTTTCTAAGAGGATTGCAATAAATAAATGTCAACAGGATACGCAAGACCCTAACCCTTTGATCCGGGCTTTAGCTGTTCGAACAATGGGATGCATCCGAGTTGATAAAATTACTGAATATCTCTGTGATCCTCTCCAGAGGTGTCTTAAGGTTAATATAATTTATTTTTCTTGTTGCTGTCTTCAATTATCAGTTACTTAGACAAATGATGGGAAACTCTCATGTTTTTTATATGCTTTTATCACCAGGATGACGATCCTTATGTTCGAAAAACAGCTGCTATATGTGTTGCTAAACTTTACGACATCAATGCTGAGTTAGTTGAAGATAGGGGATTTCTGGATGCTCTTAAGGATTTGATATCTGACAATAACCCTATGGTAGTAGCAAATGCTGTTGCGGCACTTGCTGAAATTCAAGATAACAGCAGTACACCCATCTTTGAGATCACTACCCATACTTTGTCAAAGCTGCTTACAGCTCTAAATGAATGCACTGAGTTAGTGTGGTTCTCTGTATTTTTTAGTACATATACTATAAATGTTATATAGTTTGGTTGATTACGTGCTTATTTAAACTTGATTCAGGTGGGGTCAAGTTTTCATATTAGATGCTCTCTCTAAGTACAAGGCCGCTGATGCACGTGAAGCTGAAAATATTGTAGAGCGAGTTACTCCAAGATTGCAACATGCAAATTGTGCTGTAGTTCTTTCAGCTGTTAAGGTTGCTTTGGATTATTTTCAACTGGTATATTTAACTTCATTTTTAATTCTAGTATCTAATAAATCTAATTATTATCGTTATTATCTTTGTAGATGATTCTTCAACAAATGGAACTCATCACTAGTCCTGATGTTGTGCGGAATCTGTGCAAGAAAATGGCTCCTCCGCTTGTAACATTACTTTCTTCAGAACCAGAGATTCAATATGTTGCATTGAGGAACATTAACCTTATTGTACAAAGGCGGCCTACAATCCTTGCCCATGAAATTAAGGTATGATACAATAATAATTCGGTATCTGGTCTTTTGGTTAACTTGGTCCATGGAGAGTATAACATTTAAACCACCTACTTCCTAGGTGTTCTTTTGCAAGTACAACGATCCAATCTATGTGAAAATGGAGAAGTTAGAGATCATGATAAAACTTGCTTCAGATAGAAATATTGACCAGGTTTTATTGGAGTTCAAAGAATACGCTACAGAAGTAGATGTAGATTTTGTCAGAAAAGCTGTTCGTGCTATCGGGCGCTGTGCCATAAAATTAGAGAGAGCAGCTGAACGTTGCATTAGTGTTCTTCTAGAGCTTATCAAAATTAAAGTTAACTATGTTGTTCAAGAAGCTATTATAGTGATCAAGGATATTTTTAGAAGATATCCTAACACGTAAGTTACTGAAATGATAACCCCTATGTTCATATAGTTCTTGTAATACGTAATATAATTCTTAACTGCATCTCTCTTCTCAGCTATGAATCTATCATTGCAACACTTTGTGAGAGCTTAGACACATTAGATGAACCAGAGGCTAAGGTACTATCGACAAGCTCTTATTTTTCTGCTATACGTAGAATCTTAGCCAGCGTAAGTTAGCTTTCTTTTCTTGTTTCTTTTACAGGCATCCATGATTTGGATAATTGGTGAATATGCGGAAAGAATTGATAATGCTGATGAGCTTCTTGAAAGCTTTCTTGAGAGTTTCCCTGAAGAACCTGCGCAAGTCCAGTTGCAGTTGTTGACTGCAACAGTCAAACTTTTCCTTAAGAAGCCAACTGAAGGACCGCAACAGATGATTCAGGTATTCTTTTCAGTCATATAGCTGTGCTGCTATAATGAAAAAATGATTATTATTTAAATCACAACAAGCCTTAGTTTACCTGCTTTGTGAACCAACATATGCAATATATCTCTTGAAAGACAGGGGCGTAATATTTTGATATGATCGAGTGCTTGTGCACCACATGTACATGATAGTGTCTCACTTCTCACCCATTAATTATGGCAGTGTTAATTCTCAAAACTTTAACGCGGCAATTTGGAAGCATTTTTCTTCAGGGCACAACTATTTTAAGTAATTAAGAACATGCCGAATGATTGTGTCGACCTATTTATATGTGTTTAAATATATATTTGGTTTCAAGATACACTCTCATCTTTGTAGGTTGTTTTAAATAATGCCACTGTGGAGACTGACAATCCAGATCTACGAGATCGTGCTTACATATATTGGCGTCTTCTTTCAACGGATCCTGAGGTTTGTGTCCACATTTTGCTGCATGTTATCTTCTTATGCCACTAACTCAACATCCATGTTTCTTTCAACTCAGAACGTATAAAAAACAAAATTTCTAAATCTCAGATCCATCCTCTCCAAACCAAGAATATGTGTGATATCTTGATTAACTTTGTTAAGACATACAACTTAGTCAACAACATCTAATAATATTATAAGAAGTTACAAAATGATCATTTCTTTTGCTAGAAACTAAAGGTCAGACTTTTGACATATATAATTATGAATGTTTGTTTCGGGCTATGTGTATCTCTCTGACGGGTGATAAAAGATTTAGCCTAGGTCAAATGGGCTGAATGCGTCAAATTAGTCCAAAGTCGCTCAATTGGGACTTGAACCACAATTTCGGGTTGATGGTAAGGGTGAGCAGAAACTGAACCACCAATTAAGTTTTATCCGATATAACCAAACTGATATATACCGAACCAAAGCAAAAAAAAAAAACAATTTGTGATTATAGCATCGATCAAAACTCTCTATTTGGTTTTTATTTACCTGGAAAACTGAAACGAATTAACCCAAACCAAACCAATCTCTCATCTAATTTTTAAATAATTGTTAGCATTAAGTAGTTTATTTTGTTTATTAAAACGTCGACATTTGAGATTTCTAGAAATGTAAAGCATGGCTTATACCGGATTAACTGAAATTAAACGAATTGTGGGTTGTAACCTAGTAAAAACTGAATGAAGTGAATCGGAACGTTTTCTAACTTCTAAAAAACCGAACTTTGTGACCAAGCCGAACCTTTGAGGCATGGACACCCTAGTTGATGGGCCACCCAGATGCAGCTAGGCCAAAGGCTTGTCGGTTAAAAGATAGCTCATTGTTGAAATAATATAACTTATGAAATTGTATATGACACACTATATTACTTCAGATTGTCAGTACATTGCATAGGTTTTCTTAATTTTGATTACAAAAGTACAGAAACTAATACTATCTATCATCATGACTTGCTTTTATATCTCAGGCTGCAAAAGATGTCGTTTTAGCTGAAAAACCAGTGATAAGTGATGACTCAAACCAGTTCGATTCATCCCTCCTTGATGAACTACTCGCCAACATTGCTACTTTGTCTTCTGTGTATCACAAACCCCCTGAAACATTTGTAACCCGTGTGAGAACCCTTCAGAAAACAGAAGAAGAAGAGTTCCCCGAGGGAAGTGAAGGAGGGTATTCTGAAACATCTTCCGCTCATGCTGCTGATAGTGGTGCATCACCACCACCCACTTTATCTTCATATGCTGGAGCAAAGCCACCAGTTCCTGCACCTGCTGCTCCTGTGCCAGATTTACTCGACCTTATGGGTCTTGATGGTGATGCTGGCAGCAATAATGCCATTGTATCAGTTGATCAGCCCGTAAAGCCTACAGGGTAAGTAGGTGGACATTCAAATGCGGATAAGTAGAGGTGGTTATTTCAACCCATTTACCTAGAAATGGGTTGACTCGAGTTATATCATACCTCTAACAGGTCAAATGGGTAAACTCTAAAAATTTGGTTGAAATGGAACCGGTCAAAGGTGATGCCAAGTGTATATAACTGTGTGCAACCCATTTATGAGCTTTATCGGGATAATGGAATAGTACTTTGATAATATAAATGCATCAAATATTTTAAATATTCTAGAAACCAGAAAAATTTGCAGATCAACCAGGCCTGTTTTCACTCATATTAAAAATCAGCCATTATGACCTGAATCTATCCTCGCACATTGAGCCTCCTCTAGTGATAAAATCCGTTTATATAGAAAAACTAGATTAGTATTACATATTTTGATTATACAGTTTCCGAAATCATATTTAATACATTAGTTACTTATAAAGTTCATGAAAAGCAGAACAAACAATGTTTGTGGATTAAGCTAACCTGCTTTATCCCTTACTAAAGGTTACCTGTTATGATCTGACCCCTCCTGACCAGCCCTTTTTTCCTTATTAGTTCACTGATACTTTTTGCAGGCCTCCACTACCTGTTTTATTACCAGCTGCGACTGGTCAAGGTCTGGAAATCAGTGCTCAAATGGTACGAAGAGACGGGCAAATATTTTACAGCATCATGTTTGAGAACAATACACAAATTCCACTGGACGGATTTATGATTCAGTTCAACAAGAATACATTTGGTCTTGCCGCTGGTGGACCACTCCAGGTATTATTGGACTTCAATATTTTTTGCTCTTTCTCTCTTATATCTTGGTGTTTAAGAATTATGAGTCGACCTATATTTATAATCAGGTCGCACAAGTGCAACCTGGAACATCAGAAAGGACCCTTCTGCCTATGGTTCTGTTTCAGAATATAGCACCGGGGCCCCCGAACTCGCTTTTGCAGGTTGCTGTTAAGAACAATCAACAGCCTGTGTGGTACTATAGTGATAGAATCCCGCTACTCGTATTGTTTACGGAAGATGGAAGAATGGAACGTACTACCTTCCTTGAGGTAATATAATTATTTGCCTTCAATCAAGTAGATTTCGTTTGTGTACAAGTAAAATATTTAGAGATGGAAGTTAAACCTTTTGCATCATTGTGCCCCAATTTAAAAAAAAAAAAAATTAAAGTCTGATGTTTTTGTCACTGTGATTGCAGACATGGAAGTCATTACCCGATTCCAATGAGATCTCAAGAGACATTCCAGGCATAGTAATAAACAATGTCGATTCGACTATAGAACTGTTATCTTCTTCAAACATGTTCTTTATTGCCAAACGTAAGAACGCCAACCAGGATGTCTTGTATTTATCTGCCAAAATCCCACGAGGTATCCCTTTCTTAATTGAACTTACAACAGTTCTTGGTATTCCTGGACTTATATGTGCCATCAAAAGTCCAAACCCGGAAATGGCCCCACTATTCTTTGAATCACTGGAAACCGTCCTCAAGAGTTGATTTTTGGTCTTTCATAATTTAACCGTCTCGTGTTGTTTTGGTCTTTTTTCGTGTCTTTGCTTTCTGTATTTGTTAGCATATGTATAGGTTTTAGGTTGCGCCGACTAAGAATAATGATGAAAATGTGTATTTTTCACCGTATTTTCAGTGAATCTTGTGCACAAACCATATAGTTTTGCAGGCGTTAATTTTAATATGTCAATTGCGCTTGTAATTTGTGTGGTACTGAGATTGGGAGTCTTTATTGTAGAGATGGGTTTGAAATGCGACTTTTAGCATACGACGAGCTCCTATTTGGTCCCTTTTCTGGATCGACTACTTAATCTTGTTGGTTGATGGATTATAAAATATACACTACTATCAGTTTTTTTCATTTTTCTTTGTGCGGGTGTGTGGACCTAACTATGCTTCATATCATATCATATATTCCTTTTAAAACAGGAAAGATTAATTGATAAGGGTTGGTTTGCTATCAGATAATCAATTAACTAGCTTTTATAGGGGCAATGTGAGGAAATTACATTAGTCGTTATCTTGATAAATAAAAATCACCGATCAAACTTTTTAATTAATTAATTAACCAGTCGTATCCTTCTATTTCATTTAATCATATTCCTTTAGCAAACAATGAATTGCGCAATTTATCTTTATTTCACCGTCGTGTGATTGATCAAAGGATCGGATACTCTTTTTTAACTAGTAACATATCTTTTAACGAATTAAATTATGTAAATTTTCTAAAAATATAAGTGGTACTTCCTTCGTCAAATTGTCCACTACATAAATACTAATAGTTTAAATAAAACAAAATAACTAATTATTAATCAATAAAATTTAGATTTATCAATATAAACATTGTTTTAATGTCTGAAATTGAAAGTAAAAAATTATTTTTAAAAATGACAAAATAGAGATAAGTAAGTCTGAATAATCAGATGTAAAGATGGGTAAATGATCAATTATCAATTATAATTAATTATAATTTATATTATAATTATAATTTAATTATAATTATAATAAAAATAATAAAAGAAATAAAGGCGTGAAAATGCGTTTGAGCACTTTGTTTCTCTCTCCCTCTGGAATAAAAGAAAAGAAAAGAAAAGCTTTGGTCTCTTAACTCTAAAGTACACCGCTCCATTCACTCTTCCCCACAACTCAAGCTACAATCTTCGATAGATACATATACATACAGGTATAGTTAAGTATCTCATATATATTTGCTGTTTATTTTACCGTTCAAAATTAATGGTTTGACTCTATTCTTGAGTGTTTTATAAACTTGTATTGATTGTTTATCTAATAAGTTATTTTATGTTATTTTAATAGGAATTGAAATCGATTTTGTTTTAGGGATTTTAGGGTTTAGGTCACCGCAGACGACAACTACTCTGATATTTGAAAGCGATGTTTTTATTTTATTTGTTGAATTTTATTTAGATTGACTTGATGAATGTTTCTTCTTCTTTTTTTGATAAAAGAAAAAACCTGGAATTGTTTAGTTGAGTTATGTGATGAAGTTAAGAATTGGTTTTGTAATTTGAAAAATTAGCTACTTGTGTGGTTTTTATAATTATGTAATTACTTAGGTTATGTTAATGTTTGGAGATATTGCTGTTTTGTTTGATTGTAATCTGTAAGGAGCCAAAGGTCTGATTTTAATTTTATATAGGTTTTGGTACTAATTATTTTAAGATTTAACATGATTACATTTGAGATGGTTCAAGAACTATACATTGATTGAAATGCTTTCTAGTTGTCATGTTTTCTTGTGCTGAAGCTTGTCTTCTTGTTCAGGAAGTATTTAGATATTGTATGATGATGGCAGATTGAATACATAATTTGTTATATGGATTACTAGCTAAATTCAGTGTGTGTATGTGTGTTGTGATTCGTTCATTTTTCTCTTCAGTTATTTGTGTGCGCGTTTGTGTATTCTTCTAGTTTTTTCCAGTGTCGAGTCTTTTAATTGTTTGTTGAACCGGCTTAAATGAAGTCCTATTTCTTCTAGTGTGAAACATGATATGCAACATTTTGATTAAGCTAATGCAGCTGGTATAAAAATAGCTGGCATGATTTTGTTATTTGCCAAAGAACGCTATTATTGTTTATAAGATATTAATGTTACATGAACACCAAATTCATACATAAATAATTATTTTCAGTATAAGTAAGGTAGATTTTGAAACATCGCATAAGGTATTTAATGTTTCTATTGCTGCAATTAAATGTTTATGTGGTGATATTTTGCCATGTCATATTTACTTTTGCATGTCAAGTTGTTCTTGATTATCTTTGTCAGCATTTATGCATATAATTCTTGTTTTACGTAGTGATATTTTTTACCTTCTTTTTATGTTTAGTGAATGACAACTTTCTGCTGAGAGGTGTCTTCTCCTTTACTAGAGCACAGAAACAATGAGACCGCTATCTGTAGCTTCAGTCGGATAAAGTTAACAAGTGAATAGAGATGGGAGGCTGTTGCTGCTGCTTTTCTTCTAAAGGAGTAGAACTCAACAGTTCACCCCGATTCTATCATGTTAGTACCATCTTTTATACTCATTAATATTTTTTAACATCAGCTGTGCTGACAATCAACAGCGTTAGACAACATGAACTTATAAATCCACATAAACTATGATTGATAAATCAGCACGCATTTCAGTCCTTTGAAGGCACTTGACCTCATCCGTCTTTTCTTTACTTATTACACTAAGCCCCCTTTGAACTTGCTATACTTGGCTATCTTAAAGTCTCCATCATATATTCTCTCTGACTTAGAGATGGTAAGATAGGCTGCTCAGTCAGGATGGGTAACTTTTCAAGATGGAATTGGGTGGAAAAGGGTATTTTTTAGTGTGATTTGAAATAGGTTTGGTTGACCCTTAACCACTTCTTTGTCCATTTTTAAAGATGTTTATACGATCCAATTTGATAAATATAATTACCGAAACTATATTTTTACATTAATAATAATCAAAAAGTTCAACCTGTTTGAACTATCTGCCCATTTCTCCTTTCATTTAGATTGATTTATTATTTATTTGACCCTTTTGCAATAAAACATAACCCAAATTGATCCATTTATAACCAATGGGTTGAGCTTGTCACCTTCACTTTCCGATAGTTTCCTACTTTCCTGAAGATTTAATTGGACATCATTTATTTGCATCAAAATAGAAGTTGAGATTTGTCTTTAATTCTTTGCAGAGTCCCATTTTATATCAACGATCACAACTCAGATTAGTCTGTCACAAAGTCTGTAGGCAAGGTTTCCTTATATGTTACTTTGATTTCCACACTAATCCACATGACATGAATGTTCATTTACTAAAAGGCAAAATTTTGTTAAGAATTCCATTTGGATTATTGGTATGTACCAATGCATGTCACAGTTGACACCGAAAGAGGATTATCATCTAGATATAACAGAACATTTCATGAAAAGAACTTCAATATTGTAACTCATATGGTGACTGGCATTACTATTAGTTAGTAGGTATTTGACATATTTACATCAAAATGAAGGTTGATTTCTCTTAACCAGAACATCATGTATGTCGTCAACTCATAATAAATAACACTTTTCATAAATCTTTGGATAGTTGTTTATATTATGAGAACTGACGGTGTTATTTTATACCATCTGAGAATCTGTACAGTATGTCTCACAAGCTCTATCAACATATTAATTTTCATATAGAATCCAATGCTCCAGTTCTTTGAGTATGGAGATATTACTTTTTTAGCCTTTGTGTTGTCCCCGTTTTTACTTGATTTAGCTAGTTAACCATTTTACTGTAAATTCTGATTATTCTGCAGTATCCAATAGCATCAGAGGAGCGCCAGCCTCTATCATCAAACAGTGGTGCAGCTTCTGCTCTTTCAACAGGGCTTTTAGTTGATACAAATCTTGAAACATCTATACCAGACACTTATAGGCCTCCCCCCGCACCTATACCTTACGATGTCATTGCTGGGCCTCCTCGAAGTCCACTGAACAATCAAGAAACTTCTGGAATTAAGCAAGAACCACCTGTGCAAACAAATAATCCTGTGCCTGTTGGAGAAATAAGTGTTAGTAACAGTGGTGAAACCATTACAAAAGAAGCAAAGGGTTCTGATTGCAAAGAGATCACGAACATAGAACTTGTTGAAACGAAAGAAACAGAAACAAAGATTGAGAAGTCTGATGAGCTCAAGAAGCCTAGTGGACCTATTTTACCTCCAGAGGAGTGTCCCACCTGTCTTGAAGGTAACAAAAGTATTATTGACTTGGTATAGTTGACTAACCTTGTTTAGCACTTCTAATTTCATTTGACTAATATTTATGAAAAAGACATGATTTATATTTTGGTGACCAACTTATTTTAGGTTTAAAAACCTTTGATGGGGTAATCACCTAGTATAACTGATTATCAAGTGCCACATTACCTACAAAAAGGGTCAACATAGTGAAATGATATTCACACATCAGGTGCCATGTGATTTTTACCAGTTAGCTGGTTCGATTACCTTATATTGAAGTTTTTGGAAGTTGTTTAGCTTAAATTTTGGTACTCTGATGGTTTTTTTGTCGTAAATTACGTTTGTTATGTAAATCAGAAATTGGACAAACTCACAAACTACAATGTAGGTTACCTTTCTATGCAATTAGCCCAATGAAATAGCCTAGATAGACCAGTTGTAATGAGAAGAAATATGCTTGGTTATAGTTCTCTTCAAGCAGTTCTTTTTATCGGCTCTTTTCTTTAAGATTTGTTAATTCCATCAGCACCTTTTTTATTGGCAGAATATGATGAAGAAAATCCAAAAATAATCACAAAATGCGAACATCATTTTCACTTGTCGTGCATTCTTGAATGGATGGAAAGAAGTGATGCCTGTCCTGTCTGTGATCAGGTTAGGCTAAACTGCGTAGTTTCTGTCATTACTATTATCTACTTGGGCACATATCTATATTCGCATCTTGCACTTGAAGAAAATATAGGGGTTCCATGATTTAAGTGTCATCCTATAATACTAGTATTAGCTAGCTCACCTTTGGCTTAGTTTACTCGTACACGTCTTCACAATATCCCCATGTCAAGCTTGGGAAAATGGGCAGGTTTGGTAACAGGTCGAACCTGTTATTTTTGGTAAGGATTGGGTTCGGTTGGGTTGGGTTGACCCAAAAAGCTTCGATTAGATAAAAGCAATATAGATTGTTAGCGTGTTAAATACGAGTACCAAAACTGTATTATTACACTATTAATTCAGTTATTTGAATATCTTGCCTGTACAACCCATTGGACCCATTTCCTTTTCAACTATTAATCCATTTGATTCCTTAGAGATAAAGCATGATCCACTCATTTATAAGTATACGGATTGCAATTTCTACCTCTACGATGTTTACCGAATCAATTTGAACAGATATGAAAATTTTGAAACAGGGGATGACTGTTAATTAACCTCATTTGCTCACATACTAATTTATAGTTGTGCATTGGTGCAGGAAATGATTATCAACTTCCCTGTTAACGAATAGCATTGTGGAACTCTGAAGCGTCCACGGTAACAAATCCATTGGGGTGTTTGAATTACTTCTCCGGTATTTTAGTAGCAATCACACTTTGGTTTTCTTTTTTAATTTTCAATGCTTTATTTTCTTGTTCATTCCATTGAAAAAACAAATAAGAAGTTGAAAAAAAATCAAAAATCAAGAAGAAAATCTGTGTCGAGATTGACAAAACCATATCACTCAGTTATTTTTCCAAAAGGAAGGGGCACTTTAGTGGTTTTGTGCCCTCTATTGGAGATTTGTTTGAGCACATGGGAAGTTGGTTTGATGAACAAAAAATGTTAGAAAATGAATTATTTTGTACAGGAGTCCTTGTGTTTGGCTTTTATATTGTTTGTAGAAAAAAGTTGATGTGCAGCATTTGATTTTGCGAAGTGTTGTTTTTATCATTTCATTATATAAATTTGTTTTAACTCGCAATGTTTTGATATAAGATGCCACTTTGAATTTCATGCAGTGCATGTTTAGCTTTGTGATTGTGTTACTTTTGGTTTTCTGGACATATATCATCACAATTTAAATTGACAGAAAATGATATATTATTATAGAAATTTATCGGATTTTGTGTGAATGACAGTGATCTTTTGTCTATTTCGGGTTCTGATGATAACAAATATAATTAATTTTTTGTAGGATTGTGCATCAATCTATTACCTTACTCTTTTAACATATTATTAATAACCATGGTGATCCTATCTAGATATTCATTTTATTCTAAACATAATTGGGGTCTTTATTGTAGAATCAAAGATAATATACATTATGTTCTGAGATATGTTTCGAGCAATATAATTGAGGATTATCGGCACATTCTCATTAAATTTATATGTTTGATGTATGTATATGATGTGAATTGCTTTTGTAAAAATGTTCCTGACCGATTTGGAGTCTACTCATCTAGGTAAAAAGTTGTAGTTGCAGACGATACGAAAGTACCTATAACCAATATCGCATTGCATCATCTTGTTGTGATGTGGTGCGTATATATTTTATTAATCAAAAGCAACACAATGAATAAACAATAAGTAATCCGTAAACGAGTGTAAGGTTCATCTTCGTAGGCCTTTATTTCCAGTTAATACTTGTAATTGGATACGAAATTAACACTTGCGGTTGGTGTATAAGCATAGTCGAAGTGTACCTAGCCCAATTATATGGAAAGGGTGTTTTGGATGAAAAACTATTAGACATAATTTCATGCTTATACTTGTGAAAGTCAAGTTCTTATATATATACTAGGGATAGGGAAGATATAGGGCCGTGCAATGCACGACTAACATCTAAAAATGTTAGTGTTGATGTTTACAATGTTACATGTATATTACTTTTTTAGTTAATGCTTATCAAAATGGAAAATATTAATTATTTATTCTCTTATACTATTTTCAAGCACGAACACTTTTAATTAGTACATATGGTTGTAATATTAACTATAATGGCGTCTAGATGTTGTGAAATTAAATTAAAGACGCATGTAGCCTCAAATTGGAAATTGAAAGAAAGATAATTTCAATACGATAATCCCTTATGGTTTAACACATACCGACCTTCAAAATGATTAAAGAATCTATTCCCTTGAACTACTTACTTTTTGACACTTATTTCATATGGTTCAATCACTTTATCTACAATTTTAAACATATCTTATATATATATATATATGAACTTTATACATCTATATTTACCATCATCAAATATTCAAAATACAATCTTTAAATTACAAATTAATAAGGTTACTACAAAATCTAAAATTGAGTTTTAATAAAATTAATTAAAAATTTATTTTTTTGAATAATGATGTTATTATTTCTTTAATTTTGCCAATTGAACAAAATCAATCAATTTTATTGATTAATTGAAATTTTAATAACATAAACAACCGCTTCAATATTATATTTATTAATTTTTAAACTTATGTATATATACGGGCCGTTGAATTTGTAATTGTTTTTTATATGTAAATAATGTATATACACCACACATAGTAATGGTAGATTGGTAGTTTAAATAATAATTTATGATGTCATCATCTTTTTAATTTTAGTGAATTTAGCAAAATTGAGCAATCTTCAAACTCGTGTACATACACGGCATGTCGAATTTGTATTTGGTTTTTATAAGTACGCACATTGTGTATATGATAAATTTGTATCTTTTTATATGAGTTAAAAAGGATATGTAGTGAATATGCAAACTAAAATTATTTTAGTTAGTATATATATAACTAATAAAGCGTATCGTCGGTGTCATACTAATGTTAGTTTTCGTATACTAATTTATATTTCGGGCAAATAAAAGATTGTTCATTTATGTTTCACAAATAGTATATGAACTCAAATGTCTTTTTATTATGCATTGTTTAACAAATCAACCTCTTCATTTGTTGGTTCAAGAGTTGTTTTTCTTCAAAGTAACCGGTCTTATTTATATGGTCGTTTATCGAACGGTAGATATACATAATGATAACATCCATATGATCACCCTTTTAGTTTATTAAAACGTCTTGGAGGAATTCAACTATAGTTTCTTCTCCAATTTCCAAAATCCAATCCACAAATCTCTTTGCTTCAACGTCTTCTTCATTAGCAGCATTAGCTTAAGCCACATATTAACGTTAAGTTTAAAACAATACAATGGTCCCATATACATGAGTGATTGATCTAGCATTGGCAATTTCACATTAGACTTAATTATTTCAGTTTGATTTTTTTTGTTACTTCAGTTACGATTCAGTTTTTGATTTTTATGATCACCCCTAATTATCACATTGCCTATTTTTTATAGTTATTAACTTGATATTCATGATATATTTAAATGATACATTTTACAGTTATACTAAAGTCTGTATGAACTATAACATTCAAACTTTTATCAGCATATGATGCATGACGGCCTACATAAGTTATGATTTTAAGTGATTATATTAGTATTGTATTTTAGTGGTAAAGAATAAATGGTTATCTCAAAATTATTTGCTTACATTAAGTGCACAAATTCTGAAAATTCAAGGTTTAATTCACTGGATAAAACATATGGATGACACTTGACGTTTCAAATAACAATGTTCATTTGCACATATTGCCCAAAGAATTTGAATGGTAAAAAATGTTAATTCTATAAAATAAAATTGTTGTTGACGTATATCTTAATTTAATAAAAGCTAATTTAAATAAAAGAAAAGTTATGTGAATTTCTATGTACATAAAAAAAAATGTAAACATACCAAAAATTTATAAACACAAATGTAACACAAAGAGATAATATAAATAAAAATAAAAATATGTTTATTGGTGATTTGAATAAAGTTACGTAAAAGTTAGAGAGAACTGTTCAAAATAAGGGTAGATATATATTGATGGTCTAAGAGATAACAATTGATAATTAAATAGATATATAAACATAATAAATATAATTATAAGAAAATGTAGGTTATTCTTTTTATTGAAATTAAGTTGAAATTGCAATTTTAAATTGTATATGCACGATGTCATAAACATGATTTGTATATAATTTTTTTACGCATAAAAAACTTAATGTAACTTTTATTGATATAAATACTCCTTTATGTTTGTGGACATATATAAATACATGAAATAAAGTTTTTAGATTTTGATAACGATATGATATTTCTTTTAAGAGTTATATTATTTAAAAATTTTGAGACTATAGTTTTGAATAGAGCGAAATAAAAGGATTTAATTGACAAATAATTTAAATTAAATAATGATGTCATCAGATCTCTATTTTTACTTAATTTAACAAAATTAAAGAATTTTATTAGCCAATTAAATATTTGATGATTCCATTGTTCGTTTCTTATATTATATTCAACTTAGATATAATAATCTTATACATATTATAATTACAAGCTTTTAGTAAAACATAGAATCTTATTTAACTAACAACGGAAACTTATATAGTTATATGGCTCACAATTTACTCATGTTTAATGTATAGAGTTCTCCCTTGGTAGAAATATTTGGCCCAACAGCCCAAGTTCATATATCTTATACTATGCCAGAAATGGTTAAACCTGGCCCATCTCAGAGCCCAGGCTCCGCATCACGATATGGCCTACAAGCCCATACGTCCTCTACTTAATAGTCAATTTATAATCTTTCGTATCATTTCCACACTGGAAAAGTGGAAATATCTCATTCAAAAAGTTTAGTTATGAGAAAAATTGAAGCATCATTAAAAGACTTTTTAATCAAACATGTAGGGCCATTTGCTTAACTTTATATATACAAACTTACATATCCCACAAGTTTTTTACCATATTTATGAAAAAATTAAACACAAAATAGAAATGAGGTAGTTATGTATTTTATGGTCTGTTCAATTACTAGTTTGGAAGCAAGTTTGAAATGTTTAACTAATGGTTCATAACCGAAAACTGACCTGTTATTTTTTTTAAATGAAAAACTGACCCATGACCTAACCGAATCCAACGGTTTTAAAATTTTGTGATAAACTACGATTCAGTTATGGATACGATTTTGTCATAACCGACCCATCTAAATTTAAATAAATTGATAAAACAAAGTTACAGAACATCTATATTGATAATCAAATCTAACTTATGGCTTTTCCAAGTGGCACGAATCACGCTCTTATATATACAAAGGATATTAACCAATCCCTGATGGACGTGGGTTCTGGAATACCATCTTTAGAGTCACAGAATGTCGTCTCCGTTTTTCTCGTTACCTTTAGAACATTCGTACAAAGTAACTAATTAATTAGATAAAATACTAGCTTATTACCCGCACTAGCTTATTACCCGCACGGTTATATTATATTGTTTGTATATATTTTCCTTTTCAAAAAATAAATAAAAATGATTTGATTGTTTTTTGAAAGTACGATTTAGCCATTGAAGAATGAAAATGTACTAATAGTAATTTAACTTGGTTATAAATCCGCAATAACGTGATTCGAATTTAATTTTATTTGGTCAATTTTTTTATATAATTCATAGACCCGCAATAAGACGCGTTGAATTTAACTTTTATAAATGAATAAAATGATTGTGACCGATTTTTTTATATAGTTTATAGACCCAGACCCGCTATAATGAAGGACAAATTTAATTTTAATAAAATGAATAAAATATTGTGGTCGATTTTCTTATATACTTTATAGACTATTTAATTTTTATAAATGAATAGAATATTGTAGTCTATTTGTAGCCAATTTTTTTATATAGTTTATAGACTCGCGATAAGGCGTGAATATAATATTTGATCTAATTTTTTAATTTAAATAATATATCAAATATTTAAGGGACTAAAAGTGTAATTATACGAAAAAAATTAAAATCGTTAAATCGTAAATGGTGAAAAATAATGAAAGACTCAGATTCCTCCATCGTATTCTTTTTCAATTATATATAATGATGATAATAAAATTTTATCGATGATAATTAAAAGGTTATCTTTAAAATGTTCAGACTTAAGGTTCATAAAATGCGCTATGATATATTAAGCATGTATCAACGTCTTAACAACAACCATTAGAATTGCCATTTTCCAGTTAAATATAATAACATTTAACAATTTAAATTTTAGGTTTAAAGCGCTAAAAGAAAACCACAACTTACTACTCTCTTCGATGTGTATTATCATTTTCTTTCACAACTTTAAAGCTATTACGTAACGTGCATGGACCATGGTAAGTGTGAGGAATAAAATGTAACCACTACACGCAAGGACAATCTTCTCGAGTTAATAAACCGTTTGTCCATGGAACTAATCACATGGCAATTCTCGTCAATGGAGTAGCTTAACAACAAATAATTTAAAAAATAATCAATCATTCATTAGTAAAAACACAAATATGTTAATTAAGAAGCCCTACTTCATCATGATTACTCAATCACGTATAGTAATAATTACTATTCTCTCCATCGCAAAATAATAGTTCAGTTTTGTTTTTTAAAACTCTTTATTTTTTAATTTTGACATTAAATATTTTTGTTTGTGTTATATAATACTTAATGCAAAATATATAAATGACTTGAATTTTAAATGTATTTTTATTGGTATAATTTTCATCAAGTATTATATAACACAAACAAATATACTTAAGGTTAAATTTTTTTAAAAAAAAAGAAAATTCAGAAAATTAAAATTAAACTATTATTTTGAAACAGAAAGAGTAACATATAGAACGATAGAGTAAATAATCCCTACATTGTAAGCATGCCTAAACCGCCTAAACCGGAAAGGGCTTTAACTAAATTTTCTACATAAACATAGAAGGATTAAAATTAAGATAAAAGCTATAATAATAAAAAGATGGGGACGTAGAAGATGATAAATTGATAACTAATCACATGGTGATGTTACCCTAATTATTAGGGTATTTAGGTAATTTACTTTTCACTACCTCATACCCCTTTTGACTCATACCCCTATTCAAAAGTAATTATTTTTTTCAGCTTTTTTTTTTCTTAACCACCTAAACCAGCTGTCTACCTTCTTTAGGAAAATCCAGACTTTTTATTAAACCAATACCAACACCCAAGTTCTAGCTACCAAGCACCCAAACTACAAAGATGTAGCCATAACCGATAGCTAAAAGTTGAGTTATTAGAGTAATATGTTAAGATATGTATTAGTTATTGTATTTAGCTATTCATTTTTAATCGTACAGTAAATGCTAGACTTAACAATAGTTAGGTGGACACAACGGTGAGTGAGACATTTTAATATATCTTTTTCAATGATTAAAAGCTTGACTTGTTTTGCCCTAACCCTACTTTAGAGGTATTAATGGGGCAAATTTTGATTTACATTCGACCCATATAGATAAATCTTTATTTAGAGCGACTCATGACTCGTCTAAATCTATTAAAAATATAATTTAAAAGAAAATTATTTTCATTTTTATACATTTTTGATCACTTTTGTTTTGCATTTTTCAATACAGTATTTAACAAAATAATTTTTTACTGGATTCTATTGAAAGTGAAAAAAAGAAAAAAAGGGAAAAAAACCGAACAAAAATGAAAAAAATGAAAAAAAAAAGTTTAAAAAGTGAAAATGAAAAAAGAAAAGAAAACGTTTAGAAAATGACAAAAACGGAAAAAGCCTTATAAAAAACAAAAAAATCGTTTAAAAATGAAAAAAATGATTAAAAATTGAAAAAAAAAGTTTAAAAAGCGAAAAAGGCGAAAAGAAAAAGGGAAAAACAACATTTAGAAAATAACAAAAATGAAAAAAAGGGGGAAAAAGACAAAAAAAAAAAAAAAAAAAAAAAAAAGTAGAAGAAAGGTTTCAAGAAAGAAAAAATAGAAAAAATGTTTTAAAACAATTTTTTTAAAAAAAAATTGAAAAAAATGTTGAAAAAATATATAAAAAAAAGGTAAAGAAAATAAATAATTTTTTTACATTAAATGGGTCAACCCATATCCTAATCGATTTATATGGATTAGTTGGATGTTGGGTCGGATCACGATCCATTAACAAATGGGTCAGATCTAGACCATTTAATTGGATCTTGTGATCCATTAAATAATGACAAGATCTGACCCACCCCATGAATGAATATTTAATCTCCGCATATGATAAACATTTTCTACCAGTTGTGTCAGATATCAAGAATTGATCGAACTGATTGGTTTGGTCCGATTTTAAAATCATGAACAAGAACCACTTATTCACGGGTATGGTTGGCTGGGAAAGGGCATAAGCCAATATGTTTGAAAAACACGATCAGATGATAAAGTTTCTATTTCCTATTAGCGGAGTCGAGGCAAACTAGAACAAGGTAAGAATCGGTGAAAAGAGCAAGCTGAAGGGTCAAATGGGGTGACTTGGAAAATGTACCTTTACGGGATCAAATGAGGAGTCAATCAGAAACATTTTAGTTAGGATTAGAGCACTTTTAGGCGGACAGATTTCAAGTTCAAATGTGCCGCGATACTACTACCATAACCTACAATTGAACAAGCATGCAAATTTCAAGAAGTCCGGGAGAGATGCTGTTAAGTTTGATGGTGATCTCACTGTCACCGTAACAGAGTTTAAGAGAAATGAGGTTACAACTGAAGTGAGGCAAGGATTAAATCACTGTTTAGATCAAGTTAAATATACGTTATTCACTTAAAGTTAGTTATTAGTAGCCTTTTTAAGTTTAATTGATTTGACTTTGAACATGTTTTGTGGTTAAACCGTTAAAATTAACTATACTTGGACAAGTTTTAGGACAGAATCTATATAGTTTTCATGTGAAAACTGTGTTGAAAATGGTGTATGCATTTCGTTTATTTATTTTATCTATTGTTAACATAACAAAAATAGTAATATTAATGTTAATATATTAACTCACAACAAAATTATAGAAACATTGTGTTCCAACAAGGCTACAACACATATAGTACGAGAGTGTTAACATTTTTCAATATGTTTGCCAACACTAAAATATTATCATCCTTTTGAGAGTATTTTTTTTTATTTGTATTAAGACACGCCCACTACTTTTTATTATTCATTTACACAATGGAAAATAATATTTTCACTTAAATTTTATACGGAATATTGCTTTGTATAGAAGATTTATTTATTAAATTGATTCCTTTTCTATTATTGATATAAGCGTATGTGTAACTTATTATCTTATTGAGTGCAAAATGACTCCGTACGTTTGTAACTATATTATGCGTTCGTAGGTATCACAACATCTAATCTTTATAGATTTAGGAAGAAAGAAAAAGGATTGGGAGACACTAAATAACCAAAAGAGAAAGAGAAGATTTAAAATCGAGACCTTTCACTTAAATGTTAAGCAAACTTGCAACTTACCACTAAGTTATTTCACGAGTAAATTACCTAAATGGTCCTTGTAGTTTGATTGAAATTTCACTTACAATTCTTTACTATGTTTAATTATGTAATAATCTTTATTTTTCAAATTTGTCACGCACATAATATTTTATACTAATGGTCGTTAGTATCTTTATTTTTTATATTTTTCTTTGTTAAAGAATTCATCATTTAATCATCTAGTGAGAAACAACCATAAAATTTCATCATCAACGATTTCTACTGTTAATTTAACAACAATTTCAACAATAATTATATCAAGAACAAATTCATCATTTGTAATCACTTTAACAACAATCTTTCAGACGTGTCAACAACAATATTCATATTATAGTTGATCTCTCTGTTGATGACAAATATTGAAAATTATTTTTCTGGTAGACATGAAACTAGACAATCGTCACTGACACCAAATTGAAAAATCTCTCAAAATCACCGGAAAGTCTGTATACCATTGGAGAAGATCGGTGAACCGTCATATTACATGTTTGTGTAACTTTATTTTCCCGAATTATGATGATGATAATGATAATATCTTGTTTCATGTAAAAACTTTATTTTACTATATTTTGTTATCCAGATTATGTGAATCTACTCTTCAAAAGAAATGAAAATTACTCATTTATTTTTATATATGCAATTTTTTAATATATATTAAAAAGGAAAAAAATTACACATATGTCATTTCATTCCAAAAGACTAAATTGCCCTAACATATTTTATACGTGATCTAACTTAATGGAAGATACTAACGACCTTATTTAAAGGCTCATGAGTGTGACAAGTTTCAAAAATAAAAATAACTCATGTAACTTCAAGAAAATTATAAGATCTATTTATGTAATTTACTCTTGTTTCATTCTAGTTCTATGGATTTTTATTAAAAAAAGATAAGATGAATTGATGTGTCACTGTTCGTTATATTCAAGGATTGATGGGAAGTGATGAAAATAATAGTTTTAGTAACAACAACAAAATTATAATAGGTATAGTTTGATCGATTTAAAAAGTTCCAAGTTTATGTACTTCTTTTGCTATTTGATAAGACACAGGAGATATTTGAATTGTTAGAGAAACTTTAATATTTTAGAATGAAAAGGTTGGGACATTAATAATGATAACACTAGTTTAGTAATAATAGTATACGTGTATTTTGGTGCTTTTGTTAATTTAGGAAGATTTAGGGGATATTGGTTTCTCGGAGAAACTTAAAAATGTTAGAATGAAAAATTATACACTTTGGGATCGAACAATAACGTAAGATGTGCTTCATAATTACCACTCCGCTAGATTTGATCTATAGAATAATTTTCATTCAGCAAATTATTAAACACAACTAATTATTGCAAAAGAAAAGAAAAACAAATTTGATACATACAATACGCATAAAAGTAATAATCACTTCAATGATCAGTGTAATTTATACTAAAAAACTATCGGTACTCGTGATATCAGGTACACTGAACGTGCAAACGAGTCAATTCAGATAGGAATTTGAGCTCAAACTCAAGCTTGATAACTATTACATAAATTATAAACATGATAGTAGTTATTATGTAATTATATGCTATATTAATATATAAAAATAATTAATATATATAAATTAAAGATTTGTCTAAACTAACAACATTAATAAGATTCCTCCTTAGCCAATCTGGTTCTTTTATGCAATTCTTAACCAATCACCATGGAGGATGGAATGTGAGAGACAAGGTTGCTCATCCATGCAATGATCCTCACACACATATTACATATGTATAGATCTTATCGGGTGACATCATCGTGTTCCGCTTGAAGTCATAACAAAAGATAATATAGAGAGAGATATTTTAAAGGATGGTTCGGTGGTAAATTTCCCTAAGATAGCATGCAACAAAAGTACATACTTTATGCCACAAGACTTAAACAAAGTCTTCCGAGAAGTCGAGGCATATATCAATTATTCAAGACCAAAATAGGCTTTCCTCCGGGCGGAGGTATAACAAGTTCTATGAAGGAATACGGTTACACGATTAGTTAGGTAATGTGTATAGGTTTAAAAGAAAAGTAGGGAGAAAAATGTAATGATTGTTGATAGTATTACTTGTTTTAAAAATAAAAAATAGATTTTGAATATTATTAATTATTAATAAAAATAAAAGTAAAAATAAAATAAAGAGGTCGAAATCTAAGAGAGATAGGAGATAATGATGAGTGAGACAGAGAGAGACTGAAAGTTGTGTCAGCAAACCTTCACAAAGAACATCTAGTTGGCCGGATTTTTAAGTTTAATCTTTTATAGTTTTTATTCCTAGATTTAAGGCTTTTAATTTTCCACCAAACAAATGTTTTAATTCCCAAAGCCAATACCCAATCTCAAAACACATAAAACAGACATCCTAAGTTCTTACAAAAAGAGGTTAAGGGTGTTTTTGGTGACAACTTTATATAGAGTTTTAAGCTTATGATTTTTAAAAGTTCAAAGTTAAAAATTTTGTTTGATACACGAAAATATTGAAGTTTATTGGAAGCTTATTGAATAAATAAACTCTAGAATAATAAGCTAGTTGAAGTGGCTTTAAAAAAATTTAGAGCTTATTATAATTATATTTATATAAATACATTTTATTTAGATGTTTTAATTTTTCTTTTTATCATTTTATGTCATTTTACATTGTTAAAATTCAACTTCAGCTAATTTATCAAACATTTATTAAAAAATATATAAAAATTCACTTTACGACTCTAAATATTAATTACAGTTATAGGCTACTTTTATCAAACATAATCATATTTATGTTCACTAATATATTTATGTTCACAACCCAGCAAAAGACATATACCTAGACCAAAACCCACAAATCTCCTATTATTCCAAGTAGAAGTGCCCCAAATTTCCACCGGGATTAGGGTTTTTTCATTGAATTGAATTGACCCCAAATCAAATTCCTTTTTCACACAAATCTGATTCAACACCTGCCAATTAAAAAGGTAAGTGTTACATTCGACATGATTCCTATTATCTCTTTATATTTTTTAACATAAAGTATTGGCTTTTTAAATACCGTTTTCATTTTTTTTCAAGTAAAACAAAAAACAAAATGTCGTCTCTTTAAACATTCTGGCACTAGTCTTAACCTGTTTCTTGAGGTCTCAAAACACCCTAAAACCTATTTCTTGTTTAATCCCGAATTAATACTACCCAAAATGCATCAATTAAACCCTAATTAGACAAACTCTTTTTCTCACACACTTGTTATTTCCTTGTTTGTTGACTATGTGTAGGAAACTAAAGATAATTAAAAGGGCTTTGGGGCAAAAAATTGTACAAAGGTAAAATCTTTATAAGAAAAGGATTCAAGATTCAACTTTGATCACTCTTTATTTTGTATATTTTAATATGGGATTGTAAGAATTTGTACTATCTTTGTGTTTTTTGTGAAAAACAAGAAAAAAGATTGAATCTTGATGTCAAAATATGGCCCATGATTCTGAATTGAAAAATGGGTCTAATTTGAATGAATTAAATGCTCCTGAAGATTGTAGAAGTGATGAATTGTTTGTAAATCATGATTCATATGTAAAGTATGGAGGTTTGGATGGTTGTATGGATGTTAATGAATTAAGGGCATTATTTGATCAAGTTCTTTCGTTTTTCTTGAAAGAAGTGTCTGTGAATCGAAATCTTTTTAGACCTTTTCCGCCTAAACTTGGCGATGGACATGAGGCAGATTTGTTCAAACTGTTCTTGACAATTAGGAGAATAGGTAGTTATGAATTGGTATCGGAAAATAACTTGTGGGAATTTGTTGCAAGGGAATGTGGGTTAGAAATCGAGCTAGTGGCGTCTTTGAAGCTGATATATATTAAGTATCTGAAAGAATTAGATCAATGGTTGATGAATGGAGGTTTTAAAGATGAGGAAATGGAGAATGTTAATATTGGTCTAGTTGAGAAGCTTGATCTTTTGTCACGCCAATTGGGAAAATCTTTAATTAATGTTGAAATTGTTGGATTTGAAGAGGCTACGGAGAAAAACGAGGGTACTTCAGTGTTTGACCAAAATGTGGCAGGAATGAATCTTGAATTTTCAAGAACTAATGATGATCATGAAAAATTTATTGTAGTTGATGAGAAAAGATGCGAGTTATCTCCCAAAGCTATCAAGAAAGTGGGATTTTCAATGGTCGATGATGAGGTCAAAAGAAACGAGTTATCATCCGATAATGCTGTCAAGAAAGCGGGACTTCCAGTGATCCATGATAATGAAAGTGTTACGTTAGCTGCTAACAATGATGCTATTTCCCACAATGTCGATATTCAAAAAAGGAAGAGGGGAGAAGTATCTTTGTTATTATCGGAAATGCTAGATTGGCTAACACATGCTGCACGGGATCCACATGACTGTGCCTTTGAAACCTCACAAAGTAATAAGTGGAATAATTATATGACTGATAAACTAAGGAAGCAAGCTTTGATAGCAAGACGGGTACTTTTTGCACAACTTAATGTTGATTCAGTCAACGAAGCATGTGGTTCACAGGTATAACTCATCCGCCTTTAACTTTTAAATGTTAGCTATACAATCTGTTAATGGATTATGTTAAATATCCAATTTTCTTCACAGGTGTGCTTTTGTTGCTGATATACATATGTGTATAATTATATATTGGTATTGCTTAAGTTGCAATCCACCAAAATATCAGGATATATGTAAAACAGCGCAAGCTTTCTTGATTATTTGACACTGTTTTGTTTTTAACATGGATATTTTTGTTATGTGGATCTTGTTTATATGGCTTGAAAGATATAAGGAAGTGAATCATGGGTCTAATCTACTTGGAAATAGTAAAAATTTAGAAGTAAAGAATTGTCAAGGATCTATGTTAGGCAATATTGGAACTTAAGTTCTTGTTAGTTTTGAACAAAGATATTTTTATTGCTTAATAGTTCTTGCGTGAATTTTACATTACCTTATTTTTGTTATGTACTTAAATGCTGCATTTGTGGATGCATATAAGAAGTAATATGATCTCTTGTGATTTACGTACATCCATGTTATGACGCCTGGTTCTCCGGGAATAAGTACTGTTCCATCTTGATTCTCTTAAGATAAAAGCTGCAGTCAGATCTTTGGTTCTTTCAGGGCTGTATTAATATTTTTTTACATGAAATGAAATTGTAAAATGGTTAGGAATAAGTAATGTTGTTTTGTTTTATTTAATTTTATTACATGTGCAAGCAAAATATTATTTTTATTGTATTAAACTGTAGTTGTATAGTTCATGTAACTCTTGACTTTTCAAAAATGTAGAAGAAGAACCAGAAAATGCATCCTTCCATGTATGAAGATGATACAGTTCAGTCGAAATGCGGCAGAAGAACGGCTTCTGCAATACCATCCCCCTCTCGGATAAAACGTCAACGAACTGAATCCGGTAAAATCCCAATGGACCGAATTAGTGAACTAATTGAACCACACGGTCTAGAGTATAACCTTGGTCCACTTTATCAAGCCCAAGTGCCAGCATGGACTGGCTTAGTGTCTGAAAGTGATCCCAAGTGGCTCGGTACTCAAATGTGGCCCCCACCAGACGACACAAATGGAGAACATGAAAAGGATATCCTGGAAATCGGGCTAGGAAGGGAGAGCTTTTGTGAGTGTATATTTCCGGGCTCGGCTGAATGTGTGAGGTTTCACATAGCTGAAAACAGGTTGAAAGTCAAACTCGAACTTGGTCAACTTTTCTATGAATGGAAATTCAACCGGATGGGTGAGGAAGTTTCGCTTTCTTGGGAAGCTGAAGAAGAAAAAAGATTCAAAAACTTAGTGATTAGAGCTAGGTATGAATTAGGTCATAGCACCAAGAGTAGGCGCGAAATCATGAACAACTTTTGGAGAAAAGCTTCGAATTTTATTCCTGCTAAATCAAAGCAAAATCTGGTCAGTTATTACTTCAATGTGTTTGTCATTAGGCGAAGAAGTTATCAAAATCGTGTTACTCCTAGCGAAATAAACAGTGATAATGATGAAGAGGAGGTGGGGTCCGTTGGTGATAGATTTGGATATGAAAAGGTTCATGGTTTATCACTAAAATGCTCAGAGAATTTGCAGTGCACAGATCTTGAATCTTGATTATACAAAAGTTTTTTTTTTTTGTTTTTTTTTGCCATCTTCATTGTGAAATTTTGTTAAGATCTTTATAGTAGGAATCTTGAAGTGTCATCACATTGGCAGATGTTTTCAGTTTTATAGTTTTCAGTTAAACTGCAGTAGATATGTTGGAACTTGTTTTGAAAGATGGCATTTGAAGGTATTTTCCGTCCATTGTCTCTGTTTCTCGAATGGAAGTCTTCCTTTCTTTGTGGGATTTGAGCTAAATATTTGTGGGCAATCGGAAGATTTAAATAGCTGGTAATCTTTCTTTTTTTCTTACCGATTTATGACAATTTGATCAATTTTCGTAGCAGCCATCCTAGCACTATTACCTCCGAGCTTCATGATGAAAACATGCTCTTACACATATATTTTGGCCTAAAAGAAGTTGCACATGATAACATAAGATTTGAGATGTATTTTCAGTTTTTGCATTAGCATAAAGAGCAACACGGTGGTATGTGTGTAGCCTCTCTTGTCATATTGTAGAAAATCAATTTGGGGCTATCGGTTTGTTATGATCAGGATCTTTACAGCTACTAAAATGCTATGGTTTATGGGCTTTGCAAGCCTCATGCCGCCACAGCCAACCCGTAGCTCCTTTTGCTGCCGTACTTGTGTTTAATTTTTCTATTTTATGTATTTCCACACCAATTTAAGCGTCCGTTCTCCTCACACTCTAACCATGAGAGTATTATAGTATAGGTTAGGTTATGTTGATGATGCAACCCGATTATAAGGTCCATTAGAGTTCTTTGTAATCTATGTATTATATAATATATAGTTATTATAATCCACAATAACACAAGGGATTTCCATTATTCTATGAAAGTTTGGTAGATGATGGACTTACTTAGTGCGTTTCAAAATAGACTTATTATAAGGTTACAATTTGACACATGACCATGAGACGGGTGTACTACGCTTTCTAAACACGATTAAGGTAGATTTGATTATTGTAGGCTTGAGGTAGATTCGAGTAAGCTTCGAGAGCTTGAATAGATCAAAAATATTCTTTTGAAACTATACAAAATTAAGCAGTTCCATTGAAGCTTAATCCACAAATAATAACTTGATAATGGTCCTCGAAAGGTTGATTTTCCAACAACACCAACATCATGCCGCTTCAAATCTATCACGTGTTAGCTAACCATAATCACGTGTATATTACCATTTCCCTTTTAAACAAGCTTGAAACACAAATAAGACTTCAAGTCGAATCATTTTATGCTCGAGTACAACTCGTTATATGTTTTGAGTTCGTTATTTGGACTCAATCTCAAAGTATAACTACACAAAATTCAACCCAAACAAGTTCAATTAACTCGAATAAAACTTGGCTTGTTTGAAGCCCTAGGTAAATGATCTTTCTTTTGACCGTTTAAGTTCCTAGATCATCAGAATTTACCATCGAATTATGACAAAACTCGAGGTTCTTCTAGTATTTGAGGCATCATCTAATGGAGTTCCAACCCTCTAGGATTCATGATCTATGCAAGAATGGTATAAACCAGATATGGTAACCGAACATGAACTCGATGGATTTTATTCACAAACTTCTGTCCCCTTTACCCAAAAAAAGAAAAAGAAAAAAAGATCAACTTTTCAAAACATAAACATCAAAATTCTTGCATTACTTGCAATTGCAAGTAAAAACGATCTATTGAAACCACTTGCCGGAAATATAGAGTAAAATTGGACTACAAACACAGCTTGAATATGCGAAAAATGGTACCAGTTTCTAAAATTTCGGTTAAAAGAAGCTATTATTGTAACTATATATGAACACCCTAAAATTGTTCAAAATGGTCAGCTCATGCATGAAGTCTCCAAAATTAGAAATTTCACGAATCTTAAATAACCTGCATTTAATTCGCATTCTTGTTTGAAAGCCATCTGCCGATACAGACGACAAGTTCCAACACAAAAAGATGGTGAAACGGAACTGTAAATGCAGCTCAGATACTCAAAAATGGTATAAAATTTCTCTAAATTCAGTAAAAAAATCAAGATTTAGTGTAAGAACTTGTGTAAATCTATGGTGAAGTATGCATTTGAACATTAGCTAGAAGTCTTGTAAGTTTACTAAGTGTTTCACGTGCAGATACAGTATCAGGATGATCCTCACCACATATAGAGCTTCTAATAAAAATCGCTTTCCGAATTAGATCATCCCCGATATCAAATTGTCCTCCTCTTAGCATCAATTTTGCCCTAACTTCAAGAACAGTTGCTCTTGAAAGGGCTAAATCTTGCCATAAACTAGGGTTCAATTGAGCATCAGTTTGAATCGGTTTCCAACACAATGATTTATCCAACCATTTTTCGACAGGTGTCACGAGCGCTTCATCAGCTGCTTCAAGCGTGTTGGTGCACAACCGCAAGAGTTCTAAAGCAGCAGAACAACGAGAAAACCGAATAAAGGTTCTTATAGCAAGAGGTAGGATTACTTCTTTCACCAAAAACGGCAATTCTGAAGCTTTTGTGTCGATAACCACTGGGTCAGTCCCGAATCCTAATAACAAAAAACACGCAGCCCATATATGGTCCGAGTTGTGAATTATTGTACCTCGGGTCACTATTGTTTGCACCACCGCATGTGCGGTCCCAGGAACGCTTCTTTTTCGTGCATACATTCTAACTAGCTGGTTAAACCGGATGTAACCGTCTTTAGTACAGCTTCGAGCCAGGTTGAACCGTAACAGGACCGAACACGCTTCGGTTTCAGATTTCTTGTCATATAAAGATGAACATCCACACGTTAACGACCTCAAAATCTTCCTCCATAGCCGAGTCTGGTGATGTTTTTCCGGGATCCGTTTAGCAGCTAGAGCCAGTAATGAAACAGGGGTTGAGCCAGGTGCGAACCAGCCACTAGCAAGAACCATTCGTGTCGCCAAACTTCGTGGACCATCAGCATGATCAAATATTGAGAAACAAACTTCGATTAGCTGCAAAAGAAACATGTTTCTTCTTAAAGAATGACTTTCTCTTTCTCTTCCACTTGAAGGCATTCGGTTAATTGTGTCCAAGAGTCGACTCGGGGTGATTGGGAGCTCCGATAGAACTGCTCCAACAATGGCTAACCCTAAAGTCAGCCTCCCAAGTTTTTCTTCGATTGTACGCAACGCGTCGATTTCAGAAACGGAAACCGGGTGATCATTCACATTTCCTTGCATTAAAGACATCGCCTCAACTCCTGATAAGTATGAAAGGCGTAACGGTTCCATATTTATTAACCGGGAGAGTCGGGTGGATATAAGAACATGAGTTTCTCCACCAAAACGAGGAAGGAGATCGATTACGTGTTTATGATCCCACCAATCTTTTTCGGATTCCAAATTGTCAATTATTACCAAAAATGGGATGTTTCTCATAAGCTCTTTCCGGATTCTGGCTATGGCGGTTTCTTCATGTTCTTCAAAGCTTTTTGTCCTACTTTTCTCCAAACCAGACTCAATTCCCACATCAACTTCTAAAAAAGACCACAAATTCAAATAATTTTGTCGAATGTATCTGCTTTCGCCTCCGATCCATAACACCATTTTGTACCTTTGATGAAATCTGTAAGCAAATTCAAGAAGTAACTCAGTTTTACCAATGCCTGAGTCCCCAGATATACACGCAATCCCCTTTCCATACACAACTTTCACAGCCCGTTTTCGCCTCCCAGGTTTTGGTTTTGGTGATAAATCAGCATTTTGCATCTCGATTTCCTTCTCAGATTCCTTCCAGACCACCGGTTCTTTCCCTTTTCTTCTTCTACTTCTAGGCTCAGTTTTCGGTTCTCTTCTATGTTCGTCTATCGAATTGCTCCTACCCCAACTGTGAATCAAATTCTTTCTTCTTGGTCTCGCTTTAAGTTCAAAATAATCATGTTCCCTATCCCCAATAACATCACCAAAGAGCATGAATTCAAGCTCAGAAAGTTCCTTTTTTCTCCCGATAAAATTCTCATTCCGGGGATACGGGAACTCCTCATTTTCCACTTTTTCCCGCCATTTCGTTAATCTGTCAACAACACTTCTCCGGCCCAACCTCAATGCCAAAAGGGTCACAGCCCGAAGGATACAATCCCGCCATTTTCCATCACGCGCCTCAAGTTTCCATTCATCAACACGTGTCAACCCATTAACTGCTTCTCTCCATTCATTTTCTAACCCACCATAAAGAAGCCATAGCTCGCCACCATGTCTTTCCCATGTCTCTCCTCGTCTCTCAACTATATCTCTAACAAGACAATCATCTGGGCCCACATCAAAATAAACCGGGACCAAATTCTTTTTACTCGCAAAGAATCTTAGTTCTTCAATTGTATAAGGGTTCCTAAACGATTTTCTAGTTAATATAACAACCCCAAATGTCGAGGCGTCCATGGCTTTTTCTACAATGTTATGTTTCCGGGAATTTCTACATTTTGCTCTATCTGTAACAAAGCAACTTAATCCTTGTACTTCTAAATCAGCTCGCAGCCAATTTACAAAACGTAACAACAACGGCTTCTTTCCATGAAATCCTATGTACACATCGAAGCTCCTTAATCTTGTTGGACAGTAAGAGGTTGAGGGCGGTGTATATGACGAAATTGGGCTTCGAGAGACTTTCTTCGACTTTTCTCTGGGGTCAAAAGCTTCATTTTCATGGCAGGTGGCGTATAGCAACGGATTGCTGGTGGATAGGCCAGTTGAGGAGGTTATGAGCTCAAAGTTTTGTGGATCATTTGATGTACTTACTGCTGCCTGCACCTCTGAAAGGTGAATATAGGTATTGTTAAAGATTTTATATATAACATAAGAAATGAATATGAATTAGGCTTTAATTTCTGAACATTGGTAAGAAAACTAATGTTTCTAGCAGTACCATCAGCTGGCTGCCAGGACGATGATCTTGGAGAGAAGAACGGTGACTGATTTGCTGAGAAAAATACTGACGATGAAGATGATAAATTCCTTAAAGTTGATCCAAGTCTCGAGCTTTCTTCACGTAAATCCATTTTCATATAATTAAACCTTTTTAGAACTGGTTCTAGTCATCTGAAAATGAATTGAACGTATCAAGATTTTTGGTCTGAACTGCATCAAAGAGACTTTGATTTCTTGAGACAAGACATGCATAATATTTAACTGATGAAGAACTATTGAACTACAATAATAACTAGTCAGATGAGTCTAGCATCAAAATGCATTAAATTAAAACCTTTCATGGCATCAATGATAAAATATTAGTTAAGATTCATATTTCTTAAAAAGAAGAGGAACCCATCAATGCATAAAAGCTGAAAACAGTAGACAACAAATATAAAAGCAATAATTTAAAAAATAAATAAAAATAAAATAACACATTTCAAGAGCAAGAAATTAAAACCATGAATTGGGTGCAAGGATATTGGGGCAATCAACAAACCTAGAGCCCAATGGCATTACAGATCTAAAGAATCAATTGCATACACAAGGAATCTTCTAATTAATATCTATTTTATAATATTTCAGATCTGAAGAAAAAAAGAAAGAAAATAAAACCCTTACTTGCTTTGTAGCCATGTAAATCATCAAATCACCCACAAAGATTAAATATTTTCACAATCAAACCAAACCCCACCTGCTCAATGAAAGTGACATCCACAAAATACCAATAAATCTTGAAACCCCAAATCTTCCAATCTTGTTAATCTGACCTGGTCAACAAAAAAGTCAACTGTTACATAAACCCACATGGATACATCATTCAAACCTGGGTATCATTTTGAATGTGAAGATGTAGACAACCCTAATCTTTTAACTGGGGAAAGTAAAGTAAAAAAGTAAGCTTTTGCCATTTTGGAAATAGATTTGAAAATTGACAGAAACCCTTTTTTGGGGGAATAAAAAAGGGAAAATAATTGATTCAGAGATGAGAGTTTTTACCTTTCAGAATAATGAGAAAAAATCTTGAAAGGGTTTTGGTTCACACTCACCAATCAAGTTCAAACCTAGACTAACTGCACTAAACCCTTGTGTGTTTCAGTGTGGACCTATATATACATATAGATGTAGATATATATATGTATATGTCTGGGAAATAGAGAAATTTTTTGGGCTGACAAAAGAAAAAAGAAAAAGAAAAGAAAGCAGAGGGATATGTATAGGACCCAACAAGACAAGAGGACGGATCTGACGAGGTTATGATTGTTTAGTGTCAAAGGTTCAAACTTCTTTCAATTGGGTTGTTGTAAATGTAAACCCAAAGGGATTTTAGTCTAAAAGGTCAAAGTTTGTATTTATGTAGTGTCATATTGTTCAGAAATTTAATTTTATATACTCCATCTTATGTTATTAGTTGTTTTTAGAAAGGTATGTTTACCAAAATATTAAAAGGAAAAATATTAGGTGCGACAACCTGTATATAAGTTTATGTGTAGTACGGTTGTATAGAGGGACTGATGTTATAAATACGAGAAACTTAATGGGCTAAACATATAAAATATAAAAATTATTTTATATTTACTACACATAAGTTATGTATACTGAACGTAGTTTATGTTAAACCCATATTGAATGGTTTATGTTAGTGAAATAGTGAGTACTAACTTCTTTTATTTGTACCATTTTGACTCTTATACTTGTGTCATTTTGACTCTTATACTTGTACCATTTTGACTTTCAATACGAGCTTGTAAAAGTCTAATCTTAATTAGTCGTACTTTTAGACATATAGTTTAAATATTAATATTAAATTTTTATCTAACATATCATGGTTAAAGGTTATTAGTTTGAAGTTTTTGAAAAGAATAGATTATTAGTGTCTCTCATATACGAAACTATTTTGAAGTTTTGCTTAGGGTAAATGTCATAAAACTCTACGTAGTCGGTTAGAATTGTCAATTTGGTCACTCAAGAAATTCTTTTGTCGATTAAGCCACTAAAATTTTCTTTTTTATGCTAAATTAGTCCTTTTTTTAACTTGACAGACTAGTTATTTACATTTAGACATAATTAAACTATAATTAAGAATAACTAAACAAATATTAAGGCTTGGTATGAGCAATATAAGTCGATTAAAAAATGTTCTTACAGTTTAGAGGACTTGCAAAATAGAAATAGAAATTAACATTAATGCACTTTAGAGGAGTTTAAAAAACTAAGTGTCCATTATAAATACGTATTGATTGCACATCTTTCTTGTAGCCGAAGAATTATCCTTCACTACAAACTTGCACAACGCAAGAGAAGGTAAATTTATGATTTTTTGTTTTTCTAATTATTTATTTGCCTGAAAGTGGTGGAGATTTACACAAGATATGTTCTTTTGGGTTGAATTGGATTTATAAGTTTGTAATTTATCGTTCATGTGATGCTTTAACTTATGCAGACTTATACGTGCACACGTGTCGTGTCGTAGAACTAACTATTAACAAAGTAAGTAGCTCGCGTAAAAATGATACCTTTTTTTATTATATCTTTAAACTCAGTTATTATTTTATTATATTTAATTATAGTAAATATATTTATGTGTTAATTAGTTTATTAAGTTAAAAAACTCTAATTTAACAACTGAAAGTAACTTCAATAGCTTAATTAAGAGGAAAAAAGTTTTGAATAGCTAAATTAACCATTTTAGTAACTATATAGAATTTCTGATATTTTCCATTTTTGTTTAATTAAAAAAATTTGGACAATGAGTGTGTATTGTTTTTGTTGTTTGTTGGGTAATGAATGATAAATTTAAGAATATTTGGCTATTTGCTATGGAGCATTATGGGCATTCTTGAAAAGGTTGCCATCACATCTATGAGTTATAATTGTACTTGTCAATTACAATTGACTCATAATTATTTTTCCATTTCTAGAAAAGAAATAAAATTGTGTTTTAGAAGTCAAGGATAGTGGTGGACTACAAGTTTATTGGTTTGTAGTTACTTTTATATCTAATGATTATATTATAATTATTATACAATCACTTATATTAAAGGAGATGTAACCTTTTTATAGATTCAGACTTAGACTGTGGCACTTATATACAAAACTTATTTAACAGTTAGCAGTCATGAATTATTACTAATTACTAATGCCTTTTTACGATTATAGCTGCTGATTTATTCATTAAAAGTTCGTGTATAGCCACGAAAAAATAATTATAATTAAATAAATAAAAATATTCGTGTATAGCCTGCATTTGCCATGCCAACTTTAATCCAATATTACAAAATAATAAAGCCCAAAACTAGAAGATCTGTTTATAATAAGATTCAACAACGATTCGTGTCCAATCACTCGCTAAGATAAATCACTTAATTAATTAATTACTAAAATCACTTGAATAAAAAATACGGTTGATACTACAAAACAGTAAACACTATTTTGTACATACTCTAGTTAGTGGCACATGGTTGCACATTACGCTGTATGGCGCCGATTTATCGTCAGCTGAATTCAATGGTTTTGATTTTGTGACATTTTGAAATTGTTTTCACATTTACTTTTAATGTTAAAGGTTGACACATTTACTTCAGAGAAACCAAACGAAACAAATAATCTTAATGCAGTTATGATTTATGGTTTAACTTTATTAATTATACTAGATTAGATAGAGTGTTAGACGATTGATTATATGTATACTAAAATATATATACTCCCTTCAACATTGATGATTTATTAGTTCTTATAATATACATACTTATACTTATATATTTATATTTGTGATCCGGACCTTTCAATTTATGGATGTATATCTCAGACCTATAAATGGGGATATTCCAAAAACTGACAAACCAAAAGGGACGTGAGTTAGACAAAAAAAAATAAGCAACTTGGACAAAAAGAAACGAAGTGACTTCGACAAATTTTTTTGTTGATAACCTCAGACCAATCAATCAAATATGAATTAATATGTAATCGACTAAACACCACCTAAAAATGGCTCTTCTGCTCATAAACGAAATGTTCCAAATGTTTATGGAAATTATTGCTCCCAGTGGACCATTTGTATCTATATGCATCAGGATCCTGATTCATGAATCTCTCGATTCGAGAAAAAAAAAAAAGGATTGAACCATCTTCACCGACTCTTTTTAAAATTATATCATATTAACATTTTAATGTAGAACGTTATATTTCAACTCAATTCTTAACTTGTCTGCTTGAGGTTGATTATTGTACCACGTACTTAAACTGCATGTTGACCATTACACACATTCAGTCATTCACATACTCAAACACATATATTTATGATTTTATGTATTTATGGTATTATTAACAATTTTGTTAAAGTTAATTAGCAGTTACAATTTCATTCAATAAGTCATGAATAATGTCAATCGTATGAACTATTAATGATGATTCAAAACAGTTACGGTAATATAATATAATTAATTTGTATAATTATATAAAATTAATTAACATAACATCATAATTAGAAAAGTAATATGACTGGTATACTTGCAATATTTGTAAAAGTATGATGTGTTCTGTAACGTTACGTTTTTACGGTTGTGTTCACGTTAAAAGCACAAAACTTAAGTGGTGTGTACTTTGTCTACTTAAAAGGAACATGCCCATTTAATCGTCCACCATGGAACCCATAGCTCAATACATAAACTAAGTAAACAAATTAAAATTTAGCATACTTGTTTTGTAAATGATACTTAACTAGTTTAAAACACTTTGTAAGTATACTGAAATATAATCATTTTAAAATATTTTTTAATTAATTTAACAAATAAACAATTTAATTACTAGCCCCAAAGTAATTGGATGGCAGCTGTTTTTGTAATAAACAAAGTGTACTACATGTGTAAATAAGCTAAAACACAAATAATCATTTAATGTACATTTAGGTGGTGTTTGATTTGTAAATAGGTTTAGTAATGAAAAATTGAAAGAAAATAACAAAAGAGAATGTAGTTATTGTTTTTATAAAAGAGTCTTATCTTAAAATTAAATTGTAATGATTTCATTATTTTAATAAAAAGTTAATAGAGAGATAAGAAGTAAGAAGAGGAATGGTGTTTACATGTTCTCAAATATGGTGAAAACCTTACAATTTTAGTGAGTTTAGAGTTTATGGATTTTATTCTCAAATTTTGCTTTCAACCTAGTAAACGAACGTCTATATTGGGTATTAAACTAATACTCTTCAAATTTGCCTTTCTAAAAGAAAAAAAACTATACCCTTTAAGCAAAACCCATCAAACAAACAACATTTTAGTATGTTTCGAGAAAGCGACTATATTATCTATACAACAATTATCAAATGTCGTGTTCCTATTTATAACATATTCACTTTGAAAATTGAGTCTGAATTGGTTAAGTTGTAATGTTGTTCTACCATAGGTCATGTGTTCAAAATCAAGGGTTTGCCTCTTATTTTGGTGTAAGATGAGCTATGAATGATACTATTCCAAATGTGGTGCATTACATCCTTCAATAGTCATATAATATATTATATATGTTTATCTTTTAACGTATATTATTTATTATTATTTATTATTTATATATTTAATTTTATACTTTTAACCATGTAATACTTTTCATATACCTTGTAAACCATATATAGGTTTATGTAAGGGTGAGATAATTGGTCGGATAGCTTTAAAAACATATACTTTTAAATCTTTAATAGTTCATGTAAAGATTAAACGAATGGTAACATACCTTTTAAAAAGCTATGTTTGCCATGTTTAAATAGTTCATGTAAAGATTAAGTTTTGATTTTCGTTCTTCCTTTTAACTATTTTTCTTTGTTTAAATTGTTACAACTTACTCATATATTGTAAAAGAAAAATTAATAAAAAAATATTATTAAAAAAGCCAAATATATTCGACACAAAGTGTTATTTTCATTTAGATCACAACAACTATTAAATATAAATCATCGTTATGAGGTTGAAGATGTTGTCCACAAAAACGAAAAACAGTGTTAATGAGATGTATATTAAATTTTAGACGAAAGATTAACTTTACACTAACTTTATCCTATAAAGTATATTTCATCATTCTTTTATGTTAATTGTGTTATTAATATGTGTATTTATTAATGTGTAAATAAAGAAAAAAAATTAACTCCGCTGCAACGTGCAAGTGAATGTTTATAACAAGTTTCGTCAATTTTGATTCGTCGATTTTCATTAAATATGATTTGTTCGATCAATTTGACCAAATTCAGTTTGCTTAATAATGACACAAAAAACTTGTGTGGCGATTATGATTAAAACTACTGCCGAGTGGCTTGTACTACTTATGTAAGAACTTAAAAACTAGGACTGTATCTAGATAAAATGTTAAGACTAATGAAATTTTCAGGCTCTGTGTAATTTTACAAAATAGGTCTCAATTACTGAAAGCTATAGCGATTAATTTAAAATTTGATGAGCTCGAGTTCGAGTTCGACTTGTTTCGAGTGTAGTTGATGAAACTCAAGCTCGACTCGTTTGGTATCATGCAAGCTCAAACTTGGTTCGGGCTCGACTTGTTGAAGCAAATTTGTCACAAGTTAGTTTACTTAGACTAGTTTAGTTTACTTAGACTAGTTTAGTTTGTCTTGTTTATTTCCACAGTAAACTTTGTAAAGTAATTATTTATTTGAATTAATAAAAGAAAAACTTTAAACTTCATTTTTATTGTTTTACTTTACATTTGTTGTTAATAGTTTATCATAAATTTGACAAAAAGGGACCAACACTATCTGACAAAGATGGTGAGAACGTTTAGGACTTGGAAATTTCTTGTGCAAAACTAGAGTTTTGATTTGAGAAAAAGATGGAGCGAGGGTGAAGGTTAGGGGAAGAGATAAAGTAAACAAATAAAGAAAAAAATAAGAAGGTTATTTAAGTCATATTAACGTATTTAACATATGAAATGTAAAACTTAACGAGGGAGGAACCGTCTATGCAATAAGTTATGTGTTTTTAAAATGTTGATGCAAAAGGTGAATTACAAAGACTATGTGTGTTACTGTGTATAAATCACAAGGACCAACTAATAAATTAACTAAAAAATGCAATAATAATCTTCCTTCACCGTAACACCGACACTTTTTGCAAAACCACATATGTTGCTCTCCGTAAAATGTATTTAAAATTAAATTATTTATCTTATAATATTATCTATAACTATTTAACGCATTTGAATCATTTACTTAATTTTCAATTTAATCACGAGAAATGACTATATCGCCTTTACATAATTACTAACATTCTAATCATTAACCATATAATGACGTATGCATCTTGAATGAAACCTTTCCTAATCGATCAAACATAAGTTATATCTTGGGTCACAAAAACGATAATTACTTGTTACATCATAATATCTAATCTATATCTAAATATATAATTTACATTTACATAATATATAAAAGGATAACACCTAATTGCAGTTCCTATGGTTCATCTTCTTTCCATTTCATTTTTTTAATTGTATTTATATATTTACCTTTTTACATGCCTAATGTGACCAACTAAATGAGTAAACAGACAATGACATTAAACCATGTGAGGTGATTCCACTTCACCCACTTTGTAGGTTTATTCTTCTTTTGGGGCTCCATCACATGACAACATTTTGATGGTTTCAAGTCGGGTAAAAGTCAATTTTGTAAGAGATTAATCATTTGCTTTGTCATCCGTTCCGTTCTAACTTATAATATGATTATTATTTGTGTATTATTATTTTTAAATTCGCCAATTCATATTTTTCAACTTACAAAGGAAAAGGAAAATATATATTGATAACATCGTCATACTTTCTATGTTACTTCGTTTATTGACACCTTTTTAAAAAATATGTAAAAAACACATAAATTTCAAAAATCATTCACATCTATAAAACACTAAACCGTATGATATTTTGTATATAATGAATTCCATGTTTTTAAGTTATTTTAAATAAATAAAAGGAATCTCTTATCACAATCTATAGTCACTAGCTCCACAACTCCACATCCGACTGGTGGTTTCAGACGTATATTATATGTAAGGAACTTATTATTTATTGATATCGTGTGTATTTTGTTAATGTGTCAACTTGTAAAGATGTCACGTAGTACCTTATTAGATAACACGTCATTAAAATACATACAATGACAATAAACAATAAGTTTCTTACACATAATATATACCCGAGTAGTTTAGTACACACTACAAATATCAGACCTTAGTTAAGTACATTTACAAGCACTTAATCCTATATATTAGCCTATTTTACCTTAACTGTAATATATAGTATGTTAGCCTAAAAGGTCAATGTTTTATAGTGCTTGCTCAAATGTCATTCTCACCAAATAGGTAACGATATTTTGTGAATATTAGGTTGATTAATTGCGAGAATAGACATTACATCAGATGCATATAATACTTACAACTTGACAGTCAACACTTGCACTACTTACAATAAATGACTACTTCTCTACGCTGCGGGCCCTGGGTACTTTTTGGCTTGTTCTCCTGCAAGATTAAAACATAAAGAAATTTGTTATTGTGTAGATGTTAACAACAAATAGCATTATCGATGTTAAAAATAGGTGTCACTAGTATTTTCTCATAACCAAGTTTGCTATTAGTATAGAATAATAATTTAAAATTCAAACGTATTGTTTTTTTTATCACTTTTGTATCTAACACATGTATCATTCCGCTTATATAAATAAAAATTGAGAAACCACACTTAGATGTTTGAATACACTTGCGGGCATTTATTGCAGCTGTTTAAATAAATAGAGAAAATACGTAATACATTTCAATTAATTTACTCTCGTGGATATCTATAATATGTAGGGTAATATTATTAACTAAAAAAAAATGTATTTCAATTACTCGGGCTTCATTATACTTGATAAACTTAAAACACAAATATCAACAAACACACAAATCTTCCTTTTCTTCTAAAAAAAGAGACTAAATTTTTATTTTTATTATTAAAATAATGTGATAGTCGGTGAATTCAAGGATTGTACTCTAATTAATTTTAAGCTATATAAAAGCAAACTAGAGCTTATTTAGAAAAATATGGTTAAAGATTAGTGTAACATCCTCTCCCGCGGTCTGGTAATTTCTATTATTTTAATTGATTATCTAATTGCTTTATAAATTATTTAATATTATGTGTTTCATTGTGAAATGTAGATAAATAAGCCCTTTGACTTATTGTGACTAGTGAAATATTAGTCGTTTCAAAATTTGAAATTTTGATTTTCTGCGACATAAGGGTAGTGTCGCAGGTGGTGTCTGTGCGACACAACGGTTGTGTCGCAAGACTGTGTCGCAAAACGGGCTGAACTGAAATTAATTAAGGAGCTTAAGTGTAATTCGAAAATATATATATATATATATATATAAACGCCGCCCAAACATTTCCAGTTAGTTTCCTTACGTTCTAAACTAGTTTTTAAGTGAAAAACAAAGAGAAAAGAGAGAAAGAAGTGAGAAGTTGAGTTTTGGATCAAGTTTGAGCTAATTAGCTGTGAATTCGAGGTAAGGTTCCAATTATATTGTGTTATAGTTGTTTATATATGAATTGCACGGATTGGAATAAGTTAATTTGAGTATTACATGTTTGAATTCGTGAATTTCGAATATGGGAACTGGTCTGTTCTTCATTGCGACACAAGGTTTGTGTCGCAGGTTGTGTCGCAGGTTGTGTCGCATGAATGTTCTGCGACACAGTGGGTTATGTCGCTTAAGGCGGCCATATTGGGTATTGCGACACAATGTTTGTGTCGCAGGATTCTGTTGTGCGACACAGTGGTAGTGTCGCAAGGGTTTGTGGTGCGACATTTATAAAAGAGTTTTGTTTTGCAAATTTTGAAAATGCGTAAGTGTGAAAATATCACTAACTCGGATTTAGTTGAAAATTGCATGGTCACTTGGAAACGACCTAGTAATCAAGACTATATGTTATAGCCTAGGCAGTTTTTGGCCATTCGGGGTCATCTAGGGCCCGAAAATGACATTTTTTCAGTTTTAAACGTCATTGCAAGATTTTCTAAGTTCATTTCTGATTGAACTTTTGTTTGCCTAGACTTCAGGGATTACCTGATTTGATAAATGGGCTATAATGATAATTATGGAACGAATTTCTAACTTGTATATGATTTTCTGTTTCAGATCAACGTAAGACTCAGTGATATAAGAATCCTGAGTGTGGAGACGTCAGAGGTATCGGTGAGTGGATTCAGAACTCATCATTTGATTTAGTTATAACTATTTGGTTACAACAAGTAAACGTAGATGTGTATTAGACTGTTTAGTCTTGATTATTGATTATTGATCTACATGATATGTGAACTATGTGTACTATGTGTACTATGTTATTGAGGTCAACGTGTAGTTGGACTTCTGGTTATTATGTGTTTTACACAGGTTTTGATTCATTTGTTGTGTTTGAGACCTGTGTATGAGTTTAATAACCATTAGTTATCGGTCTATTCTGTATTGGCCATACGGATTGACGGTAAGTGTTCTTGGGGGAATCCCCGGGTATTATGATATCCCTAGAGCCACCGATCCTCATTGAATTATGTGTGTTTACGATTATTTGGTGTAAACAACTTGTTATGCTAAGTTGAATGGAGTGTGATGAATCTATTCACTTAGCTTCGTGCTAACCCCTCATTTTACTTCCTGCAGGATATGTTTTGATTAATTGTGGGTGCAGGAGGTGATTGGTTGATCAGGGAATGTTTGACTGCGCTCTTGGTCTCTGATATAGTTTTTGTAATAAACCTTGTTTTGTAAATTTTATAATACCCCATCTTTTGTAGTTTTAAACAGTTTAAATATTGTGTAAATATTGAAAAATGTAAACTGTTTATGTAAAATGTTTAATATATATTAAGGTAATGTATTTTAAATTCATGTTTCCGAGTTTATTAATATAATATTCTTATATGAAATGAGGGGTGTTATAATTAGATTTCGATAAGTCATATTAGAGAAAACTAGTGTCGGATTTCGCGCATAACAGTGGGTGAAGATTTTGCATATTGATGTTGAGAAACAAATATTAATGGTACTTGAATACAAGAATAATTATTACTTATTTAATGAAAGTGATTTTTTTTATAATAATTTAAATTATTGTAATTGTAACTTAAAAAATGTGATATAAAATTAGAAAGAAGATATTTAAATGTATTGTGTGAAATATAATATTAATTGAATTATTTATATATTTATTAAGTGAAAGGATAAGTAGAAAAATAAAATGATAATTTTTAATATCTCTATTTAAGGATTAAGGAAGAGATTATGAAATGATCAATAAATGTTATAGATAACGAAGTAAGTTTTTAAGTTTGTATAAATGGATATTCAACTTACACTTTAATTCGATTGTAAATGTCATATAAAATAGTTAAAGATTCGGGTGATATTTAAAATGTGTTATTCGTTTCATTTTTAGATTGAATTGTATATGTTTAGCTTCTAATTTCTTGCTAATAACTCTCTTTGTTAATATAATTTTACCATTAACGAAAAAAAACTTACGCATTCTTAACTCAAATAAAATAAAAGCTAAAGCTTAAATTCCTTACGAGATTGATTCGTTCTGGGTGATACATTTATGCCGTGTAGTGGGTTGGGTTTAAAACGTGAATGTCATGGAAATGGTCCATGGCCACTCTTTGTTCCACCACTTTCACATTGTGGAATTCCTTTCTTGTATTTTATTTTTATTTTTATTTTTATTAAGATTAAAATAAATGATAAAGGAAAAATTATGATTTAAAGGTTCTTATATTAATATTTATAAAAAGAAATTTGATGCTCATTCATGTTATAATGTATTACAATTAATGACCCATTAATCAAACGAGAGCATCAAAATATAAACATTAGTGTATAAGAATATGTATCATCATCTCATCCTTAGTTCATTTTTCTTTATAAAAGCACTTGTATTTAGTATCTCAAATTTGATCCAAGTACTTGATTATTAAAGAAATATATATAATTAATTTGAGATGAAAAAAGTATAATGTACTGTTCTAAAGTGGTGGAGAAGAATTTTAAAGTAGGACCCAAGTTATACCTAAAAGATGAAGATCGAAGGAAGGTGAGAATGAAATGAAAGGCATCAATGAAGTGAATGGGCACACGTGCACCTATTCTCACAACGTCTCCCTCATTATCATTATCATTATCATTCAGTTAATTTGTAGGTTAATTGAATAAATTACTCATTATTAAATGACTAAATTGCCCCTATCATGTTTTACTTTCTCAAAAACCCCCTTAACTTTTGATATAATGATTTACTATAATTTAGACGTTATCAATTACATTTTTTGTCAAATAAGAAAATAAGATATCTAACATGTTTGTTATGACTCGCTAAATAAAAGTAATGAATTTTTAAATTATAAATATTGAATAATAAATACGATATAATTACAAGTTCATTTTCAATAAGTAAAACAAGTAAATGAATTTCAGGTGACCAAATAAACACATAATTTACCACAAGGATATGTTTGTAAAATTTGAAATGTTACAATTAACTCCCTACAAAAACAGTAAACATCACCTTTTAGACTTTTTATTCTCATTCGCATTCCCAATAACAAAATCTCAAGTCGTTGCCGTGTTTGACCTTAAATGCGATACCCGCGTATATTATTATATACATACAATACCATACAATGCACCAGCATTATATTCTGAAGAAGAAATAAAATCGTAAGTGTAATTTTTTCAATTTTGTTCTAATTAGTTATTATTTTTTGAAGATGAGCGGTGTGAATTATAATACAATCGATACGATCAATGCTGCCGCAATGGCGATTTCATCGGCGGAAAACAGAACACCTCATTCGTCAGTTCAGGTTAACATTTATGATCTTTTTGATTTGATTTTGTCAATTTCAATTACTTATATGCTTTTTGGTAATTATTTGATTTTGTTGAAATTTTGTACGATCTAAACTTGATCGTTAGTCAGTGACTGAATCCGATTTATTATTTCTGTTTGATTTGAAATTTTGAATGTGTATATCATTAATTAGTAAATGAAATGACGTTAATTTCTGTGCTTTATAGATGGAAATCATGTTAGGGTTTGTTGATTGATTGATTAGGGATTTTTTTTTCTTCAATTACACATAATGTAAAATTGTGTGTTTGTAAAAAGCAATTAGTGTATGTATTGTTTGTAAAATTGATTAATTACTGTTAGGTCAGTTTGATCACACATATTAAATGTTTGATTTTGGTCTATTTGATCAAAATTATTGGATGATTTGGAGCTGAATTTGTGCACTTTGGATTGCATATTTGCATCATCAATGATCTTGTTGAATAACTTAATAAGATCGTTTTGTCATCTCACTCAAGAATTGGTGACAATGATTATTGTTCTATTTTTGTTGAAAAAGTTTGTAGTTAGAATCCCAGAAACAACTGCCAATAGCGGAAATTAGTCTAATTATTTAATCATGTCAATAGACTAGTTGTGAATACGGTAATTAAAATCCTGTTATGTCTTACCTTATATAAAATGTTGAATGTAGTTGATTCTTATATCATTTGTATATATTTATATTAGTATATTTATGTACAGAAACAAAGATGGGGAAGTTTTTGGAGTATTTCTTCATGTTTTGGATCTCAGAAGCAAAATAATAAGAAAAAGATAGGGCATGCTGTTCTTGTTCCCGAACCTAGTTCATCAAGAAGCGAGGCTCAGGGAATTGAATATCCAACTCAATCATCTTCTGTGGTCCTTCCATTCATTGCTCCTCCGTCTTCACCAGCATCTTTCCTTCAATCGGCACCATCATCTGCTGTCCAGTCACCTGGCGGTTTACTATCATTTACAGCTGCATCCTCTGGGATGTATTCACCTAGTGACCCGACTAACATGTTTGCTGTGGGGCCTTACGCCAATGAAACGCAGTTAGTTTCACCACCAGTATTTTCGACTTATACCACCGAGCCGTCAACCGCACCATTTACACCTCCTCCAGAATCGGTTCATTTGACTACACCGTCATCACCCGAGGTGCCTTTTGCTCGGTTTCTAGGTTCGGCTAACCAAAATGGTGAAGTGGATCGGAAATTTTCATCACCTCACCAAGAATTTCAGTTATATCAGCTATACCCTGGAATCCCAATGGGCCAGCTCCTATCACCTGGGTCGGGTGTCGCTAGTTCAGGCACCTCTTCTCCGTATGGAGATATTCCACACTGCGGTCCTCCATTCCTCCATAACCTGTCTGGTGGAAAGCTCTGGCCTCCGGGCTGGAAATCACTACAAGAATCAGGGGCTACAACCCCAGATCCATCTGAGCCCACTTCGGTTCTTGACCGTCGGAACTCAGACGTGGGCCTGCTCACCAATTTCTCTAATGATGATCAACATACAATGGTTAATCATAGAGTGTCTTTCGAGATCACGCTGGAAGAAGTCGTTAGATGTGTCGAACGGAGAGTTACTGCTGACATGGCAAACTCCCGGGATAGTTGTTCCGATGATGTTGCAAAAGGTCATAAATCAACCGCCACCTTTGGGTCTGGTAAAGAATTCAACTTTGGCAGTAGTACGGATGGAGCAGAGTCTAATTGGTGGACCAGTGAGAAGGTTCTTGGCAAAGAACCTGGGTCTCGGCCCATTAAAAATTGGGCCTTTTTCCCTATGATACAACCAGGTGTCAGCTAATGATTTGGTAAAATTTTATTCAGGCAGATAGATATAGAAGTTTATAATTATTTTATTATGTAACATCCTCCAAGTGACAATGTTCTTCATTAGTTGCATATAGTATGTCAGCGACTCGGCATTCTTTTTGTTTTTTAGATCTTAATAAAGTTTTGCATATAGTATCTTAACTTGTTCTTAGCTTCACCTCTACCAGTAACAACTGTTGTCTTTCACCATCGTTTTCGTCATTGTATATGTGACGATAAATTAATAGACTTATGTATAGCTTCTTCTAACTGTACTTTAATAGTTTGGTGTGAACTGTCGTATATCAACTAACTTTTTGTGTTGTGTAGATGCTAGTATAAATTCATTTCAAGGATGATATATTAAAAGCAAACCAAAATAGAAAATGGAAGTAAATTCTTATCTGTCTTGTGTGACTGTTAAAACCAAGAAGGTTAGGAATAAGGAGGATACACGATTAGGCATTTGTCTCTGTCGAGCTGGTCAAAGTTACAAAGGTCAAAAGTCAAAAATAAGAATTCAAATAAATAAGTGGATAGATTGCCTTTGGAGTTACATTATTTGTCTATTTTGTCTAATTACACTTGACTAGTTTACATATATTTGGACACTTAGGTGATTCAGTTATGGATGATACTGGTTTAGTTGGCTTTTATATTGCAGTTATCATTTGTAGTTCTATACAATAGTAACTTCATTATTAAAATGTCATTATAAGACTCACCTACATGATATCATTACTCCAACATAATACCAACACTAGAAAATCATGTTTACACTTCTAAAATAACTTTTAAAGTACTTATGCTTCTGTATAGGTCTACAAATATTCTATACAGAAGCCAAAATATATCCTGTTTAAAGTATATAACTTTGATCTTGTATGGTTTCTAAGTTGTACCCTGGTCCTTTTTTTTGGTTTTTATTTATGGATGTAACCTCGGAGATGTTTTTGTTTCAACTTGATACGAGGTGCGTGCTTTTGACCTAGTTACTTTATTTGTTTAACTAACTGCAAATATTTTCGTAAGTGAGTTAGCCATATAATTACTTTAACCGTCAAGAGGGCCTAACAGATGTCTTAGTGTCCTTATCGCCTATTTTAGATACTTAGATACCAAATCAATTTCGAGTTTCCTGATTCCCATCCCCCATTCTTGTATAAATGAGACATAACTGGACATTTTTTGTTATTTTTTACCATACGGAATCACAAGTATGTAACTATAAAGAATTCACTTACACGAAGAATTACATTCTTTTATCCCAAATGTGATAAAGTAACTGAATTAAGAATCGTTTACTAAGAGCTAGTCAGGCTCAAATTGAACTCCCGCAATTTCTTGGCTAACTCTTGATCTTTAGCCAAGGGTGATGGTTCTGCCAATTAATACCAGAAAAATACTCTCCTGTGACGCCTTTCACCTTAGGATTTAGCGCTAGATAGAACATCGTTGCAGCTCCCTGAAAGTGAAATTGAATAAAAAAAACCACCGACCACTTTGTCTAATAAATATTATACTACTAAATCAAAACCAAAGTACAAACCTGTGAAACATCTTTTATGAAGTACATCAATATCGTGTTACAGAAAACTGTACCAAACAAAGGTAAGCAACCAATTTTTTAAGCAAGTTTCTAGTCAACATTGTAGGATTGTATACTTACCCGTGAAAAAACTAAAGCCACGGAATATTTCTGTAACTATGAATCCAGGATGTAATGAATTCGCAGTGATGTTAACCTCCTCCTGCTAATCAGGATGGGTCAGTATAATCGTACATTGAAAGAAAAAAAAAAAAACTAGAATATCTTTAAAAGTCTTGCAAGCTCGTTAGCATGGAGTATATATGCCAATTTTGATAGTCCATAAGCATATACAGAATTATAACTGCAAAGTACATCGCCTTAAGATATCTTTTGCAACAAGACTATTTGTTTATTTGATGAAGCTTTATTTTACCTTGATTCATCGTTTATTTGATCAGAAAATATTCCAGTTCTCACAAATGTTGAGTTTGCCGTTCTAAAAAAGTCGAAAACATCGTTGTTGATCATTCATATCTTCCCAAGATAATTAAAATATATGTCTCAATAAATTGGCTTTTCTAAGAATCATAAGAAAGGGTGTGTGAACAATTCAAATAATTTATACTTGTAAGCAATACTTCAAAAATGTGTATCGTTTAAAATTCAAAGACTCGATCACAGCCTTACTCAAGTTTCTATCGTTTGTTGTCACATAACGTCAAAAATTAACCCTTAAAATACAGCCACTTGTATTGACGGGAGCCACCAACAATAAGAACTTGACAAAAAGAGTCCCTCATGTTCCAAAAATTGACACCAAAACCTTCGAGGATAACCATCATTTTACCAAGTTCAAATCACACACATTACAATTAGGTGAAGATCAAACATTAAGAAATATATCACAATTTAGTTATTATGTAATGCCTCCGCGTCAAAATAAATGTTCATTTTTTTATTTTAGTTTGTCACAAAATAAGTGTCAATTTTCTAAAAATAATCAGTTAACTTTACCGTATTGCCTTTAATATATTATTTTCCAAAACTGATTTCTATGCAAAAAGTAAAGGTACGATTATTATTTTTCTCTTACACAATGTACTATTCTTAATCTTTGTGTAATTTGATTGTGGATACTTGCTATGTGATGGAGGGAGTAAAAAAATGAACATCTACGAAAATCGAAGACTCTGTATATATCCAAAGAATTTAAACCATACTTACGGGACCTTCTACTCAAACTTTGTAGATCTTTTTTTAGTTAATCGATCTACAAGAATTTGTAAATTCGTTTCTTAAATTCTGCTTAGAAATTAGACAGGGACCTAACTTGTATTGTGGATTAACAAAACAAGGACCCAAAGTTTTAAAGATAAACTTCTCATTTCAACAAGTTAAATTTTAGCGAATATACCAAAATGTAATCAACAATTTCATTTAGTTAATATATATATCGTACTAATAAAATCCTATTGTTTATCTTAGCTCTTTTAACATGTATACAAATAGCATGAAATCGATTAAGATGACATGTAATTGTATATGACTACAACGTTAAAAAAAGTTACACAATTAATAGATACCTTGATACATACAATAATATTTTGTCAGAAAGTTTTCACACAAAAAATATATCAATTCTCATGTAATAACATATAATGAAATTAAAATACATTGTACTGTAATTTGGTCCATTAAATAAAATAAGTAAAGTACAAGGGCTAACTAGTAATTTTCCAAATATTTCAATTATGCACATGAAGTTTCCATTATTTTCAACAAGAACCGCGTGAACCATATTGGGTCTTTTTTATTCAAATACCAGTCAGTATAAAATGAAGAAAACGTATCAAAAAGTTTCATCATCATCGTCTGCTGAAAAACTTCAAAGTTCTTCGGATTAATCAAACAGTAAATAAAAATGACGTGGATATTTTCAATAATGAAAGGAGCATCAGGATATTCAGCAAATTCAAGAGCAGAAGATGTTACAAATGGAATCGATGCAACTGGTCTCACCGCCATTGTTACTGGTAAATCTTTTTATTATTATTAGTTATTTATTCGATAGATCTATTGTGTGCTATGTTTGTGTTTTTGCTTACATCAATGTCAAAATAGTGGACTCTAAAGTCAAATTGTTGACTTTGCACTGTGATTATGGTATTCCCCTTTTATTTCCCCATTTTTAGCAAAATTTCCTTCTTTTTCTTCTTCTTCTTCTTCTTCTTCTTCTTATTATTATTATTATTATTATTATTATACTCCCTAGTGGATATGTGTACATGAGTTAAAAAAGCATTCTTTTTATTAATGAAAGTTTTTTGTTTAGAATCATTTTTTTTTGGTCTTTTTATGATTATGTTGTTAGATTTGTTAGACTTGTATGTTTATTTTATTTTTGTTCAAAGCCTGTATGAAACAATTACCTATTTGTTGATTATTTTACCCTCACAATGTATTTGTGGTTTGAGGGTTAATTTGTTTAAAAAGGAAAAAAGACGAAAAAAAAGGGACTGCTGTGTACAAGCCTTTACAAATGTGATCGGTTTAATGGTTTTATGATGAATGATGATGGTTTTTCTCTTAAACTAGTGAATATCTAATCTAACACCTTTATATACATTTTCTTTACAAAATTTACAATTTAAAGATGCAAATTTCCTTCTATGCCCTTTTTATTAACTCTAACAATATTACAATTATAACTATTAATTGTATAATCAACAAATTAAAACACCTTCTATATTAGTATTGTGGAAAGTATATGAATACTAAATAATATGATTCATCTCCCATCACGTTAACCATTATCGAATTCTTTTATTATCACAAAAATCATTAGATGAACATACTACAATCGACAAAGTACCTACATGAACTTTAATAAACTTCAAATTCCGCGATTTAGCTCGGGTGTCTGCTAGCTTTGTGTAACAAATGTTAGACAATTAGGGATTTATTTTCACTTTCTCCAAGAGGGTGTGCCACAGTAGGTTTAAGAACATGGCTGACTTTCAAACAAAGTCAAATATCAAATATTCCCTGCATGTGATGTTGAGATTGTAGTGGGAAAAGGAGGACGGTAGCTTCAGCAAATTATTATGCTAATTCTCGAAACTATTTTGTAGTATTAGTCTTGATGACCAATTGCTATCTTTGACTTTGGTATATGAGTCAATGAGTTCTTTCAATAATGATGTTATTCTAATCTTAGATGCTTGATTTTATAGGAGCTACAAGTGGTATTGGCTTGGAAACAGCCCGTGTTCTTGCCTTACGTGGGGTGCATGTGATCATGGCTGTCAGAAATGTCGAAGTTGGTCAAAAAGTCAAAGCAAGCATTTGTGAGAAAATCCCGAATTCAAAACTTGATGTGATGGAGTTAGATCTTAGCTCAGAAGCATCTGTACGACAGTTTGCATCTGACTACATTTCAAAGGACCTTCCTATAAACATCCTAATGTATAAAACTACACTTTGATCAAATTTTAAAGCTTTTACATATTTTGGAAGTTGGATGCATACTAATTTCGTCGTCTCTTTTGTGCAAAAGTCTGAATGCTGGGATCATGTCTCCTCCGTTCAGTCTTTCAAAAAATAATATTGAATTGCAATTTGCGACCAACCATCTTGGTATGTTAATGTTCACTAAATGCAATACAGAAACATGATTTGAACATATATTTTTTAAAGAAAATATGTTTTTTTTATAGGTCATTTCCTTTTGACAAACTTGCTGTTGGATACCATTAAAAAGACTTCAGATAAAAGTCAAAAAGAGGGAAGGATAGTTGTTGTTTCATCCGAGCTTCATAAGATGTCATATAGGGAAGGAATTAGGTTTGATAAGATCAATGACGAAAAGAGGTACTTTATTATTATTATGCAATTTGTAGGACATAACATTCATAGATGGAATGTAATTTAATTAACATAACATTTGGTCGTATTTTATTAATTTCAGCTATAGCGCTTTTTATGCGTATGGGCATTCAAAGCTTGCTAATGCATTGCATGCTAAGGAGCTAGCGCGGCGTCTCAAGGTGATCGTTTTTCGTTTTGTCTTTAGAAGTGGCAATTTTGAACCATTTGCCTATGAATGTGTCGATTTGGGTTGCGTTTTTATCTTTAAAAAGGTCAACTTGATAAATTTTAGCTAAGGCAAGAACAGGTCAAATGAATTGAAAGTTGCACAAACTCCATTAGAAATGCAGACAACCTCCTGTAGAGACAATACTATTACAATAATAATCTAAGTCTTCACCGGATGAAAGCAAGATCATATAGACTACTATAATCATCAGGGTAAAAAATATACAATTTCTTTGTTATATTCTGGTTAACCCGTGAATTTTCTGTTATAATTGTGGAAATAGGATGAACGTGCGAATGTGACTGTGAATTCACTACACCCTGGAGTTATTGGGACCAATCTTATACGTTACCAAGGGATCATCGCTTCTGCTTTCAGCCGGATACTTCTCACTTTCACAAAGAATATTCCGCAAGGAGCTGCAACTTCATGCTACGTAGCATTGCATCCACAAGTGAAGGGCGTTAGTGGTGAGTATTTTGCTGATAGTAACATTTCAAAAGCAAGCAAACTTGTGGATGATCAAGAAATGGCCAAGAAATTGTGGGACTTCAGTTTGGATTTGACTCAATCAAAGTAATCAGGTGATAAACCTATACTACTCTGTTGAGCATTTCTATAGTCTTCATTTTGTTTGTCTGTTGGGCTGTTTATATTATACTCCGTAATATAGAGTCAGGAATGTTGATACTTTGTGATTATATATTGAATGAAAGATGAATTTCACTCTATAACACATTATATGCAAATTGTGATTAGTGACTACTCTAATTAAGACTAGTTTTAGTTGTGCTATTTTAAGAATGTCGCGAGCGATACGAGCTAATTGGCCCTCAACCAATGTTGATACATCGGTGTCATCAGGCCATCTATGGATGCATAGCGGCCTACCATGGCCTGAATCCTTCCTATATCAGGTTCTAGTTCTGACTTCTTTACTTATGTTGATTCAAAACCAATTTCGTTAGGTTTTAAGGTAGGATACCCGGAACCAATTTCGTTAGATTTTGAGGGAGGATACCCACACCGGTGTTCAGATTGGGGTCAATGAACTACGCATCCACGCATAGTGTTTACTACAAGTGGTGAATCATTAGAGTAAATAAAATTATTATGAATAGATTATTTAAAAAACTAAGAGCAAATAAAACCCATTGAGGGATAATTTACGAACATTCATTAACTAACAACCACGGAACATTAAAATTCACATTTGAATGAAGAACGTGCCATAATTATCAAAGGAAACAATCAAAGAAATAAAAATGAATTTAAGATCTGCTCTTGAAGGGAATGGCTCTGATGACTATCACATGGTACACAGCAGCAAGTGCAGCTCCAATAAATGGACCAACCCAGAAGATCCACTGCAAAGATATGAAAAACGATTAGTATTATAATTTTGATCAACAATTTGTTGTGGAATTAGTGAAATGAATGTTTGACTTCACGAAAATCAAAAATCTTACGTGGTCATCCCAAGCATGGTCCTTGTTGTAGATGATCGCGGCTCCAAGACTTCTTGCAGGGTTGATTCCAGTTCCGGTGATGGGGATGGTGGCCAAATGGACCAAGAAAACCGCAAATCCGATCGGGAGAGGGGCCAAAATCTACAATAAAACATTCGAACTCAACTTAAAGTTTGGAACTTTTTATATTTTCATTTTGTCCAAAGGCAAGAGTATACATACGGGGACATGGGAGTCTCTTGCACTTCTTTTGGCATCAGTGGCAGAGAAGACGGTGTAAACGAGCACAAAAGTGCCAACAATTTCAGCACCAAGAGCTGATCCCTTGGTGTAACCATGGGCCACAACATTGGCTCCACCACCCAAGGTGGTGAATTGGGCATCACCCTGAAACCCCTTGACCACACCAGCACCACAGATGGCTCCTAGGCACTGCATCACTATGTAGAACACCGCCCTGGTCAATGACAGCTTTCTTGCCAATAGCAAACCGAATGTGACAGCTGGGTTGATGTGTCCTCCTGTTTTAAATTAAATAAACCTCGTTAAATAAAACTTTAGTCAAAGGATGAAAGGGGGCCTGCAAAATCTACACAATTATTCAAACTAAAGTTCAAAAGATGTGGAGGGTTTTTGTACAGACAGTAAATTTTGAATTTTAACCACAGATCAGAGGAACAAATTAGGTGCACACTAGAGTATGTGGGTGGGTTATATTTACCTCAAAAAGATGAATTCTTTCTCAAAGTTACAACTTGTAGTTAAATTCTGAACAGGGTTTTGTAAAAATGAGACCAAAATGGATCTCCTCAAAATAGGTACTTATAGATGAACAATTTCTTTTTCAAGATCTTCAACCTTACAATATAATAGGGAACTACCATGAAAAAACCCAAACTGGTCAAAAGTTACTAATCATAAACCTAGACATAAACTTAAATTTCACTAAAAGAAACCACCACGCATTCGCTTTAGGGGAGATTTCAAGTAGATAATACAACAAAGATTAGGGGTTTAGTACTTTTGTTGGAAATGTGTAAGAGATACTAGCAGGCTGCAGGCCCAAATAAGTTAAAGTACTTAAACAAAACAAAATTACTCAAAAACTACCAAGCATAAAGTTAAACAAAGCCAAAATTTCACTTAAAAACACACATTTGATGAAAATTTCGAGAAAATTATACCTGAGATACCAGCAGTACAGTAGACAAGAGCAAAGATCATACCACCAAAAGCCCACGCAATTCCTTGAATACCAACTGTACCGCATTTAGTTGGAGATTTGACCACACCCATAACAGTTAACACAGAAATATAAAGAAACAAGAAAGTTGCAATAAATTCAGCAATTCCAGCTCTATAAAAAGACCATGAAGACAGCTCTCCTGGCTCAAAGAAAGGTGCTGGTGGTGGCTCTTTGTAATCTTTACTGTCTGTTTGAGCAGATGTCCCAATTGGCTGCCTTTCTGGAAACTTGTTAGCTCCAAGTTTCACATCTTCTTCCTTACCCTCCATTTTTGTTGTTGCTCAAACCTTTTTCCAAGATTTAGGGTATGAGTGAATGTGAGTGAGTGGTGAGTTTGTGGGGAGAGAAGATGGGGTTTGTGGGGTTTTATAGTTGAAACGTTTTCATTTTAGAGGGAGATCATTAATGGGTATTTGTTAGTTTACTAATTTTCTTGATTTTGTAATTAATCATTGATTAATGTAATAATAATAATTATACTGTGTGTGTTTGCTCTGGAAAGAGCAGAAGGATTTTGACAGATTCTGAATTGTTTGTATGTATGTTGCGTTATTATCCAGTACAGAGTGGCATGAAATTATTGGTTGTCTTGTTTGATTAAATTGGCCAGCCTATATTTTCAATAGAATGAAATTTTATTAAATTTTTTATTCTTTTATGACTTGGAATATATTATGCATTAAAGGTTAAAAACCTTTGGTTGTAGTTTGAGGTTTTAGCTCTCAATATGTGACTCAACTTTGTTTGAACTCAACAAAGCAAATGGATTTTTATGAACTAACCATTCATAATTACAATAATAGTATCTATGTACTTATCATTGTTTAACATTCTTTTCCTTCTTTTGAAGTAATACTACTATATTTATAAGAGTATGGAACTTTGAAATAGAACCAAAGGGTATATCCAAGCGGTAACAAGTGATGTTATGAGTACTGTATCATCTAATGGCTGTTTTATTAGTGATACATCAAAAAGTGTTTGTATATCTTAAGTTTCTGACATTTAGTTGTACTTTCAAAAAATTATGAAACATTGTGCTACAAAATGGTCAAAAATATATCCCCACTCTTTATGTATCATCGTATAAATGTTTAGTTTTTCATTTTCAAGTAGTTTTTTTTTTGTCGCTAAAGCATAAAATCTATTCTAACTATCAACGAATTCTTCAAATTATAGGCGATATTGGTGTAATTTTTATGTAACATGCGAGTTGATACGATTATGAATTATGAGCGGTGTGTATAATCTGCTAATCAGAAATGAAATTACAAGATTGCATTTCAAAAAGATTACAAAATGACAAAATATTCTGACTCGTCCTAATATCGGAATTCAGAAGTGTGTGCTTTAGATGTACTTCAAATATTAAAGGGGATAATATTAAGCAGAAGCTATTTTATTTTTTTTAAATTGTAGCTATAAAATAGGAATTAAAGATAATATTTGTATGATGGGACCATTTAACCTAACCACAAAAAGAACATTAAAATGAATAGAAACGAATGGTTGTGGGCAATTAGCCGGTGTATTTTCTGACCGTTATGGACAGCGACCTGCCTACACACAATATGATGGCTCACAACGGCTCTCAAACAAATCTCAAATTACCTTTTTACCCTTCTATGGTTTCTACATTCTTCAATTACATAGATGATGCAATTTTCTTTATGTTACAACTTTACATGATAGTTGTTTATAGTAAAAAAAACTAATCTAAAATACTTTTTAATTCTAATTGTATATATGTAATGCTAATAGAGTAATAGTTAACAGAAGATTTTATTCACTTATAGAAGAGTCGCCAACTCATATGAGAGAGGGGTCTTTGTGTTGACTCAATTATCACTTCAACACGACACCAAGCCTCCAAGATACCTTCCAACTGACCTTGTGTCAAAACTAGTAATGTTGATCCTAAACTTCAACCCAATAATTTTGACTTTATTTCGTTGGTCTCAACAAGGTAAATGTTTTCACCGCCTTCATTGTTTTAATAAATGTTACTTTATTAACTAACTAACCATTCGTTTGACTAAACCATATATTAAATCAAACGTTACGGTTAACTAATACCAACATAATAATTGCAATAATGCAAATTATGATACCTTATCAACAGAAATATTATAAAGATTATAATCAATATTATAATATAATATTCATTTGGGAATATTACAACTTTGATTTTGTATAATTTTATCACTAATCTAATCGCTAAGTAATCAAACTCTTTGGTGATAATGTAAACAATTCGACCTTTAATATTATAATCTTAGCTTTCCATGCATAAGCCACTACCTATTTCAAATGGGCATGGACTATATGTTTATACCAATTAATATTTTGAACACGTATATGATAATTTTTGAACAATAGCATTTGTGCACATTATTGTGTTTATAGAGTTCTTGTATAGTACTCTGAATTCGAAATCTTTCCAATTTCAAAATATACACCTATACTATTTTCTACGTACATATGTAAGTATGTAACATCTCTTTCTTTATTGTGTTAATAATTGTTTTACGATATGGAGACCTATAACATAAGCTATAAATATTTAAATAACAACGGTAGAAGAAATATTTCGTGCAGCTAATTGCACGGATATTCACGTATAATAAGAAATAATTGAGGAATTTATTATGTATATTTTAAAAGATTGAAAGGTTAAATATGTAATAATGATATTTACTTTTACACTAGACTGAATCTAATTTACGTCTAGTTAATAGCAGATAAGTTATACTTGTAATAGTATTAACACCATCGAACAAAACACTTACAAATATACTGTACTTCCATTGTCCCCTCATGAAACAAGTCCAGTAGGGTACTTGAGTTTGATCAGTATTCATTTTCTACTACTCAAAAAGCCCATACGATTAAAGTTAATCTGGCCCAACTGTTCCATGGCCCAATGCTAATGGGGAGTTTGGTCGGAATTGGAGAAATGTTTTGATTATTTAATAAAGTGTTTAGTTAATGGGAGTGTAATATATGTTGCTAGCATTATTAAACGACTTCAAACCACGTCAGCAATACTATATATTGTGGAACGACTGCTCACAACGTAACTATCACGATTACAATTTGAAAACTACTATTTTATTTTATTTCCATTTTTCTTAAAAGAATTATTGCTCTTAATTAAATTAAATAAAACTAATACAATAATTAAAAATAATATTTCATTAATTAACAAACATATTACAATAATAAAAGTTGCAACAAATAACAAAAAAAAAACATTCAATAACTTATACGTCTACGAATTGCGAAAGTTGATCAGAAGCGTCCAAATGTGCTCAATGAGATCACTTTGAAGTTTGTCATGCACCGTTTTATTGCGTAGTTCTTTTACTCTTGCAAAATTTCTATAAGTTCGTCATCTTTTGAAAAATATTCAAAAATACGAATCAATGCTCCATTTTGTGATACTAAATATGATTGTGTATGTATGAATTATATGAAATATTGTTGATTATTTAGATGTAAAATATATTAAGTTTTTTTAAAACCGTTGCCCAATAGTTACTTTTTTTCAACCGTCATATTTGATCCTTTAAAAAAAATGTTTTATGTTTTGTTTTAACGTGAAAGAAAAATGGAAATAAATAAAATAATCAAGTGGGGCAGACGCGTTTTCCATCTTATGTTCGTTGGATTCTTGACGACAACCACCAAGCATGGGCCACACTTTGTTCGTGCTCAACATGTATTCGTTTCATGGTCCGTGACCACGACCAATTACAAGTGGTCTTATAATTTTAAACTAAACACCCTCTAAGATACATATCGAGTTTCATTAACTCATACACAAGTTATCCCTACCTAGGGATTACAATTTATAGGGAAATTCATATATGTCCTTCTGAGATACAAAAATCATATATACATTAAATAACACATAAGGTACAATGTTTCTTAAGCATACTTTATATATATTTATACATATATATAACTTACGTCCTTTTACATTAAATAACATATATATATATAAGTAATTCACAAGTTTTTTCAAGAATGTACATGAAATTGGTCTCAATTTAGAAATAAGTAAGTGAAATACGATAATATAAAGTTTTTATGGACCAATGTCCAAAAGAAGCATACGATAGATAAAGTAGATAATATGAGTGAAGTGTGAGGCCACTTTCCTACCATACCATTTCAATAACAAACAAAGCTTCATGCACCCTCACATGTATCCAAGGGCCATTCATTTGTACCTTTTGGTTTGAAGCGTGAAGTATCCAATTCCATATTGTCCATAAATCTACGTAATCAAGTCCGTGGAATGCTTTTGCAATCCATTATTATCTCCTGTGAGAACTTATATATAATTTCCACAAGGCCGATGTTATGCGAAAGGGAGAAGCTCCACTGACTCCGATTTTTTTAACAAGACACCATTTGAACCCCTCGATTTATTAAATTGTTGAAGTACGGGTTAACATAATATAGCAATTGATTTTGGGTCCAATTAATTGACTAGTACAAAAACGGTATGATGTTTTTGTTTGTTTTGTAATAGATGTCAAGGCTTTAAATTAATCCCTCTACATGCTCAACTTGCGTATCAATAAATCTTGAAATTTGAATAACGATTGTCACATGGGGAGGAAAACGATGTTTCAATTCCCTTTTCTTGAGGTAATGGATTTTTTCTCTATTTTCTATTTTTTCTCTATGAAAAATACAAAAGTAGCTAGAAAATTTAATTAATCAAAATATAATTGTATGATGTAAATATTATTTTATTTATATATATATATATAAGTGGGTTTAAGGGAGAAGAAAAAATTGATAAATAAAGAGGAAAAAAGTTTTTTTACTCTTCGATTCAGTTTGAAATTATATTTATTTTTTATTGAATCGTAGTTGATTTTTGCTGATTATAGTTTTAAATATATATTTCTCCCTCTTCTCCCTCAAAATTTCATTCTTTTTAGATCCTGGTACTATATATGTATATATATATATTCTCCTTTGTTTTGTATGAAAACTGAGCGCAACTCTTTTGAAAAATGTTTTCTTTCTAATATATATCGAACATAAGAACATATTATTATCGTTATATCTTTTGAATACAATAAGAAATTATTTAAGAAGACATATCATTATCGGGAAAATCAACTGCTAAAGTAGCTAGACAATGATTTTGTAATGACGATACAAATTATTGAAAAATGATAACTTTAATGAATATAGCACATCAACTTTCTAATTAATTAGTTGACTGCAAACTATAAATACATAGCATAAAACTTTGCACATTGAACTTCTAACCAAATTGACACATGTATAAAGTACAATATGTAGGAAGAAAGCCACTTGAAATGAATCTTTGCATTCTGACTTTATGAAATTAATTCATATGTGCACATTTTAACTTTTTTCACCTACTGACCAAATTCATACCATACAATACAATCGAAACCAACAATTTGACGATATCTTTTTTACAAAGTTTTTTAGACACATTGTTACAAAACTACTCCGTTAATATTTATCTCTTCACATCTCCATAAACTATCGTTGTGATACTATATGTAACACATAAAATCCAATTCTAACTTAAAATCACGATAAACTTTATTAAAAACGCATAGCTTTAAATTGGTAGATGCATACGGGACTTCCTTTTACAGTAACTTTTTATTTGAAAAATGGTACAAATAGATCATTATATTAGTTAAAAGTTTAGTCCAAGTGTTACTTTATTTAATAAAATAAAAGAATCAATATTTTACAAAGCAATTAAATAAAAGAAGTACCCGATACTCCAAGTAGATTCTCTCTGAGGTGAAGTGTAGATGCATATTGAGACAAAACTTGTCCTGGATGGCTACAAAATGATGGTAAGAGCTAATAATATTAACTTAACATAATAATATATATAATATATATATATATATATATATAGTTTCTCACGTCGCCTACCTTTTTGTCTTTTATGAAACATTAGGTATATATAAAATATGATAATATATAAGTGTGAGTTGTTGTATCTTGTCGTCCCAATAATATGATCTCTATCATTTTGAGACGTACGTACACTTTTTTACTCAACCTACTAGAATAATTTCACACCTAATTTACCTTTTAATATAAAATAATGGATTCTTATTTCCTTTTTTCTCCATATGTGTGATTCTTATACGTATGCATATATGCTCCTGATCATCTGTTTGAAAGGAAATAAAATAAAAAATAAAGACGTAACGGTCATATTTGATAAAGTCGTATTTATTAGTTTAACATCAACGGAAGTTTATGAACAATACATGCATATAAGATAACACTTCCCTTAAACAATGTTTTTTAACCGAAAATAATTAGTTTGTCTAACAAAATGTATTCATTTTTATAGCTATCTTTTAGGGTGGATAAAGTGGTCAACTATCAAGAGTCTCCGAATTAAAATGACATCAAAATGTATGTTTGTATATATGTGTGTATGTGTATACGTGTATAAATTGATAGTTAATTGCAAAAGATAAAAAAAACATTTTTAATTGCAAAAATAAAATATTTTATAATTAGATATAAGACCTCCTTTTCGACAGTAAATCAATGTTTTCACTGAACCTCTAAAAACTCATAGCCGCCCATATCTCATCTCTCATGAATGACTCTCAAGTAAACTAATATTAACATACTTAATAAAAGTCTAAATAAAGTTGTCAACAATGAAATTAGAGATTACAAAGAATTAGTAGATCCATTTATTTGATCTAACTAAATCAGGGAAAAATTGTTAAAACTCGACTCAGTTTTAATTTAAACTTTATATTACATCCGTCGTTTTACTATTTACAACTTGAATTTAATAAAATATCTTAATGAAATGATAAAGGACCAAATTTAAATATTAACATAATTGGTAAGTTTGAAAATGGATACAAGCTAGATCGATTATAAACAATACATATACATACATATCAATATCAATCAATAACTATAACTACTATAACTATATTATAGTAAAATAATGCCAAGAAAGACGACAAAAGCCTTTATTTGGTTCAGGAACCAGCACATAGTATGTTAAAAACAAAATAGTTCGGACTTGTTTTATCTGTTGACATAAATAACTACTACATTTGATATGTTAGGTTCATCTTAGAGGATGTTTGTTTTATGGGTTGTAAAGAATATTTAGGGAATAAAACCTTAAAAAGGTGTTTGTTAATAAAGTTTTAAAACAAATAAGGTTTTATACAATACACATTTTCTTTTTCTTTTTTATTTATTTCATACTTATACTTATTATCAACCCCTTTTACAAAACAAACGCATCTTTATAATAAGTATATATTTATCTATTATTATTATTATTATTATTCATACCAAGTTCCACCAAAATAAACCACGTATTATACTATGGGCATCAATAAATGATTAAGAATGTATACTTAATTATATCAGTCACGGGTCCATACAAGTTTATAATAGAAAAGGAAAGTTTTATATTATTAATTGACACTTGCTTGATATTACTCATATCAAAGAAGAAGAAGAAAAATCAGAAACAAGATTATTAATAGATTTGTGTAAAAGGACGTCAATTTGTCCCTTTTTGTCAATTTGTGTACAGAAAAAAAATAAAAATAAATATCGTGTAGGTAATTTGTGGTGCAAGCTAAACCCCATGTGTTGCATTAAGCCATTGACCACAAGATTATTCTACCACCCTTGTATATTACCAAAATGCCCTTTCTTATTTACGGAGTATTATTTATTTTGTCACATAAAATCAGCGAGTTAATTTAGTTACCCAGAAAAAGGTAAGAGGATTAAGGTTCAAGTTTATAAGGATACTACATACAACTCGGGTTAAAACACGAAAAAAGCTCCTATTAATAACAAGAACTCCTTAATAGGTACCATTCGTAAAAGTTAGCCATTGAAAACACATTATCTTGCTAAACACATTTGAGATTTAGCAAAACTCACATGCTCACAATGGACCCAAAGTAATTGATTTGGAGCGATAAGGGCTCTTTGAAGGAGTTCGGGACAAAACATTTTATACTATCGTATTTGTGAAAAGTCTAAAAACACAATATACTTTGTATTTCGAACTACAAACCTTGTATCAAAACTAGTTTCTACAAACATTGAATATCGTCTTCTATAATTTATTGCCATGTAATTTAGACGATAATACACACCACTTTTCACACGTATGTTTACATTGATCATTGAGGTTTATTATATCATGTATACTTTTTATGAAAAATATAAGAATAAAAAACACAAATTCTTTAAGAAAGAAAAAAGGGTAATTTTGGAAATATACATTTTTTAGAATTTAGATGTCGATAACCGAAATAAAAATCAACCCACCAGAATATTGAGCTTTAAAATTTGGACTTTTCCCATTTGTTTTTTCTTCTCTTTCATGAGTCATAAATTTCTTCCATCTTCTCTGCCTTAGCATCAGAAACAGGGTCATTCATTTTCATTCAACATGGGGTCCATCTTTAATTCATTAGCATTTAGCACACCCAATTGTGTATATTAACATTTAGCAATGGTATTTCTAAATAACAGATTATTTTTTAATATAATATAATGTTACATTAATCAAAAAGTATTTCATTTATTTTTATACATATCATTTACGCTTAAGAGTTTTTATCGATAGAAAAACAAACAAACTATACATTGAAAAGGAAAAGACACAATTATTTTTCTATTTCTAAATATTACTATAATTTATAATAATGATAATGATTTAAATTTTACTTATTCTTTACAATTCTAGATAAATATTTTGTAATTTTTTTTTCGTAATCATATGAAAATTTTAAAAACTATAAAAATTTTAATAATAAATTGATAAGTGTAAATAAATTTATTAAAGATATAAAATTTAAAAAAACTAACAATGGTCATATATTTATATTATCGAAAAAAGCTATTTAAATTAATGGTATGAATATTTGTCTTAATTATAAAAAGAAAATAAAGAATTGTCAATAAATGATATAGTACAGTAAGAGTGAAATACAATTGAACTATGCATAAAAAACTTGATAAACAAGAAGTAGTATAATCAAAGTTGACGTAAATAATTGAGATAACATGGAAGTGTTAAAATTAGACGGTTAAAATGATAAAAATACAAAATATATATAAAAATTAATTAATTATTTTATATTTGTGAAATTGTAATTAACTATAAATTCAACTCCTATTTTTTTATATAAACATATACAAAAAAAGTATAGCAGTACACTGACTTTTATACTATAATATTAATTCATAAATTTATTTAAATATATGTATATTTAAATTCCGGCGCAACCCACAAATTAGAAAATCTCGCTGTTCTTAAAAGGTACCCCCATCTCCCTTTCTTAGTTTCCCCATTGATGAAGTCCTACTTCACATGATCAGATGGGTAATCAAGATTTCTCACTATTTTTGCATAAAGTTCACACCTTTATTACTCATTTAACTCGATTATAGTTTCTTTATCATGGGTCTGTTTTGAATCATCATTTTAGATATTGGGTTCAGTTCATTAATCAAATTTTATCACTCTTTTTGCTTAAAGTTCATACCTTTATACTCATTTAACTCGATTATAATTTCGTAATCATGGGTCTGTTTTGAATCTTCAGTTTAGTTATTGGGTTCACGTCTTTCATCAATATTTATCACACTTTTGCTTAAAGTTCATACCTTTATTACTCAGTTAACTCAATTATAATTTCTTAATCTTGAGTCTCTTTTGAATCTTCATTTTAGTTATTGGGTTCACTTCTTTCATCAAGATTTCTCACTCTTGTTGCATGAAGTTAGCATCTTTATTACACATTCAGCTCAGTTATAGGTTTCTTAATCATGGGTCTGTCTTAAATCTCATTTTAGTTATTGGGTTTACTTCTTTTATCAGATTACATTTACCTTTGCTCAATTATATGGGCTCTTTCTTACCCTTTTCTATACAAACAGGGTTTTCTCTATCTTGTATTATAAGTCAACCTCAACTACTGTTTCATAAAAAGACTTTTTGGATGATTAGTTGTAGGTTCATTTTATTTTGTTAGAATTTCATTCAACACTGCTCAAATACTGTTTCGTACCAAGACTCTTTGTATAATTAGTTGTAGGGTTCATTTATTTAGTCAGAATTTTCATTCAACTTTGATCAACTAACTGATTTCTAACATTTCTCTTGATGGATTTTTATTTGCCAATATGAACAAATTTGAAGGTTTTTGTCTAATTTGTTATCAAGTTTCTTGGTGAGGTCTCTATATTTTATTAATTAATTGATTCTTACAAGTTTTATGTGAAACAGCTTCAATTAACAGCACTCAAGATTTTTCAATCTAACTGGTTATATAATTTAACAGAAAAGAGCTTCTTCTTTTTCTGAGATAATGCATTTAAGTTTTGCAAAATCAAGTGGGGTTTTGATTAAAATTTATTTATGGTGAGAAAAAAAGTGTTCTTACTCATTTTTTATGATCAACTGTCAACCCCACTTACAGTTAATCAGATGATGTTTGGGTCTCTCTATAACCAACAACAAAAAACCATGATTTCCTATTCTTGTTAGTTCTAGATACCATCAGAATCAGTAACTTTTAACTCTAATTGCTATGCATTCTACTTTTTCTTCTTTTGAAAGTTCCTTATATAGATTATTTTAAATTAATCTTGCAGGATGAAAGCATTGAGTTTTCCTTGAAATCAAGTGGGTTCTCACTGATTTATGATGACCAAACAGCTTCAGCTTCATATGTAGTCTGAGTTTCTTGATTGTTATCATAATACTTTCCTTTTTGACAATAAATGGCAAGAAAATGTCCTCCCACAGTTGACTCGAATCAGTTCGGTTGTGTGTGGACTTTTAGTGGCATGTTTGACCACCACGTTGGCCGCCCTCATCGGAAAATGCTGTCAGATGAAAGCCATGGGAGCAAAAGTCTTCTAGGTGAGTTGACTTTACTTTCACAATCTTTACATGGCATTGGGTTATCGGATTTTGATGGTTTCTAATCTAGATTGACCTGCTGCATTGTTAAAAATTCATTTTGACTATTGAAGTCAAATTAACCTATTTGAAATCTCACATTTATACGAGTGTATAGGCTTTTTTCGAAAATCCCGATAACACATTTGGAACTTGTATTCAATACTACAAATAAGAGAATTCGATATCATGTTTGTTAAAAAATTATTAACATAAATTAAAATAAAAAGTGATATGTTGACATTATAAGTCAAGCTGAATGTTGTGGCTGCCCTTGCATCAGGAGCAGGATATGCAAGGAGCCAAGCCCCAATGCCGACATTCGATGAGCAAATTAGAAGCCTTAATGTAAGTTAACATCTTTTTAGCTTTGATATCAAGTGATTTATCCTCAAGAGAAATATTACAATCTGAAAATTAAGTTCAACCATTTGCAGATTCAATCAAACAAAAAAAACACAAATGTGAACCAATATCTAAAAGAAGAAAAAAGTTCTTCAAATCACACAAGAAGGAATGAAGAGATATTGAAGAACACCATGGATAAATCTTTTTGGAAAAAGATAAAATCGCGCTATGAAAGTCCGAACAAGAAAAAGGAAAATCCGAATGTAGATACGATTGTGGTTTTGAGGTCTAGTCAACGTGTTGTAGAATCTCCGGTTGATTTAGGATGTCGGTGCTCGTATTTACACCATCATCAAAGATCAACAAGCAAGCAACAAATAACTAAACACACTCATGTGTCGTTTAATGACGTTAGAAAAAAACTGAAAAATGCAAAGAAGTTGAAGAACACTCAAAAGATGAAATCTTTTCAGGCTTCTGAAGGTAGGGAAGCTAGTGAAAGTACTTCAATAATGGAGAAGTTGGCTATTGTACCATTCTCGAAGAAACGGGAACCCGAAATATTTACTGAAGCACGAAAACACCTAGCCGAAAGGTTAAGGCAAGTCGGGATGGGTGCGGTTGAACCTTCCAGTTCTTCAAGTAAACGAGCTTCACGAACGTTGGAAAGGATACTACTCTCATCTCCCATACATGAGTCAATGGCCACATTTGGCCGTGCAACGGAAGTACGGTCCCCCGACCACATTGTGGACATGGGGTCGGACTCAAACAACATTGGTCCAACAGGTGTAGAAGGGTGCATCGAAGGATCGAGAGCGGTAAATTTTACATTTGTTTTACTCATTATTAATTAGAGATGGCAAAGTTGACTGTTCCGATGAGTACGAGTAATGGGGCCAAACTGGTAACATCTGTAGATATCATAACAGATTGGGTTGGGGGTTGATGTCAAACATTATATTTTATAATCTCTTGGATATACTTACTAAAAAGAGTTATCGACACATATTGGAAAATCCCTTTATGTATAATTTTGTCAAATATGAGTACGACAACAGTATTATCAAAATATTAATGTATGATGAGTTCGGGTAGCGTGTCAAAGCTAGTAATTTTTGGTACAGGGGCCCGGAACATTTGTTGTCCAATATTTTACTAGATTATTATTATTTTAAAATTTTTTAATTTATATTTTCGTTAGTTTTGATCGTAAAATCATATTATTCGATGATAATCTAATATGTGATTAAGATGTAAAGTTTTATGCATTAAATATTCAATTTGAGACACTTTGTCTATTTCCATTACAGTTGACCCCTCACAGTTAAAGCATAATTCGGATATCCATTTAATAAGTAAATGGGTCAAAATCACCACCTTTAATATTATTTACTGAAGTCAGCCACTAATCTTCTACAACATTTTGGACTTTTTTTTTCACACAGGAGTTTTTGTTGGATGTTTCTTCGCCGAAAGCTAATTGCAAATTAGAAAACATGGATAACGTTCAATTCAGGGAGAATCCAAGCCCAGTTTCTGTTCTTGATTCTTATTTCACAGACAATATCAGCAGTCCCACGAGTACAATTGAATCTGGTGTGTAAACTGATTATAGTTCATAACTTTATTACTTTTTCGCTTTTATTTGAGAAACTGTTTGACAATTACCATTTGACCATCACCAGTTGAGCTTCAAATTCCACCACAACGTCTGGATTTTGAAGAATACTCCTCACATACTTCATCTCCAACACATGAGAAAACCAGTTTAAGTTCATTCATGGAAGATCCAGGATTCATCTCTTCGTACGTTAATGATATGTACCAAACGTTGCAGTCAAATTGGGAGGACTTTTTAGCAACAGATTATCCAATGGAATCATCGTGTGATCATAAACTCTTGCACGATTGTGTCAAGGAAATGTTAGTTAGTTTGCATTCACGGGTAACATTCTTTGGTCCAAAGATTCAAGCTTTTTCACTGGAGAAAGACGTGGCTAATGAGGTTATTGACCAAGTTGACTGGCATAACGGTAAACCTATGGTCCTACGTACTCTAGATCTTCTTGTTAGGAGGGATATGGCGAAATGTGGACAATGGGTTGACATCATATCAGATAGAAATGATATTGTGTTTGAATTCGTAGATGACGCTTTAAAAGAATTGATTATGGAAGTTATTTCTGACATTCTTATGTGAAGCCGTGTTGACAATCAGTTTGACCTGTTGGTCGTGGTTTATGCCTCAGACTTGTGCAGGTCTAGCCCGATCATATACGCACATCTGCTAGCATATTATGTGTTAGTATGATATAGAGAAGATCTAGTTTTTAGTCATTTTTGTGGGATGAGACTTGTATGTATATATCAGATGATAGAGTCGAAATATTCATTCAATAAGGGCATTGAAGTATTGTGCCTAAATGCTTATTGTGTTGTTCATTGTAAGAAATATTCTTTATGCTTTAAACCTTATAATGATAATGATGATAGTCATAGTTACATCCCAAAAGGCTTTTCCTAACTTTAAACTTCCAATAAAGGTTGATTATGTATAATTTCCCAATAAAGGTTTAAAAGAAAAACAATAATAAAGAAAAGCACCTTCATTATTTATCCATGGTCTATTCCCTAATCTCTAAACACTTCCGAAATATTATTGCAAAACTCGTATAAGAGCAGCAAAATGGTTGCTCAATGCATCGAAAAAAAAAAATTCATCTATAAAGGTGAATCGGTGATAATGTTATTTCAGTTTTCTTCTTTTTTATTGATTTGATATAAGGATAGACTGACGATGATAATATATTCATTTGATTGGTTTAAACTTTAAAGGGTCGGAGACATGAGATGTAATGGTAAAGAAAGTGAGTAATGTTAGATGTAACGCAAAACTGAAGATTATAGATCTTTTAAATTGGATTTGCGATTAAAATTAACTGAGTCTTAAACATTGTAAAATGGAAGGGTCAAACGTAGATAAATAACAATAATATATTATCGATATCTCTTATAAATCATTTATCACACTACTTTTAAATCTTAATTTTTATAAGATCATGAATTACTTATACACCCTTAATTGACTACGCAAATATAAAAAACGTTAATACATATATTATTCAATCATCTTTATATACCATCTATTTAAAGCAAATAGGATGCAAAAACATAATTGTTGTATTATCTTTAATCCCTTAAAAGTAGATATTGAAAATTACTTTTATGTCCCGATCACTAACTACATAATTATAGAAACAAATCAATATATATCTACTTACTTCTTTTAATGTATATACTACACATTGATATTCATATTTACTCAAAATTTAAAAATAAACAACAAATATAATCCAACTATTTATTAAATTCGATCAATCCAATTTTAATTTAAAATATATACTATAAAATATTTGCATATATATTAAAAACTTAATAATCAATATATATCGTGCAATCACTACTATTATTCATAATTATTGTAGTAGCATAAATTACAAATGAACATAAAACATATAAAAATAAATAAATAATAACAATATAAGTTAATATAACTATTATCGTTACGCCAATCATTATTGTAGACCATTAAATATTATTTTATTCGTTACCGTCGCATTATGCGGGTCCTTGACTATTATTTTTTATTTGTCTACTTAGTTACAGCCTTACATAAATCATATAAGTAATGAATTTTATAATCTATTCCTTTTTAATAAACTAGTCTGAATTTTCAAACGATTTTTCAGATTTTTTTTTTTTTTTATCTATTTTCACAATGCTATTAAATTTAGAAGAAAGGATATAATTTTAATGTGAGAAAAGGTCACCATAATGATGTGATTTGCTAATATTCATGGATGAATTTAGGAATTTCTTGCTCGACATACTTCATTGCTTTTAAACTATATATTTTTTGTGATTTAAAAGTTTGTTTATATAGTCATATTGCGTAAGGATTTTTCAGTACGCATACGTTGTATTCTGTACTACACGTCTCTAGTGATAGATGTTGAATTGTCTCTTAGACTCGTGTATTAATCGTTGGAAGCTACATAAATGATTGTACAAAGTTATCAACGAATCTATACTATGTGTTGAGAAAGACAGTTTCACTTTACATAACAACAAAAAATTAACCTATTAATGTGCAACTATTTTTTATATGTGTTTGCTTGACGAGTAATGACGTATGTGTTTGAGAAAGACAATTTTACTCTACGTAGCAACAACAAATTGACCAATTAATGTGAAACTATATTTTTAATATGTGTTTGGTTGACGAGTAATGACATACCACTATTACTGTTTTACTACTTAAAATGAAATTTTATCTTCCGCCACATAGCGCGAGCCTTATACTAGTTTTAAAAGAAAAGTTACATCTACAGTAACTTTCGAGCACAAAGATATGACATAAAATTGTGAAAGAAGTTAGAAAAAGTAATAGGGAGTAATAATGAATTTAATTGATCTATTACATAAGAGTGGGTTGGATTAATTACAAAAATTCTTAACATAAAACAAATATGATAGAACATGACGATGACATGTGTCCTTAAGATTTAATGAGTTAGAAGGTAGTTTATGTATTTTCATTTCCTCTTAAAGTATCATTAAATACCTAACTAAAACTGATCAAGTAACATATTATGTGCATCAATAATATTTACTAATTTCATCAACGGTTATTATGTCATGCATCAATAGCGATATTTTTCCGCATGAATAGCAGATTATGTGCACCACAAATTGTGTTACCGTGTTATTATCTCGTGCATCAATGGTGATTTTGATGTGCATCCGTGGTCAAATGTCACTAAAATTATAATTAATTTAAATGAAAATGCAAATGTACAAAACTACTATAGAAAACTTATTTAATGAATTAAATAAATTAAATTTATTAATTAAAAAATTAATTAATTACAAATTAATCTAAAAATTAAAATCATATCTTATTAATTTTGCTTTAAAATTTTAAAATTTTATTAACAATTTTTCACCCCTGTATAAGAGTATTATTTTAATTTTATAATGAATCTTTTGTTATTTGGATTTTTTAATGCAACGGTCTAAAAGGTTTAGTTAATAAAGTTGCAAATATAAGACTTATAAGGGATGTAAAGTGAAAATGGTATATCTATAGCTATTTAGGGTGTTCTCTTCCCGCCAACTATCATCAAAAACCCTAGCCCCTCATTTTCTCCGTCCTATAAACCCTAATTAAATCCCCTTTTCAAATACATCGGAAATAATGGAGGTCGAAGCCGTGAAAACAAACGTAGTTTTAATCCTCGATTACGGTTCACAGTACACACACTTAATCACTCGCAGAATCCGAAGTTTATCAATCTTCTCCCTCTGCATTTCCGGCACTTCATCGCTCAAATCAATCACCGAGTTAAACCCATCTGTAATCATACTTTCCGGTGGTCCTCACTCCGTTCACGCGCCGGACGCGCCTAGTTTTCCGGATGGATTTGTGGAATATGTTGAGAAAAACGGTGTATTTGTGTTGGGGATTTGTTATGGGTTGCAATTGATTGTGCAGAAATTGGGTGGGGTAGTTGGGGTTGGGGAGAAACAAGAGTATGGAAGAATGGTGATTGAAGTTGTTAAGGATTTTGGTGGGTTGTTTTTGGGGAAAAAAGTTGGTGATAAGCAGGTGGTGTGGATGAGTCATGGCGATGAAGCGGTTAAGTTGCCTAGCGGGTTCGAAGTGGTGGCCAGGAGTGAACAGGGTGGGATTGCGGCTGTTGCGAATCCGGGTAGGCGGTTTTATGGGCTGCAGTATCACCCGGAGGTATATATGATTATACATTTTGTTTGGATACTAGTGCCTGATATGTTTGTGTATAACATTGTTTCGGCATAAGTTTATTATAGGTTGGTAAAAAAAAAAATCACGATTTGCTAAAATGACGAGAAGGTCATATTCTTGCAGGATTGAGTGAATTTGGGAATTTAAATGCAAAGCAAGTAACTTTCCTGATACTTTTGTGTGTAATACTGCTTGGTCATAAGCATAATAATTTGCCTGAAAACGTTATAATATGACAAAATGAATTATATAATTTGCAGGATTAAGTGTTGTGATGATTTTTGTTTGTTGAATATGTGAACTTTCTTCGTTTTCTGTTTGATCATTTCTTGATTTGAAATGACAAGTTCGATTCGTTACATTGTTGTGAATTTTCAACCTGTTTGTTTCTTCCTATCATATAATGAAGTTAATAAGTATTCATTTATTAACTTACTTGTGATATGCTGCTTAAGACTATCTGCTTTAGTAACTAATGTTTATGAAAAACAAATTAGAAATTTCTTCAATGAGATTCTATAAGGTCGGAAATGTATGTAACACTTTGTATTCATCTATTTCATATGAAGGTGACACATTCACCGGAGGGAATGGAATTGTTGCGCCATTTTCTTTTTGATATTTGTGGGGTGACAGCTGGATGGAAGATGGAAGATGTAATGGAGGAGGAGATAAAAGTGATTAAAAGTATGGTGGGCCCTGATGATCATGTTATATGTGCATTATCTGGTGGTGTAGACTCTACTGTTGCAGCCACTCTCGTTCACAAGGCCATTGGCGATAGGCTGCATTGTATCTTTGTCGATAACGGGTTGCTAAGGTTAGATTTTGGGACCTGACCATATTTTTGATGGCTTGATCAATTACATAATTTTGGTGAATGTATTATTTATAGATACAAGGAGCAAGGACGAGTAATGGGAACATTTGAAAAAGACCTTCATCTGCCTGTTACTTGTGTTGATGCATCAATGCAGTTTCTTAGTGAGTTGAAAGGCGTTACAGATCCAGAGAAGAAGAGGAAAATTATTGGCAAGGAGTTTATATCAATTTTTGATGCATTCGCTCACGATTTAGAGAAAAAATTGGGAACAAAGCCTACTTATTTGGTTCAAGGAACTTTGTATCCAGATGTAATTGAATCTTGCCCGCCTCCCGGAAGTGGAAGAACTCACTCTCACACAATTAAAAGCCATCATAACGTCGGTGGGCTTCCTAAAGATATGAAGTTGAAGCTCATTGAACCACTTAAGCTTCTATTCAAGGATGAGGTTTGCATTATGTCGTTAAATACTATAGTGTTCTAAGACAAAGAAAATAGCACACTTTGAGTTTTTGGTAAAGTGTTTATGTTATGTAACCAAATTTGTTTGACTCAATCTTACAAAGATATGGAATAAAAAAGACTGAAAAGTCAAAACTTTCACAAAAAGTCAAATGGGGTAATCTGACATTCTGACCATCAGTTTACCTGATCAAAATGATAACTTGGCGTCTTTTGTGTAGATAAATTTGACCGAGTTTACTTGTTTTGACAGGGTGCTTAAAAACTGTCCTTAACTTACAAGACTTTCTTAAATGAGAACTATCGAAAGTTTGAGCTTTATTATGGTTGAAAACAAAGTTGGTTACCTGAAATACATACTTGACTAAAGCTATTTAGTATGCTCTTATAAGCTATATATGCAACATGTCTTTATTGCTGTGAAGGTCCGTGAGCTCGGTAGGATTTTGGATGTTCCAGTAGGGTTCTTGAAGCGGCATCCATTCCCGGGGCCGGGACTTGCTGTGAGAATTCCTGGTGATGTCACTCAAGGAAATGCCTTGGATATACTTCGCCAGGTAGAGAATGAACTTAGGACATGTTTTTACTCGCATGTTATATTTGTTCTAGATTTTAGTTTGTAATGAAACTGGGTTGCAGGTGGATGAAATATTTATTCAAGCAATTAGAGATGCTGGGATCTATGATGAAATATGGCAGGCTTTTGCTGTATTTCTACCTATTAAAACAACAGGTGTTCAAGGAGATCAGAGGACTCATTCAAATGCTGTGGCACTTAGAGCCGTCACAAGTCAAGATGGCATGACCGCTGACTGGTGAGCACTCATTTTTGTCCCTGATTATCTTTTAATTATGGATATAGAATGAACAGTTTCCGTATGGATACAGTAATCTACTTGCTTTTTTCAGTGGAAAATATATGTTTGAATTTGGAGTCAAGATGAATTAATTTTTAACCTCAAAATCAATATGAACTCATAAGATTCTTGGGATTATTTTTTTGGTGAGCATGTTAAATTTTGTGACAAGCAGTCAATTATTCGATCTCGAAAAATGTTGGTGTTAACTGTTGACATATAATCAATCCTCTATATATCTTGAAATGGAAGTTTGACCTCTAAAGTCAACTTCTCGACTACTTTTGAAGGTCTTTGATTTTTTAGTGAATACTTGGTTACAGTGATACTTCACAAATTAGTCCCTTCCCACATTAAGTTTATGCATTTGATCATTTTTTACTTTTTTCATGTCACAAGTGTCTTGAACATATTGAATTTTCAGGTACTATTTTGAGCATAAGTTTCTAGATGACGTATCAAGAAAAATCTGCAATAGTGTTCGTGGAGTGAACCGAGTTTGTCTAGACATCACGTCGAAGCCTCCATCAACTATAGAATGGGAATGATACCTAGGGTTTCCTATGGTTGACTAAAATACAAGTCAAGATTTTGGCAAAGTGTGTGAAATTAGCAAATTTTATGGAGGGTGACAAAAATTTTCAGTCCATCTTCAGGTTCTTAGTGCTGGTAAAGAATTATGCAGACGGGGATATGTTGACATTCTGTGTCTGTCTTTTGTTTTATAAATCATGATTTTACTTTTTCTACTTCTCATGTTGTCTTCCTTTATGTTTGAGAAATGGTTACCTCTAAGTTTTGATCCAGTGGTCGCAGATTGCAAAAGATGAACGAATCAGGAAAACTAGATTATACTATTATAGTGTGATTGTAAGACGAGAATGTCAATTGCATGGTTGACTTTTTTGGTGAAAAATTATTTTTAACAAAATTGAAAAGTAGAAGATAAAAGCGTGCAACTAGTGAAACAAGAGTAAGTAGCTGGAAGTAATGATGGTTAGCACCAAATCTTGATACGAAATTTTAGCGAAAATACTTGAAACCAATGTAGAGTCCATGAACCAGCCTTTTAAGACCATTTGAACAGAGCTGGCCTCTTTCGATGCAAATTTAAACTGTTCCCTTGGTTTTAGCCGGATACCCATTAGCACGAGATGAACCATTAGTGATATTCTTGACTAAAGCAGAAAATTCAAAGGGATCTTTCTTTAGTCTACATCTTCAATTTCTCAAAATGCATAGCTGATTGGTGAAATAGTGGAATTGAATATGTTTATACCAAAATTTGATAAACTCCTTTCTATACATCCAAAAAGTTTAAGTTGTTTTTTCTTTTCTAAAATTAACTTTTCATTAAATGAACGATAAACAACGAAGTCAATTTAGAGCACTGGTAAAGTGGTAAAGCGGGTGTGAAACTAAACATGCTATATTCATCTGATCCAAGTTCGAACCATTGTGTTATTATCCTTATGAGTTTGTCCTTTTTAAAAATTATCTTTTTTATGTGATCTAATAAGTTACTTATTAAATGAATGATAAATAACAACGTCAATCTAGAGTAGAGGTAAGTGGGTGTGAGGCTAAGCATTATATATTCATATTATTTGAGTTCGAGTCATTCTATTATTATCTTTTATTTTTTAAGTTATATACTAATCCTTAAACAGTGAAATTAATGATTTAACATAAATATATTTCACCCTGTCAAAAATTAGTTGAGAGGGTGAATGGCGAAGCCCATTGCATATTAAGTAGACAATCCGTGAAATAGTGTCATCTCAGAAGTGGTGTCGAGATCACGGTTAAAAAAAGTAAAAAATAAAAAATCCTTGATTTAAACTTAATCTAATCAAATAATATTTTCTCAAAAACAACGACAATTTCAGTTCACTTCATTTTCTCTCTCTACCTTTTCCAAGTTCTCTATTTCAATAATAGATCAACTGTAAATGATTGTAACTAAAGAGATATGAACTCATAGAAACACTTCATATATAAACAAAATGCGAAATAAGTATGACAAAACAAATTATATGTTTCCAACGGGAAGCGTGGGAATAATAAACCTTGTTAAGCTCAAATACATTATCTTATTGCAAATTTGTCTGATCATGTTGCCTGTCATCACTGTACAAGGCTTCAGCTGTAAGGTATAAGTGCATCATTAGAATAAATCACATTTGCACCAGCTTATGTCTCATTCTCGAGTTTCAAACATTCTGTCTCTATTTCAGAAGAAAGATCCTGATCGAGAATGAGATATTTGAACTCGGTGAGAATCAAATTTTTGATAGCCCTTGCATCCATAACTTGGGAATTTCTAAACTATAAACAAAATACAATAAACGTAAATGCTGATGCCAAATAATGCATAACAAACTCAACTACTACTATCAACGTTGATAAATGTAACCAAGTACGCAATAATAAACAGTACAAGGATTCTATTATAGAAGAAAACATTTTCCCGTGCACAAGACGTGTCTTTCAAATAAATAAAATCAATGCAACATTCATCTGAACTGAAGATGAATACATCCACCACATGAACATCAAGGAAGACGAACAAGGCTATTCACAGCAGTATCCAAAGCATCAACAGTTCTGCGTAACTCTTTTCTTTGCAAGGGTCAAGAAAATCCAATTCCAGTATTTGTGTATATCATTCACAGGATATAAAATTTTAGTAACAGTAACACCATAAATACCATGTTCACGACGTTTCTTTCCAACAATTACTATTATGTACATCAGTGTATGTGGGTATCAATTCCCCCACCTTAGATAACTAGCTTATTTAACGGACTGAGGAGACACATAAACATGAGACACAAGGATCAGAATAAAGGATACAATTGCATGGCTAGGGTGTCAATGCCTCTCATTTCTTCATTCAATCTGCAACACACAAGTAAAAACCAAGTAAATGTATGATGGCTCAAAAGGTTTGTCATTAGTGATAAAATGAGAAAACCATGAAAATGAAGTACATACCTGAGACACGAGTTTATGTAAAGATTCCCCTTTGTTGCAGAATCCAATGCTGCAGAGCAATGCAATATATTGATTAACAGCAGTCACGGCTAATAGAATACGTAATAAACATGATTTAAAAGTAATGTCTAAATAATAAATTAAACCCAAATTACTTGGAGAGAAGGGTTCCTTCTAAATTTTAAAATGGAGATCAAAGATATAATATGCATAATCATTGTCATAGCCACATCAACACTAAAATCTGCTCGAGGCATTATAGCCACATCATAAAGGGTAGTTTCAGGTTATCTATAGAGCTCTATAAAAGGCATGTTCTCTATAAGTAAGGATTCTCAAAAGCTTTTTAACAAATTGTACCCAATGCAAGATTTTGTCAAGTACCAGATTCTTGAAGACGGCCAGCAGCATCACTAAAGCACTGTACATGATCAACCGAACGGCTGGTAACCTACACAGCATGCATAAACAATCTCATCAATAGATATATCAAATGAGCAAGCAAACAAATTCATCTTCTTCAGCTTTCAGGCATTTATACAAAACTAAATCCACAACCAGTCTCGCAACAACAGCATGTGTGAGTTCAACATACCGCCCTTAAGGTTTTCTATTAGTAATTTCAAGTTGCCTTGAACTATGGCATTGTCTAACACTAATCCCCTTTAATTTTTCGTTTACACAAAGTAATTGTCTAGCAGCTTCTTCAGCTGTCAACTAAATATCTATATTTCCCTACTGTTCACAAACCGAGTCGATGACATATTGATATATATAGCTTTGTGTCCTTAACTCAATTCCCAATTGATACAATGCCACTTATAAATGAAGAGCAAAGATTAATGCTCAAATGAGTTACAGATTCGGTATATGCAGCAACTTCAACACAAATTTCAAGAATAAACTTCAATTAATTTCAACATAAAATCACATTACACATACAAGACAACTATTTCCATGACTAATGTTACAATAAACATGATATGTAAAGAGATTTCAATTATTTCCATAATCTGCACAACTATATAATATACAGCTTCATTCAAATTAACTGGTGTGATCAAATTAAGGTTACAAAAAAACAAAATAATTGAAAAATGCGTGTGTAGGTACCTGAGAGAGAGATAGACGGAGAGAGGAAAATAATGATTGGAAGCTATCGGCGATTGCGAGTGAGTCTCGTTCAACAATCTCTACTGCTTTCAGGATCTCCGATTGAGAGATTGATGAAGATGGTAATAACGATTCATCAGATTCTTTTATAGTTGGATCCCTGTCAACGTCATGAGATTGTTGAGAAATTTGATGATCTAGGGTTTCTGAATTCGTTGCTTCTTCTTTCGATTCCATTTTCTTTCTTTCTTCGTTAGTAGTTATTATTACGTGTAATATTATAAAAGAAATTAGGAAAAAGTATATAAGTAAATAACTAAAATATTTTAAGAGAAGTTGTACTTTTGATATATTTTTCAGAATAGTAGCTCCATTGTTTTCTTTTTACGTTATGTTTTTTTAATGAAGACTTTTTTTAATCTTAATTTTCGTAAATAAAATGATTATAATATTTGGGAAAAATATGATTCTAGTCTCGGGAAATTCTGTTTACACTCCAAAAAGTCTTTTCTATACGGAGGAGTGAATTGATCGACAAGGTGATGGTTAACATAGTTTTGACGTGGGTTAAATTCATTATATTATATTCTTACATCTAATTATCTTAGTTTCATGTTTTTCTTTAATAACTTTTTATATACGATATTTGTAATAATTTTGAATATACATTTATAATCAGTGTAATATTATCTATATTCTGATGATAGGTTTATATGTTAAAAAGACATCTTTCTGTATAAGACTTTTATCATGGCTAAATGGATTTATTATAAGATCAATTTATCATGGCAAATACTTTTCAAATTGCTTGCAAACATGTTGATTTAAGAGTTGAAGTATTTGGGTAATAATGTTTATTTATCGTGGCTAATGAGATTTATTATAAGATCAATTTATCATGACAAATACTTTTGGAGTTGCTTGTAAACATGCTTATTTAAGAGTTAAAGTATTCGGGTAATAATGTTTTATTTTGTCTAAACTTGATATACACAGCCTTAGTCACAGTACGTAAACAATTTGATTTATTTAACCTTTTGATTGTTTTAATTCTGAAGTCCCCTATGTACAGATAATGGTTATTGACATAGTCATAGATCTCTTTTGGTAAGACTAATAATCTTCTACATTGGTAGTTGAAGTATCTGGACATATAGTTGCTGCTTTGTGTTTCATAACCTAAGGCATGTGCAGTAAGTATTTAACAACTCATTATTTGGCTTTTATTCGAACTTTCTTTTAATTTTCTTGCTTTTTAGTATATTAGTGGCTTCATCAGTTTCTCCTTAGGAGCTACTTCTCTTAGAAAATATGAATCGAAAAAATAAGCATACTAGAAAGAAACAAATTTACCGATATTAAACAAAAAGAAGCACTAAATCACTGTGAACTGTTTTGAAATTTTACACATCAGCAGTGAATAATCCCAAACTCTTCACTCAAAGAAAAAATAGCGCTTAAGATCTTACTGCATCTGACCTCCATACCTCTGCTGTACTACAAGGCATGGCAAGAATGCTGAGAAAAAATGAGTCACAAAAAGAGTCACTCACAAAATTGATGTTCTAATCTTTAAACATCTTGCTAAGTTTTATTTTTCTTTTTCTTATTGTTGTTTTTGTTCACCAAGCTCTCATATGAACCTGTTGTTTTCTAAGCTAGGCTCACAATAAGTAACTATGTTGCATATGATCATGTGCTTTTTTTGATCTGCTAATACTTGATATTCAGAGTTGTTAAAAATCTGATATTAAATGTTTATATTTTATGGATATTACGAATTATTGAATTTGTAAGTAATGTTACCATTTTCAGGTAAGTCTGTTGATCCTCGAGCCACTTGTCATGGCGAAAATCAGATTCTTAAACTTATGTTCATTCTGTTCTTGTAAGAGTTACTATAACTTCATATCAATTTCATTAAACAGTGACTAATTTACAATGGTCTAATGCTGCAAGTTTCTTGTAATTTTACAATATTGTATTTGGCCATGATATTGGTAATCTAGGTGCAGGGATGTCTTAACCTTCACGGCTTCACCCATGTGGTGCAAATTGTACATATTGATCGTCATGGTGGAGCAAAGTGCACAACACGGTAATTTGTTTGTTTAAAAGAACACCCATGGAAAATTACGATGAACTTTTGGTTGAATATTTTTTTGTGTTGGGTTCGGATTTCAAGAGTGGTTTGTGTTTGCAAGAGTAGAAGATGATCACGATTAACTTGTTTGTTTAAAAGAACACCTGTGGAAAATTAAACAAAATCTTACTTTCAAGTCCGTAACATGACTACATCTCCTACTTCAATGTGTCTTTGCATTAAAAAGTACAACCATTATAAGTAAATGGTTTTTCTCCTTTCTTTTTCTCTTTGTTTAGATCTTTAGAACAAGGAACGTATTTTTTCTTAAATTATATAAGTTGTTGTCCTTCTTTTTGTATACATGTTCATACATGTATGGTAGATTGAGTATAGAGATCTGTTTGTAGATTTGGCAACAACAGTCGGATGTAAATCATGCTTTGTAAGTTTATCTTTTCTTTTTCAACATCATCCAATACAATCATGTACTACGCTTCATATATAAAACTCTTATTATAACTAAGTCTTGTTATAGTGAACTGTCTAAAGATAAAGGATCTCATAATCAGTTTCTTTAAATGAGACTAGACAAAAATTCAAATGTTAAATTGAAGGTGAATAAACACACATATATGCTTTTTTTTGGTTGTTAATAGTTATAATTAATTAATTAATTAATACAGAGATAATTGTTTACTTGTTAATTACGTATTTACTCCGTATGTGTTTTGACTCTTTGATTAAATTATGTATTAGCTAAGCTTATGTTTAAATTAAGTTTTACATTTTCTTATATTGGTATGGAGTTGATAGGATACATCAGGGGTTGTTTGTTGCAGGTTAAGGGGTCTAAAGTATTGGGATTGTGTGTGTGGTATAATGTTTGTTGAAGGTTTAATCATGTTGTGGTCAAAGAGAAGTATAGAGGGATAGATTGATGTTTGAGTAACAGATCTAGGGGCATGGGTTGATATTTGGGTAGGTAGAGAATTGTAGATTCCTCATCACTCTTTCTTTTGGTGTTTTTTTAAAAGGCAACAAATAATCTATTCCATCCAAATTTGTGTACATGGTTCATCTTTACATGTCTCTATGGGAATGATGAAATCATGATGATTTGATGTTTCTTTCATACTTCCATACATTTTAAGTTTAAACTGAAATTTCAATTACAATAAAACGGAATTCATATTTATATTTCCGAAACTCATAATTAGTCATTTCATAATTTGTTATGTAGTCATTGGTACAATTCGACGTAAGTGTAGTCAATTTCTCCATACATTATTTATCTTTTTCTAAGATAAAATTGTATTGAAATTAAGAATGAAGAAACAAGCAGACAACCATAGTCTCCACGTAGGAGCACAATTGATTTCAAAATCCCCCAACCAAAGAAAACACAATGAACTTAATATGTTTTATTTGACACCAATCTCTTTTATCCTACCAGTATACTTAGAGTTTTAGCATTAAGTAACTTATCATTTTTTTAAGTGGATGCCATCAATAATGTATTTTATAATAGTGAAAATTTTCAAATAATTTACGATTCTTTCTTTTAGAGAATCAACAATTACTCGAAATAATTTGTAATTTCAATTTTATTAGACTCATTATCAACTTTCAAATATCATGAGCTGTGCTATGCAGAACTTTAAAAATTTCATAGTTTCATATAATATAAACTTCCCCAAATTTCTTTAATAAATTTCACCAACAACTCATAGCTTTCATTGCGAAAGGTCTTTCGCCGTGTACATCAATTGCATCGATTTGTGTTGTCAATTGAAAGTCCGCCAACATAAGCGATGAAATTTGTCTAGTTTTGTTGAGAATGAGGTTGTTGTTACGTTTTACAGTTCAAGTTTGAAGTATCTTTAGTTCTAGTTTGACAAGGTTATGATCGTTGAATTACATACTTGATCAATATCTAAGTCAATTAGATCTTTTCAATCTTATGCAATTTAATTTTGTATTTTTCCAAAAAAATAATAAATCATTTCATCATTGTAAGTCAAAAAACCTAGATGTTAATTCCTAAAAATACTCCGTTCTTCACAAAATTTATATACATTTAATAATTTAAAAGTCTATACCTTATTCAAACTTATACCAAACTAATGTTTAAAAGTTAGTAACATCCTTCTTGAAGCTATACCTAGTGGAACATTAAAAGCTCCAAAAAGAAGAGTACAAACATACAACGCGGGAATAGAATCAAAACCTAAATGACACCCTTCATGAAATTAATAAAAAAATAATTTCATTTCATTTTGAAAATAAAAAGAAGTTGTAAAACAAACAAAACAAATCCAAAAAAGAACAAGTAGTCCGGCAGTGACATCGCGTTTCCTTTTTCCATATCTTTCAAAAATATTTTGTTTTTGACTAAAAATCACAAGAACCCAATTTAAATCAGTATGTAATTGGTGGATCCACCTTCAAAATTTTAAATTCAGTAAATTTAGAAATTAAACCATTTATCTCTATTAAAATCCTACTGTTTCTGCTCAAGATTTTAGCCAGAGATCTTTTTTAAGGTATGTTATATCTTAAACTTGTGTTATAAATTTAAAGTTTAAATATTTCCATCCGGGTTCAAGTAGATCTGTCATAAAATGTGCATTTTTACTTTAATTTGAATATTTGGCTGATTTAAAAAATTGGGTTTAATGACATTTTGTGGAATTTTACTAATTTGGGAAGCTTATATGATAACCCAGCTTTGATTTTGCCTGCATTTTATGAAATGTGTTAGGGGTTTAGTGGGGTTCTAGTTTATTCATAGATTTAGTTTATAGAATCCTGCTATGAATAAGCTGAATTTAAGCTATGGGTTAGGGTTTTAGTTTGACTTGTTATTCTTGATTTAGTTATTAGCCGAAAAGCAAAAAAAGTTCTCTAGAAATGAGCCGGATTTAAGAATTTGAGGTTGAGATTTCTGTGACTTGAGAAGTTTATATTGATGTTACTCAAAATCGCTTTACAAATTTTGGGGAAATCGAGCAATGTGGTAGCTTGGTAGTGGAGACTTGATCTACTTGTACTATGATTATTAGCCGAAATTCGACTTGGCAGTCGAGATTTTTTTGTTAATTTATTTGTTTATATAACAATGTAACTGAAATTCAATTATGTCAAGAGCAAAATGGTATACTTGGTTGTTATCGTTTATGTTTTTCTTGTATGTATGGTATCTGAAGAGTAATTTCAACAAATATTTCAACTTTCAGCATAATCTAGGTACATTCAAGGAATCAAGTGTTTTGATAGGTTATCATGAGTACGCACCCAGATGGATATGGAAGTGCAAACGGGCAATCAGATGGTTTACACAACGTTAATAGTGGCGGTGTTATATATACAGAAAACAGTAGAGGTATGTTGAAGGTAGCATACATTTTGTTTATTATTTTGAAATTCTTATAATATTTGTCAGCTGTTACTTGAATATTCAAAATAAGTTTTGAAAGCAAATAAGTTTTTATTTCTTTTTGAACAAGAAAGCAAATAAGTTGAAGGTTAAAGATTTAGAAAGTTCATGGAGTAAATAACATAAAACTAGATATTTTGGGCCATACTAGTGTTTCAATTTTCAGTTTGGCTTCTAGTCTTTCTTACAAGTACAAATATGAAAGACCAACTAAAGGGTTTGAACTTTTGGTTATAATTACATTGAATACTTATATTTGTGCTTGTTCCAATATTACATTTTATTCGGTAATGTAATTAGGTGAGCTTCCTACCGCTAAAGGGTCAGAAATGACAAAACTAGACAGTTTACAGGTGACTGCATCTTAATTTCCTTTTCAATAAGTGCACATCGCTGTAATTTTCGTTAATCTGACCCTAATGCAAATTCTATATATACAGAATGCATCTTCCCGATCACTCTTCCATATCGTGCATAAGATTCTTGATGACAGCATTGAGAACAGGAAAGAGGATGTACCAGATGTAAGGCAATTATTGGGTTCAAATATCACTTGTGAATTCTCAAATTAGTGCCATTTGTATAAAGATTTCAATAAATTCGTTTATTATTGTGTAGAGAGTTGCCTCTCTATTGAAAAAGCTCGTCCTAATGGTTGAAGAACGGATTTCAAAACAAGCAGAAGACTTCAGGAAGGTAAAGGCGTAAAGTTTTTCTTCTGGGTAGAATTTCTGTTTTAACACTTATGATTGACAGTTTTGTTTTTGTGGCTATAGCAAAACAATCTGTACAAGACACGTGAGGAGAAGTATCAATCGAAAATAAGAGTGTTCAAAACTCTTATAACTGGGGCTGTGGAAGAAAATGAGGTAGCTTCAGACTGCTAGTTATCACACGAATAGCCTACTATTTTACCTATTAGTTAACTTAACTTCCTTTTTTTTTTTTTTTTTTTTTTTTTCCTTCTTAACTGCAGGTCGTTATAAACCAGCTCCAGCATGTAAAGGTACCTTTTTGATCTTTGGGTTATGTTACTAATCTCGAAGAACAATAACTCACTGTTTCTGTGGTTGCTTCTTAAGCAATTGTCTTTGATGTCTGCCAAGTGTCATATACCAGTGATGCACTGGTGGGTCGAGTGTGTAATGGGTCAAAATGGGTTCAAGTTGAAATGGGTCATTTTTAGTACTTGTTAAAACGGGTTGGGTTGACCTGACACCACCTTTTTTGTCATTTTAGAAATAGACTTCGACTACTTTCAACTTGATTCACCGCTTCCCGTTTTAGCTAAAAAAATTATCCGACCCATTTGAGATGAACCATAACCCACATTTACCTATTTATAAGTAAATGGGTAAATCTGATACTACTAGATTCTATCATCAACTTAATGTATTTTTGCAGGCTGAGAAGACTATGGTAGAAGAGAAGAAAAGGCTTGAAGATGCTGAATTAGCTAGGCTAAGGAAAGAGAACAATGACTGTAAACTAGAAATTTCAAAATTAAACCAGGAGTTAGAAGTCACAAGGGATACATATGAGAACCGTTGTGTGGAGCTTGAAACAGATGCTACAGAAATTAAATCTGAGCTAGAGAAGAAGATGATGGATCTTGAAAATCTTCTTACTGTTTCAAGGAAGAAGGTGAAAGAACTTGAAAACTTTACGGAATCCAAGTTTCTACGATGGAAAAAGAAAGAGCGTGGCTACAGGAACTTTATGGATTTTCAGTGCGGATCTCTAAAGGTTTGTAAATTTTTATGCATCAATCTTTTAACAGATGTGATGGTTACACAATGTTCTAACGTTTAATCTGCTAAGCAGGGATTAAGTGGGCACAATCTATGTTTATAAAAATATAACCGTTTTTTATTTTATATAAATATATGAGAATTACATTTTCTATGTTATATATTTTTATCGTGTGATTGTGTTTAACTTGTAATTATGGAACTGCCAGGAATTAAGGGTGGGTTCCGAGTTGATTAAACAAGAAGTTCTTAAAACTCAGCAGATTTACGAGGAGGAAATCAATCAATTTGGTAAACTTCCGGCAGTTTCAGTATTTCACATATTGTTCATACATTAACCACGTTTGTTTTGCTTTCATGCCCTTCTTGACTGGTGTATTGTTTTGTATAGGAATGAAAATTCAGTGTCTCGTAGATGCTGCAAAAAATTACCACACAGTTCTGACAGAAAACCGGAAATTGTACAATGAAGTACAAGATCTGAAAGGTATTATAATGCATACAGAGATTATATGTACTGTTGTTAAAAAGTTTGGTTTTCCAAATCTTCCTCTTGTTTGAGCAGGGAATATTAGAGTGTATTGTCGCATAAGGCCATTCCTTAAGGGTCAAAGTCAAAAACAGACAACAATAGAGTATATTGGCGACAATGGGGAATTGGTTGTCACAAATCCCTCGAAAATAGTCAAAGAAAGCCACCGACTCTTCAAATTCAATAAGGTGTTTAGCCCTGCAGCAACGCAAGGTTTTTCTTCAACCGTACCTTTTGTATTATTATGTACAAATGTGTGTAAATTCTCATGAATCTTTGGATAAATATACGTGATTGCAGAGGAAGTGTTTATTGATACTCAACCACTCATTAGGTCAGTGCTAGATGGATATAATGTATGCATATTTGCATATGGTCAGACGGGCTCCGGAAAGACATATACTATGGTACGTTTTGTAGCTTGCACAAGTATATTAATGTATGGTGCATTTTAAATTTTGACTTTTTTTGTGCATTTTCTTTAGACTGGGCCAAATGCATCATCTCCGGAGGATTGGGGGGTCAACTACCGAGCCTTGAATGATCTTTTTCATCTCTCCCAGATTAGAAGAAGCTCGTTTGAATATGAGATTGGTGTACAAATGGTTGAGATTTATAATGAACAAGTTCGTGATTTGTTATCTACCAATAGCACTCAAAAAAGATATCCTTCAAATCTGACTTCCTACTATATTTATTTATTATTATTATAATTTTTTTTGCTATTGTTATTTAAAGGACGCATTACATGTTAGATATCCATAGGAACATCGTCCCCTTTAAGATGTATACCTTGACTTTCACACGCTTGGGATATGGAATTCTACCCAACCAAATGGTTTAGCTGTTCCTGATGCTAGCATGCACCCGGTTACATCAACCGCGGATGTCCTAGAGTTGATGAATGTTGGATTAATGAATCGGGCCGTGGGTGCCACTGCCTTAAATGAAAGAAGCAGTCGTTCCCACAGGTTAATAACTATTTGTATGCTTTTCTAAACTCAATTTTTGTTATCAGTATGACATTGATTCTAATCTTTTATGATTCAGTGTCTTAACTGTTCACGTTCGTGGCACGGATCTGGAGACCAATGGTATTTTGCGTGGTAACTTGCATTTGGTTGACCTGGCTGGGAGTGAACGAGTCGATCGATCTGAAGCAACCGGGGATAGATTGAGGGAAGCTCAGCATATCAACAAATCATTATCTGCTCTTGGAGATGTTATTTTTGCTCTTGCACAAAAGAGTCAACACGTGCCCTACAGAAATAGCAAACTTACTCAAGTTTTGCAAAGTTCTTTAGGTAATCGTTATGTTTAATATACATATTGGTGACTAAAATTGGTTCACTTTATTGTTCTTATGTTCTATGGTGCAATTTTATAGGGGGTCAAGCCAAGACTCTTATGTTTGTACAGCTCAATCCGGATGTGGAATCTTTCTCAGAAACTATAAGCACCCTGAAGTTTGCTGAACGAGTGTCTGGCGTCGAGTTAGGTGCAGCCCGTAGCAACAAAGAGGGGAGAGGCGTTCGAGAGCTCATGGAACAGGTACAACTTCTTGGGGTGTTATTTGTTTTAGTGTTTCATTGCATTTACAGGTGCCAATGTTGACCTATTTACTTATGAACGGGTTGTGTTTTATCTCAAATGGGTTAAATAAACAAGTCATATGGGTCGAGTCAGTTGAAAGTGACCATAAGCCTATTCTCAATGCTCATAACCTCCTGCTGTGAATTATTCAATAGTACAGGTTACTGTTGTTTTGTAATAAAAATTAGTGCATTAAATATTCGTAATTTGTAAGAGAACAGGACAAAAACGTATTTTTGGGCCAGCAAAACCGAACCAAACATGTTTCAACGCAAGCTAAAAATGACCCGACATCTCTAATTGCATTACATTCAGAACTTTGTAAAAAAGATTAGAGCATAAAGTAAAATTTTGTTTCAATGATAATGTAGGTAACTAATCTGAAAGATGCAATGACCAAAAAGGACGAGGAGATAGCACGACTACAGGTTGGCAAAACAAGTACAAGTGGTGAGAAAAGCTTAAACCTTGGCCCAAAGGCAGCTACTGATATCGAAAATTGTTCAGAGTTAAGTGATAAGCAATCTGAAACGAGTTCTCAGCGGTCAACTGATGAATTTAGACACCAAAAAGAACTCTTTGAACAATCAAGACTTGTTACAGCAGATGGTTTGTCTGAAAATGGGGTTGGAAGTGCGATTAAAGATCTTGATGATGATACTGACCTTTTGGGATTAGGTGATGTGGATTCTGAGGAGAGGCTAAGTGATATATCCGATGGTGCTCTATCGATGGGAACTGAGACTGATGGCTCACTGAGTAGCATTGTGGAGTTGACTCTTTTCCCTGAAACCGCAAAAGCACCTGTTGACCACCAGCAGAAGTGAGTCTTTTCTCTTAAATTGGTATAATTATAGCTTAACTTTATTAAATGGACAAATACTCTTTGCATCCTGAAAGATTGTAACTTTTAATCGAGGTATCTTTGGGCTAGACCAAACAAAGGGCATAAATGTACTTTTTACTTCAGATTTACTGAACAGAGAAATATTGAAAATATTGTTGGATATTTCAAATGGAAACTGTTGCAACTCTAAAGAAACTTGATTTGTGGTGTCATGGTTTCAGGCCTAATGTACCTTCTAAACTTCCAAGACCCCCACAAATGAGCTCTTCTTCACGAAAAGCGGTGCAGACAGGTTCGTCTTCACAAAGGCCGGGGATAAGTGCACCTTCTCCGCAACGACAGGGGCTAACTGCACCTTCTCGAGCGTCATTAACCAAAGGTGTTGCACGTACTGCATCAGGTATGTTCTCTAACTATTGTTATGGTATCTAGATGTGGAATAACAGATGGGTTGGGTAACTGGCCAAAATGAGTAATATCTGTGCCACTTATAATAAGTAATATAATTCCATATAATTGAAATATCTTATTTCAAGTTATATTTGACAATTCTCTTCTTTGACTTTAAAAGTCAAACTTTTATCGTCTTTCAATGAAGAGATTAATGTGGATAATCGCTTATTAATGTGACTATTGCTAAACTCTCTTTATTCTTTTGCCTTGTTGACTGATCTTCAGGTTCTAGCGCCAAAAAGTCAACTTCTGGCATTTCATCGCTTAAATCAGGAGTACGGCGGTGATATCATTTTTGTTGCCATGACAGTAACACAAGATAGATTAACATGCTTCCTCTTGTTGATGAACTGATTCATGAAAAACACTTGCGTTTGTGAAGTCTCTAGAAATATGTCAAAACTGCATAGAATGTATGTCTAGATTTGGGTCAACTTTCTTGACCGATTGTGAAATTTGCTAACGCTTCTCATGACATTTCTCAAGTTTAAGGGTTTCTGTTGTATGATATTTCATTTATATATAGGTCCTATTCATATGAGATGATGAGGAATGAAAGATGATCAGTATGTATCATTTTTATTTGATACGAAAAGTAACATTTTGGGTCTACATTTCGTAGATTCTTATTCTTATATACATGTCATTGAGGGAATATTGTAATCAGCTCCCAGGAGACTTTGATTCTGCACCCTGTTAGTCGCATATATCTAAGTCGTATGAAGTATGAACCTTGTACTCCTTGACTCACTGACGTCTGTCAATCCTTCTTGCCACCTGCCGGTTTGTATTATCCCAAATTCAACTCAGGGTGTAGTTTCACACCAATGTATCTTTCTTTTGTGGTTTGTCTACAGGCCATTGATGGAACCTCTCTACGAGCTCTCCAGGTTGTATAAGATGTAGCTATTTGCATCACCTATTCACATTCACTAGCCTCTTTTGGGTAGCGAAAAGTATAGCAACTTTTGGATCTTGGATAAGTTCAAAGTAATATAGAATGAAAGTCATTTATGCATCAAAAGTAAAGAGTAGCAGATGATGATGCGCATGTAAATTAATGTAAAAGTTAAAAGTATAAAATTCAAGACTTAGCGTATTCTCTGAGTTATTTTTTTTTTATTTCAAAAGAAATTAAAAAGGTATCAAGTCTTTTTGATTTTTTTATTTGAGAAATTCATGAAAAGGAAAGGAGATGAGATGAAAATGACATTTAAAAGGATTTTTCTAATAAATTTCTTTAAATATGAGCAGATGAAATGTACTTATATTTATAAAATTATCATTTTAACTCCAATAATCATAATATTATTGGTATAATTGTAAAGTTACTTAATTGATTTTATTTCTCTACATTTTGAAAACATGAACATCACCACCTTATTTACTTATTTTTATTTTGTTTTCAACTCATAATACAAATACAAATAAAATAAATTACATTACATATTTTTTTCACTTTATTTTTCTCTTTTAAAACTTGAGAATGATAGCAATATTTGTTAAACTCGTACAAGTCATGCACGACTTATACGAGTCTACTCGATTTACACCTAAAACGAGACGAGGCGTTGGTTGACTCGAAACCATGTTTGATTCAGAGCTTGACTAAAAAATAATGTTTGAATTATTCCGAGTCGAGTCGAGTTGGAACTTATTCGAGTCACAGAAAAGAACAAAAAGCTTCGTAACCAGTTACCTTCATCGTACTAGCCATTTTCCCTATCCTTTCTCGGTTGTTGCTATAACTATCTTTTCATTTGTGTGACGTTTGAGGAGAAAAAGAGAGAGACGGATGGAAGACTTTGAAAAGTCTGACTTTTTAGGAGTAAAAAGAGAGATATGGATGGAAGATTTTGAAAATCATCTAGTTGAAGAGAAAGAGAAAATGAGACTTAGTGGAAGGGCGCTACCCTCTTCAGAGGTGCCCGAGGGGAACGGTCTCTGTCTTTGACTTTGCTTTCGGCCTGGAGAACACAATGATTTCGGACTTTATCTTTTTTGAGCCTTACTAGGCGTGTATTTCTTTCTTATCTTTTTTAGCTTGAGGTCTATATAGACGATTTGACTCTTTGTCAAGTGAAAGTCAGAATTCTCCTATTGTGATAGCGGTTAGTGGAACATGCAAGATAGGGCTAGCTAGGCGAGCAAGGTCAAGAAAGAAAAAAAAGTCATAGGCGGAGAGGACTAAGTGAAGAAGGCCTTACTCCTTATTCATTTAAATAGAAAGTAGCGGAGAGAGACGTTCCTGAAAGGCACCTATTCGTGGGGGACATAAAATGAATGAAGAGCCGACTAGAAGACAGATAAAGGAGAGTGGAAGAGAGAAGGAAAACCCTAAAATAAAACAATGTTTAGCATGTTTGTTCAAGTGGGTTTCGACCCATATTATGTTTACTCACAAAACTCACGAATAGTTATAATATAAAACATTATATTTTTCTTAACTATTATTTATTTTCTAACATTATTTTATAAAAGAAATCATATTAGTAATAAACATTCTTTTATAATTTATTAAAAATTTGTTTTTTTTTTTTGGTACAAGAAAACCGTTTATGAATTTTTAATCGGATAATTTTACATTACTTTATACTATAATTTTTTTATATAAATTCATATTTTAATATATGTAATATAAGCATATTTGATTGTGATTCTTACGAGTCGAGAAAACAAGTCATGGTACGAGTTGCGAGTCGTTAACTAAACATGAAGTATGTTATCACTTTAAAATAAAATGTTTTTAGTAAAAACAGTTTTCTAAGTACATTTCTTTTACTAATATACTGTGCTAACTAGCTACTTTTAATTATTGTACATCTACATTTTTAATATTCAAAACGGAGAAATCATAGGGCGTACTTGGATGCATCAGCAAGTTTCATAGATCTGATCTCACTCCGTAAGTTAAACATGACGACTACTAGTAAATTGACTCTTACCAAAAATTTACTAGCCTGTAAATCCAAAATAAAGAATCGATTTTTACTACCCTAGTGCTATGTTATTTTCTTTGAATCTCATTTATAAGCAAGTATTGTCTCTTTTGTCATTTTATTTATATTTTTATTATATATTGTTAATCATTGTAATATAATTATTTAATGAGGTTAACATGTATGCTTCTAGCCGCGGTACAATTAGTTTAACTTCCGCGTGTTTAATTAGGTATATTACAAAGTTTATTCATAAAGAAAGTACATCAAGCAAATTAATAGTAATTTTTGAAACAAATTTATATTTATATTTAATTAATGTTATTTATTTAATGATACATTATCATTTAAACGGGTTATAGGTAAAACTTTAGTCATGCTTTGTATTTATAAACAAATATTAGCGGCTCACAATCCTAGCCAAACGTAAACCCTTGTTTAAAGCATTTATTTATACGATAACGCTTATTCGTGTCTAAAAAGCTTTTAGAATCAAATCCCTTATTTTACTGAATATTTATATTTATTTTTCAAAATATGCAAACATGTAATTTGGTGGACCAGATGGAATGATGCTCGTGTGATCTCTCATATAATGTAGACACAGTTACAGTCTAGATTTTATCATTTATTACATAATAAATACTAATAATAATAACACCTCCATTATTACCCTCCTCCAGAAAATGAATCCAAAAACTACGTTTCTTCTAATTTTGAACCTCGGGTTCGCGTCCTGATAGAGGTTTAAACTTTACTGGTAGTACATTTTGAGGTGCTCAGATAAAAAGATTCAAAAACGGTCAAAGAGATAACTGATTAGCCGCATACATTTAGAGTAGTACATTTTGAGGTGATCAGATAAAAAGATTCAAAAATGCTCAAAGAGATAACTGATTAGGCCATACATCTAGTGTAGTACAGGTGGTAGATAAAAGGATTCGAAAGCGGTCAAAGAGATAACTGATTAGGCCGCATATAATTAGAGTAAAAAACCTCCCGTTAACCCGTTTACTTATAATTTTGCTCCAATCTTCATCACTATCTAATAATTCCTTCAGGTTCGTAATCTTATTCTGTTTTTATTTTTTAATTGATTTTCAAATTACGTACGTTTTTGTGTGAGAATCTATGAGAATATAGGGCATAAGATCTGGATTTTATGTAATCGATGACATGATAACTGAGTACGTATTCTGTGATATTGTTTGTTGTTGAGAAATAATAGCAATTTGCTTATAGTTTACATAATTAATTTTGTGATTTTGGTGTTACTTATGGTTGACTTGATCATGTAAAATGTATTATGAACTTGATCATGCTGTTTGACTTATTCGATTTTTTTCGATAAAGTTGATGGAAATCTAGAAAGTTTACTTGAGGATGAGGCTTCGTTGTTTGCAATGGACAGTTGAAAATTTCAGTAGACAGTACATTAAGGAATTTGAGTTTATGACTTATAGCGAGTTGAAAAGCTGAGTTGGACTTCATCCTTGATTTTTACTAATATAATGGTTCATCTCTTTTTGTTATGATGGTGAGATGGTGTCTTATGGCTTAATGTCACTTATTGCTGATAATTACCATAACAGGGATTAGTGATTATAGGTCTAAGGGGAACAAACATTTGAAAGTTGACCTCTGATAAGAGAATATAAACACTTCGCAGACAGAACTAGGGTTATTATCTCATTATATTTTGGGAAAAACAAAAGCACCATGTCATTGAAACTCCATTGTAAAATTTCATTGTAAGTGCCAGTTTTTATAGGTACCAAACAAAACTAGAGAACATTCTAAACTCAATTGTGGCTCAGATTATTATTAGGAGATTCATTTTCAGTATCTAATATTTGAATTATGGATATTGTTACAAGATACTCGTATGTTATAATATTATTAGGAAAGTTAAATAGGGATAGTCTTAAGGAGCAAGTTAAGGAAATCTATGAATAGGGTTTTAGGGTTGTAACTGATTCATGCTTAATTCGATTGGTGATTTGTCAGCCTGTGTCTGCATCCCATGGATACAGTTAAGACTATCATCCAGTCCTGCCCTACTGACCAAAGATCTATTCATATATATCAGTAAGTAAATCATATAGGAATGCGTTATTAGGGATTGTTGGAAGGGTGCCTTCGTATCATTATACAATGGATGGGGAGCTGTACTCTGTAGGAAGATTCCTCATTCTATCATTAAGGTTAGATACAGTCTAACTTAATTTAGTTTCTGATTTTGTAGTAAATTATGTAGTTTTGAAACTTCTTTGCTTCTCACGATTGTAGTTTTATACATACGAGAGGTTAAAGAACATGATGCTCAGCTCACAGCAAGCACATGTTCAGCCAACCACGACATCAACGGTTTGTTCTGTGCTATGATTTACTATGATTGAGTGGCCTGAGTGATCATATTCCTTTTAAATTAAGACATGCCATATGCATATAATTCAAAGTCACACCGTTGCTATTTATGCATCATAGTTGTTGGTCAACTGCTACAAGATATTGTTTGGCAAGGTCTCGTTTTTGGTTTTTGGCCTTTTGTTTTTGTTTATGTTTCTTCAATGGATCCGGACAGAGAAATAGTGTCTGGAAACCATTTACATTATCGGAAATCCATAATTGGTATACAGAATTTCGTAAGCACTCGTTTTTCAAGATTGAAACTTGATTGTGGCGTTTTTGTGATTTACATACAACTTTATGAATTACAGTAGTTTATTATCTCACTTAGAATGAGGTTAGGGTCTAGACCAATTGAAACATAGTTTTGTCTTTTCATTTTTTTCATCCTATCTGGTTGAATGTTCTTTAGGTCCAAGTAGTAGAATTTGATTACACTGTTTTCATTTCTTTATTGCATTTTTTATAGCTATTATGCGGAGGATTAGCTAAATCTACTGTGGCTTTATTTACAACTCATTTTGACGTGGTAAACACCAGATTACAAACACAGGTCTGTATTTGTTCATCCATTTATCATTTTCATTTTCTTGGTCCCATTAATATGGTATGAGAATTAATATATGATTTATGTTCCTATTAACGTAACGTGAATAGATAGAAGATGGGACTCAGAAAAGGGAGAACAAAATAATGAGCCGTGGTTGTCATTTGAGATGTATCTGACTGGGTAGGTCTTGTGGAGACACCTGGATCTATAAACCGCTATCATGGCGTGTTTAACACTCTTAAAGACATAGCCCAACATGAAGGCCCTGAAGGGTATTTATAGGTAAGTCATGTCAAAAAAAAATATTGATTTAACTTCTCAAAACTGCTTACACAGTCCCTAATTCCCAACACTCTGATTGACTAACAAGTAAATTGATGTTGTTTTTGACCATCAGGCGGTTGACTTCAAGATCGGCCATGTACATGACTTAAGGGGCACTTTTCTTTGCATCTTACGAGTCTTTCAAAAGTTTATTTTCGTTGAAAGCTACTCAACTCGAGTCTTCATCATTGAGTTTGTAAATCGCCTAGCTTATGGAGCAGGTTTTTCAACTTTGAAGTGTTTTTGCTTGATTCTGAGGACCCTAATTTTGGGGTTTATTGTAAGATGAATTGTTTTGATTCTTTTAGGTGTCATAGATGTACGATTTGAAATTTATCGAGTGCATATTTCATGTAAAGGGAGGTACACCAAATGATGGACCTGCAAAGATGTATTGAGGGTTGAGGGGGAAACATTTTTTGTAGAATTTTGTGGAAATGAGCATTAGAAGCCAAAAAAATTTCATGTGCATATTGTTGGATATATTCTTTTGATTTGTGAGTCTTGAATGATTTTATAGATCTTAGAGGGTAACAAAGTACTCTGTATATGGAAATGAAATGAATGATATCCAAGAATTTTTTAAGTAAATCTAATAAAAACACAGTTTAAGTTATTTAAATATTTGCATATACAGATTTGAAAATGTAACTGGTCGGATGATTAGTGTAACCGAATCCGATGATAATTATTGTCATTAGAAAACAAATACTAATTTGAAAGTAGGTTTATTAAACTATAGATTTTGTCGGTAACCCAGTTTTTTAGTTCAAAAGATGGACACATTTCAAAGATCTCCACCCATTTTGCTATTTTGGCACTTCGTTGAAAATATTTTAACATTGGTTAAAGATCTAAAGTTTTCAAAGATAAATAGTATGATCTTGTGATGTGAATTCATTTATCATCATCAAATAATGTTTTTTGAAACAAGAATCCACAAAAGAAAAACTCTAATTACTTTATGTCAATCAACTTTTCTTAAGAGAAAATGCACATTTTGTATAACAGGCCAGATTATTATCATCATTCAAGAGATACAAATATTCCTCCATGAGTGTTGAAACCTAGATGCAAAATGGGATATATTTTTCTGGAAACTATCCCCACAATCCCAGTTCATCTATGCTACTAATAGCCTACAGCCCTACATATAAACTAAAAAAAATGCACTACAATCTCTCAAAGAAATTCATATGACTACTTTCCCTCCAAAATGGACCAACAACATAAACAGTGTGCTTCCTCCCTCCAATTATGCCTAAGAAACTAAAACCATCGAAAGATCTTGCATTACATCCTGCATATGCCAACCATCCGATTTCTCTATTTTGACCTCTGCAGCTTCATGTAACAACCATGAACCTCAAATCTTGCAAAACCATAGCTTCTTGACACTATGTAGGAGTATTTGACCTTTACAGCCACTGTCTTTGACTTTATGTGGCCAAGCAACCATATTTCTTTTGAAAATGCTACGAAAAACACTACAGGTTGGAAGAATGAGCAATGTTGAACAAGTAGAGAATGTGAAAATGTTGAAGAGAACATTGTCCTTCACACTATGTTAACATCATTCATTTCTTGCAAAGTGTACTTTTTCTCTTTTGCATATTCACAAGAACGGTTGTTAATTTACGACAATTGGTTCGAACACAACGGGTTTGAAAAGCCAACCACTCATCTAGGAAAATGCCAATTCCAATAAGAACAAATGGGTCCCTTTTAGAATAGGAATGTTGTGATCACCCTTTCAAGTAGTCATTTTAGGGTTCACGCACGTGACATTGGAGAAAATGGTGGGTTAACTACAAAAGTAGCAGGGATTTCATCAAGATTCTTACTTGATTTTCTTTTCTCACCGTCTGCCACAGCCTCAATCAAGTATTTGACCTCATCTTCGATGAAAACTCTTAATGAATCACATTGCAGCATTTGTCTGTTCATATCCCCGCCAATGGCAATAGAGGCTTCTGTACCGTGCAATATAGAAACACATATTGAGAATGCCTGTAGTGAGCTTAGTTTTGCATGGAAGTCAACCACATATTGTCCCTCCTCGGTCAACTTCATGGTCAAAGCTGGTGTATTCTCCTTAGTTCCCTGCGTAACATTAATATCATTCAACAATAGTATCTAAAGAAAACCCATACTATGATCACTATACTTTTTCACTTTAACTATCCGATAGAACAAGTCTAATTCTGAATGATTTATAGTCATTAGTTAGTCTCCATTTGTCCATTACTACAGTAAAATCAATATCATTTTGCTGAAGTTGCACCTATATAACATTTGTAACCTTCAATTGAGATCTAGGTCACGTGAGATTGAAGAAACTTCGTTTAGTGTCATATAATCATAAAAAAGGGATATTTGGATGTGCATTATGAAAATGTGATACCTAATATTTAGAAGTGAGTTATTAGCTGTAAACATATCAGCTGTAAAAGATAGGGTTCAGATGTGTTGACCCCTAAATAATCAAAAGCATAATCATCCAAACACTAAAAACAGATTATTCGTAGTTGCAAAATACAAATCCAAACACCCTTAAGTTTTGGATGGACAGTGATTAATGGTGTCATTGTTATGTAGGAAACTAGTCAAACAAAATGACTAGTGAGCAAACTAAGTGATTGGAATGAGCTTTGCCAATGAGCTTTGCCTACCATCTTTACCGATCATCAATGCTATTATAATAGTTTCTTTCATTAACTTTAGTCACAAAACTTTTTAGCAACTAATGTTATAGCTATGGTATTTAACGAGTTTAATTAAAGTATAAGCTTTACCTTGAAGAAAATTTCCACAGGGCGGTTCCGGTCACAGGCTTCATCTTTTCTCATATCAGGATTATTACCAAAAACAACAAGGGGACACCCCATATCCCACCCTCCACAATCACAACCGCCGCCCAATCTCCACCGGTCAAGTAATGGTGAGACCCTATGAGTTTCATCACTTGGCAAACCATGGTTACCTGAAGGAATCACGACACTAACTTTGGCAGGGGTTAAGCGATCAGATTCAGTTTTACTTTCCTGTAACTTAACCCGAGAAACATTTAGCAAACCATCGTTTCTTGCATCTTGTCTCTTGTATTTCAAGCTCTCTTTTTTCCCGGATGGGAACTGTAAGACAATGGCTGCAGATTCAAGGTCCGGATGCAAATCTTCTTCAGGCCAGGGATTTGAAGTCGGAAAGTTACTTTGACTATTGACTTTTGCTTGATCAATAACCTCGTTTGATTCGCAAGGTGTTTGTGTAACAGATTGTCGTGGACGTGCAAGATCATATAAGACGAACTCTGTGAGCATTGAGTTGTCGAAAGCTCCTGCATTTATCAATTCTGTACATAAATAACATGAAACTTGCATTTGAGCCATCATTAAGAACTCTTTACTTCTATGATCTTTAGATCCTCGTCCACTAGCATTGCTCTTTCTTTTATTTTGAGCCATGTGAAACGTGTATACCCAATTGAAACCGTCTCCCGTGTTCCATGTCTTTGCCACCCAAATATCATTTGGATTCTTTACCGAGAATTCAAAATAAGGTACCCCATTTTTGTTCCTCATCTTAAGGGACCCACTCAAGTGAGCTGGCGAAGTAGTTGATGCGACTGAACAGCAAGAATCTTTCTTGAGAGACTGAGCATCTCCCTCGGTGTTGAAATCATTCAGCAGCGACTTTCTTAAGGTAATATTTCTTGCTGATGTTGCTGCTTCATTAGATTCTTCAGTTGCAGAGCTCAAAGGACTTTTTTGAGACTTTGACTTTGTGAAGGGGTCAAACATCTTTTTAAAAGGACTAAAACGAGTTTTGGAGGATTCACTTTCGGTCTTGGTTGGAGATTGAGGCATTGCTAATTTAGCAGATAAAGATTTGTGCAAAGGGACGATAGGAAGACGTTTATCTTTAATACTCGTCGTCAGATTCTCCTTGTTGATTGAACTTCGAGACATACATAAAGACGAACTAGTCAACGAGCCTAACGAGCTATTATCCTCATCTGAACTACACAATGAATCAACTATTTCAAACGAAAATGGAGCAGCATTTCTTCTTGAAACGGCAATTTTTTTCCTCCCTTCTGTCTCGATCTCTTTGATTCTACTCAGTTTACCTAATTCTTTGGATCTCTGATAAACAGAGCCTCTCCTTGGTGCTTCATCAGCTTCTAACTTAATAGATGGAACAGCTCGACACGATGCACTACGGTAACGATTGAAACTAATTTCTGTAAATTCATTGTTTTGACTCAAGAATATGTCCTTTCGGTACTTGTGTTTCTTTCTAACGTTTTTCTTTTCGTCATTTGAATGGCGAGGTGATACAAGAACAGTTTTTGGACTTCCATCTACTACACAATACTTCTCAAAATCCAGCTTTATATCTTGACCCATTTATAGATCTGCAATCTTTAATAAACAAAACAGAACAGTATCAAGTTTCTGCTACTAAAGAATACAGTTAAATAAACCAACAAACAATAGAAGACAGCAATCTTGAAAAAGTTTTACCCATATTACACTGATTGTCTTTAATCTAACCATACTAAAATGCATAAGCAATTGATACTTAGCACATAGCAGCTACTTCCTAACAATGCATGAGGCTCCAGACACAAGTTAATTAAACATTATTTTTTTAAAAATCAATTAACAGAATATTTGAACCCTAACTTTTCATGGTAGCAAAACATAAACGGCACAAGATTTGTCTTTGAGGCAAAGCATAAAAAAGTGGAAAACATAAGAATGATAATAAAGAAACGAAATGATTAAAAAGTAATATAATTTCATAAATACATACTCTTGCATTCCAAGCCAAACAAAACACCAATGATTGTTGAAAGATCTAGCACTGACCCACCAGATCTTAAAGAGTAAATCCTAAGTAACAAATTATAAAATCATATCTTGTATTATAGCCTCATTTGCATACATTATATTCATAACAAAGATCTTGAAGAACAATCACAATGTAGATAAACTGGAAGTGAGTGTAAGGAAAAAAGGGGAACACAATGAACACTAATCAATCAAACAAATAACAAAAAGCAACAAAAGTGAAGTGTGTATGTGTGTGAGAGGAGAGAGAGAGCATGCCTTGTAGAGAGAGTGCAGCTACTGTTTCATAGTTTTTTTTTTTTTATCTTTTCAGACTCAGTCACTCAATTAGTGTATCTATATATTTTAGTAATGTATGTATAATTGCATATGATCTCTGAGTTTGATAATAAGACACACAGAGAGTAAAAGAGACAGAGGGCTGCCAAAAGCATCTTCTTTCCTTTGACTCATTTTGCAATCCTTCTTTACTTTGGACTAAGAGATCAGTTAGCTACCCTTAAAGTTGATAAAATTGCAAATCAGCCCTTGTGATTTGTTAAGCACTCGATCTATTGTATAATATGGAATCTATAAGAGATTATCTTTTGCTATCTTATTATTTTTTGATAATAGAAGTATTTTTTCCTTCTATCAATGAATTTATGTTACTATCATATTTGTTTTGTATTATTCTTAAGATTGGTATTTTGTGTATGATTATTAACTCTTATATATGGAATTTACATTATCCTAAGTCTCTATCTATATAATATAAAGCTAACTACAGAAATATTTTTCATTAGACTTCAATTGCACTATTTATCAACTATTACATTGATACAAATAATTATTTTAAATTCCCAAATGCAAATATAAAGTTAACACTACTCGAATTATACTTTTTAAGAATATTTCTGTACTATAAAAAACGAACTTATAACATTATAATTTAAAATTAAAATTCAATTAGCCAATCACAACTCTCAATTAAAAAATAAAATATTTAAATAATATTGTAATTTTATATCCTTGGATAAGCTTTCACATTCCTATATTAACTGAAACATAATCTCATATATTTATTAGTTTTTCTACTTTATGTCTTCTAATATTACCGTCTTTTTCTAATCATAGATTAATTTTTAATGACAACCAAATACTTTTATTCTCATGTCCATCAATATTTCGACTCTCAATTTACTACGTCTTGATTAAGAATTATTATTGGTCTATATCTCCATATTAACTTCCATTACAAAGAAAATAAAGATATAACCTAAGTATCATCACAATAAAAGAGAGAAAGAGTTTGACATATCAAAGCTTCATATTGACCACCATCAGATGTACAAACATGGTGATTAGAATTAAATACCAAAATAGATTACTTTAAAATACAACTTTTAAAAAATTGATATTCAAAGAAATCATTAACAACATTTTTTTTGTTTTGTAAATCATTATCATTATTTTGCTTATAACTAGAATTTAGTCATATCAAAGCTATGCAAATTATTTTGAGTCTCTGTTCATAAAAGTCATGTTTTGCGATAACATAGCTCTAAAGTCTTGTCGCATACATTTAGGATCAATTTTGATTTAACGTGTTATATTCATCACTATTAATCTATTATCAACTACTTCAAAAGGTGAACTACACACCCTTCCTCAAAACGTTTTTTGAACTTTGAGATGAGAGCTTTTCTAACCAAATCGTTTATTTGATTGCCCTACGAACATTATAGCAATTTCTTTTTATATAACTAAATCCTAAATAAACCCATCAAATAGTTTATATCTTTAACATGAGTACTTAAAGCTTTATTATTTACTTGATCGTAAAACTAATGATTGTTTACTTCCTTCTATTATTTGTTAGGTCTATTTTAATTGCCACTAAGAGATTTTTGTGAGATGAAAAGAAAGTTAGGTCACATTCAATGTTTTACTATTTACATGTTAAATGAGATTATATATAAGATTACCGTTTATTATTTATTACATAGGAAACATTAAAATCATGATATATATCATGTGCTTATTTATAGAAAACGATAAAATCTTACCATATATATCATGTGCTTATATGTAAAAGAACAAATATATATTTAACGGGCTGTATATATATACAAGTTTGAAGACTAATAGAAATATACATAAAAAAGCACTAGAGACATGCATAATACTTGTCAACTATAAATTTTGTTATATAATGAAATTGTTCATTTGGGGATACTTAATCATCAATTTTTTTACAGATTTGTATATGAAAATCTCATATGAAAATGATAAAATCATAGCCGTCTAAATAAATTAGTAATTGTTCGGTAATGTTCTGTTAATATAACATCAATGTATGTACCTCAATAGTAGAATAATATCTTAATAGAGGATTAATTGATAATAACCAAACCTTGAGGGCTTCTATGAATATTACTGAAAAACAAAAGTCATTCTTGAAAATTTTTCACTTACACAGGTTGCTCATGTCATCAACTATCAAGAGAAGTGCAACATTTGGTCGGTAGAATTAACTAATTTTATTAATCATTAAATAGATATTTTGTAGCCGAAATACAATAAAACAAGGTTATAAGGTAGCACCAATTCTACATTAATGAAATTATTATATAAAAGTTATATTTCGTAAGGTTTGAATTTAGAGTACTAGTATTTTAGATAATTTGAACCTCTAAGAAATGTGTACACATCCCAACAACATAACATGTGAGGTAAAAACTATCCATTTACCAATATCCATTATTATAATTTTCGGGAATTGTATATGCAATTAAAATAAATTTATTTATTAATTAAAAATGACAAGATTTGTGCATTTAATGTGGCGCCCAAAATTTTAGATTCTTTATTATGTTAGTACAAAGTGCATGCAAGTATTAAGTATATGAAATTGAGTGAGCTTTAATCAATTGTTGCATTTTGAGATACGTTTAGGCATCCCAATAATACAAAAATAAAAACATATTCTTTATATTTTATAGGCAGAGTCTTAATGCCTTTATTTACTTGTAGAAACTTTCATTTAACAAAAGAGAAAATCGACTTATTAATTTATAATAGTGGGTTGATCACATGTATTTTTTAAAACGACATATGTTTTGAAGCATCTAGTGTTAAATTATATTCGCTTTGTGAATTACTAGCCTTGTACTAACGCGATGTGATGATGTTCACATTGATGGTCGGAAGTGGTGCGGTGGCATCAATGTGGTGGGTGCTTGTTCACGTCGTAGTAGCGATAGAGATACAGTAAAGTTTAAGTAATTGATCAAATTTGAGATAATAACCAAATTGTTATATGTATTATAATAATGTATACTAGTACGAATAGATATATTATTTACCATATTGTTAATGAAATGACTATTAGAATTACTGAATTAGAATAAAAGTTCAGTAGGAATTGCTAAATTATATATTGCTGTGGTTTCATGGTGTGTTGTTTGTGGGCTTCTTTTAGGTTGTAATTTGTAAATAAAGGTGTTGCTTATGGGCTTGTTTAAGTTTTATTTATGGGCTTGTTCTTGTATGTGGATAAAGGTGTTGCTTGTGCGTTTGCTAAGCTAGCTAGATACATTGTCACCTTCAACATCAATTAGGTTTACTTATTAGACTAGTCGACTAGAAGTTGTTATAGTCCCTAGTAGTATGTTAAAGCTTTATAAAAGTATTATGTTTAAAGCATCTCTAAGTTGTTTATAGTTTTACTAAATGCATCCACTGCTTTACAAAAGTAGTATGTCTAAAGTTGTATAAATTGTTGAAAAAATTTATACGTAGTAAAAGGTATCCATTGCTCTCTACACAAGTATAGTAATAATAAGAGGAAATCGCAGAAATATCATTTGTCAGAGGAAATATTTAACTAAGTAGGACCTTGTAACTCGTTTCACCAAAATAAACCACCATAAGGCAAACACGCGCGTTTCGTGTTTAAGAAACCTTTTCAAAGGCTGGCAACGGAAAGATCAAGAAAACACATATTTTGTGACTCATAAAACATATTGTAACGGATATACAGTAACGCAAAGCAACTTTGCATTGTAGTGAAATTGTCGCACAAAGCTTTCGTGATGATTTTCCTAGATCTTAGTAAGATCTTTGAGTTGTAGTGAAATCCTTCTTAAAAGTTATATATAACTACCTTTTGACCGATGACATTACGAGTTCTAGACAAACACTATTTTTAAAATTTATTGGGGAAGTCTTTTGTTTATAAAATGCATTTAATTCAGTCAACTACGTGGTTTAGGTAACAAGTCGGCCATTTTAAGTTTAATTGTGTTGCGACTTGACAAAAGAATATGGTAAGGCGGGATTATGTTTTGTAGCTTGTAATTATAATGGTAACATACTGCTGTCAGTTGGTCAATCAGATTATTATGCACACTCGGTATTATAAGTCATGTAAAGCTATTCTTTGGGTTATGACTCGGGCACATAGTAGAGAGTAAAGGGTACTCGGAGGTCATTTTTGAAATTGATTATTTGTGACTGGTTGAGGTGCTTCTTCATTCTTTTCTTGTACACACGAGCAGTGGCGGACCTAGAATTTTTGATAACTGGTGTCATTTTTAAACTAACTGGTGATACTTAATTAATTTAATGGTGTCACTAATAATAATCCTTAAAAAAATTACACTATACAATCTAAATTACTAGTATCATGGGTCACCGGTACTTATCATGTGTCTGTCCCTGCATACGAGATCATGTTAGACTGTCGAGTTTCAAGTTGTGTGTTTGTAATTTCGTATGCTCGTTTGGAATATTTGTAAGGTTGAAAATGTAAATTTAGAAAATAATTTTACAAACAAATCAAAACATAGCCATCTGGCGCAAGTATTTAAATCACACGCTCTCTTCTTCAGTCGGTCACACACACACTAACACACATTTCCTCAAATTCCGAATCCTTTAAAATGCGTAATCGGAGATATTTGGCGACCAGCGACGACGACGAAGACGACCAAGACCTCGCTCCACCGGAGAAACTGAAGCCAACTCAACGGAGAAGAAAACGCATGAAATTCTACGACGACGATGACGAAGAAGAAGAACAAGTAGAAGCAATCAAGCAGTTAACAAAACCTAAACGAGATAAGAAAAAACCTAACGACGATGCGCAAGAAGATTCACCGCCACCACCGGTGAACGAAGAAGAAGAAAGTCAGGTGGAAGACGCGACGCCGATCGGTGACGTCGTTAGGGTTTCAGGCAAGGGCAAAACGAGGCGGAATCACTATAAGTCGTTTGAATTTGACGGACTTACTTACGAGCTTGTGAGTCTGTGTGAACTTTATCTATTTATTGTTAGTTGTATAAGTTTAGATTAAAATTGTGTTTGTTTGTTTAATTGTTGCTATTGTTATGTGGTTTTGCATTGCTGATGTATGTTGTGTATATTGCTGGAATTTGAATTACGGAGTGAATAGTTGTGATTACTATGTGGATACAAGCAATTTACAGTGTTAACTGTTAAACATATTTTGGAATATGTGATTTCTAGGGTTTGGATTTACTAGAAGATAGTGAGGTTTGGCTATAGGTAGAAATCTTGATTTAGTTGTTGGTAAAAGGATCAGGATTTAAAATGCAATATGTATGCAACGATACTCAGAAATGTAAATGTTGGAGTAGGTGTGTGGATTTAAAAATGGATTCAAATAGTAAGGATGAAAGAATTTGATCAAACAAAGACTTGTTTCTTTAGAGAGGTAGACGTTGTCAAGATTGAAATGTGAATGTAGAGAAAATCAGAAAGAGATTTGACAGGTGGAGGATTAGTCATCCTTAAGGAGGACCATTGGAAGCATTACGTTCATGTTAGAGAATACTTGAGAGTTCACTCTCCTACTTATGTTTTGTATCTATTTTCACCAAATTACTACTTTTTCTTTTCTGGTCACTTTATAGCCCACCCCTAAAGATTGGGCTATATAGTTTGTTGTTGATGTATGCATATGATATTGGTATATGTGTGAAATGTATTTATTAATTGTTCCGTCTTTGTGGGCGTGCAGGAGGATCCTGTGCTTTTGGTTCCCGACCCTGAAGGACCAAATAAGAAGCCATATGTCGCTATAATAAAGGTATTCCAATGTTTGTTACTATTTCTATCAACACTTACCTGGAAACTTTACTGTTAACTGTTCCTGGGATACACTGTTTTTTCATCTCTTATGCAGTTGTGAAGCCGAAGCCTTTTTATTTTATTTTTTGGCAGGATGTCACTGAGACAAAAGATGGTAGTGTGATGGTAAACGGACAGTGGTTTTATAGACCTGAAGAGGCCGAAAAGAAAAATGGTGGAAATTGGCAATCAAGTGATACACGTGAGCTGTTTTATAGTTTCCACAGGGATGAGGTCCCAGCCGAGTCTGTAATGCACAAATGTGTAGTACATTTTATTCCTGCAAACAAACAGATCCCGAGTCGTAAAATGCATCCCGGCTTTATAGTCCGAAAGGTCTATGACACCACGGATAAACGTCTCTTCAAGCTCACGGACAAAGATTATGAAGACCACATGCAGCATGAGATTGATATTCTTGTTCAAAAAACAATGTCTCGGTTAGGAGACCTTCCTGATATTAAAATTAATGAAGATATGGCGGATGCAGAAGATCAATTCAAAAGTAAAAGGTTGTTGAGGAGAAAGAATATGTTACCGTTAGATGTTACTAGAGATGAGGATGCAAGCAACAAGTCTGGGCCATTGTCAAGGTCAGAAACACCCGGAAGTTGTAATAGTATTGCTTCAGAATATTATAATATTCTAGTCAAGTTTGATGCTGTAACGGGTGATCACTATCGTGATAAATGGTTAGAGAAACTTCTAGAAGCTGTACAACATGTATGCAATAATGTAGATGGCAGTCAGAGTGGTGGGAAGGAAAATGATGGAGCTAATAATCTTTCTCCAAATGGTCCTGAAGACAAAATTCCTAATGTAAGCTTGGAATGCGATCATCTCTTTAGTACTGAAATTAATTCATTTTTTTATGCTTTTGGTATTTAATGATTAAATCTGCATTATAATCATTTACTGTGTGGCAGAATGGAACAGGATTACCTCTGTGGCCCGATGATGCTGTTCGTGCTGTAGCTGCACTTGAGCAAGCCTCACAAGAGTCTCTTTCTTCAGATTATCAGAAATATAACCAGAAGATGCGGCAGCTATGTTTTAATCTTAAGGTAAACGCAATTTTATCATAACAAATATTTATGATGTTTAAGTCCAATTATCTATCCTTGATTTAAGGCATCCATCTCTGAGACTCAATGTATAGAGAATAATGGTTCTGTTATTATCTATGATCGAAGGTCTCTATTTTCTCTTGTCATCTGATCTCGTATGTGTGAATTCACTTGCAGAAAAATGCACAACTAGCTCTCCGCCTCTTAAAGGGAGAATTGGAAGCTTCAAAAATTTTGAGCATGTCTCCTAATGAGTTGAAGGTACGAGTAGATAAACAAAAGAAAGGAATTTATTCTTCACCTGGCTATCTATATATTATTATGAATGTATCAATTTTGTGATGATTTCACATCCTTTTGAGGTTCTCCTTTTCAAATCTGACATCGTGAAACATGTTCACATTTCTTTTTCTCTACGTCTACGTTTAGGAGGGATTGACTGCAGAGGAGATAGCAAGCAAAGTGCCTGAAGAGGATACTCAAGTGCAGGTAATATTCCTCCTTGATTTCTTTCTTCTATACTTCTGTATTTGTTCAATTGCAGCCTCTAATTTATTTTTGTAATTCTGATTAGCTTATGTTACTCGTTATATCTGTGCAGATGACAGATGCTCGCTGTAAAAGATGCACAGAGAAAAAAGTGCGTTTGATAGAGATCATATCAGCTGGACATGGTGATCGATACCAGGTTCTTACTCTTCAGCTCCCATAAGAACTTTACTCTATTCCATGAACTTCACCATTCATCATTGATTCCTCCTGTTCATGTTTGCAGCTAGAGTGTACTGCATGTGGTAACATGTGGTATGCTTCTAGGGATGAGGCGTCAACCCTTACAATAGATGGGCCTAGCTCAAAGACCGTGGGCACTGCACCATGGGCCACTGCCAAGTTTGAAGATGTTGAAAAGAAGTTGGTGAGCCCTCGTGACCCTTCCGCAAACGAGTCTTTTAAAAAGGCAAACGAGCCTTATGCCACCGTACCCGAAAGACAGAAATCCTTCAACAAGTCTAAGACTGAAGAGCATGACAACCGACCACCATCAACTGATCCTGTAGATTAGTCTTGTTGTTTGAATCATGTACTTCTATGAGGTAAATTTAAATCTAGATGTCTAAAATCGTACAATCTTATAGGATCTTTAATCTCAGAGACACATAATAGTTGTAGGAAAGGAAAAATAGGATGTTGTGCTATATGTAGTTCAACAATCAACATGTTGTCTGTACTCATGGTCATTACTCACCAGCTCTCCTGAATTACATCATTGGTCATTGCTGCAAGTTTTATTATAGATTGTGGATTCTTAGTAGTAGCCCATCGATAGTCCAGTTTAGGTTACGTATCTATTAAACATTAATGTATTTGAAACATGATCCAAACGCATCTGTAAAGCATGGTCAATGGTAGATGTGGCTACGTTGATGGGTTAGGCGGGTTGGGTAATAGGTCAAAATAGATTTGGGTTAAATGGTCATTTTAAAGTATGGGTAGAAATTGTGGGCTGTTTAGATTGTTTGTTTTGGGTTGAAAAGTAGAATCTGCTCATGTAAGATGTGAAAGAATAGTGTGATATAAATGGTCCACATCATTGTTTTTTTAAGTTTGGGCGGCAATCGGATCTCGATTATTGTTTTGTTGGTGTGTTTTATACCACAACCTTGACTTGTTGCAAAAATTTGTTTAACTTTGAACATGGTATAAAAGTAGAGGTAGGTTCCTCATCTTTTGTAGCGTAGTTAGTCGCATCACTTATACAGTAATAGTTAAGCCTATAAATATATCCAACTAATGGCGAGGATCTACTCATGTAATCATCTAAAGTTGTTTCTACTGTGTAATCAACTAAAGATTATCATCACGTACGTAGTTGATCTTTTATAACTTGTATTGGATAACACCGGCTTTCTATAATGTGGTAGATGACGTATTAACTTATTTAGTTGTCACGTAAGTAAAGTGTACTGATTACAAGAACAAATTATCGAATGCATACAATATCAATTAAAAGTTTATTACACATAAGTTTTTAGTTTGATACAAACAATAAATATTCGTTGATACATTTCTACTCATTTAACTCAAACTAGATACGTAAATGTGTAACTGTCGAATATATCTAGCATAATAAAACTTAAAGATTAAAGATTTTGGGACTTACGTGTACAAAGTACTCCTACACATTTCCTTTTTTCACACTAAAAATAATGTTTGATGTATTAGCATGAACCTAGATATGCTTGTCGACAACTCATGCTCATCTTTCTTCGTATATATGTCGAATATTGGATATGTTTCCAAATAATGTTTTCGGTTTACATCTGTCATGACAAGGATATAGTATTGTCATTTGGATATGATTTCGCATTTTGATATTGTATATATCTTTTATACACAAAAGTTTAGGGTTATATATAATACAAAAGATCGTAAGTTTCATATCCAACATTCTTCACCTCTCAATTAATTAATTAATAAGTGATCCTGAGTATATTCAAAACATATCTAATATATAAAACATTACCAAATTTATACGCATACTCAAAAACGTAAATTCAAGTAGTTTTCATGAACTCTACCAAATTTTATTCCGGACGTATTTATCTTCTAATCCTCAGTTGATGATTATTGCCTTATTGGTGATATTGTTTCAATTTAGTTGAAGCATATTTTTGGCATGCTTTCGTATTCGTATCGACATATAAATCAAAATCAAAATCAATTAAAGGGAGGTAAAAAAGAAAAAAAAAGAAAAGGAAAATAGAGGATGACGTTCACCAATCGACACGTATGCATTCCTAACACTTCGGGCGGCACGCAAGCAACCTCCTTTCCTTTCTTTCCTCATTTCTATAAACCACATAAATAAATAAAATTTCCTTTCTATCATCCCCAAATTAATCGCCAATACTCGTGTAATATTTTCTTTCCTTTTTCTCCATCCATCCAATTCAATCCCCATTCGTTTCAATTTCAGGTTCCTTTCTTCCATCACTCTTTTTCTCTCTAATTTATTTTTCATTTTAATCAGAATTACATATATACTGTATATATATACATAGATATAGCCCTAGCTTCAACTTTTAACAACCATCTTTTACCCAAAATCGAAGTTTATTAAACCACTTTGTTGTTGTAATTTAATTTCATATCCTTTAGGGTTTCTTGTTTCTTTTCAATTTGGGGATTTCATGATATGGGTTATGTTTCTTGTTGAATAAAGTTTCGATCTTTATTGTGTAAAAGCTGTTTCCTTCTGTTGTACTTGTACCTCTTTTTGTGACTATCAAGGATAATCAATTTAGAAAATTAGGGTTCTTGATTTCACAATTATTGAAGGTGTTGTAATTCCTAGATTGAGCTAAAAGAATTTTAGATTGTAAATTTGGGGGTTTTTCAACATGGTTGAATCAATTGCTGCAACGTCCCAGTTAGGGCACAGACCGATTTTAGGAAATTATTGGAATGATTGTTCGGGTAAACGAGCTGTGATGGGCCCTAATCGGTTGAATAAGTTTAGGGAAGTTAAAGTAAATGCCCAAGCAATGGAGTTGACTAGAGAGGTGTATAATTTCAAAGAAGATAGATTTCCGAAAAGTTCCGATTATCAAATCGATACTAGTTTAGAACGAAAAGCGGGGCTGTGGCCACCTACGAATAAAGCCGATAACCCTTCATTGCAAAATCCGTTACTAAGACAAGAGCGAATGGGTTGTGGTTGGTTTGGTGCTATTTTCGAATGGGAAGGAGTGTTAATAGAAGATAACCCTGATCACGAAAAGCAATCATGGCTTGCACTTTCTCAAGAAGAAGGCAAATCACGACCTCCCGCCTTCTTGCTTAAAAGAATCGAAGGTATGAAAAATGAGCAGGCGATTTCAGAAGTTTTATGTTGGTCAAGAGACCCGAGTCAACTAAAACGAATGGCGTTAAGAAAAGAACAAATTTATCAAGCATTACAAGGTGGGATTTACAGGTTTCGTAATGGGTCACAGGAGTTCATGGATCTTTTGACCCGTTACAATATCCCAATGGCTTTAGTGTCAACCCGCCCAAGAAAGAATCTTGAAGAAGCTATTGGTGCAATAGGAATGAACGGTGTTTTTGATGCGGTTGTGACTTCTGAAGACGTTTATAGAGGGAAACCTGACCCTGAAATGTTTGCGTATGCAGCTCAGTTGTTGCAATTTATACCCGAAAGATGTATTGTGTTTGGTAATTCGAATTTAAGTGTAGAAGCTACTCATGAAGCTAAAATGAAGTGTGTGGCGGTGGCTAGTAAGCATCCGGTTTATGAGCTTAGTGCTGCTGATTTGGTGGTGAGGCGGCTTGATGAGCTTTCGGTTGTTGATTTGAAGAATCTCGCTGATATTGAAACTTCTGAGTTTGGTGAACCAGAAGTTGAAATGGAGTTGGAAGAAGATGAAGCGTACCCTTCTACAAGGGTGGCTATTGATGACGATGATTTCTGGTAATTGAGTTCAATCTGTACAGTAGTTTATGGGTTTAATCTTATGTTAAAATGGTGAAATTATGCATCTCTGCCACTTATATAGTTTATATACGAAAAGGAAAATATGGAAAAAAAATAGGGGTGGAAGGGGTAGTCTGCATTAGATTGCCATCATGTTATGTGTATTATATATCTGTAATCTGTAATATGTATATAAATATTTGATTCTTCACAGTTGTTGCTTCCTGTTCAATCTATGTTTTCGTCTTTAATGAGTATGAACATGTATCATATGTTAGGATTGATAGCCAAATGCACCCGTGATAAATAGTTAGCAGGAAGCAAATAATCAAACACAAGGTTTTTTTCAGTCTTTCAATTACTCTTTCTTGCAATTAGGACATGGGATAGAGTAGGATTAGGGTTGTTGTCCGATGGATAAACTCGTCTTAATCAACTGTTAAGAATAGCCATTTTCTGAGAAGTGACAAGTATGGAGAAACCAAACCCATGAAATTCTTGACAGATGTACAAAAAGATCCCAACTTTAGATATCTTGAATGAAGCACTGGTAAATCGACGTTTGATCAAGAAAGGTGGTTTGAAATCCGGAAGAGAGAAATGGTAATGAATTTGGAAGTTAGGAGGAAGTTTTTGAGTGATTGAGCCCAAACCAAACCTGTTATGGCTGGAATCATGAGGATGAGCATGGGCAGCAACCACAGTTGTTGCATCTCATGGTTTGGTCACTTTAAACGGTTCGCAAAGTTAGTTATACTTTATTTAGAAAAAAGATTATGATATGTGCAACACTTTGGGTATTGGTGAATTATATTTAATGGTGGTTGAAGATAGATTATGTAAATGAAAAATGATATAAGTTTGCATTAATAAAGAAAAATTATTATATGTTTATTATATGTCTAAACATATAGACTTAAAATTAAGTATAAAAAGAAAAGGCTAGATAAGTTGGATTAATAAATCAACCACAAAAAGGAAATATAACACATAATCATAAATCTAATGAAAAATGTAAAAGACAAAAATTGTGTAAATTTTGCTAATCATTGAACATGAATCAATAGTAAAGATAGCCAATAAAATTGATCGTTATGACTTTGTAACTCGCAATAATTGGTTAGTTGGAATGATGTGAGAGGTGGGTGCTTTAATTTTTTAAACAGATATGAATACAACTAGTATTTCATTATTATTTTCATATTTTAAGAGTATAGAAGATTCTATTAAAAACTGACTGAAAAAGATATACGAACGTAATGACTAGTACTATGCGTTATAATAATGCGATGGATGATTAATGTATCATCATATCATACAGCTTTATGAACCTCATAAAGTCATGAAGTTAGGTACGTTTTAAAATAGCAACAATAAGTGAAGTTAAATAAGGGTGATGATGATCTTTTCAGTACATTACTAATTGTATAACTATTATATGTGATATTTACTATAAAATAAATGAAAAGAAATAAGAAATTGTGTCATTTGTTAATGTTAGAAAATTTATCATATTAAAAAGTTGGCATGGATATTAGAAATTATTTTTTTTTTTTAAGATTTAAAAAGGGCATAAAAGGAAATCGACAGCTTACCTCCTGATTATTGCCTTAATTCTTGATGCCATCGACAACTTACTTTGAAAAGGCTATTTCAACAGCAACAAGTTGTATCTTTGTATCTACTCATTCTTAGTTTAATTATTTATATGCCCTCTATTAAAATCCTCTATTAAACATCAAGTGGATTTCGATTAAGCTCATCACCTTTTTTATTTATTTATGATGTTATTTTTTGTTGTTTTGATCAATGTAGCCACTATTGATTACTGCTTAAATTTACATTTGAAGAAACGGAAATTTGATATTGTACATTTGTATATGTACTACATAAAACCTTCAAAAAATAAACAAGATTCATACGAAGTATATGTATGTAATATATGAATTTGATAATTTAATTAAATTACATATTATAATTTACAATAATAATAATAAGATAAGAAAATGGTAATAAGAGAGTATTGATGGATGATGAATAAGAAATGGAGACCAAAAGAAAATGACAATTGTGTCATATCGCTCTTAATTATTGAAGTATGTTTGCTTTGTGATGCAAAATGATTGTAGCTAATTCTATCTACATGACACATGACTTGTAGTTCTCAAATGACAATCACACCCTTGGATTACTTCTGTCACAGTAATGATTTGTACACTATAAGAAATAATATGTACATCACAAATATAACTAGAAGGTATTGTATTGTGTATATTAAATTGATATATTTGTTGTGTACATATAACTTTTGTGTTCACAGATCACTAATTTTAATTACATATAAGTGTAAGTAATTATGTAGATATATGAAATAACAATAAAGGGTATAATTGGTATTACAAAATGAAGTAGATCACTTAAGATAACATTATGCAGCTTGGCCTATTGCTCACATGTACAACTCATAAAATCTTGAATTGATTTTTTTTCCTGTTTCAAGTCACATTAAAATAAAAAGAAGACACTCACATGCAATTATCTATTCCAATTTAATTCTCAAATTATTGCTATTTTAATTTCAAGAAAAATAAAATCAAACTCGGCATCAATATATTTCCTTGCTAGTCCTACAAAAGCCCATCCCCATTCTTCTTCCACACCAATTTATCCATTTTACAACTTGTGAAAAACTCATCAATTTTTTCAAGAAAATGAGAGAAATTCTTCACATTCAAGCCGGGCAATGCGGAAACCAGATCGGTGCCAAGTTTTGGGAAGTTGTTTGCAACGAACATGGAATCGACGCAAGTGGAGCATACAACGGTAACACTCATGTTCAACTAGAGAGGGTCAATGTGTACTACAATGAGGCTAGCGGTGGACGATACGTCCCAAGGGCCGTCTTAGTTGATCTAGAGCCCGGTACCATGGATAGTCTACGGGCCGGGCCTTATGGGAAAATCTTCCGACCCGATAATTTCATTTTTGGCCAAAATGGTGCCGGAAATAATTGGGCTAAGGGACACTATACTGAAGGTGCCGAGTTAGTTGACTCGGTTCTTGATGTTGTTCGTAAAGAAGCCGAAAATAGTGATTGCTTGCAAGGTATAATTCATAATCAACATAAACTATGGAGCAAGTATAAAAGGACTAGTTTATTTTTGTTACATATAAGCCTAAAATGTTTGTTATGTGACAGGATTTCAAGTATGTCATTCGCTTGGAGGGGGTACGGGATCCGGTATGGGTACCCTATTAATCTCGAAGATCCGAGAAGAATATCCAGATAGAATGATGTTGACTTTTTCGGTCTTCCCTTCACCAAAGGTGTCAGACACGGTGGTTGAACCGTATAACGCCACCCTATCTGTCCACCAGTTGGTTGAAAACGCCGATGAGTGCATGGTTCTTGATAATGAAGCCTTATATGATATTTGTTTCCGAACCCTCAAACTCACAAATCCTAGTTGTAAGTACTTTATCCTAATCTTAATATTTTATTTATCACTCTCCAATTAAAACAGAAAATGTTGTATTGATTTTCAGTTGGCGACTTAAACCATTTAATATCAACTACCATGAGTGGGGTCACTTGTTGCCTCCGGTTTCCGGGTCAACTAAACTCCGACCTTCGTAAACTGGCGGTGAATCTTATCCCATTCCCGCGTCTCCACTTCTTCATGGTGGGATTCGCGCCCTTAACCTCTCGTGGGTCCCAACAATATCGCGCTTTAACAATCCCTGAACTTACACAACAAATGTGGGATTCTAAAAACATGATGTGTGCCGCGGACCCACGTCACGGCCGTTACCTAACCGCATCGGCCATGTTTCGTGGCAAAATGTCTACTAAAGAAGTCGATGAGCAGATGATCAATGTACAAAACAAAAACTCGTCTTATTTCGTTGAATGGATACCAAATAATGTGAAATCGAGCGTTTGTGACATCCCTCCGACGGGGTTGTCAATGTCGTCGACGTTTATGGGGAACTCAACGTCGATTCAAGAGATGTTTAGACGAGTTTCTGAACAGTTTACGGTTATGTTTAGAAGGAAGGCTTTCTTACATTGGTACACAAGTGAAGGGATGGATGAAATGGAGTTCACAGAAGCCGAGAGTAACATGAATGATTTGGTTTCGGAGTATCAACAGTATCAAGATGCGGTTGCTAATGATGATGAATATGAAGAGGATGAAGATGAAGAAGAAGATGAACAAAACTAAAGTGCCTATTTTTGTACGTTTATATATTTGTGATACTTGTTTTTGGATCATTTGGTTTTACGATACTAATAATGATGATGATGTATATTTGTTTATGTTTGGTTTATGGGTGAAAGTTGTTTCATTTACTATGAATAATATATAATATATAATATATATATATTGAGTTATCGTACTTAAGATCATTGTATTCGGTGTTTGGTTATATATATATAATTTTATGTTTTTGATTGGTACTGATGGAAAATGTAACAACAGTTCTTAGGTTTTGACGAAGACTTTTATATATGTATTAATAATAGTTATATTAATTAATATAACTTTTTGTCTCCTTCTAAATTTAATTAAATTAAAGATATAATAATAAATTAATTAAATAATGAATGTATATTAAAACCCCTAAAAGCTTTTATTACCATAACCCTTTTTAAATTTGCTGCATTTTACCATTTTAGCTTTGGGATAAAAGATGTACAAAATGAGTAAAATTTGAAAACTGAAAAAGTCAAAATTATGTTTATCTATATTATTATATAATACATTTCAATGTTTTTTTTTAAGATAGATTTTATTATTTTGCCCATAAAATTACAAAGAGCTTTTTAAAAAATGACTAACTTACCCCTAATTATTAATTATTATTAAATTCTTATAAATACAAACATTATTAAACTATAAACTAATTAATTTATAACATTTAATTAACATACCTCTAATTATTAATTATTAAGTTCTCATTAATACAAACATTATTAAACTATAAACTAATTAATTTATAACATTTAATTAACATACCTCTAATTATTAATTATTAAGTTCTCATTAATACAAACATTATTAAACTATAAACTAATTAATTTATGACATTTAATTAACATACCCCTAATTACTAATTCTAAAGTTCTCATTAATACAAACATTATTAAACCATAAACTAATCAATATGTGACATTTAATTTTAACTTAAACTTTTCTATATCCATAGACTATTATCTATATATATTCTATTATATAATGCATTTGGGATGTATTTTTTAAGATAAAAATGACTATTTGACCCATATAATTACTAAGAACTTTTTAAAAAGTTCATTAGGTTGACTAAAGTACCCCTAATTATTAAATTCTTATTATTACAAACATTATTAGATGTTTCTTAGGATTACCATCTAACGTAGATAGTGTTTAACATCAAAATACAAGAAAAAATAACCAAAATTAAAAAAATAAGCGAAAATTAAACCTCTAGACTCAACAAAACGACTCCACAATTCACAACATGTCCATTAAGAACTCGAAACTCGGCACTAGCAACTCGGACCCGACCATCGAGTTTGTAATGACATATTATGATATATTTAATTTTTGGTTATTTTGTTACAATTTTTTATATAAAAAATTGTTAAAAAGTGATTTTCCCACTTACAAAATAGTATTATTCGTCTATTGTAATGTAGTTTTTGATTTTTAAAATATTTTAGAAAAAATAATATTATATATCGAATTAATGTGAAACTAATAAACGTTTCATGCTACATTGCACGTGTATTCTTCTATACTAATATATAAAGCATTTAAGTGTTATTTTCTAATGATAAAAATTACTAAGACTTTATGTAAATATAGAGTTATGTTAGCAAATTCTTTTGATTTAAAAAAGAAAGTCTTAGTAAATGTAAAGGGATATCAAGGTAACTTTTATTGCATTAGCAACTTTACGTTGCATTTAGCGAGGGATATCAAGGTAGTGTAGAAAGGAGTAGATAAAGTCTTTCAAAAAGTTCAAACAACCCAGAGTTTATAGCTCAAATGTGGTGTATCAAGAAGTTTTATATGATGTACAAAGTATATAAGTATGTCATTGTAGATTTCATTTATACAAACATATACTACGTATAAAACTTCTTAATTCACATCAAATTAACGAAACATTATTCCTAATTCACGATGGTCATCGTTGTAAACTACAATATTTTTTATTTATAATATTCTGCCGCAACGCGCGGATATGCTGCTAATAATATGTAAATTTTCGTCGTTCAGTTTAAAACATTAAGGACGTCTGATTGAAAGATTTGATGAGATTTTGTGTGATTTAAATTTTAAATTGTAAATCCTAATTAATTGGAGGATTTTGACTGCCAAAATATTAATATTTTAAAAACCTATAAACAACCGATTTACAAATCCGTTACGATTGTGGAGTTGGACAAAAATACCCTCTTAAAAAGTCCCGCTCATCTTCTCCTAATTCATAATTTCTGCAACCACATCTTCATCCATCGCAACCGTACGACTCCTCTTCTCCGGCGAGACCTGCAACCACCGCCGGCGGAACTCATAACCGACCTGTCAGCGATCTGTGAATATACCTCCGGTAATCTTAAATTGCTTCCAAAGTTTTCTGAATTCGATCGACTTTTAGCTGTAATATTATCCTGAATGTTGACTTGTCTTGATGTCTTCCCCAAATTTTGTTCATCAAAGTTAAAAATGATGCGGTGTTAAATAAATGTATTTCTTAATTTTGCTCAGAATACAAGTCAAAGATTTAGAGACGGGATTGGAGAATTATCATGTGATAGAGCTTGTAGGGGAAGGATCTTTTCGTAAAGTACATAAGGGAAAACGAAAGTTTACAGGCCAGGTATATGTATGCAACTTTGTAGCTATCCTTCTTTTGATATCTTTGATATGATGGTTGTGAATTTGTAATAGTATTCTTTTGCTTCATTTGCTATAGACGGTTGCAATGAAATTTATTCTTAAGCATGTTAAAAGCGAAAACGACTGTTCATAATTTGCGTCAAGAGATTGAGGTATATATTTACTTTCTGCTTTTTGTTTGGAGAAGTGCCATATGCATTCTATAATGTGTAGTTTGTTGGGATATATGCTGCTACAATTTTTATAAGAATCAACACCAAATGATGCATTTGTTTCTCTATGACGGTGTATAATTTCTGCAGATCTTGAGATAGATGAAACATGAAAATATTATCCAGATGCTAGATTCTTTTTAGAGTCCGCAGGCGTTCTGTGTTGTCGCCAAATTTGCTAAGCGACTAAATCTGCGCTCTCTCTTTTGATATGCTTTATATTATATTCCTAGTTTATAATTTCTAATCAAAAGAGCAGTGTGTCGTTATTAATATATTAATGGTGGTCGGATGTAACCTCATATTTATTATGTTCATTTTCGTCCAGGGTGAATTATTTGATATTCTTGAAGATGATAAATGTCTTCCTGAAGATGAAGTTCAAAAATTCGCAAAGCAGTAAGACGCGATTGTTTTTTTTCTTGATTTTGCTCCAATGTTATGTTTATGGTGGATGAGCATATACCTGACTTTATTTATTCTATAGATTGGTAATTTTATGAAGAGCTGCGAAGATGCATACAGAAACTTGCAAAGTTGCTGCTTTCAGCAGAAGATGACAGAACAAAAGGGAATGCATGTGGTGCTCTTGACAATCTGGTTCTGCATTCTAATAAGCTTTGTGATGATATTGTGTCGAAAGGAGCTGTGCAGGTAGATATCTTGTAGTATTTATAACTATCTAAAATAGTGTTACAAAATGCTACTCTTGACATATAAGTTATCTTAATATGCGAGTTTTCTGCATAATTTATTTGTATACATGGGTTATTAAAATACGATTTTTTCAGGCTTTGTTGAAGCTGGTGGAGGATTATTCTGTAGTTGCTCTGAACCCAATCAATGAGTCACCTCTGGAAACAGCTCTTTTGTCATTAGCTAAGGTGTGTGCACATTCACCTTGTAGACAATTCCTCCATTCATCGAATTCCTACCCAGTAATTGGGCGACGCTGTCGGTCACCAGAAGCTAAAATTGCAAATTATGCTTCTTTTATTTTGAAACAAACAAGTCATGCTTAGACTTTTTCCTGATTCACAGTGAATAACTTGGAAACCTTAACGGTTTGGTTGCAATGGGTGAAACATATCATTGAGTGATTGGTGCATGGATGCTCTGCTGATTCACATACACTGTAAGATAGCTGTGCATGCCATGTGTAAGAAGTGTTAAATTTGATTTGTAATCAGTGAGATTCAATATATTTATATCAACAGATGATTTTGTGGGTAAAGGAAATTAGAAGAAAACGTTTAACTAATAGTATTTAGAAAGTGGTAGATCGAATTTGAGTTACAATATCATTTTTGAAACAGAATGTCTTATCTTAACTGTTTGAAAAAAGCATGCAAGTTATATAGAAATTAGAAAATATTGTGATTATATGCTAGTAAAAAGTTAACGATATGTAATTCTGATAAACAAAAATGTGCTTTGACACGTAATTGAAAGAGTAGAAATCTGTATGTTTTAGTAAATGAAGATTCAGTTTATCTCTAAAGGTGTCCTAAAAATGAAATTGACACTCCAACAGAAAGACAATTTGTGTGGGCTATATACTTTACATCAATATACAATATTCCTCCCCATTTTGTTTGTCCTCCCTTAATTTTCTTCGTCTTTTACGTGAAGAAGACGATTGCGTTAGTTGTCCTGTATGACCACCACGCCTTCATGTGATGAACGGATGGTTATGGTATTGGTGGTGCCATTTGTTATTTAAAAGATTGTTAAAATTATTGAAGAAGTTGCAATTGTTGGGTGAGTGTTGGTTTATTTGATGGGTATGTGGTATTTTGGATGTTTTCAAAACCAGAAAAAAATTGAATTTACGTTTGTAGATATTGGGATGGATTGGTTAAATGAAGTAAAAGATAGATTTTGCATTTTTGTCATTTGTTTAAAAGCATATGCCTATAAATTAGTTAGGTTGTTCTCGACATTGTGAGAAATTTGTGTGAAAAAATAAAAACAGCAATGTTTTAAAAACCGGGTATTAAATCGACCTGGATAGAGGGACGGGTCCGGTTGAACCGGGTCAACCGGCGGGTTGAACTGATTTTATACTGCATGCTACAAATATAGATTCTCAATGGTAAGGCTTGTAAATATTTGGAAAGGGCTCGACTAGTCTTTTCCTCTGCTTTCCCATCGCCTGTGGTTTGTACTTTTCTCTTTTCCCAACCATTCCATCCCATCCAAAATAGCTTTCATTCAAAAAACGTATACCAACCTAAATAATACAATTTAAAACGTTAACATCTCCAAACTCAGATCTTAGATTTCCAACCACCAATATGTAAGCAATACCCACCATCACCACCCAAAATCACAACCCACCATAACAAACATCCGACGAAAACAACTTTCAAAACCCACTAGAATATTCAATCACAAACCCATAAGTATGTTTGACAAAAAAAAAATCAAATACACAACCCATTTAATTCAACACAGACTGTAAAGAAAAATCCACCACCACCATCAACATAGTCAAAACCACCTATGTTGGTGCCTGGAGGGTGCGGAGGTGGTGGCCGTAGTTTGTGAAGGGATCAAACCAGTCCGTCAATCCGGTTCGACTTGTAGTTCGCCCGGTCTTCTTCCCGGGTCGCGGTCCGACCGGCCGGCCCGACCCGGGTTTCAAAATACTGAAAAAAAAGGATAAAAGTAGTTTACACATGTGAATCTCTCAACCCTAGATAAAAAATGTTGGCATCAAGCCAAGCCATCAATGCCGTCATGTGGCTGAGTGGCTGAGAGTGATTACTCTGACGTAAAATGTTTGATAATAGCGAAAAATGCCACTTCCGTGTTCTTATGGTAGATCTAACAACCACACTAGTTTGTTCTTTCAAAAATTTAAATTAACATTTTTGTTTTGACATACCAATCATCATATTTTTTATATTTTTTTTCAACGCAGTCTAAAATGATATTAAATGAAATTAAAAATATAATTCATCTGCATATTAAAGGTCAAAAGGGAATAAACAAGTAAACTGTTGAGTTGGACCAATTAAATTAAACAATACAAATTACTCCCTGTGTCCCATAGTTCATGTTTCTTTTTTGAATATTTCAATTGTATTGTTCACTTCTAAAAAAATGAGTATAATTAACTAAATTGTTTCTATTACCCCTAATGTAGACATGTAGCATGAAAAAGTATGTAAAGGGTTAAAGGTAAAATTGTCATCTTATTAAAAGTAAAGTGAAATGATTATATATTTTTTAAATTGAATGATTTTTATCTGTAAATAATAAATTTGGAACGAAAAAACTACAGTTATTCTATCATTTTATTAATTTCTTTTTCATAAGTTTTTCTTAGTTTTCAATAGTTATTGGCTATGTACTAAAATATATAATGGTTAGAAATATGTATTTGCTGTTAAGAAATTATTTTCATTATAATTATAGGTAAATGACCAACAATTTTGAGATATCTATCAAAATTGTATATTTATAAGGTGTACAGTCTATACAAACAATACATCATTTTGATAAGTTTATCAAAAATATAACAAATTTATCAAAATCGATAATAAATTTAACATTAAGTTTCAATTATACGGAGAAATCTAATAAATATTTCTAAAAAAGTCATCTTTTATCTTTATACTATTATTTAAGTCATCATTTTAAAAAAATTAAAGTAAAAGGGTCTTCTCCTAGCTCAAAGTTCTTCATACCCATTTTGTCTCTACCCTCGTCCTTTTCCTTTCAAAACCCCTTTATTTTTCTTTATGGTGATCTTCAAATCTAGGGTTTCTCATTTCCTTCTAACTAATTCTTTGTTCCTGCATTATATAAAAATAAACCCTTGTTCTGTGTATAATTATATAGCAAAAAGTTTTTTTTGAAATTCACTCTCGTTTCATGTGTTTCTTTGCTTCTTGAAACGAATCTTAACAAACCCATGTACAACCCTTGAAAAAACTACATCTTTTTTGTGGGTTTTTCTTAAAATTTCATAATTCTAGTCTTTTCTGTGGTCAATTGTGATTTAGAGTAGAATTTTCTAGACAATTTGTGTGTGTGTGTTTTTGTTTTTCCTTGACAGTTTTATTGGGGAGAAAGATTATTGAGTAAATGCATGGATGGAAGGGAAGGATTGTCATCTTTTTACCTCAATAGTAGTGGGTCTGGTAATCAAAGTGGTGGGTTGCCATCACATGCCCCACCACCTGCTTTCAAAACCCAATCAAACCCTAATATGTCTCATATTTACACCACCTTGAGGTTACCTGGTTCATCATTCCCATTAGAAGACAACTCATCACCAAGTTTCCCTCCTGGAAGTGGAAATGGGAGTGATTCTGTTGTAAAGAAAAAGAGAGGGAGGCCTAGGAAATATTTACCAAATGAGTCGCATATGGCGTTTGGGCTAACACCCAGGCCATTATCGGGTTCGATTAGCCCAAACCCCAAAAAAAACAGAGGGAGGCCACCTGGTAGTGGAAGGAAACAAAGACTGGCTAATGTTGGTATGATTTTATTATAATTTTAACTAAATTAAGTTGCTTTATGTGTTTTGTATTGCCAATTTGTGACAATTACACATGCTTATTTCTAGTTAGTGACATTGATAACTTGTGGGTACTCATGCTTTAAAATGTGCTTAAATTTGGCAGAAAGTCAGAATTGCAGGAAATTTATGAAATTCAAAGCTGGTTTTTATGTGCTACAAGTACATTGTCAGTTAACTGATATGTCCTAAATGTTGGGTATGTATTTAAGAGAGTTAATTACGGAGTATTATATATTTTCCGGTAAATATTTGCCTCGAAAATAATCATGCCTGCCTTTTCATTGCCAAATAACTATTACTCTGATGGAAAATGCACGAAACATAATGTCTTTCGTGACAAATTGTGGAAATGCAATTGTAACCTCTTGTGTTTGGCAATTTATCTCCCCAAACCACTCATTCTTGTAAAGTTTGGTGTACTCTTACAATTCTGCAAAAATGACATGTTTACATTGGAAAATTAAGAATGATGGTTTGAACAGTGAGTCATTCTATATGTTGCATTTATGGTGTTTAAATGGTTTGTGTGAGAAAGAAAGATTGTGATATGGTCTATTCTTTTAGAGACTGCATGTTTTTTTCTTGTTTCATGATTGTTATGTCATGCTTTGAATATTAAACCAATAATCATATTTGATGAACGTTTCTTTTTTTTTTTTTTTTCTCTTTTTTTTTCTTCAGGTGAGTGGATGAGTAATTCAGCAGGATCGGCTTTTACACCTCATACCATCCATGTATCAGTTGGAGAGGTATCTGATAGTTTTTTCTCATTCAGTTAATTTGTTCCCCATGTGACATCGAATAATGATCTTAGTAATGAGAGATATTGCTAGAGAACAACTAAGTTTTTTATTTTTATATTTCTATTCATTTGCATTTTCATCGATTCATTATTTTTCATTTCGTGGTTCCCATTTTTAATTTTCTGTGAGTAACGGAAATGAGACTTACTATTGTGTTTTATTTCTCCCAATGCTGTATAAAACGGACCCACACATAAAACTGTGAATTGGCAAGTTTTAGCCTAAAATTGGTTAATGGCCACTGAAAATATGCGGTGCAGGATGTCGCCGAAAAGATATATATATTTGCACAACAGAGGCCGAGAGCTCTATGCATCCTGTCAGGCTCTGGAGCAGTTTCTGTAGTTACACTAAGTCAGTATACATCTTCCAGGACTGTGACATATGAGGTTAGGACATTCAACTTCTTCATCTGCACTTCTTTTGCCTAGAATATTTTTGAACCATCATTAAATTTACGTGAAAGAAATGTTTCAATTATATGCAATTGTTATGCCCATTTGTCTTTAAGAATACATAAACATGATCTGGTTAAGTTACTTAACCAATACTTGGGCCATTGATTTTGCTCTGTGTCTTTTAGGGCAGTTTTGAGATATTATGCTTATCGGGTTCTTATTTACTTCCGGAAAATGGGTGCACTCAGAATCGGACCGGGGGTCTTAGTATATCAGTTTGTAGTGGTGACGGCGATTTGATTGGAGGTGCAATTGGTGGTAGGCTTGTTGCATCCAGCTCAGTACAGGTATTATTCTTCATAAGTATATGTGTTTTTACACCTTATAGATTATAATGAAGTTAGTTTTTAAAAAAATGAAAACAGGTATATTTTAGTCATCTTTATTTTGAGATGTGATTTTGGTGTTGTAGGTGGTGGTATGTAGTTTTGTGTACGGTGGTGATAGTAATGTTAAGGTCGAGCCAAAAATGGAAGCACCCTCAACTGATAACAAAAATTTGGGTATTGAGCTGAATGACGCTAGCCCTGTAGCGGTTCCTTGGCAACTAGATTCACGAGCTGGATTGAGAAACTCACCTACTGAAATTGACCTTAGCCGTGGATGATATCTAGGACTATAGCATTTCTGTGTAGGTAGGTCCACTCGATGCTTCTTTGTTTGTTTGTAGATTATAGGTGGGTTGTGCTAACGTATTTGTAAGAAAGAAATCGACCACTATTACGGTCGTTAAGTAGCATTAGGAATTTTATTCTTTCTCAGTGATAGTCTAGAACTGAAATGTGATATTATGTTACCTCTGCTAATTAGAAGGAAGGTTATGTATGCTTTTTGATCATTCGTTAGCTGCTCATTATGTTTTTGTATTGCTCATATCTTTACAGATTCAAAAGAGGCAAAATGCACATACAAAGAACATATTTTTAACCATTTTTTTATTTTAAGACAGCTATGACTTATTCACGAGATTGAACCAACTTGTTTGTACTCGTGGTTGAGCTTGAAACGATGTCAATATTTAAAGTACACTGCACATAACAATCTTTCATGAAGCTCGAACTAAAAACTAAATCCAACACTTCTACGGAGTAGCATTTTAATCATTGTACATAATGACAGCAATGGAAGCCTTTCGTCATGACCACTCTATGATGAAGCATCGGTGACCTCCAGGAGCTTCTGCACATCTCGCTGCAAAAAGATCATAAAGTGAATATCTTTAAACAAGATAAAAGCTATACATGATGATAATATGTACCAAAACCCAGACAGTTGTTGAATCTATCTTTAAAAGGCGGGTGGTTTTTACCTCAATTGTAAGAGGTGAAGTGGTGGGGTAATAACGTCCAACGGTATTCCCATTCTTATCGACAAGGAATTTAGCAAAGTTCCATTGAATGTCGTCCTTGAAGAGACCACGTTTTCCTGCCTTCAAGAACTTGTACACTGGTGCAGCGTTTTCGCCATTTACTTCAATCTACTAAATGTTGCATGAGCGAAAGTTAAACTGACGTGCATAAGGTATGTTTGTATATATTTATCAATGAAAAATCCACATAATCTATGTAAGAAAACATAGCAGTTCGGAGAAAAAAGGTAAAAAGGACACTCAAGTTAGCGATGTTTTCACTATCTTTTGCTGGATTCTAATGTTCCTATCACTCTGTGAAATTGGATTGTACCTTGTCAAAAACAGAGAACTCTGATTTGAAACGAGTGCAAACAAAATCTAAAATTTGCTCATTACTTCCTGGCTCCTCGTCACCAAACTGATTGCATGGAAACGCTAAGATCTCAAAACCTACAAGCGGGTAGGATCAATAATCACAAACATAAATAATTGCCATCAAAGAACCCAAAAAATCTCAACATAATGTTCATATGGTTATATATAATGGTCTACTACATGATTTACGTATGAAGAAACACAACCCCTTCATAAGAAGATTAACATAAAGGACAAAAATTACCATACTTTATGTCCTTAACAGACCACAATTCTTGCGAAAAGAACATTTTTGGTTTCCACAACTCATTAAGAAGTGTCACTCTCAAACTTTTGCACGAAAGTATGTTTAGTTGAAACAAAGGCCAAGTACGATGGTTTAATAGAAAGAAATCACCATGACTGGCACATATCATGCATCGAATACTTGCAATTTTTACCTAGGCATCAAACAAGTTATTATCCAAAAAACGAACCTTGATCTTTGTATTTTGTATAGAGTTGATTCAACTCGGAGTAATTGGAATTTGTCAACCCACTGCAAAATGAACCAACATATCATAAGCGACTTGGATTTACCTCTAATTGAGAAAATAAAACCACAACAATCATACATAAATGGCAAAAGTGAAAGAATCAAACCATTTGGAAGCAACATTTACTACAAGCAGAACTTTTCCATTGTAGATGCTAAGATCAACATTGTTTCCATTAGCATCCTGCATGTAAAGATATACTTTGACCCCTTCACTGAATTTATATTTAGAATTATAAGGTCAAATTTGCTACCTTTCAAATGCAAATATGTAATAGACTAGTTGCAAATACCATCGAAAATTCTTCTGATTTTGGTCTTTGTTGTATTTCCAATTCAGTTTAACAAGATGTGTAGGCATTTCAAAAGTATTCATATTAAATTTGGGCTTTAAAAATTAGTATCTTTGACTTAAATAGTCCAACCGGAAGACGCAAATCATACAAAATGAATCCCAAGTTACAAAATCAAGATTTCTGTGAAGATAAAACAAGCACCAAAAATCTAGTCTTTATTAATGGGTTTCAATATATAAAGAAGATCAAATTGTTGAAAAGTCAACATCTTATCGTATTCATCAAACAAACATTTGAAATTGAATTTATAAACCCTAATAAACATAATTTTACGATGGAGAATGTATTCATTTCTAAACAGATCAAGATTTCATGAAAAAGGAAGATTAGGTTTTTCTAGAACTTATTGAAATTATTATTGTTATTATATAGAGCATAATAATGAATATTACTACACGTATACATAGTTTACCTTGACTGTAAGATCATGAATGGATTTAGGCTGGTTGTCCATGGCTGATTGACTGATGTTGGGAGGTAGTGTAAAATTGTGAGGATTCTGGTATGTTAATGGCTTCAATCAACAAGAAACAAACAAGTTTAAAGAACAATGTTTGACCTCTTTTTATCATGTCAATTCCACTTGTTTATTTTTTGTGCCCACAATGGCAAATAAATATTGTTTTAAATAATAGATGCAAGTGAATGATACAACTCAACAAAAATAAAGATAATTTTGTTGATTACAAATTTACAAATAAAAAGTTGTGCCATTGAGAAGAAAAACCTAAACAAAAGCCTGTATTTTGGCTCCCAATGATAAATTTGCAGTTTCAAAAATATTAGAATATATATGAACAAATTGAATGTTACATGAACTAAAAAAAAGTCAAATCATCTAAAATAAGAATGAATAATTGTCTTGGGTCTCTCATCTTTGAATGAGGCTTTGCCTCCAATTTACTCCAAATTTAAAGTCTTAACCCTGTCAAGCAGATTGTTGATTGTAATGGAGAATGCATCTTGAAACATATTAAAGTTTGCATCTTGATCTCCATAAACTAATTTGGGCATCAACTCATACACTATGTATCTTCTCATTTCATCCCTCTCCTTCAGTGACACCTTCATTAATTTTTCGACCACATTCACCTTCAGGTTCCTCACCTCTTCTTGATCAATAAAAACCGAATACTTACTATGATCCTCGGGCAAATGCCATGGATATTGATAATAAGCCGTAAAAGGGTCGAAAACAACGGGTATACATCCCGCCACCAACGAGTCAAACACTGATTTCCTAGTAGGACTATCTCCTGAAGGCTGAAGACAAAATTCAGACTCCATGAATAGCCCTATTAGTGATTTGGGCTCGTCACAGAGCCCCGACTTACAATTGAGGAACTTACATTTTTCTTCGGTTGTTGATGTGCATTGGTCAATTAGAATAGACCTTATGTTGTCTTGTGCGCCAGGACGGGCCGCACCTGCAAAGCTGACAAGGTTTCGCCGGTTGGATGATATGATCTTACGTTGCCATGAACGGATGTCATCGTCTGATTGTGGGTGGAAGTGAGTAGGGTGTGGGATTCCGATATCGTTAATCTCCCATGGTTGTCGTTCGATCATGAGTTTTATTGGGTTTTTCATTTCATCTAGCTCCAGAAATTTAGTCCCCCATGAAGTGTTATCCTTCCTCCTAAAATCCCAAGAAATTTTCCCCAAGACAAAAACATGATCTTTTCCAAGATTCTTATCCCATGGCTTTTGCATTTCTAGCCAATTTACAAGTTCTAATGCTAAAAGATCTTTGACTTCACTAGAAACTTTCTTGAAATGCCATCTCAAGATGTCTAATCCACCATAATATGGAACATAGAAGAGTTTTGCTTGGTTTTCATCAAAAACACGACATGGGTGGTTTAGTACTCGGGAATGGAATATCAATTCCAACGAGTATTGATGAGTTCGAAACCAACGGTTCCCAAGCTCTGGTATGGGTTCACCTAATGCGTTGTTACTAAAATACTTGCACATATCGGCCCACGGAACCATCTCATGACATTGAGCCACCAAGTCCTTGTTGAACTTTGGTGGCAACTCATAGACATAGACTCCCCGTCCTTCGCACTGATTTTGATTCTGATTCCAGTTCTGATTCGTGGTCCACGATCTATGGACTCGTAGTTGCTCTTCGACAACTTTCTTTGCTTTCTTGATTTCATCAATCCTATCCTCTTCAGGGCCAGAAACTTTCTTCGAATCGCTGGCTTTGAGGTCACCAATGACCTCACTCCCTTCACTCTCAACTTTGTTCTCATGAAAAGTGGTCGCCTTTTCAACAATAGCATTGGAATCGCCTTTGAGATCACTCGTGACTTCAACATTCCCAACTCTTTTCTCAAGATATGTAGCTGGGCTTTCAGTGACAGGTTTAGTAATCTTTTTGGAATCTTTGAGACCATTTTTTACCTCAACAAGAGGTTTGGAATCGCCGTTGAGGTTGCGATTAACTGAATTATCATTCAAGACAGAATCAAGAAATTCATTCTTCTCCTTTTCCAGTTTTTCTTCAAGAAGAGGAATATTTCTGTTATCAAGAAACTCTTTAGAGCTAGAATTTGTAAATGGAAGATGGAACTCCTCGTTCGGTTGGGTTGTAGCGGACAGACAATAAAGATTGCTTAGCTTACGAGAAGAGACACAAACGTGAACAATCCTACCCGAAATATACGTGGTAGAGGAAGACCATACAAACATCAAAATCATGAAAAAGAGAGCAGCAGGAAGAGGAAACACAAACCATGCCACACAGGATCGTAAACAGCCGCCACTTTTAGACTCGACAACCTTTTTTGCCACTTTCGACTTCCTTTTAGACAACATAGTTGCCATTTTGTTTTGGGTAAGATGGTAATGTTTGATTTAGATTTGTGTTTGGATTCAGAGTTTTTCATGAGCTTTTCTAGTGAGCATATATGTGGTGGTTTATTTTGGAAGCGTATCATAAAAACAACATGACTGCACGTAGAGCTTGATTGCATGATTAGTCTGTTTAAAATACTTGGATGCACGATCATGGTATGTGCTTTTTATTAATTATTAACTTACAATATATGAGGCAAAAAGGTCAAACCCCAATCATTTGACCATTACATACTTTAGAAAATATGTTTGTTTGCATTACTATATTGACATTATCTCATACCTACATCAAGGAGTGGTTGGCAGGTTTTAGTTAAATCCCCTCTATCATGTTTTTCAGTTTACAAAGACCTTTAAAATATTAAGTGTAAACTAAAATGGCAAAGCTTATGATTTGGTGCAAGAGATGTTGAATATTATAATTTTTATTTTGATCTATGGTGTTGATTGAATGTAGCCTTATTAAAATCTTTTAGCAACAAAGTGAAGAAAAAAAAAGTACTAATGGTAGTAGCTAGCTAGCAATGTATATAATTAAGGATTTATTAATAAACGATTGAAATAGTAAGTTTTCCTAATACAATCTAAATAACAGAGGTTACAAGATATCCTTTTCAACAAAATACTATAAAGCAAAGAACAACGCTCTAACCATTTGAGCTATGTAGCAGCAAGATGTTTACAACATACTGTCCGTCCTAGCTGGCAACCTTCGGAAGAAGTTAATAGGCACAGAAGGCAAACGATGGCGAAATCGTGGGTGCCTCATCATGTAAATTCCAATCAGAGCTGCAATTGCTTGAAATGGTGTCACGTACAACACAATGGCTGCAATTAAACAGAATGTAACGAATATAGCAGTGGCCCGAGGGTCCCTCCAGCTCAACAACGACTGCATACGTTCCCCTTGGGTTGCAATGTCCCCAACCACAGTTTGTATCCTCCCAGCCACACTTCGTAACCGGTCATACCTCATTCGAACCAAGTCAGGATTTCGGCTCGTTGGGAATGTATCAAATTCCTCATCAAGCTCATCAGGGTGCACTCCTTCAGCTTGTGAAATCTTTGTGTTCATATGGGGTGGATACCTAGGGCGGTATCTAAAATTCCAAATCCCAATCAAGAACATGTAGAGGAAAACAGTTGGTAAGATTAATTCCGGGAAGCAAACGAGCATGATGAAGAGAACGTGAACAAGAATCGTGGTGATCGGGTTCCTCCACATACAGATGTCACCGAACCACTTTGAGACAGCAAATAATGGTGCAAAAATAGTCATTAGCCGGAAAAAATTGGCTTTGCTCCTGCGCATACTCCAGAGGTGTGAATCTACATCTGACATATACTCCACAACCTCTTTCCGCAGGGGCGGCTCAGCCCGACCCAGCCGACCAGCCACTATAAGGACCGCCTGGTGACGTAACATGTCAAGTTGCATAACACTGAATGGTCGAACGTAGTGCATTTTTGGTAACAATGGGCGTGAGTAAGTATAAAGCATGTTGACAAAGTTGGTGCACGAGAACCGGATTGCTAAATGGACCTCACCCATTTTTTTGACACCATTCGGGTTTAACACGAGCAATGGGTACGAATGGGTATACACCCGACCCGCCTCAAGCGTTGATATACGGATCCTGACTTTTCCAATTTTTAAATCTTTACTGTTGGGACCCTTGTCCCCGAGTTGACTGTTATCAAAAACCCCGACAGTGAGTACTGTTGCAGTATCGAACACCTCCCATGTGTACTGCTCGTTATACTTTGGGCTCAGATTGTCTACTATGGTTCTGGTTCTGACCCATTTGTGCCCGTATTTTGCTACACAGTAAGTATCAGATGTCCCTCTTCCATCTCGGGTTTTCATCGGGTGTAGCCCGACAGCATTTAAAATCCCAAGCTCTAGAACCCCAATTGTCGGCTTCCAAAGCTGTTTAGCAGTTGGTCTTAGATCACTGCTGTAATGAGTTGACTCGTCAAGAACATGGTAACCACCATCAAGACAGATCCTGAGATGAATTCTCATAGAAAACTTATCTTTCTTCAGCTGATCAACATCGACAGCTACGGGCTTTTCCAAATTGAACCATCGAGAATGGATGATCCGATCATCAGCCCGTTTTTCAACCATGTTCAATGGTATAATTACTCTCCCAAGAATCTCGTCTTTTCCTGGACCCACACGGTCCTCTACTGTGAGGATCAGATGATCCTCAAAAGGCTCAGCAGCAACAAACAGTAGATCCTCATTCCATAACGGGTTAAGTGAACGGGCCTGGACTGTTTTTGTCTTCATAACCTGGTTCCCGATGTGAGCTTTCACATAAGTATCAGGGAAACGAGTCTTATCGGCAGGAACCAAGTCCTGAGCCTCAACCACATTGACTCGAACATACCACAGCCTTGGAGCTTGATAGACTTTTGACCTTATCATCGTCGATGCTGCACCCGAACTGTCAACTGGGGTGGCTGCATCTGAGTGCCATGCATCGGGAAAAGCTTCATCGGCTTGAGTCCCGATCCAAACTGCCAGCATGAGTTCACTTTTTATCCGTTCACCTTTCTTGTCCTCAAGTCGGTACCATTGCGGAGCTAACGGGCTATCGGGTGGGACCCGCAATGGAACCTCGTTAAGGTCAAACCTCACGAACCCAACAAAATCGTCTTTGAGCAGATCCTTGTCTTTGACCACAACGTCAAGTACTGAAGCTTGCATCCTCTCTCTCGAGAACGCAAAAACAATATTCCACATCGGGTTTTGGTTTTTCTCGATATGTCTAGTGACCCCTTTATAGTTCCCAATCCTTACCTCAACATACGGATCAAGACTTCCAGTTATATCCATGTGAGGAAGATCACGGGCCTTCACAACCCGTACAAACAAGAAATGCATTTTCTCAACAAGATCATAAGTAGAAGAAGCTTTATCAGTACGAATAACCCGCCCACCAACAACTCTCCCACCACCCAGATATGGGCTTGTCTCCTTAAGCGCATAGTCCACCGGCTGGGACGCAGAGTCGGAGTACATGCGAACGATCTTTGGAGGCTGAGGTGGCGGAATGGGCTTTATCTGCTCATACCCGTATCTCTGCATAGGTGCTGGGGCTGCTGGAACTGCAGTATTAGCAGGAGCCTGAGTCTGATGAGGGAGATGATGGAAAGTATGCCTGACCTCACTTTTTTTAACGGGCTCCTGAACTGACTTGGGTTGTGTTTCAGTGTTTCGGGCCATGCTAACAACAGGATCGGAAGACTTTATTGTCGGGTCATCAGTTATATAAACTTTAAGCCCGAGTTCTCCTCTTACACGAGAAAAGATTCCCCGTTTCTCTAAAGGGTAGTGCAAGACAACAGCATCTGAATATGGAACAAACGAAGTTCCTGTTATGGAAACTTTACCCAAAAATGATCTCGAATGGGTACCTTTGACATTGTTGTATACGAATGCATCAAGTGTGAGATTTGGGAGGATTGCGGGGTCAGAAATATTGAAGTAAAAGCTCTCGTCCCAAACGGGGTCCAGGTCTTTTTCCTTGACTGTTGTACGGTGATTTTGACCATCAAAATGTAGCTCAACAAATGCACTCGATGAACCTTGACCGTCTTTCGGAAGAAGGTTGTGGGCCCCTGCTACATCTACCCCTAGCTTAAGATTCATATTGATGCTGGAGAATATACTATTGATGAAGTATAGATAGAGATATGACTCGAATTAATCTGTAAACACAGAAGTGTACAAATTCAATTAGCGAAATCAATGAAAAGCATTTCAAGATCCATGATAAAAGCAATTATAATATCATTGAAAGATTTTTATATATTCTTTGTAGTCTTTGTTCTAAGAATCTACAATTAAACTCATAAACAAGAATCCTAGCAACAACATGTCAGCAAATTGTTGAAAAACATTAATGATATGCAACTATAGCCTAAAAGGGAGAAGTCTTTCAACACACCAGGAAACACATACACATAGAAGTAACGACTAACCCATCGATCTAAATATGGAAAATAGAATGATAGAGAAAGAAGAGACTCTGTCGAACATACACTAAAAATAGAAAGTTCCCATCTTTTAGAATCGAAATAGACCTTGTTTCTCTTTTTCTACTTAATACACCTATGAAGGGATCATCATCTTTGCTTTGTACAAGATCTAGATTTATTTAAGAAAAAGATAGACTTTTAAATAATGTACTATGCTAAACTAACTTTAAGGACGGATCTAAAGACTTTAAACTAATAAATAATTAATAGTTTATCAATCTAATTAAATAATACTCCGTATATAGTTTAAGATCTAAGAAGTACATACAAGTATGGCTGAAAGTTAAATTAAAGTGGTCCTAAAATGAAGCTAATGACACATGGCACTTTGACTGTTCACCATGATTCAAAAGATCTAGAGGAAAGTAACAGCAAGATGATCACCTCATAAGACAAAATTACAGAAAGTAAACCATAACAAAAAGCGTTCATAATCCAAAGAAAAGACAAGGACACTCACTTTAATCATTTGCAACAAAGTTTCAAGATTCTTGGATAAAATTGGGTGACTCTTTATACATATTTAAAAAAATATAATACAAAACTCACAAAAAGAGAACAATCTTTGATCTCTCCTGTTAGGTAATGACTTTGATCATTTTGACATTAACCTCAAAGCAAAAAAAAAAACTTTAAGATTCAACCACATGTAATGGGATCCTGCTACAAGCCAATGATCTTGTATAATATTAATCATTTTTTAATAAAACCAAAAATCAAAAGCAATATAATTTGAAGTTTTTTGGATAATACTGGATTTAACAAGGCGACCTTTTTAAGTATATCCCAGTAACCCACAATGATTCATTTATCTATGGTTATCAAGAAGCTAATAATTTATGAAAAACACACACTTTAATAATTTGAAAATTTCTGCCCTTTGAGTGTACTTGACTTTAGTTGTAATAAAATACAATCTGCTGTTTTTCAAAAAATATAATGAAAATTATTGGTACAAATCAGATGACAAAAAAAGTTCAAGATATTTGTGTGCTAAATATATATACAGTAACACAATCAAAATTTTGCAAATTTAAACTAAAAATTAAGAGCAAGAAACTTCTATTATCCTCATAGTATGATGCCGGAGATCTAAATAAATTTATAAACCCAACAAAACCCAGATCTCAGTTGACTAATAATGAGCAACAAAAACATCCATTTAAGTCTTACATCAACAAAAATGTGAGCTTTAATAACCTATTATTATTATCATAAATATATAAAAAGGATGCACATTTCAACTATTTTCAAATCATCACAAAAGCCAAGAACAAATAAATTACTCCAAACCCACAAAAACCCAGATCTCATTTGACTCACATTGAAGAACATAATTAATCTTTTTTGTTTTTATTCATTTTCAAACACTTAAAAAGTAAGCTTTGACGATCTTTACGAAACTAACGTACACCAAATCAAGAACAAGATTCCTATACTTACATTATGGGTTAAACAAAAAAAATGCTAAATATTTCAACCCCAGATCTCAATTGTTTTAAAATGAAGAACAATAATGCACCAAATTTGAAACAAAAGATGAGGTCATTTATGAGCTAAAAGTAAAAGAAAACTACCTGAGTTTGAGCCACTAGAAAGTGGGATTCATATTACAAATCTTTATTATTGGTTGAAGATGGAGAGAGATAAGATTGATGTAAGTAAGCAAGCAAGTAGCATCAAAATCTGACAGACCTTTTAAATAAATTTTAACTTGAAGCCAAAAGAGAAGAAGCTAATTAGAAGAGAGAGAAATTTCACATGAATGCAGCCATTGCAATGTGTGTGAATGTATGTTCTTAAGTAATGAGTAATAGGTTTTTATCTAAAATATTATTTTATTTTTTATTTTTGCTTTTTAAAGTTATTGTACTAATTTTTTCATGGTCATTGAAATTTGATTTATTTTTTCAGAAGTAATTATTTTCACTATGCATCAAGAAATTCAATAAATAATTGATGATGTAATAAGTTTATAGATTTGATTTTGTAACATGAAATCATAATATAAAAACGTAAAAAATATATGAAAAATTATACATGAACGACATCATTTTACGTGTTAAAACTTATACGTTGTTTTCTATTTCACAAAATGAAATCTATAAACTTGATTACATCATCGATTGTTTATCGAATCTCTCAACAGTTAATACGAATAATGGCCTTTAAGGATCAACTTTCAGTAATTTTTATAACAAACAAAAGTACAATGTCTAGAAAAGATATAATAAAAAGTAAATTATTATTTATAAAAAAAATGGAGCCCTTTAAAATATTGTTAATGGGATTTAATTAATTTGAAGTGTGTTATTCTGTATACATGGCGCTCAAAACGAGAAATGACGTGGCAGTTGGATTTTGTTAAGGTGAGGTAGACCATACGAGAAACAAAGACTGTCTCGACTACTTTTGGAAATGCAATGGCCCAACTCTTTTCAATTACTACGTATAACGTAAACGGCCTGTTTTGGGATTGCATAGTTTATCTTTTTTCTCGATAAATAAGTTTAGCTCGAGTAGAGTGTATTTTGAGGGTTTGATGATTTACACGTAGAAAAGTTAGGGGCTAAGAATACAGAAACTTCAATAATAATCTATCTTTGATATATAACACATAAAAAACATATATAGAGTTAATAATTTATATCAAATTTATTGTTGAGATCTATCTCGCGCTGATACTATTTGTCGGGATTGATCACCACCACAACAAATCATATGATCATATATAACCGAACAATTAAATGCACAAGAAACATAAAAAGTGTAGATACACAAATGTTTTGCGTGAAAAACCTCTCAAAAGAGAGTAAAAATTACGGGATCCGTAGACTACTTAACATTCACTATATAAAAGATATTATAAGTTGGAGAAGCTCAACTAATGACACTTTTAAATATCCTGTTTAGATGTGTGAAGACTAATCAAAGTGGCACAAGGTCTCGATTTGTAAATGGAGATGAATATCGCGACTCAATTCTATGTGGTCGCGAAGTGAATTATTAAAGAGGTAAATCGCGACCCGATTTGTAGTAGTCGCGATGCGATATAGTGTTGGCTGGGGTTTTCTCACTTTAGCTTGTTACCTGAGTTATCTTTATCTTAAAAATATAAATTATATGTAATCGTAATCCTTGAACTATGAAAATAATAGCAAAAACTCTCTACTTTGGCCCCGTGGACTAAACCGATATTCAAGTTGGAGATCGGACATAACCATGTAATATCCATGTTGTATTGTTCATCATTCATCTTGTTTGTTTGGTTTCTTTATCCGTTTATTGTTTGTTGGTGTAACCACAATTACACGAGTCTTCTGAGTTTTTTTTTTTTGCTAACAATTGGTGATTGTTAGTTTAATGTTTCCACTGTAATTCCTAACGTATCCCCACACCACTTTCAACGGTAGATTACAATAATGGAACGTGTTTCCGTCGTTATTGAATCACCGATACCACCACACCAGACAGGGAGACGACTTTCGCAGTCTCTCTCTTTTTCTCTCAACCTCCTCACCAAAAACTCTACCACAATACTAATATTTTACAGGCTACATAATAATTTTCTAATTAGATTACAAATCAAATCTCTAATAAAAGCTTTCTCTCCAAGTTTAGGTAATGTGACTCAAATCCTCACCCGAGTCAAATTCCTTAAAAATTTCATCAATTACGTGAATTTTTTTTAAGCGATAATGAGTGTAATCTATCATCTTATACCGCCGCTTTTTCTCTACCAAGATACGCAACCTAACGCTCTCATTGTAAGGAAGATTTTCAACACACGGAACCCTCACGATCAACATACTCCATCGAGCCTCATCATCTTTTAACCTCACCACATTCATGTCATTTAATACCCTTCATCAACTCGATAGTTCTCCTTTAAATTGAAAGTTTGTGCATAAAAGCTCTTCAAAACAGTAGCAACTCAAAAAATCATATATCCCTACTGAACAGATCATTCCCAAATTTTCTCACATCTCATATCTATGTATTTTGAAACCCTTGTCCAAAAATCACAATGATCCAACGGTTAATAGACTTGAAATGATCATTTTCCCACAGGTGCCCCAAACCTAGTGAATTTTCTGCAGAAAATTTCGATAAATATTATCTCTCTATCAATATCTCGAATCTCAAATACAACGATAAGATTGTAGAACAACGCCTTGTGAACCTACAGTCTAAATTTCACTATGATCCGGCAGTTAACAAACTCAAACCGTCAATTCTCCCGTCAATGTGCATAATATGACGAACTGCACACAGTTTTCTCTCGTATTGGCTTCCTCCAAGTTATGTGATTCTTCTCCATGAACCTCGCTTTGATACCAGTTTTTGGAATCTACCCCGTTATGATACCACTTGTTGGGATCAATCACCACCACGATAAATCACACAACCATGAATAAGCCAATAATTAAATGCACACGAAACTGAAAAAGCATAAACAAACGTTTTGCGTGAAAAGACTATCAAGGGAGAGTGAAAATCACGAGACCCGTATGCCACTTAACATCCACTATATGAAAGAGATTACAAGTTGGAGACGTTTAACTCTCGACACCCTTGAATGTTATCATACCACTCTCAACGGTAGATTACCATAATGGAATCTACTCCGGTCGTTATTGAATCACTGAGATCACCACACGGGATGGAGGGAGACGACTCTCATATGCTCTCTCTTTCTCTCTCAACTTCCTCATCAAAAACCCTACTACAATACTTCTATTTATATAGGTACACAAAATAATTTCCTAATTAGATTACAAATCAAATCTCTAATTAGAAAACTTTCTCTCCAAGTTTAAGTAATATGACTCAAATCCTAATAAAACTCTTATTTATAAGTTTAATGTAGAAACTGTGTTTTTTTAGGATAATTGATAATATTAAAACTCTCAAAAAGAAGGGACGACCTAAAATTACAAAGGGATGATCTTAAAATAAGATCCAAAAGCAGACAGACAAAAATAAAAAGAAAAAATTTTAAAGACCAAAACAGATACAACTCGAACTCAAGCTAACCAATATCCCTGGCCATTTCTGTGAGCTTAGAACCAGGGTCTGAAATCCAATTATCCCAAATCATGCAGCGTGATTTGCACCTACCCTTCAACCAAAGAAACGAAGAAGATTGAATATCATGAAATATATCAAGATCACTAATTTTTTGTGTCTCATCATGGTTGGCATTGAACAATAGAATTTCTCCACTTCCATATTCTCCGCAACCCAACATAAATCAGGTCATGAAAGCATCTAAGCTTCAAATCAGAGAGGTGCGTGAATAAGGATCCGTTAATCAAGTTTGAAAAGCTAAAAGACAAGAAATTCGAGAAAGAAACTTTCCACTGTTCAAATACTTTACGTCAAATGGTTGTCGTTAGCGGGCATTCAATCAAAAAGAGTATTGTTATATATGTTAAGGCCCGTTTACTTTTTTCATTATGTTTCTTTTGAGTCTTCTAAATTTCAAAGTTAGAGACACACATCACATATACATTCATAAATTTAAAAAATAGCGAATAAGAGAGTTAACATGTAAAGGCTCGAAGTGTTAGGATAATAAAAGCCTTTTTATACGCATTAAATAAATTTTTTTCTACCATTCAAATCAAGGTACGAGGAAATAGGCTACTTTGATTTCTAATTACTTCACAAGACTTATTTCTACGAAAGCACATATAAGATTATAAAACCAATCAAAGGGCAACCAAAATCAACATAGAGGAACCTCCGCGAAGGAGGAAAGCCTCAAACACCAACCTACAACAACTTGACAACTACAACTAGAACTAACTTATGAAAAAACAACAGTAAGATCCATTATCTAAGTAGACCAAACTAAATCTTTTATCAGACATCTATCGGAGATCCAAATTATTTCACAAGACTTGCAGTTAAACATACAATAAGTTAAGGGTTTAATGTAAGACTCTTACTTCAATGCCTTACTAGTGAAATAGTCGTTGATCTAGTAATTTATTTAACTTTATGTCGTCCTTTTTTTGCTTTTGTTTTCTTCCTAAGCAAAACACTACACTATATTTCTTTATTAGATTGCGATTCAAGCTTTTCAAACTTAATCATTTATTTACGAATATATAACTGAATCAACGACTTGAATGGTGATTGGGACACATGCACAACATAATTGATAGGTGCACGACTAAAACATCAACCATTTCATAACAAATTTACACCTTGCCGACAAGACTTATATGTAGCACGTGACATCTTGAGCATCCATAGAGATCCGCCCTGAATATCACATACCAAGCCCACGGAAAAAGTAGCTCAAATACTTATATTAAAGAATTAAGTATTTTAAGAATTGTAATTATTATAAAAATATAAAATATAATGTCGAGTACAAATTCACATTCCACATCGAAAACATAAAAAAATCAAAGCTTGTATATAAGTTCATAGGCTACTCCCTATATTACAAATTGATTTTAAAGTGAAATCTCATATGGACTTATTTATTAGGTTATGTACTAGTTGGGCCGAAATGTCATTTCTTTACAATTCGAAACCAATTACTCTTTTATATTTCACTAAAGCAGACAAAATCACTATGGAACCGGACCTCTTCATTGTCGCTTAATTCATCACCAGGAAGAGCCAAATTCGCTTTTTAGTAGGATTTGAACCTATGACCAGTCACTTAACAGCTGACCGCTCTACTACTGAGTTTCAGAATTTTTTCGAGAATAAATCCTTCTCTTAATAGATCTTGTCTTATTCCTCAATCTTCCAAGAATGCGGTGTTGTATTATTGTAAGTTCCTTGTTCCAAACATTTCCTTCAAGTAAAACTTGTCATTCTTTGAAAATTTATTTGAAACAAATTTGCTAATCAAAGGTGACTTCCATATAATTCGAAACAAATTACCCTTTCAATTTTCACTAAAAAGTGTCATTCTTTTCTTTAAGCATTTATTTGAAACAAATTCGCTAATCAAAGGTATCTTTAGAAAATTGGACGCCCTCAACAATTAGTGATCATGTGAGTTGATACTCCATGCGGGACCCCGGAAAGAGCTATTATCTGATGTGTATACGAAAGTGACAAAGTTGTTTTGACTACAAAACTATGCCTGTCTGTTGAACACTTTCCAGCACCGGACAAGTGTCAGACTCTATACATCGTGTTACCACTTAGCAGAGTCTTGTGTTTTTAATAAACAGTCGCTACCCCCTGGTATGTGTCGCTTTCTTGATCAAAAGATAGGAGAGCATCCATCAATCACAGTATTTAGCTGACTTTCCCTAATAGACCGATATTGTATTAGAATTAGGCGTATTTTTTTTTTTTTGTGTGTTAGATAACTTAAGTTGCACCCTTACTGCTGCAGGGGTAGAGCTCGACCTGTCAAAGACTTCAACCTAACGAGAATGAACAAGAACGAAATGACAAGATGAAGTGCCCTGGGCACCACATTAAGAAAGGGTCAAAGTTTTTGGGCTGCATCTTGACTCGTCCTCCATTCGTTATCATTCACTGTTTAAAGTACTTACTTTTAATCACAATCGGTGTGCTACATATTATATGACTTAAACAAAGCGATGTGTTATTAACTTAGAAAAAGTCAAGAAACTATGCCATTCTTCATACTGACCTACACTGTTACGTTCACTCTAATAAAGTTTTGACCCGAACTAAAAGCTCAGCTTTGACACCTTTCGCCTTCTAAAAAAATTGACCGAATTAAATTTCGAATTGCATTATAATATCTAAATCAAATTGAATCAGACTCTTTACCCTTTCGACACAACTCAATCGGAATTGCTTTGATATTATTAAATAGTTCACACCACAAATCATCAATCAAACATTAATATAAGACTATTAAAGCATTTTGAGCGATGATACGTGAGTCACCAACTTTATTCCGTATACTACTAATTGTGTGTTCTATGATGTTGTACTTTATAACATTATAAATATTAAATATAAAACATAATTAGAAAATATAATTAGTAGTGTACGATAAAAACCGATAATATACGAATCACTCCATTTACATTTTGAGTACTTTGTATTCCTCCGAGACATCTTTCTTCCTTAACTTATTTGATCATAATCAAATGAGGAATTTATGCTAAGTTCATCAGAGATATAAGTTTCGCTTTTCTCATTGCTTAGCTTTATACTAATTTTCTTTATTTAATTTTAGCTGTGTTAAGGTCAGGTCATGGAAAGGAGATATAGTTATTGGTGACAATGTCCGGTACGCACAAGAAGGGGAAACAATCGAAAATAGCGTGCAACTTATGTCATTATCGATTATAAAAAGGGTATTCGCAATGGTGTTCAATTAAAAAGGGTATTCGCAATGGTGTTCAATAAAAACGATGTGGCATCCTACTACACGTTATTACGTGGCATAAATTAAATATCTAGTGGCCATCAAAAGTTCAATGAGATTTAATTAGACTCGTTCCATTAACTTTTACATAGCAGCAGGTTGTTAATCTATTTTTAAATCAAATAATAACAAATATATAGTTCGTTGTTATTTGATACTCACTTATGATATTGTCGTTAAAAGGTAATGAAAAGCACAAGTACACTTGTATATCAAATGATATAACTACCACACTAAGTATATCATGGCTTATAAAACTTAAACTACGTTCTATAAGTTTTATAAATCCCTTCAATAGATTTTTCATTCATGAACATAAATGTATTTGTGTGTAAACTCACTTAAAACACCTAATTCACTCAGGATGAAAATTAGGAGACTAAAATTGTACAATATTATACAAAACCACAAGGTACAATCCTCTAAACTTTATACAATCATTCGAAAGGGTGTCACAAGATATAACTACCATTTAAAGCAACGAAACTAACGTATTAAAAAGACTTTGGAAAGTAATCAAGTTTGGCGAATGTATTAATATTTTATATATAAAAATTTTAAAATTAAAACTCAATATTTTTAAATATATCTTATATAATTTTTATCTAATATTAGTTTTATCATATTCATAAGATTCACCACTGTATTCATAATCATTAACTCTTCATATGTATAGAATACTATTATTGATTCACCATTATAAATAACTTATGAGAGACAAATATAATATATAACTATCACTAAATTATAATTTATAATAAAATATTGTATTCTACCGAATAACATAAATATTAAGTTATTTAAAACAGAAATTACCTTTTATTAATATTGGCATCCCGAAAATAAATAAGTATTGTGTTTATGTCAACCCATGCTTGTCATAACATTTTTTAATACTCTCTTATCCCCTTCAATGAATGTGGTTTGATTTTTTCTAAGGCAAATATTCACAGACAATTACTATTAATATTAGGGAATCGACAATGATAACCTTACTAAGAAATTATATAGATATTTTATTTCTTTGTTAGTGGGTCCCACCCATATACAAACTCTTTCTCTTATTATCCCGTAAAATATGACTCCTATTGTGTGAATTACTTCATTAATAAATGAATTATAATATCCTCCATATTAAACTCTTGCTTTTGTTTTTCTTCTCTATCTCATAACAATTATCATATTTATTTTTAGAGAAATTATATACAGGCTTAGAAAACTTCACCCGTTAGTAACCCTAATCTAAGAGTATTAAGACATGTGATAAATCTGATAGAAATGACGAAGAAAATGAAAACACGACATATATTAAAATTAAACTAATTATATTTTTATTGGTTGATATATAATATTAATTTAGTCACATATATTATTATTCTTAAATTTAGCTTCATGTGTTTGTCATTGATTTGTACACAGCTTTAGTTTTCTGTTGATTTTTGTTGTTAAAGAAAATTCAACAACCATTAAATAAAATAACGTGTAAATCAAGTTCATTGAACACAAAATAAAATCGCCCATAACAATAAATGGGCCATCTAGTCCGATTAAGAAGAAGCAATGGTACGTACTGCCACAACCACGTGGCCCGCCATAAATGCTGCCAAATTATCACGTGGGTCCACATGAATTCCCCCGTTATACGCATTTAAAGTTTTTTCTTATATCATTTTTCATCTCCCAAAATTATAACCAATAATATTTTTAATTTTATAAATAACGATGGGATCGATCATTGTTAAACAAATTATAAGGTAAGATAAATTAAATAATATATCAATCGTAAATGGTAACTAGTTAGATAAAAAAATCAATGAAAATTAAAAGATAAAAAGGATCATTATATAATTCTCGAATTTTGATGCTCATTAATATATAACTTTAAATTATAATAATTCTTTATATATATATTTTAATTGCACATATTATTTTTATGTTATTTTATTTATTTTATTTTAAAATATATTATATTTGATTCAAAAGTAATAACGATATACTCTTAATAAACACTTTATGTTTATCCTTCTAACAAGATAGTACTATGAAGTTCATTGAACAGGTGTTTTACTACCTTATATTACAAAGGTGTAATATGATAATAATTGTAAAACTGATACATATGTCTATCAAGGTTTCAAATATTTATTTTGTCTAATTCCCATGTCCCAGTGACCTATCAAAATTACTGAAAGGAAGTTAAAAAAATGTGTTTGTTATGTGACATTATTTTTTGTCAAAATTTAGTATTCATACAAAAAAAGAAAAAGAATATATTTAACAAAATCATGAAAAAAACCTGGCCCGACCCAGTCAGATGAGTCCGTATAAAACAAAACGTGGACTTAGCATGACCTGAACTTTCATAGAACCAACTTTTTATACTATAAAGGCCCAGGCTTTTTCTTGGGCCGAAATATGCCGTGATTGGGCCAGGTTTTGTGCACCGAAACGTGGAACAATATAATAGTATTCTTTGTTTTAAAATCAGCAGATTTTGACTCTTTTTCTTTGTTCTTTCTGTATGGTTTTGGTGGATCCAATTCAAAGCTTGAAATCTACTATTCTACTCATTTTAATACTGATGTCATCAATATACTTATTAAAAATATTTCAATGTTACCAACTGTTAACTGGTAATCGAAATAACCGGTTACTTTTCACACGTTGTTACACACATATACTAAAAGGGAGGGAGTGTTGGTAGAATGGTAGGAAATGATACTAATTGTTCATGTCTACCACTATGCAAACTGTAAAGTGATAAACATTATAAATCATCAACGTTTAACAAGTCAACCTTCAAATTATCACCTCTACGATATATCCAACCCATCTAATGGCTCAATCACAATCATAGTGGCTGGACAGTGGAAGGGAAAAGCGCAACAATTGCTTGATGACAAGGTGTAGTGCAAGTTTAAAATGGGTGGGTGGATTTTTTTAAGTGGTGTTTGTTTTTTTAGGGTTTTAGAATAAAGGAATGAGTATTAAAGTGAGTGTAGGTGTTTGTTTTAAGGGAATGATTATGCGTAAATTTACAATTTATGAGTTTGTTGGAACCTTTATTAGTTGAGAAGTTTATGAATTAATCAATTCTCTCTCACATATACATACCATTTTCTCTTTCTCTCTCACACACTTCTACTTCACTTTCTAACTTTTATTAGTTTTAAATACAATATAATAAAATAAATATTTATTTAAAATTAATCATAACTTTATGTCTCATCTTTTTCTTTCAAACCCATATCTATTTCCATTCCTATTTCTATTCTCATATTCAAAACAAACATCACCTTAACACTTGGAAAGGCGTGATTAGATTTGGAAAGCGAGGAAAGTTGGCACCTAGATACATTGGTCCCTTCAGAATTCGTCAAGTGATTAATGATCAATCAGTCTCATTGGATCTTCCTCCTGAGCTTGCTGGTATTCATGACACGTTTAATATCTGTTATTTGAGAAAGTGTAATGTCGAGGATCAATCTCAGATTCTTCCTTTACCAGATTTGAAAGTTGATCAGAACCAGAAATTAGTTGAAGAACCTATTGAAATCCTTGATAGAAAAGTCACTAAACTTAGAAAGAAACAGATACCGATGGTATTAGTGAAATGGAGACATAGTTTAGGTTCAAATTTGACTTGGGAGACCGAAGAATCTATGAAAACCAGATATCCTAGATTGTTTGATAGTGTTGAGATTTCGGGGACGAAATCTCCTTAAGGAGGGGAGATTTGTAACAGCCTCTCTTTCGTTTTGGTAATTTCCATTATTAAATTGTTTTAGAACTATTTAATATTATGTGTTTTATTGTAAAATTTGTAAATTTTTGACTTTCTGCGACACAAGGGTTGTGTCGCAGGTGGTGTCTGTGCGACACAAGGGTTGTGTCGCAGGACTGTGTCGCAAAACGGGCTGAACTGAAATTAAGTAAGGAGCTTAAGTGTAATTCGATGATAAAAATATATATACACCGCCCTAGTACTTCCTGACCATTTCCAGACATTTCCAAACTCTTAAAATCGTTCCTAGAGAGAGAATTAAAGGGAATTAGAGAGAAGAAATAAAAGATTGGGTTTTGATCATATTTGAGCTAATTAGCTTTGAATCCGAGGTAAGGGTTTGATTGTTATGTGTTATTATTGTTTATATATGATTTACACTGATTGGAATAGGTTAATTTGTGTATTACATGTTTGATTTCGTGAATTTTGAATCTGGGAACTGGGCTGTTCATCATTGCGACACAAGGCTTGTGTCGCAGGTTGTGTCGCTTAAATGTTATGCGACACAGTGGTTATGTCGCTAAAGGCGGCCATTTTGAGTATTGCGACACAATGTTAGTGTCGCAGGTTTCTGTTGTGCGACACAGTGGTTGTGTCGCAAGGGTTTGTGGTGCGACACAATGGTTGTGTCGCTAAGTTTATAAAAGAGATTTTTGTTTTGTGCAAATTTTTAAAATGCATAAGTGTTACTAACTTTTGTGAAAATCTTAGGCAAAATTAGATTTTGATGAAATTCGCATGGTCACTTGGAAACGACCTAATACACAAGACTATTTATGTAATAGCCCCCCCCCCCCCCAGTTTTGGCCATTCGGGGTCATTTAGGGCCCGAAAACGGCGTTTTTCAGTTTTAAACGTTATGACGGAATTTTCTGATTTCATTTCTGATTGAACTATTATTTGCCTAGACTTCAGGGATTACCTGATTTGATAAATAGGCTATAATGATATTTATGGAACGAACTTCTGACTTGTATTTGATTTCCTGTTTCAGATCAACGTAAGACTCAGTGATATAAGAATCCTGAGTGTGGAGACGTCAGAGGTATCGGTGAGTGGATTCAGAACTCATCATTTGATTTAGTTGTAACTATTTGGTTACAACAAGTAAACGTAGATGTTTATTAGACTGTTTAGTCTTGATTATTGATTATTGATCTACGTGATGTGCGAAGCAATGTGCTGTATGTGATTGAGGTCAACGTGTAGTTGGACTTCTGGTTATTATGTGTATTACACAGGTTTTGATTCATTTGTTGTGTTTGAGACCTGTGTATGGGTTTAATAACCATTAGTTATCGGTCTATTCTGTATTGGCCATACAGATTGTGGGTAAGTGTTCTTGGGGGAATCCCCGGGTATTATGATATCCCCAGAGCCACCGATCCTCATTGAATTATGTGTGTTTACGATTATTTGGTGTAAACAACTAGTTATGCTAAGTTGAATGTTGTGTGATAAACCTATTCACTTAGCTTCGTGCTAATCCCTCATGTTTACTTCCTGCAGGATTTATTTTGATTGAATGTGGGTGCAGGGAGCAATGATTTGATCGTGAATGTTTGACTGCGCTCAAGGACTCTGATATGGTTTTTGTAATAAACCTTGTTTTGTAATTTTATAATACCCCGCCTTTTGTAATTTAAAAAGTTTGAAATTTGGTGTACTTTTGGGAAATGTAAACTATTTATGTATTTTAATTCATGCTTCCGTGTTTATTAATATAATATTCTTATATAGAAAGAGGGGTGTTATAAATACGTTAAGCAAATCAAAACACACACAAACGAACATATATATACACAATCATGTGCATAACACATTACACCTAAATTAAACCGTTCTCGGTTAGGTGGCTAAACCGGTTATTTATTCCCACTTCGGAGCTCGGACCTCGGATTTAAGATTTCAGAAAAGAATGTTATCATCACAATAGCTCTTGCCCGAGGAGCTCCATCTACTTAGCTAGACCATCATCATAGTCTCAATTCTCCCGACCTCGGGTAACACAATTTGCCTATTTTCTCAACACAATCTAACAACAGTACAAAAAAGAATATTCATGCATGTATTATTTTCATGGCCACCTCATTATCTTGGTTGGCCCATCTTATCGGTTTACGTCAGCACAGACCTTGAAAAATGTCTACATTCTCATACCCCAATTGAGATCCTTTTAGAACCTTCTAGAAGGTAGAGTTTCATTATAAAAACCAGTGCTTGCCTCCTCGATTGAGTTAATCTGAAACCGGGTTTACACGTACATCGGAGTGTTAAAGGTTGATCACTCACATTCCCTCATCATTTTGTAGTCAAGAAGAAATACTCTCGATCAATACATAACTTGAAGCATTGCGATGCATATTCAACACTAGAAAACGATCAAAATATGATGCTTTATTTTAACATGTTAATAAGTTTTATAAGACATGAAAATACTTTAAAGTTTTTATATTATTATATTTAGATTTAGATAAGATAAGAATGAGATATAAACATAAGCAAACAAACATAAACGAACATTAACGTACATGTTATCAAAACGTTCACGAATGTAAATGAACAAATGAGACATATGTTCATATTCGTTCATAAAAGTGAACGAACATTAATTTTGTTCACGAACAAACATAAATGAACTTCAAGGTAATATGGATGAAGCTAGAAATTTTGATTAAGGGGAATTTATTTCTTTGTAAAGTAGAAACGATATAAATATAGAAACATAGTAACGATTGATATAAATATGACTAATGATCAACAAAAATTCTTTTGAATATAGAATAAATTTACGTATTAAGGTAACACTAGTTTAGCCAAAATGACTTTTAAAAGTTTTCTACCGATTATAAGCAACAATATAATCGATTTTTATGGTTAAATTTGGCACCAAACGTTTGTATCGTATGAATTTTATCTTGGACATGTCACTATTTCATTAAATAGAGTCATCACTGCCGAGTTGTAATTGCAGTAATGTATAAGTTTATTGTTCTTATTTCGTTTGAAAACATCAATTGACCATGACTTAACCTATAGCTAATAGGCTAATATCATATAAGAACTCTCAATACTTTCATTAATTTAATCTAAGATCATAAGAGCTCAATCATATTAGTAATTAATATTTAATTCGTATATATAATAAGTAGACATTTATTAAAACTTCATCGCACCAACTATTAAATTTTTTTAAAGGTTTCCGAATAGATAAAAGCTTAAAAAGTAGTACCTTAGTGGTAGAAGAAAAAAACTACAATACCTATAAATTCCCACACGTCGCAGTTGATCATATATGAAATTAAATAAAACCTTAAGCACGGCGATATTCACCACCGTCATATCCAAAGCATCCTTACCATACACGTACATCACTGTTACTCCAAAGCAAACTTTATTTTGAATAACCAAAACTAAGAATTAAAAAAAGTATTGTTTATATTAATATATTTATTTAGGTGGTAGATAAATTAGTTGTTTTTTTTTTTTACTGAATCGAAGATTTTTTCACTCAAATATACTATTTTGTTTTTGTAGGTTACTTATATTTAAAAAAGATTTTGTAGGCTACTTAAATATATTATTTTATTTTTGTAGATCACCTATATTTAAAAATAATTTTGTAGGCCATCCAAATTTGTATGTTGTTTCATATATTCCAAATTCGACCAAAAACTCATCAAAATAATGTGAAGGGACACAAATACCCCTATATTTGTTAGGGTTAATTCATCAAAAGTGCAACGTACTGACACCAAATGTTCCATGTATACAAGCTACCATTTTTATTGTCTAAGTATGCAACAAACTGGACAATTATGTATCGATGTATGTAACATGGTAACCGGTTACCGTGACAACATGTAAGAATGTATTTGTAAGCATTTTTCAATTTTTTTAAAAAGTGGCGTGGATAAAAGCTACCCATTTTATTGTCTGGGTATGCAACAAACTGGAAGATTTTGTATCGATGTATGCAACATAGTATCCGGTTACCGGGACAAACGGACTATGGAAACGGTTTCTTTCGGTTTGTTGCATACCCAAACTATAAAATGGGTAGCTTGTATATATGGAATATTGTGTGACAGTACGTTGCACTTTAGATGAATTAACCTTATTTGTTAATTAACATTATTTATATTATTTTAGTTTTATTCAAATACATGGGTATTTGTGTTATTTTACACTTTTCTGATGAGTTTTTAGCCGGATTTGATATATATAGAACATAAAAAATTGAGTGACCTATAAAATTATTTTTAAATATGGATGGCCTATAAAAAGAAAATGATATATTTTAGTGACTTATAAAGTCATTTTTAAATGTAAATGATCTATAAAAGTAATATTTGAATGATACTAAATATATAATTTCTATAAAATATTTAACAACTAGAGTTGCTTTTTAAAACAAAATAAAAATGATACGGAGAAGATGCCATTCCTACTCATTCCCTCGTTGGGCAAAGTAAAAGTAAAACAAGTCAAAATAAAGTGTAGTACAGTTGACCTTTTTATGATTGTGTGTGGGTGGATCAATATCAAAGATTCATCTGAAAAATCTAGAAACTTTTCTCAGAATCCTGAAACAAAGATGACGCTGAAAGTATATGTTGATAGAATGTCCCAACCATCTGGGCTGTTCTCCTCTTTTGCAAGTAAATCTGTTTTTCTTTTCTCTTTTTATTTTTCTTTTATATTTGTTAATAAATAATAAATTTAGTAAATGAAATTTGTTCTTCTACGAAATTATGTTATAGGGTTTCTGTCATTAGGGTCTCATCAGCATTAACTTTTGTGCAACTGAGTTGGGTTTTGTTCATTACTGCTTGCAAATCTTTTATGTTTTGTGATTCATTCATTAGTTTGATTCATTTCTGTAAGTATTAATGTGTTTGCATATGTCGGTTTGTGGGTAATTTTGAGTTGGGTTTATCGTTAAACAGATTCTTGATTAATCCAATTTGTGTTGTACTTTAATTTATTTATTTTAGTTTTTTTATTTATATAATTATCGTTGTTTTTGTTTTTTAGTTTATGTTTAGTTTAAGACTTTAAGTTGTAATTCTTATGGCATTTTTGTATTTTGTTTGAAGGATCAATGGGATAGATTTCGAGGAAGTTCAGATAGATATTTTGAAAAACAAACAATACACTCCTGAATATAAAGGTTTGTTTACTACTGTTTTTATATCGAATTGGGCCTATTTGGTTGAGAAATTTTAAGCTATGAGTGAATAAAAAAGAAGAAGAATAACATTGAACTACAGATAACTATTTTTAAGTTTTAGGTAATCTTGTTTTATGCAGCAATAAATCCGATGTATAAAGTTCCTGCAATAGTTGATGGACGATTTAAGCTCTTTGAGAGGTTCTTTCTCTTTCTCGTTATATGATTCTTCTTTTAACGTACGATGTCATTTAGTTGTAAATAATTAAGTAAGCATGTTTAATGAGGTTTGTGTTTATCTTGATGTTACTTAATTTCCATGATGTGAACATATCGTGATTTGCAGTCATGCGATTCTTATATACATATCTTGTGCATTTCCACGAGTGGCTAGTCACTGGTGAGCCGGTATTCTTGTTCTTCCATATTCACATACAAGCCTAGAAAAACTGTTCTTGTTGTAACATGAATCAGCTTATTAAATTACATGCATAGGTATCCCAGTGATCTATTCAAAAGATCTAAGATCCACTCAGTTTTAGACTGGCATCATTCCAATTTACGTCGTGGTACAGGTGATATTATTAACTTATTATATCTAAGTTTACTATTTTTATTACTAAACATTTGTCAAGTATTTTCCAAATGGTTTTATCATATGCAAGGTTTTAAACATATTATTCTGCTTGCAGTTGGACTTGTGTTCAACTCTATTTTGGGACCATTAAACGGCTTCCCTTCAAGCCAAGAAGCTGCCAAAGAAGGTGAGAAGATACTTGTGAAATCATTGTGTAAATTAGAAACTTTTTGGTTAAAAGATGGGTGCTTTTTGGTGGAAGCTCTCAACCATCAATAGCAGATATTAGCTTAGTATGTGAAGTTATGCAACTTGAGGTAACAATTTAACTTTGATCAACGTGTTATTTGTATGTTTTTCAACAAATAACTTTTGGCTAATTCTGCATCAAAACACAAACTTTCATGTGGCCATCAGTTTTTGAGTCAGAAGGATCGTGATCGGATATTAAAACCTTACAAGAAAGTTCTTCAGTGGATTGAAGATACAAAGAAAGCGACTGCACCTCATTTTGATGAAGTTCACGGGGTTATTTTCAAAGCCCAGAAAAGAATTAGAGAGCGAATGGCAATGGAGTCTGGGAAAAATGAATTGAAGTCCAAGTTGTGAGATAACATTATGTAATAATCGTTACAAACCATCAAATTGATCATATAACATTATGTAATCCTATGTAATGAAGACTAATTTTGACTTATTTCTGTAACAGTCAGCATGTAATGTTACTGTATGATCCGTCTTAACTTGCAATAAACATTTTCATGATTAAGTAATCATCATTACGTTTAATAAACTTTATTTCATCGATCATCTTTCTTAAGTCTTGACCACAAACATACACCCTGTCTCACATGTTGCAAAAGTAAAAACAGATGAAATATAACAGGGCGAAAAGAAAAAAAAAACTTTCTTTTTAACTTGTAGTACTCAAATCAGGCAGCCTTAATGCCATAGAGCTTGGTACACTAACAACTAGTAAAAAAAACTACCTTATTGGCAACATATTGGTGTTTCTTTTTAGAACTTTTGATGTAAATATAATTTTAAATGTCTTAGAGCATTAGGTATGGCCTTTAATCTGGATGGACCAACACGGCGTGACCATACAAGCCATGTTGTGATCCACGCCATGGTCCCACGGGTATTTCCACTTTCACGACGTTTAAACCTCTCTTTTTTTGTTTTCGTAAAAGTTCGAATTAAGAAGTGTAAAATTGAGTTCATTATGATCTTCAGTGTGGTGTTGATGTTGCATTGTTTCTTTCGGTGATCTGTGTGACCATACTTTTTTGCTGTTAATAAGATCTTCATTAGCAAAATCTTACTTTTTCCACAATCACAAACACTCATTAAAAAGGCTCTTTGAAAAAGCATAAACCTCCATTTTCACATAGTAGTTAATTAGTAGTTGCTGCACAGGGTGGGCAGCGTATATATAATTTATTTAAAAAAATCGGCCATGAAACCATTTATGAGAATAAAAAATAAAAAAATGTCGTGGACCGATACCAATCATACATTCTTGAAAAAAGAAAAATTAAAATACTGGAAAGTCTTTGTACTAGAAGTGGAATATATATTTTTGGGTAGAGCCAAATAAAAGCTTCCATTAGACTATTAGTATATATATATATATTCGTTATTATCATATATTTGTCAAGAAATATCGAAGTTGGAAGTGCAAACCAAGTTTTGGGAGAGAAAGATGACAACGCTGAAAATATATTGTGATCGGATGTCCCAACCATCTCGTGCCATTCTCATCTTCTGCAAGTTTGTTATTTTATTTTCTCCCACTTTTTTATTATAATTTGTTTGTGTAATTTTTTAATCTCACATTGGGTAAATTAAGGTTTAAGCATGTGCTGGTTTATTGCTAGATTGATTCTTGATATAACATGTGTTTTTTTTAATGACTGTAATTGTCTTTTATTTATTTTGAAGGATGAATGGGATAGAATTTGAGGAATTCACAGTAAAAATCTTGGAAAACGAACAACATTCCCCTGAATATAAAGGTTAATTACATAAAATCTTTAATTGTTTTGTCTTTAGATTGTGCATTTATATTATTTTTGCTATTTAACATAGATGAGAAAAGAATCATTAACTAATTCACACATGTATTTTTAATTGTGCTGTTTATGCAGAAATAAATCCCATGTCTCAAGTTCCAGCTATAGTCCATGGAGACTTTAAGCTGTTTGAGAGGTTTTTTTCTTTATTATATCCAATCTAACTAATGAACTATGCACATTCATTTTTCGTTTTGTATTACTTTAAATAATGTATAAATGCGTTTTTGTTTGCAGTCACGCGATTCTTATCTACTTATCTAGTGCCTTTCCGGGAGTGGCTAGTCACTGGTGAGTCGAATTTCATCTTAGTCTTGCTTATGTGCAGACAAATTCTGAACATGGTTCCAGACTGTTGTTGTTGTAACATGGATAATCTTTATATATTCGTAGGTATCCAAGTGATATATATGAAAGAGCTAAGGTTCACTCAGTTTTAGACTGGCATCATTCCAATCTACGTCGTGGGTCAGGTGATACTTTTATCTAAATTTTTCACATCTATTTGTTAGATAAATTTCCAGGATGGTTTTATCATATGGTCAGTTCTATACTTTCTGGTTCCAGTTGGAGTTCTTATAAACACCGTCTTTTTACCACTGAGAGGCCTCCCTCTAAACCCTCAAGCAGCTGAAGAAGCTGAGAAGACGCTTGTGAAATCGTTGTCTGTGATAGAAGATTTTTGGCTAAAAGATGGAAAGTTTTTGGTTGGAAGATCGGAACCATCATTAGCAGATCTCTGCTTAGTAAGTGAAATCATGGAACTTCAGGTAACGATATAAAACTTAGTAACATGTTAAATTCCTGTTTCTCATCATAAGATTTGATCAAGTCTTCTCATTTCATCATTGTTTTGGTTAATTCTGTAACAAAACGCAATATTGCATTTGTTTTCAGCTTCTGAGTGAGAAGAATCGCGAGCGGATATTATGCCCTTTCAAGAAGGTGTCTCAGTGGATCGAAGATATAAAGAGTGCAACTGCACCTCACTGGGATGAAGTTCACGAGGTTCTGTTTGAAGCCAAGAAACTATTCCGGGAGCAGGTGGAAAATCTGGACAAAACAAACTGAAGTGAAAGTTATGTGATCACACATAAGCTCCATACAACATTTGGCCTGTGTTAAAGACTAAACTTGATTTGATTTCTGTATGATACAGCATGTCATGCTGCTACTTTATGTATCTTAATTTGCAATAAACTATTTGAAGATTATGTTATCATTGCCACATTTCAATAAAGTGGATTTCATCTATTATGTTGATCGAGTTTAACGATTGCACCCAGAAAAGAAAGTTTTAATCTTTGAACTATAATCAAACATCCTTAACAACATGATTCTTTGTACACTAGCTTAAACTACATTAAACTATCTTTATCACATCACATCACATATACACATTAAAAGACAAGCCAAATTTAGCAAATCAAAACGGCGCATGCCTACCTTATATTAACAATCATATTCAAACAGTTGTTATTCCTTGTATCTCCAACTTCTCCAGAATTCTTGGCCTTTTGTAATATTTCAGCAACAGAGAGCAACAAACGACGCTCACGGATGACGCAGCCATGGCAGCTCCAGCGATCCACGGAGGCAGGCGAAATCCTGTGAACGGGAAAAAAATGCCAGCAGCAATTGGAATTCCAAGAAGGTTGTAACCCAAAGCCCAAATGTAGTTCAGACGGATTCGAGTGAATGTTTTTCTTGAAAGATCAATGGCTGTGATTACATCTTCTAGATTACTTTTCATAAGGACTATATCAGCTGCTTCTATGGCTATGTCTGTGCCAGCACCGATTGCCATTCCAACATCTGCGGCCACTAGGGCTGGTGAATCATTGATCCCGTCTCCTACCATCGCTACCACATGTCCTGAAGCCTGAATTATTAACATAACTACAGGTTCAAATTATTTATAAAGGGAAAACAATTTTGACTATTTTTCAAAAACTTGTACCTGTAATTCCTTAACTTTCTCTGCTTTATCTTGCGGCTTGGCTTCAGCGATGACCTCATTGATTCCAACTTCCTTTGCAATGGAATTTGCAGTTCCCCAGTTGTCACCAGTCACCACTATACTTTTAACTTTCATCAACTTGAGTATGGAGATGACTTCACGAGCACCGGGCTTTAAGGGATCAGAAATTGCAATAACTCCAGTGAGTTGACCATCTATACAGACAAGAATTCCAGTCTGGGCCAATTCTTCAATTTCTGTCAGAATTTCTTCTGCATCAATGGGGATAGCAATGTTTTTTTTTAACACCAAGCTCTTATTTCCAACTATAATTTCTTTGTTTTGAACAATGGCCTGCACACCATGGCCGGTTATGGATTCGAATTTTTTTGCTTCTGCCCAAACAGGGTTCTCTTCATCTTGTCTAAATTTCTTGGCATATTCTACAATGGCCTTGGCTAAAGGGTGTTCGCTATTCACCTATAATTAATAATTATGAAGTTCAATATTATTCAGCAGATAATAATTAAACACTTTAGTTGAAATTAACTTGGGTATAGTGCAGGTGTACCTCAGCTGCAGCAATCAATTCATAAAACTCCCCAAGCACCATGTTCTTTAAGAGTCTGGTGTTAACAACCAGTGGTTTGCCGATTGTAAGAGTCCCCGTCTTATCAAACACAACGCAGTTCACCTGAATAATTTAACAAAAAATAATCAAACAATTGTTGATGTTTCTTAAGCACTAATTGCTTACCACCATTTCAGAGTCAATTCTCGTTTTCTGATAGAAGGGAGTGAGAAAGAAATGGATTTTCGGATCGCCTAATTCAATAGCTCAAAAATAGGTGGAGTTCATCCTTTAAAGCATAGTTCAGTGTTGCAACAGGTGGGTTGTTCAGCGAACGGGAAGCAAAGTCTCCATACCAACATTGAAGGCTTTGCAGCTATCCAGAAGACATCCTTTCTCTATAGGGGTGCTAGCGCGTGACTAATATAATAGAAAGTCAGGCTCTTCTTCTGTTCTACAAATCAAACTAATCTATACTACTACTAACTATAGTCAGACTAGGTCTTCTAGAGTGAACTAGCATAGTAACTGGCTACCAACTTTGATCTGATTTCTACTTTGGATAACCACTTCTTTCAAATACCATCATACTTTTGAGAACTTTGATTTAACGTAACCATTTCTTAAGATTTTGGATTCAAGAGTTCAAGGTGATCTGAAACGGTAAGCGGTAAAAGAAAAAAAGAAAAAGACGACGCGGCAGCTGACATGTAGTAGTAATCAACCATGTTGACCTTTTATTTACTTGGCATAATGCTGACTGCTGACATGTTGCTTGCAAACTGGTCAGCATAGGTAATTACCTTGCATCAAACGTTTTGAATCTTTAATGGTTTTTACAGCTTATTAAATATTGGTTTCCTGACACGGAAACTGGTTACCTTTTTATGTAATTATGTTATTGCACCATTTCCCTAGTTTTAGTATATGAAGAACACGACATAACAAATATGTTGCAAGTGCAAAAATAATAACTGACCTTATGTGCACTTTCTAGCGCTTGGCCTCCTTTTATTAGAATGCCTTGGGAAGCCCCAACTCCAGTACCAACCATCACAGCAGTAGGTGTAGCCAAACCTAAAGCACACGGGCAGGCTATGACCATAACCGAGATTCCAAACTGGAGAGCAAGCTGAAAGCTATCCATGGAAGAAGGTATCCAAGATTTCGGGTACCCATCATACTTTCCAGCAATGAACCAAGCTAGCCAAGTGGAAAATGAGAGAACAATGACCTGCAGTGGATAGTCAATATAGACAAATGTATAGCATCAGGATATCAATAAGGTGTAGAAGTGGCAGTTTCAGCCCAAGTACTTAACAATGGGTTGGTTAGGTTTATGTTTTATGTCAAAAGGGAGAAATTAAGATTTAAGCTAAAAGGTCCAACGGTTGAAAGTTGTAATATGCTTTTTTTCTAAAAATTCTTACAACCTCCTAAATGTTTCTTTAATGATTCATTGTAATAATATGGTTTTGCCAATCGAGATTAACGCAGTTTTTATTTGGAATTTTTTTTACAGATGGACAAAAAAGTCTTTGTGGACCAATGCTGCCCTGGCCCGTAAGACTCGTATTTAGAACCACCATTGTCAACCCATACCTGTTTTGACCCATTACTCAAACACCCATATTGCTACCTCTAGTAAGGTGGCTGTCACCTATGGGCAAAACAATAAGCAAGTGACAATGAAATATGGAACCATAAACTTACCAGAGGCACAAAGAATTTGGAAATACGATCCGCAAGTTTCTGAACCGGAGCTTTAGCCATTTGGGCCGATTCAACAAGTTGAACTATTTGAGAAAGTGCACTTTCTGATCCAACCCTTGTTGCCTTAATGTACAAAACACCATTCTCATTAACTGTTCCCCCAATCACAGGGTCACCCTTCCTCTTTCCCACGGGTCGAGCTTCTCCCGTAATCATACTCTCGTTTACATGGCTTTGTCCCCAAGTAACATATCCATCTGAAGCTACCTTTGCACCAGGAAGAATCTTGATCACATCATTCCTCTGAATCAACCTACTATCAATCTCTTCCTCATTTACAACATTCCCATCACGGTTAATGGTCAAAAGTGTTGCGGTATCAGGAGTCAAATCCATAAGCTTTGCAATTGCCTCAGATGTCTTCCCTTTCGCCATAACCTCCAAATACTTCCCAAGAAGAATAAACGATATGAGCATTGCACTTGTTTCAAAGAAGTCAGTCGCTTCAAAATGTGGCGAAGCAGCAGCTCTTAACACAGAATAAACTGAATAAAAGTAGGCTGCATTTGTTCCCAATGCAATCAGAACATCCATATTTGCAGAGCCATGACGTAATGATTTGTAAGAACCAGTGTAGAATCTTCTACCAATAAAAAACTGAACTGGAGTCGATAATATCCACCTTATAAGATGGCCTACAGTCATCATATTCACAACCTTGGTATCCAGTAAATGTTTTAGTCCTGGAATATACATAAACACCATGGAAGTTAAGAACACAGGAATCGTGAAAACTAAACTCCACATAAACCATCTCTTGTACTGATTGATTTCTTCTTGTCTATGAGAATCCCGCCCTGCTCCTTTAGGAAATATCTTTGCTTTGAATGATCCAAGTCCAGTTGATTCAATCACTTGAATAAAAGTTCTAGGTCCAATTAAATCTGCTTTGTAAGAAACAGAACACTTTCTCAAATTTGTGTCAATATCTACTTTTACAACTCCAGGAAGTGCTTGAAGCGATTTCTCAATCACCATGATTGAACTATCATTCCATGGTCCATCGATTTGTAAATGTATTTTGCTCACGTCTTCTCCTGTACTGATCAAAATGGCTTCAAATCCAGTGTCATCAATGGCCTTCAAGAACTGATCATGGCTCACAATCATGGGGTCATAATGGACTTCAGCTTCTTCAGTTGCTAATGCAACTTGGGCTCTTTGTACTCCATGTACAGCCCTCAAAGCCGACTCGACTGTACTAGAACAAGTTGTGCAAGTCATTCCTTTAATGAGCATTCGACATACTTGAATAGATTTCTCATATGACTCTTCCTCAATTAGTGTAGCTTCAAACCCAACGTCTTCTATGGTTTCACGAATAGTCTCTTCCTACATATAACACAATGAAAAAATACCATAAAGCTTTGGTATAGTGGTTAGTCGATCAATAATTTGTATTAGAAAAGGCCTTACAAAAACCATTACACATGCTTCTTTTAAATGGAATAAGCAATTACAAATAGGATCATATACAGGTAGCATACCAAAATTTCCTATTCATGACTCTATAAAAAAGGAAAACATTATACGTTCAACTTGCGTACAAAAAAGGTAAAATCATGTAATTGTTTTCGCCGATTAGGAAATTTTGACAATTTTTTTCTTCACAAGAGGTATCAGGTTAGCACATCATGGGGTGGCCACTAAAACGGTCAAAAAGGGTCACCAGATAACCCGGTTAGACTGCGTACATCTGAGTAAAAATGTTTGCCCTCCCAGTACTAGCATGAGGAAATCTTCTCCGTTTACCCTTTTACATTTATATTCATTTAAACCCTATAATAAAAGACAAACTTACATTTACATAGCTAGGATAAAACATAACTTGAGCTTTATTGTTCAACACGTCAACTACCGCTTCCTTAATTCCCGGCAACCGTTTCACCGCCTTTTCGACCGAACCGGCACAAGCTGAACACGTCATTCCGGTGACTGAAAACAATACCCTGGCTTCCGATCGCTCCATATTACTCTCCGCATCAACCGAAACTCCTTTCGGATACTTTGGCATCGATGGATAATGCGGCCGCGGTGACAAACCACGAGAGTAGCCGTCGCCGGCGCCACGTATGCACGCCAGTGATAGAAACTTCGTCGCCATTTTTAGCTTAATTTCTACTCAAATTTTGAAAAAATACATGTATACTTTTCGTTCAGCAACAGACAATGATTCCAGTTGTGTAAAAGAAGGTTGCTTTTTAAGTTTGAATTGAATTAAACTTTGTAACGGCGATTGCGTATTTAATGATCTATGTGGCGCAATAAGAAGAGATTGTGGGCCCTGTTTCGCACAACTTTGGCGCGGGTTTCATATGCATTTGACTTTTTATTTATTAGTTACGTATTTTCATTTGTTTCTATTTATTATTCAGAATATTATATTATTTTTACGGACAAGGGAAAATGAAATGTATAACCAATTGAACTTGAAAATTTAATTGACCACCTCTGTAGAAAGGTGGATGTAACTTTCGTAACATTTAAATATTATATTTTACTTCTTAAATTAAATTAAATACGTTAGCTTGTGATATACTTTTTTGATATAAAACAATGCGATTTATATTTAAGCATATAAAGGATAAGATTTGTATTTGTTTAAGATAATACATGGAAAAAGTTGTGAAATTGTACTAAAGTCAAATTGTACTGAAAACATAGATACATTTTGTTTTGCTTTTTTACGGAAGTCGATTATTTATTATGTATTTGATGCATGTAGTGCATCACATTTGTAACCACAAACACGTTTTAAATAAGAAAACTATATGTGTCTTAGTTAATACTTATGGAGTAACACATGAAACTTAACTAGTTTCAAAAAATTTAGATTAAAATGGTGAAAAGAGAAGGAAAGTTAGGGAGGGAAAAAAATTGTGAAATATTGGATGAAACATTTATCTAAATCAATAGTTAAGAAATAGTAATACTTTTGTAATTGGTCTAAAAAATAAGGGTAGAAGTTAAGAAAAAAAAGATAACTTTAGTTTCAATCAACAGCCTCTCCACTATTTTTACTTTCTCTTTTTGCTCCCTTCACTTTCTTCCTACCCTCCTTCAACTTCAAAAGTCGTCTCTTAACAGTTGATCAGCTTGAATTACTATATCTTAATGATACTTGTACATGTTTGAGTTGTAATCTTTGAAACTTGACTCTCCCTCAACATCAACTACTCAAGAAATTAACTTAGACTCAATAACACTTATAATGTCCAAAGAAAAAAAATCCTCAACTAACTTGAACATAACAATTTAAACCTCATCACTTAGATCATATAAAGATTGAACATATCAGTTTTAAACTTCATCATTACCTTCATAAATGTTGATTAGGCTTGAGTTAACCTCTGGGCCTCAGTTTTAAGGGCTGACATCATCTGAGGCTATGCTCTTGTCTTGGTCTGAGTCTATGCTCTAGTCTCGGTCTGAGTCTATGCTCTAGTCTCGATCTGAGTATGTGCTCTTGTCTTGGTCTAAGTCCGTGCTCTTGTCTCGGTTTGAGTTTATGCTCTTATCTTGGTCTAAGTCTGTGCTCTTATCTCGGTCTGATGTTGTTGCTTAGCACGAGTATGTCCTTGTGTCTTGATCTGAGTCTGTGTGGGACAAACTAAGACTAAAAATGTGCATCAACTTCAAAATTATATATCTCCCTGATAACACATCCGATCAAGCTCAAATTGGTAACAAAGTAGACCTATGCGTCTTGAAGCATATACCCAAAAATCAAGATGATTCAACGGTTAACGAATAAACAAAGTTAATATTACAACAGTTGCACACATAAACCATAAACTTTTTGCGACCAACTTCGAAATTACATATCTTCTTGTAGCAATATTCGATCACCATCAAATGCTTACAAAATGTAGAAATATGTGTCTTGAACCTTATTTACAAAAAATATAAAGGTCTAACGGTTAACGAAGACAAGTGATCGTTTTACTGCAGCTGTACAGAAAAACCCAAAGGTTTCTGTAGCAGAATTTGAAAATAAATATCTCTCGATCAAAAGCTCAGATCGAAAATCAAAAATTCCTCCAGTGAGAATGTGAATCTATGTGTTAGGAACTTATAGTTCAAATTTCATGACGATCCGACTGCATAACAAATGAGATCTAATGATTTTGCCGTCGTTGCGCAAAATATGACGACTTAATTTTTCCAAAACTGAGTCACTCCTCGTACTTTAAGGACCCTCCTCGCTTGAACCAAACTCAAAACTTGAACTTTTTTGAACTAGTTTAGACTATGTTATCTCAAAATATTAAACAAAATCGATCCATCGACATGCAGTTTAGTTTGATCCAATATTATGGTTGAATAATTTTAGTCTAAATAAATAGAGCCGGTCTAAGCCAATTTGAGGTCCGGGGCGAAATTGTAAAAGAGAGCGGCGCCTCTATAAAAATAGGCATAGCCTAATATACTATACATGCAAAATTCGAGGCCCTTTATGAGGTGAGGTTCAGGGCGGTCGTCCTTCCTGCCCGCCCACAAAACCGACCCTATAAATAAGTAAATCAAAAAGTAATTACGCTTGTGATTAGGCTATTTAATTAGTAACAACGTTATTTGAGGACTTTCATGTATTTTACGACATTTAATGTATTTAATTATATACTCCGTAACACACATATCTATGTATGTAATCAAAGATTCCAATAAGTCATTTGGAGTTGTTGCTGATGTAGCTTTACTTGAAAGATAAGATTTCCATTTGCAATGAGCCATTGACACCCTTAATAGATAAAGTTTGTCTTAAAGTTATTTACTCTTTCGGTTATTAACTTTTGATCAGAGTTAATTATCTAAAAACAAAATCAATTTTCATTTTTAATCCTTTTTAAACAATATACGTTATATAAAACTTTGTTCATTTTCTCCTAAAACGTAAGTCATAACCGAGGATTCGAGATACTGGATATGTTAATATTCATCATAGTTTATTAACTTTAGCACACTTAATCCAGCTAAATTCCAATATCAAGTTTTCTTAATACTTTAAAGTTGATATAGCTTTGAAATTACTTGTAAAATTGAGTTGATCATGAAATTAATATAAAAAAAGTTAAGAAGACGAATGAGTATGATGTAATCAAAATTTTCCCTTTAATTATATTTAAAAAGATTAGATTAATAAAAAAAGGTTATCAAATTTATTGAAACCAAAAGTTAAACAGAAATTTTACGTTTAAAAAGTCTAGAAGAGGAACAAGTTTCTTTGAAAACGTAATTGATTTTCTTCGCCGTTTGTAGTTTGTGAGGTTATTTGTTTAAGTGGGAAAGAATATAGACGTGAAGATGGGCTCGTTCATTAAATTATATAAAAATGTTTAAAATTACAATTTATAATTAAATTTAAGGGAGAATGAGAATTTTTGTGGGAATGAAAGAATGCATTTTAATTATACATTTTCATCAAGATAATAAAACTTCACATTTTAAAAAAATTAAATAAGGTTAATTGTTTCGTAATGTATCAAACTTTTCACTTTTTATTATTGTATGTAATTACCTTTCAAAAGAGCTATTGTATGTATCAAACTTGTGATTTTCGTATATTGTATGTTGACTTGCCATTTTTAGCCTTGACAAAAGAGGAAACTTTTTTTTTTGTAATGGTCAAGGAAATATTACATACAACATACGATAATCACAAGTACGATACATACAATAGCACTTTTGAAAGATTGTTACATACAATAGTAAAAAGTGTAAAGTTCGATACATAACGAAACAATTAACCCGATTAAATATTTTAAAACGGCTAATCAAAAAGTTATAAAAATTGTATCATAAAAATCAGTGATACATGACATACTTTCTTCAAACTTTTTTTTTCTATTTTTTGGTGGGTTTTGAAAACTAGTAACACGTGTAATTATAAACATTGTTCAAGTTACAACTTGCTAGCGTGAGGCCCTTGATCAATATTGCGTAAGCAACCTTTAGAGTAAAAGTGATGGTATGCGTGACATCAAACTTGATTGTGATTGGTGAAAAATCGACACACATAAAAAACATAGTTAGTAAGGGGTCACAAAATATTCATTCTTAACCTTTTGTCACTTATAAGGAAGTCAATCACACAGCAACACATGTCATTCTATTTTTCTAATATCATATATGCACGGCTCACAACCTCTTAATATCATATATGCACAACAAACTTTTAATGAATTAACATGTTTCAGCGAAACATATTTATACAAAAAAGTTTAACTTATTGGGTTGTGCGTACCACAACCTAAGAGATTTGCTAGTATAGATATCTGTTTGACGCCACTGGCTATTTTGGCTTTATCTAAGAACTCCCTCTTCTTTTCCCCGAGTTTTAACCACCCTGACCAAATGAAAATAGTTCATCGATATCGTTTCACGGCTGCAACGCCTTCCACCAACACCTATTTTCACTTTTTGAGTCATGTCTACTCTATTTCGAGATGTTCACGTACAATTCATTAGTCCTCAAAACTTCGTTTGCCGCCAAGGTAAATGGTGTATTTGCTGGGGGCATAGGATATTTTGCAGTCTGTCGCCCCTTTCTCATGGTCAAAGCCATAAAATGTTAATGTTGAATGGACTACGAGGTTGCCTCAAATATTTCATATGTATTTTGTTTAGATAGTTTGGTCAGGATTCTTGAGTTCCAATTGGGACATTCAATATAATCTAACCAAAAACTAACCTGTTAGCATGAGTCCTATTAGGTTCGAATATATTTCATAAATGATAAAAACATCTCAACACAGAAAATGTAGTCTCCAGTAACCTGCATTATATTGTACTTAAATGTTTTAGAAACAGTACACTACGAATTCATTAGCATTTTCCTTAAAGAGACCCACTTAGCACACCAACTCAAACATCAACATTCAAGAAAGCAGCACTCAACACTAACTCATAAAGTTTCACCACCAACCAACCAACCAAATCCAACAAAACATATACTAAGACAACTTAACCTAATAGACACAAAAACCCAAATCAAATTTTATTCTTTAAGCTTCTTCCTCGTACACTTCTTCATCTTCCTCGTACTCACCTTCCTCATCAGCGGTCGCATCTTGGTATTGTTGATACTCGGAAACAAGATCGTTCATGTTACTTTCAGCTTCTGTGAATTCCATCTCATCCATTCCTTCACCCGTGTACCAGTGCAAGAAAGCCTTCCTTCTAAACATAGCTGTAAACTGCTCACTCACACGCCTAAACATCTCCTGAATTGAAGTCGAGTTTCCAATAAAAGTGGAAGCCATTTTCAGACCCGTTGGAGGAATGTCACAGACAGTTGACTTCACATTGTTTGGAATCCACTCGACAAAGTAGGATGAATTCTTATTTTGTACATTGATCATCTGCTCATCAACCTCCTTCGTGCTCATCTTACCACGGAACATTGCTGAGGCGGTGAGGTAGCGGCCATGGCGAGGATCAGCTGCACACATCATGTTCTTAGCATCCCACATTTGTTGAGTGAGCTCGGGTACAGTTAAGGCTCGGTATTGCTGGGATCCACGAGATGTCAGGGGTGCAAAGCCAACCATGAAGAAGTGGAGTCGAGGGAATGGGATCAAGTTGACTGCAAGCTTGCGAAGATCCGAGTTTAGCTGACCCGGGAAGCGGAGACAGCAAGTGACACCGCTCATGGTAGCAGAGATTAAGTGATTCAAATCTCCAACTGTGTAAAAGTCACAAAAACAGTTATTTATAAATCATATGGCAATGGTAATGTGGTTATATCATTTAGAAGAAAAAAACTACGTAGTAACTAATAACATATCAATGACCATAACAAGAACATATACTAGTAAACATTTAAACCAATTGGTGCAGGGGTCCTGTAAGAGAAAAAGACATTTATTTGACCCATCTACTGTCAGGAACTTTTTTTGGGGAGTTGTATTCTATTTGTTTATTTTGTTGTTGTAACTCAAGGCCCCATGTCTTTCTACAAATGGTACGTTTTCCAACAATATAGAAACTGCCTAAACGTTTTCATTGAAGACAGATCTGTAAGAAGCTGTCCATTGTTGACTGGATAATTAGAAAAACATGTAAAATTGAACAAGGAATTTAAAAGTACAGAAATCTTAAAGTTAAAAATAAAAATAGAAAATATTTTACCCAGTAAATACAGAAATACAACATATTTTGCCAAGTCTTTAAATACTGACAGATATATTATTTAAATATTAAAATCTTCCTATAATAATAAAGGTTTTTTTATTCTTTTTTAAACAACCAGGGTATAAACCGTTATCTACTTTTTTTTTGGATCGGAAAGCATTTTTCGTTTTTGGATTTCGTGTATGCTTGGTAATATCAATTAAGCAAGGAACCACGTGAAAGGCTGAAATTTGATAACTGTTTTATGCCCCTCAAGATAAAAAGGAGAGAATCTTTGCTTAGGCTGGGGATCACATGACATGAGTTGCCACTCACATGACTTGAAGACTACAATACACCAGTGCTTTGACCTAGTACCACATCACAATTCACAACTAGAAATCTAATTATCACAAACTATTCCAACTGCATTCTTTAACTTATACCAAACAGGCCAACAGTGCAAAATGGTACAACTTAAAGAGCATATGGATTTTAATACTAGTTCATGTGTCACAACTAACAAATTTCAGGGAAACAGTGATGTTATTAAGATACTTAATAAATAAGGTTGTTTCAAAGCATCAAGAAAAAAGTACACTGTCAGTAATGCATCAATGCATCTGAACCCACAATAATTGATTGAATGTTTTTTTCATGAGAAATATTTTATCTTTCTTATGACTATATTGAGAAGACGGACTTACAGCTGGGAGTAGTGAGCTTGAGAGTACGGAAACAAATATCATAGAGAGCCTCATTGTCAAGAACCATGCATTCATCAGCATTTTCAACAAGCTGATGCACCGATAAAGTTGCATTGTATGGTTCAACCACTGTATCAGAGACCTTAGGCGATGGAAAAACTGAGAAAGTGAGCATCATTCGGTCCGGATACTCCTCCCTTATCTTGGATATCAACAAAGTCCCCATTCCAGACCCTGTTCCTCCTCCCAATGAATGGCATACTTGAAACCCTGTTACCAAATACATATAACACACCATCAAACAGTCAGTTCACACACTAAAATCTATTTATTAAAACCAAAGTTGATTCACTAACAAATACACTAAGAATATCAATATATTATTATGACTTTATACATAAAAAAAAATTCAATGTAAAAACTACATTGACAACATCATGTGGTTCTAAATCTAAGTTACCATGGGTAATACTAGTAGCTTATCAGTTATTAAAATAGAACATCCTGGTAACTGGGAAACGGAAATTGAGAACACCAATGGTAGTTTTCTTTATCCCAATGTGTGTGTAGCTTTTCTATTTAGAGAAACATATAATATGCGTGTATCATTTTCGTGTTAAACCAGCACTATCTCAAAATTGTCCTAATCTTGTATTCATTCATAAATACAATTTTGAAATCCATTTTCAATAATTTTTAAATTCAATAAGTTTAAATATAGAAATTCATAAATCAATAAACAATAACTGCAAATTCCTCTGTATAAGCACAAATAAACAAACGTTAACTAAAAAAACTAGGGCTAATCTATAAACACATATCAATAGCGGCAGATCTACTTACAAAAGCCTAGTTTTCCAAAAGTAGAATCATAACAACACAAAATTCAAAACACTAATTTCATTTCATCGTCAAATCATGCATCCATTTAATCAAATCAAAACCTAGACATATTCACTCGGATCAGTAAGCATTATTTACTAATAATTAAAATTTCAAAATACGCACACATGTATACAGAGATAGAGAGATGTAGAAACATAAACCTTGAAGGCAATCACAATTCTCAGCTTCCTTACGAACAACATCGAGAACAGAATCAATCAACTCCGCTCCTTCAGTATAATGACCTTTCGCCCAATTGTTTCCGGCACCGGACTGCCCAAACACAAAGTTATCAGGTCTGAAGATCTGACCGTACGGTCCAGATCGGACACTGTCCATAGTACCTGGCTCAAGGTCCATGAGAATGGCGCGTGGAACAAACCTACCACAACTAGCTTCATTGTAGTACACGTTAACGCGCTCAAGTTGAAGATCCTGGTCGCCGGAGTAACGGCCGGTGGAATCAATGCCGTGTTCGGCGCAAACGACCTCCCAGAACTTAGCTCCGATCTGGTTGCCGCATTGACCGCCTTGAATGTGGAGGATTTCTCTCATGATTATTGTTAGGGTTTTGGGATTTAGATACAGAGAAATGGAGTGTGTGTGTGTTTTCAGGAGAATTGGTATGAGGGTTTATATACACAAAAATAGGGACGGTGTTGTTATTTTTAAGAGGGAGATTTAAACTTTTTACCTTTTATTTATTCAATCACATGCTCCCTATAAAAAAAACCCGGTTCGTTTATAACAACTTTTAATTAATGCTTATGTCTCGTATATAGTTGTTACTTTTTCTTTTGTCACAAGTCTATTGCTACCTTTTTATAAAAAACTTTATACATATTTATATTCTATGATAATAATAAGACTTCTTAAACAAACATATTGATATAGTTTAATTATAGATTCAGATCGACTTCAATATTTTGTTAAAAAATAATAATTGTGAGTTCCATTGTCTTGAGTAAAAGTAAGTTATTTAAATTAATTAAGTTTTCTTTGTGAACGAATATAACTTCTCATGTAAAAACTTGAGAGGATTCAAATCCTTAAATAATTAAGTATTATAGTTGTTTCGGTTGAAGTGAAGTGTAAGAGTTGTGGTTCCTCATATCATTCCGGTCAAAAAATGTAATTTCTATCATTTTGCTAATTTTATTTATATATGATATGATGATATCATATGATTGCTTTTAAAAAGAAAAAGTAAATAATATTTTTTTAGTAAAACATCAAATGAAGTAATGAAGATAAGATGCGGTTGTGAAAATCAAGTGGATGATGCATTTAGCTTAGTGAGTGTTAAGGCTGCACACACTTTTTTGTGATGGTCAAGCTAAGTGGTTGGAGTACAGGACAAGTGAGTATGTGTGATCGCATCTACATGTGCCCCCTCTTTCCGAGATCATTTTATGGGGGCTTTAAATACTTATATATAAAACTGCTGAAATGATGAATTATGTGACTAACCAGTTTAAAACCTAACAAAGCAGATTAATTTGGCAAGTAATCGTTTGGGTCACGGGATATCATATTTGGAAAAATCAAAATAACAAGGTTTTCAGATCAAAGTTTTTGTCTATTCCTGTGTTAGTTCAGGAGATTCAACTTCGAAGCTTCGAATGAATTAGTCACAGGTTGAAGAAGGGTTCGGGTTTGTGGAAGCAGTGGCAAAACTGGCTTATTGATCCGGGGGTGTTGAATTATATGATGCATGCATGAGTTTTGATCACATGGAGGATGTAATATGTGGTCATGAATTGGTGGACAATATTTATTTGTAATGTGGGATCATGAAGGACATGAGCTAGCTAGGATCTGGACAAAAATATGGCAATGTGTTTGACCTATGAAGGATCTTGTGTTGCATTTGGGATTAAATGGTGAGATGTCACCAAAAGTCTGGTAAGTTAGTATAGTCTGTATATAGAGTTGGAGTTCTAGAGTATTTGTGAGTAAAACAAACGATTCAAAAGTGTATAAAATAGTTTGTGAAGTAGACAGTGAAATGTAATAAAATTGTCTGTTTTTCTAAAAAACTATATATATATATATATATATATCTATAGTAATGCCATTTATCTATTTCTAATACTCCGTAGTATTTTATATTTTATATTTTATTTCATTTAGAAATAGGCAAATCTATCATTATGTCATGTACATATCGTTTTTTACTAGACTTTAACTCGTAAAAATAATGCTCAACTTAATAAAAAATTATTTTTATTTATGTCCTTGTTGTAGAGTTGTAGTTACTCACACATTTACAAGTATAAATACGAAGTTCTTTCTATAAATAATTATGGTATTTACAACACTTTTGTCTAATAAAATCATGATATCTATATAAAACGTTAAAAAAATATAAAAAATTGTGTGTGAACTTAAAAAAACTTAATTGTATTCAGATGGAGTAGCTAATATGCATGATTCATAAGCTTTTGATTTATATAACTAAGTGTACGTGTAGATTCGTCCAACATTATTTTATCATTGCAAACTATAAATTGTCTATAATAATCGTTTGATTTCTTTTCTTATCTTTTTCTGTAGTGGATAGTATAATTTCAAAGCAATTATAAAAGCAGGGAAGTGACGAGTGAGGATATTCCCCCACAATAAAAAGCTTCATATAATAACAAACACCCTTCCTATCTAAGTAACACTCTCTAATGGATCTACACCTATATTAAAATTAAAAACTAATAAATAAAGAAGAAAGAGAGAGTCTACCAAAATACAAAACATATATTTATATTTATACAAAATTACAAAGTGATAATAGTATAAATATTGAGAAACTAGGGTTATATACTTGCGTATTGCGACAGGATAGTATGAATAAAAGTTTAGTTATTTGTGTACAATGATATTTATAAGTTATATTTATGAAACTATCTAGTGTTATGAAATTGAGACAATAGACAACAATGATTCTTTTAATTAGAAATATATAACAACGACAAAAGTATGAGCAATAACCATTACAATGATAATAACAACTTTAAATAGAGTAATAACAATACAAACAATACATAATATAATACGTGATAAGAAGTTAAGGATAAAAATAAATTGAAATATTGAACACACGTTATGTAATTATAAAATGAGCACTATTTTTGTTATAAAATACCTCATATTATTGGTATATTTATCTATTATCATTTGACTATATATCACTTTATATTCTCCATTTGCACGATAATTATTAACTCTACACATAAATATTTGAATTTATCTTGGTATTTATGTTTGAATCGCTATATTAATCTTAACGATCATCAATTTTTAAATGTCTATCCATTACATATATTAAAAGAAAAGCAAAAGATAGATGACCATATAAAATTATAATTGTAAGAAACTAAAAGTAAAAGTTGAATATGTATATATATATTATGATTTAGATGAGAAGACTAAATATCATGAGAACGTGAGAATGACTTCAAAAACACTTTTTAAATATTCAAAACATGTTAATTTTCAAAATTTTCTTCGGAACTCCTTATTCAAATAACTTTATTAGCTATTTTTAAAAGTAAAAATAATTCAAAAAGTTTTTTTTAATTATTTGTAATTAACTTTTTTATTCATAATTAGTTATAAATCGATAATCACATGAATGATATGTGATTATCAAGTACTATTTTATGATTATTTTAAACACATAATAATCACTTTATATTAGTGAATAAGCACATGTGATTATCACAACAGTAATGACTATAGAAAAAGTTTGAAAATAAAAGTTAATATTTTTTATTTATATTTTTATCATAACTTCTTAAATTTATTATAATATGTATCATTGAAAAGGTTTTGAAAATAATGTGTTTCGAATATTTAAAGTTTTTTTAAATCATTTTCGTGTTATCATAATATTTAGATTTCTTATTTGAACCCTCGTATATATATATATGAAAATTATAAAATAAATAAATCAGAGTAAAAAGAAAGGTAGGTCTTGAATATGTACCTCTTTAAAACGAAGAGACTTAATATTGAAGGCAGAGACACTGAGCGAGACATGTATTTTTCATCTTTTACTTCTAAATATATATATATATATAATATAAATAACTAAGATAAAGACAAAATGAAAACTGTTCATCAATCTTGTTATTATATGTAACTACATGTGCTGATACTTCATAGTTGCATCTAAGTTCAAGTGTCTTCAAGTATAACATGGAGTAAATTTTAGGTAAAAAAGTGGAATCATAGAAATGTACTTTTTAAAAATTATCTTAACCGGCTAAAATATGTTGTCAATACTCCATAATGTTATGTCACTTACATGTGCCCATAACTTGGACCATTCATGATTCATCAACAACAAATTACAAACATAACCTAGTGAGCCAAGTCTACTGCAAAAGTTATATGTATGCAGCTACAAACTTGCATACATGACATAATAGGCTAAACCGAAAATAACAAATACTACACTTGATCTTAGCTAGAAGGCCGAAAAGGATCATACACAACAAATGCTATTGCACAAACACTCTTTCTTCAAATGGCTTCACCAAAAGAATCGTAAAACAAACTATACAACACCAAGATGACAGTAAGAGAATCAATCATTCAACTCTGTTGGCACATGTTAGAATTGCGGATTTCATCTCTTCTTTCCCCAATGATGTCTGAACAATCACCTGTCCAGAAACAACAAATATGTCATATACCATGTTCTCAAGGTATAAACTTTTTATGAGAAATGATATATGGGCCTAAAGATTGGCCTAATGCAATATTTCAACCATCTAAAATATGGTTTGTAACTTTGTAAGTGGCCAAGTGGGTCATTCTTTAAAATCCATAGATGGATCCATGTGGTATTAGGCTGATCTTTAGGCCAATTTTTTAAAGTCAGTCTATCATTTCTAACTTTTTATAATTTTATAGTTAATTAGAAGTTTCGTTTACAAGACAAGCTACTAGCGCATACCTCTTGTACTTTGTTTTCAGCTCGTGCAAGCAATTTATACTCGTTCTCTAGCACTGATGCCATATAAACCTACACAAAATTTGTAAACTGTCAACTTCATTTAGTCCTAACATATTTCTAGGATCACTAATCACACACAGAATACAAAGGATGTAATACAAATAAACTTGATGTAATCTTACAAGAAAACTACCTGGAATGTCGGGGCCAAACCTGGGCTCAAGAAAAACCGGCCTTTCTTTACCAGGTCAATGCCTTCATATTTCTCCAGTTCTTTCACAAGTGACTCAACTTCGGCCCACTGTGCAGTTTGATATATGGTATGCAAGAATTAGTTGATGTTTTATCAAGAGTTGATTAAGGATGCTTTTTGCAATGTAATAAATAAATATGCTTGTGTGAGAGATTTCAGAGAAAAAAATGCAATAAACCTCTTCCTCGGGTTGGGCTTCTTCTAATCTACCATCTAAATTAGCTTGCTCACCAACAACACCCTCTAAAGTCTCGATCAACGGATCTGGCTGTACAAGACAAGTATTGTATTTAGATAGCAAACAATACACACCCATCTTGCAATTTTGACTACAATTGTAGTTTAACAGAAGTGTTAATGGGGGTGAGAAACTACCGTATTCAATGTGTTATTGAATAAAATATGTAATAATAGATATTCAAGAAACTTGGAGGATGGATTACCGTGATTTCCTTCAATGATAGAAATATGCGTTCAAGGGAAAAATCTAATTGATGAACCTTTGCTTCAACAACCTTAAAATGATAGATTACTGTTATTGAGCATATAAACATTTAGAAAATAAATTCAATACAAACGCGTTACTTGACATAGAACACTAAGGGTACCTGCCCGATTTTAAAATGAGATATAATGTCCAAAGTATCATCCCATGACACCTCGGTTTGGTGAATCAAAGCAGGGACTCCTTCAACCTACATTATTACGAGGTCAAAACCTTGAATACAAAAAGGCAGGGGAAAATAAATGAAATGACAAGTTTACCCTTGTCAAAATGATGTTACTATCTGTTAAGGCTTTATTAAGGACAATATTGTCTGAAATTGTTCGTTTTAGGCTAGCTATAAGAATCTTCAGCGACGAGTGATCAGAAACTGGTAACGCATAATAAATAGTGCAGTGTAGTGTATAATGAGACCCCTTGGGGGAAAATTGTGCTAATACCTCAACGAAAATACCATAATAAGTAATCTTTTTGATGCAACACTTCACGACATCTCCAACGCTAAGCTTAGCCTGTACAAGTACACAGAAAGAGCTTCTAGGATTTAATATACCGTGATTTTAAAGACAGAAAAATAAAAGAATCTTACCATGAGATTTTTCTTTCTCTCAATTGATTCATCCTTCTCTTTTGGCCTTCCAGAAAATATCAGCTTGTTTGACTCTCTATCTGCCAAGACCACGTTGACTTTTACTTTCTGCAGCGAAAATGTCATCATGATTTTTGTTATTATCTTATTCGTGAACATGCAATAATAAGTATCCTTTTCGTCCCAACATTTATACCTTTGGTGAAATTCCAATTGATAAGTACCTTTTTTAACCCCATATGATTCCCAATTGTTGAAGGGTTTACCCGATACTAAGCAGAATTATTATTTATTTTTCCAAAATATGAGCCTAGTGCAATAGAGTTCATCATTTTCCTTATCAAAACATGCAAGCTAAGTGTCAAACAAAGGCTTTGTCACTATTAGAGGGTTTTTGGATGCATGTTTCAAAAGTGATTTTGGGGTACTGAATAATCAGAGTTATCATTGGTCAGGTTTTAAGGAGGATAATCTTTTTATCCAAACATTAATACTGATTAGTGTGACTTAAAGTTGCAATAATCAGTTCTGGGTGTTTTTGGTGGAGGCAATCTGATTCTGATTATTTGCTTGTCTTACACTAAAATAACAGTATCAGAGTAGCTTGTTCAAAGCTGATTATCTGATTATTTCGTTATGCATAGTTTATTTCAAAAACAATCTCAACAACATTAAGCCATAACATGATCAAATGAAAATGCAAAGATAGGTTGTAATTCAAACCTGACCAACGAACGACGACAAGTATTTAAGTTTTTCTTGGTCATAAATTGCTAGAAGATCTTCAAGTTTCATATCAGGTGATATTTCACCGTCTATCTTTTTAGGATCTACAGTTGACTTAGTAGTTGAGTTGCTTGTAGCATTGTAGCCTCCGATAACACCAAGACTTTGCCTGTACATAGCAGGATCCAACCCTTTCTTTCTCAACCAAGATTCGAAAGCTAAATACTTCCACTTGGTGGCAAGATTTCGATAAGGCAAAAACCCAATCAAAGAACCAAAAGATGCCTGTAGAACATGGACAAAATGGTAAAATCACCCAAGAGGGTAATCCTCGAAATATAGAGATACTTTCGTACTGGCACTTACGACAAACCCCCGAGTGCTAGAGTTTATGAGTTCCACTTCTTCTCTTCCTTCTGTTTTGATCAAATCTTCAGCTCTTTTCCAGTCAGTATCTTCACGCTCCTGTGCCATGAAACATTCGTGGCAATCGGATTCAGACATAAAAAAGGTCAAATTTGCATGCACATTTATCATTTATCATTTTAAACCATGGGGTTGACAAATATACCATTAGCTGCACATAACTTATGTGCAATAAAGGCAGAAATAATTTTATAAGTTACACTCTTAGTCCTTTAACTTTATGAAATATTCACATTTAGTCCCTCAAAATACACTAACAAACCTTTGGTGCAGTTTGCAGCACATAAGATTTCCCCTTAAATTATTTATGTTACAATACTTATTGTATCATCTGATTCTTCTTAAGACATTGAAATAAATATTCCAATGGACTTTAAAATACAAGTAGTTTGTTACATAAAGGTAAAGTATGACAACTATGCAGTTACAGTCGTATACCTTCAAGAGTGGTATTGTCGGTAACTTTTCACTCTCCATAGCATCCCCATAAGGTATCGCAGTCATAGGAGCTGTAACACCTTTCTCAGCCTTTGATGTATTTTTCACAGATTGATCTAACCTATATAATATCACCGATGAGAAAACGTATATAAGGAACAACAACAACCAAATTTAAAGAAATAAATTTGTTTACTACATAAAGTATTTAATGCCTATTTAATGTAATCATATTTTTAATACATCCTGTAAAATAGTTAAGATACCTTTTAGGTGGTCCTCTCAAAGTAGCTGCTATATCAGGATCAGGACCTGTTTCGGAAAAGCCTATATCTGTCTGCCCAGAAGGCTGTGATCCTTGAGAAAGAAAAGAAGTACAGAATCATTGGCTTATTCAAGTTGATAGAAGAGTGTGTCAAATGCAACTTTAAGTTTCATATGATATGCAAATGCAGAATGTTTGTTATCCATTCAATAATCATCTTGCTTTGGATGATATTCAGTGGCACAAAGTATTTATACGTGCTAGGGGTGGTAAGATGAGCGGGTCAGGTAACAGATGAAAGCAGATTCAGGATCAAACATGTCTTTTCTTTTTTAGTAAGAGTCGGTTCCTGTTGACCTGAAACAGTTTTCGACCATATCTATAGTTTTTGTAGATATAACTAATGCCTTAATTATGATTCAACACAATCTGAGTCTTTGAATAAATACAAACTTAGGAGGTCATATGCATTAAAATAGCCTTAGGACGCCTTTAACTCATTTGACCCATTCCACTTTTTAGATACATTTTTGGACTTCACCATTTCACCCGTTTGAGATAAGACATACCCCAAGTTGGGAATTGATAAGTAAATGGGTCAAAATTTTCCACCTCTATATAATCCCCACAAGAAAATTCCCATCTTTGACATCGTTGCTTTACCTGTTATACGATCAATCTCCTGACCTATCTCTTCTAATTTCAAAACATCTACATTTTCCTCTGACGGCTCAAGATCAGACTTTGCCACATTTTCCATCACGTAACCTAAATCGACACTTCTTGATGTGTTCTTCATATCATTAATCTCTGAGTTTGATTCATTAAGATCTTTATAATCTTGATCCAATGTGATCTCGGGCTTTTGGAGAAGTGAAGCATTTGTTTGAAATTGGATTTCACTTGGACTTTCTTTTTCATCATCCAAACTTTCCGTTTCTTCCTTTGGCAAAAATGGTTCGGGCTTCCTCACCATTTTCATATCAGTAACCCTTTCTTTTTCCTCTTCTTTATTTATTTTAAATGATAAATTTGGTCTCTGCAACGTTGCTGTGAAACCTCCACTATCCTCTTTAAAAGTAGTTGGTTTCCGTATTTTGACATTTGGGACACTTGGTGTAGGATTATTAGGAGCCTTTGCTACCGGTTCGATTGGTCTCTTTACTTTGGGTACTACTGGCTTATTATCATTTGTTTCAAATTTGACTCCTTTTTTGGGTACAGGCCGAGTCAAATTCACTCCATCAAGAGAATCCTTTGTTTCAAAGTTGACACCTTTCTTGGGTACGGGCCGGGTCAAATTCAGTCCATCAAGTGAATCCTTTGGTTTTTTTCTTACATCAGATACATCAAACGGGAGCTCCTCTATGTCAGTAAAGGCTTTCATACCCTTCTTGTTGTATAATTTCTCAATTTCCAAGTAAGACAATTCTGGGTTTGTTTTTCTACCAATTATCTGCAGAAAAAAAACAGAATTATATACGAAAACATTATAATGTGCAAGGCAGCTTAGCATAGTATAAAAAAGATAATATACTCAGGCTTTAAACTTCTGTTAAAGAGAATAAGTGGTACTTTATATATACTGAAAGAATTGAGTTGAATTTGGAAATGTGGCTGGTTTTTGTTATTTATCTTCACAAATTTGACTTTTGAAAGTCAAACCTGTTATGTTTTAAGTGCATACACATGATTATTCTTTATATACTTTTACCTTATTTATATATTTTTTAGTTATGCTATAGTTTAATGTATACATGCTATTATCAAATTTACCAAGTTAACTTTGCCTTCATGTTATGTTGTAAAAACAAAATACCATCAGTTACATCTCTTTAGGGCTCATTTGGTTTACAGATTATATGGACAATATTATATTGTGAATTGTTTAAAATAGATATGCTTTCTTTAACACTGAACACAAATCAGACTGTTTGCTTATCATGCAAAGGTTCAATGTACTATCTGTTTACTACCTACGCTATCACTCTTTTTTTATTTGAACAACACCCAAATCAGATTGCCCACAGAAATGTCCTTGTACTTTCATGATTCAACTAAATTTTCAAAAAACTAATCACTTTAAAATTCGAAAACTATTTAAATGAAAAATTAAACAACACCCAAATCGTAATTCACCTTGAAATTCTATTTCTACTTTCACAATTCAACTAAAATATCATAACATCTATCAAGAACCACACAACAGTCAAAAAGTTTCAATCTTTTCAACATGTTATCCATTTACTTCTCATCATTACATACATAACACCTTCACATAACATATACACACACAGCTACACAAGGAAATTGAGATAGAAAGTGACCTTAGCAAGGGTAAGTTTAGGGTCTTCACCAATTAATCTCCCAAATTTAATTTCCATTTGGTCATAACTATCAAAATTATCTTCATCTTTAGCAGCAGCAAAGATTGCAAATTTCCTATCTTTTTTGTGATGGAAAGGAAGATTTCTATAAAATTTTGGATTTTTATAACAAGGGATAGAGAATGTAAACTTTGAAGTATTTGTGGCAGTGGTGGTGGTTGTTAGAGAAAGACCCTCCATTTTTATTTTATTTTCAAGAAAATGGTAGCAAGCTCATCTAACTGTAGGTGATAAGCCCTTGAAGATCACACACAGTGTGTGTGTTTACGTGTGTGTAGAAGGGGGGTCTATCCGTTTCAGTGTTATGCGTGTTTCTTGGTTATTATTGGTGGTGATGGGAGGATTATGTTTGTAAAGGTGAAGGGGTTGAATTGGTAATTATGATAAGTTTACAAAATGATTATCCGAATCAAATATTAGATTTCACAATTATTTAATTAAGAAAATGTGTCCAAATAACTATAAAATTGATTAAGACGTATGATAAATTTATTAAATAAATAAATTATATGTCATATTATGAATAAGTAGTTCTAGATTTTGATATATTTAATTATGTTTAGTATTATTCCTTCACGCACCGAGTATAATTTCAATAGCATATCGGTCCGGATTGTTATGAAGAACATACTATGCACTTGTACGATGGTTCTAAAGTGGTATACATATCATCTTCTAACTTATATAAAATCAATGATTTTGACAAATATTGCTAGAATATAAATACAAAAGGTTAATATCGGGATGAAATATCTGTCTAAGATTGAAATGTTGTGAACTATGAAGTGCTATGTTTATCTTCAGTTTGCAACGTTACTTCGTCAAAGTAATGGGTAAATGCATAACGCCCATAAGACTATAAGAGAACAAGGACCCAAAAGGGTAATCCTTATTGGCCCACATAGTAAAAGCCCAGCACCTACATTTTCATTTATTCACTAGGAATGAAGCATAATAGAACTAGTAGTACTTACTAGAGATTGAAAAAAAAATCGGTTTGTAAATAGAAATTAGTTTTCAAACTGAAAATTGGTTTGGTTAAAACCGGTTCGATTTGAAATCGGTTTGTACCGTTTTAAGAATCTGCAGTTTGAAACCGGTTTGAAAACCGGTTTTAAACCGGTTTGGATTTTTCCAGGACCAAACCAAATCAGTTTTAAATCGAACCGATTTGAATTCAAACCGATTGTGACCAAGTTTGACCCAAACCGGTTTGGTGTGAAACCGGTTTGAAACTAGTTTGTGCATCCCTAGTACTTATGAACTTGTTCTTTAGTTCATTTTCATTTACATTTTGTTTACTAAACTAGTAATTTTCATAAGATGACATTCGTGATCATAACAGATTTTTAAATAAAATAAAGTTTGATGAGTTGCATATATATACCATTTCACAAACCAAGAAGATGAACTCTACACGAATCTCTAAAATTTGTTAGCTAAAAACAAGAAACAGAACGTCAAGAAATTGAATTACACCGATCATATCTCTTTCCAAGTCGTCGACAAACATCACGTTTCAACATCTCCATAAATTCCTACAAGTATCACACCCTAATGAATAAAACAAGCAAATTTATAGTTAAAGATCCATAAAATAAAATCAAAAGATATTATATATATATATAAGGCAAAACCTCAGCAAGCTCCTCTTCTGAACACAAGTCAGCAAGACCATATACATCATAAACATTGTCATTCAAAAGAGCAGCACTTTCAACTACATATGAAAAAATTTCTAGTGCTGGGTACTCCTCTTCGATTTTCTGAGCCGCTTCTTTAATATTCATCTGATAATATATCCAGGAAAAAAATATAATAACTTACTAATCAATACGTTAAAGTTATACCAAGATGATTAATGATTCGAGCTCTCATGCAATGTTTTAAAAGGGTTAAAATCTTTGAATATCTATGAACAAAAGTATCATAAGTCTAAGTTAGGCATTTTCACAAACATGGGTCTTGAAAATCTTGTTTTACGAACCTGACAATCCATCGATAACCCATTGATGCTTGCAGTACTATCACTAAAACAGCTACGATGAAGCTCATGCTTCATGGGAGGATTGTGTTCAAGTAAATTCGTACTTGAACACGGACGACTGAGAGATTGAGAAAAATGTGGCATCATTTGTTGAAACATAAATGACATATCAAGGTCGCCATTTGAGCCACCATTCATGCTTGCAAGCATGTTAGCTAGATCTTGATTTCCATCCATCTGTTGACCAAGTTGATTGACAGCATTCATCATTTCAGGGTTATTGGTTAATTGCTCCAACAAGTTTCTCAAGAAATCTTGAGGTTCGATCTCAGTTTGATTTGAAACTCTGGCCAACATATCGTATAAAGTTGGATTCTGTGTAAAGAGACTCATAATTGTAGTTTGATCCAATTGGCCACCAGCGGACGGAAGGGTTCGATTGGTGATAGTAAGAGCATAATCATTTGTCTCTGATATTTTTTGTGGTACTTCTCTCTAATATCACAATCAAAACATTTTAGAAGATGATCAACAATGTAACACGGTAAACCAACATCCACACGATGCCTAAATAGGCGGAAAAGTTGAAAGTACAGTGAGTTAATATGACATAAAATGTACGTGGGAAAAATGGACAAAATTGAAACTACGTCGTATTTTTAATAAGTTAACCCAACTTTTAATTATAAGTTTGTTTCTGTTAAGAATTAAGAGCTATTTTGGACACTTGACCAATAGTCGATTTTTTATAAATAAACTTTTGTAATAAAATTAATCATTAACTTAGATTACTTGGAAAATATGAATTAATGCTCAACTGCCATCTGTATCCAATATAAGCAAATTAAACAAAATCTTTTCATATGCTCAAGCTTGAAGATACAGAATTTCAAATCATCCATATTGCCAATATGAATTATCATAGGCTATTATAAGTTATAAGCAGTTGAAGGGAGTTTGAAGAACATTGAATTCAGTATGAATAAGATTTTGAGTCTTTAAAGATTTTGCACACATAACATAGGTGATGGAACGAGATCGCATTCTTACACAAACTTTAATAGGTAACATACCTTTTGCAACGGTGGTAGTCTAGAAACTGCTCGTTTTGCTTGTGTCTTGAAGAAGATGGAAGAAAGTCTACTAGATGCCTTTTGCTGATTAAAAGTATTACGTTTAAAAAGAATACACATAAACACCTGCTTAGATAAACTTAGAGAATATCAATTCATTCATACCAGTTCATTTGGTTTAGGCAAAGCTGGTCACCACAAATAAATTAAGTTAGAGAAAAATAAATAAAAAATTAAAAAGAAATTTAGGAGAAGGGTAAAAAAAAAAAAAACTCACATAGACCTCTGGGAAGCCTTCTGCTATTCTTTATATTTTGCTCATAATGAGGCTTGCAGTATAAGAGTCCATCTGATGAGGAGTAATTATTTTCCTAAAACAGATAAAAACAACTACATTATCATTATTTATGTCAATCATCTATATCTCAACTTGCCTTTAGATTTAGCATACGTTGTTTGTTATATGGGACAAAGTATTGAGTTTTGCATAATTTTATTGTTCGTTAATGTAATTTGATCAATAAAGGTGAAATTTCAATGAGAGATCATGAGAATGTCACCCAGTAGAGGAATGCTTTTCAGGTGAACTTTTATTTTTAACAGAATGTGCATGTTTATGAGAGATCCTGCCTTCAATTCTAAATGATTGATATGATCAAAATCGGGTCAAAAGTTTAGAGAAAATACCAGAAGGTTTTCATCACACTGACTGCAATTGAAACATGTGTTGTGATACCAAACTCCATCAACAAATAATATTTCATCTTCATTAACAGTTTTATCACAAACCATGCATTTTTCTGTAGACATTTCTCCACCTTTTTGTTCTATCTTTTCTTTTTCCCAATTCGAAAGAACTACTTTCCAAAAATAGAAATAACATTGAGGGTGGATAAACCTTTGTCTTTACATGAAATGTAATTTAGTCTCAAATTTATGTTTATTTGGTAATTAGAGATTAGAAATAAAGGGTTATTGAGTGGACAAAGCTTTGTTGTTGCCATACTTGATTTATTATAGAAGAATTTTTGTTCTTTTGAGTTTTGTAAAACTATCAGAAATGTTGTATTTTATATATGAAATGATTATGAAAATGTAGAGTAGAAACAAATATGATAAAATTACTTATGTTGCAAACAAGCAAAGATTTTTAACAGTGAGGACTAAAAAGATTAAATAGTCATGTTTGGAAGAATCTTGATGTTTATTGCATAGTATGCATTTAATTTTATAAGATTGGTGTATCTGCAGTCAGTAAATCTAAAATTTGGTTTATGTGAGGAATGTATCCATTTCTATCTTGTTGTTGGAGTAGGTTAGCTTTCCTTTATTGGTTGTATCTAAGTTCCGTCATTGTAATCATTCATTTCAAATTTCAATACAAGTTGTGCAGGACTTAACTCTATTATTTTAGGTTGTAAACATTCGGTGCTCATCACTAACCACTCCGGGAATCACTGATTAACCATAAGAACGCCACTGAGGGACATTACACCACCACCACAAGGGCCGAAAGAAACCTTATTTGATTACATGTATCCTTTTTTATGTACTAGCACTATGTCCGCGCATAGCTGCGGAACAAATAGTTAATTTGACATTTACAGATTTTATTGTTTATACTATATTGTTAAAAGTTTAATTTAAAGATATGTAAAGTTTAAAACTTAAGGGTTGCAATTTATAAATTAGTGGCTCATTTGGAAAGTAATTAATGATTTTTAAGGGTAACATGGACATTAACCTTTGTTGAGTCTAATTTTAAGAAAAAAGATAGAGATGGTTTATATATAGTTAAGATAAGATAAGATAAGATTAAGATATAAAGTCACAATAATATGGATATGACCCATTTATTAAATTAATAGGAGGAGCTAACGAAGTTATCACAACGGAAAATTCACTAACAAAATTTATCATATGCCTTCGGTTACCCGGTACAAGAAATTTAATTTTAAGTCTCACCATCCAAGATAATGGCAACTATTGTCTAGCTCCTTAGTCTTCGAGAGATATTACGTTTCAACATATCGATAAACTCCTGCAGAGTCCCATTTACATGTTAATTGTAAGTCTTTCACAGTCCCACAAGCTGAAAGATGAAGGACTGCCCTAGTGTGCCAAGGGTCCACTATCTAACGCACTATTTCCTACACATTAGTACGGGTTAAAACGGGTTGGATTGATCTAAAACACTTTTTTTTTTTGTATATTATTTAATAAATAGCTAATGAATTATTGTAACGAATAATTTTTTGTACAAATTAAATTTGAGTATTTAAACGATTTAGATGATTTTGTGCATTAAAAATAGACTTTGGTACACTTTCAACGCATTTGATTTGATATGCTCGTCTATTAGCTTAAGTTTACTAATTGACCCACTTTATGCTAATACATGAAATTGACTCGTTCAAAAGTAAAAAGGTCAAAGTTTCCACCTCGTTCGCACGTGGTTTCCCTTCATCGACACACAAATATGTAAAATCCGATTGAACATAGGTTGAGTTAAGAGGCTAACCTAAGCAAGCTCCTCTTGCATGCATAACTCAACAAGAGCACCTTGATAAAAAAAACATCAATAGCGTAAATGTACTACCCTTGTCAATCATTACGTAGCCAAGGAGCCTTGAACTCATACATAGAGGTAGTTAAGTGGGATGATCGGTCCGGTTGAATAATGGGTCAAAATAGTCAGTTTCGGTGTAACCCTTAAAATCTTTTGCCCTAAGTTTTATATTTTTTAGTATGCTGATTCTGATTAAAACAATCACAGTATTTCAATAATTGACTTAAATTTATTTTGGAAGATATAGAAGGTTTTATACATTTAAAAATACACCGATGACTTTTGATCAATTTGACCTCTTCCACTTTCAAATAGTAGATTTTTTTACGAATTAACATGTTTTCCCTGTTAGATATAAAACATAACATGAATTAGACCATTCACAAGTGAATGGGTTGGAATAGCGATCTCTACTTTATTGTATACGACTTCCAAACCATTTGTAACAATTGAGGGAGATTAACGAATCAAAAGATTTTACTTGTGAACTAAATATATCAATCAACAATGATTTACATTCATCAAAAATTACACTTCAATTGGGTTAAAAAATTTATATAATTAGAAAATGAGAATTACAATAATCTTAAATGTGAATTCTAAAATAGTTTTTACACATGAGTTATCTTGTTGCAATTATCTTTAGAAAATAATCGATATTATAGTTATAAAAGTATATATAAATTTGGATTCCTAATCAATTCAAACCGAAAATAGTAATTCTAATTCAATCCAAAAATAAACTTTTAATGCGGTTCGGATTCAACACCGATCCGAAAATCAATAATCTATCCGATTTCAATTATTCGAATTTGAACTTAGTCCAGTTTTCGAATTATCTATAGATTACTATTAATAATTTTTTATTTATCCATATCCAAATTATTTTGTAATACTACGTGATTTTAACCTTTTACTTTGTACTTGATTGAAAATTAAAATTAAAAAAGAAAAAAATCCTTTTGCTCGTCTACACTACACACCTCGCTCACTCACGCACCCAACCCTCGATCTGAATACACACATACACTCAAAAACACACACAAATCAAACCCTCGCTACAAAATACAAACTTCGTAACTAACGATCATCTTCCGATGAACAACAACAGCAGCAACTCCGGTAACAACAACAATCGCCGGTATCCTCCCGGTATCGGAAATGGCCGCGGCGGCGGTGGATGGTACGGCGGCGGCGGAGGTGGTGGTAATTATCAATCAAACCCTAATTACTACAATCAACCTCGAAACCCTAATCACCAACAACAGCAGTCACAGTATCCACAGAGACAGCAGCCTTCACAACATCAACAGCAGTACATTCAGAAGCAACAGTGGCTAAAAATGAACCCTAATAATGCCTCTGGTTCTTCTTCTACTAATAGTAATAATTTTGAAGTTGAGAAAACCGTACAGTCAGAAAGCACCGTTGATTCAAGGTTAATTTTACTTGCTTAAATGTATTCAATTGTTTTATTTTTATGATTCTTGAAACTGTAATGCCTGTAGATTTATCAATATCCTATAAAATTAGGTATTTGTGTATAAGTAGGTTTTTATTGTAGTGATATAATGGTGATATTATGTTTTTGTGTAGACAGCGTTGATTCAAGGTTAATTTACTTGCTTAAATGTTTATAATCGTTTTATTTTTTTAATTCTTTAAACTTTAGTGCCTGCAGAATTTTCAATATAGTGTAAAATTAGGTATTTGTGTATATATAGGTTTCTGTAAATTGTTTTGATATTAGGTATTTGTGTAGATTTATTCCAATTTCTTAATTGACATCTGTAGTGTGAAAACGTTGACAAACTGTTGGTATTATATGATAGCATATGAATGTACCTGCAAGATTTTATAGTTGCATATTTTTTAGCTTATTTTATAAATTAAGCACATTCATTAAGTTGTCAGACCTAAATAATGAACAATTGCTATCAAGAACTTTAGGAGGTTTGTTCCTGTAACAGCTTCATTGATTATAATAACCGATTCTATGGTGAGTATCTGTTTCCGATTCTATCAGGTCATATCGAGTTATCTACAGTTGATTATCCTCAAATTTCATATGGCTCAGTTCTTGAGTTCTATACAGTATTTTTGTTAGCTTCTCTCTCTGTTTTTGATACTAATTTGAGATAAAATTACTGATGCATATGGAAGTTTATTGTTACCAAGCCCTATCTGGCATAAATTTCATCTCATGACTAAAGATTTCTTTTCTGCTATTTGCAGCTGGACAATTTTTGCGGCTGAACTAGTAAACTTTAATTTGTCTACCAGTATGTTCTGAATGATGTGCGATTTGTGTATCGTCCCGTCTAACGTGTTTAGGGTTTGCTTTTTATGTTTCCATGATTCCTTATTTGCACCCTTTGATAATAGGCATATGTTTTGTTCACCTCTACAATGGTGTACAACCTAGTATACGGAGTTCATATTTATACTTAACAAGCCACTAAAGTCTTCCATTTTTCTTTACTTCATTGTTCATATAAATTTACATTCAATTATTGCTTTGCATGATACTCTACCTTCGTTAGGTACATGAAATCTTCTTTATTATACTTTCGTTTCGTTTCGTTTTACAATTGGGAGTGTGGGTCGGAGATTTACTAAATTATTTTTATATCTTTGCTTTATCAGGCTTTCATTGAATAACGTCTGCACTCATTTCAATGTCATATGTATTGATAACTATTTGTAACCGGGCAATGAACTAATATATTTATCCATTCTGTGGTTTAGCTCTCAAGATTGGAAGGCACAGTTAAGCATACCTGCAGCGGATAGCCGTTACAGAACTGAGGTATGCATGCAACAGTTGACATTATGGGATGTGAAGCTTAATAGTTGTAGTTTACTTTAGCTTCTTGTTTTTATCTTTGTATTAGTACATATCTTATTTAGGTTTAGATATGTAGTGAATAGATTGTCTATCATTAATGACTATCATGAAGCCACCGTCTTTTACAGTTGTACATAGCAAGTTTTGTATCTTAAAAACAAAAAATGTAATGCATTCTAAAAAACCTACAATCTGATGATCTATATTCTAGGTCTCACATATGTTACGATTTCGTATAGAAAGCTTAAAGCATAATAGGGGTATTGGATTAGTGGCAGTCAATTCTTATTGCAGGATCATGAGAACACAGTTCTAGTGTACATATTGTGTATTAATGGTTCAAACCATACATGAAAACATTGCACGAGCATAATGCTATGAATAATCTTATTTTAACGCAGACCCGGTTCTACTTCCTTTAAGGTATACTTGAGCCGTCATGTTATGATTCAGCCGCAGATGTTCTTTATCAGTCTATCCCACTTTAGTCATCTGCTATTAAGGGAACTGTAACTTATCCTTATGGTTCCACTAGACTATGCTTATTTGTCTAAAAAATAATTTATTGAGGTTTTTAGATGAACCTGAGGTAATATTAATTCTCTTTCTACATTGGAAGTTTGATACTTTGGACGTCCTTTAATATATTTAGTGATAAAGGGAATCATGTCGGCCTAAAACAATACCAAAACTTTTCTTATGATGACTGTTGGCAAAAACTATAAATGTAACATAAAAATTTGATAAATGAACTTCCAATAACTGTGTGATATCTACAAATAGAAATTGATTCACTTTTTGGGATGCAGGATTTACTATCTACAAGCAAATGTTTTACAAAGTCTGTTACTTCATATAAAAAATTTGTGATGGTAGATGATCCTGAGTGCAAACCATAAAGATGTAATAGTTATAGTTATAACAATAATAATGAAAATCAGATCTTTGTATATTGATACTCATAACAGCTTTCTTATTATTTGTTATATTTTTTCTCATAATCATTACTATACAGGATGTGACAGCTACAAAAGGAAATGAATTCGAGGACTACTTTTTGAAAAGGGAGTTACTTATGGGAATCTATGAGAAAGGATTTGAAAGGCCTTCTCCCATACAAGAGGAGAGTATCCCTATTGCTTTGACTGGTAGTGATATTCTTGCTAGAGCAAAAAATGGAACTGGGAAGACAGCAGCATTTTGCATACCAGCTCTTGAAAAGATTGACACAGATAAGAATGCCATCCAAGGTTTACTATTTTTTTATTGCGTTTATCTACTTATCTTAAATAGACTTGTATCCGAGACTCGCTATTGATTTATATATTACTGCGTATATGTTCAGTGAGTACGGATTCAAGCTTCTATCTCTTTTGAGAATAGGTTGTTAGAACATATGAGTCATATGAATAACTTGTGTTGTCAATATTATATGCAGTTGTGATTCTAGTTCCAACTAGAGAATTGGCTCTTCAGACATCACAAGTTTGTAAGGAACTTGGAAAGCATTTACAAATTCAGGTAATGGTCACCACTGGAGGAACAAGTTTGAAGGATGATATAATGCGCTTATATCAACCTGTCCATTTGCTTGTTGGTACTCCTGGAAGAATTCTTGATCTAACCAAAAAAGAAATCTGCCGTCTGAATGATTGTACAATGCTGGTGATGGACGAGGTATATTTATTAGCATTTTTATCTTCGGTTCTGCTTTTCATCAGTTATTGTAAATATTAATGTGTAATATGCAAAGATATTTTTTGTATCCTATAGAAATTGCTTAAGATTTATTATCCCTCAGGCTGATAAGTTGCTGTCTCCGGAGTTCCAACCTTCTGTTGAGCATCTAATAAGTTTCCTTCCCGAGAACCGGCAAATCTTGATGTTTTCAGCCACATTCCCTGTTACTGTCAAAGATTTTAAAGACAGATACTTGAAAAAGCCGTATGTTGTTAATCTAATGGATGAGCTTACTCTTAAAGGTATCACACAATTTTATGCTTTCGTAGAAGAAAGACAGAAAGTTCACTGCCTCAACACTCTTTTCTCAAAGGTTTGGTCACAACTACAATATTTTTTCTGCAATATATTGTTGTCAACTAGCTTGATTCGTTTGGTGGCTTGTTTCCAGTTGCAAATCAACCAATCCATTATTTTCTGCAACTCTGTGAACCGGGTTGAGCTATTAGCCAAAAAGATTACGGAGTTGGGTTATTCTTGCTTCTATATTCATGCTAAGATGTTGCAAGATCACCGCAATAGAGTTTTCCATGACTTTCGCAATGGTGCATGCAGAAATCTTGTTTGTACCGGTATACTCTAATAATCGACTTCGCAACGTTGCACAATTTTTGTTGTTTAATGTTGTTATCACATTACCGAAATAACGATTACCCGGTGAACAATTTTATTGATCAGTTTGGTTTACCTTCACAGATCTATTTACAAGAGGTATAGATATCCAAGCAGTCAATGTTGTCATCAATTTTGATTTTCCTAGGAATGCTGAGACATATTTACACAGGGTAATTGTTTTTTGTTTTTGTCTTTTCTGTTTTGAAGAAATGTACATCTTGGTTGTAATTTTCTGAAGTGAAACATGTTATGTGATTCTAGGTGGGCCGATCTGGAAGGTTTGGACATTTGGGGTTAGCTGTGAATTTGATAACTTATGAAGACCGCTTTAACTTGTACGTATTTTCATATTTGCATGTGCTATGTCATGGTGTACTTTGCAGTTATCATCTGACTTTCCAAAACTGATGTATCTTTGTGCTCCCTTACAGGTATAGGATTGAGCAGGAGCTCGGAACTGAAATTAGACAAATTCCACCGCAAATTGATCAGGCCATTTATTGCCAGTGATTTGTGTCATGTGCTTTTCGATGGTCAGTTATGGTAAGAATTTTTTGCAATGTGTGATAATTTGACTTTAAAGTGTCTAGAATAATTCATGTAACTATATAGTGGAGCAACGCTGGGCGGGGTGGGGAACAAGTTCAAACAGGTAAAACTTAGTATGGGTCGAAATGGGTCGGATTAGGTTGACCCACAAACACTTCTTGTGAGCTTCTATGATGTCAATCATGATTATCAAAACGATATTATTTCAAAGCTACACATAAAGGCCTTTGGCCTAGTGGTATCAGGGAAACCAACCACCCAAAGGCTGTTGGTTCATGTCTCACTTGAGACATATATATAAATAAAATGCATTTTGTAGTGAGAGTTGTCTGTGTTTACCTTTCTAAAAAAGATAAGATAGCAAATTGAAAGCATTTCTGAATCTTTGACACAATTGGATTTTTTCAAAGAAATAGGGTGGTCCCTTCTGTTGGTTGACATAATGAGATCAAGACTAGAAATGACATTGCTTGATAGTAGTCAGGTAAGAAGAATGATATTAAGAAATACTGGAATTTGAGAAATAAACCTCAAATGTTCAGAGAAATGAATGTTCTGAATCGCAGAAAAGCCCTAGGTTTTTATACCATGCTAAAAAAGGACAAGATAATTTCTCTTATTAGGCATTCAAAGGATAAGTACAACCCATCATCAATATAAGATTTGAAAGTGAAGAAAATGAATTATTAATCTCTTGAATCTAATAAAATTGATTAGACCAATCCTTATATTGAAGGGATATCAATCGCTAATCTTCTGATACTATTTATGGCATATGTTCTTTAACTTCAACGGTTGTCTCTTGACACCGTATTCCTACTTGATATGTTTCTAGTAATCTAGTATTTTGATGGTCAATACTGTAAATTCTTGGAGTCTTTTGAGTTCATCATTTTTGAGCAAGTCTAACAAAATTTTTGTTTTTTCCAGTGTATCTGCAGTTTTAACATCTTTGCATGTCCCCGAACCTGAAAAGTCAACGTTGAGAAAGCAGGAGTTGATTCATAGATTGTGGGATATAGAAAGTAAAAGGATCACAGTGATTCAAGGCAATTCACAGACAAATGTTAGGATTTTTTTTAGTTTCTATTACCAGTATCTTCTTTTAGTTTAGAATCTGTTATGTGCTCGCTCTGTATGTAGCTGATTGTGGTGAATAGTCATATTCTCAAAAAGAAAAAAACCAAAAAAAAAAAAAAAGAACCCCAAAAAAATCAAAAAAAGTAGGAAAACTAGAGAACTGCAATTCCTGAACATTTTTTAGATTTATGTTGGATATCAATTTGAAGTTTTCTTTTCCCCACTCTGTTGAGCTGTCATTTTTTGCTTGAAAACTGATACTTACAGCGTGTTTGTTATTTGGCTGAATTCATTTGTTGCGTCTATTTGTAGCATGTATGTATCAACTCATAATATTGATTGCATTATAGCTTATATCGACTTATAAACCCCACTTTTGCTTAACATGAATTGTAATTATAAATCAACGAATAATATAAGACCTGAATTATTAGTCTGCTTGACATATCGATTGTGACGATAATCCTTTTTGTAGTATGTTTGAGACTATCTCTTTTTGTTTTCTTGTCTTTCGGCTAGCTAGTAGCCGAAGCATTTAAACAATCTGGTGGGTAAAGTGCCTGTGGCATGGAACTTTGCTGCTGCTTCTTCTGTCTTGATGATATATTGTCCCCTTTTGGCTAAAACAACAGCACGTTTTTCTTCTGCTTCTTTATGAATTGCTGCCATCTTGTTCTTCATTTTCTCTCGCTGTTTCCCTTTCTCAACTTCAATGTCTTCCTGCTCCATATAAACAGGTGCATAAATTACTGGTTTTCCAGGTATATCATTATATTGCATAGGTGAAGAGTGAATATGTACCTCAATCTGCTTAAGGTCAGCTTCTATTTCTGCTCTTTTAGTATTCTCCCATGCTCCGATTGCTGAAATCTTTGTGTACGCCCTGCACCCACATACTCATACACAAGGTTAAACATAGCTGTAATCACATCTTATACGGCGTATTTTTAATGACTTTTTGAGTAAATCGAAATAAATACTTGTTATCCGCCTTTGTCTTTTCGTTATCTTCCCAGGCCTTGATTAGCGCCAATCTTTTCTCTGTGACAACTACTTCAAGTCCAGCGTCTAAAATCGCAACACATACGAATCAATAACATGACAAATAGTCGGAGAAATGAGAATTCTTGAGAGTCAGAGAGCTTACTGTCATGGACGCGTAGTGATTTTGCCTTTTCTGGTGGTGATGTTGCGACTAAACTTGATTTGGGTTCCGGAGGTGGTGTCGCTATCACTTCGGTTTCTAAAGTTTCTTGTTTCTTTCTTTCTTCGTTTTCCTCCCCCATCCTTCAATTCGTCTTGATCACTTTTTCCGGTGTCCGGCAAAAAACAAAGGTTGAAGATTGATAGAGATAGAGAGGTAAGTGGTAGGTTTGGTTGGTAAAAATAGGAAGTGGGTGGTGCCAAAGATGGTACATAGAGATCACGAATCAGTTGGAAACGTTACCTACTAAGTTTGTAGATAACAATGTTTGAATTTTTCTATATACAATACTTTAAGGTTACTACAAAGTACAAATCATGATTGTAATACTACTATTTAAAAAAAAAATGTAATTGTGTAAAACTAAAAAAGAAAGCTTTCAGAATAGGTACTATTATAAGTTATAAAATTTCTTATATAAGTAACCGAAGATTGTTTCACATACTAAGAGTCCAATTTTGTCAACGAAAAGGTGAAATAGTTTGCTCTTACAATTTTGCTGATATAATTAAACTAGTAAGCTTTTTATGAGTGAAAAGATATTCAGAGTACCCCGAGCATAAATTTTTAGAAAATTAACAAATTACCCGTGTAATGTAAAGGTAACAACTAATTTAATTACCTCTATTGTGTACGATAATATGTTTGTTAAATTATATATCACCACGTTATATAGGTTATATAAGTTTGTTATATGAACTTTTATAATGATCACGTATAGAAACAACCAAATATTTTATAAAATTTTATAAAATTCTCATTATTTTAAATCAATTCGAAAATGAAATTTTAAAATTTTAAATAATTTCATATGTAATTAGAGATTTAATGTTTAACATTAGAATAAAAAATCTGCCTATTTAAATTCATTTTTACATAAGTAAATTAATTGTTTTAATTATTTTTTAAGATATAAGACTAAACATATAGAAATTCTTTATAAATAGTATTAGATATGTTACACATATATACCTGTGTTTACAACAGTTATATATATATATATTTATATTTAATTTGCTTCTTAATATGGTGAAACATATATAGTCAATAAATTGTTGTAACATTTATTATCTTTCAGTTTTGCATTAAATAACACTTATATTATATAATAACTTTCCCAAATTCGGATCATGTGTGATTTACATCCTAAACTACTCTATATGGAGTCGGTAATATCAAAATTAGGAAGATAAGTATCTGTCATTTATGCGTGGTTGTGTTTCATTCCCCTGCAACAATTTACATTTCTTGACTTCAATTGTTAAAACGAGAAACTTATAGTAATAAAATAATATTCAATAATATTTGGAGTTTATTTTACTCCGATTAATAATTATGTCAATTTTCAAGAAAACATTTTAAATGGTGAAAGTATTCAACTTTTGTTGAATTTCAACATGATAAATAATAAATGAAATGATAACGTCAAGAAAGTGAAAGTATCTCGACTATTCTTGATCACTTCCGTGTTTCTTTTTACTTTCCTTCCTCATGGTTTCTAACAATAAATTTCACACTAATTATTGGTGTTGTAAACGAGTTGAACTTCTATCGGCAATTTGAGCTCCGCTTTAGAACATCAACTTGATCGAGTTAAATTTTTATCGAAATACGATCTTCAAAGTCGACTTCACACTTTTAAGAGCTTCAATCGTTAAGTTTTTCAAGAATTAACTAATATGTGTATATTTATATAAACAATTATCTAACTTTTTAATTTGTACATAACATGATATTCTTGTCGTATATTAATATTGTTAGACTATTTTACAAGATCTTTAACTAGTTTTCACTATTCGTTCTAATTATGTATATATACAAAATGATTCTTTGTATTGAATTTAATTTTAAAAATTATACAATAAGTATTAAAAAGTTAGCTTTATATACTCTCTCCGTTTCATTTAACGTGTTCACCTTATTGTTTTAGTTTGTCCCAAAATAAATATCTATTTTGTAATTCAATCAATTAAAATAAACTTCATATGATAATTTATTAGTGAAGAGTGTAATTAGTAGAGATTTCTAAAACTATTTTCAAAGTCAAAGTGTATACTTTGAGTGAGACGAAGGGACTAATAACTGTAGTTATCCTGAATCATTTTTAAAGTTGAGTTTAAAGATGAATTGAGCAATTGAGTCGATTTCAAACTAATTATAATGAGCGAATTTAGTTCGAGCTCAACTCGATAGAAGGTGTGTTCACTAAATGTCTATGACGGTGTACCAAAATTTTGTCATAGCTTTTTCGGCACTTCGCGCGTCTAATTCTTCTACCGTTCAAATCCTGTTTCATCTTTTTATTATTTTGAGAAACGCTTTAATCATTTCTACAAGTTGGGTTGAACTTTGATGATTTTATTTTGAAGCCTGTCTAAATATTGGATCAAAATGTAAGAGCCCATTATGGATCTACACAAACGTGAATTAGCCCAAAGAGTTCCAACAAATGCACATTGCAAACTCATTTATACTACAGTATAAAACGGTTTGACCTTTCTATATTTAGTAAATTTAGATTTTTAACATTTTCATTTTTAAGTTTTGTAATATTCATTTTATATGTAATTTTTCATTAGTTCATAATTTATACACTTTTTCATTTTCTTTACCATCTATTTGAATCCATAACTTAACACATGAATAATAAACTGAAATTGTACAACTATCCTCTATTACAAGTTTGTTGGCGTAAACATTATGATAGTTTCAGATAAATGTGTATATTTTTTCTCAAGAATTTCATATTATAGTCACAAAATCAATTACATAATTTTGATAAAAATATATACACTTGATTAACATCAAAACACTTGATCAACATACTAATACACATACATTTGAATAATTACGGAAATCATCAAAGTACACCCCAAAAAAACTATGAAATGGTAAGATACAAATTATTGACATCAACTTTTTCTTTTTAAAATATAACCACTGTATTACACGAGTATATATTTATTTAATGCAACTAAATTTTATGATGTAATATAATTATCAATAAATACTTAATACTATTACTTGTAAATACAGAGGAAGCATTGACGTTTTTATTTAATTAAAATTAATATATGATAAAAAGCTAAAATTTTAAATTAAATGAGCTAGTTCAGTTGGCCACTAAAAGTATCATTGGAGAGGTTGTTTCCTTATGCGAGAGATTTCAGGTTCGAGTCTATCCATGAGGGTTTTCCTTCTTGGTGGGAATTTGTGGGGTTCTGCCTCATAGATGCTTCGATTCGAGGCTGACCTTCTGGATAATACTGTGGAATCGAATCACTAACTATAGTCGTGTACTAATTCACCGTTCAAAAAAAAAATTAAAATTTTAAATGAACTGAACATATGCAATGAAATTTAGAGTTGAGATATTTAAGGTGTTATTTACATACTTAGACATCATTGGAAGTTTTCATACATAAAATAAACTTCAAAATTTAAATATATAAACAAAAATGTATAAACTTTAATAATCAATATTTTATTATTATTATTATTATTATTATTATTATTATTATTATTATTATTATTATTATTATTTTATTTTATTTTTTTTGGAGAAAAAAAGTGAGTATAATTTGAAAGTTTTCTTAAGAAGCACTCAATCCCTTTGATGACCCAAAGAAATCACAAAGTAGTGGAATATTAAAAGAAAACATCAATCAAGTGACTTATTGACATTGAGTCTTTGAGTCGTGGTGGTGGTGGGTAGACTTGGCTTTCCTCGTTGTGATACACTCTTTCAGTCTCATCTTTATTCTTTAATAATAATTAATATTTAGGAACATCTTTTTGCGCTAAATGTATTCTTTTTATATTAAATTGTATATAAGTATGAAAAATGCAGTATAAAATCAAATGACATGAAATAATAATATGCATTATAGGCCGTTAATGAGACTTTTAAACATTTATCAATAATTTATACACATAAAATAACTTATATATTATGAAAAATTACAAATTTAGTTTATCATGAACATTGATTAATAATTACAATATCTTTATCTTTATATTATATATATAATTAAAAGAGGATAAGATGGATGAATCTTAGCCTTTCATTGTTTTCCCCATTCACGATCTAACGATTTTAATTTCTTTCGTATAATTACGTATTTGACCCATTAATTATTTAATGTATTTATTTTAATTAGAAAATTAGACTAAATATTCTATTCATTTATAAAAATTAAAGAGTCTATAAATTATAAAAAAATTGGTCACAATATTTTATTTATTTTATTAAAATTAAATCTGTCCTGCATTAGCAGGTCTATAAACTACATAAAGAAATCGACCAAATAAAAATTAAATTCGACCCCCATCATCGCAGGTCTATAAATTATATAAAAAAATTGGTCACAATATTTTATTCATTTATAAATATTAAATTCGTCCCGCGTTATCGCAGTTCTATTAACTGTAAAAAAAATCAACCAAATAAAAGATAAATTCGACCAGCGTTATCGCGAGTTTATAACCTAATAAATATTAAAAAAGACGATTAATAATTTCAAATTCAACTTTCTAAACATACTTTTTAGAAGCTATGGTTAACATGCATAAAGTGTTATACATAAAAATAACCGTCCAACTAAAAGTAATAATTAACTGTCTTGTACAATGCTTTAAGCGTGTTAACCGGACTATCGTTAGGAGAATCCTTAATAATTTATCAAGAACATGATACCTCATATTTTTGAAACCCTCAATTTTCTTATAATTCAATGGTTTAAAAAATTTGAAAAGAAAAATAATTTCTACAGTACAACAAAAAACTTGAAAGAGAAGCTCAACAGTCTCCACCACCATCTTTTGAATTGATAATTAAAGGACAGCTCCATTGTATGCATAATAGATTGAATTGAAATACCACCACATATATGCATGCACCTTTCTCCTTGCACTCAACTCGACGATGAATAATTGTTGGACACTAAACTTCACCATCAGAAATCACCTTGCAAACTGAACCACCAAAAGGCCTTCCCACTTTCGTGTTATGTTTAATAACAAACCATGTGTCTCCTGAATACTGGTGAATGTGCAGATTAATTATGAATGCTCGAACATTTTAAACAAACCCAAAAACAAAAGGTTTGTAAGTTAGATTCTTGCATACGTTGCCCTAGATCTGCCCACGCTTTCAAGTTTTCAAGTCTTCTAGATTCAACTCAAAATTATTTCAATCAACTCACATATTTATTGTGGATAAAACATTAAAAAACTTGATGAATTAAGATCAAAATCAAACTCACATATCTATTGCAACAACTGTGCAGTAAGGTAACTATATATGTGTTGAAATTTTGAAATCTTTCCTAGAAAAGAAACTTTTTAAACATTAAGATATAATTCTTTAGTGAAGTAGATGATATCAATCCTTATAAATAGACAGCTTCTTATAGTTTTATTTGAATCAAAATCTTAGATTTTAATTAGTTTTCTCTCTAGCTATATTTCAACTGAACAATTATTATGCTCTTCTCATCCTCTTCTGAAAAGCAGTCACAGTTCTTATTCTTCTCATTCAAATGAATGGAGTTGTTTTCAGTACTGGTGTCCATGAAAACCATGTCGCATTACTCAAAATAAAATCCAAGATCGCAGAGAACAGCGAAGGTGCTTTGGGATCTTGGAATGATTCTATTCCCTTATGCCAGTGGCAAGGAGTGACACGTGGTCGTCGACATCAAAGAGTCACAAGCTAGAATATATCAGACAACGGTTTAGTAGGATCTTTATCACCTTATCTAGGCAATCTAAGCTTTCTCAAGGTTATTATCATTGCTGACAACCATATTACTTTTAACCTCACGTTTGCTCTTAAAAAATGTATCATGTCATTATTAATCATTCAGCTACCAACACATCCAGCTAATACATCTGATTTTGAGGCCCAAGATCCCAAAACTAACATAATCACTTGGGTGGGCCGTTAAGAAAACATCCATGTGAGGATGATATGATTGTGAACCTTAACTAAGTACCACCCCCACCATAACATGGATCATGGTTCTTAAAAAATATTGATCGATATCTCAAGCTCTGTGTGGGTGCAATTCGATCTCAACTTGCTTTTGTCATTTGATTATCTTGCATTTTTCTCCTTGATCTTCATAATTGCCCTTGTCTAGAAGATATATGGATACACACACACACACAAAAATACCGATGAATAAATGTGATTATTGTAACCAAATAATTAGCAGAGGCTGCAAGAGGTCTGCGAAAGAGGTGATGACTGCCCAAAGAGGCAGGTGGCATAGAGGCTGCCTAAAGAGGCAGGGGTTACGGGTCTGCTGAAAAGGCAGGGGTACGGAGCTGCTGATCAAGGACGCAGTAGGGCTGATATTAGCAATGAAGGGGCTGCGAATCAGGACAGGGAGGGGCGGAACCAGGCCTGCAAATCAGGCTCGATAAGGGGTCTGCAAAAGAGAAAGGCCTGCAAAGCAGGCGCGGAAGAAGCTGCGAATTATGCCTGAAAGGGCCGCAAATAGAGTGTGCAGCTGCTGTGATCGGGACAATGCGTAAGTGCTGCAAACAAATCAGCGGGCAGCAATGCTGCGATCGGAATAGCGTGTGGAAGGGCTGTGCTCAGGCCATTGCAAGGTTGCTGATTAGGGCAGCGACAAGGCTGCGATCAGGCCTCCAAGATCGTTTTTTCTTGATTTAAGGTGTTTTTGAATTTGAAATTACCACAGCTGAGACAGCTAACAAAATAGAGTAATCCCAACAAAAAAGTTTTGTACAATATGCATAAATATTTGTACAACTGGTTTAGACATTTTTATCGAACATTTGGAGTTTGTATTCAACATCTGCTGATTTGGTTTGTGTAGGTACATAAAAGCACCGGGTTGTTTTAACAACCTTCAATCCACAACATATTTAGTCTGATTCAGACCCAAAACATATGAGCTGTGATGAGAAATTGGGAACTCAAAGGCTTTTTATGATGAATATTAATCCAAAATGTTCAGTCAAAACATGTTTCCTTTTTATAATAAGGAAACTGAAAAACAAATTTTCTCCATTCTCCTTTTACTTTGAATAGAAAAGAAATTCGATTTTTTAATAGCAGTAATTAACTGCTTCTGCTCATCAGCTCATGTCTTCTTTCAAACCAAGAAACACATGGTTTTGCATAATCAGACAACCGAACAAGAGGAAATATATCAACAGCGAATGGATATAATAACCAGATTCTTAGAGAGAGTTCATACCATATATTGCTTTTTTTTAACTTTCGTTTCTTCACAAACATGTGATGGGAGATACGTGAATATGTACATCTTTTGCTTATATGCTATGGTGATACTGAATGAATACTTGTACCTTATCCCATTTTTTCTTTTTCTTTTGGTGATTACAATACAAAAAACTATTAGCAAGGGTGCATACTTGTACCATACACATTAGTACATATAAATGAGGCATGTGTAATAATATATTTGAGGAATAATCGAGAACTTACAAATCTAAGTCAATGGACTCGACTCGTTACCTCGATAGACGACGAGAACACGAGACATGTTACAGCGTGTTTTACGGATAACGTCATTTAATCAAGTATATTTCTAAACTTGTGTGTGGGTTGGGTTTGATCTATTCATTACACTCCGATTTACCAGGCTAATCACAAAGACCCGTGTAGAACGAGGTGAAGGGTGATTAGGACCGAGCGGTGTACCATTTAAGAAGATGAATTTTGGATGGTGAGCTATGCTCACCATTGATAGATGTTGGTGGAGAAAGCATGAAGACTCCCTCTTGCTGTTGTAGGTATATTATAAGGTGTGTTGCTAGTTGTGCGACCTCTTTCCAACTAGAATTTATCTCTTTCTAATTTCTATATGGAGATGGTTAAGCCCAATAAAGAGGACTCATAGGCAAGTTACGTAAGAGCCTAAGATGGGGGTACACCATGACGTTAGTCTCTCCTTAAGTTGCAGGTAGGGTACTTGAATTTGATGATCCTCCATTTTATACTAATGTATAAAATCAGCGTTGTTTATATATAAAAGAAGTTCAACGATATTTTAATCATAAACTCTTATTCATTATATGTTTTCATTCATTAATTATTTTTCACAAATCACAATTAATCTATCTTATATATAAATACTTAATTATTATTTTCAGTGTAATTAATTGGCTGACATAAAAACGATGAAAATCTATATGATGTAAATGACCAAAAAAGTAAGTGCTTGAAATTGAAGTTTAATTTATTTAATTATTGAATTGAATTGAATCGTGACTAAATAATATAATATATTACTTATTACTCATATTATTATAAAGGGACTATAAAGATTAAAAAAAATAAAATTTACTTATCAAAATTTATGTACAACTTTAATTCTCAAGTTGTAGTTATGAGGTGTTTGAGATCGCATTTTAAAGAAAATATATGATTATCGTGTAACAAAACACAAATAATCATAGAAAAATGTACGTTTGACAAAGAAGTGATTTTTTATATTTATCAGAGAGAAAAAGTAGTTTTAAAAAGCTAATTAGAACATATTTTTTTAAAATGCAGTTTTCAAATGTAAAAGATGTTTTAAAAATACAATCTCAAATCCTGCGACTAAACAACTCTTAAAAATCCTTTTGACACATATCTCATGTCCAATAAAAATCTTGAGTTCAACAAAGTAGATAAAATTTAATCCTTTGCATTTCTAAAAAAAATTAAACATTTAATTTAATATGAATTAGCATCATGCTAAAAATGTTACAACTCAGAGAAAATTCGGTTGATGATTTACATATGTGCATTCATGTCCAACTATATATAATCGGTATCTAGTTTTGAGCATTTTTTTTTTCTTTCTTTCTTTCAAATTTGATTATTTATCAACCCATAGACCATTACTACTCCCATGATCAGTGATTGATCGATATGCGGTTGTACTGTTAATGTAAATACATCGTTTCCAAGATTAATCCCCGTCATTGTTTGTTTTTGTGTGATCTCCGCGATAAGTGCACCATCTCGATCTTGATCTACAATCTTGAACCCTAAATTATTTCCGTTCACTCTAACAATCTTATAGGCGTACCCTCTTGCTTTATGATCACATGAAGTCACATAAATACTTCGCTGTTTTCTTACACGAAACCGTAGTTGTTTTCCCGAGCTACAATCATCCCATTTATATCCCTCCCAACGTCCAAATAGCCGTAACTTCTATAACAAGAAAGCAAACACGGCCGATAAATATCATATCATGTCATGTTTAAAAAAATAAAAATAGATTGCATGTACAAATTGAAATAATTTATACCTTTGGTAAAATGGAATATAAAACTTTGCCTTTTATGTCCATTAGGTAAACTTCTTGGCCACATTTCCTATCGTAATTATCAACTCTATAAACGATTTGGCCGTCTGAATTATATACGGTGCACCCATGAGTGTTGAATACTAAAGATTTCATCCATATTGTGAAAGATTCAGACTTTGAAGTTATGTAAGAAGAAGGAGCAGGTGTTTGAGGATAAATTTTAGACATTAAAACAGAAAAGAAATCAAGTCTTGTTAGAAAATGGAGAAGCTTGTATTTATATAGATATGAGAAAATTAATGGTCGTTATTTTATATAGTTATTTGCATGTAGGTCAGCTTCATGGAAGAGAATTAGTATGTCCAAGTGAGATACATGACCCACATATATATCTAGAACCCCACAATTACTATATACTAATACTAATTACATATATAATTTAGTTTTCTTTTAAACCATAATACAACAATAAGCATAGGCATCTCTAATTACATGAAAACCTTCATATTTCTAATTATTTCCAATAATGCCATTTGAAAGAAAAATGATTTTTTACTGTGATATCATATTTCTTATTTCAATTTCAATGTTAGTTTATATATATTTAAGAAAAGTTAGTGAAAAGAAAACATAATTATATTAAAGCAATTGTTACTATTTTTAGTCATTTTCTGTGTACATCAACAATTAGTCATTGATAATTAATTTAATTATGCTTAATTAGTTTGTATTTGTCAAAATATTTCTATTAATTATAATTTAATTAGAACACGTTGCTAAATTAAGATATAACAAATATTTGAAATTAGAAAAATTGATTCGTCGTTGAACACAAGGGGTCGAACAACTACTTGACTATTTGTATACGTACGTGATTCAATATTTGAAGTCAAAATCTAACAACTTATAGACTTATTACAGCCAGTTTTCCCATTAACTAGCAGCTAAATCCCATCGATTATATTAATTGGTATGTCGTCACTATCAAATCTAGTTAACTAATACTAATTACTAACTTCATTTGACTTTAACATTTCAAAACCCATTCTCTTTTTAATGTTAAATGTTGTCAAGTGTACCCTAGACTTGACCACTTTCTTGACTTAACCAGACACCAAATTTGTTGCATATATTTGTTTCATTAGGTCCAACTGGAAGCGTCCGACGTACATGTATATACGTGTATTCTGCTTGTTTGAACGGTTAAACATTTTTGAATGATTAAGCTGGACAAGATTGAAGGTAACTATAAAACGATTACGTCAAAGAGAAAAACATAAACAATTAGGAAATTATTAAATTAAAGACAGAACTGATGAGATGAAGTGTTTGAAATACTACCAACATTACAACAACATAAATGAACATAAGCAAATAAGTACCAAGAATTTATTTAATGAAGAGTGTTAAGTCGAATTCATCATTACATGTTCATATTTTTCAGATGATTAGTTTATTTGTACACGTATTTAATATAACTTTATAATTTAATTTGTTGAAGACCAACTTCATATTCTATTGAAAGAAGGTTTCTATCACCTTTCTGAATCATTTTGTGGGTATATATTGAACACATAAACTGATTGATGTTAGATAATGTCCAATCCTTTGACTGTTTGTCTGCTTAATGGCTTCAATAACCCTACACACATCCATAAAACATGGGCAAAAAAGTTGTTTAATCTATTACATTTGTCATTTCTAAATTGAAGTATAAGCTGTATGATTATGTCTCACTAGCTCAATAAAGCTCCACTATGCTCAAACCACAATTTTAATTGAAGCTTACTTTTAAGATTATTGTATATTGTTTTATCTTTTAAATGGATAAACTATAGTCTTTCGTAAGATTAAAAGAGTTACTTAAAGGCATGCGTTATATTGATGTAAACGAATTTGGGTACGTACTAATTTGTTACAGCTTAATTAGTATGTAGTATAAGTGGCAAGCCATATAAAAAGTATAATGAAAGAAGAAGGAGAACAGAGAGAAGAGAGGTGTAAAGTAGTGAATTAGGTACGGATTCCACAAGTAAACCTATACAACACATTATTGGTCGTTATTTGATTAGTATATTGTATATTGTATGCTTTGATTATTAGTTATCTGAAAACATTGGTAAAACTTTGGCAAATGGATTAAAATAACAAGTATTAGCATGAGATCCGCATAAAGTGAATATGACAGATAGATCATTAATTGGAATGCCGAACGCATTGCAAATATGTCTTTGGATAGGGTTTTCACTGATTGGATTAGTCTTACCATCATCGACTTTTTTTTCTTTCTAGGTCATGCGAAGGGAGTCAGTCCAAGATCGTATTGTTCCTCTATAAAGACAACAGACGTTCTCAACGGCTAGACCTTGTAATAAGCGACCACTTCACGCAGTTCGGGGGGCACTTGAGGAGCTCGTTCGTAAAGAGAACTCCTAAAAAAAACAATAGCGACTATTATTGTTTAGTTAAAAAAAAGTTAAGGTTTTTATAATTATTTAGTTAGAAATAGAGATTAATTATCTTAATAATTAGTATATGCAGTAAAACTTCTATAACTACAATTATTAATGAATATTAATAGTAATGATGTATTAAGACAATGGATGGTTTTGTACAATTGTACGTACAATTTAGATTAGATATTTAGCACACCTTAATTTAACTTTTAAGGTAAAACAAAAAGATACTTTACAATGTGGTTGAGGATTCAGATATATACACGTGAGCATGTCAGGTACGAATTGCAGTGATAATGGTTGTCTAAAATATGGAGTGTATTGCAACAAACGGATCAAAATTGCATATATAAATGAAGTATATGATTTCAGTCATGTAAATAAATACTGTATATGAAGTGACAAATCTATTTTAAATATCTATGATTAGAAATATTACTCCACAAGTAAAACATTAGACATATTGTTCCAATTTTATATCTTTGCAGTTCAAATGGTTAACATTTTTTCTTATATAATCTTCGTTATTTACATACTTACATTGTAGATGATATAAACATTTGTTGACCCTTAACAAAATAATTGCTTGAATTTTTATATTTGTAACACTTTAATGGTTCTTGAAATCTGCATACAATTGTAAAAAAAATTAAAAAAATATTAGTTAAAAAGTGTAAGAAATAAATACATCTTAGATTACTATTATAAATTATACTAATATCTAAAAATAGAAAAATAACTTGTGTTTTATAATCATGCTACACTAATAAAAATTAAACATATAAATATCTCATTTGTTTTTCTATAAAAAGTTATTTACACTTGAAATTCTTTGATAAAAAAATCAAACAAACTATTTATCAAAATAGTAATAAAAAAACAATACTATTAATTTAATATTGAATAAATATAAATATGACAATTTAGCATTGCTATATGTTCGTATATGCAACTAGGCTCCTTGAAGTTAGATTGGATACTATCAATCAATTTCAAATAATATTTTGACCAAAATTAAAATGAATTACATGATTTGCTGTTGCTAATAAAGGGTATGAGTTTGGGCCTTTTGTTAAACTTGGGGTTCAAACTTAGAATAGGCCTCAATCATTGATAAAGTAACTATTTAGTTTTTTCTCAAAAGAACAAATACCCTACCATATTCACTTATATCTTTTTCCGTATTATGATTGTGGTTTGACACATGACCTATATGCGTGTATATCTATACTAGAATTTCTTTGACTGTACATATCCACAGCCCATAAAGATTAATACCTTTATTTAATCATCATAAATATATTTTTAAAATTGGACTATGATAATTTTAAAACTTCTAAGTACGATAATTGTGTTAGCGAAACAAGTAATCGACATAAAGAGAAAATATAATGAACATATTTTCTCTTTATAAATGATTTTCCAAGATTAAATGCGAAACCAACAGAACCAAATATAATAAATAAAGATATGTGATTCTACAATATGATCAACGTATATTACTTATAATGAACACGTGAAAAACTTAAGCATCGAAAAACAAATCGTAAAAGGTGCATATTGTTACTAACTATTCATTTATGTTTCTCAAGTATATTTGCAAAAATCAGCTGACTTGAAAAATCAATGAACAAACTTCAAAAAGGTTAGTTGGATTTTAGTGTCACTCTGTTCAAAGAACACCTCAAAAAAGTTTTACCATGATGCTGCAGATACAAACTTGATTGAGTAGGTAATTGGTTTAAAGAGTGGAGAAATTCTATCGTGTTCATTCTTTTATAAATTTATGATGCCACGTAGTTGTTAACATTTTTTATTCATGTTATGTTTATCTATAACTATTCATGTCATATATCTTTTATGCATAAATCTGCCTATATAGTATGTTAGAAATAAGCTACTAAAATTATATACTATTTTATGTTTGGTACACTAATCCTTCTTATAATTGTTTTACATATTTGGTTAGTAAGTGTTATGTGTCAAATTGACCTGGTTTCTTTGTACCGTAGTAACCTGCCCCCTCTGCCTATATTTGCCACCTGTATTGGTTGGATCATTTTGTGTTGCTGTTAGAAAAATAGCATATGATAAGAATTATGAATTTCAGTGATTGAACTTTTTTCCTTTGAGAATGCACATGATCTATTATTAAAACTCTCTATGCAGATAAAGACAGACACCCTTCTTCATTGTCGACATGAATATCAATTTTACATGGTACATGTGATAATCAAGTTCGTGGATCTTCTTTCTGAGTTTAACAAGGGTCAAGTTGTTGGCTTTAAATTAATCTAATTATTGGTTTTTAATTTTTATTATAAATATGGTCTAATGAGTGAACTAAGTTGTAATTGGTCTTTAACGTTGATACACATCTGATAGTTTTAGCACTGTTCTTGAAGTAACCGTTGTATTTCCCTTTTCAGTTTCGGGGTGAAATTGTGATCCAAATCAATTGAAATTGTCATCTATACCTTTGCATTATTATGTTTCTATTGTAATTGGTTTCTAATATAATTTTTTATAACTATTGTATGTACAGGTTAATGCTCTCCAGTTTCGGGTTGTTTTTGTTGGTTGTAGTATGCAAAGGTACTTTTGTTCGAATTGTAGTCCTTTTCTCAATCTGGATATGCTAATTGCAGACTAGATTGAGGTTGGTGAAAGGGTTTGTAGTCTGTTCAGATTTTAGATATAAGTCATGTCCATATGTAAAAGTTTTATTTTTCACAAGTTAAAGTCTCCATTTTTTAAACTGCCGTATTCTTTCTATTCTCTTGGTGAACTCTGATGAATAACATCAACTTTTTGATGAAGCTACTGCAAGTGGATCAAGATAGGGTGTCGTGGTTTATTTAATTTTTGTTTAACTAAAGTTTCTCTATAGTTGGATGTGGGCCAGTAAGTTCTCTGCATCCGTGGCCATTTACTTATTTTGAAAAAAAACTATAGGTTCAAGCTCATTACTTATTTTGCAGTGAGTTTTAGATTTACATGTGAAGTAATGAGATACAACTTGTGGAATGAGAGTAAAGGTTCTTAGAAAGTAAGTTAAAAGAAGGGGTAATCAGGTAGATTATCTTGCTTTCTATCTTCAAATTTTTGACCTCTAATTAGTTATCTATCGAGAAGTAGAGTTTTCTTACTGAAACATTTTGACTTTTATTACATTATCAAATTCAAAGCACCAATCCCAACACCCTTTACGTACTCTATCTTGAAGAACCAATCGATTGGGTTTAATATGACAACCTCAGTTCGAAAACTAATTATCATGAACCCAAGCTCACCATCGATTTGCTCTTCATTAGGTTCTTCTATCTATTTGGATGAAGGTATTTATCAACCATAGACATTTAAACTTGGCAGGACTTCTGGAAAAGTTTATCAACCTCATCAAATAAGTTGAAGATGACATTCTTGATTTGGATAATGCTGCTACTAGCCTGATACCTTCGAATGAATCACTTTTATATGCAAATTGGAACGATTGCATTATGCAAACCTATATGAGTATTCATAATATGGTTCATAAGTTCCTGCTGGAAGTAAATATGTGTTTGTAAAAAATTAACTGTGCAATTTGGTGTATAAATCTTCTACTCTATTGGGTTATTAGACTAAAGTGATTCATAAATTGCTACTTTCAAAGTAAATTGGTGGGTTTTTCTGACTTTTTGTTTTTTGAAAGGTAACAAGGGTGTGGATCACATGGAATTTGTCATTCGTATATGTTGGTATCATCTACCATTATTCATTTTTGATTTTTTTCTATAGTTGACGGGCATCTAAAACTGTAATCTGTAATTCTTGACTAACTGAATATAAATTTATTGATATTTTTAGCATTTAATAGAAAGAAATAGTTTTTATTGCATTTTATAAGTATTAAATATAAGTCGCATGAAGAATTTTGGAGAGACTGAATATGCAGCTTATTTGTGTGCATATAAGTATAGCATTTGATATTAACAGAAATACTAAGTAGTGTCATTACACAGATACTACTTTTAGAGTAATGCTAATGGATTATAAGTAGTTTTATTAATATTGCTTTTGTTTGTACGTGTCTAATTTTAGAAGATTAATCATGTAACTTATTACTTTATTTTTAGTTGATACACAAAACTTATTTCTCTATTCATTATATTTATAAAATTTATCAAATAATTTTGTTACTTTATTTTTTTATCAAAACCGTATAGATACAGACCATAAAACTAGTATATATGTATAGAATCCGGTTAATAAGAGATAAAACTTAGAGTAAAACAAGTAAGACAACAATTAATTAACACCTTAATTACATTATTAGGGGGAAAGGGTAATTATGAGGTTATCCTTCAAAAACTCCCTTCTTTCTTCTAAACCTAAAATTGTTATCTCTTTCTATTTCTCTTTCATAAACCACTCCCCATTTTCATTATCTCCTTTCTCCATTTATTTCGCTGAAATAATACATCTATCCGATAAGAACAAAAAGTCACACCAAATCCCAAATTGGAACCAATATTTTCTTTTCTTACGGTGATGGTGGTAGATTTGACGATGAAATATACTAAACGAAATCCGGATTTGGTGAAAACTGAAGCTTTTCCAGTAATAATAAAGCTTCATGAACCCATATAAATGACAACTCTACCTCTCTGCCTTCAACTTTGTTCTTGAGCAACCATGAAATCTGGATCCAATCAGTTTGCTAGCGTTTTTGTGTATCATATTTGTAGTAACATTGTTGTTGTTGGTTCATAAATATGTCCCAAAGAATAGTTGTTCATTAATTTTTTAAGTATGTGCATCGAGTAATTGTTTTAAATTTCGTTTTTGATGCATCGAATTATTAGTTTTTAATCTTATGATCAATATGAATATGAATTATGTTACTGGATTTTGTGCATCGGTTGGTTGAGTTTTTTTTATGTATTTTTTCATCATTTTTCTTATGTTTATTGAAGCATTTATGTATATATGTTGATTTATTCGGTTAATGCATCCAAAAAAAAGTTTCAATTTTGAATCAACTTTTTTCTTCTATGAATAAACTATTTTATGTTTTGCATCAATAAAGTAGTCTTGTGCATCAAATGTTGTACGTTGGTGCATCAAGTTGAGTAGTATCAAATTAGAAGAATTAGGTCATCTCCAACCATACTTCTATCTCTATCTTTATATACAGAGGAACTAGAGAATCTTTTCAACATATTCCTCCTTTAAAAAAAGCTTATCTCCAACTATTTCCTTTAAAACTCCATCTCTATAATTTATCTAACTTAATTTATGGTAAACAACCACTTTATTTAATTCTATTATATATCTTTGTAAATCATTAAATAATAAATAGTTCATTGTAAATATCATTTATAATTGAAAATATATTTATAATATTTAGTAAATTTGAAAGTATTAACATACATAGCAAATATAGTAAGAGTAATTGTGTCTATTTTTATTTATTTATTTAGCGATCGTAGTCATAACTAATTGTAATTGTTAAGTTATAGTTTATTATTTTAATATGTTTATCATTAATGAATGTTGTCTTTTTATTTGTACTATTGCATGCATTTAATTTAATAATATTAATTAATTAGTTATTAACAATTAACAATTAACAATTAACAATAAGAAAACATATAAATGTGACTAACAAATATATTAAGTATGGTTTAAAAATTTTAGATGATGAATAATGTTCCTCTATATATAGAGATAATCTGACTTCCTCTATCTTTATCTCAAATTATAGAGAAACAGATAAGAAACAAATATTACTGGAACATAATATAACAATTATAATATGTAAAAAGACGAACATACCCATGTCTCCGTAAATTGGTTAAAAGGAAAAGAGCATGAGGAACTACTGTCAGATTTTTGCAGTGATTAGATTAACGGTGGATAACGCATTCCTCCTTCCCCAAGATTAAGAGCTTCCCCCTAGATCATCTCTTTGTATATATATATATATATATAAGAAAATGGTCTATAGAGAACCACAAATTTAGAGGAAATTAAAGAATCCCTCCATTTTACACTGAATATTCATCATTGAATATGGATTTATCGATATTCATTGATGAATATACTATATAAACTTATATTCATGATCAATATATAGTGTAATTTTGAAGGTCTTTTATTCCTTTTAAAGTTAAGGCTCTCTTTTCATCCAATATATATATATATATATAGTTTAATATTTCCATTTCTCACTGTCAAATTTATAAACAATTGAAGACTAAAATACCTCTTGCTTGTATATGATATCTTATGACACTATATTTAAAGTAGCAGTAAGCTAGTAATGTATTATATGTACGATACTTAAGTTCCATCATTAAATAAGACATGAAAAATTACAATGAAATGACTTACAAATCAGCACAAATTAATGCCCTCGTGCTATACCAACTGTTGGAAATTATGAAAATAGTACATGTTTCAATAACCGGATATTTCTATGCTCCTTTTACACTACGATGATTATCCATTGATCCTTGTCGAGAACTCGAGATTAATTAATGATTAAGGGCGATATGTATAATAGTTGTAGCCTTAAGTTAGAATTAAAAGACAAAAAGTACTGTAATGTACGTATTATCTAAATTCTAAATGTATTTTTATTGTTGAAGATATAAATATGTCTCAACCCTAAAGCAATTAAGAGGGTAGAGTGGTCCAGAAGAGCCTTAATATCAAGATAGCAACGTACAAGATGAGAAAAAACATGGGTAAGAGGTGCATTAAATTAAATATGACGTACAAGAAAGACCTCATTTCGATCTACTATATTTTTTTTTTTTAAAAGAACTAGTAACCAGTAAATATTATATGAGTGATTAGAGGTTAACAAAATGTATGATCACCTTCATTATCGACAATGTAATATTTCCATAGAGAAGGAAATAAAAGATATATAGAAAATGATATACAATGGCCATGTATTTGTCGCATATGCATTGTCTATACAATTTATAAGGTTAAGGTTAAGGTTACCAAATTATCTTATATTCTTATCTTTATCTATTTTGTAAATTCAAAATAATTTATTATATCAATTTGAGACATAATAAGCTTTTTATACTTGTAATGTCTTGTTTGGAAGTATTATCAAGGAGACCCCTCCATGTTATGTTATTGGTATCTATGGTGACAGTTTACTTTTCATATTATATTCAAGATTTCTCTTACTTTAAATTTGAACATTAATGATGTCGATACTTGTGGCTTGTTAACAAAACAATCGTTATATGTGTTAAATTTGAATTCAAAAGATTAGATATTACAAACTTATTAAAACTTTTTAGTGATCTGATAGTTGTATACTAGCAGAATACTCGCGCAATGCAGCGGGAAAAGTTTACTAATTTCATATTAATTCGATATACAGTATTGTGTTTTTTGAAATATTTTAAAAATAAAAAACTACATTACAATACACGAAGAATATTGTTTTATAAGTGGAAAAATCACGAAGAATACTGTTTTAAAAATAAAAAACTACATTACAATACACGAAGAATACTATTTTGAAATATGAATTAGTTTATGGTTTAATAATATTTGTGTTAATGAGAACTTAATAATTAATAATTAGGGGTGTGTTAATTAAATGTCATATATTAATTAGTTTATGTTTTAATAATGAATGTATTAATGAGAATTTAATAATTAATAATTAGAGGTATGTTAGTCATTCTTATGAATTTTTTAAAAACCTCTTAGTAATTGTAAGGGCAAATTAGTCAATTCTATCTTAAAAAAAACACATGAAAATACATTATATATTAGTAATAGATTTAGTGTTTGATACATATCAGTTTCGAATTATCATAATTCGCTAACTATCTTTTGAAATGTTTTATGAAACTTAATGCACATTTTCGTAATATAATAGTTGGTGATATATTCGACAAATACTTACATCTATAAAACCGAGTTAACTTATGAAACTTTGTAGACGATATTCATAACTAAGGGCAAATCTTAAAAATAAAATAAAATAAAATATCCATCCAATTATAAGTAAAAGATTAGTGACAATTATTTATAAAAAACTAGTGACATTTATTTATATAATTAGCTAGTTTATAATAAAAATTACACTTAAATTACTAAAATTTTAGAACTTTTAATCTTTAGTGGATACAACTAAACACTGTCCAACTATATTTATAAGTTACAGAGTAATAGATTTCAATAAAGTTGTGCTTGTAATAGAATAGAAATATTCAGCATTTTTTATTCTCAAACACAAATGGTTAAGAAAATAATTGAAAATATTCTATAATTTAAAATTAATGACGTTGATGTAGTGTCAAATTACCATTTAATCCATGTTCTACAATCCAATGATTAACAAGTGATTTGCCCTAAAGTACCATCCAGTACACACCAGTTTACAGCATTCCCAAATCCCAACCCCACTTCACTGTTTACACATTCTCCTTTTTTTTGCAAAATTTCACCAAAATTCGTTAAAATTAATAACTTCGCATTAATATCTAATCAATCAAAAACAGTAACAAAACATTCCCGCTTCACAAATTCTCCTTTAATTGCATCTCTAAAGTTATTATTTTTTTGAAAAATCTTGCAGCCTTCTGCAATTCTGCCACCAAACTTCTCTTCAAATCCAAGTTTTCCACAACTTGCTGCTGTTGTTGTTGTTTTTGTTACTTTAACTTTTCAATTTCACAATTTACAGAAATTAGTATTGTTACAAAGTTAGTTTCTTGTAGAAAGATTCTTATATTTTAAAACCCTTTTAAAAAGATTGTATCTTTAAGCATTTTTCTTGATTCTTGGTTCTTTATTCGTTAATATTTTCCATGGGTATTTCTATAATTGATGGGTTCTTGGTTTTCTAAAGAGATAGAGAAAAAATTGCAGTGAGAATGAAGAAATTTGTTTCATTTCAAGTCTTGTGTGTTTCTTTAGGGTTCTTGATAATGCTACCTGCATACGACGCCGTTTTAACAGTTGACGGTATGTAGTTTGAGTTTGATATATTCATGTGAATTTATGAAAATTTGTTTACTGTTAGCTAGAAATAGTTAAATATTGTATAACCCAGTTCTTGATAATTGTGCAGTTCATGCGTTGAATTCATTTAAACAAAGTATCTTTGAGGACCCATTTTTGGTTTTATCAAACTGGAATAGCTTTGATTCAGATCCCTGTAATTGGTTCGGTGTTACCTGTTCTGGAAATCAAGTTACAAAACTGTAAGAACACCTCTGTTTTAATTTATTATTTATTTATTTTTATTTTTTTGCTACTTCTAATACATGCAAATTCATTCTTGGTTGGCGTTGATGAATGATGATTTTTAGCATTTACTTTCATGATATTCTGTTTTAATACCATCATTGTAATTATTTAATTATTTTTTATCATATTTACATATGGTATTTGGACTTTTTTTTCTTTTTTATTATTTCATTTTTGTATGATGAAGCTGATTGGGCTTGTAAAATGTCTTGTTACAGTAACCTTTCAGGTTCTTCCATTAAGGGATTTATTGCTGAGGAACTGTTTCAGCTCTCTTCCTTACAAGAACTGTCTGATCTCTTTTAACCTTTTATTTTATCATTTATAATTATAAAGAAAGAGAAATTTAGTAAATTGTAATTTATGTAGGATTTTACATGGAAACAAACTCCTTGGTCCAATACCTAGGTCAATCGGATCATTAAAGTTTCTCAAAGTCTTAGATTTGGGGAACAATTCGCTTTCTGGGCCAATTCCTTCTGAAATTGGCCAGTTGGTTAGCATCGTAACAATGTAAGTTATAAGATTTGTGCTTTTCTTTTCAAGTAATGAACTTAGTAGTTTTTACGAACTCATTTGTACGTATCGGTTCAGAAACCTTGGATCGAATGGACTTACAGGCAGATTGCCTTTCGAGCTTGGTAATCTTCAAAAGCTTCAAGATCTTCGTTTAGACAGAAATAAACTGCGTGGGATGATTCCCGGTGCTAATGCTAATGCCGCGAGTGTTATTAAACAAGGTTTTTGTCATTTACCTACGTTAAAATTTGGGGATCTCTCCTATAATTTCCTCGTCGGAGTCATACCGAAGTGCTTGAATTATCTACCAAGGTATATATCATTTATTCCTTGGCGTAGATGCATAAATACTAACAAGTTTACTTGTTAGTGGTTAGTGTTTTATCTCAAACGGGTCAAATCATATAGTTTACCAAAAAGTTGGGAACATGTCAAACAGATTGAAAGCTGTCCAAACTCCAAATTTAAAACTTCGAAATACACTCTTAGTGTTATTATATGGTTTTTCTAAGCATAAAAAATACAGCATCTTTATAAAATATTTTAAAAAATAGACAACAAAGTGGTGGTGGGTAAACTTACCCAACCTGGCCCTGTTTCAGTCCGTACTAAAATGACCCGCTTCAACCTCAACTGTTTTGACCTGTTACCCAACCTGCCCACCCATCTTGCCACCTCTAGTGTTGTATAATGATTTATCAACTTTTTGTGCCAGACCTTGTGGGTGAGTATGTAGCTAGCCATTTGATCTCATGTAAATTAATTTACACAGGAGTAGCTTTCGTGGAAACTGCTTACCATATAAAGATACAAAGCAACGTACTAGTCAACAATGTGGTATGTTTCTAATATTATATGATCTATTTTGTGCTGTTTAGCGTATGGAGTTCTCGTATATATAGGCTTATAAGTCACTTTGATGTCTGTTTTCTTCATGCAGGTGTTCTTCCACCTGCAAGCGCCCATAGAACTGGAGCAGCAACACTTCGACCTGCTGGAGATAAAGCCAAGAAGGGAGCTCGTAATTCAAAACCCGTATGGGTTCCAATTGTGGAGGTCATGACTGGACTCATGGTCGTGGCTTTAGTCGTCATTGGGACTCTCATGATCATCTTGAGATGCAAAAGCAAACCTTCTGCATTGAATCTGTGGAATAATTCCAAAAGTTACAAGAACCATATGGCAGTCCATATTGATTCTAACATGTTGAAGGGTGTGACGAGATATACTCGTCAAGAACTTGAGGTTGCATGTGAGGATTTTAGCAACATTATTGGGTCCTCATCAGATAGTTTAGTTTACAAAGGAAATTTGAGAGGTGGGCCCGAAATTGCTGTCATATCACTTTGCATCAAAGAAGAGCATTGGACTGGCTATCTTGAACTCTATTATCAAAAGGAGGTACACGTTTAAAACAAAAAATCTTTCATTTTTTATGAGTCCGACTTGATTGTTCTTTTGCTCAAATTCACGTATTCTTCAGGTTGCAGATTTGGCAAGGCTAAATCACGTAAACACTGGGAAATTGCTTGGTTATTGTATAGATAGTACTCCATTTACAAGAATGTTGATCTTCGAATATACATCGAATGGAACCTTATACGAGCATCTCCATTGTAAGTCCATTTTATTCTTATTTCTGTACGATGGCTAGAGGTTGCAAGTTCAACCAATTTTACTTAATTTTCTTTAGAGGCTTCAACCAATTTACTTAGGCATTGATCCGGGTTATGTTTTATGTCTAATGGGTCAAATCAGTAAAATAATTTGCCGCCTCTGTCGTTGGCCATCTATGAATCACATAAATTTTTGTATTGGCTGAAACACAGCGCTTTTGTTTTATGTCAGATGAAGAAGGGTGCAACCTAAGTTGGTCACGGAGAATGAAGATTATTATTGGCATATCAAAAGGTCTAAAGTATCTTCATACAGAAATTGAGCCACCATTTACTATATCCGAATTAAACTCTAGTGCAGTATATCTTACTGATGATTTTTCACCAAAGGTATACTGCTGTAACATTTATTTTCTTTTATGTTTTTTTTTTGATACCATGTTATAGTTTATGTGGATCTCTTAGAGGCTATAATGATTTCTTTTTCTCTTTCTTGAAGCTCGTTGATTTTGAAAGTTGGAAAACGATCGTCTCAAGATCAGAAAATAACTCTCGTTCCATTAGCCAAGAAGGTGATATTTGTGTTCTTCCAACTTCATTTGAAGAGCGCCATTTGGATATACAGGGTAACATCTACTCGTTTGGAGTTCTTCTTTTGGAAATAGTTAGTGGGCGGCCTTCTTTCTGCAAGGACAAAGGTTGCCTGGTTGATTGGGTAAGAATTAAGAAAACTCTTACCCATTTTCCTGACAAGAATTCTTTCTCAGTAAATAGAATCTTGAGATGGCCAAGTGGGCGGGGGTAGGAATGGTTGAGTAACATGCCAAATTGGATAGTACTTGGTATGGGTTAAAATGGGCCAACTTAGTCCGATTCGTCCCCCTTTGTTTATAAAATAATTAACATGCCAAATGTGATTGCAAAAATTATATTATACTAGATATAATAATGTGTGGTGTGTGTGTGTAGTTTTTTTGTTTTATTCTTTTTGTTGTTAATAAAATGAGCTATTAGGTTTAATGCATAAGAAATACATTTTTGGCAACTTATTAAACCCGTTTGACCAATTTGGCCTGTTTTACTTTAAGATACTATATGTTTTTTCACCTGTTAGAGATGACCATAACCTGAATCAACCCATTCATAAGAAAATGGGTCAAAATTTCCACCTCATATAACACCCGAGCCACAAAACTAAATGATGAAGTTATATGTTGTGAACAGGCAAAAGATTATCTTGTAAAGCAAGAGGAGACGGTTTCAATCGTAGATCCTGCACTGAAATATTTCAATGATAAAGATTTGAGAGTCATATGTGACGTGGTTTCTATCTGCATTCATTTAAGACCCAGAGATCAGATATCGATGAAAGACATTTGCGCAATGTTGGAAACCAAAATCGACGCTTCACCTTCTGCTGAGATGAAGGCGTCTTCATTAGCTTGGGCCGAGCTCATGCTTTCCCCTTGACCCAATTCAGACGCTAGCAGTGTCACTGTAAATTCTTCTCATATACATCATCATATTAGGACCTGTTTAGGTATCTTGTGTTCTTGATCGTTTCATGAGTTCATGCAAGTTTCTGAACCATTAACAGTATCAAGATTTCACATATAACTGTTGTAAATAATGCTTTGGGTAAAACTGTCGAACAATAATACAACAACCATAAAAATGAGGGATATACATCAACAATGCTTGCAGATTTAGAGAACTGAAAAATGGTATACATGCTTCAATCACATGCTTTAAATGATTAGATTCATTATACATAACAGTATGATATGATTGGTTTGTTCGAATACAGAGCAGTATTAAGGTATGCCAGATGAATTTCAACATGTCGTTTCTTCCATCTGAAGGAAGAAATGACTGACTTCACTGTGTACCTCCCCTTATGATGGGTCATGTCTGTCTTCACTAAAGCATTAATAACAGCTTTTGAAACAATATAAGCAGAGATTGGCAAATTCCACCCTTTATCCTCCAACAAACCATCTTTAGCATCACGTAAAGGTCCTTCGCAACCTCCTCAACGACATCCTCCAGGAGTCTATCAATGTCACTAAGCATTTTGTTCGCCCTCTCTTGTCTAATATTCTACAGTTATGAACACATTACAGTTGACTCAAATGGTTATTTTTTGATGTTAAGTCTATTTTATCAACCAACTTGATCATATTTATGTTTGATCAATAATGATACCTCAAGCTTCTTTAATCCACATGAGATATTAACGATCCTTGGTGAATTTGACAAGTGGAGAAACGGCAAAAGAGCTTCGGTGACATGTTTGGCTCCATACTAATTTTTTTTTTATATAGTCTTTAGCTGTTTCAAACGTTTGCAACATAGATTGTTTCGCCGTATCTGCCTGCGCTCCTATGACCTATGCTGATTTTCACCGATCACTAAAAGATGCACAATCTATAGAAGTGTGACAGCTATAAGTCGATAAAACGAAGACTTACCTCACCAGGCTGAAGATTTAAGTAATAAAAGACTCCTCATCGACGACAATTCCATTAATCCCTGCGTTGTTAACCTGCCCCAAAGTCAAACTTTGACTTTCAAGATCAAACAAACTGATTGTCATATTTCCCAAAGATATGATCGTTCTTATATTTTGAACAATATAAAACTATTACTAAATCATCTAAGACCACACAGAAAATGTAGTACTGAAATATTTTGAACTATTTTGACGACAAAAGGTTTGACTTTTAAAGTCAACTTGTATGTTTCAACTTATGGATTTTCTAGCTTAATGTTTTACCTGCATGTCGATTAGTACAAACGGGGTACCGATGAAATCTGCCAATGACACCATACAACATTTTAGGACAACCCTGGGATTTGAAGTTTGTGAAGAGCTTGGAGACCCTTTTGTTCATCTCTAGCAGTTAGTACTGTTGGGACTTAATTTAATTTTGGGATGTCTTTGTCCCATATTGGAGCAAGGAAGAACATTTCATCACTTTATAAACCTAAACACCTACTAATACCAGTTTGGATAAAGGCTTGCGTATGGGTTTGGTATTGGATAATGTGGGATGGTTTGGGCTTAGATGCTTAAAATTGGGCTTAACCAATACTAACACGCACATGTATTCCCAAATCCCATTCCTAATAGTATGTTTGTTTTCCGCCTGATGATTTGAGGTTATATTTATTTTAATTCTTAATAATCCTAATAGCTTTATAGTGGAATAGTACGGAATATTATTGATTCACATTATATGATATTGACGTGTGGTCACATTTTTAGGAACTAGATGGCTACGTTCTTAAAAATTATCACGAAGCAAGGATTTGTTCACGATCGAAATGAACAAGAAGGTAAGAATTTAATTATTTTTTAATATGATACGTGTGATTTCATTCTTTTGATTTACTACAGAACGTGACTAGTTCAAGACTTATGTTCATTACCCATAAAGTAGCTCCGATGAATATTCACTAGAAAAGATTCAAGTCAAAAAGACACATATTCTGATGCATATCATATAACTATGATGGATGAGGAACGATAGCCAATTTCTAATTATTTTATTTTCTATTCAAATGTGGGGTATTGTTGGAGCTTGCATAGAAAATGTGAGGTATTATAGGAACTTGCTTTAATTTTGGGATGCCTTTGTCCCACATTGAAGCAAGGAAGAACATTTCATCTCCTTATAAACCCAAATACCTACTAATACCAATTTTGATAAAGGCTTACACATAGGCTTGCTATTGGATGGTGTGAGTTGGTTTGGGCTTTGTGCTTAAAATTGGTCTTAATTAATATATATATTCGATGGTCAAAAATAGGCCTTGGACCTCTTGGGGTCATGATTAAAACTGAACCTTTTTTTTATTAAAAACGAATTCAATCATTCTTTTTGTGCCGTTTTGCGACATACACAATGGTTTAAAGACACACAATACTTCATAAACGGTTGCAACACTTCAATAATACATATATATATATATATATGTTGGTTAGTTTTGGAGATGAAACACACAAAAAAACATAATACAAAAACTCAGTTACACATTCATCCGTCACGCTCAATACAGAGTATTTAGATTCGATAGTTTCAAGTGTTTTATTGAATTGATTTGTATCCTTTGTACAATGTAAAATTTATGTCTTAGACCACTACTTGGCAGGCCTCAATCAAGTCTCTGGAATCATCAATTAATTCGTTCAAGTCAGTTTTTCGTCGATTCACTTATTCTGTATACATGTAGTACTGATTATACAAACGCACACTGACTACATATATATGTATATATTTATATTTGTTAATTTCTATATACTTGTTGTTTATCTATTTCCTAACAAGTACAACAAGAACATCATGAGTTGAAGAAGCTAGTTGTTTGCATATTTCCAAACCAAGACCTTTGTTTCTCCGGTAACAACAGCTATCCTAGAACCCAATTCAAACAAGATTATTACTAGTAATTGTTAGTGTCATCAAAAATAAGCTAGAAATAAAAATAATGATACAAGACAAATATTAATGAGACTTGATGACGTTTTTGATGCTATTATTAATTTTTATCTGGTCTCAATTCATGATCACTTTGTAATTTGTATACGTTAAGTTATTATGTATGTGTCAGTGTGTATTTTTACAAGATTTTCATCGCTGGACGATAAATTAAAGTTCCCAAAGGATAAGACTACTGGGTAATGACGTATGAGATGAGATCTAAATCCGGTAATTGCTATGTAATCAGTGATGTCAAACTTTCAAGTGTGTCTAGGAAATCTTTAGATAACATTGTTTATCAGCAATTGAGGATGATATTGTTTATAATAAAAATGATTTCTAATAGTGTATACATATATATATATATATTTTTAATAAAATGTTAAATAATGTTAAAAAATATTACTACTAACATTTTTACCTTTCAATTTTATCAGTATCCCTTATTTACACTTTGATACACCTAAGAGTTGGTAGCACGGCACATAATTTCCCCAATTAATATTATCAACCATAAACAAACAGACACATTTTTTCATTTCATTATGTAATAGTAAGATACATATATTCTTTTTGTCTAAAACTGAAACATTTAGACTTCTTATTTGGTTGTCTAGTAGCCAATAAACCATGATGACCAAGTACATACATTCTAGATCGAAATTAAAATGCTGTTTCTTCCATTTGAAAAAAGAAAAGACCAGAAGGACCCTCATCGGGGATCAAAGCAAGCCTAACAGCGCCTCTAGCACCTTCTTCGGCCGTGTACATCCCTTTATGACGTGTCATGTCTGTCTTCGTAAAACCAGGATTAAGTGCATTTATACGAAATGATGGATACTTTATTGCAAGAATTTGAGTGTATGCATTAATAGCAGCTTTGGAAACCATATAAGCCGATAATGTTGCATTCCACCCCTTTTCCTCCAACGAACCATCTTTCACATCTTGCAGAAATCCGGTCACAACTTCATCCACAATCTCCTCAGTGAGTCTATCAACGTCACCAAGCATTTGACTTGCCCTCTCATCTTTAATATTCTACAATCATAATTAATACATCACAATTAGCCCACATGTCACATGCTATGCTAACATTAAAGTAGAGGTGGCAATTCAGGTAGGGTTGGGGTCAGGTTGGTGTGCCAAAAATACCCAACCTGACTCCAACCTAATTTGATAAACGAGTTGTCGGGTTTAGGTTGACGGGTCAAAACTACCTAACCTGGACACGATAATGGGTCAAACGGGTTTACGGGTTGAATTCAGGTGAAATGGGTCAAACTTGGCATGTTAAGTTCAGATCAGATGGGTCAAATTTGATCTGTTGGAACTTTAAAAAGAACAGAAAATCCGGGTTGATGGGTCGACGTTCCACTTGACACAAACCTGACCTCAGTAAATAATCAGGTTGGTGGATTCATGGCGGGTTGACGGGTTAAGAATCCCAACTCTAACCCATTTATTTTTGTTTGGGTCGTGTCGAGAATTAACACCCCTATCTCAGATGGGCCACTAATGTGAGCATTGTTAAACATGATCCATCATCTGAAGATAAGATATATATTGATGAAAAGAGACCATATGATACCTCAAGTTTTCCTAATCCTGATGATATATTAACGATCCTTGGAGAAGCGGATAAGCAGAGAAAGGGTAGAAGAGCTTCAGTGACATGTTTAGTTCCATAATAATTTGTTCGAGTGCAGTCTTTGGCTGTTTCGTATGTTTGCAACATAACTTGTTTCGTCATATATGTCTTGAATTCCTTATCCTGTACTGATTTTCGTCAATAATTAAAATATGGAGATTTTGTAAAGTGCAATATTTAGCTATAAGTTCTATATAAGACCGAACCTCACCAAGCGACTCTTCGTCTACAATGATTCCATTGATTCCTGCGCTGTTCACCTATCAGAAGGTGACATACTTTTCCTTAAGTACTAATCTTCTTAAAAAACAAATAAGTACCAACTTGCTTATGCAACCTCCTTATATTTAAGTGCTTGGAGACAAAAGGTTTGGCCTTAAGAGTCGATACAAACATTTCAACGAACAAATTTTCTAGCTTCAAATCTTACCAATATATCGAGTTTTCCAAATTGGCTACCAATGAAATCCGTGAATGATGTGATACTAGCCGGATTTGTGACATCAAGCTGTCGAAAGATGACATTTGTGGCCAAACCTGAAGTTTTGAGTTTGTTAAGAGCTTGGAGCCCCTTTTGTTCATCTCTCGCGGTTAGTACGACAAGAACATCATGAATCGGAGAAGCGAGTTGTTTGCATATCTCCAAACCAATACCTTTATTTCCTCCTGTAATGACAGCTATCCTAAACCCAAATCAAGCATATATGATAATTTATGGTATTGTCAAAAACTAGACAGCAAAAACATGAAAAAAAACAATGAAAAAGTTAGAAATATATATGAAAGTAAGTTGATGACCTTTTCGATGCCATAAGTATATGTTAGCTAGTTTAATTAAGTTTGTTGATAATTTTGTGTGTGTATGTATATGTGTGTACATGTGTGTGCTTGTTAAAAAGTGTGGTATTTGCTGGACAATAAATTAAACTCTCGACGGATGATACTATATATTGATACTGATGATACCCTATGTAATCAGTGACGCGTGTTATATTAATTTTTTCATTTATATATGTATTAGAATTAGATTAGATTATAACTTGTGAATTTGTGATACTGTCACATAATTAATTTGTAATATTAGTACCTTATATAATCTGTATCAATTATAGATAAGTAATTGTTTGGTGTTGCGGTTAATAAAATATTAGTACCAAACATATTTACATACAAATTAACTATGTAAGATGGTTGTTATTGATGTTTAATTTTGTTGTATGATTGATTAGAAATTATTGATGCTCATATCAATTAAGGTTCAAATATAATAAAACTTCAAACTTCACATAAGTTACTAAGCAAGCATAACACTTTAACTGATCTGAAACACCAAAAGAGTTGGTCAATTTAGTCATGCGTTAAGTATCAAGTATAGAAATACAATAGTAAACCATTTTAAATTGCAAATTAATTAACGTGTGTGTGTGTGTTGTTTACTAACGCTTCGTTTATTACAATCGTATTGTATTCACACAATGAACGTTATACAAATACTATTATCGATCTATCAAATTAAGTATTATCAATATAAGCAACATTGTTGTAAACTTTTTGGTCCCACATATATCTATGATGATTCAAATCATCATCTGTTTAACTTAAATGTTACCACTTAATTTTATCATCATGACAAATTACTTAAAATAAGACCGACTGCTCTAAGAGCATTTCAGTAAATGGGGTACAAGTAACATAAGAAAATGTAACCAATATTTATTGGAAAACACAATTTCAAAGATTTGTGGGTCGATACTAGATTTCAGAAATCAACTATTAAAAATTTCAAAACTAGAAATCTACTAAAAATTTGTTTATAATTTTAGTAATATTTTACCTGACACGTCATGACTGTTCTCAATTTTGAGGTAACATATTACTAGAATTATGAAAAGATTGATAGTTGATTTATATTATTAATAATTTTGTTAGTTGATTTTTAAAATCGATAATCATACAATAATTTTTACTTTAGAATTTTTTTATGTACTTTAAAATGACATAGCTTTCTTTTTGGAAGGAAATATACACACGATTTCACGAATATATATGTTATTTACAAATAGGTATATATTATTTGTCTCAACCCCATTCCTTCAACTTAGAACCTTATGATGTAGTGTACAAATAGGTATATATGCTTATCTATATGAACTATGATTAGACTGTTATAGATTGATGGCATCAAATCATTTAATTAAAATCAAATATGATATTGGTCAATGTTGGATCATAGAGCAAGTTCAATAAAAGAAATATAAATTATATCAAACTAACTAGAAGAACATTGACAACTTCTAAATAAAGGCGGATCTTAAAGGGGTAGTTGCTCCCTCAAGAAAATTCTAATTATTTAAAAAAAAGTTTAAATGTATTAATAGCACTTTAATATTTTTGCCCCCTCCAAACTATAAAAGAGAAAAAAAAAATTAAAAAAATTTGCTCCCTCCATTTGAATTTCCTAGTTCATCTCCTGCGTCTACACTTTATGGGTTGACAGATGAACTACATAACCACTTTGCAGGTCACCGGGTTAAGGGTTGAACCATCATGTGTCCAATTTTAAGCCAGGTTCAAAATTGGCTTTCTACTATAGAACCAAACCAATTTTACTAAGAGGCAGAGATTTAACCGACTGTCAGGCCAAGTTTTTTTACACTAGGATTGTGACTTCTCTATATGACAAAGAAATAGCAAAATGAATTCCTTTTTGTAGGAGTAATACAAAATACATTGTGGCAAATTTAAATATATTATCACAATAGACATTGACTGCAGAAAATACTTAATCACCTGCAGGCTTTCCTATTAAAAACAGAACATCCATGAACAAGATTGGTTTGGTAAGTAACTCCGAAATCTGTGCACAGAAAAAATTACTGAGTTTAAATACATGTAATCATAAAAGAACTGACGATACAAACATTTTGAAGAGAAAAACCTTAAAAAACTCCATGTTGAATTAGAATTAGATAAGTATTACTCTCTCCATTCTAAATTACTTTTCCTTTCACTTTGAATGTCAACTTTGTATCCGAAAGAAGTCATGATAGACAAGCACACGTTCACACTTAATTTCAATTACGAACTCGAACACTAGTATTTATCAGTGACATAGTTAAACATTCACAACTGTATCAATTACATTTTGTTCAACTCTAAACAAATTAACTACTATGAATGTCCAATTCAAGACAAGAGAACGAGTGGTAGAACAACTTGAATAAGAAAATGTTAAACATTTAAGTTTGTAGGAAAATTTGATGAATGTTGGACAGACATAGCGAACTTGATATGATTATGAGAGCATAAACTTGTAATCAACTACTCTGTTTCTTCAAGTTTGTTATTAGAGAAGAAAGGTGCGTTTATATATATTTTAACTTCAACATAACTATAAATTTATAAGCATCATCTGATTTTGTTGGAACTAGACTTACTCGTATCAAACTATTTTGAAATAATCTGTTTGAAATTCAAAGTGAAAGTATGCTAACAAATGCAGAACCGAAAGGCGTTTATTTGAATACAAAAAATCAAAATCAAAAGTCAGATATATGGGCTGTGGAACAAGTAACATACATAAACTTTTTTACTTAATCTGATTTAAAAAGGAACAGGGAACAAACCTAAACTCGGTAAAGCTTGCTACATCAACTCATTTCCAACTGGATCTACTGAAAAGCTAATGGACAGTTTCTTTTCAATAATTGGCTGAAATTTTGACCTCCAAATCTGCTTGTATTATAACATAAACACATGAGATTAGTCGACTGTTTAAATCATCATATCAACCTCAAAAGGTATTCCATTTTTGCAAACTATATGCTAATAATTAGCATGTTACATGCAAGTATACCGTATAGGCGTATACTATCAAAAGAATAGACTACAAATATTACATCTTTATATTCTGAAGTTCCCATGAAAATGTCGAAGGCATCGGCTGTGAAAAGACCAATAACTAATAGTCAGGTATGCAAAGAGGAGAAAGTGAATAATTTGTATGTAGACAAAACTGAAAAAGACGCTTACATGATCGAAATCGGATCACTACAGCATGAGTGTAGTCTTTGCTGCCAGGATTAAAAGTTGACCCTAAAAGCTCAAATAACTATAAAGAGTCACTAATGCAGGACCATATATACTTATCATAAATACTTGCAGTTTATTAAAATGGGATCATATTATCAACGTGAAAAAAAACAGAAGCACAGCTTTGCCTTTTAAGAACAGAATTATTACTTTTGAATAGGAAAAATAGAACTTAGAAAAACAGCAAATCTTGATAACTACATCAAACCATACTGGACTTTCATCAGATGGACCAAAAAATTTCATAAATGGATCTCGTGTTTTACAAACAATAGAATTTAAATTGGTGCCTATAGAAACAACAGCAGTGGCCAAGGACGGGTTGGGGGACAGGTAAAAAATGGGTTCGGGTCTAATTAGGAATTATATGTATATTCGAAACGGGTTGGATCGGGTTCACCTGAAACACTATTGTCTAATATATTTACAAAAACTAGTGTGTCAAATGTGATTACAAAATTAATAAGAATCTAAGTGTGTCAAATGTAATTACAAAGTTAATAAAAGCTTAATTGTTTTAATAATATGACTCAGGAGGTTTTATGCATTACGATTAACTTTTGACGACTGTCAACTCGTTTGACCTACTGTCCTTTTATTATATTATGCTCGTAATCAGTTGGAAATAAAAACATAACCAGATCTTGTTATAAATAAACATGACAATACCTTTTGTAGCCTGAACGATTAATGATGGAAATTCCATCAAAAGTTTTTCTAAAGATGTTAGTGCATCATCTGCCACCTTACCCAATGAGCTTTCTTTGAAAGAGATAAGAAGTATGAATTCCACACCAAAGTTAAACTCCTGGCACCAGAAATAATAAAACTCACTTCAGAGCTTTTAATTATAGCATTATGTAGTAGCTAAACCAAAACTTGATACACCCAGTAAACAAGTGTTGGTATTAACTTTTTTAACAAAGAAATTCACATCTCAAAGAAAATACTCCAAATTTTCATTTGAGATGGGTTCTAACCTCTCCTTTTCGAAAGATGGGAAGAATATCATCTTCTACTTCAGATTCATAATCAAAATAAGTGAATTCCTGTGGATATGATAAAGTACACTGCAACTTAAACTCATGAATCAAACAAGTAATAACAATAATAAGAAGCAAAGATACGGAGAGTATTGGTGTTTACATGACATGGCATACATGACAGTAAGGTGTTACATGGTCCTTTAAGACTCCCAAGTAGAATGGGTTATTATAGAACTTTGATAGGTCATCCTTATTCTGAAAACGCATGAAGACGGCATGTGTATAACTGTCCACATTTTGATACGAGATACGCCCTACAAGAAAAAGATATAATAACTCATAAATAATACACAAGGTGTACCTGTGGCATGCAAATAATCAGTTTCATAACAAAGTTTACCTAATGAGATTGCAAGAATCCCACGCATTTGATATTGGCATGTATAAAGAAAATCCAACATATCTTTTTCATCCTTTTCAGATAAATCCGCGTTTGCTTTAAGCAAACATATGTGTTCTACAACTTTTCTGCAAAGTAAACAGACCAAAATACATATGCTATGAACATCCACCATTTTATAGCACTTTACTACTTTTAATACTAGCACAATATAGCTTAAAGCCACTCTCATTATTTCTTTCTATATCCAATGAAAAGTCAAAAACCTTGATGCCTCCGCACTGGTGCTCGAGTTCTGTCCATCTGAAGATGATTTTATGGCACCTAAATTTTCAAGAAAGATCACATTTTATTATTCAATAGTAGCGCAAATTATATAAATTATCAATTATTTGTCAGATAATTAATCAGCCCCACCAAATTAATTAAATTGTGATACGGACCAAGCCCATTCTAGAGGGAATATTATCCACTTTGGTACATCTACCTCACATATACGTTCCTAAATTGTGGCTATACACCAACCCAAAACATGTCCAGCTGGTCAACACTTGGTTGTCCTTTCATCCTCTTGTTATGGACAATATGGGAAAATAGTTATGAATCAAATTGAAATAATTATTGTTGTCAAACACTTATCAAATGTGCACATGCACACACATAGAAAAGGTACATTTAGAGTCTTTAGTCAAACATGTCAACTTTATGATGCAAAAATGCAAAGATCTGACTAATAGGATTCATGGTAAGGCAATGGAATTGGGATATATAGAGTTAGGATCAAATAATAACTCAGATATAAGTAAGAACAGTAAGACTTTAATTTGGACCATCATATCCAAATTCTAACTCTTCATTTGAAATGATTGGTTCATATTAGTTCTTATACTTCATACTAATATAATATTATCCAAACAATATAACAATAAACAAAACGACTTTCACAAAAATAAAATTGAATTCAAGAAATTAGTAGATTGTTAAAATGTCAATGATTATTAAAAAACAAATTACCTCTACGATTCATTGGTTTCAAACCCAAAGAACACCGTCTGGTATACCGGAATGTAACTCCGTTGCCTGCAGTTTTCAGCAGATCACATAAACAAAATAATTAAATTTTCTCATAAACCAAAACAATAAATAATTAAGTAGTTATAACTATGTGACATACCAGAAAGGGGGTTGTTGGGATAAGCTAGGGTTTTGAAAGGAGCAGCATTGTTGAGATGAGAATTACAACAACAGCTGAAAGTGAGCGAGTGAAATTGCATACTGAATTATTGTTAGTATGTGTATGTGAATCAATTGTTTCGCATATATGAATGAAATGAATGGGGGAAGAAGATTGTTGAAAGTATGAAATTGTGTGGACTAGATTATTATTATCGAATTTTGGCGCCTAATTATCAACTTCCAAATTGTTAGACCCCGTCATTTATTATTTTTTCTATTATTTTTTTTAACGACAAGTAAGTACACCAGTATAATTAGTTATTCGATTTCACAGTACTTACTTAGATAGTAATCCCTGTCAGTCTCGAATTTATAGGCAGAACCCCATAAATTCTCACCAAACAGAAAATCCTAATGAAAAGACTCGAATCTCAAACCTCTCAAATAAGAAAACATCTTCAAAAATACCCTTGGTGATAGCCCTGTCATTTTGTTAAGCACCATTTCCTATTAACTTTAATTGTACTGTGCGTTTGTTTTCTAGTTAGGAATGACTGGGGGTATGAATTTTATATTAGGGTGGAATTTCTATAATGGGTATGATTTTTGAAAAGTATTGTTTGATTATATATTGGGTTTGTGTATTGTTATTTATAGATAGTGTTTGATTTATTGTAAGTAGGGATTAAATGTAATAATTATATTTTTTTAATCTTATATTTAACATATTTTTGCATTAGATAAATTGAATTAAGTTTAAATGATAATGAGAATTTTTTGACAATGGGGGAATTAATTTCAACTATCCAGTTCATCAAAATAATAATATTTTAATATTTTTAAAAATTGAATATCTCACAAACAGCTAGTCAAAAAAATATAACAATTGCACCATAAAAATCAGCATTTTTTTCTCTTCGATTAGACCTCTCACAAGGTATACTTACGCCGAACTCTTTTTTTCATTTTTTGGTGGGTTTCGAAAACTGGTAACACATGTGTTACCAACCATTAACACATGTGTTACTGGTTTTCAACAAAAAAAAAATAGAATTACCGAAAATATGTCATGAGTGATGTCTAATCGTAGAGAAAATAACGCTGATTTCTATGGTGCATTTTTTATAATTTTTTGATTAGCTGTTTGTGAGATATTTAACTTTAGGGGAAAATTGGGTTTTGCAAAATGGATGGCCAGGATTTATTTTTTCATTCTCACTAAAATTTTCTTTCTCATTTGAACTCAACTCTAGATAGACTATGTAAAATTATTTATTTTAGTCAATAAGTTGGTTTTATTAAATTAGAGTTTAAAAGTAAGATTTACATGTAATATAACATTTTATAATATTTGCTATTTTGAGAAGAAAAAAAGTTTGTGTATTCGTAGTGATAAATTTTTAAGATAGAAAGAAAAAGGGATAGGTTTATTGGGTAAAATTAGAAAATACTCCATTTAAAATGAGGTAAAATTATTGATGGGGAATTATTAATTTTAAAGGAGTCCTATATCTAAGGTTTCATTTCATACTTTTTAATCCATTCCCACTGACCAGACAATCTACCCATATTCATTCTCCATTTCAAAACCTCTCAACTAAATATGCTCTAAAAACCAAATGATGTCATTACAAGTATTTCAAAAAAATATAAATATAAATAGGTTAACTGTTTTAAATAAAAAATAAAAATAGATTAACTGTTTTAAATATATATATATATAGAGAGAGATTAACTGTTTTAAATATGAATCTAATGATTTTGTTGAATATAAATATAAATTTAAAATGTTTTTATTATTCTTATTTTTTGAAGTGTTCTTGTAATGAAAGGACTTTAAAATTGAAAACTGTTCTTACAAACCATTCTGCTATCAGTTGACCGACCAATCACATTTGTATTTGTATCTATGTATTATTAAAAAATATTAGTTTCAATATGACAATTAGAAAGAAACTACAAATTCTTAATAACACAACAAAAAGGATACATATTCCGATAATCTGATGTATACATCAAAAATCATGCATTACTACTATCATGTGATACGTAGTTAATTTATCATGTGCAGTTAATTTATATCATGTGTAGTTAATTTATCAAACCCCCAACCCCAACATAAAAGGTAATTTGTACAAATGGTATGATTTTAAGGTTGGGACAAGCATTTACTAGCTTTTTGAACCGGTTGCATAATGATACGAAAGAGACAAACTCTACCAAGTAGTATTAGTTAGACTCTCGGCTGTGCTACGCACAACCTTCTCGAGCCGCAAAAAATAAAAGTTAAATTGTAAGTTAATATTTGAAGGATTCGTATCAAATTTTCTTTTATTACATGAGGGTATGTAATATAGCGCATATATTATATCAACCATTTATTGGCACAAAAAAAAAAAATATTATTATCATCACAATCAATTTACACCATTATAATTATAAATTTGAGATCAATTGTTGAACGGTGATCGAGAAGATGACAAAGGCATACTAGCTTTGATGGGATTGAAGATAGCTGTTTTTGAAATGAAATGAGTTGAAGGATATAAATATAAGTTTTATACAATTTATATACGTTCAATACATGCTAACTCTTATGTGTCTCCTACGTGGAGACTGACTCGACATGACAAACAAACGATTAGTATTAGACACTAGTACTAGGTTAGTTGGCCAAAGCTCAATAATAGGGTTAAGGTCCATTAGAGTTTAGGGTTTTCGATGTATTTTGTGATTATAAATAATTTATTAATAATATATCATATCTACGGAATTTTCATTATTTAACATGATATCAGAATGATTAAATCTCTAAATTTAAAGGTTGGCGACAATATTATCTTCCTTATATGGCCAGCCGTCATCGCTACCTCTAATCAGATCACCTCTTACTAAGCTTTTTCTTTGTTCTAGATTATTTTAACTAAAAAAGTGTTAACTTGTGTAAATTCTCTTTTGTTTACTCCATCTCCTTAAAAATCTCAATCATATCTCCTTTATTTTCTCTTTTTAATAAAATCATCTCTGATTTCTTTCTAAACTGACTTCTTCGAAAAGTTTTTACAATTGTTTTCTTTTGCTAGCAACATTATCTATCTTATCTTTCAAATCTTACTCATCTTATAACTTCTTTATTTGATATAACTATTTTATTTTCACTGCTACAATATGAAGCATTTGAAGACCTCAAAAAAAGCTGCTTGCTACAACATGACTTCATCAACAAATTAGTTTTTGTTGTAGCTTCAATACTTGTAGTTTGCCACTACAGTCTCGAGCTTCCGTGATTTTGTTGCTCAGAATGCGAGGAAGTATTAGACATTAGTATTAGGTTAGTTGGCCCAAGCCGAATAATGGGGTTAGCGTCCGTTAGAGCTTAGGGTTTTTAATGTATTATGTCATTATAAATAATCGATCAATAATATATTATACCTTTGGAGTTTTTGTGGTGTCCATTAATAGAAGTTTTAAAAGTTAGACCGTTAGAAATAGAATTTTTGGAATCGTCGATCCATTTTCAGAGCATTTGTACAAAAATAAATAATGATACTAAGTACTCGTAATCGTAATGAGAGAATAAGTTCCTGGTAATGTTTTCTGTTATATTATCTGTTAAAGCGTAAGTGTTAAGTTTCAAGATAAAGGAGCCTTATTTACTTAGCACCGAGCAACTTTGGAAGCCTCAAGTTATACCCCATTCTAGAGTTGTGAAGTTGTTTCGTTTGAATTAAAAAAAAATGTTTTCGTTAAAAAATATTTTTACTGACTTTTAAAATACTTTAACCGGGCTGTTTTATTTTACATACGCCTAGCCGTACTATGTGGTTGAGTTGATGAACAGTGACATTCATTGATGATAATACGACGTGTTAAACACAGGTAATCTCAGGCCGAGTGTAAGCTTGAAAGTGAAGGCTCGTTCAATCAAGCTAAGTTTGAGTTTCAGGGTTTCAAACTTCAAGTTCTAAGTTCAGGTAAAGCTCGAAATTGATAATGTTTTGACTAGGCTCAATTACAACCCTACTCTCCCGTGGTACAAAAGAAACTGATTAGAACTTCATGGTAAAAGTAGCATCCTCAACACTGCATACTCTTCATAAACTGGTGTCAAATATGCAAACACTTTGATATCAGATTGAATATCAAAACTGGTACCATCTGTTTTAATATAATATAGTACAGGTAACTAGTCCAATTATACCAACATTTGAGATAAACAAAGACTATATTAGAGGCTTTTCATAAAAGGCTATTCTGTGTCTACTCGACTACGATAAAATTTCTCAAACAAAAGATCACCTCTAGAACCCTACTTCTCTTCCTCGATTACAAGTTTACCCTCTGCAAACTCACAAGATTGGATTGGAACCCCAAGTTGTCTCTGAAGCTTCCTCACGACAAAAACCTCAGACTCCTCACAAATGGTGACCACCGAACCCTTTCGGCCCAGTCGACCCGTTCTTCCAGCTCGATGTGCATAATGAACTGAGTCAGTAGGTAAGTCCACATTAACCACAAGATCACAGTTGGATACATCTAAACCCCTAGCAGATAGCTCGTTTGTCACCAGTACCCGTATTTCGCCTTTCTTAAATTTTTTCAAGATTGTTGATCTAGTTAGCTTGCCAAGATCACCATGTAACTCTTCTGCAACTAAACCACGAGCTTGTAGCTTAAAAACAGCATCTTTTAGTTGTCGTGTGTGATTCATGAAAACTATAACTGTTTTTGCATCAAGAGCATGCACGCATCTTCTCACCGTGTCGACTTTATGTTGCAATCTTGAAACACAGTAGTAGTGGTTTAAAGACGGTGGTAGACTCTCGGAAACCGCATTTGTCTGCTGCAAATCTGAGCCTGAGTTGGGTCCTGCTGCCAAGTTAACAGGTCCAGCTGGGCGAGAAACAGATTCAAGCGGGCCTACTTTTTTGGCCTGCACAAGAATCGGGTCTCGACCCCAACTCCGAGCCGCTCTTATTACTGCAAATGGAACCGTTGCAGATACCATAATCGTTTGTCTCTCGACGCGTTTCTTGACTACATTTTCTGAATTTTGCACCCTATCTGAATCAGCTTTCTTTCCCACGTGTTCAACTATTCGATGCATATCTTCTCGAAAATTAAAAGATAAAAGTTGATCAATTTCATCCAAGACTAGAAAACGACAGCCATGAGTGTGAAGCTTCCCAGCAGAACTGATTTCTGCAATCCTCCCGGGCGTTCCCACAACGATAACGGGCTTGTTTTTTCTTAGGGCTTCTTCCTGTCTTGACCGGTTTGCACCCCCGACAAGTTGTTGAACAAATCTTTTATTATCAGGTCCAAGTAATTTCTCGATCTCTCGCACAATCTGCATACCGAGTTCTCGTGAAGGTGCAATGATCACCGCTTCTATATCGGTCTTCTTTTTAGCTTCATTGTTATCCACAACTGAACCCTTAAGTGGGCCCACCTCCGAGAGTATTGGAAGAACAAATGCCAATGTTTTTCCTGACCCTGTGTATGACTGAATCACAGCGTCGTGACTATTAAGGATTGTCGGTATGGCTGCAGACTGTACATCGGTTGGAACTTCAAATCCTTCTCTATTTAGCGCCTCAATCAATAATGGTGGAAGACCGAGTTCAGAAAATGATTTTGCAGAAAACGGGGCAGATTCAGTTATGATTGGGTTCTCAGTAGCAACAGCTTTTGTTTTGACTTTGACTCGCTTAATTTTGACTTCTTCGACTTGATTTTGGATGACTTGAAGCGTGGTAACGGTTTGCCGAACTTTATTTTTCTCATACTTTGTTATTGTTACATTCTCATTCTTGAAACCCAGGCTTTTCAGAGTTAATGGGCCATTTGTACTACCAAATTGGCTCAGTACATAGGCACTCTTGTGAAATGAAGCAGCTTTAGAAATCTTTGGAAGCTTATTTAGGGAAAGACCATCTCCAACAAGAAAAAGAAACCGGGTTGCTACAAAAGCTGCCATTTATCCTGAGTGGTTATTTGAATACCTGAATTCAATATCCATTCATAGTATAGTCAAACCTGGAAATGAAGCATGAATGCATGATATACGTAAGATAACAAAGCTCACACGCATCAGCTAATGCGGCATATAGAAAAATATTCAGATCACCATATAGCCTTCTAATTTATTTCGTACAGTAATAGTTAGTATGGCAGATTGACCAATCAAAAACAGACGACTGTAATGTATCAACTTAATAACAAACTAAGAAAGGCAATGGAGATGTTCTTAACTTATGATGAGAAACATCTACTTATAACACTCTTTTCACAATTAAACAAGTAATTGGCTTTTTCGTAGAAACAAACCATCATTTTGCAAAGAATGACTGAGATGTCACTTGAATGACACATTTTCGAAAACTAAATTTTCCAAGAAAAGTGTTTCTGGCAATTACATTCTCATAACTTTATCCAGAATAAATCATTCTTACAAAGTGTATTGTTATATATGACATCATCATACCAACAAGAATTAAGTATCAAGTACGCTTGGTTATATAAATCTATACACACAAATGGTCAAACAAAACACCTCCGTGTTCTCAAATAAACATGATTATATCCCTAATTTTACAAAAGAACCTATACTTTCAATGTCCTTCTAGTATAGTTCATCATTATAGCTTTACCTCCCTCTAAAGCCACAAGAACCCACATCATATTCAAATTCCAAAAATGAAACTTTTAACCATAAAATTCACTCATTGTAAAGTGTTACTGTCAAATGTTAAGATAAAAAGATTCACCCCACCACAAAGATTCAGATTTTAAAACTTTTAACCAAATAAGGATTTTATTTAAGGTTTATGTACAGCGCCCTTCAAAACATTACAAGTATTTATCATATTCTTGAATAAAAGGTCTATTTTTTTGTGAAACTGATAACAAACAAATATATTGATGAGAATATGCGAATATAATCTTACCAGTATTTTGGTAAACAGCCGACGGGAAGACGAAAACTCCGGTGAAACAGCCGGCGGCGTAACAGAACAACGAGAGGGTGAAAAAAATAGCTAAATTCACACTGTTATCAGAATTCAAGAAGGGATATTTGTGAATATTTTGGTTTGGGACCCTAAAGTTTGATCTTGTTGCAAATTAAACCCACGACTATCTGAAAAGGTTAATTATAAGACTACAAAAAAAAATTATGTCAAGATGAACTCGTGGTCTATAAGATTTTTATTTTCTTTTAATTTGGTGTATACATGAAAATGTTCTAGTTACGCACATTACAATATAAGAGTAAATGGAGTTTTGATCAAAGCGGAAAACTTATTTGTTCATTTAAAATGGAGTGCCTATAGATTATGATAAATACATGATAATCCAGATAAAAATCGTAACACAAATAATGTCAACTTTATTAAAACTTAATGATACTACACAAGAATGAAAGGGTGAAACGTGTAAAATGAAGTTTATCATATTGAATACTATCGCATCATATATTTGGTTATGTTCATTATAATACTAGGTTATAAACCCGCGAGAATGCGGGTTGAATTTAATTTTCATTTGGTTGATTTTTTTAAATGATTTATAAACCCGCAATAAGGCGCGATGAATTTAACTTATATAATTGAATAAAATGATTGTGATCAATTTTTTTTATATAATTTATAGACTCGCTTTGATGCGCGTCGAATTTAATTTTTATTTGGTCGATTTTTTTATATAGTTTATAGACCCGCTATAATGCGAGACAAATTTAATTAATGAATTAAATATTGTGGTCGATTTTCTTATATAGTTTAGAGACTCTTTAATTTTTATAAATAAATAAAATAATTGATCCAATTTTTTAATTAAAATAAATATATCAAACATTTAAGGGGTTAAATGTTTATTATACGAAAAAATTAAAATCGTTAGATCGTAAAGAGTGGAAAATAATGAAGGCTAAGATTTTATGATATTCTCTTTTATAATATATAAATACAGATTATATAATATATTATTATATTATATTATATTATATTATATTATATTATATTATAATATATTATAATAATATTAGATTATATTATTGTTATATTTATTATTATTATTATTATTATTATTATTATTATTATTATTATTATGAGGATCATAATGAATCAAACCTAATCTAATTGGTTAGTAGAAGATTACATAAAATGCAGTATAGGCTTCGAACATTTCAATTTCGTAATTTTCTTTTATTTATTATATATTTTATTTAAATTATAAATTTTGATTGATTGGTTAATTAGATTTCAAATTAAAATGATGATGTCACAAGTATAATTCTTATATATTATTTAAGATAAGAGTAGATGGAGTGTTGATCAATGCGGAAAACTTACTTGTTCATTTAAAATGGAATGCCTATAGACTCCGATAAATAAAGAATAATTCAGATGAAAATAATAATATGAATTACACAAATAACGTCAACTTTATTAAAACTTTAATGATAATACAAAAAAACAAAAGGGTGAAACGCGTAAAAGGAAGTTTACATATTGAATATTATCGCATCATATATATGTGATTTTGACCATAGGAAATTCTCCATCAACATGCTCGAATGGTCATACTGACCATCAAAATGAGGAATAGTTGCTTGCACAAAGTTCTTTGAAGCCATCTTAACTTATAACAAAGAAGACTTAAAACTACAGTTTTTGTCCTCTCAACAAAAAACTCTCTCTCACAATATTCTCTGTTTTTTGTCGGATCTGACCAACGTTCTGATACCACTGATAATAATTGGAATTATAAATAAACAAAAGAAGGCGGAAAGGGCTTTTGAGGAGAGTGTTTTTATCGTACTTGAAATGAATAAAGTGTTATTCACCCAATATATGGACAATACATAACCGGTAGAAACCACAATTAAACTCACGATCAATCCATGACCTGCATAAAATCCATAAATTACTAAACTGACTCCTAAACGAAGGAACAACTTTGGCTAAAACTCTTTCGGAAACTACTAAAAATAAACATATTAATATAAAATAATTAATATTACTAATATATATGACGACAAAAATATATAACCATATTGTTGAAGCATATAATAAATTACTATTATGCAAAATTGCGTGACCTAATAGTGCCTCAAATTTATTTTCATCAAACAGATTATGGGCAGTACATTTTACTAGCGAAAAACACATGTCAAAACAATGTACAGGATGTGATCAACGATAGTAAACACCAACAGTGGACAAATCCAAATTATATATTTATTTACAATAAGGACATAAGGCTAACACTATAACACATTTGAATTATATACAAGAATTAAACAAATACAAGAACAAAAAAGATGAACCTGAATCAGAATTCATATTCGAATCGATATTTGATACATATTTTATTTAACAGTTTGCAAAACTTCAAAATTCCAATAGTCGAATGCCACAATTGGTGTACACTTGGACTCTCCTGATTACATGCGTTAGGCTATTATTGTTGACTAAATTGGGCTAGAAAAACTTTTTAAATTGGGCTAAAATTAATATACTCAAAAATAATGTGGAACGATTGATGGCCCAGAGCTGGGCCCTTCACGGCCATAAAATAGAAAACACAAGTGTTTGTTTTTCTTCGGAAGTGATCAAGCCTTAATTTAACATTCTTAAATATTACTTGTATAACAGGACTAACATGAATAATAAAGGTGTTTTAGTTTGCACATTTGTTTCTACTACCATATTCTGATATATTTATATCCACTGTTTGCTAGAGGTATATTTAACTTCATGCATTATTATTAAATTAATCTATTGAATTTAGTTGGATCAGATTTGAAAATCTCTTTATGTAACTATGTTTAGTTGTTCTGTTGCGTTCTGATGCTACGGCAATTCACGTTGGGCTTCTTTGATATGAATCTTGTGCCAGCCTTGGTATCTACCCGTGTCTTGAACCTGGTAACACTCAACAAAATAAGAAAACGCCATGAGAAGCATACGGGACTTTATCCCCGTAAGACACTCCGACACTAAAGTCAGATTTGGAATCTTAAGTAATGTATTAAGAAACACAGTTATAGTAGAAGAGATTTGAGAATATTGTTGTACCTTGAATGAATAAACTAGTTCTATTTATAGGCAAGAATGCTATCAAAATATATTGAATTAGATATCTTGGCAAGTCAGATGGAAGATTGCATTTTATCCGGAAAATTGCTTTCTGCGCAGTAGATCACTATCTGTTCGGAAGATTCCTCTCTGTGCAGAGGGTATGCACTTGAGGCTACGTACATGAGTGAAGTATGTTAGTCATTGCTCATGTAAGATATACATTTCTATATTTATATTTATTATGTATTGTTTAAGTGTGCATGGATGTGTGGGTGACATTTATTTATTATTTGGCAGTCACACTATTAATTCTACCAGTTTATATGGGTGAAAAAATATTTGACGCTGAACTATATTTGATGTTAGAGACTTGAGTTTTTTTAGAATGCGTACTATATAATGTTCTTGTTATATGCAAGAATTGTAGCACTTTATGCATGTCAGCTATTTAAGCTTCTCATCTAATGGCAGGAGGATGTATAGGTCTAGATCTTTTTGATGTGATATACTTCAAGCTCTGGCTTGTTAGCTATTTACTAAACATGTAAAATAAGATGAACGGGTTAGATAGAATGGAAGTATTACTTATATGTGCTTTTGTTAATAAATAAATAGATAAAGTATAGACCTTTTAGTCTTTTGATACATTGTTATGTAAGGGAAGTAATTATTGCACCACCACTTTTATCTATACACCATTTTACATATTTTATAACGTGTTATCCACACAGATTGAAAACCATATATAAAACTATATTACCCATGTAATACCATGTATAAAGCTATATTACCCATGTTTTGTAATGTTGGACTATTATTCATATATAAAATCATATAACCCCCGGAGTAACATGTTTTACTTACCTACAACATCAACTTCTTAAATTATATTGAAATTACTCGTTTTGTTTTTTAAGCAAATCAATTGCACTTGCAATTCTTTTAAATAATACTCGTGGTTATATTGAAATTATTCGTTTCATTCTTTAAGAAAATCAATTACACTGACACTCCTTTTGAATAAAACTTGTAGCATTCGTAGTGCTTTACCCTAACGATAGTGAATGTCATCCGTCTAGTTAAGTCACGTGCAAATGATAACAAGAAGCATGTGTTGCGACTAAAGAAAAATAGATTGTGTGAAAAGGATACAGAATTGGAAAAGCAAAAGTCGTAGGTCGGAACACCGGTAACGAAGATGATGGTTTCTAGTCAATGTTTGTCTTTCCTTGACATGCTACCAGACGACCTCATTTCGATTTTTCACGTTAAACTTAGTTCGACCACTAATTGTCCTCCGGATTTCATAATAATAATAATAATAAAATAATAATAATAACAATAATAATAATAAATGTAAAATGATTAATTTTACCTTTGTTTGGCATGTGACTTGATTTAAGAAGCGTTTTTGACGAACAGTTAACCATAACTAAAGGACTACTAGTATAATTAATTTTCTTAAATAATGAAACGTGTAATTTAATAAAACCACAAGTACCATTCGTATAATTTTCTCTTTATTCAAAACTTTTTTATCAAAAAATTAAGCTCATGGAAGAATTCATTAGTACAACTCTTCACACTAAAGTTGCTTTAAATAAACAATGAAACCCGTGGAAGAAAGAAACACCTTGATTTAAGATACTACAATAGTAACCGTTATAAAACTAAAAAACTTTCACACAAAACCAGGTCACCTAACATTAAAGTAGACATACAATCTACCGCATGTATATCTCCCCAACGCCGTTCATTCTCGGCGATTAAATTGTTGTTTCAACACTCTCTAACAACACCATTTCCATACATCCCTTCAAAGCTACTACTACTTCCCAAACAAACCCTACATTTTTTATATATACATATACACATATAGATACACATAACCGACATCAAATCCAATAAAGATTTGTGGGTTGGAACCAAATCCGAAAAAAGATTGGTGTCTTTGAATAGAGATTGAGTTTTGTGAAATGGGTAACAGAGATCTTGAAAGCAGGGGAAACTCAAAGAACAGGGGTGTACAACAATCATCTAATTATTACACGTCATCATCTCCTTACTATACTGAATCATCAGATAAACAATGGACATCTTGGCTTGTTCCTATGATTGTTGTTGCAAATGTGGCTATGTTTGTTGTAATTATGATGGTTAATAATTGTCCTAAGAATCATAATTCAAATCTTGAAGGTGATTGTGTTGCTAGGTTTTTGGGTAGGCTTTCTTTTCAGCCACTTAAAGAAAACCCCCTTTTTGGACCTTCTTCCTCTACGTAAGTTTTCTGATTCCAAGTTTATATTTTGATCTTCAATTTATGATTTAGTACTTTTGTGTTTTTATTTTGTTAGTATTAGAAGTGTACTCTGCATACTAATTTATCTCCTTCAGATGAAAGTTGATTCTTGATAATGATTTAGGGTTATATGTAAATTGATGCTTTCTTCATAATGATACTCTTTTGTGAGTGTTATTAATGATTCTAATTATGATTTAAATTGTGTGTTTTTTCTTTTTCTTTTTTGCTCTGGTAGCTTTTCCTACATTTGTGTTTATAATTGATTTGGGAATCATCCCGGGTTGTTAAGTACTTAAATTCACCTTAAAGATTTTACTTTTTGCACTTACCCATTTTTGTTTTATGTGAGTGTATTTAAATTTATAATTTGGGTTATGTTTTTTTACGTTTATATGCACATGGGATCAGTTATGTCATTTTTGTGATTGGATCATGTTTTTGGTAAAGGGAATTCTCCCCGGCAAACTTTATATATTGAAAAATAAGCGTTATAATTCAAGATTGTGGAAAATCCACATGAGACTTAATCTAGCACTAAGCATGAAAGACTAAGTGCATACACATGACTTGCCACATGATTGGATCATGTTCGTGATTTGGTTCGGTGTTTCTTTTTAACTATTTAGTTTCATTTGGATAGAGTTTTGTTCAGTAAACTTCTCATAGTTTCTGGGATTTCGGGACATGTTGCTTCTAGAGTTCAAGTTACACACTAATAAGCCAACAGTACCAAAAATCTTGTTTTTTTGTAGGTTCTTTATATTGTATTGTTTGATTTGAACACTAGGTATCAATTGGTTATGCTCTCTTTGTCCTTGAAGGTTGTAGTTTGTTTCTTTTTGGAACATCATATAATGATTGCAGCAGTTCTCCTTAGCCAAAAATTTCAACTTAAAATGCCAATTTCTCCGCCTGGGGATCATTGGAAGAATTACTGTATTCATTTTTAGACCACAAAAGAGTTGACATTTTTAAATGAAATTGTAAGTTTTCGATTTATTTTGCGTAACTGTGCTGTATGTTTTATAGACTGGAGAAATTGGGAGCTCTTGAGTGGAAAAAGGTAGTGAATGACAATCAAGCATGGAGACTTGTCTCGTGTATTTGGTTACATGCGGGAGTAATTCATCTTCTTGCAAACATGTTGAGCTTGGTCTTCATAGGGATTCGTCTTGAACAACAATTTGGGTTCGGTACGATTCTAATTCTATGATGCCTGGATCGCTATTTCTAACCTTCCATGAAGAACTGAATAAATGAATGCAGAAACTCCAAAGTGCATAAAGAAATTACATTAATTTTCAGCACATTTTTGTGTTAATATTTGAAAAGGTTATCAACTTTGTTAGAAACTTCTATGCATGTCTGCATCTGCTGTGTGGTGTCATGTATGAAGTACATCCTAGCTGTCGAATTTTTCTAAAAGGCTTAAACGCTCTACTTCAATTTCAAGTTCAATAAATAGTAGAGGTGATGAGAAAAAGAGTTTGTATTTTTGGCTTTGAGTGTCAATGAGTTAATGGTACCTTTGAAATTTAATTTGAAGATGAAAAGCTTTTGAGCCTTGAAAATCAAGATTTCTGTTGGGATAGAGTAGTCGGTATCACTTGGGGGGATGTGTGGTGATGGTTGCAATTTCAAGTAAGGTAATTTTGGTTTACCATAGCTATTTGAAAGGAACTCCTTACCTGCATCACCAAATCTGATTCATCTGACCTACAAAGGTAGAAGCGATTGAGAATCTCAAGAACCTAAAAAAATATCTGTTGGAATATGCTCTACCTACAAAGAATTAAAATCACTTCTGTCAGAAATAATATAGAGCTGATAAATTCTTCAAACTCCCACACAGTAGGTCTATGGGTTCAACCTAGAAGGTTGTGGTGACCCACTTAGTTGAGGACTATTGATGTCCTTGGGCCACTAGCAATAATAGAACTTAGTTCATTTTCATTTCATGAAGTTATTTTTATTCTTAAAACAACTCTTTTATGATTTTCTATGTGTTTTAATATACTAAACATATGGCAGCACGAGTAGCGGTAATCTACATGGCGTCTGGAGTTGGTGGGAGTATACTCTCTACACTTTTCATAAAGAGTAACATTTCAGTAGGTGCTTCTGGTGCTTTATTTGGACTCCTTGGAGCGATGTTATCCGAACTTCTTACTAACTGGACTATTTATGCCAACAAGGTATGCCAATAGATTTACTTACAACTTTGGTCTAGCAGTATGGGAGTAATCCATCAACCAGCAGGTTGTGGGTTCAACTCAAATTTGAGACGATGTTACTAAATTATGCTCTTTGGTACATAATAGGCAGGGTACAATGTTTGTGTTTGCTGTTTTATAAAAACAGTATGAATAGGTTATCAAAACCATCATCAAGGTGGCCTAGTGGTAAGCGTCCTGATGTCCTCACAAGAGGTCTCGGGTTCGAACCCCTCTAGCGGCACGTCTTGGGAGTGGTCAGGGAAAGGGTCGGAAACGGTCACGGGGATACCCTGGTTAGGTCGTATACATCTCAGTAAAAAATACTCACCTCCACTGGTACCTGAACAGGGAAAACCTCCTCTGTTTATCCGTTTAGCTTGAATATTGCAATCAAAACAAACATCTGTAGAGACACCGTTGCACCTTCTAGTCTTTTATGGCTTTAATACTAAATATGTTTTAGCCGTGTAATCTGAAGTCAATCTCATTTTGAAGGCTGCAGCCCTGATCACGCTCGTGGTGATCATCTTGATCAATTTAGCAGTCGGGATTCTTCCTCATGTTGACAATTTTGCTCATATTGGAGGTTTCCTATCGGGTTTCCTCCTTGGCTTTGTACTGCTTGTACGTCCTCAATTTGCTTGGCAAGAACGTAGCCATCTTCCTGTTGAGGCTCGTGGGAAATCTAAGTACACAGTTTTCCAATATGTTTTCTGGATTCTTTCCATGATCTTATTGATTGCTGGGTATGCTTCTATCAACCACAATTTGCTTTTATATTGTTCTTTGAGTTCGGTAACATAGACATTTTAGGTTAAAGCTTCCACTTTAGAGAAACACATATGCTATTAGGACTTTTGAAATTCCAATACCAGCATTGTCTTGGTGTTCATAGATTGTTATGAAGCTAGATATTATGTGAAAGTAATTATAATTTGATAGAGTTATTGGAGAGATGATTTTGAAAGTTACCAATCTGTTTGACCTTTGGAAGTCATACTTTAGCCCTTTTGTGCGAAGCAAAGATAGGATTGCTCTTTTCTACAAAGAAAAGGAATCATGTTAAAATTGTTCTTGAAGGGTGTTTATATAGCTTATTGTTGCTTCAAGAACATGAAACAGATAAATGATAGAACATAGCACAATAGTTAAAAGACATTAAAATTGCCCTTTTGAAACTTGGTTTCTTTTGGTTGCAGATTTGCTGTGGGATTGGTAATGCTTTTTAAAGGAGAGAATGGCAATGGTCACTGCAGCTGGTGTCATTACTTAAGTTGTGTGCCTACTTCAAGATGGCACTGTAACAACCGATGATCGAGTTAAAATATCGCATTATTTCCCCCATTTTATTCTTTTGCTCTTATACTTTATGTATTTAGTGTTGATATAATTTGTGTAAACCTTAACTTTTTAGTTGTGTAAATCTATGTTTCCGGTGTGTGAATATCTTGATGGTTTTAAGGTCATTTTTATATTAGGTTTTTTTTTTTCAAATGGCAATAATACATATCACATACACGTTACTATATCAAATGAGACTTGAAATCATGGTCTGATGATTCATAGGTTACTTTCATACGGATCATGGGTCACCTACCGTCGGACCGAAGGCCTTCTAGTGTTATATTCTTGTTAGTATTGGCTTTTTTGCCATACAAACTGTGAAAAATTATAGAGAAAAAAAAGGAAATACATTACGGCTGGAGGTTTTCTGAGATATATATTCAGGAAAACTAGCACAAGAAAGCAGGCATCCAAACGTAATCTTAGTCCTATTATAAAGTTCCACTAGATGTAAAACTAAAAAGGTTCATATCATCCAACCCTAAAATAAAGAGTAATAACATTTGTCCTATGGCACTCGGGATACACTAATGCAACATCTGCATACACATAAGTTAGCAAATATTATTGTTGCTAATTCTAGTAACCACCACTAATGTTGCTTTCACGGAAGCCAAAACCTCCAACTGGCATCCTGAGCCGGTCTAGCCGCCCTGATCCTGGATACGCTTTACTGAGAAAACTATCCCGCAAGTTTGAACCACGTTGAGCACCTGAACTGTATCCATACACTGAATACCTCTTTGTGGTGCTAGGAATCCTCCACTTACCGCCTTTGTCTAGGTGCACTCAAGGACCTCGCTTTAGCCCTTGAAGACTCCGTCTATGCCATGCAGTTCGGGTGGTCCAAATAATAGCCACTGAGACAGCTTTGTGAACAGTAACTTTTCTGGTTTTGGAGGCCCCTGCAAACCCAAGCATTTAAACGCACTGCATGGTTAACCAGGAGCTTTAAAAGTTGCAAAAATCAAGCATCATTTCTTAATAACAAATTCTATGTAATTCACGAGAACATGTAAACACATTGCAGGGTTGCACTAAGAAGTTGTTCTTATCGAACTTACACCATGATGAGCATAAGATGCAACCTTGGTGGCCTGTGGTGAATCAGCTATCAGGAAACGGGCTGCACGCGCTCCAGCTTGAGCTCGAACGAAAGCCTGCAAACGTCTCAACTCATCAGCAGCTTGCTTCCTTTGAATGTGACCTCACCTCTCACAAGTGCTTTCAATGCCCATAACGCTTTCCTTGCCTTCAAATACGTTAATAAATTCATAACTTGCAAAGTGCAAAGGCATTGATAAGTGCAGTGTACAAACATACAACAATCAATGAGTGGCCTTTTTAGGGACCAAAATGTTCATTAACTTTTGTTGCATAAGGTACTAGTTTTAATCAAATTATTTAAAGTAAATAATTGCACAAGTAAAATAGCTTATGGGCACACATATCTTCATGTCTAGAAAGCCTCTAACATCTAATGTGCCAACCCATTCAATCTTTAATCCTTAGCATCAAACCAGCATTTTCTGCATCCATTAAATGCATGTACTATTTTGAAATGTACACTCTTAACATATATACTTGGACTGTATATATATATCTAAACAACTTAACAGTCTTGTCATCTTTTGATGCTATCTTCAAACCTTAAGTTTTCCGATCAATTGACATAAGTTTTGAATTTTATCTAGACAGTAGAGAGTCCAACACTGGCCCGTCTGACATTGTTTGTCATGCCGTAATCAACAAATTATAGATGTATCACCCGGGCCATCTGGGTTCTGCTTCTATCAATCCTGATCTACAATTTTCATCCGGACTAGCTAAAGCAACCACCCTTTGTAGAGGCGACATAAGATCGTGCCAGAAAGCAGCAGAAGTGTAGACTTTGCTATTCGTAGATCACGGCAGTATTGTCCTGATGAAATCGAGGCCGCGGGATGGAATGATACTTGTTTCTTAAGCTACTGGAATCAATCTAGATATCTCAGTTAGACCCGGTTCGAATCAAGTTGCTGAAGCTAGTTGTATTAAACAGAATCTCTTGTTTCTTTTTGGTTCATTTTTTGTCTTTCATCACTAGAATATCTTGTTTCGTAAGGTTAGTTCCTTTGGGAAACAATTTCAATCTCCCTTTGAAAATGGCTTTTTGTGACAATTCCTGTGAGAGTTGGATTGGCCTAAGCGCACCAACATTGTCATTGGAATTGCGAAGGGACTTCGATACCTACAAGAAGGCTCACGCCTCAAAATTATTAACCGGATGAATTTAAAGATCTCGTGTTTTGGCACTTGGCACTGCTAGAACTCTTGGAGGCAATCAAATAGAAGCTAACACCAATCGAGTTGTGGAACATAGTAAGTACACAAGTTTTTCTAGTTGTATCGCCATTAAAGCGCGAATAAATTTTTGGAGCAAAAATCATTGCCAATAAGGCCAAAGAGCAAAAATCATTGCCAAATCATTAACCGGGTTGTATCGCCACTAAAAGGTGTGAATTCAAGCATCATAGAAGACAAAATATATTTATATATATATATGAGTCATATATATAATCTCGAATAGATTTTAAGATTATGTTTATAAAAAAGATCATTGCTAACAAGTTTTATAACTTTAGGCTTTGTTTCTTGTTTTATAACTCTTATTATAATACTTGCCATGTGTTAGAGATTTTAGATGAATGTTTTATGGGCAATATATGAAGGTGCTTGATGGGAGGGTTTAGGTTTTAAAGCATGTATTTGAAGGTGATATATATTTGTCCTCATTTTTAGTTCCATTCTCATTCTCACTTATAAAACAAACTCCATCTAAGATAGGGTTTTATAATTAAATACATTATATGTAGCTTGATTGATAGACTTTTAGGATTGAAACTGATTTATGCCTAATTTGATTTAATGATTTAAGTATGATAGGGAGTGTTATTTCACCTCTGAAGCAAACCTTAAAGAGAGGTAATTGACCTCTCAAAAAGGCAGACTGATCCATATTTTCTATTCTAATTTCATTTCCTTTCCGTTCAATTATCAATAAGTTGGTTGTTATCACAAGCACAAGTAAGCACAAGGTTTAATAAGATGCGATGTGACATTAACTTCAAGGGGTCACTACATAATATAGAATTTACTATATCATAAAGTTCTATTAGATTAGTAAAACCTAAAAAGTTCATAAACAACCAACAACCCTAAAATAAAGATAAAATCACATCTGTCCTATCACCTATGGCAGTTGAACCACTCAAATGTAACTTCTTCATGTAGTATAAGTTAGCAAAGATCACTGTTGCTAATTCCAGTAACCACCGCTAAAGTCGTTTTCACGAAAACCAAATCCTCCAACTGGCATCCCGAGCCTGTCTAGCCGGCCCGATCCTGGATACGCTTTGCTCGCAAAACTATCCTGCAAGTTTGAACCACGTTGGATACCCGAACTGTATCCATACACTGAATACCTCTTTGCGGTGCTAGGAAACTCGACTTGAGGCCTCTGTCTAGGTGCACTTAAGGACCTCACTTTAGCCCTTGAAGACTCAGTGTACGCCATGTAGTTTGGGTGGTCCGAGTAGCCACTAAGACAGCTCCGTGAGCAGTCGCTCTTGGCAGGGTTAAACGGGCTCACTCTCGTTGAGGCATTGCACTTGGAAGAAACAGTGTAATATGGAGGGCTATTCTGAACCGTGCAGAATGAAGGTTCATCGAGTGGGGTAGCTATGGAATTTACTTCGCAGGATCCACTTGGGCTTAGGCCTGATGGATGGATCGTTGATCCTCGAGAATTGGTCAAACTTTGACTATGGCTGTAACTGATTTGGTCCGGGTGAAAGAGGTTCCGTCGTCTTATGTGAGATTTCGTGGTGTCCATTTCAAGGATCTTCTCATTCCTTTCATCATATAATCTTGAACCATTACTCTGCATAAATAGGCATGTAAATTTCAGATATATATCGAAAACAGAAAACAAAAATGCATACACAAAGAACACACCTTTAATGTCGATTTGGAAATCCTCGATCGCAGGACATGCTCAAACTTTTCGGGAGTTGGAGGCCCCTGGAAGTTGTTTGTTTCAACATAGTTGTACCACAAGCATTAAAGGTTGTACTTTCGCAAAAAACCAAGCATCATTCAGTAGTAACAAATTCTATGTAATATCACTAGTACATGAATACACATTTCTGGGTTGCACAAAGAAGTGTGTTTATCGAACTTACATTGTGATGAACGTGAGAAGCAACCTTGGTGGACTGGGGTGAATCAGCAATCTGGAAACGGGCTGCACGTGCTCGGTCCTGAGCTCGAACCAGAGCCTGCAAACGTCTCATATCATCAGCAGCTTGCTTCCTTAGAATGTGACCTCTCACAAGTGCTTGAAGCTTCACCAGTGCTTTCAATGCCCGTAACGCTTTCCTTGCCTTCAAATATTCACATACGTTAAAATCATAACATACAACAATCAATCAGTATGGCCTTTCTTCGGACAAAGTGTTCATTAACTTCTGTTGCATAAGGTACTAGTTTTGTCAATATAATTAAAAGTAAATGAATGAACAACAAAAAAAAAGCTTATGGGCACACATCACTTAATGTATGAAAACCCCCAACATCTATTGTGCCAACCCATTCCACCTTTTATCCTTAACAGCATACCACCAAGGTTTTCGACATCCATTAGATACTTGTACATCATACAGTTATTAATCACATTGTAAGACAAGCTAACAAGTACAATTATATAACACATTGGGTACATGAGTTTGTCAAAAATAGCCATTTCATTGGTTTTGAATTTTGAAATGTAAACTTACATGACTAACGACCTTCAATTGTATTTATATCTAAAAAAGCTAACGGTCTTGGTCATCTTTCGAAATATATAAGATGTTATCATCTAACCTTAAGGCCCCGTTTGTTTTTTCTCATTAAGTTCTGAATTGATGACGTGTCTAAGTGAATATAAAATGTTCTGAATAAGTTTTTTGGGTTGAATAAATTGATTGAATAAGTAAAGATTACCAGTTTAACCTTCTACATGAGGCGGTTGAAGACAGTTATGTCAAATGTTTTGAAAAAGTCATGACAAACAAACATATCTAAATACCTAAAGGAGCTACTCAGTTGAGTTTTACATTCATCAAGTAAAAAACAAACAGGCCCTAAGTTTCTCAATTAGTTAACATACTTAGGAAATTGACATACAAGTCTCGAAATTTATCCACAAAATCAGTCTTTTAAATTGGGGTCATATGCACACAGGAAGAACACATTTTAGGCAAAAGGCCACATAACTTCGCTGCAATTTGATTTTGACTTGATCAAAACCAGTGCCATGTGACCTCCAGATTGAATAAAATACATAAACAAAAAATTATAAAGTCTTTGTCTAATGCAAAAAGACTAAAAGCACGTAGCTTAAAATGAGACACCATAGTTATGGCCTATGGGATTAAAAGAAAATAAAACAAAACAAAAAACAAATTGAATATATGAAATATTCATGACAAGGACATTACTTTGTAAATGTATCCAACTTAACCCCTAAAGCTAGATTGTAGTCTTGTACGACCTATATAATCAAGCCATATCATTATCAGCTGTGTCTACTCCTTTTCTGCCTTTCACGGACTGTACTCTAAAACAATGCTCTCTGTTTTTGCCTTTTTAGTTCCTACACACAAATGCGCCACTGTACATGCTCATAGGAAATAATCATATTTTATTTAATTATATATATATTTATTATTTATTATTTATTATTTATTATTTAATTATTTATTACTATTCGGGTACATCCTCAATTGCATTGGCACAGTATATTTCCACTCAAGTTTTATACAACACATTTGAGAATTACAAATTTATTTTCAAACTTTTCACTTCAATATAAATGTCATTTTCAAGATCCATTTTCCAACCTTTCTTTTTTCTTTTTTTCTTTTTTTGCATTGGACAATAGAGGACTACTGTAGTTGCTTCCTTTAAGGCTGCAACATTTTTCCTTTTGGATATATTCACTAGAAGATAAAATATGTGCTGTTTCTTTAGAAGTCCAATCTAAAAAATTATCTTTCTGCACTAGTTCACTTATTTTTTTATGTTTTGTCTTTTGAACTTTTTAACAGATTACACTATCCATGACCATACAAAATGTTAGATAAGATACAAGTACAATGACATTAATATTAACTACTATAGTGTACATAATAATAATAATAATAATAATAATAATATAATAATAATAATAATAATAATAACATATTAAAAGAATAATGTGTTAGGGTGCAGGGTAAAAATGTAACAATCCCACCTACAAACCTAAATGCCAACAGGAAATTATGGAAGATTTTTGGTGGTCCACATAACAAGCTTTTCACTTTCTGTTTAACCCCAACCGACCATTCCCTTTCCTACTGCTTACGTTGTCTTTTTATTCATGTACCATACATACAAATTAATGTCAATCCACTAGAGTACAACTTATCAATGCATATTAGACTACCTCATTTTGACAAGTGTACAAACTGACTATTAAAATGAGCGAATAATAAATATTTAAATTTAAATTACATAAAATAAGAATGTATCCACACAAAGTTTCAAGAGTTACATTAAAATGTGTTGTTTTATACAAAGCTTAACTTCCTAGAACAACCCTAAACATCTCAAATTTATTTTAGTTGTACTTACACGTTTCATGGGTGGTACTTTTGCAACCCAACGTGTCATGCCGACCAATCAATACAGAAGCATAATGTAAAACAACGAAAAATATTAACTTGTACTTCAAGCATTACAAATTGTAAGTTCAATAACGTATCAATTCATTTAGATTTCACTTTGACCAAATAATTTAATTCCGTACCTCGTGCGTTGACGTTGAAAAATAAACAGATAAATAATAGAAAATTAATTTATTCTAAAAGGACGAAAATACCCTTCAAGGAAAGATTACGAAATTAATTACCAAATAAGCTCGGAAATAAGACTGGATTTTAACGGCAGCCCATTCACCGTCAACACCATAATCAGCACCGGCGCCGGTGGGTTTGCTGGTCATCCGTACAACTACAGCGGCGGCATGAGCAGCTGCCACGGCAGCTTCAGCGGCTGCCGCAGTGGCGGCAGCTACTGCAATTGCATGATCGGCTGAACCAACGACACCGCATGTTTGGTTGGAGGAATTATGGTGACGTGGTGTGTCACGTAGGTGAGAAGGTGACTTGTCATATGTTTCGGGGAGATTTTGTTTGTTGGATTGGAAGAAACAACAAAGTGAGTTGAAGAATTTTGATGGTTTACCCATTTTGTGTGTTTTGGTTGTTTACGGTGGTTGAGTGGAGAGTTATGGTGGTTCCGGCGATTCGTTGGTTGGATTATTATTTTTATTTTTATTTTTATTTTTGTTTTATAGGAACGAGAGAAGTGTATGTGTATGGGAGTGGGGTAAGAATGTAGTAAGTAGCATGAAATAAATAAAAAAGCGATCAAGTAACCACAAAGTTGTAAGCTCTTGTACTCGTTACCTTTTTAATTTTCATTGGTAAAAACCAAAAAGGTAGAGCACAAGTTAATAAAGTTACATTTATCTTTCAAAAAAAATTATTAAATGTTAAAAAGGTAAGGGTCAAATAATTAGTTTCGTAACATGGTATGCGTAGAATTTTGTTGGTCAAATAAAAATAAAAAATAAATTAATATATAAATGTGTTACTGTAATTTACGAAAAAAGTTCAATTCAGTTATCAAATTTTTATTTGTTCAATTGAAATGAAAGTTTAGTAATTAAATTGATTTTTTTTTTATAAAGTACAGTAATATATTTGTGTATTAACCCTATAATAAGAAGAAAATATTTTAGAATGAAGGTAGCAAAATAAAAGAAAACATCTACGTGAATGGATACATAAATACTCGTTTCGTTTCATCTTTATTATTATATTACCAATATACTTTTTACAAATTAAGATATGTTAAATAATTATTGATTTTATTTTTATATTCAATGCAAGTTTGAATTGAATAATTTAAAAAATAAATGATCAGTTGTAATAAATAAAGGTAAATTAAAAGGTTTAATTATAATTATTAGACAACTTTATAAAATAAATAAAAATATAAAGATAGATAAATAAATATGAGAGGGAGTGAATAGTTAAGTAGATATGATGACATAAACTATCATGTGATCTAGGACGTAAAGTCATGCTAATGGGTACCACTATATAAGTGGAGACAATGTCGTGAATGCGTATGTGAACTATAACATTCGACATTACCTTACCTTGTAGCTAGATTTAAATTTTGGACTTTATATGTGTCGAACATAATATTGCAGTAGTCTCTTCTTTACGTTTATGACAATTACTGATTTATGTTCAAGTTCGTTGAATTTATTTAATTATGTTCAATTAATTTCTTATTTTATGGAGTATGTTATGTGCTATCTGATCTGTTTGAGATAGAAGAAATCAAGTCTTTCATGCTCACAAAATTGATGCGACCAGCCACTAAAATATTTTTCTTTCGAAATAAAGGTTACCTCTGTTATGGATGAAAAATAAGTGCTCTCGTAAGGATATTATTTGAATCGACTATGTCTAAAATTCTTCAAAACTATGTCAGTTGCTATATAATCTCCCGTATTTGTATTTTTATTGTTGACTTCTTAACCTCTTCCTTTAACCTCTCAACTCGTTTTAGGTATTCTTTACATGTCTTGAATCTCTAATATATGGGTCGGAGAGTTTATACATTTTTAATTTAAAATTTCTTAATGATTATATTCGTACACACAAGGGTCACATTATATCATCTCAATCATTACATCCATTCTTACAAGGATCACGTCAAGGGTCTACGAATCACATGACTCTCAATATGCATTGCTGTTCAAGATAAAAAACTTTAGGGCGTGCGTAGCAATTTAATTCATATTTTTAGCTAGTCTTTTGGGGATTTTCTTTGGTTTTTTAGGGAATGTGCTTCTATTCGTTGAGTATATAGAATTTTATATTCTGTTGGCTGGAAAAAATTTAGGTTGTCATTATAATTCTTTTCTCTTGCTTATATTTTCTATGCTTATTTTACATTTTCTATGCAAAAGATGAACTAGACGTTTCATAAATGTACCTAGACAGACTTGATCAGACTTATCATGCAAACTACTACTAGCCCTTAGCTAAGGCTAGGTCGCACCCTTCCTAGATGTTACCAACGTACCTGATCTGATCCCTAATCCCCACAAGTCCCCAACCCTTCTTTTTCTACCATCTACTTTTTCTTTTCACTTTCTGATTTTCTTCGATTCGACGGCAGTGATAAAAACAAAATATGCCTCACATCAAAATTTCTTCTACTTATTCTTACGCCAATACAAGTAAAATTTATTTAACTAAAAAGACAAATATAACACGATTAATTTAAAAATAAATACAATAAATATGCAATATACTGTCATTTATTGTCTCATATATGTAAGTTATATTTTTTATTATCCAGATATGCAACAAATACAAAGAATTTGTGCCTAGATAGATAATATGGTAACCAGTTACCGGTTGATCCGGTAAATTTAATTTTGTATGTATTTTTCTTTTTCTTTTTAAATGTGACGTAGTTAACATTAATTGATAAATTGTACGTATCAGCAACGTCCTATAAAAATTTGTTCGATTTATGCAACCTACCCTTTTTGTTTAACTATTTTTACAAATGATATAAAACATCAAATTTTGGATGAAATGTATAAATAAAAAATGGTAAATAACTTTTATTTTTTACATATTTATTCAATTATTGAATTGAATTAAAAAATAATATATCTAAGCATCCATATCATCTTTCTCAACCGCAGTACCTTCCCTCGTCTTTTATTTCTCTCGCATAATCTTGCTGGATAATTTGATCGCAACAATATGTGACTAAATAATTAGCAGAGTGTGGGCGTTAGCCGAAATTTTACGATCACGTGATGTTAAAATGTATATAATCTCAACAGGTTTTGTAGAAACATGATTGGCTCCGTGAGTTTGAATTGATATTGAAATTCTACACATTATTTGCGAAATGCAACGTACTGCCACAATTTGTTCCAACTATGCAACTGACATGCCAGACGACGTGGTGAAAAAAGTCCATGTGACATCATACGTGCCTGCCTAGTCAGTAATTTCCAATGATATTCAGTAAAAATAAACTTTGCAAAGATATGGACACGGTTTATTCCGGTTTGCTAAAGAACTCAACAGTGACCCTTTGTCATACGGTTGCCGCCAGGAGCCTTAACGAGTCATGGCGGCGGTTGTCACATATGTTATCCTTCATAAGTTATCACGCCGGCTAGAACCCGAGTCCCCTTCATAAATTATGATCGTAACTAGAATGGCGATATCTATCTTGGCTTATCTCTCCCTATCGGTCATAATTACTTTTATGAATTCATGTTAGCTCTCGATCTTCCCCAGACCTTAAGTATGATCGAGCAATTTCTACCCATTCATAAACATTTTTGGAAGCTCCTTCCCGAGACTTTGCACCAATGACTCGTGCCGGTTAGGATGAATCCTGTATGTGAAATTCGACACTTGTTGACTTGGTGGTAGGTCAGGTATCTTCTGGCACTAGACAGTGTATGGAATGATGAATATATCCGGTGACTCCTTAGTGTATTACTGGATGTCATTGACGTCAGGATGAGATATTACATGCCGCTTCAAGTTACGATATTGTGCTAAAAACTTGGCTCGCATATCAGCAAAGCTCGTGACGCTCTAGGGTGGTAACTTAGCGAACCACTCTCGGGCAACGAACTGTAGCACGATAGGGAACATTTGATAAGTGACGATATCCTTGTAGTGTTGTGTTTTGATGGCACCCTTGAATGGTTGCAAAAAAACATATGGATCAGTGGTCCCATCGAATTTTCCCGACGAGAATGGTGTAGTTTTGACCTCGGGAAGTAAATGGTTGGCAATATGAGGTGCAAACCACTATGGGGTTGCTGAAAATTCTAGCCGCTTCTTTACCTTTTTACTTGTCATCGCTGCGAACAAGTTGTCCGTCATGGTCTCCACCACTGTATTATGAGCCAGAGACGATGCAAAAGCAGGTGGCACCGCTTGCACGATTAAAATAGCTAACAATATTCTTGGATCTGGCGGTGGTGCCACGTTCTGCATCACAGTTGGAGCTGGCATATACTAGTAGTTGGGAGCTTTAAAACTAGTTGGTGGCGTAGTTTGTAATGGTTGTTGGAATTGGTTTGGTGGCGGCATGAATGAACATTGGTTCATATATGGTCAAACCCTAACGCACACCAAAGGTGGTGGAACATAGTACAGGGGAGTGCTTTCACTGGAGATTCCAGAGTTCAGACCCTAACGCACACTAAAATCCAACCTAATTGGATCAACCATTGCTCTGCATTAGTGGCGGCGGAACAACTTATTGCGTCAGTTGAGAAGCGACGGTTTGAGTGTTATGAGAAAAGCTCACTATTAGAGGTCGTGTTGCGGTAGATGACATTTTAACCATTATGTTTTTTAGGAAAAAATAGTAGATTCCGGTGTACAGAATGGTGGTTTACGGTGGTCAGAAAGAAAAATTGAACAGAAATGGATGAAATCAATAGTGCTGTTAGTGGATTAAACTACGGATGATACCATTTGATCAATAGTATTTCATCAAGAGTATTTCATCTTGAGTGCAAAATGATGATGGGTTTATAGGTGATTAGTCCTTGACACTTTGACGTACGTGCAAACCCGGTCCAAGATTAACTCAATCAAGGGTGGCCAAAAGATTAATCCTCAAAATTACCTCACTCACATAATAAGGTAATTTTGAGTGTATGAGGTGCTTAAAATGAATGAAGGTGAGCATTAGTTTTATATAATTAAACCTACCTTCTAGAAGGTTCTAGAATATGTCAAAATAAGGTGTGAGAATTAGTTGGGTGGACATGTAACTAACAACTTGGATGAATATTCCCTTTTGCACTATTGTCAAATGTTTTCGTGAGATCATGTAAAGTGTGTGTTAGTCAAGTTCTTGAATGATGAGATACGAGCTCAGATGTCGCTAAGCAGAACTGTAGTGCTAATGAGAACTTATTATAAAAAGTGATATTCGAAGTTCAAAATCTGATAAAATGTAACTGGACTGATTCAATTCGATTCAGTTATATTGCTTTGAAACCGATTTTATATGAACATGATAATACGTATATCATCAACTAAGTTTCATAATATAATATTGAAAACTCTCATAACGCATATTTCGTTATTTGCCCTTCACAAATGGAGTACACCGTTTTCGAAGAATAAGAATGACAAAGAAAAAAGTAAGAAAAAAAAATAAAAGAATGTCATAAATCAGAAACGTGTAGGCCCCCTCACCCAAAAGAAGGCCCATCTTGTAGACATCCACAGGCGAACAGAGTTGTGTTAAAAGGATGGGCTTGGGCCTAAATGAGTAGCCGTGTAGTTATTTTTTACTCCGATATAAAAATGATATTCTGTCTTATTTAAAACCCATCTCTATATCTATATGTGCTTGACCCAACAAACATAATTGAAGGAATTAATCAATAAAAACCTATTTAGAAATTTCACCACTTATTCAAAGAAGACCCAATGCTTTTCTACAGATAACCAAAATAAATAATTTTAACAAACACGTATTGTTGTATAAAAAGAAAATTAATTGTATCAATAAATCGATAATTAGTGTTATAATTAATGAGAAAAATTTAAATTAGAATGAAAATTTTTATAAGAATAAACAAATCAACATCAACCTTTCATTTTCATCACAATAGTATAATCTCAATTTTTCTTTTTACATTTTTAAAAATTAAATAACTCTTAAACAATTAATCAAAGAGTTATAAAATTGTATGATAAAAATAAGTTTTTTTTTTCTCTTTGACTAAGTATCTCACAAAGTATATATTTGATGAATTTTTTTGTGGGTTTTGAAAATGATCCTCACATGTGATACTTAGCCATTATCACATGTGATAGTTATTGATATCACATGTGATAGTTGCCGTGATACTTGTTTTTAAGACTCACTAAAAAATAAAAAATAAAAAATGTTAAAAGTGTATTTTATTAAATGTCTAATAAAAATGAAAAAATAATTTTTATAATATAATTTATATAATTTTTTTACTTATCGTTTGATAATAGATATTTAATTTAATTAAAAATCGTGAAGAAAAGTAAAAGTTATATATACTGACACTCATTATAATGATATCATGTCATAGTGTTGCTGATAAAAAAAAATCATAGTGTTGGTGTTTGGTGGTGTTTTTCTTAGATTTACCAACGGTCAATTCAAACGGGCATCAGGAGGCAAGCACGTGAAACCCCTACGTGCATTTCGACAAAAGTAAACAAAGAATTAACTCATTTTCCGTACCAGTACACCACTTTCCCCCTTAACGGTCATATTTCACCGACTAACCCCACCACCAACGGTCATATTGCCCCACCACCACTCTCTACCGTTAGATCTTCATCCAACGGCTCACAACCACCTCATTCCCCTGACAAAAATTATGAAAAAACACCTTATTTTCTGATTTATATAAGAAGAAACTTATATCTGTGTGTGAATTTTTTGGGTAGTGTTACTGTTGCCTAATTGAGAGTGAGAGAGACAGAGTGTGCGTGAGAGTGAGAGTGAGAGGTGTGAGGAGAGTAAAAACTAAAAAACACAACTTTTTGGACTAATTAATCAAAAATCTTGAATTTTTTCATCTGGGTTTAAAAGGGCTTTCAGTTCAAATGGTGGGTTTTGATAACGATTTATAAAGTTTTGATTTTTACATTAGGGTTTTAAAAGGGGTTCTTGATTATTATTATTTTCATCCGGGTTTTTTATGGGAGTGATTATATTGGTTGATTTCTTCATTTTGGGGATTAAGTCATTAAATTGTTAAAATTTATTTGTGGGTTTTGGGTCAAGATTAATATGGAGTTATTGAAGGTGTTAATTGGTCAAATATGTGGTTTAAAGTTTCTATCTTTTTTAGGATTTGGGTTTGATCAGGTGATGGAAATTGAATTGCATTCATGGTAAGCGTTTGTTTCTTCAATCATCATCACTTCAGAGTGTGTTATTGGTCGATTATTTTCGGAATCCGATGATCATTTTGAGGTAATGTTTTAATTTTTTTTAGTACATCAAATTCTTTGATTCTTTTGAATTGCTTATAGACATTCTTATTCTTTACTGCACATACATATTATTTATTAATTTTTATATATTAACGCACACATATACAAATTTTTATAAAGTGTTTTGGCATTGGATTCCATTTCTTAAAACCTTTTTGCTTGAAAAAGATTCACACACACTCTTAATTTTTGATTTCTCTATATAAACTTATCTGAAATTTTTATAACTGAATTGAATTGAATCGAGTTATACACCAAGCGAAAATTAACAAAGTTGGAAGGGTTTAAAGAATGTTGGCTGGGTGTTCAGCTTCATTGTTGTCTCCAAGGCATACTAAACCATCTGCACAGTTTCAAGCTTGTCATTTCCCTTCAATGAGCACACAAAGATTGGATTTGCCATGTAATACTACTAACTTCCCAAGAAAAGACTCAACCCGTTCACAGCCTGTTAGGCCCGTTAGCAGCTTATCAGTCGACAATAACCCGATAGAAGCCCGAACCAGCAGCTGTTCACTTAAGCACAATGTGGTAGAGAAAAGAAGTGACATTTGGGAGAGCAGTAAAGGATTGAAAAGACTTTATGAAGATGATCAACAAGATGAGTCTTTTAGAGCTAAGAGGAAAAGAGGTTGCAGTAAAGTTGAAGAATTTTGTGAGAATGAAGAGAATTTGAGTTTAGGTCAATTGGGTAGTGGGAATTTTTGGTGTCCTGTTACTTCACTTCCATATTCACTAGGTCCAAGCAATGTGATTTCGCCAAATTTAAGAACCAGTCCATGGAGTTTTGTGAATGAATTAGCAGATTTAGGTGAAAAAGGAGTTGCTTCAAGCAGTTATAGGGAACAGGTCGTGAAGGAAACGTCATCCGGGTCTGGTTCAAGGAGCAGTTCACCAGAAAGTCATCAAAGTTTGGATCTTGATCCACAAACGGGTGGGTTAAATGGAGTAGGAGCACCAAACCCAAATCAAAGTTTGGATCTTTTGGCAGTTGGGAACCAAACCCATGATGAAGAAGTTGGATTCGAGCTCATAAGTTTACTTTTAGCTTGTTTGGAAGCCATTAGCATGAAGAACATACCTGCCATCAACCATTTCATTTCTAAATTAGGTGAATTAGCATCTCCTAGAGGTGATTCTTCAATCACCCGTCTTGCTTCATATTACACAGAGGCTATTGCTCTACGAGTATCAAGAATTTGGCCCAACATCTTCCAAATTGCAACACCTCGAGAGCTTAATCAGGTAGAAGAAGAAAACGGAACTGCTTTACGCCTCTTGAATCAAGCGACCCCAATCCCCAAATTCATTCATTTCACATCTAATGAGATTCTGCTACGATCATTTGAAGGGAAAGATAAAGTCCACATTATAGATTTCGACATCAAACAAGGCCTTCAATGGCCAAGCTTTTTCCAAAGTTTAGCATCAAGGAACAACCCACCGAGCCATGTTCGTATCACGGGTGTCGGTGAATCCAAACAGGATCTTATCGAGACAGGGGCTCGGCTTTCAGGATTCGCAGAATCCTTAAATCTTGATTTCGAATTTCATCCGGTTGTCGATAGATTAGAAGATGTGAGACTATGGATGCTTCATGTTAAAGAAGGAGAAACTGTTGGTATAAATTGTGTCTTACAGCTTCACAAAATGCTGTATGATGGCACTGGTGGTGCACTTAAAGACTTTTTTGGGCTTATTCGAAGCACAAACCCAAGTATCGTGGTGGTGGCAGAGCAAGAATCGGAGCATAATGAAGTCGTGTTGGAAAAGAGAGTTTCGAATTCATTAAAGTATTATTCTGCTATCTTTGATTGCATTGATACTGTTTTGCCATTACAAAATAGTACTAACCGTGTCAAGATAGAAGAATCATTCGGACGTGAGATTAGAAACATAATTGCGTGTGAAGGACTAGAAAGAATCGAAAGGCATGTTGGGTTCAATCAGTGGTGGAAGTCGATGGCAGAGCTAGGAGGATTCAGAAACGTTGAGATCAATGAGAGGGAGTTTTTTCAGAGCCAAATGATACTCAAAATGTACTATCACCCATTTGGTCCAAACTCATTTAAAGTTGAAAAGAGGCTGTCTGATAGAGGTGCCACAGCCAGTATTACTCTAACCTGGTCCGATCAGCCACTTTACACCATATCAGCTTGGACTCCATCTGATATGGCAGGAACTTCGGCATCATCCCAGCAACAGCAGAAGCAGCAACAACAACAACAACAACAACCATGATGTGAAAACAACACTTAGCTAAGATCTTTGTAGGGAGTAAAAATATGTCACTAGATCATTCTTTCATTCATTCGTTACAGATAGAAATTTGTTTAGAAAGAGTCATTCATTTGTTGCAGATAGAAAATTGTCTAGAAAGAGATTCATTTGTAGTAGTGGTTCTTGGAGTCAATTTTTACTATTATTTTCTATTTGATTCTTTGATTATAATGTGATTAATGCAAGATTTCCTTATATTTTTATTTTCGTGTGACTTTTTTATAACCGAAATAGCCTGAATTTAAAATTGCGGGATGTTAAAGTATATCTTTCTTTACGCTTTGACTATATTTAAAGTTGACAGTTTACATTATGATTCATTTCAGTTTTCATTTAAACCAAACATTTCGATTTTGAATCTTGTAGGTCAGTCAGTTTGGTTCAATATCTTGCACTTCAAAAGTTATAATATCGATTATTGGGACCTCTGATAAGGAAATGTTGATACTTAACTGTTACAAAATGCTTTTAAAGCTTTCTTTTTAACTCTTATTGCTATTGCTATATGAACTTGAAGGGCCCCATCCCAAGTATACCTAACCAGATCCCCAAGCCTCGCAAAAGTTTAGAGACAAAAGATCTATGTAGAATCTAAACATCTCCCCTTAACAATGGAGGATGGTTATACAGTGAGAAGGAGGAGTTGGCACCTGTGGCTGCTGCAAAAATTGACCACATCACAGCCCAACTTTAAATACCATACACCAAACCTGCATTCGACACTATAAGTAAATTGGTGGAATTTGATTCATTTTAGAGATAAAGTTAACTCCAATTAAATCATTTATAAGTAAATGGGTCGATATTGCCTATTCTTTAAGATGATCAAGATAACTGATGGTTACCCTTTTTCAGTGGTGTATCTGCTGAAGGCAGTGGTGTCATTGTAGAATATCCGCTTCTTTTCCTGAAGAGGCTACTACAACTCCAGTTGTTGCTGAGACAAAGGCATATTCTATAGACTTTTTGCAATATCTTCCTCTTAAACAGTCTCCATGGTTCTGTTTTTTATTTTATTTTGAGGTCTCTCGGAAATGTATCTAGGTTGCAGCAGATGAAGTATTTTCCTCTTATATTTGTGTAAACTAATATGCTCCATGAAATGTGTGAAATTCAAGCTGCAGCAGATGAGGATGATGGCGATGATGTGAATCTCTCGGTGAGGGGAGACTGAGGACGAAAAGAATGCTGATGAAGAACATGCAGCTGTAGTAAAGGCATCTACAAAGAAGAAAGAATCCAAATCCGTAAACTGAAGTAGTGAAGGATATATGAGTTATATTTCTCTACAATAATCAGATAATCATATACTGAAGAAGGTACCACACCACTAAAATTTATAAATGATATAGGAGATCCCTATTTTCTGATCATCACTTTACAGAATTTTTTCGGTTATATTATCAGCTGGCAAGTCTTTAATCCTATTGAATGTGAAGCTATAGGATGATAAAACTGACATGCAAAAGCTTGATGAAGCTGTCAGAAGTGTTCAAATAGAGGGGAATTTTCTTTTAATAATAACAAAAAATGGAGGGGTTGTTTTGGGGTGCATGTACGTTGATCCATTTTTCTTAAAAAATTAAAAGTGGTACAAGATTTCATTAGTTTCGGTAGATTAAGTTTTCATGTATATGAGAGTTATTTATGATGGGTTGACTTGGATTGCGTTTTTCCTTGCTCATAACAGGTCAAGTAGTTTTTAAAAGAAAAAGAGGAACATGTCAATTGGTTGAAAGTTGAAAAAAATAGATTACCATTATCTTAAGTAAATATTAGTCATAATCATGCATGTGAAGGATAACAAGAAATTATTTGCTGAAATGATAAAAAATACTGGGATTAGTGTAGCATAAGTGGTGTTTATTGAACCTAATTTAGTTCTTAATGTTACTTAGAGAGTGTCAAGATGAGCAGGTTTTGCAACGGATCAAAAAACTTATTTTTGTTAATACATGAGAAAATAGGACGGGTGGAGTTTTGTGGAGATCTGGGGTTTGATCACTTATTTTGTCCCAACTCCAAATGAGGTTTTAAAATAAGTAATTTGTCGATTATGATTAAAATAATATTCTGAATCTTAGAATAAAGTTATTCAAGTGTATATACAGTATGCGTTATATACGATTTCGGGTCATTTTTAGGCTGTTCAACCTGTTACCCTTTTAGCTAAACCTTTTAAAATGACCCGTTAGAGATAACACACTACTTTAATTGACCTATTTATAAGCAAATGGGTCAACATATTCATATATAGTTTAATCTTCAGTTCTTAGAATTGCAGTTTCCATTATCAAATAAACCTCATGCTATCGGTTTTCAGATTATTCGTCTTGGTATATGGTATAGAGATGATAAAGAATAAACTAGCACCAATAATAGAAAAAAGGCCGAACTACGAATTGAGTTTGGAAGATGTTGGTTAAGACTCTCATAAGACAATTTTTTTGTATTGATGAAGTTTCTGAATCATTATCCAAACCGTGAGTCTGTTATCACTTTGGAACAATGGAGTAAAGTTGCAAAATGGATGCAAATGGGTCGGGTTGAGAGCATCCACAGTGCGACACCGTAGATGCGTCGAATAGAATTGAAAAGTACTGTTGGCAAAGTTCAAACCCATTGTTGATATGCCAAGTATTAACACGGATGAATGAGAGATCAAACGTGTATACACCCCCTTTGCACTATGACAAGTAGGCCTCACAGTTCTTTTACATAACATTCTATTATTTCATTATTTTCTCAATGTTTTAATTGTTATATTTTTTTCACCATTTTACACTTACTAGCTAATTTAACTACTTTATTCTAGTTTTTCTTTGTCAACTGAACGTCTTACTTTCATATCTTTTTTTCAGTTTCAAGATTCTATTCTTATATTTTCCTACATTTCAAAAGGAACGTAAATCTAACATCAAGATTCTTGTTATCTTTATGATATACAATATCTTTAAAGCATGGTTTTCATAATCTTTGTTTTAAGTCTGGTATTGTATATTTTCATATTAATATTAATTTAATTATTTTTCCATTAGTAAATATCTATTAATAAAATAAAAAATTAAGATTGAAAGATAACAATGAGGTGGCAGTCTAATGAGTTTTGTAAAGTTTAATGAAGTGTGAATGTATTGTATAAAAATGTAAGATACTGATGTGACAGTTACTTGACAGTGCATTGAACTCTTAAAAATTCAATGCATTGTGAATGCTCCGAGTGAAAATACCTTTTCCTAGTTTTCTTTTTCTAAATAGATATTGTAACATAGATAATAACAAAGTTTATTCACTTATATTCTATATTTGTTTAAAAGTGGAGTTTTGTGCACTAAAGATATACTTAGAGCAACTTTCTACCGTTTGATCTGCTTTCTTGGGCAGCTTCAAAGTGTACTGTTAGTTTGTTACATGCTCTGGAGCTTGATGACCCAAACAGTTAAAGTGTTGTACACTCCCGGGTAACTGCAGAACAATTCATTATTGATCCTTGTGCATCAAACTGAAGTAATAGATCTCATGTCTATAGCCTTAAGTTACATCTCACGTTACCTAAAGTACTATGCTTGATCAGTGAGCTCATTAGGATTTGTTAAGTGTTCGAATGGTTAATTCGCAAATTTGTAAGAGGAATAAAAAAGTAATAAATGAATGGAAGTATGTTAAAGGTGCTTTTTGAGTCTTGATTTTCAATATTTTCCAGACAAGTACCTACGTATGCTTATTACTAAAAGAAGCTACCAACATAAATATAATTTCAAATCTCAACTTATCAGATTTTGTTGTTCTTAATTTTGTATATACAAATCATGTTTCTTTTTTCTTGAATTAGACTGATAACATACGATGAGATACACATGTTATTGTCTCCACCTCACTCTTTGAGAGCACTTTGGGTGTATACTTTTTGGCATTATAAATTTGGTACTAGAAGTGTGTCAATTTGTCTAAAAGTGTTGAAGCACCCCCTTGTAAACTTGTACGAAAAGCTTAATTTGGCATTAAGAAACGTTTGCTACTTTTATACCACGATCTATATAACAATGTTTATGGCTGTAAACTGATAACATTACATGTCATGCGTAAAGTACAATATATAAAAGAAAATGTTAAATAATCGTTATATTCTAATTTAGAAGTTATTAGCGTAAAATTTTCGCTAATATTAAGAAGCATGACATTTTCCTTAAAGTTCTTCCATGTAACCAACTAAACAGAATGTCCGAAGGCATTCTCTCAAATTGTATTATACGAGGATTAAATAAACGTACATAAACTTTAACCGTCATCATCCTAATGGTAACTCGTAGTAGTATCTTCACAAGAATTTTCATATTCGAACTTCTATAGGTAAACATTTTGAGATGACTTGAGAAAGAGTCGGAAATAGTCACGAGTGTAATAGAAAAAAAATCAAGTGGGGCAAAAGTTAGAAATGTACGTCAGATTGGGTTCATCAACTCTAAGCGTTTTTCTTTTAGAAAAATGATTTTAGTTTTAACCAAACTACCAAAGTGAGTTCAGCTTAAAATTTATTTTCGATAAGAAAATCTAAATTGTAACTCTTGATTATATGGACGATATTTATCAGAACTCATTATGTTAACATATTTTTCGGATATTTAAGAGCTTCTGAAAAAAATTTTGGTTAAAAGGAAGAAACAATCAACAGACGATAGATTAAATAAATAAATGAGAAAAAAAAAAAAAGATAGAGAGAGAATTGAAGGAGAAAATAGGATTAATAAAGAGGGGAAAAAAGGATAGAATGCAATTCTTGTAGAACTCTTTACCTCTTTAATAGTGGAAATGTGTGCTCACCATACTGATACAAACTTACATTTAGATAGTGAAATTGTTTATTATTTATGCATTGAAGAGGGAAAAATATGATTTCTTTTATTACCTTCGAATATTTTCATAGCTCGTAAAAATTTTGTGGAGGCGGTTGACGACAGTGCTTCCTCTATAGTACTGTTCCGGTCACGAGGATACTTCGATTATGCCAAATACATATAATCAAAGAAAGACTTGCCTCTCCAATAACTTTGAAAATACAAAAACGTTATTCGTTTACCTACTTTTAGATAAAAGAAACTTTCAATGTTATTATAAAATAAATATCATATAATAAAAATTGTAATTGATTTATAAATTCCAAAAGAACACTTTTTGGATTGTGATAACATGATAAATGATGATTTCAAGCTAGCTTGCATCATCGTCAATTTTTTTTAAAAAGATCACACTCTAGCTTTCTCAAGTGGAATCCGCCGACAGGATCACTATCCCCAAGACCATGTTAGGGACTCGACCCTTCTAACCCCCATAATTATTTTGGGTAAGAAATACAGTAATATATATTCGGATTTCACTCCGCACCACGTAATTCGTACCATTAACAACTAAGTGCACCCTTATAACTATATTATTTATAATTAATTATCAATTATTAATTATAGTTATAATAGGATATATAATAATACTCTCGTTAAAGTTATGATATATTTTAGTTATAGTGTCAATCCTTTGGATTCAGACTTGGAACATGAAAGTGTGAGGTGTAACTTAGTCGACAACTAGATATTTGATATAGTACAAATATATATTGATGAGTTGTCTAGATTTTGACGTGTGATGGGAATTGGTGTGTGATAAAATCTAACCAAATTGATAAGTACAACCTAATTTCGTTTTCTTAACTTCTACGGGGAATGAAAACAAAAAACATTTGTAATCATTTCGAAAAGATACATATGGATCATGTTATATGTCTCTTCCCAAACGCACCCAAAAGAAAAAACATAGGTAAGACAAATCCTGGTCGACAGGTTCATGGATTGTTTTTATTTGTAAACCCCTTCTTTTATGTTTATTTTTTTATATATCTTATAATAATAATAATATAATTGATTGAAATGATTTTTAGCGATATGAATGGCTAAAATTTGATATTTTGTGATTAACGGTTTTTAATATGAATGAATATTTTCTTAGTGATTGAATTATTTATAAGTTATTGAATATCTTTCACTAGCATTATTTTACATGCAGTGTTGTTATTTTACACGTAGTACTGTTGAATAATAAATATACGAATCAATTAATATATATTTAATTACAGATTATTTATTAGAAATTACTTACTTTTGTACATGTTTGTTGTGAAATACGTACTCATTAATCCATCGTAGTTGAAATATGATCAAAATAAAATGTTTATGTCTATGACTATTATACCCTAAAAACAACATACGAAATATTGTGTGTAAAATAGAAAAATTATTATTTTATTTTTCGGATGAAACGTCATATTAATATTATATTTTGAAAAAATGCCCGACATATATAGTTGCATGGGCCATGTTTGGGATAGGATTTGGCACAATTGTACATAAGTCAAAAAATTATTAGCTGTACATTCTATAATGACAACTGTATATACACACGTGTATATAACATTTATGTACAAACATCTTTTTTATAAACAATGACGATTTAAGACCAATCAAGAAATTAATGTTTCATCCTAATCGTATTCATAATGTTATTACTTGAACTAGATATCATCACATTAGACATCAAATCATTCTTTCTTACATATACTTTTTAAGAAAGCAAATTAAACACTTAAATCACGCACTTGTACCATATATCATTAGATAATTCATCTATCATATCATATCATATTAAAATGGTATTGAAACCGTAGTTGATCGGATATGTGATTGAAGTCCTAGCAAAGATGATAAAGAAGATATGGGTCCATGCCACGTACTTATCTTTTTTAACTTAAAATTAACCGTTTGTTAAGTAACGTAATGTATATCGTATGATATGATAATATGATATTGTATTTGATTTTTTCATAGAAGATTTATGAAACAACCTTCTAATTAAAATCATTATAATACTACACCACCCTCAAACTATTCGTTTGATTGATCATTGAGTCAATTTATCACCATCTTCGTTATAGATCATGTTCTATATTTTGTGATAGTAAAAAAACGTGGACCGTTTATTGTGAGCTATAATTTATTTACTTTAGGCTATATTCAATCCTATCGTAAAAAGTATAACACTGTTGAATAATTGACATATTTAGAGGATCCTATTCGCTTTATAATCACGATTCTAACTCTTGGGAGTTGGCTAAGTTATAATATTGAAAGAACGATATGTATCACGTCTTTATTGTGGACCATTTCTAAGGGGTAGGAGCTATGCAAGTCTCTTCAAGAAGACCTTAATCTGAACCAAATATGTGTGGTGGTGAGTTTGATCTATGTCGTGGTCCACCAACGGTGAAGTCAAAACCACGACCAAATAATATTCACCATTACCAGCATTATTATCTTCAAGAATCAACATGTATATAATAGTCGCACATTCTTCTTCACGACTCATTATATATATCACAACCTACCACCCATCACTGCCATCTCCACAGAGACCAAACCCATCAATTACCATTTAGCATCCAAAAACCAACAACAAAGAAACATCTACAATAACCACTTCATTCAAAAGATACAAGGGAAACAAACAAATTAACTTTCCAACCTTTGAACTAGTTGATGCATAGAAAAATATAGTAAATGTAACATAATAATAGGCAAGCTATTATTTGTTAGCATCCTCTATCAGAATCAAATAGAAAAAACAAAATCAGTTAAATACTTAGATGAATGCATCTTTTGACCATTGCTAGTGGTTTTTTAACAAAAAATTCAAAACACTTGCATTAATAAAATTACATCTTAAGTGATTTAAGATTGTTATATTGCTGGATAGCCTACATACTTGGTGGGTTTACAATTAATAATTACAATTGTATCTACACACATATATAGTTTTCTTGTGCTACTAGAAATACATTAATTAGAAAAAACCCCATAATGTGATAATACTATGGTTTGTAGTCATTAAAATTGTCATTATATAGTGCAAAAGAGCATTAAAATAACATAAGATAACAAATTTGTTAATTAGAAGAATATACAAGTAATTAGTTACTTTTGAGAAACTAAAATCCACAAGCCTGATATGTCACTATCTCCCATGGCCCAAAACCAAAACAACTCAGGAACCCGTAGAATCTCTGCCAAAACCAAAACAACTCAAGAACCCGTACAATCTCTGCCACCAATTTTATTTTCTTAATAAATTTGGGTGTCGGCAACCAGGGCGATTCTATATAGTAACAAGGTGAGTCCAATGACCCCCTTAAAAATAAATTGTTTTGATAGAATAAACAGAAATTTAATATTAAAATAAATAGAGACAAGTAGCCAACTATTAACTTAACAAAATGTTTAGCTTTTATCATGTATTACTCTTAATTACTCTTCGTATGATATTCTCATTCACAACTATTGTGTACCTTTGTTTGGTTTATGCTATTCTTTCTTTATTTTAGTTAAATTGGATACTTTAAGTTTAAAATGTTTGAAACTTTTCAACACATGAAAATTATCAGAAAAAACTATACAATGTTATTATTGTTATTAAACTTATGATTAATTATTTACAGATCGAATTATCGACACGACCCGACGCACACAATCTGTTAGACTGTCTAGAACATATATTTAACTTATTTTTCCCTCCACTAGCTTACGGATCTACTTCATTTTTATTTACTTATTTTATTGATTTATTTTTATTTAATATGAATACTTTTCCCTTTCTTTTTTAATATTATTCTTTAAATCCAATATATTACTTCAAATGCTAAATTCGCCACCGTTAATGGCAACATAAAGATACTAAAACATACCTATGACTTAACAACTTAATTTGCTTCTGTTTTGGTATCCACAATCGTGTACTACTTTCGTACCAAAATGTTTCGAATCTCTACCAAACCCCATAAGCCATAGCCATTTCTTGCTACCAAATAAAATATTGTCGTACGATATGATTAATGTATCTCCAAAGAAAATTGTTAAGTTCAACTCCCTTGAAACAAATTTGTAAGGTTAGATGTGTGAGAGTTTTATGTTTATGCTTTTGTGTGTAAAACTTGATAAACATAACACTTGAAACAAATATTGTAGATGGTAGATTTCACCTATGGATTGGTAGATTTCTCACGACATATTTCAATAGTTAAGAGGCATTTTGATTGAACGCTTAATAAAATAGGTTGCAGAAGATTTACACTATATTGCTATATTCTTATTAATTATAACAAAAAAAATTGTTATAAGCACACTGGAAGTGAACTATTTTTTTCAGCGTTTTTGGTCTTTAATGTCAGTCGGTCGACGTTAACCACTTCCCGTCGGCGTTAACAGTCGACATAAAAGGTTGGTGTTTTCCGATTTATATTGTATTAAAGGAGTTTTAGGTTATTATTTTCCCTTTTATTTCATTAGTCCAAAATAATATTTGTATCCATTCTCAGATCAAGTTTACAATGAAGTACTCTTCAAAAATCATATTCAGTGCTATACGCAGCATTGAAATTTAACACCGATTTTATTTTATCTCCACATGTACTTCAACTAACCCAATCCGTATACTATCGCCAAGAAGATCATCGTTAACAATTTTATCTTCAAACGTAAATTGAATAAACATAATAAACATCACGTAATAGTTGGATGTATTCTCTACACTAAATCCTATAAGTAATTTAATTGTATAAATTATACTTAGTTTACTGGATGCTAAATCTAACTTTAGATTTTGTAAATATGATATTGATTTAAGTGACCACGAGCTTCCAATGAATTAAGAAGCACTAATCAAAAGTAGCACTAAAATATAAAACAAAGAGAAATGCAGCATTCAAACTTGTTGATAATTGATTAAATGCTAAAGGGGAAAGAAGATAACACAGTGACGTGGCGCCACACGTTCCAACAAAGCGGAACCACGGTTTTTTGTTGGTCGCGTGGTGCTGACTCACACACACGTTTTCATTTACTAACTTCTTCTCTTGTTCTTATTCGTTCATTGGTTTCCATACTTTTTTATATATTTTATTTTTTCTGTTTTTTAGTTTTTCATGATTGATTTATATTTGAGTTAGTTTCGTTAATTCATTAAACGTATAATATACTGTTACTAACTGTTCCATGTATACAAACTATTCATTTTATCATCTCGGTATATAATAAACCGGAAGAAAACATTTTTATATTTTGAGATACTTGATTTTTACCTGCTACAATATGCAATTTGCTGACCAGACAACCACGTGGACCTTTTTTTGCCACTTCATCCGTAAAGGTGACAGCCATGTCACTTCATCTCCGGTCAGATCCGACAGCTGTAACGTTTCTCCAGTCACATCCGGATTCAAAACCAACAACAGTTGTAGTGCTTCCCGAGTGCAAAATGACTGCGGAGTAGGTGACAAGTGTTTATGTACTTCGATTTGGGTTTACCGATTCTTTTTCATATTTGATTATATATTTCATTTGTTTGTGATTCATGTATCATGAAAGGAGGGTTTGAAGATTCATTGATTTTGTGTTTATGTCTGGTGAAATTCCTTGATTTTAAGATTCATTGATTTTGAATAGTGTAATTACAAATTTTGTCCCTGTGTTTGATACCCAAATTATGGGTTAATTCTAAGAGTTTCAATTTTGCAGTTAAGTCCATTATTCACCGTTTAATTTAACACTTTATGTTATGGGGTTAAAGTTCAACATTTGATATTAGTTTTGGTCATTTGGTGTGCACATGTTAAGGCCAGTGGCATTTTGTATTTATGTATTGTGTTTATATATGGATATCATTGATTTTGCAGGAGAAAAGTCACACCAGAAATAAATTGCCATATAAAAATTATATTAAATAAAAAATATCACGTAATTATATTTAAGTATTATCACGATAATCAGTTACCATATATAGATACAAAATCTTTCAGATTATTACATATTTAGACAATAAAAACGGTAACTTGTATACATAAAACATTTGATGATGGTACATTACATTTTTAATGAATTAACCCTTTATAGTATATTAAGTCCACTTTTTAAATTGATATGAATAACCTGTATTTATTTAACATTATGAATATGAATGAAAAATCCAAAAAATATAATTTTAAATTATTATTTACAAATATTAGATGTATAATCAATGTTTTTAATGTTTGCAAGAAATCTATTAATTTATAGAGATTATTACAGTGCTAAAGCTACAACACATACCACTATATTAACTATTAAGAATCCTACTATTGAGTTACAAACTTCCAGTGTACTCCTTAACATATCTTTCCTTTTCGATTTAGCATAAATTTTACATATTTATTATAATTTCTTAGAGCTATCATTTACTTGAAACAAACATTTACTCAGATACACAAGAAAATTACTTCAGTTAACGTTAAAAACATTTTGTGAGTTATTTCAAAAATAGACCCTTGAAGAGTCTAAAATATTCAAATATCCATACTAATATATAAAAATATTTTTATCTTTTATATTTAAAATTTTATAAAAGTAAGACTAACACTTATATATCTAACTTATATAATTCCTATCTTATAACAATTTATTACTTACATATTTTTCACTTTTTACTACTATATCTAAAATCACTAACTCTACGCACAAAAAGGCTATCGTTATATTGAGTCATCATCATGAATAATCTATCGATAAATAACAAATATAATATACGTCGAGTCACTATTTATTTATATTTTGCTACATAGTACGAATATTATACTAATTTATACTTAAAACAACCTTTAAAAGCATAATAAATTTAGACTCCTTTATCGATAAGTATATTTTAATTTGCACTTATATATTATACATTCAACGTGTCAAACCCGTTTCCAATCACTCGTTCTATTCCCTTCGACCTAAATTTAATGGATTTTGACTTGATTGTATTAAATTCTTTTCTAATTTGTTAGTCAAAGTCTAACAGTATAAAAGGAATACTGAGTATTTTGTAAAATTACAATATAAAATGGCTGCTTTACAGAAAGTCCTATTAAACTTAATGATTTATTAATTGATACAATTAAATCTTTAAAATGACATTATGTTACTCGTAATACTATCTATTTCTATCCATTATCTTATTATCTTAATCCGATTTAATCCATACATACAAAAAAATAAGTTAAAAATCTCTCTCACCATCGACATATATAAATAACACCCAATTGGATACCTGTGCTTCCCTCTATATTTCCCCAATTTCTTTTTCCAAAAATCCCCAAAATCTAATTCGATTTCAATCAAATCCATAAAATTAAACAACACCCATTTATAAATTTTTCATTTTTTAGACATCTCTGCTGTTGGATTTAATGGGTTCTGGCTTTTCTTCATTTATTGGTATATGCAGCACTGCCGGTGCTCCGGCAGGGCCGACGGAGACTGGTTTGGGTGATTTGCCGGAAAGTGTGGTGGGTAATGTTTTAGTACACTTAACCCCACAGCAGATCTGTAGACTCGCGGGTCTAAACCGTGCTTTTCATGGGGCTTCATCTGCTGATTTTGTCTGGGAATCAAAATTGCCTGAGAATTATTATTCTGTAATTTCAAGGGTGTTTAATCATAATGATGATGATGATGAATTGCCTTTGAATTTGTGTAAAAAAGATATTTATGCAGAGCTGTCTCAACCTAATTCTATTGATGAAGACACAAAGGTAAAGATCAGGGTTATTTTTTGATTTTTTAATTTTTTAATTTAATTTCCAATGAATACAGTAATATGTCTAGGTTTTAACTTTTAAGCCAGAATGTTTGTAAATTTATTGAGTGTTTCTATGTTTGATCAAGAAATGGTTGGACCCAAAAAGAAGGAATTTTTACACAAAAAGAGTGCATTATTTCAAGATTTTTTGGTGAAATCTTGTTTTTCCTTTTGGGCTCTTTATTGACTTTTGACATTGTTTGTGGGCACAAAAGACTAAAGAGGGTGAATTTGTGTGAATTCTGCTAAACTTGATAAAAGATGTTATTTTTGTGTTTTCATCTGATATGGATTTGTGAGATATAAAGAGTTTCTATTGATATGCAAATTCGATTATCTTTTATGAATTTAGCTACTTTTTTGAAATTGTTGAACTGGATAGAAGATTTTAGTATGTTTTATGGGTTTTTGAGGAGAAAGGTTTTTGGTACAAAAAGATTGCAAAATTGGGTACTTATTATGAAATCTTGATCCTGATAGGAAATATTTAATGTGCTTTGTATTGATATGGATTATGAGGAACACATAATTTGTATGTGTAATGGCTAACCGTCTAAGTACCAATGAGATACCATTTAAAATAATATGATCCATAAAATGTGATCTTGTTATACTTAAATACGAGTTATTTGGCTATCAAGTTTACTGATATGATTCTTAAATCTGTGCAGAAAGTTTGGCTACATAAAAGCACTGGAAAGCCTTGTGTTTCAATATCTTTCACTGGCTTATCAATAACCGGTATTGATGATCGTAGATACTGGACTCGTATTCCTACTGAGGAATCTAGGTAATTACAAGCTACTTTTGATATATTAAATGCTAGCAACTTTACCATCGAGTGATATTCATAATTTTTCGTTTTGGTGGATTTAGTTTTCATTCTGTGGCCTATTTGCAACAAATATGGTGGTTTGAAGTAGATGGGGAGGTCGAGTTCCCGTTCCCTGTAGGAACCTACAACTTGTACTTCCGCCTAAAATTAGGGCGGTCCGGCAGGCGGTTTGGGCGTCAGATTTGCAGTTCGGAACACATTCATGGGTGGGACATAAAGCCGGTGAGATTTCAGCTCTCAACTTCAGATGGTCAACAAGCGATATCTCAGTGCTATATGACTTCTCCTGGGACATGGAATCTATATCGAGTTGGTAGTTTTGTGGTTGAGGACTCGAAGGCACCAATGAAGATTAAGTTTTCGATGATGCAGATCGATTGTACACACACTAAAGGTGGTTTGTGTGTGGATTCTGTGCTTATATGTCCAAAGTGAAAATGAGTTTTTTGATTAAATTGTGAGGTTAGAAGCAGTTTTTTTTATGTGCTAAAACCTTTGTCGTGTAGTTAGAGGGTATGTTATGATATTGATAGATTAGAGGTACGATGCCAGTTTCCAAGACAATATAGGTTCAGCGATACTCATTCTTTTTATATGTAAGACAGTAAGGGATGATAGACATTGGTGGTATTTTAAGGCAATATGTTTAGACTAGTTTGATTAATTATTACTAGTAGAACGTTGAAATCAAATCATTGAAGAAGCAAATGCTTCAAGAGAATAAAGTATCTTATAGAATGCCTATTGTGTGACTGCTCTTCAAAAATAGCATGATAGATCATTCATTCATTTGCGAACACATTTATAATAATTGACACCGTGCACCAGCAGATGGATCCAAAAGTTTTCATATTTGCTCAATAAATATATGGTTGTATCTTTCTATAGAGTTATAATAAAGGTAGGCTTCTCAAAAAACAAAAATAAATAAGAAAATGAAAATAAAAAGAAGTTATTATTTTCTTTTTTACTAATGATATACTTTTATATGTTCAACCAACTGACTGTTTCAACTTCAAATGCAGATGTCATTAAAATCCTATCTCTTGTAGTTCTGTTAGTCTGTTACTCCGTATTTCATTACTTAATTACTCCGTATTTAGTATCGGATTATCTTAAATTCAAAAATCATGTTAAAATTAGCCCTTATTAAAGGGTAGTACTGGGTCAGCCCATTTATGGGACTGGTACTGGGTTAAGCCCATCATCAGTTTATGTTATTCCTAAACAAATGGAGTACTTTTATAATTTATATATATAAATATAGGGGAGGAATCAATGGGGAAGAAAAAAATTAGGAAATGAGGGAAGTGAATCTCAACCATTGATTTCATTATAAATGAATTTTAAAAATTACAAAAAATTTCAAAATTTAACATTCATCACCAATGAATGTTAAAAGTATTTTTTAATAATAAAATCAAGGGCTAAGATTAATTTCCTCCTTTCTTAAATTTTGAAGCTTCCCTACGAATCCTTCCACTATAAATATAAATATATAATATTTAAATATATACTTAAATTTAAACCCGTATATATGTATGGATATTGATGCAAACGTGACGATAAGATGAATTTTCATATTATATGAGATCCTTTCAAAAGTTTCATTTTTCCTTTCACATTCAACTAATGTTCAACTCAAGTCTCTTTCTTTTATCATATTACATATTACATACTACCATTTTTTTTAATTTTTTTTAATTTCTTACTTCTTATCACAATTAAACATGAATATATAGTTACATAGAAAATAAGTTTTATTTCTTAAAAGTTAACTAACTAAATAGATCTATTTAACGTGCTCATGATAAACTAAAAAATATAATTATTGATCATTGCAAATAGTATAAACTATTATTAAGTTATTAATTTCTATGATGAAATTTGTATAACACAATCTTTTCTTTTTTTTTCTTTTTTCTTTTTAAATACCAAAAGCATCTTCATGTTTAAATCATCCTGTGACACGTCGTATTAATCCCAATCTTTGTTTTTCTATTTAAACGAAGCATGTGTACAACCTCAACTGTAACACATAATTTAACTTTAATAAATTTGGATTATCTACCATGAGTTTATTAATATGTCAATCATAAGACTATTAAAACCCGTACATACATATTCACATATTTGAATCAAACTTTTTATCGCTTATTAGAATGTTAAATCCATATATACATATGAATATCGAATCAAGCTATTTTTCATTTATTCAAATATTGAACCCGTATATACACATTCACCAATTCGAATCAAACTATTTTTCACTTATTCGGATGTTAAATCCGTATAGACACATGAATATTAAATCAAACTACTTGTCATTTATTTGAATGTTTAACCCGTGTATATACACAAAGTTTTTTATGAGATTATATTGAGATTTAAAGTTTATCAAATCAAACTATTTTTCATTTATTTAAATGTTAAACTCGTGTATACATACAAAGTTTTTTTCGAGATGATATCGAGATTTAAAGTTAAATTTGACATTTTTTAAATAGAGTTGCTTTGAATTTAGGAATGTTAATATATATAAATGAAAAACATGTACAGTTTGAAATTGGATTGTTTTTTCATTGTATCAAAAATAACTTGTTTGATCCTCATTGACTTGTATTTTCTCGATGATATTTTACCTATTTATACAAGTGTTAGTTGTTGTTTGAAAAAATTGTTTTGATCTTATTTGTATTATAGATTTATAGAATTCATTTAAGATCAAAGGGAATGTGAATTATGATATGTGTTGGATAAAGTAAGATAACAATATTAAAGTTACGTACTTCTCATGTGAAATTACAAATGCAATCTAAATTTTTATTTAATCTATTTTGTAGGGTTGGATATATACATATTAAAAGATATTAATAAATAATTAAAAGAGATTTTTTAGTTAACAATATATTTTTTCTAAAGATTATTTAATTTTAATTATTAAAAATAGTTATTTAAATTTACTTTTTAATTATAATGTATGATGTCATCATTTATTTAGTTTAGATTTATTTAACAAAATTAATTATATTTATTTGAACCATCACCAAAATGTCTTAATGATTGGTGTCCTGACAATTTATTTAGTTTTGACTTTGAAGTCATCTTTTACGTTTTCACAATTTTTATATTTTTTATTTAAATCTACGTTTATATATAAATATTCGTAATTTCAAGTTTGTAAGATAATTAATTTTATAATGTATTAGAAGCATACAAGATGGCCCATGGCATTTGCATTAATTTCGTTATAAATCAATGCATCACATAAGAAATTTGATGATAGTTGTTTGTAAGGATTACATATTAAACTTGAATCACATAAATTGAAAAATTCATTTTAAGTGACATTTTAACTAAAAAAGAAGAAGATAGACATGAATTCAAATGTTCTTATAAGACAAAAATTTCTAGATACACAGATAGATCATGAATAGATGCAAAAAATAAAGAACTATGTTATTGATTGTTATGCTTTAAAATGTTATCAAACGCTTCATATAAAGAGTAAACTACATTACTGTCTACTCATGTAATTAAAATTAAAAACTTGAATGTTCTTATCGTTTGTATCGTTAAAACTAGTCACATTATTATTGTTCAAGGTCATAGCCGATGGAGGCTTGAGGGAGACTTAAATTCAATTCTTACTAGAGACCGGTCTAAAATAATAAATAATTTTTTTCACATTATCTCAAAATTCTTGAGAGGTCAGCTGTTCCATTGTAAATTCGCCCTCGATTCTCACCGACCGCAATTTTGATGCCATCCCTTGGGCGTTTAGTTTAATTGGTTATAAATGCACTTTCTTAATAGACAGTTAAACTCGCCAGGAATACATGCTTATCATTGTACTCCACATTTGTCCCTTGGGGCATATGGAACTCTAAACTGTTGCCCCGTTACGAACGCCATTTTTGAAAGACATTATGTTTTTCCCATAGGTGTTTAATTCATCAATCATCATTTTTGTATATATTTGATAGTGACTTGTTATGTAGTCTAGAGAATAATTGATCTTTGTAACTTAGATACGATATGCACAACAATTTTTATGTAAGAATATCCAATAAAATACAATTTATTTGTGCTCTTAATATGCACAACAATTTTTATGTGAGAAGTAAAAAGCATATTGATAAACTCGTCTTCATTTTGTTGTTAAAAAAAGGTTACTTATCGAAAAAACATAACATATTTTTAATTTGTTCATTTACAACTTACATATTGATTAAATAGGAACAAAAAATAAAAATACAATGAACAAATGAGATATAAAAATGTACAATAAATAAAAAAATAAACAAAATTGATCATCACATGAATACTATTTATCTTATCTTGGTTAGTTTAGTTTTACGAATCCTAAAGTCGCATTTTCTGTAATATTAAACTTTTATTTTTACAATAAAACTCTTATTATTGCAATTGGTAGTTGCACCATCATTTTGTAGTTGCACCCTAAATGTACTTGTATGATAATAACTTAACACAATAAACCAATACTGCCATTGGTAGTTGCACCTTAACTTTTGTTGTCTCTTCCTTTTAAATATTCCACCATCACAATCAAACAAAAACGTATGCTAGTACTAACCTAACATTTTGTTCAACAATGTCAAATTAGTACTAACCTAATGTTTTGTTCAAAAATGGATTCGTTTCTAAACACCATAACTATAGATAGAGATCCTACAATAATCCACCAACTTTTTAAATGATAAAATTAATGCTAAACGTATTTTATAACATACATTTTTTATTTATTTATTATTTACAATTTTCAAATATATGGTCGTCACTTAAAGTCAATTTGTTTAAGATCTCTTTTAGCATGTGTGCATTTTAGAGCAACAAAAATGCGAGTGGATATTTATAAGACTATAACCACTAACGAATATGAAGTTGTCTTTATGTGGAATGTAACCACGCGAACATGATTTTTGACTTCCTATAATCTTTTATTTTTATGAAGAAATTATTCGTACAAATAAACATGATCAAATATGTTATTTGAAATGTAAGTATTAATTAGAATATCGCTGATAATCTTATATAAAATTTTAGTTATACAAGTTATTTTGAACCTATGTAATCGGGTTCATGTAATCTATAAATGTTAAATGGATTTACTTGATTACAAAACAAACCCGGAGAACTAATGAATAGGTTCCTAATGAACAAATAATAAACTTGTGACGAACTAACTTTGATTACACCAAAATGGACAACCTTATAATTCCTACTTAAATTGAAATGGTGGTTAAATAATTCAATATGTCACTTACAATATTCTTCTTCATTCATTATACGTAATAAATACTTTGAAAAATGTTGGACGTTTGGCCAAGTTTGTGCGATTAATGTCAAATTGTACACTCTACAAACTATCACGTGAGATGTAAATTAATCTTATATAACGACTATTTAAGTAACGTCTTAAAAGACTTGATAAATTTTTCTAATAAATCATGTTCTCATATACTCAGGTAGGAATTAAACCGTGTAATGTAATTGATTTCAACCATTTTATCACATTTTACAAAAAAAAAAAAGATAAAGAATAAAATAATCATAATAATGCATGTTTTTATACTAAATATGTGAATTGAAATCAACTAGATATAAGTAAATCATTAACTTACATCAGAACCAAAAGTATCATGATTAACATTCTCCCGTACGATTTGAATTTCTCATATTACTATTTTCGTTTGTTATAAAATAAAATTGTCCACTACACATTTTATTAATTGATTACTTCATCATTATTCATTATTATTATTAAACAAAAATGTTGAAAGATTACGGACTTATAACTCGCACAGTCACATTCTATGATTTTGGGTTTATTTATGAATATATATTTTGTAAGTAAACATCAATTTACCGTAAGGGAAGAGATCGCTACTTTAATCAAAAGCATAACATTTGATTAATTAACAAGTAACTTCATATCATGAAGTTGACAAAACACTTGATATCTTATACGCAATGTTTTAAATTTTTGATTGAATCAGTTCGGTTTTACTTTTAAGCTAGTTTTATTATGATTTCAAATCGATGAGAACGGACCAGATTTTCGTCTAAATTTTTATTTTCCAAAATTGTAAACTTGACTTATTTTATTATTGGGTATTAACTTTTAGAAACAATGAAATCAAAATTGTCAAACTTATTTGATATTATTACATTGAAACTTTTTATAAATTTTATTGTATTTATTTATATTTTTTCATTATTTTAAGTATAAAATAAGGTTAATAATATATAATTGTTATCTGGTTCAACTGGCCGATTCAATCGGTCAAACCGGTTAGAACAGAAGAAGATATCATCATATATAAAATTGTTCGTTTTGAAAGAGGAAATAAATATTAATTTTTTTTAATGAATGAATAGAATTGAAAAATAGAGGATATAATTTAGAAATCATAAAATGGAAAGAGACATGTGACAAATAGAGTGAAAGATTGGGAACCACTTGCAAGTTGTGCAAGCAAAACCATAAAAACCTTCCAATATTATTGGGTTTTGTAGTATCTATAAATTTTTATTTTTAGATCCATTTCTAAAATCGCTGGAAAGATGAATGCACCAATTGCCGTATGATAGGATTCTAATTCGCTAGTTTCTCCGGATGCTCACCAAATCCGAAAATCCCTAACTAACAAACACCTTTTTAATGTTCCAATCCCTAAACCCATTCCAAAACTCATAAAACAAACACCCTCAAAAAATGTAAAGCTCCAAAGATGAATAAAGTGATTTTGATGATAGGCTTAAAATTATATACATTCACTAAAGTTAATCTTTTATATTCACAATTGCATTTAGTATATAGTTAAATTTTCCTTATAAAATAACACAAATTAAATGGACTTTTAGATTATTATATTTTATTTAAGTTCGATAATAATAACATAATATTAATTAAGTGAGGGGTAACAATTCGTGTTGAGTTGAATTGACTATTTGAGTTATTAGGTCAAAACTAATCGACTCAAATTCGATTTGATTTTTTAATCAGGTTAAGTATTTTAATACAACTCAAAATTTGTTAATTCGGATCCGACTCAAATAACCCGTTTATCTAATCAGATCAACAAATTTAGATCGCTTTTGATTAACATGTCAATTTCGGGTCAAACGGGTCACATGTGTTAATCTCTAAAGTTTTAATTTATCATAAATAAGTATAAAATGTTCACAAAATCTCAAAAAGATCATATTACCTAATACGTTCAACCAAATTTAACACTAAAACATCATTAAAATTTTGATTTGTTAAATTAAAATAAAATATTTAAAATTTTAAGTATTTTTAAAATTTATTCGAGTTGTCAGATTAACTCAAAAACTTATTAGGTGATCTAAACCAAATTAATGAGAAAACAGATTAATGGGTTTCGGATTTACAAGTTTATCAGTTAAAAATTCCGATACAAACTATTTATTTTCAAGTCATTTTTATGTCGAATTTTGAATCACGTCTCCGTAAATACGTCTCCCTAAATAAAACAACCGTGTGCATGTTGGTTTTTCATTTAGAAAAATAAAATAATAAAATAATACAATAAACCCCACTTTTATGTTATGTTTTAAATTGATTATTTTAATTTTATTTATGTTTGGTCTTTATAGATAGTGTGCTGATATATACTATCTTGCAACTCCTCGTAAACTCAGTCCATCACTCTCTCTCTCTGAGATCGAAATTTACGCAATCATGGAAATGGAATCAATGGCGTCGGCCATCGGAGTATCAGTTCCGGTACTCCGATTCCTTCTTTGTTTCGTCGCTTCTATTCCGGTCAGCTTCTTCCATCGCCTTGTTCCTGGCGGCGCCACCGCTAGACACCTTTACGCCGCCGTCACCGGTGCCCTGCTTTCCTACATATCGTTTGGTTTCTCTTCCAATTTGCATTTTTTGGTTCCTATGTTGATTAGTTACGCATCAATGATTCTTTATAGAAAACGATGCGGTTTGATTTCATTCTTGTCTGCCATGGGTTACCTCATTGGATGGTATGATATTATTTTGTAATTTTTTAAGATTTGATGATATATGTTTACTTAATTAATTTAGTATTATTGTTTATTTTGAGTATATGTTAGTTTTACTGTAATTGTGATTGTGAATGTGAATTTAGGGCTCATTTTGTGAATTTTTAAATTAACTGAATTTAAATTTATATTAGTCTTATGTTAGATGAATTACTATACTTTGTGCAATCTGTGTTATGATGCACACACTTACATATACAAGCACACAAATACATACATAATGCGAATATAATGAAATTGCTTAAGAAAGAAATATTATCAAAGAATTTACCATTTTTTGAACATAGGAGAGGGTTCTTGTATAAAAAGGAACTTTAGGTAAAAAGTGTAAGGGAGATTCTAGTACTCACACGCGTCGTGATGCATCATTTTTATCAAAGAGATGCAACGTTTTTATTATTCCCGGTGTATCGAAGTGTAAAAAATGATGTATCATGACACGTGTTAGTACTAAAGACTTTCCTACACTTTTTATGTTGAGAGCCATTTTGTTTGATTATGTCTCTTAGAACATATACCAATGGAGTTTGTTAAAGCATACGCTGAATAAACTCTATGTTACTATATGTCTTTGCATAGGTGCTTAGTTCTGCTTAATCGTCTGTTATCTTTTTGTTCTTAGTTACTTCCAAGCATATTTTTTCTTGGCACTACACAACTCATCCGTTACAGATTCTGTAACTAAATATTTAAAATCCTCTTATTGTTCATTATTTTAAGAACTTACAAATATCAATTTGGAGTCTAATTATAGGTTAGTAGTATTATTAAGGTTTTTACTTCTGTTAGTTTCTTGACTATTAACATTGAGAGAGATTACTGATAAATATTTCTACTTCAAGAAATAAAGACTTCACAACATAGAATGTCTAATGTACAGTGACATTTATTTATTTCCTTTTTATTTTATAATTTACTTTTGTTTTATGTAACTGTTTGAGTTAACATATAACTTAGTACGTATTCAGTTTAAATTTTCTTTTACTGATAAGTTGGTTCATGACATAACATATCGGTACGTATAGTTATTAGATTAAATTATGACAGTTTTTCTTTGTTATATCTCATGTGTTAGTATGAGAAGTGTATTTCCCTTATTCAAATGGATTTTTGTTTGAGACTTTGTTACGTTGTTCTAATACAATATTTGTGGTTATATTTTTACATAAACGGTAAGCCCCCCTCAATTTTAAATTTTGGCTCCGCCCCCAATGCAAAATCATTGAATTTCTGCAATGAATTAGTCTTCCTTTTGTTTTTGTTACTCTCAGATAAGTTAATTCTGTCTTGAAGTCTGTAAATTTAAGTGTTTTTTAATATTTTTTAAATTAACTTTTTGAAAAATTGCAGCCATGTATACTATATGAGTGGAGACGCATGGAAAGAAGGAGGCATTGATGCTACAGGTAAGCCTGTCTCCATCTTCACCCTTAATAACGATATTTCAATTCAAAATAATAGCGAGCCAGAAAAAAAATGAAACAAACAAAAAGACCTTCTTACTATCATGTTATAGTTTCTTTTCCAATAAATGCTAATTGTATATGCAACTAATCTGCCTCTTTATGTAGGATCACTTATGGTAATAACATTGAAAGTGATCTCATGCGCAATTAATTACAATGATGGATTGTTAAAAGAGGAAGATCTCCGTGAATCCCAAAAGAAAAACCGCTTAATGAAGTTGCCATCTTTGATTGAGTACATTGGATACTGTCTCTGCTGTGGAAGTCACTTCGCTGGTCCAGTTTATGAAATCAAGGATTATTTGGACTGGACCGAAAGGAAAGGGGTAATAAACCAAGTTAGCTCTTGTTCTCTATTTTTTCCTTGTGATGATGTTTATATAATTAATATATTTATTCTTCACCATTTATTTCCCAGATTTGGACCAAATCTGAGAAAGGTTCGCCATCACCTTTTTTGCCAACACTTAAGGCTCTTCTCCAAGCGGGTTTCTGTATGGGTTTATACTTATATCTTGTGCCTGATCATCCACTTTCAAGATTCAGTGAGCCAATATATCAAGAGTGGGGATTTTTGAAACGTTTGAGTTACCAATACATGGCAGGATTCACTGCCCGTTGGAAATATTATTTCATATGGTCCATCTCAGAAGCTTCTATTATTATTTCGGGTCTGGGTTTCACTGGTTGGACCGATTCTTCTACACCCAAAGCCCGATGGGACCGTGCAAAAAATGTAGATGTTTTGGGTGTTGAGTTTGCCAAGAGTTCAGTTGAGTTGCCACTCGTGTGGAACATACAAGTCAGCACATGGCTTCGTCATTGTGAGTCTTAAAAAGATTTATGATATACTTTTTACTAGTCAGATGCATTTCTAATTAGTGCGTATTTATGGAACTCTGGGAAGCAATTTACAATTCCTCATACTTTTATGTGTTATTAGATGTTTATGACCGACTTGTTCAAAAGGGAAAGAAGCCTGGTTTCGTCCAATTGCTCGCAACACAGACTGTTAGTGCTGTATGGCATGTAAGTTTTATTGTATACTGTTATTTACAAATCTAAATTTACTCTTCATATAGAATCTACCAGTGGTCGTATCATATTTTTTCTTGAAAAGACTGATTTTTTAGGAATTTAACTGTGGTCGGTATATGTGATTATGACAGGGATTATATCCTGGGTACATGATATTCTTTGTTCAATCTGCTTTGATGATTGCTGGGTCAAGAGGTAACAAGCTGGTCAAACATTTCCGCATGACTTATTTTCATGGTCAATATAAAATTATAAGAGAAAAAATATAATGTCAATGACTTAAAATTATTCTTATATGTCTATGAGCAGCCATTTACAGATGGCAGCAGGCTGTTCCACCCAATTTGACGATGATTAAGAAGATTTTGATGCTCATGAACTTTGCTTACACACTTCTTGTCCTCAACTACTCCTGTGTTGGTTTTATGGTTAGTCTGATATTTTGATATTTTTGTTTTTGTTTCTTTTCAGTGTTTGAAACCAGAAAATCTAATTTGTGTTGGGCTTTATGACCATAGGTATTAAGCCTGCACGAAACAGTGGCTGCATACGGGAGTGTATACTACATTGGAACTATCATTCCAGTTGTTTTGATCCTTCTTGGTAACATAATCAAGCCCAAACCGGCCCGATCCAAAGCCCGAAAAGAACAGTGAGGTCTATACAACCATCTCTCTCCCTTAATTCCCAATGAAAAAGCAAAGGCTTGAGATTTGCCAACCACAACTGTTTCTTAGTTAGGAACAATTTCAAACAAATCTTTCTAATTTTCGTTTTTAGTTATCATTGCTTATTTTCTCAATCCTGTAATGTGTACTGTATGATTATCCATGATCATCAATATGAAATCTGTCGTATCTCTTGCTTTTGAACATATTAAGTTGTTTTTTGGGAAGCACTAACCGCCTTATATCTTGCTCTGTGGTCTTCTTAGGAGCACATACCCAAGATAAAAGGCAATTGGTTTGGGGAACTTGTATTTATTACTTTGAATGTTCAGTCTTGAAGGCAGCTGGAATCCTGCTGACCTGTACCAAATTATTGAGAAAATGTCATTTTTCTCCACTTCATTATGGGCCATCACCATAATCCATGAGCTTTCTTTGATGGGGTTATACATGTTCTTTAAATTAAATTTAAATTGTTTAACCATTTACTTCAGAACGAGTTTTTTTTTTTAGCCTTTCTCAAATGGATGAGATTTAGATTATTATTGTGATAATATTGTTTTTGTCATTGTAATTCGTACATTATTTATTTAGAGATGTTTCATTATACCGGCAAAACTAATCGGCTCAACCCTGACCTTGACCTTGTGCGTTTCGGATTGCAATAGATAGTGACTCGTTTATAAAACTTATCTGGAGTACCGCCTTTCCTTGTACCCAAACCAAAGCGACTCCTACAAACATGTACTTATGTTGTATTGTTACCCAACCTTCCAAACTTGCTCAACAATCATATCGGGCAAACATGGTATAACTTGTAATCAGAGTAAAATGACATCAGAAAAGAAGAAAACATTATGATTTTCTTTTTATGTACCTCCGTTCTTCATATTATATAAGGTCCTAAGAAAGTGAACTATTACAAATGAGTCAAGGTTACAATGCAGTTTATCGCTTAAACTGGAGGTCGAGTAAACCGATATAAACTACTAAAGAAGTTAAATTTCAAAACTATTTGTCGTTATACTTGTCTCTTTTAGTACTTAGGCAATTATTGTGGTTTAGGGTCTCATTCTTGTTCTTCTGTAAAGTTGCCTATGGTCCCATAGAGCATAGAGTAGTAGTAAAGCCTAAATTAAGTGTAAACCCACATGGAGTGTTCCTCGTTACTGAAATACTATATTGATCAATAGACACCGTTCATGATTGCAAATTATACACATTTGATTCAAATTCTTCATCAATAGTCACCAAAGTTATGTAAATCTTTATCTAAAAATGTGCAGTAAAAGTAAAGGGTTAATTGCTATTAATAGCAAGTGATTACAAAAAATTAACCAATTATAGTTGTATTGATAAGTACATAAAAGCACAAAAACAGTATAGCTTTTTTTATATTTATTTTATATTTTAAATATGATAAGTCATCTTTAAAAGAACTTAAGTTGGTTGTATTTATGAAGAAAAAACAGCATTGATTTGACTTTTAATTTTAATAATTTATAATTCTGAAAATGGATTTGTGTAACAGAAAGCAACAAATGGTACATGGTCACGTGTAGTCATGTGATAGTTCATTGGAGGTTTGTAGAACAAATCAATTAAGCATGCCTGGCATTGCACATAATGCATATCAATGGATTCAAATCTTGTTTGATGTATCTAGTACTGTACAAATGGTTTAGATTATTTCGGGGTGATAGAGGTTTTGGATTCAAATTCATTTTAATATATATTTTTTTTGAAGTGAACGAAATTGTTTGGATTAAAAATTCTCTGATAAAGTGAGATGGTAATGAAGTACTCATATGCGACAAAGATGTCGATAATAGATGTGTATTTGTCGTTCAAAAATAAAGGTTAACAAAGACAATACTCATAACAACAATTGTATTATATTATTTCTTGACTAGATTTCATCTTTTATTATATATGTGATAGAATCACATGTACTTTTAAGGTGAAGTTTCACATGCCTACAATTGATAAAAAATAGAGAAGGAAAACGAAAGCTTATTGATTTCTATGCTAGGGTCTATCAAGATGGTCCCAACAAGTTTCTTTGAGTAGCATCATTCAAGTTCATTTGTTTTAAACGACTCATCAACTAACGGCTCGTAATACTATAGACATCATTAGCTCGTCATGATAGTTAGATTTTCTTTACAATTCAATCCAATTTGTAATTATTGGAGGGTTTTGAAGGACAATAAAAAATACCAAGGGACTGATATGTAAATCGAGAAAAACCAAAGCGGTCTCAAATAGCAATACGACAATAGTTTTGTTGTTAAGTAGGGGCTCACAAAAGCCAAGCCAAAAACATGGGACGTTAACAGTAAAAGGACAGGAGTGGCTGGCTCATTCACTGGCTGGTGTGGTCATTGGTTAATTGGTTTATGTATTTTTTTTATTTCCTTTTTAGTTTTCAAGATTTTTTATTATAGTTATAGAATTATCTTGTTATATATAACAAATGTAATGTTTACGTCCCATTTATATATATATACCTTCCAAAGGATAAACAGGGTACAAATTAGCAGAGCTGATTTGAGACATTTTTATTTTGTTTCGACCATTTTACTCCTATATAATTGAAGTAAAAAAACAATATAATGGTGTAAGAAGTAAAGAGCATTTGATGGTGTTTTTAATAACTTCTTTCTCAATTTATATTTAAATAAATAAAAGAGAATATAGCAGAGAAATTTGGATCTTTAATCGAACGGGCTGTGGTTCAGTCCTGGCTATTTTTTGGGCTTTAACCCTTTTAAACTTTTGTGAGAAGCCCTAAAACAAATTGATTTGAACTGACTACTAAAACCATAAAAATATAATCAGGAAAAAACACGGATGATGATAAAGAAGAAATTGGTAAGTCCGATGATGATGTTGACGGTGGCGATGGTTTCAGATTGGGTTTACGTCAAGTGATTTTGACGGTGACGTTGGTGACTGATGTTGACGGAAGAAGAAATAATTGGGGATTGATCGTGTTTATACTAGGATCAAGCGACGTTTTCTGGTTCCGACGATAAAACCCTAAGTTCTTTAATCAGTTAAGTTTTGTCATTACCTTTTTTTGTTTAAAATAGTGTGGTGTTCATGACTTAGGATTGCAAAGAACATGTTGTTCGTCATTCATGATCATCTTACCCTGCGTCATTTGTTAATGGTGGTTACAAATGTCTACTGTGTATGGACTGAGGTACTAATACTATGATATACAATTTGGTTTCCATCTATTTAGATCCTTGCCGGTTCATTCTGGTCGTTCTCTTGCTATCTATATAATCAACAAACACAAAACTGATGAATTGAGGGCTAAACTTTGTGTGTGTGATGTATAATGTATAATCTCATTTACGTATATGTTATTATTGATAATAACATAATTATCTTTTTGTACCTCAAATTTTGAAGGTGTTGATTCAGGTTGAGTCCGTTTCCTACTACTGCATCGTTGATGCTGTTTAAAGAAGCGAGAAAAGACGTCTCTGGGTCAAAACTTGGCATCCAACCCAATATCAACCTACGTGCTCACAATTCTAGAAATTGGCCCAGCATTCAGCCACTCCGCCTATCTGGGTTCCTAGATTACCTGGCTAATGTGTGCATAATTCAGGTCCCCTGTGCCGAGCATAAACAAACTTGGTCAGTAAGTTTTCCCTAAATTTGATCTTACTTTATCATATGATTCATGAAATTTCACTTATATGAAACTGAATTAAAGACTTAACTTTCCAAAATATATAATCTGCTTCTTTTTCTAATTCTGTCATTGCAGATTCCTGGTGCACAATGTACATACATTGTTGAAACTTTTGGACCCACTTACCCAAGGTAATTAGTTGAGAATAAATGTCTTCCATCAGGTAATATGGTATCGATTCGAAATTCTCTTATTTTATTCTTTTTCTTTTCTTCTGTCAATCGGTTAGATGGGTGAGTTGTGGACCCCTGTTGATTTTGGTTTCTATAAAATGATCTATATAGGGGCATTTCAAATTAGTAACTTGCATGTTTTATGAACTCCTAAAATAGAAGTGTTATATATAGTGAATGCCATGAAGCTGCTAGGTATGATGTAGATAATTACTTAGGTTTTCATTAATCCAATGTATTTTGTTATTAGATATCTATGTTCCTAACAATTTATTGCTCTTATGGTAGCCTATTACCTTGACAATGTAGTATGCGTGGTGGTAGCCTATTAGCCTCAGACTACATTACCATCGTTAGTAATATTAGTAAGATCATTAGTGCACTCAAACTCCACAGAAATCTCATTTGTCTTTGTGCACCAGAGAATCTAATGAAATGCATTTTTTTTCTGCTTACAGGTAATCAACCAATTTTTTTTGTCTATATATTTCTGATGCTAGGAATGGAAGTAACATTACAAATTTGATGGATCACAATTGGCAAGTGAGCCATCATTCCCATACTTATGTTTCTATTAGAATTAGAATTCTATATACAACAGTTAAATTCGATGTCAACTTCATGAATGTTGCTTCTAGACATGTTAACATTGTATATTGAGTGGAACTTATGTTTAAAGGAGGTAATGCTTTATATGAACAAAGAGATATTTATACTTTTGTTTCTAGACATTGTACTAACTAGTTATAAGTTTCTAGTCATGTTAAGATTGATGTTAACATTGCTTCTAGACATGTTAAGATGATTTTTAACTTTTTTAAAATCAAAATGTATTATTCTGTGTAGCTGCAGGTCCATAAACTAATAATATAAAAAAGAATACTAATACTGAGAAGTTACATAGTACGAGGTAATAACCATAAACTCAATTAATTCTAGATTCTACATAAGTTGATTTTTGATTTTTGTTTAGCATTACCCTTTCTATAATTATTAATTTAACCTTATAGAATTTATTTATTATTTAATATTTTAGGAAAATTCTTGTTTTGTTAAGAAAACATTTAATCTAGTTGATTTTTGTTAGTAGTTAAGGGTAAAAAGTTATTATAGTTTTCTGAATATCGATTTAACCACTATCAAAGAACCTTTTAGCATTTGCAACCTATGTATACATCTACAATTTTTTGATGGAGTTAGTGACAAAAGAAAAGGGGTGAATTTAAGTAGAAATGTTTATTGGGATAGTGTTTTAGTTTTAAAATAAATCAATTTTTTTTTTATAAATGAATTATATTAAAATTATTAAAATTCTATACTCTTTAATATATGAGATTTTTTTTTTGAATAAATAATAATTGATACACTATTAATCTTTGTAATACACATTATTAATTTTAATGTTATTATTTTTCCAAAAATAAAAAAATACATTAAGACTAGAAAAGAAAAAGATCAATTCTATAATTACTATCATAAAGAATGATTTCACAATAACCCTCTAAAAAGAATTATATAAAGATAAATTTCATAATTTTAACAAGCTATATAAATATCTTACATCAGTTTACTCCGCAAGTATGTGTAATTATAATTAATTTAAATGGTAACTTTTCGAACTGTTTCTAACAATATACACATTTGGACAACGACAAATCAACGATTTCAACAAATAATATATTAGTTTAAATAAATAAATATTTGAAGTTTTGAAGCATGTATATTTTGGAGATAATGATTGAATATAGAGAAGGTGAAGCACGTAGCTGGCCTCTTTTTCTTGTCTTTTTCAATCTTTGCTGGTTGTTGTAGTTTCTTTTTTAATGCGTATTTAATTTGTGTGCTGTCTGTTGAAGAAGCAAACAAACGTTAAATTAAAAAAGTATAAAATAATAAATATTCAAGATATAATCTCTCTCAATGCGTGGTGTTTTAGGGACAAAGATACTTGTTAATTTGGATAAATTTATGATATTTATCAATTAGAGATATTACCCGCATTTAACAAAATATTTTTGTCCCCTATTAGGCGAATATATATGTATATTATGGAAACTAATCTACAGGGAATGGATAATCTTGAAGGAAAGGGAGAAGTAAATATGAACCGTCTGTTAACATTCATTATGACCAAAATTAATATTCACCGTGATGAATGTTAACGGACGGTCCATATTTATTTCTCCCATTCCTCCAAGATTACTCTTTCCCTCTTGATCATTTCTCTGTATATTATATAGGGCAAGTATATATGCATACATATATATATTTATTGTTAGAAAGTATGATCATATTATACTAAATTTGGAAAGAGTTTTACATTTTTACTTTCTTGAAATACAAAAATTATACTCGGTATTATTATAAATGTTAAAATAATATTTTCGAAAACCTAATAAATTAACCACACATTTAATGTGCGTTTCACACGTTTACCATCTTGAAATACAAATATACAAATACTATGTTATTATAAATGTTCTAAAATAATTTTATGATAATAAATAATGAATGAATTCTAATATAGAGAGATATGATGATATTCGATTTGTATTTATTGGATGCCTACATCAATATAAGAAAAGGTTAAAAACGGCCAAATCAAACACACTATATCAAAAATAATAATAAAAAATTGCTCGTTTAGATATAGAAAGAGTAAGTTTCAAGCAATATCTCTTTCTATGCTTTACAATAAATCAACTCATTAAACGTGTATAATGTGATTTATTAAACTAAGAACGATAAAGGTCAAAAACTACAAGTCGGATTGATTTATTATTAAACTTTTCATTTGATACTCATATATCTTATACCTTATAGATTTAATTAATTTATGGAAAATGTACATACCAAATACTAAAACTTGTACCACATATTTTACAAAGTTTTGAATCAACTCATTAAATTGAATATAACAAGTAAAAAAGTCAAACACTACACGTCTATATATAGTATACTATTTTTATTTAATAATCACATTTTAAAATGTGATGATACACATGTAATTAGTAATCAATATTTACATCAAAATTGCTATTTTCACCAAACAGATTGAATATTAGAATGCATGTAGTGTGGACACCCTTTCTTCCATGGCCATTCCTTTTATTCTTTCCTTCTTGTTATATATACATGCATTTCCCTTTTTCTATTTTCATCATTACAAAAAATAAAAATAAACACAATTAGTGTGCAAGACTGTGTGTGTTTTTCCCCTTTCAAATCAACCAAACCAAACCACATACTTGATTTTGGTTGCTTTGTTAATCAGGTTTGGTTACACAGAACAAGAGGGGGTGCTTAAAAGTGGGACAGAATCTTGGTTCTTTCTTCATTCATAGTTTTCCTCCATCTTAAGTTTTCAAAAACTTTATCAACACTTTTCAAAATTAAACCCTTCTTTCTTACATTTTACACTTGTGAGGTGCATTGAAATTTTCATATATATTAGTGTTACATTTTGACTTGAATTTTCAAGAAGAATATGTTGGGTGTGAAGTCAAGAAATCTTGGAACACTTGCGGCAGCGAAAGGCGGAGCTTCCACCACCGGTGGTGGTGGTTGTAGGGATGCTTGGGAAGTCAGACCATGTGGAATGTTGGTACAGAAGAGGAATTCAGATGTTAATCAAAGTCAAACCATAGTTCCTACGAATAAAGTCAAAGTCAAATATGGTTCTACCTATCATGAAGTCAACATTAAATCTCAAGCAACTTTTGGTAATTTATAATTGAATTTTCATTCATATTTTGGTATTAAAAGATGGTCATAAATAGCATGTATGCTGCTAACGACACTTAATCCGACAAAACATAAAATACAAATTACAGTTTTGATCCTTAAACTTCATGATATATACATAACTACCAGGTGCTACTTGTTGCACCGATTACTTCACTATGTAGTAATTAGTTCTAAATTTACGGTACAAGGTTTGTGTAGAAATAGTGAAAATAGTTACTTCTCGATATGATTATTATGTAAAATTTTAATTGTGATCAATATATATGCATATTTTGTTAATTGGGAAAATTTTGATTATGGTATGTAGGAGAATTGAAGAAAATGTTGGTAGGGCCAACAGGATTGAACCCTTTGGATCAAAAACTGGTATATAAAGACAAAGAAAGAGACTCGAAGGCGTATTTAGATGTAGCGGGGGTAAAAGACGGATCAAGAATGGTACTATTTCTTGATATAATGAGTCAAGAAAAAAGACTTGTTGACGATCTAAAAAAGACAAAGATGGATAAATCTAAAAAACAAATAGTCGATATCAGTTCAGAAATTGATAAGCTCGTTAAGCAGGTAAACATGTTTGTTTTTAAACATAGGTCAACTTCGTGGACTAAAGCCTGATATCTTGGCCATAAAATATATGAACAGGTTGCTAACTTGGAACTAGAGATCTATGGAGGAAAGCAAGTAGTAGAAAAGGTCTTGTTGAATTTGATCGAGTTGCTAATGTCACAATTGATCAAACTGGATGGAATTGCAGCCGAAGGAGATGTGAAATTGCAGAGGAGAATGCAGGTACTTTAGTTTAATTTGATTTATTAAGATAATATTTGCACTTGTTTTTTTTGACGTTATAGACTTTAGGGGTTGTTTATCAGTAAACAAGATCTAGGATACGTGTAAATTAACTAGTTTCAAAAACAGTACTGATATGTAGGCCTAAAATTTTTGTTAACCTGAAAAAGAATCTAATAATGAATCTGTTTAATTTAATATCTAGCACATGACATATTATGTTTGCTTGTTCTTACCGCTGATTTTAGCACATGTAACGATATGACTATCTTAGATCTATAATTTAGGCCTATCGATAATAGTACATACTTTATTAATGTCATGCAATAACAATAAAATTAGCAGTTCTATTAATTTGGTTAACTCCATCTCAGGTAAAAAGAGTGCAGAAGTATATAGAAGTTCTTGATATGTTGAAGATTCGAAATTCCAAGATTGTCAGTAAGCTTAACGAAGGTAATGTACGAGCCCCATTACAACAACGTGCGAATAAGATTTCATTCGAGCAAAAACTCATATCGCCAATAGAAAAGCAACGTGACTCGATGAAGTGGCCAATTGTTGTTACAAGTGAATGGGAGAAATTTTGATTCGCGAAAATTTATTGTTGAAGAAAGAGAGTTGCAATAAGAATTATTGAAATTCTTGGTGTGAGATATATATCACTATATATATAACCTTTGTTGTTTTTTGGTATGATCATGATTCAGATGCATGTACGTTTTCTGTGTCTACTCTTTTGTTTGGGTTCCGAATTGCATTTCTAATTTGTATATATATATATGATATGAAGAACGCTCATAAGTCACACTAGCATAATCTGCGGTATGTAGTAGATACAGTTTTAATAATTTAGTATAGATAGATAACCTTTTCAGTGTTTTATAACAGATATGCGCCATGCCAGATGTTACTCCCTTATCTTCCCATTCCATATGTTACCATTATTCTTAGCAGTTTAATGTGTTTTAATAAGTTTTAAGCGGTTAATTTTTATAATTTATTTAGTCATGATTTCCAGGTAACCTTTAGTGGAACACTATTAAAATCAAATCTAGTGTCAAATATATTTGATCCATGTTTTTAAGGAGATTGACGTGACTTAGAAACTATAACGGTTACATGGTTTAGAGCATACTCATGTGATTTTGACATTGTAAGTTTATAACAGAGGTGTTTTTAGAACCGTAAAGGAAATCCATATAATAGTCCAACCCGTGAAGAAATAAATATAAAGAATAGGTCAACAAGAGAATAAACATGAAGACATTGTGGGGGGGCTAAGGCTAATCTCACCAATCATTCTTTGGTAAACATAGATGATAGACCAATTATTACTCCAACATGTTTTCTCACAAAACAACAAACACTCAATCATGATGGCCAATGCCTAAATATAAAGATAAAGAATGGATCACTTCTTCCTATTTGAATAATTATGTGAATCAGATTTACATAAACAGGTTTACTAATGCTAATATTTTGCAGCTGCATCCATTCAAGATCAAATAGCATTGTTATAAATCAACGTCGTTTATACTTAAGACCATCAACAATGATATGTTACCGACGACAAGAAATTTGTAATTCTTTTCAGCTATAAGCTTGGAGACAAAATTTACATGCAAAGTTCATAATTTTAAAGACCCCACAAAGACAACCTGGATGCATGGTCTTTGAAGTCACAACTGAAGAATATTAATCATTCATGCTTGTATGATTGATTGATCTATGAATGAATCGGCTAATTAGTAATTACCACATAAAAACAACAGGGTAGGATCTAGCCTAGATATTATGCAATACGAATCTATTATTTCAAGTTGTATGGGCCATCTTTTGTTGGCAATTAAGCATGCAAAATCTGGTTTATCTATTACTTTTATCATACTTTCAATTTAATTATGTCACATTTAAATCATGCAATCATCGCTCTTTAACCTTTAATCAACATATAGTTACATGTAAGTCTCCACTCTCTAGGAGTCCAGGACTCCAGGGGGTGTTTGTTTGATGAGTATTTTTTAAAGGTTTGATTAATGTATGACTAACACGAGCGAGTTTGCTACCTGGGCCAGAGTTGACTTTGTGGATCTTCAAAGTTTCATTTCAGGCTTGGGCTTATTGATTGGGCCTTTACGTTTGACCCATCTATACTGTTCAAAATGAAAGCCTTGCTCCGTTACATTATGGAGAACTCAACTACGAATTTAATTTGAATAAATCCCTCCCCCTCAAAATGAACATCTTCATTTGTTCATAAGGTTACAAACTAGAAATTTCGATTAGTTGTCTGTTTAACTGTTATTTTCATCGTTAACTAACATTATTGATTGGAATGTTTATGACAGACTTAGTAATTGACCATATTAACTATGATGCTGCTAATTAGGTTAGCTGGTGGAACAATATTTGTGGAGTTTTTGAAAATGGCGTAATAATAAGATCATCGTTATTGATATGGATTTAAACTTTGAAGGCATAATCAACGCAAGGTTAAATAAGGGTTGATATATTAGTTTTGATGTCATTGATATCTTTACTATGGTTCATGAACTTAACCCAAAATTTCAACCCCACTGAATACCGTAAAATTGACCATCTCAATTAGTTTAGTCAACTCTAGTTTATATGTTATGTTTTATTTAATCGTTAATATGCTATTAATGATCATCGTAACAGGGTCCAATTTTAATAAGGGCAAATATCATAAAAGCCATTCAACTTTTATGTTAATTTTCAATTCAGCCACTCAATAAAAATGTTTGTTACTAAAGCCATTCAAAAATCGTTTCCTTGTTCAAATTAATAAACACATGTTAACTTTTGAGTTTTGAACCATAACCGGTTTGATCGGTTAATTTTTGATGAATGGCATTCTTTAAACATTTCTATGTTATTTTATAGAATTAAATTATTTATTAAACTTTATTAATAATGTTTTTGTTAAATATAACCAGATCAAAATCCAATAATACATAGTCTTCTCAATGCCTTCATCAGATTTATCAATGTACACCATTCCACTAGAATGTCCGGCCAACTCAGACCACTGCCAATACTATCTCCGCTCATCTCACGCCACCATGATACCCCACATCCAAGCATCATCTTCTTGATATCATATATTTAAGCATATTAAATCACAATAAGCCAAAATCAAACTATATGAACCTGCAATCACTTTTTTAAATCTATAATCATAAAGATAAACCTGCAACTCGCTTGATTAAATATAAATACAAACGTGTTTCTGAAACCTAAAATCAATTTAGGGCAAATTTCGATTTCACGTCTGCAAATTCGTTTGATATTGTAGTTACCTTGCTACTTAAAATGGATTTCGCATTTACATCACCGAAGTTTACTATTGTGCTCCTCTTTTCTTTCTTTCTTCTTTTTTTGTCACTTGCCGCTGTATTTCACGACGAGAAATCGCCACAAGTGGTAGGATTTTGTTGTGTTTGTTTAACTTTATAAGGCGAATCAATTAAGCCTGTTAATATTAGCGTAAATGGGTTAATATCTTTGATTATTTGAGAACAATGCACACTTTTGAGACAAATTAATTTAGTTTTTGAGTAATTTGCAGCACACATTGCGATAGAAGCATCTGGAACACTGAAACTATGTCGTACTTACATGATCTATTACTAATATTTTTAGTGTTTATCGAGAGTCCAGCGAACAAAGTAACTGAAACTGTTAATCAATCAATTAAAGTTTTAAATACACAACTTAAGTGATAAATTGTATTCAACCACTCCTTACAATTACACTTATACATTATAATTTCAAATCACTTAATTTATAAGATCAATAAACAGTACTACCTACTTTTTATAAGACATTTATTTCTAAATATATATCTGATACTAACTACCGATGAAAGTTTTGAAGAAGCGTTGTAATGAGGAGTGGCCAAACGACTCATATTTTAGTGCATGTAGAAAAGAAAGATTAAATAATCAACACTTGGTTAACGGTTGATTACTTGAATAGTTATCTTCAAAGTTTAGCTTGTGGGATAAGATTTTATATAACTAAAATTAGTGTTCGAGTAAAATATGTCTTGCGTTACATTTGAACCCTTGAATTTGCGTAGGTTGTTCGTGAAACTCGCTATATTATAAAAAGAGAGAAAAAAAAATAAATGAAAATTTACCTATTTCATCTTGTGCGTGAGAGAAGTTTTCACTTAAATGGATAGTAATCCCACTTGAATTGGACATTAGATCTGTAAGATGTTACAATTAATCAGAAATAAACATGTGACAGAAAAATTCTAACAGATCCACCAACATCCAATAATAGACGACAAACTTCACGAGTCCAAATAAATCTCATAGTTCAAATTTCAATGGGTATTCTACATTTTAATGAGCTGTGATGGGATCCTCGTTAAGTAACCATTTCTAAAAGTTTCATAAATCATCAGATATAATGAGATGTAATGAGTAGGTTTGACTAACCATTTCAATAAAAGTTTCTTATAAAAATAGATTAATATATATATGGGACTGATCTACATGGAAAGAATAATTTTAGGAGAAACAAATTTAGGTTGTCCGTTAACATTCATCATGGTTAATGTTAATTAACATTCACCATATGGATGTTAACGGACGACCCAAATTTACTTCCTCCCTTCCCCCAAGATTAGTCATTCTTTCTGGATCATCTCTCGGTATACATATATGTTAGAAAATATAGATTTCGATTACTTGGATGCAAGGAGAGTCCTGAAACACTTTCAGATTGAAGTATTTTGATAGTACAATTGAAAGTTCAATCGGATAAAACTCAATGTTTTTAAGAAACGAATATGTGAAAAGTTATGAAAATCCGTACTAGAAATTGCAATGGAAAACTGACCAAAAACACTTTTCATAACCGTTTTAAACGGTTAAACTAACTTTTCAAATGAGTGGGTCAAAACCGGGTTTTCATTCTAAATTTGGATTTTCAATGGATTTTCCTTAAAGGAATATTAACCCCAGTCAGGGGTTTTGCCCCTTGGACCCCGTTACCGGGGGCGCTACCCTCGGATCCCTGTGAGATCAAAACGAAATAAAACAACTGTGCACTCTGCACCAACCATACTTGTTTAATATTCATTATGATCGTATTGGTTAACAAGTTTAATCCCCATTACATTTAAATTATATTGGTGATATAAAATCACCAACAATATATATATATATATATAGGGTGAGGATCAAGAGGGAAGAAAAAATTAAGGAGGGAAGCAAATTTCAAACCCTTAATTTCATCATAAATGAATTTTAAAAATCACAAATAATTTTAAAATTTAACATTCATCAAAAATGAATGTTAAAAACATTTATCAAAAACATTTATTTATGAAAAAATCGAGGGCTAAGATTTACTTTCGTCCTTTTTCAAAATTTGAAACTTCCCTTTAAATTCTTTCCCCATATATATTGCAAATATACGATGTAATATCTCACGAATGTGAACAGAATAATGTTTCTTCTTAGTTTTAGAAACAAAATTCTGGCCCGCTAACTTATTTATCTATGATGATTACTTAATTAATTATTATTCCCAAAGGAAGAAGTATAGAAAGTGTGCGCTATGTAAAGTAACCTTCCATGCTAAGAATAAAACACACACACCACGCATCACACGTGCGCCTTTACCACCCGACATTAACCCGTGTTCGCGTATAGATCGTATGCACAAAGTACCACCCATTACTGCGCACCCCCAATATATACCCAAAATTCTTCTAAACTAAAATCATTATAAATTAACATTCAAAAGTCAAAGTGAAAGTCAACCTACTTAATTCAGCTACAGCACTGGAGCCACTTTTTCAAATGGATAGTCCGAGCCCATCTTCTGACCCGAATTCATACGATTCAGTTCGTAGCCGACCCAAAGGGATAACCCTTTTTGACGATGGAGTTACACTAGCATCCACAACACCGAAAAAACGGGCGGGTCGAACAAAGTTTAAAGAGACCCGGCACCCGGTTTATAGAGGGGTCCGAATGAGGAATAAAAGTAAATGGGTTTGTGAAGTACGAGAGCCAAATAAGAAGACCCGAATATGGCTTGGAACATACCCGACAGCAGAGATGGCAGCCAGAGCTCATGACGTGGCAGCATTGGCATTACGTGGCAGTCTTGCTTGTTTAAATTTTGCTGACTCAGTTTCGCGGTTACCGGTGCCAGTCACAAATGATGCCAGGAACATCCGCAAGGCAGCCGCCCAGGCAGCCGAGGCGTTTCGACCGAAAGATATGATGGTGGACGATGGTGATGGTATCGGAGATGTGAGTGATGATAAGGGTTCAGATGGTACGTCAGAAGGTGAACGGACGACTGCTGATGTGGAGGCTGAGGTGGAGATAGATACGTATATAGACGAAGAGGCGGTTTTTCACATGCCTAGATTAATTGCTTACATGGCGGAAGGTATGTTAATTCCGCCACCTCGTTGCTTAGTTGGATGGAGCTCTGATGACATGGAAAGTCAACATGCTGATGTGTCTCTTTGGAATTTCTCAGAATGAGACCCTTTGACTCATATGCTACCAACAGTAGTCAACTAACGTAGAACAACTGCGAACGTTATAGCTCCTGAACATACTCTCAAAGTACCGTACAAGTTATGACATTTTGATGAAAAGTCTATATTATTTTCTTTTTCCACATTTGTTATCATTTTTTTTTCTAATGAATACATATTTGTGTTTATATTTATAACTTAACTGATTGAATGAAATTTTTCATTGATAAAAAATAAACAATAAATATTTACTGTGAACCTTAAAAACCATTTTAAACTTCGAATTTGAGTAATGTAAGTTAATTTTTTCACAAGCTATATATTTAATTGCTTTCTAATTTTAGCTAAAGTTTTTCTTATTGCTATTATTTTTTAGAAAGTCAAGTTTTCATACACTCACTATCATGAATATATATATATATATATTAATTCACGAAAATATATAACTGTCACATCTTCAAATTTAAATCCCCAACTTTTTAATTACACTGGTTAACTCAATACCGCTAAGCTAATAACACCCCAATCTCATGTTACAATTTTAAATCATTATTCATTGAAAAATTTATAAGGATAGAATCTCTTTGATTTTCCAGTGTCATAGCTTCAACTTCACCTTAAAAATACATACATGCATCCCAAAATTTCATTTAGGTCATTTACCAAAAATTGACATTTTTCCGGCTTTCATAATTTACAATTCTATTGAAAACTTTGACATATTTATATGATTGTTAAATAATGTTATTTTAAAATTTTACGTGATTCAAATTGATTGTAAATAAGAGTTCTTACAATATTTGAGGTAGACTAAAAACCATGTGAAATCCAGTGTGTGTACAAATAATTGAACTTGATGTCGCTTTGAGAAGCTTGTTTTATAACCACCTAGATTTACACTATCGGGTGCAAGAAAACTTTACCAACTTATTTGGAGTCCAAATTCGGCCTGATTTTATAATCCCGTTTTGAAAATGGCTTATTGAACAATTTGTCAGTCAATTGAATGTTATCAAAAGTTACGATTATGGTTGGAACAATTGTGATTTGTATTTATCAATTAAATTCATTTTTGCCATATATTAAATGAACATCATCCCTCGTGTGTGAAGGTGGTCCTTTGTTATAAACTTCGTGTAGTCTTCTTTCAATAAATTTAATAGGAGACAATAGCACTGCTCGTACTACATTTTCACAATGCCGGGATGTGAGTATTAAATCAAGGACTCATTCGGAATCTAACAAGTTTTAGTTTAGCACGTGACTTGATCAAGATATTAATTAAGAAAAAAAAACGTATATTTTGTTTAGTCATGTTAGAAAAAATTGTGAATTTTAAAGATTCAACGATATAGTAAAAAGTTATTAAAAACACTACTAGTTCTGAAGGCATTTGTAACTTTTCTACGTGGATGTTCTATGAATCGATTCAAATAAACACATATTGTAATGGTTAATTTGAGAGGTGTTTAAGATCGATTATTTTAAATATGTATTTTTTTATTGTTTACTGTATATAATAAAGATACAAAAATTATTCTGAAGACCTTTTATCTACATATTTTGAAGAATTATATATTTTAAAATAAACATATGAACTCTTATTTGTTCTTTAAGCAAAAAACATTTATAAATATCCCAAACATCCTCTTTACTCAATGGCATCTCCCTTTCCTCTTCTCCTTTTTTTACTATTAATACTATGTTTCAAAGTTTGATTTTAAAGAGAAAAAAAAAAAAAGAATAAGAAAGATTATAAAAAGAAAAAATTAAGGTGTTCTAGAGTTTTTTAGAAGAGAAAAAGAAACGAATTTGCAGAGGAATTATGTCCATGTTTTCTTTTTAACTTTTCTTTCAAATTGGGCTGATTTGGAGATGCCAATATAAGATCACAAAATTTCCCTTCTCTTCTCTTCCCCTCCAACTCGAGAACTCAAATGGAAATCATTCACCTTCTTTTCTTTCTTATACTTATCTTTCCCCTTCCTTTCATTTCTCTCTAACTAAAACTCCGGAACAGAGTGTAAAAGAAAATGGTAATAATCTCAGCATATTGACTGTTTCTCCTATAAGTTAATCTGGCTCCTTGATTTGTTTCTATCATTCTTGATCTTACCATTAATTGTGAGTGATCAAGATGATGATATCATTATTGTCTCTCACCTCCTTTGATCTTAGTAAAATGACTAAGACCATTCTCAATTGTCGGTGTGTTATTTTTGCGTCACTTTTGTCACCTCAATGTCATCTCAACACTTTCCAAACTGACACACTACCGACAAAAAGTGCCAACAATGACTTTGTTACTCCAATTTTTGAACCCACTATTTACCAATATATCTTTATTTCAAAAGCAAATGAAAGTGTGATCTTTATGCATAATATATACATCATAAATCATTTTATGAGAAAAAATATTATTGAAATAACATTTATTCTTTAATCATACTTGACACACTAATTATTCATACAAAATAATTTTTCTATGCAAACATGTTTTGGGTCAAATCGATCCAACCAATTACGATCGACAACTTACCAATTTGACCCATTACCTATGTTAGACTCATTGATTTTGACAACTCTATTGAAAAGTAAACTTGGATATTGAAATTTGTGACCTATGGCAGGATTGTTGACCTATGGCAGGATTGTAACTATGCAATTCGATTGCTTTTAGGATCCTACTAACAAAAGCATAATTGGAGTCCTTGATATCCACAGCTTTGAAAGGTTCAAGATTAAGAGGTTGGTAATGGTTATATAAGTGATTTATCAGCACCCAAAAAACTCTCATATTCTAAAATGCAATCATATGAATTTCCTTCATATAATAGTTTTGAGCACTTATGCATTAACTTAACTAATGGAAAGCTGCAACATAATTTTAATCAGGTAAAGATGCAAACTGCATATGATCTTAATAACCCTTCAATTTTTGTCAATACAAACTTACTGAAATTATACGCTGCAAAAGGATCCAGTATTAATATAATTTAGATGCAGCATGCGAGCATGTATTCAAGAGGGAGCAAGAAGAATACACGAAGAAGGAAATCAACCGGAGCTATGTGGAATTTGTAGACAATCAAGATGCTTTTAGATCTAATAGAAAAGGTATGGACTTTATAATTACCAGATTGAAACTTAACGAGGCTTACGCTCATGTTTAGCAACAATATATTTACAATACATAACATGCGTTATAAAAACCGTAAACTGACACTAAAAATGTAACTCATGGTAACAATTCTGTCGATCACAAAGTGCAACTGTCATATTTTGTAAATAAAAAATCAAAACCAATAAAAAAGAATCATACGTAACAACACATGACATTGTATCTATTCAATACATAAAATACTTCATAAATCAGAGGGGCAAATGTTACTACTTTACTTCATTGTAAAAATCCCATACCACTTAGATACACCTTTCTATTTTTCTACATACGAATCCAAAACCGATTCACAATGAAATGATCATACATCAAAAACAACCTAGACATATAAATAGAATGAAAAACGCAATCAAACTCACAATATGAAACAATGCTTAGTTAGTTTTTATATGATATTGTATTTATACATGTATAATTTTACAAAACCGCAAGTTATAATTTAATTAATCATTCAATTGACGTCAAATGTTATATGAAATCTTGATGGGTTTTTTTTATCTAAATAAAATTGAATAAAGGAAACAACTTTGATTTCGGATGTTTCTGTTGGAAAATTTGGGAAAATAAAGTACATTTTTTAAAAACTTTGGGCCTAATTATCCAAATTTTGGGACAAAAACGGGTCGGGGCTCTTGGTTCATAGAGCGCTTGCGGACACGAATGCAGCTCGAAAAATTCCGGGTTTGCGCCGGTCGATTTTTGCCCAGATCCGCAATTTTTGACCCAACCCATGACCCATGGTTCGAACTCAGTTTGACCAGTTTCTGTTTTGGAATTGATTTACAAAATCATCACAGTTACACTTATAATCTTTGTTGCTTCGATTACAAGATTTCGGTTTAACGATAAACGATTTCTTGGTGCATTATATAAACTATGGTTGGGGCTCTTATTCGATACACGAAACATAACTTGGACAAATTCTCTCTCGAACACATACTATCTGCACAATCTTATTTACTGTGAATCTCAGGCAAGTAGATTAACTCCGGCTGTACGATAGTTCCGACCGTTGTACCCTGGGAAACATACTCGAAATATGTTTTAAAGGAACTGTGTTCAACATGGGCCTCGGTTTTAGTCGGTTCAATTATTGTACTTTCTGTTTCGTTTTCTTGTTTCTGTTAACAGGTTCTACAGTTTCTCCATACAAATGAAAATAAAAAAAGGATAAAAATAAGAAAGAGAAAAACACATTTGGTTCTTGCGATTCTTCCACACCAACAAAATTTCACTTTAGATTTCTATTTTTCTTTTCCTTTTTTTCCTTCTTTTAAGTAACGACGTCACTTTAAATGAATGTTTAAATAGTTTAGTTTGTTATGATAGTAATGATAGTATTAAACATTTTTATTTTAATTTTGAAATTAACTAACTTTTGATAAAAAAATTATATCAAAATTAATAGAATCTTATGCTTTTTAATATGTGATAAATTTAAAAATATATATATATAATACACACTATAAATTTTAAGTGTGTATCAAAGTTAAAAATATAAAAGTTATGATACACAAATTTAAGTTGTATATTATATATTTTTTTAAAAAATCACTCTAATAATATAAAGAATAAAATTATAATAATTTTGGTATTATTTTTTTTTTTTAAAAAAATAAGATGTGTTAAAATTAAAATTAAAAATATTTATTCTTATTATTATCACCATAACAAACAAAACTACAATAATCATTTTTTATAATTTTAACATATCAAGTGGTTGTTCATGCTTTAAATAAGAAATTGAAAAGTTTTGAAATAAAGATAACTTAAATGCAATTATTTTTATTTAATTAAATGTAATTATATATACTAGTAGGCCAAATGTCCTTTAAGAAAACAACTATAAATATATAACTTACTATATTGTAAAGCATTTTCACCGTTAGCCATAAGTTCCTGAATTCTTAACTACTATAATTACACACTTATAAATCTTTTAATACACAAATTTATAGTTTCTACACAATCAAAGTTGTACAAAGGTGCATTGTGGACTCCATAAGAACAACAAGGACCAAACCTAGTCAGTTATCAGTAGTTTATGTACCATATTATGAAGATTACAACTTCCCCAATCTATTTATTATCATAAATAATAATTACAATTCACGAACATTATATTATAATAAATAATCTTTAACTTAAGATTCAAATAAGAAGCCATTTCCAACCCCCTCCCCCCATTTTAAATCAGTCTTCATTCATCTCTCTTTCTAATATGCTCCTCTCATTTCCATTACTTGTACTACTTCATTTTCAATTTTCTATCTCACTTTGAGATCTTTAATCACAAAACTAAATCTTTCACTCACTTATTTCCCAATGTCAATAGTTCCAAGTCCTTCATTTTCCGATGATTCGAAGGCCGTCAACAAACAATTGCCGAAATGTCTATTGCTAAGAGATTACTTACTCAATGACATGAGCTCGTGTTCTTCAAACGGATTCAGATCATATCCTCGCCGTCCATCTACCACCGTTAGGTTCCTTGTCGAAATGGAACTTAACAAAAACAGTAAGCTGCCTATAAAGCGACACAGACCGCCAATTATTAATAGCAAAATTAATTGGAAGGCGAATTTAAATTCAAAACAATCGTCTGTGCTACAAAGAGCGTCTACTATCATGATTAAGGCATTCAAGCATTTTCCTTTTGTCCGCACCGGGAATCTTTCTCGGAAGATATTGAAATATAGCTTGTGGAAAAAAAGTGATCATTGTAAAAACGAAGTCAGACAATTGAAATCATTAGGTGATTTACTCAAAGAGACGGAAATAACTCAGCCTCCGTCACAACTAATTCCAACCACCGTCACCACCACCCCCACAGAGCTCACCAGCTCGAACAGCAACAGTAACAGTAATAGCAATAGTAATAGTAATAGTGACAGCTGGTGTAGTAGTGACCTTACGGCAACTACTGACAGCTTTACAACTGTCAATTCTTCTGAGGTTGAATTAGGTCAAAACGACGCCGTGGATGATTTACCGGAGGATAAGAAGTTGACCGAGGGAAATAGAATTGGCGCAACCACCACAACTGCAACAGTCACCAATTATTATGATACTACTGAAAACTCAAAGGTTAGACATAATTCATTTCGCACCTACTCTAACACCGTTTAAGATTCTGTCTTATTTTTATAGTCATTTTTTTTCTTTTAATTCCCACCTAAATTTAAATAATTTGATACTATAGTATTGATTTATTTATGTTAGTTGCGACCAAATGGAGTAGACGACTTGACGGTATGTGTTTATGATTATGAATAGCTACTAGATAATGAAATAGGTGCTCAGAGGTATTTAGCATTGCGTTTTAGGAGTATCAAAAAGTCAGATTATTACTATATATTGTGTTTTAGTACTCCATCTAGTTAGGTATCAAATGCTATTTGTTGCAATAAAAGTAATGTCGTTTGTCTCGTTGTCTAGATGCGGATTACTCGATTTTATATATAAATTCTTAAGAAAAATACTTATTAGACCTAGAAACGTATGTCTAAATCTAGACATACATATTAGATACATTTAACATTATTCAAATTTCTTCAACCACAAACGATTTGTTACTACTTATACCACTTTACACAAGAAAAAGAACTTATAATATTTTCTTATACCGCGACTACCATCCTTTTTGTTACAACGATTATCTGATTATAACTATTATAATAATGTGTTACAATAAGTCTTATACTGGTACTGGTACTCCTTAGGGTAGGATAGTTACCGTATGCAACTGTGCTTACAGGTATTTTGAGATCCAAATTAGATTCAAATTTGAAATAATATTAAAGAATTAATATTTGGGGGGGATTTGAGGCATTAAATTTTCACAGCGAGGAAGTAGGAGCGCGGGGGGCCAAGAAGGGCGTTATTAATTTTTTCTTTATGATCTCACGTGTATAGTTTGTGAATTTCAAGTATTACCTCATCATAATTCTACACCGTAGATTCAACTTACACGCAAATTGCTGGCACAATCTACATCGTTGAAAGTTGATAACAAAATTTAAGATCCTTGTCCACGTAGTAGATGATTGGCATCATGCAACAATAAATTGTCTTTTAATTAAATTAAATTACAAAAAGACTATCGTCCTAATATGGACCGCATCTACTATCAAAAAAGCACATGTAATAAAAGTTTTTTCTTAAAATTTTTTACTATTTAAAAAAGTTTAGAAAAACTTTATAATATATTGTGTAAATTTGTTAGTAAAACTTGAGAAATATCAGGCTATAGGTATACTTAGACATCACATTCTTGAATTATTATATTAGTTTTGTAATCAAACTTAAGTCCTTGAAAGCTTTTTTAAAAAAAAATTAGAATAAAGACTTTTTACTAGCAGCCAATTGTAGAGAAAAGCTTTACAAAAAGACATTAAGTTTCCATACCAATTAAATTACTCAACTTATCAAAGTCAAACTAATCATTTGAAAATAATTATATTTTTTATAATTATTTTTTTTACTTTTTCTTTTATTATTAGTTTATCTTTCTTTACACTCTTTAAACTTTTAATATTGTAAATATAATTAAAAACTTTATGTTTATCTTTATATTTTTGTAATACAAGTTATTTTTTATGTAATAAAATTATTGTTACAACTTATAACATGTTGAGTATTGTGTTAAATATGAAAATACTTGTTTAAATAAAATATGTATTTTTGTTAAAATATATATGTTTTATTAAAAATTAAACTTTGATATAAAAAAGTAGAAAGGTATTTTATTATAAAAACCTTCTTAAAATTCTTTTTATAGGAAACTTTTATGAAAAGTATATTTTTATAAAAACTAGTTCAAAATTGATTATTTTTTAAAAGAAAAGTAAAGTACATTTTATATTAGTTAAATTAGAAGTTAAAGGGTGTAAAGTGATTGATTAGATGGAAGGATTTGACTTATACCATGAGTCTAACCTTAAAAAGTAAAAAAGGATGATAACCATAAATAGGAAGCGATGAACACAAATTTCAAAGTGATTTTTCAAAAAATAAATTAAATCACTAAATATGAATGGTAAATTTAGCAACACTCTTACAAAAATTATATCCAATGCTCTAAGTACCAATTATGAATTTGGTATGATTATTGTGTATTTAGGCTTTCTTGGAAATTGCTATATGTTTTCACCTTCTAATGTCGGCCATGATGCGTTGCGTTGACATAATATAATGAAAATGAATCCGGTATGTAAACGGATATTGTTCACGGTTCGTACGAAATGTTTCAATGAGTCAATCGATCGATATAAATTATAAACCATTAAAAATGCTAAAATTTCAACGAGTCAATCGATTTATAAAATAAAAATAAAATAGTTAGTTGTATAAAAATGGAGGATACAGGAAGTCCATGGACATGTGTTACGTACTTACGTGTATTGTCAAGTAGTGGGTTGACTTTTGCAGGTCAAATTTTTACTTTTGACGGTTTATATGGCTTCGACCCTTTTTCCAACCTAATTGACCATTGTGTTTGCCCCAAAAGATTTTTACTTTCTACATCAGGTTATTTGTATTTCACTTTGGTTAACTTTGAATTTCCAATAAATTACGATTTAGATTTCAAGTTCAAGTAAAAACAAATGATCTTTAATTATAAATTTGGTAATTGCACTATAGTAGTATCACATATGCTAATGTAGCATTTGAGGCAATTGAGTTTCTTATTTGTAATCGTATGCATTAATATGATTACATCATGAGTACTATAAATGATCTTAGAACCTTTAATTAGGTAATAATCTAAACATCTTCTAACTAGTGCTTAGCATATGTCACATTAGTTAGTTTCTATTTGTTTTACTTAGTCTTAGATTTTGACTTGTTAACTATGATAATTAATAGAAGTGGCAAAACGAGCAGGAAGAACAACTTAGTCCGGTTTCCGTTATGGATTTTCCAAGTGATAATGATAACTACGTTAATGATGATGATGATGATGTTTCTTCTATGTTCCAACATAGACACCTCTATGTCGAAGGTTGTTCTTTCTGTCTTTTTTTATTTCTTTATTTCTTTCGTTATAACATAACATATATAACTAAGGTATGCAATACTTTTACAGGACCAAAAAAATGTCTGCCCAAGGCTCGAAGATTTGAGGGTGTTCCTCAAGTTGAGCCTGTCAAATTAGAAGATCGGATAGCTCAATCAATTCTTGAATCTTCAACACAAAAATGTTGTAAGTTTGCTCAAGAAGAGAATAAATCTGAAAAGAAAGCAATGACGTTACTTCAAATAACGAAATCAACATCTTATTCTCATCATATATTGAAATGTGAAGTAGTTGAGAACCTCTTATTAGACTTTTTTAAAGAAAAAATGGTTGAAGAAAACTGTTCTGACAATGACATGTTGCAAATAGCAAAATATTGGATCGATGGACAAGCACAAGAGATGGTTTTAGATTGGGGATGTCCACATGATAGGCAAATATACGTAACGGAAATGGATGAAGGGTTGAGATGGTCGAAGTATGATGATGATGTTGAAAAAGATAATATGAGTTTCGAGTTGGAGTGTGAGATATTTAACTCATTAATCAATGATATTTTGCGAGATTTTCATTTGTAAGTGTCTTGTTCTTAATTGACACGACAGTCATGCTACAACTTGTGGAGACCAATATTTTCGATGTCTAGTTAAAGTGACGATAATGTTTTGATCTTTTATGTATGGGATGAGATAGAATTAGGTTAAATGGTCATAAGATCGTTTATAGTTGAGGAGATTTATCTAGTATTTAACTTGTAAGTGATTTTGGAATGAGAAAATATACGATTCAACAAGTCGAAAATATTTAAACTTGAAAATAAGTTTCACGAAATATTTAAATGTGTTTCGATAACGTGTTCTCTGAGAATATTTGTTAAAATTATTTAAAACAAATTTAAATTGCTAATTAAACATCAACATTCTTTAGATACGATAAATTTTAATTTAGTATCATGATAATCATAATTAATAATGTATATAATATAAACATAAAAAATGAAATGTTTAATTAATAATTTAAATTTACTAACCATCGCTCTAAAAGCACTCGTTATTAAAAATCTATTAAGATTGCTATAAAATATTTGTCGTGGTACCTAATGATTACAAAAGGTCACTTCTAATTGAAATATATCCAATTATCAATCAAGTATATATATTTTAATAAATTGTGAAACTCCACTCTTTTGTTACACCTATCATAACTTACTTTCTATAATCTTACACTCCATATCTATAAACCTAACGAGTCAAACAAGCATTCTATCATCACCTCTTCATTATCATGATTAATTTATCAGAAGAAGAAAAAGAAAAAGAAAATACTATTACTCTGATTCACTATTATGGATAGAATTTTAATATTTCACTTCATTGTATGATTATTTTACTAGCTTTTTATTTCGTGTATAAATTTAGCATGTTATGTTATCAAAAGCCCAACCCCAATAAAATGTGCCCAAGTCTTTGTCTCTTTTGTGTTACGTTTTGGGGAAGGACAAACAGAAGACACGAACACAGCAGATACAGTAATATCACAGTCTGGAAACCCACAAGATTTTGCTCTTCAAACTGTTCAAGACGCCATCAAACCCCACGTTTACTTCTTAACCTTTATTTTTTGTTTGAATTAATTAGTTGGACATTAATAGTTTATAATTTTTCTGTATCACAATTATATATACTACCAACTGAAAGTAGAATGTTGGGGAAGTTTATTTTATGAATAGGTTTAGGCTAAAATTGACTTGATTAGTCGAGTCGAACTGAAGCTATTCGAGTAGACTTTTTAGTCAAGGTATAACTTACTTTCGAGTCAAGGTTGAGTTTATTCACCTATAAACATGCCTTATCGAGTGGCACTAATTGTTGTTGCCATACTACATAAAATTGTAGAGTCGTATTAAAGTATGAATCGGAACTCAGAAAACATGTTGGAAACTATTATTGGTTGGCACAATATGTTGTTATACATGCTTATCTAATTCGTTTTTGATCAAATTACGTAAGTAATGTGCACTGTCAAAAAAAATTGTGGTGGGTCATGGCCAACCCTACCATCTATCTGCCTGCACCCTGGTTACTAAAGCACACACACATTATTCGTGCGCGCATGTGTATATTATTAGGGAGAGAAGACTTTTTTAGGTTAGAAGTTTGAGAAACATTTTTAGCCAATCATTTCTGAACATTATGGGTAGCTGCATTTTTTAGTTGATATGATAGTTATATAGGGCTATAAGTGTTGGTTGTTGTAAAATTGAAGTTTATCTATTATTGGTAAATGTTTGAAATTTATATATGGGACAATGTTATGTGTATGATGCATTAGGTTTTATATGTGTGGTATAGTTTTCAACATTGACTGGAAAGTTTGTTTTATGTAGAGGCAAACAAAATTAGTCCAGGATGAGAACCAATTGTTGGAAAACATTTTAAGAACGCTACTTCAGGAACTGGTGGTATGTTCTTTTCTTACGTACTTTTTTAATATTCGTACTTCTTGATTGTTGTTCTGTGTGATGGTGTATTGGCTCCAATAGTCAGTTATGCAACATTGTGGTTTCATGTCATATTTTAAAAATTTAGTCAATTGATGGTTGAAGCAGGCTAATGGGATTTTACTTTCCTGTTGTGATAAACGCCACTCATTTAGTCTGACATATTTTTAGCTTCAGTTGATCGTATTTGTTTGCCTTCATTTTCTTTGGTGTAGGCAGCTGCAGTTCAATCTGGGGAAAATACAATGCGGTATGGGGGTTGATCGATGATGGTGAAAACATGCAGGGGCAAATACCTCGTCTTCTTGGTGAGTTTTTCATGGGCCCATTCAAACACACACACACACACACATATATATATATATTTGTTGAATTATTAATGCCAGTCGTGACTTTGGAAGAGACATGAACTATATATCGAACACTGAAGTTTAGTTCTCAATTTATTGTCAGCTTTTGGTCAATGTTATTGAACTTCTATACGCATCTTCTTGTCAGACATTGTGCTATATCTTTGTGAAAATGAACACATTGAAGGAGGCATGATATTCCAACTTTTGGAAGATTTGGCAGAGATGTCCACTATGAGAAATTGCGAAGATGTCTTTGGTTATATAGAAAGTAAACAAGATATTTTAGGGAAGGTATGTGTTATTTATCTTATTGGGTCTTCAAGAAATTATTATTTTGTTTAACCTTTTGTTAATATTAAATGGTACTGAATCGTTATTACCTTGTTTTTACTTCCATACAGCCAGAATTGTTTGCAAGGGGAAAGCTCGTGATGTTAAGAACTTGCAATCAACTTCTTCGTCGTTTGTCAAAGGTATTTCAATGTGAAAGTGATACGAGTTAGATTCTAAGTGTTATTTCTGTGTCTCACTCGTTTCTATCTCTCACTCAATGATGCTCTTTGCAGGCAAATGATGTGGTGTTTTGTGGACGTATCATAATGTTTCTTGCTCATTTTTTTCCATTATCTGAACGCTCGGGTAATTCTCATTTTTAGTACTGTACTTTTTTCCTTCCCGTTCTACATATAAAATTCACAAATGGTATCTTATTCCTTTTGCATTTACAGCTGTCAATATGAAGGGAGTTTTTAATGTTTCAAATGAGACAAAATATGAGAAGCAAGCACCAGATGGAATTTCCATCGACTTTAATTTTTACAAAACCTTTTGGAGTTTGCAGGTCAGTCTAATCATCTCTTATCTGTAAATAAGTTATGGATGCAGGATTCTAACCTCCTAAATACTTTTATATTAAGTTAATTTCTATTGTTTTAGGATTACTTTAGCAACCCTGCTTCCATTAGTCTTGCTACCACCAAGTGGCATAAATTCTCTTCATGTTTGACGGTATGCTTTCGGCGATTACCTTTTTTTGTTGTAGTTTTATAACCAATTATTCGTATTTACCTTTTTTATGTGGGTGTTTTGTTCTTTTCTACAATGGGATATCCAGGTTGTCTTGAACATGTTTGAAGCTCAGCCTTTAAGTGATGAAGAGGGTAGTGCTAACAATCTTGAAGATGAAGCAGCAACCTTTAGCATAAAATATCTTACGAGTAGTAATCTAATGGGTCTTGAGGTTTAAATTCTCTGTTAACAAACATCTAAAGTACTTCTAATCTTGGTTAGACTGATCTTTTTACATTTTCTGGTCTACCACAGTTGAAGGATCCAAGTTTTCGACGCCATATTCTTGTTCAGTGTCTAATTTTGTTCGATTATGAATTATCTGAAGGTAGTATTTCCTTTTTTTTTTTAGATTGAGGGTAGCCTACAAACATTTAAATTTAAGGTGATTTTCGTGGTAAGATGTTCAAGATGGTGACATGGAAGCTGACATGTATTCATAGCTTTTGACGATGTTGACTTCTTCCAATTGACCATGGATGCTTACATGTGCAAGTGAGACTTGAGCCCACAACCTTATGGGTTTACCAGAACATAAATCAGACCAAGTTTGGGTACCTTTTTATGCAATTAGCCCTTTTGGAACTATGTCTTTGTTTTTGGTTACATTTTTTCTTTGTAAATTGTGTTTTAGGTGTGGTGGAAACGTGATGGTTGTGGCCCGTTTGAGAAACAACCCACAGAAAAGAAAACTGTTCGAGATGGAGGAAATAAACGGTTATAAAACAAATGATGTTCTTAACTTTGGACTGTAATAAAGAATTCTCTATCATCTAGTCTATTGTCTCGATGATGGTAGTACACAATAGTATTTATAATACACATAACCTTTAGCATCTGAACTCCTTCTTGTAACTTTTAGCCGTCCATGATGGAGACTTGGAAATAAAGAACTCTCTCAGTTATGGAAATGGGCTGATCAAAATCCGGTGCGTTAATTTTAGGCTTTTCTTATTTTACCTTTTTATATAACTTTTCAGTTATGTCAAATCTTAAAATTTCGTGAATAGTATGTTACGTTTTAGTTTTACGCTTATATTAGTTTAATTAATACCTGCTCAATTTCATTAACTCATTTTCTATTTTTTAGTGTGTTGAACACTCAAACTTTCATTAGTGAACAGTATATATCTGCCATTTCAGGCGAAAGGGTGTAATTTACAACATTAAAGTCAAGATAAGTTCGTCAATATTGGAGTTCCTGTCGATGTTTAACTAGTCATGATAACAAACATTACCATCTGAAAAGATGGTTGATTACCAACAAGCTGTGAGTCTGACAAAATGAATAGAAATTCGAATCTGGAAAATTTGAGTTTAGTTCACAGTCAAATTTATCTGTTTGTTTAACCAGTCTTGTGTTATCATTAATTATCCTGCAGAATGCTCTTACCGATTCTCAACATGTACACACACCTGCTGTTACAAAATATTGGAAACCCTTAGCAGAAGATGTAAATTCCTAATTTGTTAAAGTTTTATCTAGCAAAGACATTTAGTTTTTCCAGTGTTCTTTTCTTTCTCTGAACTATCTTCGGAGATCTCATATACTTGAAAGTAATCGAGTTCTCTTTCTGAATTGCAGATGGATGTATCTGCTGGAATTGAAGCAGAATACCACCACAAAAACAATCGGGTTAGTCTGCGTTTCTGATAATGTGAATAATTATTGTGTGATTTATAGCAAAAAGTATCATTAATGAAGAGATTTATGCAAATTGATTAAATTTATTGGTTAAACTAATTGGTCAAACTATGCTTGTAGGTTTACTGCTGGAAAGGTCTTCGATTTTCAGCGAGGCAGGATTTGGAGGGATTTTCTCGAGTGAGATTTGTTTATAAATTTTGTACATTGAATATTATCATCAGTTTTATTGAAATCTGCTTTTAGCAACTATCTTGCAGTTCACTGAACATGGTGTCGAAGGGGTTCCCTTGGAACTTATGCCACCTGATGTCCGGTCAAAATATCAAGCTAAACCAAGCGACAAGTCAATACGTGCTAAAAAGGAAGAAACTAAAACTGCTGCAAATCAAGCAGAGGAGAATCAGGTATAGACTTTGACTTAACCTAGTACTTAATTGAATCGATATTTATATGGATTTTTGACTTGAAGAATTTGCTTCTTGTAGCATTTGTTATAATGTTTCATGCCATATGAATTTTTTCCTGAAAATACAAACAGTTAGTCAGTTTCTTGAAGTTTACCACAAACGTCGATCTGAATCCCTATTGATTTATTAGATATTTTTGTTCTTGTATAGATTGCAACACCTGCAAGTGAGGCTAATGGTGAAGGCAGTAGACCAGATCTTGAAGTGTCAGCAGTACCGATGGATACTGATGCTGCAAATGGTTCACCAGAGGAAGAACCGAAGAACAAAAAGAAACCTCTGACACAGATGGTAGTGGTCAAGAGCCTGGTCAAATAGAGGAACCAGAGCCAGAAGCAGAAGCAGACCCCGACCAAGAACCAGAACGGGGGATGATTGATGGTGAAATTGAACCAGAAGTTGATACAACTGCTGCAGGATGACACAAAGAGAAAAAAATTTGTTGCTTTAATCTTGTATGAAACTTGTTCACATTAAGTCACACACTCCGCTTTCAAGGTTTATAGAGTGTATCATATTAATTGTAAGGATTTCACTTTTTACCCATTTTAGATAAGTTACCTTATCAACCTTGACGTATGACCATTTTGACATTGATTTTCGTTTATAGCATCTATCAAATTCGTCATCATTCTTCTATAGTGGGACATGTTATATATTATCTCACCCTGCGATCATCCTAACAAATGGTATGTTTGGTGAACTAGCTGTAGGCTGTAGCTGTAGATTGTAGCTGTAGGCTGTAGCTGTAGCTTTAGGTTTGAAGCTTTTCGCGAAAAGCTACTTCTAGTAGCTTTGAAAATTTGAGCTTTTTGTTGGATTCTAAAGCTACAGCTTGTACATGACAAACAAAGCTTTTATTTTCATAGGAGCTTTTTGTTCAAAAACTAAAAACTAAAGCTCCGAAAAGCTCCTAAAAACTCCACGCCAAACAGACCCAAAGACTATAAAATCGATGGTTGTAATATACTTGTTCCAACAAATTTAATATATTGTCTAACGTTTTAAACAAATGAATAAATGTCATCTTATTTTCCTGCTGGAAAGATATATAGTCAACATTGTGATAATGAAACCAACCAGCAAAAAGCATAGATCCTGTTCATGGATTAACGAAAATGTGCAAGAGCTCTATTTGCCTCAAAATTTTCACAGGACAATAAGATCAACGAGAAATATGGAACTTTTAAAATGGCAACTAATGTGGTTAAAATACACCTCAATTCTTAACTTGATGTTAAATTATTGTACCTCCAACTTATGTGTCAACACATCATAGGGTCTTTCCCTTTCTTGTTCATACAACATGAAAATTCCTTCAAAAGAGGAGATGTTTTCTCCTTGTTTTAAGCAATCATTCTTGTGCAAACAATTATCATTATTATTATTAGTATCTACTCCCTTATCAAAATTGAATGAAAATTCAATTGGGTATATTTCATCCTCTATGTTATCTATTCTCCTATCAAAGTTCCATAAATAAATTGCCAAAAGGTGAAAACTTGATTGTTGTTGAGAAATTTAAGAACTAAAGAGATTTTTTTGAGAATGAAATCAGTGTTTTGATTTGCTTCTTCTTCAAACAAATGTTGTTTCGAAAAAAGTGAAAAGAATGAAAATGGGTATTCTCTGTTTTTGATCATTGGCATGCGGTCTAGACGTTTAATAATTTGTCACAGAGATGAAGGCAGAAGAACAAATAAGGAGTTTGTTTGGGATAACATTGACAGATAAACCAAAATGGCAACAATTTTTCATTTGCTCTTCTGGATTTTTCTTTGGGTATCTGGTTAATGGCATCTGTGAGGTTGGTTTTCTTAATTTCCTTCATATGAAAAACGTATTAACATAAAAATGATACACGCACACATACTTGTAAAGTTGTAATAATAGCACTTGAAAAATGCCCTACCATGAAAAAAATAAAAAAAAATAAAGATTATCACTTGTAAAGTTGTGCATCTATATTGTTTGTTTCTTTCAAATTCGTACAATCGTACCTTTTATATCCCGTTGCCAACAAATTCATTTGGGTTGTTCATATGATATTTGCAAAAGCCTGCAGTTTGACAATCGTAGAATGATATTATTCATCATTTCATTATTTGATTCTCATGAAAACTCATTGCACCAATTGAAAAAAGCTTGTATTTTTCTAATTGCAGGAATATGTATATAACAGGCTTCAATTTAGGTATGTCAACAAGACAACAACTTCATATTTCTTGATATAATATTACGATATGTTAATCCAAAAATCTTGACAAATTCTTATTTCAATTAATTCAGCTACGGATGGTATTTCACGTTCGTACAAGGCTTTGTATACTTGACACTCTTACGTTTACAAGGATTCACCACCAAACAAATTGTGAACCCATGGAAAATGTATGTTAAGCTCTCTGCGGTTCTTATGGGTTCTCATGGATTAACTAAAGGGTCCTTAGCTTATCTCAATTATCCTGCACAATTGATGTTCAAATCGACAAAGGTATCTAAATTAATTTCAAATGCTAGTGTTTTGGAAACAAAATTGCTGCTTTATTTAAATTTGAAATGAAATCTTTGATAGGTTTTACCTGTTATGATCATGGGTGCCTTCATACCTGGCGTGAGAAGAAAGTATCCACCACATGAATATTTTTCGGCTGTTCTTTTAGTCGTTGGCTTGATACTCTTCACCTTAGCTGATGCCAACACTTCTCCAAACTTTAGCATTATTGGTGTTGTGATGGTTACTGGAGCTTTAATCATGGATTCCTTTTTGGGTAATTTGCAAGAAGCAATTTTTACCATCAATCGTGATACTACTCAGGTAATCGAGCATAAAAGTTAGGTGAAATTTGAAAGCTAACCAACTTTCAAGATATATTCAATTTGAACTTCAAAGTAATTCTTACAGGTTGCCTGGTTAAAATGGTGACGTAGCTACATACATGTCCATAACTTTGACCATATCGACCATTTCTAACATAACACCCATGTAATATCAATGTGGCGCTTGGACACCAATTAACTTTTGAAATTTTAGTTGTTTTTTTCCAGTCTAAAAAAGTAATTTACCTAAGATATATTAATTTACCTATTCATGCTATTAGCCCAGTTCGTAATGCATGAGGTAATCTGAGATGAAATTTCACAGTTCTATTTTTTCAGACAATCAGTATTGACCATTTCACATTTTTGAAACATGTTTCAGATAGAAATGCTCTTCTGCTCAACTGTTGTTGGAACACCTTTCTTAGTTCCACCAATGCTTATTACAGGAGAATTGTTCAGAGCATGGAATTCATGTTATGAAGTAAGTTTTATGTAGTATCAGTTTGATATGTGATATATACAAACATAAATAGTCATCTTCTGAGGTGGCAAAATGGGCAGGTCAGCTGGGTTGGGGAATGGGTCGAATATATATTTGTCCTAGTGGAAACTGGTCAGGTCTGTTTGGGTTTACCCAAAACACTTGGTGCATTTATTTTTATTTTTTTTCTTAGATAGTTTCAATTATGATTTTCCAGTAAAAGGTTTTAGGAGTTTTTGTGCATTAAAGTACACTTTGTGCAACTTCTGACCCATTTGACTTGTGACTTAGAGGTGAAAAGTAACCTTAATCCATCCATTCGTATCGGTTGAAATTGCCACCTGCAGTCATTTTCAAATGTGATCCTACAAAGTTTCTCAAGAAAACCTAATGATCACAATTCTGTTTCTCAAGAAAACCTAATGATCACAATTCTTCGAGGCCACTCCATTTTATGATAGTCTATTTTGATAAATTTTCTTTGTATTAAACATGCAGAATCCTTATGTATATGGGGTATTGGTTTTTGAAGCTGTGGCTACGTTTGTCGGTCAAGTATCTGTTCTATCGCTCATTGCCATGTTCGGGGCCGCAACCACAGCTTTGGTAACATTACTTTCACTTGAGTTCTGAATCACGTACAAAGTGAAATCGGATGAGCTAAAGATTCCTGTTTTGGTTTATACAGGTAACGACTGCAAGAAAAGCAGTAACATTATTGTTGTCTTATATTATATTTACAAAACCCATGTCTGAACAACATGTGGTTGGGATAATACTGATAGCTGCGGGTATAATGATGAAGATGTTGCCCGATAACAAGTTTCCCCAGAGGCTTAGACTATCAGATATCTTTGTAAAACAAGTAATATCTTTTCCTAGAGAGGATAGGAGCGAGGAATCTAATGACGAAAGGAGACCTCTGGTGTAATAGGCTCTTGATTTTTCAATTTTTTTTTTTTTTTTGGTTTTAGATTCAGTTTAAAGAAGGTTTTGGTATGGTTGTAATGTGAGATATATGGTTGGTTTTATGAAACTTGGTATCTTTGTTCATTTGAATCTGGGACCAAATAATCAAGACTAGGCTAAAACAGATGATATATTAGAACCGTCGGACATGTGTTGGTCAACCATACTTAAATAACCCATATGAGATGAGATTTTTTCACGTCTCTAGCACTAAGTGAATAGCTCGACACAAACACCATCATTTGAAGGATCTATCGGTATTATTGTTACAAGGTAAGTGTAGACACGACATACAGGTCAAGAATACAGAATATTTCGGAATTAAGTAGTAAGAAATTTCAAAAAAGGTGCAACAAAGTTCCAATATAGATCCTAATTTAAGTAGCGCAAGATGATTTGCACGTCAGACAGAGTGAGTTCAATTTTGGTCATTAAAATGTAACATAAAATGAAAACTTCGATGTAGACAACCAAATCTCTGACTATTTTTCCTAATATTTTTGATAAAAAATTGAAATGTCACTCACTTTTATAAGGAAAACAGGCGAATTAGCTTATATTACCAACTTCGACTATTTTGGTAATTTTGTCATTTTTTTCCCCCTAAAATTCATCATTAACTAAAGAGCAAATTGCACATATCGCTCATGTGTTATGTTATTTTGACACTTTCTCCCCTTTTCTAATTTTAGTTTCACTGGACATCTTTGTATTTGCAATTTGTTATATGGATCGTCATTTTGGCTAACGACGTTAGCTATACCCTTGAGTGGTATCAAGTGAGTGGGATACAAGGGTATTATAGTTCTTTCGGTTATTTCTCACCTTCTTTGCTTTATTTCCCCTTTAATTGATATTCATCACGCACTTTTTAATTTTGTTTCAATTACACAAACATATACACCATATTTCCAACAATTGAAAACTCTTGTATTGTTAGAACTTTGTGAACTGTGGATCCCACTCAATCTCGATCATCTTTTTTACCTTGAAAATAAATGTGTTAGTTTTTTTGAATATCGTAGGGTGTGTTTCTGAATTCGGATTGCTTCACCAATCGTGTTAGAACACTTTCCGAATTTGATATTTGACCCTATATGCCGGAGTTACACGAAATTCAAACTGTGTGGATAATTCGCGAAGAAACAAACAAGATTTCGACAGAAAATCGTGTTCAAAGTTTTGGATGATTAAGAATAAATTCGTATGGTTTTTTTTTTCAAACCAGAAAACAATTAATTTCGGCATATTTCCATAAATGGGACCTCTGCTATGGACGCTACCCCTTGGACCCCGCTAGGGGCGTTGCCTCCTTAATGCTTGTCTTTTCAGGTGAACCGAGAACAATCTAAACTAGCATAAGTGTGCACTCTACACCTCCTAACTTGTGTTATAACTAAATCGAACCCCATGAAGTACACGTATTGTTTCCATTATACTAAAATGATTAGGTAACACTAAAATCATCAACACCAAATTGACGTAGAAAAATAAAATTGGAACTGATGAAAATAAAGTAGTAGGTTAGATATTAAAAACAGTAAAAAAGAAAAAAAGTGTACTTAAAAGAATCTTGAAGTACGAATTTTGATCTCCTAACACGACAACACTAATGGGCTCATGAAGATGACAAACAAGTTAGAATTTGGGCCGACAATAGCATATGGGTATGCAAATGCAACCCATCATCTATCAAATCAACGGTCGTAATTAAAACTTGATACCCCACATGAATTTAACGGCTAAAAAATATAGGCTTCCATGTACCTACCTGCACATTATAATAAAACCCTACCGATTTGAAAAATTAAAATCGAAAACCCTAAAAACAGGAAAATTTTGATCTACGGCGAAAAACAAAAAAAGTTTATAACTTTATTCATCGACACAAGAAACCCAGTTCAGCCGTACTAGAATCAAGTGCAGATACAAACAGCAATTCATTTGTATGTAAAACCCTAATTCCTTTTTTTGCTTGATAATTGATTGTGTGAACTTAGGGTTTCTTTTTAATTGATCAATTTTGTTGTGTTTTTAATGATTTCAGCTGTTAATAACTATTTTTTGTTGTTGGAATTTGATTTGGTATGTTAAAGTTGTTGCCTTTTAACTTGAATTAAGTTTTGGTGAACTATTACTGTGCTTAATTAGTGTTTAGAAATATTGGTAGTTAAAACCTAGTTTCGTTAATTGTGGTTATGGTATCATATGAATCGTGGTTTTATACTTTTATGTGGTTTTCAGGATAAAAAGTTATGGTCGGACCACAGTTTCCGCAATTCGATTTTCAGCGGGCTGAACAGAAATCAATGGGAACTCCATCATTAGATATGCGTCGTGCTGAGTCATCGAGACAACATGTGAGAGCTCTTAATAACCAATTTGCAAGGTCTGTGATATGTGCTGTTTCACTTTCAACCATTTTCCATTTGTGCACATTTTTTATAACAATAGTCCAATAAGCTTGTGTTTTCATTGTGAGCAGTTGGGTTCAATCTCAGTTACAGAATCACCCGGATGAACTTTGGGAAGATGGCGTACGTGATTATCTTACTCACGCTTCAAGCATTCTGGTATTTGGTCAAGTTGTATTTTTTGTGTATCCATACAACAGTTATTAAATGTTCTTTTAGGATAACAATAATTTGCGTTTGTTTATTTTCTTAATGTAGGAGAAATTTAGTGATGTTGTCAACTGGCTTAAGTTAAATTCAACAAAGAGTGAAAATTCATTAGAACATGCTGCTCAGAAGAAACCTTTTATAGAAAATAAGGAAAATAATACAAATGTGTTCTTTCAAGAGAAAACTCTGAATGCCCCACCATCTGCAACAACGACCTCCATCTTTGGAACTTCTGGTTTCTCGAACTCATTTAGCTCGGGGCCCGTCTTCAACACTCAGTCTACTTTCTCATTTGGTAAGTGCTTATTCCTGTTATTTTGTTAGTTTCAATGTTTACAAGTTTTTTCAATGACTTGCCTTTTTTTTAATTTTTCTTTCTCTCAGGGGGACAAAGTACAATTTCTGTAAAGACAGATGCTGCTGCAAAGGATGCGGATGGGGGTAAGACATGAAATATTATGTATTGTTAATTATTTGTAACAAATGATATTAACTCGACTTTATGAAGTGTGTGATCTTGTCAAGTGATCAATTATGTCTATTCTAATATGACAGATGATGATATTGAGCAGCCAAGTAGCCCATCTTTGAAAAAGACCGAAGAGACTGGCATACTGGTAGTGCATGAAGTCAAATGTAAGCTTTATGTCAAGGTAATTATCGACAAAGGAAATTTTGTGGATTGTGGGTAGATTTGTAACTTTGACTTGCCACATCGTTTAATACAAGTCTATGGCTATAAATCAAATGCATATATTGTGAAGACATTATTAAAGTAATGTTAATGAAACTTATGGACCACAGCCAAAGTCACCAATAAGTAGTAATTTGAAAATTGGAAGTGTTGTAGTTTATTTGGGATGAAGAGAGTAGTTTATATCTATATTAATTATACTCCTAATATTTGTATTTTCCTATAACAAGTACAAAAATTTATATTAATTTGAAATTTTACTGTATGATACTGGTTACAAAATCATGGTTCATACTGACTTTTTCTTCCATTTATGTGTTAAGTCAACTGATCCGACAGATAAAGATGCATGGAAAGATAGAGGCACAGGTCAACTATCCATCAAATGCAAAGAAGGTGTTGCTAAAGGCACTAAAGACTCCAAACCGACAGTTCTTGTCAGAAACGATGTATGTACTATTCTGAGATTTTTTTGTTGTCTTAGCTGCAATTAGCTTCATGTCTTTATATCCAAAACCAAGACATCTATACTTTTTCGGCAACTTTGTAATATCTTGTTAACATATAGCGTATTCTGTATCAGGTGGGAAGATTGCTGCTTAATGCCTTATTATACCCAGGCATAAAGACAAGCTTGCAAAAGAATTCCATTGTTGCTATTTTTCATACAGCGGTATGTTCATATACTTTAATCAAGAAAAAAAGAGTAAAGTCATACAAGTCTCAGATGAAACAGATGTATCTTATATTAGTGTCTTAATTTTATCATGTATCAATAGGATGATCACGGGAGTGAGAATAGCAATGTTGTTGCACGAACCTTTTTGATAAGGACGAAAAGTGTGGAGGATAGGGATAAGCTTGCATCTGCTATTCAAGAGTATGCTCCTACTGCTTGAATCAGTCACCATTAAAACCATTTATGCACGAATGACGTGGTATTGTCAATGGCAATGGCTACGAAGATCAGTTATGAAGTAGAATGGTGCGGTGCTAGTGGAGGTTAGTTTATATGTACAACTTGGGAAATTCCCGCTTGCATATTGTCTGTATGGTATAAAATGAGATACAAAGTTGTACCATGGATTGCGGCTAAATGCAATTAGAGAGCAGTTTTGACCTAGTGGAAGCTGTATTTTTTCATGTTCTACTTTTGCTTTACTGTTGTATCCTGAATGAGCTAGTCTTTTTGCTATTAATTAATACCAACAGACCAGAGATGATTCTTTTGTGTGTGTGTGTGTGTTCTTTTTTGAGATATTACACTTTATCATGGATGTAAGTTCTCAAAAAAGATGTTCCCAATTGGGTTGGTTTTCAAGTGTCACATTAGACTCTCTTCATTTGTCTCAATTTTCTAGCTTATCTGATTTGATAAGCGAAGGAAGTCGATTGAGTCAACTCATAACACATTAGGAACAAAGCCCCGCGAAAGTGAAGGGAGAGCCATATGTTTTTCACTCTGCAAATCTTGACAATTACTCAACATACTAAGTTGAGTAATGATTGAACACCAAACAGTTTAGAAAAGAGTGACATACATGATACAACAATTTGTTGATGACACGTTGCGAGGTAATGGTTCTATAAGTACCATACCATCTATCTATATATAGTTTTAAACTAATCAAAACCTTTGTAGCTATTATCCAAAATAGTTCTAAATCTTGAAAAAATTTCCACGTAAATAATCTGAGCTTGATATGTTTGCAGAAGAGAATCAGCCCACTTAACCACCTATACTTTTCTATTGTTAATGTTTTGCAAGTCTCATTGATATCCTATTTTGTTGTTGTCGAATGTAATTCACCCGGATATAATAATACGCTTCCTATGTACATAACCAAAGTTCATAATCCACGGAGTACAAAATAATGTCAAATTAGCTTAGACAAAAATTTATATCCTTATCAGTCTTTTGCGATTCATCATTCCAAACTCTCTTTTCCTAACTTGATATGTTTTTAACACAAACAAGAGAGGTGAAAACAAGCCTAGACCTGAGCCCCACTTGAAACAATGAAACCGATCCTAAAAAGCCCGATCCTAGACCCATTGTTTACGCATCTGTACTATAACATCAAGTGTGGTTATAACGGATTGGTTTCTTTAGGCTCGGTTAGACCTGATCTCGAGCCGGATCTAAGCTTTTCATTTCTCCATTTTGAGTGTATTGTTTATGTTATGGGTTTTTTTACTATGTACTTTGAGTGGTGTCCCAGAGATAATGTAGTATTTTATAAGTCATGAGTCCATCAGATGATGATTTTATTCCCGTTCGAGTCATTTGATAACTTGAAAACTGGTTTAACTATTTCGCATTGTAGCACGAGATATTGGGATTAGAGAAAAAAACTTATTTTTCCCCCTAAAAAATGATTAAAAAAAAGAAAAAGCCATATTCAATGCCGAGTTAACAACCCCGTATTTGTTAATTAAACAAATCTGCAAAAGAAACCCATATTTCATGCAAATGAACTAATATCCCCTGTTTTAGGTACAAGAAAACACCCAAATATACCTCCTCCCAATTGCATGTTTGATTTAAAATATTGAAGGTTAAGCTTTTTTTCATTGAACAAGCTATTATTGTATGTCAATTTCCATTTCTTGGTGTGGGTTTGGTATTTGCTTAAACGTATTGAAAAAAAGAAATCGTTTATTTATAATGGGTATTGATTGAGTAGATGGTGCATTGTTGTATTTTAATCTCAACCCTAAGTCGGTGTCCTTGTTTGAATATAGAAATTTAGTTTGTATATGAGTTTGTTCTTAATCTTAAGAGTTAATTAGGTTTAAAACAAACATTCTTTTATTTTGATCCTTAAAATTTCATGATCACTCCTGAAAAATGCAAAAGAGAGAAATATAGTTCCCAAAATTAATGATTTGTTAAAGTTGAAAAGCATTTACATAATGTCATACTAGTTTAAAACTAAAAGCTATATAGGATTGTTTAAATAAACAGGACCTCTAATGGAGTTATTACAACTTTAATTAAAAAGTTGATGTTATTGTTTTGCAATTTGAGTTTCTACAACTGGATTTTTTGTTTGAATCATGAATTTACAGAGAGTTGGCTGCGTATGTGTTTTTTCTTGCGATCTCATGTGAAAAATTGGTACTACATTTTATGCAGTATAAGCTGGTTGTTTTTGGAAAAAAGTTGAAGTACAGATAATTTGAAGAATGGCAAAGATATTATAAATTTCCCCTTAATATTTTTCTCATTTCTTATCATCTTTTGGCGTACATTTCAATCATATATGGTGATTTATCATATATTATATCAATTACAAGCTCATGAAGAAAAAAGTAAAACAATATGCTCGTCGGATTGAAACTGGAGGCTATGAACGCAGATATGTTCTCAAAGACTTCTCAAGAATGCTCGATAGCCAGGTATATATCAAAGTTTGTGCAGTATTTCTTATTTTTTATAACTTTATGACTTATGAGTGATTTTTAGGTATATAATGGATGTAGATTGAAAAAGTTGTTCTTTTTCTATCGGAGCAACAAGGGATTTTAAGTAGCAGCATAAGAAAGCTTGGGAAACAACAAGATATGCTTCAAATCGAGGCTGATTTATCAAAAATAGCTTCTTTACGAGAAGCATATAGAGACATTGGAAGAGATTTGTTAAAGCTTTTATTTTTCGTTGAGATAAATGCAATCGGACTTCGAAAGACCTTAAAAAGTTTGATAAACGTTTAGGCTACAGATTTACTGATTACCATGTTAAGACTCGTGCTAATCATCCTTATTCCCAGCTTCAACAAGTTTTCAAGCATATGGATATCTGCTCGAGCCCATTTACGCAAATTGTTTTACTTCAACAGATTTACTTATTCGCTTCATTTTATTTTACTGAAATATGATGGAATTTTCAGGGTTTAGGGGCGGTGGTAGGAGCCATATCTCGAAATGTAGCAGAGCTTGAGGATTTTCAAGGCAGTTACCTATCAATTTATGATCAACCCACTTGTACTCTTCAGGTTTATACATTTTCTACAGGTGGCAAGATGGGTGGGTTGGTACTTGGTGGGTTTTGCTACAGGTTAAAAAAAATGGTTCAGGGTAAAGCGGGTAGTTTTTAGAATGGGTCGAAACAGACTGGTCTGGGTTGAGTTGGCTCACAAACACTTTCTTGTCCTTTTCTTAAACAAATTTATTAATATTCTGTGATAGATATTATGAGGCAGTAATCAAAATCTAATAAAAAAAAAGTGAGGAGGTTTTATACATTAATAATAGACTATGAAAGACTTTCAGTCCATTTGACATATCCAACTTCTACAACCCAATGACCCTGTCCAAGTTAAACGGGCGAAACTGCCACTTCTAGTGATCATAATGGTTATTTGGTAAATCTGGTTTGCAGGATCCTCTAATTGACGCCATAAGAGCAGCAGTTTGACAGATTATCTTACTCAACAAGCTTCCTTACTGTTTCGGGGCAACATGCTCGTATGTACACGAAGAATTACCAACACCTAATGAAGAACATGTGGATGATCAAAGATACCATTTCATGTCACTATTATTGAACTCGGTGAATACATTTCCCTACGTGGTGAATACGTATATTATTGTCCCAACAGCAGATGACTACTCCATGAGCCTAGGAGATGCAGCAACTGTTTGCGGGATTGTTATTGGTGCAATGGCTGTTGCCCAAATCTTTTCTTCGATTTATTTTAGTGCTTGGTCTAATAAATCATATTTCCAACCATTAGTTTTTAGCAGCATCATTCTTTTTGTGGGCAATGCAACGTATGCATTGGCTTATGATTTAAACTCGATAATGCTGCTTTTACTGTTTGTTAATTTTATGACTGTTCACATTTTGTGGGTATGTTGACCTTTTGAGGTCAAACATACTGTTTGTTAATTTTATGACCGTTCACATTAAAAGGTTCTACGCCAGAAATATCACTTTGGTAGTTCTAGTAATATAATTCAAGTTGGTTATGATAGAATACAGAGAATCGTTGAAAAGTTTTATGATTTTTGAAGTTCACTAATATCCCGTACAACCTCAAAAGTCAAAATATGTCTTTTTGATATTATTTCCCTAATAGTAAACATCATTTTGAGATGAAATGTGACGATGATTAGAATCTCTAAAAGCGTTAATCATTTTTACCAATCTCAAAGGCAATTCTGACAATTTGGACCCTAAAAAGTGAAACTACACCTCTGTATAGTGACATTTTTTCCTGTAAATTTGCAGTCTGGGGTCTTCTAGAGCAGTGAACCGTGATATATCAGTGATTGTGTACCTCTCAAGATTCGGATGCAAGCTTCAGCAGGTTTTGTAAGCGCTAGTGCTCTTGGAATGGCTTGTGGCCTTGCACTTGCTGGCTTACTACAAGTTAAATTCAAGATTTACATGATCACTATAAACCGAAACACTATCCCGGTCGGTTATGGCTGTTGCATGGTTGCTTTATTTGATATGGCTATCGATTTCATTTCAAGAACCTGCTCATCTGTCTCAACAGAATCAAGTCCCTGAATATAGTGCAAATATGAATTCCATCTTCTTTTATTATTTTTTTGGGTTGTGTTTCCTTTTTTAGTACATCAATCCAATTTGAGATGAAATAATGAACTTTAGTCGATTGTCATTAAAAAAAAAAAAACAAATTTGTCTTAACCTCAATGGCTGCTCCTATGCTTCAAGTGTCAGTACCCTGAAACTTTTTTGCAAGTGTTAAAATAATGAATTATGTTTTTGTAGTAATAGTGTATATATAGATTATAAACCTTGGATTCTCAACTAACGGCAGGTCAAGCGGAGAGTGATGTTCTTTAAAAAGGTGTGACACAACCACTATACGTAAGTTCAGAGGCCCACCAAGATGACAATGATGACCAAGAATGTGACATGAGTGAAGAACCTTCAGAAGACTCACGTGAACCCGTTAGTTCCATAGGAGCAGCATACAAGTTACTCACACCTTCCGTGAATGTTTGTTTTTGGACAAATTACCTGTTAACTTTTAGGTCAAATATGCTAAGTTTAACCTTTTTTATATGTCAAATTTACTGCCCATATGAAAGTTTCTTCAGGTTCAATTGTTGATTTATGTCATGCTCAAATATGCAATGGAGATCTTATTAGCGGAATCTAGTGTCATCACTTCATACTACTTCAACTGGACTACTGGGAAAGTTTCATTATTTCTTATGTGCCTCGGCCTAACCGTTCTTCCTGTAAACTTGATTGTTGGAAGCAATCTCAGCAACATGTTCCAAGACAGGTAAGTTTTATTTGTTGTGTACCCTTTTCATTATATGCTCTAACAAACTTTGATATCAAAGATTTCGTTCATAAGTAGAAGCTTCTATCGTGTGTCCATTGGATAATCCTAGTTTAAAATGTGTCTACCATGTAAAAAGAGCATTACTTAATATTTGCAGTATATCTTTTATGAAGTGACTGTATATGTTTCTTTGTTTACCACTTGACATCTTTTCATTTTGTTTGTGTTACAGACAAATTTTACTAGCATCCATCATGGTTTGTTTGGGGATTATTTCGAGTTTTCACATTGTAATTCCTTATACAGTGACTCAGTATGTCATATCAGGGCTTGTTATGTTTGTTTCTGCTGAACTTGTAGAAGGTACATCATTTTAAATTTAGATTTACTTTTATACACATTCTTGTACAACAACATTTATGCATTGCACACTTTTTCAACAAGCTTTAGGAAAAGATTCAACTATTTTTGTCAAATTATTTATTAACACTTCAAACGCAGTAAGACTTTTACATTAAGCTGTTTAGAAGAAAGTGTATGCAAATCTCATACTTTCTGTACTCTGTAGTGATTAGTTGTGGTGACGATTTCCTTTATTGTTTCTTGATAATGCAGGAGTGAACCTGTCACTTCTCTCTCATGTAACATCCTCAATGCTATCACATGGGACCTTTAATGGCGGATTACTTTCAACTGAAGCTGGGACAATTGCTCGAGTTATTGCAGATGCTACCATAACATTAGGAGGGTATGCAGGTGAGAGTAGACTCTTGAATGTTACTTTACTGCCTTCACTTGCAATCTGCACAATGGTGATTATTGGAACATGTTTGACATACAACTCTCAATACTAATTCCATTTGATACAAATCTAGCTAGGCTTGGTTTAAGGACAACGACCTCAATATCAGGAGTTTGATTCGTTCACTTTAGAGCTAGTCCGGAGTCTTTAAGATGTGATTTTGTTATTCTTTGTAATGAGTATAGAAGCTTGTGAACATAGGATATGTAAAGAATTTCGGGGACATTTTTCACACTCAACTGTATTGTGATATAATTTAATAAAATCTTCTCTGGACTGCCTTTCTTTTTTCTTCTTTTACATATATCTATAATATACACATGTAGATTTGACATATTAGTTAACCAAACTAACATGGTTGCTTTTTCTAGATCAAAAACCAATGATCACAGACTTAACACAAGGTAATACTAATAAAACCAGGTGTAGCTAACAAAACTTTTAAAAGCACCTATGAACTTCTCTCAAGCTCTTAAAACATTTAATAGGGAATTGAGTTATTAATTAGAACATCTAATTAGGTTCATTCAGACCGAACAAACAATAAATGATCCTTGTTCATGTTCGTTTAACTTTAATAACCTCAACGAACATGAACATGTAACTGCACAAAAAATCATGTTTGTGTTTACTCCTTAAGGAATCTAGTGTAATAGTGTTCAGTAATTATCGTTGGTTAATTGGTTAAACAAACACATATGAACACAGACGTACACAAATTATTATAGAGCTTACTACTTACTAGTGGTAGAAACCGAACATAGAGCGTCACTCAAAGAGACAGAGTGCTTGGTCCTGCCATCTGAGAGTAAAGCAGACTGGTGGATGGTGGGAGGTCAAACTGGGCAGTCTAAAGAAGTAAAAGAAGTTTTTATATTTCCGATTTTTCTAAAAGGAATATACATACGTAGACAAACGATCCAGATCATTTATAAGAATTGTGGTTCTGTTTTTGTCTAAGGTGATTGTCAATTAAAACAGAAATCACAATAAGTGAATAATTGATAACTGAAATGTTTCTTTTAAGTTGCTTGTTTAAGAACCTTGCGAGTCAAGTCTCCAGCCGTCGTTCTATTACTCGATTTAATTTCCTCTGAGAGGTGACAACTGATCATATCGTTTCAATAAACCTGTAAAAAGATAGGTAATTGTTTCATTGTATGTGTCTAAGCCATCACAGTTACTCAGACTGTTTCATGCATTTGGGTATGGATTGGTAATAAATAGGTTTAATTTGTAGCGTCACACTTCTTGAATTTTCTTGAGAAATATGCATAAATGGATGTCTTATGGTTGAACAACATTCAAATATTTTAATGAACCAGGAAATCTTTGGACTTAACATTTTTGCCAACTTGTAGGATTCTTGAATCTCCCCTCCATAAAAACCTTATTCATATATGCATCATTCTGTTATGTCCTAAAGGCTATAAAAATCACCCATTATACACAAAAATAAAAATAAACACACTTATATGCACCCAGAATTAGATACACACAGTTACTCTGAAAACACACAGTAGACATATATATGGGTTCTTCTTGGTGGAAAAAGATTGCTGCTTCTGTTCTATCTGCACTGCTTCTCTTTCATCGATTTTGCTTTGCCCGCCATGGTAAAAAAATTTCCATTCTATGTGAGCTTAACTTTTCCATCCACGCGATTGATGAGCGATTAACTAATAAATTTGCTATGGATCACAAGTCCAAACCGCCAAAATACCATCTTAATTAAGTATTTAGGGGGTGTTTGGGTTTATTGCATTATCCAACTCCATTGGGATAGCTTAAATAAGTGATTATAGGTTATTTGCTTATTTTAACAGCGGATAAGAAGATCCGAACACCTTTTAAAAAACTATTTATCTGCTTATTTTAGAAGGAATGAACACTTAAAAGTAAGCAGGATGATCCCTTTGTATTTTTTGTAAGTCCTAAGCAATCTCAAAAACCCCCTAAGTCGTCAAATTTTATTGCCAAACAGTTTATGGCTTATTAGCTGATTTGAGGTAGAAAATCGGATTGAAGGGGTTTATAGGCTTATTAGCTTTTTGCTGTATGTAATTTACTTCTTTGACAAATCATGAGGTGTATAATTTTCATAGTTTGAGGGAAATAATATTTGACTTGTTAGTTAAATTTTATTCATAATTGGTGATTAAAGTGAGAAAATAACAAATTGAATAATAGCAAACTGAAACTTTGATCAATAAAACATGGTTTTTGGATGTGTGAGAGAAAAACTAGTGATACTAAAAGAATCCAACATTAACTACCTTAAAGAGGAGTAGTTGCACCTATTCTACTCTTTTGTTGATAATGAAAGATAGTTAGGAATCATTAATAACAATATGGCAGAAATAAATAAACACTCAATACTACTTTATTTATACCAGGCTATTTGTTATTTTGAATTTCTTGAATATATTAGTTGAAAGTCTGTTATTATATATACACTCCTAACATTCCACAATTTCATTTTTACTCATATGTTATATATACACTCCTAGAATAGATATATATATATATATATTCTTCAATGGGTTTTCATATAGTTTACTAATGTAACTATTTATTTCTTCACACAAAGATCAACGCTTCAGTTTCATGCACCTTGCAACAACAGCTCCACTGATGTCATACTACGATTACATTATTGTTGGCGGTGGTACCGCAGGCTGCCCATTAGCCGCCACTCTCTCCCAAACCTCATCTGTTCTCCTCCTCGAACGTGGTGGGTCCCCATTCAATAACCCCAACACCACCCGCTTATCTGCATTTGGGGCCGCCCTCTCTGATCTCTCCCCAAAATCCCCTTCCCAGCGATTTGTCTCAGAGGACGGGGTAATTAATGCCCGGGCCCGCGTATTAGGGGGTGGAAGTTCCTTAAATGCAGGGTTCTACTCACGGGCCGGGTCAGAATACATTGAAAATGCAGGTTGGGATGCAAAGTTGGTTAATGAATCGTATAGATGGGTTGAGAGGATGGTGGCATTTCATCCGCCGTTGAGACAATGGCAGTCGGCTATTAGGAATAGTTTGGTTGAGATTGGAATAAGGCCTTATAATGGTTATACTCTTGATCATTTGTATGGTACAAAAGTCGGTGGAACAATTTTTGATAGATACGGACGAAGACATTCATCCGCGGACTTACTTAGTTATGCAAACCCTCTCGGGCTAACAGTTTACTTGCATGCACCTGTTGAAAGAATACTATTTGCATCCCAAGGTAAATGTCTCTTCTTGCATGTATATATTATTTTAAATTTTGCATTAAGGTGTATATTCTTGAATCATGACCATTTAATGTGTAGGGAGAAGAAAGCCAAGAGCTAATGGGGTGATGTTTACAGATGCAAGTGGGTTGAGTCATTGGGCTTATTTAAGAAGAGGGGCTAAAAATGAAATCATAGTTTGTTCTGGGTCACTAGGAAGCCCACAACTTCTAATGTTAAGTGGTTTAGGCCCAAAGGAACATCTTGAGGCCCATAACATTTCAGTGGTTTTGGACAAGCCCTTAGTGGGCCAAGGGATGTCTGATAATCCGATGAATGCAGTTTTTGTTCCCTCTCCTAGACCCGTCGAAGTGTCACTCATTCAAGTTGTTGGTATCACTCATAACGGAAGCTACATTGAGGGTGCGAGTGGTCACAATTTCGCCAGTGAAACTCAAAGTCATCAAGATTTTGGAATGTTTTCTCCAACGGTACACCTCTTTGAATAGCTTATGATATTGAGCCTAATTGAGCCCAAAAGGCCAAAAGTGTCGTGTTAATTAAGGTGGTACTTTGTTTACATTTTTCAGATTGGACAACTTTCAACTTTGCCCCCAAAACAAAGAACAGAAAAGGCGTTGAATAGAGCGATAGAGGCAATGAGGTTCCTCCCACGAAGTGCTTTTGTGGGCGGGTTCATCTTGGAGAAGATTATAAACCCGCTCTCAAGGGGTTACCTTGAGCTTCGCTCCACAAATCCTAATGACAACCCTTCGGTCACATTTAATTACTTCAAAGATAATGGAGATTTAGAAAAATGCGTTGAAGGGATCAAAATCATTGAAAGGGTAATTCGATCAAGATCATTTTCAAGATTCCGATACAATTACCTTCCAATCACAAGCCTTCTTAATATGACGGCTAATTCACCTGTTAATTTGTTGCCTAAACATGCAAATGCATCAAGATCGTTAGAACAATTTTGTAAAGACACAGTGATGACTATATGGCATTATCATGGAGGATGTCAAGTTGACAAAGTGGTAGATCGTGATTATAAGGTTATCGGCGTTGACGCACTTAGGGTCATTGATGGCTCAACGTTTGATCATTCTCCCGGAACTAATCCTCAAGCTACCGTAATGATGCTAGGAAGGTACATGGGAGTTAAAATGTTAAGCGAAAGACTTTGATTCAATAGACCTAGTTTATGATTGTGTAATATTCTTTTTTTTATCTTGCTTTGGGGAACACAGAGTACAAAAACATGATTTGTTCTTCAATTACTTGATTCTACTCAATTTTTCTAAGTATACTTAGTTTAGGGTTTTGTAAATATTCACAGTTATTCCATGAAGAAAATGCATATTAATTAGTTAGTATCTATTTGTTACTTTATATTAATATTATTACATATACATTCAGAACACAATTCCTATAAAGGGTGAACAAGCATTGAATAGAAAAAAATGTCATTCAAATGGGTGAAGACATAGTATTGCTAGCTCTTCCAGCACTTAAAAAGGTAAGATGACTTGTATTCTAGTGTTTTTCTGTAATCCAGTTAGTAGTTTAGTAATTTTGTTATTTTATTTTTTTCAGTTATTTTTGCGACAACAAATTATATGAAAATAACAGTAGTAAGTTACCACTAGTTGCCATTTTGGGGCCAACAATTAGTTCTGGAAGGAGAACTTTGCAAGAAAATAGTTATGTTTTTCAATATGGACATACACACTATGGCGTTGCCTTCCACATATTGTCATGAGAGTGAGGCGTGTAGGCCGGTCAACATTGTCACTTATCAACGTTTTGCGAGAATATATATAATATATAGTATAATGCGTAAAATTGATGTATATATATGTGGTTTTTTTTTCTTTTGAACGACATGTGTGTGTTTTAAAGTAACTATAAGCATCTACTTCCATCTCCTTTACATTTCGATCACTCTCTATCCATCTCCACACATTCATGTGCTCATATCATACTTCAAATTATAGAATCTAACACTTTTGTTGAGATGAAGAGGCAATACTACAATAACTTTCATGGAATCATATCTCTCTCTCGAGAAGGATAATATTCAGCGTATAAACCATAGGCATATCCTATGTCTTCAAAGGTTTATACGTCAAAGAGAACACATAAATAAGCTGTAAGTACGCAAATATATAAGACATCATCATTCACAAGCATAAGCTCATAATACGAATGTTAGACTTTGCAATCTACTAAACAAATCCGTTGTAGGGTTCCTCTCCTTTTGGCAGTTATATATCCTGTTGTTGGTTTTTTATCGGCGCATCTTGATCTTGAACCAAGACATTATTGCTAGAACAGAAATTTAACTGCCAAAGGAGAGTTGCCCTTTCACTCCTTTGTTTACCATCAAGAGTAATCTATTGTTGAAGAATTAGGGTATAAGCATGTAAGTCTTGCATCAAGAAGAATCAGGGTATGTATGATCAAATTTCTGCATCAAATACATATTACCCCGTAAACTATTTTTACACTCTACTCCTACTATTTTTAGGAAACATATTAAACGTGTCTCTTTAATTTGGTAACTTCATTTTTATCTTAATTAAATTCCATTTCAAATTTTAAAATATTTGAATATATTTTTTTTCCGTTCGGCATACTGATTTTACACAACTATAATTCCGAAAATCATGGCACACTAATTAGGATACAATTTAGTACTACTTTTAATCCTCATTCAACGTTTTAATTATCATAGTGCACCAACCGAGTGAATCTAGAATTCTTTGGTAAAATCCAAAATTATTTGGTATAAATTTGGCGATATTATTTGGTATTCAAATCCTTTTAGCAGAATTCTTTTCCATTTACACTAAGTTCAAAAAAAAAAATGGTGCACCCAATCAAAAAAATCCAAAATTCTCTCAGAAAACATGAGTCCGATGATTACCAACTGAGTAAATCTAGAGAAGTGATCGGTTCCAACAATGATCTTTCAACCAAATCCTACACCGGGTTCCCGCTACCTCCATCTTTCGATTTAAATCTGTATCTAAATATTGGCAGTCGCTTTTGAGTGACTACCGTTTCGCTCTTTTGTATTTCAAACTTTCTGTCTCACGCCTAATTACACGCCTTTTTTTTACGTGTAGAGTGTATTTGAACTGGGGGATGTATTGGGCTCCTAATAGTATTGATTTGTGGTATTACAATAAGCTCGACGTAGAAAAGTTTCGAAAGTTGGAATTACCATCTACTATGATAATGCCATATTCCAGTTCACGTTTTTACGATCTAGTAAAGTCGATTTATTATTTTGAGGAATCTCGTGGCCATTTACATTTAGTGGATATCGCAATGGCTCATTCGAAAAGACGTTTGTACCTAAACGTTTATGAAATGATGAGCGATCATTCGGGCTGGGTTGTCAAGTTTCAAGTTGAGTTTGATCAACTTATGGCTGAATTTCCGGAGGACATGAGGAACTGGTATCACATTTTTCAAATTCTAGATTTTATTAGAGGTGAACAAGAAGATACGTTTATGGTGGTGAAATTTCATGAGGAGATTAAAGTTTAATCTTTTCGACAATAGTTTTAAGAAATTGTTCGATCTCCCAAGACTTAGAAATGGAAGGTCATCGTTATATTGGAACCTTGGGTTTATTATGATGTTTCTTGAAATTGATTTTTTAAAATTTTATTGATTATTTGTATTGTTTAAGACTAGTTTTGGATTTTGATATTAAATTTCCTTTTAATTTTAATTTTACATATATTTGAAATGTTTTGATTATTTACTAAAGTGCAAAGAAACTAAGAAGCTAGCAATTATAAATAAAAAATATTGTAATATTGAATTTTGTTTAGGTGTGTTTAACTTGTGGGATGTTCTAACTTCTAATGAGATGTATTAAATGTCCCAACTGGCCAATATGATGGAATCATCATTTAAGTTCTATTTAGGATTGATTGTTCAGCACAACTTAATATTTAGGATAATTTAGGAGTATTTATCATCGTTCGTGTTTCAAAGTTTTCCTTAATCTAACTTTCATCATGACAATTCTTAATACTTATTGATTGGTTGTTGTGGACTCGACTATAATGTTTTAAAGTTTTTATAATGAATCATTAATTCTAATTATGAAAGTTGTTTTTATTCCAAACGGATTAACAATGTGAGGATTAAGTTAATCATAAAATTAATAAATAAATAAAAACATTAGTATTTGATTAAATTGAGTTAATCGGGTCTAACCCGCACTCAATTAAACACTTTTATTTTACCTATAAACTACCCTTATAAGAACTCGGGTTAATTGGTTGACCCGTTTAATCCGATTAAGCCTTTTAGACTCTATCAAACCTGACCCTAATATGCTTAATAGTGCTCGGGTCAGGATAGAGTCAGGTCGGGTTTTTTGACATCTCTTATTGTAGATATGTACTAATCATAAATTAAAGTTATAATATGAAACACTATGATGATAAAAGGTTTAATGTAGAATAATAAATATTTGAAAAATAGAGGAACCAATATGATTGCTCCATTTCAAATACTCATTTTCACTTCTTTTTAAAAAATTAATAACTCAAAAACGGTTTGTCTTAAAATTTTAAAAGTTACACTGTTTGTATCAACGCTCTTTTTTTCTTTAATTAGAGATCTCACATGATATACTTTCGACAAACTTCTTTTTTCTTATTTATAAGGGGTGTTTGAAATTTTTAAGTGCGATTTAACATTGATTAAAAATCAAATTTTTAATTAAATTAACTAAAATAATCACACGTAAATAATTGCATTATTAATTATAAATCTAAAAATTATGCGAAATAATTTTATTTGATAAATTATAATTGTAACCACATGTAATTACAATTTGTACACATATTAAATTACAAAGTATTAATCGTGTAAGAAAAAGAGTAATTGTATATTTAAAATAAATATTAAGTTAAATTATGTATGAATTATTATATATTAATAATTATTTATCATATTTAAAATTTAAATTTAATTGTAGTGACATGTACTTATATACTGTTTGGCTTGCTTATGATTTTTAACTTGTTTAGTTTTTAATTATTTTTTTATGTTTGTACTATAGTAATAGTATGTGTGGACACAAAAGAAACTAGCCACGGGAAAGAGTAGCATGTGTATCGGTAGAAGTGGAATTTACTTTTTTTAGCTCCTGCCTTATTATATTTCTTATTTTTTGGTTCTTTTAAAACTTCAATAAATGTTTATAAAAAAATTTTAAAATATGTTTGGCATATAAGTTTATGTTAACTTATAAAAGTTAATTTTTTTTTTAAGTTCAAACTAATAGTATTATTTGGATGACAAAAATTTTAGAGATTATGAAAAAACTAAACTTTAAAAAAAAGTTAGTTGAACTAACTTTTAAAATAAGCTCCTAGCTTATAGAATGATAAATTAATAAATACCCTTTATATATTTATTTATCATCTATTTTTTTATCTTCTTAAATCAATTCACAGTTATAGCTTCCAACTCCAGTTATCTTATCAAACACTTATAAAAAAATAATAAGTTCCAGCTTTTAACTTCAAAAATAACATTCGGCTATTAGCTTTTATTAGTACTTCATAATCCTTTTAAGAAGAAGTGTATCATCGTCCAATAAAATAAATTGCAATGTTGAATCAATGTATCATATCATAATTTAAAAATAACTCAGTACATTATAGTATAAAAATAACCAAATCATATTTAAAAATAACTCAATGCACCGTATTATAAAAATAATTGAATCGTAGTTTAAAAAATAATTGTACTATAACTTTAAAGAAACTTCAGGCATCATAATCTAAAAACAACTTAATCATATTCTAAAAATAACTTAATCATAATTTTTTTTAAAATCAGTTAACAACCGAATCATAGTTTAAAAGACTCAATGCATCAAAGTATAAAAACAACTTAATCGTAATTTAAATAAAATCAGTGTACCGTATTATAAAAACAACTGAATTGTAGTTTAAAAAAAATTTAGTGCACCATAATAATAAAACAACTGAATCATAGTGGTAAAAAACTAAATATACCATAACATAAAAACAACCAAATCATAATTTTTAAAAAAATAGGTACACCATAATCTAAAATCAACTAAACCATACTTTAAATAATGCTTTTGCATCATTGTTTCGAAAATTAAATGTGCCATAATTTTAAGAAATTCAGTATACCATAATTTTAACGCAACTTCAACATGATTTTAAAAACTCAACCCACATATATCAAATAAAATTTTCAACAAACCTCATTTAATACGTTAGTAAAAAATGAAATTGAAATTGAAACATATTAAATTCACATAACACAGTTGCACCATAAGGATCATTCAATATATTTCTTTTGGCTTTCCATAAATATTAGAATTAGAATAATAAATACAATCATGAGGTTTCAAAAAGATCTATATTTACTTGTAAACATTTTATATTTTCTTTTTTAAAATTTAAAATTAAATATGATAAAATTATTTAATATACATTATATACTGACACACACTATTTCTCTCTCTATCATTTCTTTTTCTAAACTCTTTTTTTTCAAATATAAATTAAATTTTGACGAATATTATAATATTATGCTTTGAACCAGTTTAGTTTATGTTGATTTTTTACCCATTATATTATATACTTGAAAAAAGATATGTGACCTACAACCATCATATTTTGTATTATTTTCACTGCATAATACATATATCTTACTAGTATTTATTTATTTGTATTGACCTTTTTATAATATTCAAAAACATTAATTAGAAGGACCAAAAGTTGTTGATATTAAATTCCCATACGACTTTTGTAGTGTAAATTGAAAGATGGAGCAAACTTATTCTTATATATTGATACCCAAGACACATTAGTTCTTAGTTGTCATTTCTTGTGAAAGGTGATTTAATATATTTCTAAATGCGTAGCTTTCTAGTTATCTTTTTCTTTTTATTCATAACATTTCCGAATAGTTATGTTTCTGAAAACTCAATAGCAAGTCCGTGTGTTATATTTAGTAAATGGCATATGTTTGTAATCAATGATATCCAAGAAGATATCGTACTTCATGTGAAATCAAATGATGATGATCTTGGAACTCATACACTTCCTTACAATGGAAGATATGATTGGTCCTTTTGTTTTGTAGGCACCAAGACAATCTTTACTGGTGAGTTTTGGTGGGGTTCAAAAAATATAAAGTTTAATTTGGCTGATCATCACACTTGGGAGATGTGTGATAAACAATTATTTGGTATTATACATTGTTATTGGTTGATAAGACCTGAAGGATTCTATATCGGTCGGGATGACAAACGATTTCCAGATGGAGGTTGGCATTTTGAGAAACCTTGGCCTTGAAAGATTCTATTATCTTTGAGCTGTGAGGGAAAATGCTTTTTGATAAAAATATATATCAAAGTCTTATCTTTCTTTAGGTAATTGCTATCTATAAAAAAACTAGTTAGAATGAATTCTGTCATTCGGAAGAGGTGATTCAAGATGTTGTTGTATTACAAAAATGATGTAGTATTATCACAATCTAATGTTAATTAGGTGCAAAAAAACGGATAGACAAAACAAAATAATATTACAAAGTTATGAGTTATATAGATATATATATATATGTGTGTGGATGATATATGATTAGTGTAAGGAAGATGTTATTATTATTATTATTATTATTATTATTATTATTATTATAAAGTATATAAAAAAGATTCGGAGGGTAAAAAGTGACAATGTTTGAGCGTTATGAATCAGACTACTCTCATCCGGTGACCGGTCTTTCTTCGTCTCTCGTGCCACCTTAGCATCACGTCAATACTTACTCAAAAAGACTGAACAAAGATTGAAACACCGCCAACATATGACCAGTCTTCAAAAAGACTGAAAATGTCATTTACCAATAATAATTCAATACACACACAAAACAAAACAAAAAAGATGGGCCCACACTTGCCCCATCTTTCACCTTCTTGGCTAGGAAGAAAACCGAAGATGGAAGGGGAGGACAAAGAAAGATAGAAGAAGACGGATCAAAGATACCAGCGTTGATAGTGATCTTACCATATAGTATCTTTTTCATGTATACAAATTGTCACGTGCCAATCTCTCACAAACTATTATGTGTTGATCTCTTATTTATTTTTATTGTTTGCTTTATTTTAAACAAATGTGCATTAATGTGATTACTATTCAACGACTTTTATACAAATATTAATGTATATAATTATATTCATTTTGTATTTTAATACAATCCATATATTGTATATACAATAAATAGACTAATAAAAAAATCGGAGTTGCGAAGATGGTTAATTTCACACGTAAATAAGTTTGTGCATATGTGAATGAACTTTTGAAAACCACAAATATATCTTCTTTGTTCAAATTTATATTTTCTACATTCACCTGCGAACATCTTTTGAACATTTCATATAACATGTAATTTATGAAGTATCTTGTGGTTTTGACTCTATCTTTTTTTTCTTCTATAATACGAACGTTGAACAATATTCACATGTAATTTGCGTTTGTTTGTCTATAAACCATGTAATAAAAAGGTTCTTATGGTTTTTAACCTTTTGAGATTTTTCTTTGAACCTTTATCTGTATATATATATATGGAGTTAAAACATGTATTTCTTCACCTTTAAAACCAACTGTGGAGTATTGTCTTTTGGGCAAATTGTCAAAAAAAAATATCTAATTCGTCTTTTTGCATTTTCAGGTATTAACTAACTTTTTATGTTTAAAACACATTAAAAAGTGTATGTTACCAATTATGAATGGTACCGTAAGATTAAGTACTACTTTTGATGTATAAAAAGATGATAATGTAAAGTTAAATATGATATTTCAATGTTTAATTACAGTTATTTGAAGTGATTGGTATATATAAATTGAACATATACTCTTTAATGTGTAGTTATGAATTAATAATCCCTTTTAACTAGAAAAAATTAGACAATACACAAAAAAAGGTAAAAAAGTAGGTCAGTTGTTCCTTTTTCAACAATATACCCATTGTTTTTCAGGCATTCACTTAATCGCAAGTCATTCTCTATATAATAGTACTGATACTAATATTTGTCGCATCAATTGAGTAATTATGATATAACAATATTAATTGGTACATCCTATTTTATATTATAAACTAAGTGAATATTAATTAAATTTGGTGCATCATATTTTTAAAGTGGTACATAATAGTATACGTTTCTAATTTTTTTCAGTTTCGTTGTACGCATCAGGTTACAATTGAACGATTACGATTAGTTTTTTTATAGCGTATGATGTGTGAGTTTTGATTAAAATGTAAGACTTGAAGATTATCTTGTCATGAAAAGAGAGATGAAAGAACCAATAACATGTTATCAAAGAGAGGTAGAAATGTTATAGAGAGAGAATGTAAAATGACTAACCCTCGTGATCGTTTGTGTCCTTCCAATTACAGGACTAGGGTGATTCCGTTACATTTTCAGAATACAAAACTGCCTATGCAATTTTAAAAAGAAACGACTGAGAGCCATTATTTTCAAAAAGGTAGTGATATATCCATCATCTATTTTGATAAGTCCACCAACACTGTATATCATTCTTTTTATAAAGTACAAGTTATTAATGCACAATTGTTGTGAATTTATCAAAAAAGACAGTGGATATATCACCATTCACCACCCTTTCCGAAAACCCATAGGGACAATTTCTCTTTATTCACAGGTTTGCAGCATAAGATAGTTCTCTTTGTGTTGATAACTTAATACATTGATAAAAATAAACTTGGATACAAATAATTAAGAATTTTTCCAAGAAATATGCAGATACAAATAAAACTCATTTATTTACAGGTTTGCAGCATAAGGTAGTTCTACCGAATAATCTTGGCATTCATAATTCAACCTATACAGCTTCTAAACCATGCAAGACTTTTAACTCATGTTACGACACTAAAAAAAAGGTATAAATTTCATTTCATTAACGGTCAAGATAATACATGCAACAGTACTGTAAAAGGCATTGGGAGTTCATATCCTCAATGCAATCATGCATGTTCATAGAGTCCATATCACGCACTAATAAAAGGCGAGGTTCAAGAATCTCATATCTTGAACATTTGACCTATGTAGAAGTTCACGAGACCCAAATTGGATCAACGAAAAGAAGTTCCAACTTGTTCAATGAAGATTGCAACAACCGTTAATGAAACCTTCGAATATGCAAAGTGTGACTTATGTTCAGATATAGGGCAAAACCAACATAATACATGAACGTGATTAAAAATTAAATAGGTATGTGACTTTGGGTAAAACCAACATAGGGTAAGTACTACCTCATTTACAGCAAAAAAGAAGAAAAGAACTAGATCAGGACCAAATAAAAGTGGACATGCGGGATGTCAAACCAAGTTGAAAACACAAGGCAAATATTTACAAGACAGACCTCCAAGACTGTGCAAAGCAAGATCTTCACATCACAATGCATTTATCTTTTGATGATTTTGATTCCTGCTTGTACGATGAAGATGAGTTCCTAGGCCTTGAGGGTTGCACATGCTGCAAAAATCAGATGGTTAACCAAATATCTAACCATATGCATATTTTACATAATAAATACACATTTATATATGTAAGTTCCTTTTATCTTTCTGAAAAGAATATATATTACTGTCCATATAAATTTAATTTTTACTGTGAATAAAATGGAGAATAATAGCAAGTGAGCGCCACATCCCATATCTGAACTGTCACAGGGATGCTTATTAGACATTTGTTGATTAATTTCTTGAAAAATTGATTAACTTCCATACACTTTTCAAATTGGCACCCAGCAAAAGTACGTAGCGTTTTTTTGGTAAAAGGGTTAAACGGAGGAGGTTTTCCTTGTTCAACTTACCCGAGGAGGGCGAGTATTTTTACTCAGATCTACGCGGCCTAACTGGGGTATCCCCGTGACTATTTCCGAACCCTTTCCCTGGCCACCCCAAGATGTGCAGCTAGTAAGGTTTCTACCTGAGACCTCTTGTGAGGATATGAGGACGCCAACCACTAGGCCATCTTGGTGACGGTTATAGCATTTTTTGGTAAGTAACCTTTAAATATCAAATATGCCCCTCAAGACAAACTAGAGGAATCTAGTGGACCATGATCACTGCTATTAGTAGCCTCTAAGTATCTTAATAATTTTTTTTACTGAAATCGTAAATGTTGTATATACTTTGGGACATCCAAAAGAAGAAAGTGTCTGATTTAAGTTAAATATCTCAATTACTCCTCACTATTGACAAAAAGAGAGTTTTTAGTGCTATAAGTTATAAGTAACTAGCAATAATTACTAGTTTAAAAAAAAATGAATCAATACTTATCCAAAAAAAAAAAAAGGGATTACTAGCATCTGGTTTGAAGAAAAGAACAAAGAAATCAGGTTATGTTACAGAACTAGATGTGAATTGCTTCTCAACATTCTGTAGTTCATGTGCACATTTTTCTGAATCATACTTGGATATATTTAAATTTGCATATACTCCAACTAACTGGCATGTTGAATTTTATTATTTTAGCATCTGTTTGCACATACACTTAACCTAATTGATTTGGTAAGAAGGAAGATGCTTAATCCATATGTATGTCAATTATCTGATTTGATTCAGTTCCCTAGTTAGTTTAATCCAGTTTACATCCTAAGCCTTGTAACTCAGAGGTCTCATGAGAAATACACACAAATATAAGTTTCCAGATACTTTGACCCATACTATGAATAATGTTAATGGAATAGAATTTATACACACATCTCTTGTTGCAGACAATAGTACCTAATTGTTAAGTATGTGAGTTTGTAGTGCCTCCAACATTTATCAAGAGTATACCTCAAAACTATCATTAGCTCAAGCTCACTACATGCTAACTATATATCAGGGGACACATCTACCCTTTGTCATATGGTAGATCCATCCAGCACTGGAAACCAAAAACTAATTCAGAAAAATGATTTTTCTTAGCTCTAGGCCTAACCCCACTAACGATCCTACATGCCAAACAAAGATTTCATTGTTGGTCATAACATTGTATGGTTAACAATACTGTTTGAAACTCTAACTAGGTAGATGTCCTTTATCTATGTAAAGCTCTCAATGGTTACAAAATATACTACAGAAGATACCAACAATTTAAACCTAGTAACCTACAATTTAGCTAAGTCGTCCCAAAAGATGATTATTCATCAGAAAAATCAGAGCTTACCTGTGGACCTGTGACAAGCCCCGACTCTCCACTGGTGTTTGGTTGAGACGAATTGTGCTGTGGTTGCGGCGGCTGCTGCTGCTCCTCAAATTCTTGTTGCTGAAGAGCTATAGCCAACTGCAGATCAGAGCTGCCATACAACATATATAACAATCTTAAAGCTCATCTAGATGCAGCACACATCATGCAATGAGACAAATTTATTGCAGTTTTAAATAGGCAAGTTTAAGAAATAGAAAGGGGAAATGCAAAACTAAAGATAAGGAATGACGCTCTGTCCAACCTAATTAACATTATAAGCATAAATGCACACTTATTACCAAGTCAAGTAACATTCAGATATTTGGCAAAGAGTCAGACAACTTCCTCTATGTGGAAATTCACAATTCTCATGAGATGGAGCAAGTTATAAGGAAAATTGAGTTAAATTTCATACAAAATCAAAGTCAAATATAGATCTGTATTGTTTTTATGAGGCAGAATCATTAATTGGAAAAAGAGGACAGAACGAAAAGGAGATAATTACTTGAAGCCGGTCTTCTCTTGTGCTGTATTGTCGATACTGGCAAGATACTCCTGATATATCAAGATTGGAGTAAGTTTCACAGAAGTGAGTAAAAATATATAGCATCAATTTAGAAGATACATACAGCAGTATTAGCGAATGCATTCTGTTCATCCCATGAGCAGTATTCAGGGGGGTTTTCAGGATTGAATTCCTTAAAACTACCAGTCATATATACTGTATCTCCATTGACCTGAAAAAACATATGTTACCATATACTATATAGAACGACAACTATATTTTTAAAAGCTAACCATAAAGAACATTATTAAAAGTTTACCTCGTTGAGCTTTTCCCATACCAAATCTGGTTGATTAATATAGCCTTGATCTGTAGCTAAAAGGTATAATTCACCCTCAAACTGTAAATAAGGTCATTAGATGTACAGAACAAAAGATGACACTTCTAAAGTTTTCGGAAACATAACACTGCCTAACATTAACTTATTGATAGGCTATAAAAGTATAAATTACACTCGTAACTAACCTTGAACATTGTGTTGAAGTGGTTATTGCGGAAAAACACACAAAGCTCACGTTCTTTGATACTTTCTTGCAAGGAAAATAAGCTGCAAGCATAAAAGCAGTAAAAGAAATGAGGACCACCATCTTGTTTATAATAAAAACATAAATGTGCAGGCTTCAATAAATAGATTGTACCCATATATAGTCAACTGACTTGCACTATTCTTCAGAAAATTCCTGATTAATTCCCCTAATCAAATGAACAAGCTTTCAGGCTTAGATTTCAAAAGGAATTGAAGATATGCAAAGTAGTAATTTTACCTTGCCTTGGTGTAATTCCATCTTTGCGCTTACTCTCATCTGTACTACTACTATCCCTTTCTACTTGTTCTGCTAGCACCACCTCACCTTCATACATAGGCTCTTGATTTTCATAATTTGCAGTGCTTGACTCCTGTATGTGTTCCTCACCTTCATAAATGGGTTCACTTCCATCAGCACTTGAGGTTAAGCACCTAGACTCGTCAATGGGTTGTGCTATCACCTTAGATGATTCTGAATTTACATCATTGCTTGAAACGGATTGATCTTGTATCTTTTCATCGCCAGGATTATGCCCAAGGGTATTGATAGTAGGCTGAAGATCTGATTCATCAGAACCCTTTGTGGCCTTTTTTGATTGGACCAACAAATCAATGCTATCTTTATCAATTTCATCTTTACATTCATTCTTTTCAGTGGGTAGTACCTCTATTTTATCATTAAGTTTATCTTGTGAAGAAGAAGAAACAAATTGCACTGGAGCTGTTTCAAAAGTTAACAAATCATCGCCATCTTTTTTCAGTGCGTTACTATCATCATTTTCAGCACCAGTATGTACTTCCCGTATTTCCCTTGAGATTACAGGTTCATTTGAACTTTCAAAGGGATTATTCTCAACTAAATTTACATCATTCGCAGCCTCGGATAGCTTTAAGGCTCTCAACAACCCTTCTTCCTCTTCAAGGTCTCCTTTTCTACCCTTTTTATCTTCAGAGACAGAACGAGGAGAATCATCAAAAGATTTAACTCTGGAAAGAGATGGTGAAGGGACACCTAAACTTGCTGTTGTTGCAGCAACAAAATCAACAGATTCTTCTTCAGTGGTGTTCAAGTCAGTTAAAGGATTGTGAGTGTCAAGGGCAACAAGTTCCCCCATCAAAGTATTGTAGGACTTCGTTCCAATCGCACCAGAGGTGTCAACATCCTAAGGAAACAAGCGAGTCATAACAAGTGATTGAATTGTCAAAAATTGTGATTTCAGCTAATATTGAACATGCTCATAGTACATGCATATGTTAATGTAGCTAAGAGAACATACCTGGGGATCTACAATCCAACCATGGTAAAGTGATATTCCCAATAAATCGAATATTGCACACTCTCTGGTGAATTCAAAATCATCAATTCTGTAATAGTTTAATAATGAATGTTGTTAACATGACATCATAAAGGAGCAAATCAAGAAACGGAAACATAATGGGCATGATTTAAAAAGGTGTTTAAGCCATTAGTCAATATATAAAGACACTGCCACATTCACAGGAGTATGTAAGTAACAAGAGCTTACCTTGTGAACTTTAAGTTCACATCAATACCAGTTGTAAGTCGAGAGAGTAAATCAATGGCATCAGCAATGTTCTGCTGTTGATTTTCAATGTACCCTGCATCTTTATTCTGTATCCCAATTAAAAAAGGATCAAAATAAAAAAAATAGATACAATAATATTGTCCGCATAACTTGCAGTTGGAAGTGTTTAATGAGCAAATAGAAAGATAAAGGTTCCATGATTAAAAGACTCATCAACAATGTGATTAAATAAACTAAATATATCAAATATTACATTAACGTTGCTGTTTGAATCGATCAACCTTTCTGCCACAAGTGCTAGCAATTTCTCTTGTGATATTTCAGCCACATCCGAGTCCAGATTCAAACTATTTCTCAGCGAGAGAACATTGCCTACACACATTGATCATCAAGATGCAATTTATTATTATCATTTTATAACTCTATGTTCCAGCAGATCAATTAACACCACAAAAACTATGAAAGCAAATTGTTGTAACCTACCACATCCCTGATGAATCTAAATGACCGATTAGTAATGTTATTTAATAAGCTTAGTACACAACAGAACAAAATATACTCCATAAAGTGGAAAGGTTCAGACATGGCCTAAATTCATGAAAATTGATCATAAAAGAGTACCACTCTATCACACACACACATAATATACAGATAATATATGCTAATATTAATATTCTCAACTTGAGTTCAATATAAAATCAGTATTTCCTTAAATTTGATACTAACGATCACAATTTAGACCTAAATATTCACAAAAATGTCTTAAAACATTCATAAACTATAAAAGGCAATGTCAATTGCCTAATTAACAAGTCAAGAATCAGTATCTAACGAATACACACAAATTGACAATTATTTCCTAATTTACAACAAACCAAAGATACAATTGAATAAAGAAACCCTAGAAATAGTTAAAAGGAGTGATTACATATAGCGAGAAGAGGACAAGGTCCATTATCATTCTGAAGAACAATCGGTGTATTTCTCCCCAAGAATTTAATTAATTTCGTTTTATGGAACATTTCTTTGGTCGCCGGAGTATCCTCCCGATCGCCTTGTTCTTCCGGCGGTGAAGCCATGCAAATTCTCGAAATGGATATATACAGAATAGTGTATGTATATCCCTGTGTGTGTGTGTGTTTAAAGAGTCAAAACAATAGGGATGAAAACGATGAGATGCAATGCAAAAATGAGAATCTGTTAGTACACAAAATTTTATATTTATATGGAGGGAGAAGTCACTCTCATAGTCATAGGTTTAAGTCTTAAGAACTCTATTGTATTTTCTGTTTTAACTAATAAACCATTATTTATTATTTATTATTATTAATGTTAATTATAATATAATAGTTAATAAATAACTTATCAAGATATTTTAACAGTTTATTGGTCTAGTTGGTCTAGGTTATGATATAAAAACGTAAAAACTGATCGATATGTGTCAATCAAACGAGATCTTGTAACCAAGTATCATATTGTGAATGGATGAATGAATGGTTTGATCATCGATGTAGGTTTATAAGCGATTCGGTCTCATACATAATGATGTACGGGACGATGTACGGAACTTGTATAGTTGGAATACTTTTGCGAGCCCAATTACTTTTTTATGCAACATTTTGGACTAAACCCGATTGGAGAAACAATTTTCTTTTTTCATTCATTGATCCATCTCGAACTTTTATGTTCGATAAAATTACACAAATCAACCATATGGTCATACATTAGTTATGTTATTAACTTTCAATTGTTCTAGCTAATACACGGACCACCCTATTGTCCTTGTTTTTTTTTTTCCCTCAATTTGGTCCATCCAAGTATCCAACTAGTAAAATAACACTGTCTCTATCATTTTTTGATCTTTTTTTATCCACTTTGTGACTTTTATTCTTTTCCCTTTTTCTTTTTTATTTCTTCTTCTTTAAATATATACTTAGCTTTCTTACAATAGACTATCCCTTCAACCCTTACAACAATATCTTTATATCCCTTACTATATATAAAGCATTTCTTAAATTGTATATTATAGTTCAATTAAAAGATGTAGAAAATATAAATTACCTTTGAAATTCCATTGCATGCTAATTATAAAACTTAATTAATTATAAATTATAACTAAATAATTATAAAATCAATTTTTGTCAATATATATTAAATCAAGTTTGATAATCTACGACTTCTTATCATTATACAAACAGTTTGAAATTCTCATCAATTAAACATGGCAAATACAATTCTTTGATGTTATGTAAACAAATCTAATGAAACCATGATTGACTGTAAGTGCTCTAAAACATCAGAAGTTAGTTTGACAAATAAGAATCAAGTGATCCTACGAATCAAATTCGTGGAGATAAATTATGTACGTCTAACTTGAAACCTTAAATATATAAGATGGAATATTTTTGAATAACATATTTTAAATTTATTGTCGCAGCACTGTGTCGATTTGCTAATAGATTATCACTTTATGATATTCTTTTAGATATATTTAGTAAATAAAGAAAACAAATATACAACAAAATGTCATCATGTTGAAATGGGAGACTAGTGAAACTGGTGACGGAGGAGTGGCAATACGAGTCGAGTCCAGCTTGAACTTAAAGTTCATTTAATATTTTAAGATTTGAGTTCGGCTCGTCTCGAGCTTAATATATTAAGGTTGAGCTCGACTCGTTTGATATGTTCGAGATCGACTCAAACTCGAATCGTCTATAATATATTTTATTTATTTAATTATTATTTAATTTATCTATAACATTCATTTATACTTTTGTGTTATTTTTAACTACATATATAATAAAAATTAACTATTATTTTAAGTATTATACATAGAATAGTTAGCATTATGTAATTATACATACATTATATTATTATACAAACAATAATTAATGTATATAGATAAAATGTCCGTTTATGTTCACGAGCTTGTTCAAACTCGATATAAGAAGCTCAAGCTCATTTATTAAACGAGATTTAAAACGTGTTCAAGTTCGGCTCAAATCGAGCCTTAATGAGTCGCAGTCAAGTAGCTCGACTCATTCACAACTTTAAATGATATTGTTAAGGTTGTTATCCTATCATTTCATAAATTTCCTTTGTCTACAACTTTCTCAAATATTTTCTTGACTTATTATAAGAATATTTTTTCGAAATACATAACCATTTGGTAGATATGTTTTTATCGCACAATTGTTTGGTCAAAAACTCAAGTCATATTATGGTTTTGTATAATTTAATTTAATAATTTACTTTGGTTTTGTAAGGAAGTAGTGGAGTAGGTTTTAGCTACTAATAAAAGTAATGTCTCTCCAGATTTAGAGTTTTTGAATGAGTCATTAGGACCCAAGATATATCTCCTTCATCAGTTCTCATGGTGTAGAGAATTTGTTGCATGTTTCCCTCATATAAAAAATTAAGAATATACAATATGTTGACCCATATCAACAATGCTATTGAAACGTATTCCAAAAACAGTCCAACAAATATTGCTATAAATAGGCATATCGATTGTATTTCACGTTTGAATAAGTTAAAGTAACTAGAAGCTCGTTGAAAGTAAACGAAAATGGATAATAAAAAGTTGAGCATCTTCATCCTCGTAACAATAATTTCAATCCTACATTTTATTGGATCATCAAGGGTAAGATGGACATTTTCATTATCCTTCACATAAAATCATGACCTATTTTTTTAAAAATTGATTATTATCAAAATCTCAACCAATATCATCTCTTTATCTCTCTCGGTAATAAAGAATTCAATTCTCTTTTCAAAACTTAATAGTGAACCCTTTTAGTTTCAACAATTTGCTATATAACTCTCAACACTTTTATCATTTTTTTTTATCATTATTATTACATTGACATGATCACAACTTCGTACCTAGATAATTTGAATATGTTATCACATAGTATACAACATCACATTGATTTAGACTTTCTTTTATAAAAAATAAAAATAAAACAATTCACTAATAAATAAAATCATGACCAATTGAGAAAACTTCTTTTACTGTGAGAAATGTAAGAAGATGTCAATGCGCTAAATTTATAGATTCACTTCAAGTTTTAATTCGTAAAGATCCTTTCATATAACGTTGATCATGTTTATATATACCAACCAATTATTCACATTTATAGACGGAGTATTAAAGTTGGTATGACATTGATAATCGTTACAAATAAGTGCTTCACATTTTAATCGATATAATTCATATGTTATAGGCTATGATTCACACTTTTATAGACATGATTCATATTTTATAGGAAATGATACACATTTTTATAAAACTGATTCATATTTTATGGCTTACCTCCCGTGGTTCACAAAACAAAGATGAAAACGAAAGATCATGTCTTTCCATTGTTATAATAACCATGTATGTTCGAAGCCATGCCAAGGATACCAAAATTAATATATTCGAGTCTCGAGGAACAAAAACATATTTGTTTTCTTGAAAGATATTACTTTGACCCATAGTTTGAAACCATTATTATACTTTGATTCACAAAATACACACACTTATATCTTTTTAATTTCAATACATATTAAATTAATCTATAGCTATCTCTTGATTCAGTGAAAGAATTGTTGCTCCTTTTTTTCTCTTCTTAGGTTGTGTTTGATAGCAAGCATTTGGAAGCATTTTGGAGCGACAAACGACTAGCAGTTAGCAATTTGATTGAAAAACTTGTTTGGCAACAAATCAACTAGCATTTGCATATTTTCTAACCGTTTCCTGCTAAATGCTTGATGAGGAAGCATTTCAACTAGCAACTAGCATTTTGGTTCTGAAATTACCTATATACCCTCAAAAATAACATGAGTACATTATAAATAATGTGTATATGCCCTTTTTCGTAATTTTACACTTTATAATTACTGCTACTGCTACGTTACCAAACACTTTTTTTAAACAAACAACTACTGCTAACTGTTACTGCTGACTGCTACTGCTTACTGCTTATTGCTACCGCTTACTGCTAGTGCTACTGCTACGTGTCGCCAAACATACCCTTAATCGTATCCAACATAAATGCTTTTGCTTTTTGAATCAGTTTCTTCTGAACAATCGTCGTACAACATTTAAATGCCTTCATTTTATTAATTTTATTTTCATACATTGAATAAAACGAAAAGGAAATACTGAATGGCTTTCTTTAGGAAATTCCTAATTTTGTGCAAGAAAAAAGGAATAAGTTGTTAATGTTGATGACGGTTTCAAAAGCTGGGGGTGAATCAAATGACCTTTTTGTCCTTCTATATATATATATATTGTATTGTATTTTATACTTCGTAGATTTATTATTTTGTGTATGTGATAATCTATATGTATTGGCTGAAGCCAATCGACTGCCTGTCGTATATATGTAAGCTCTTGTCGGTATCATATGTAACATAACGTGAATCGATGATATATAATTTTATGATTCTTTTGTTTAATAAAGAGAGACTCGATCACACAAATTCTCTTCTGCTGTTAAAACCGCATTAAGCCGAGCGATTTACATCATAATTAGTAAGTAACATCTAGAAAACAACTGCAAATGACCTTTTTGATATTCGGGAATATGAGATAAATTGTAACAAACATAAAGCGATAGGTTACCAACCAGTAGAAGTGACATGTAACATGTTGGATTATTTGTAGCTAATAAAACATCACGCATTTGATATCATAAGTTAGAAGTCCATTTCACTGGCTCCATCACTTGACTACGTTACGTTACGTTACAATTCATATTTTTTTTATAAACCGACAACACCACCCATCAATTATATGATACTGAATCATCACTCGGTGTCGTAAGACAAAGAAGAAGAATTTTTTAAAATATATTTCCATGACGGAACTAACTTCTTCAGTTATTATTAAAATTGCATATAATATATATTTCATGTTTAATTATGAGACATGGCTATGTTTTGTGGTAACATAAGTTTTTTGAAGCAAACTAGAAACAACTTGTAAAACTAACCCAAAATAAAAACACTCGTACTGTACTTTTATAGTAACATAAAATAAAAATACATGTTTATTTGGTTACGGTGGATATTATTTTAGGAAAGCCAACTAACCCAATAAATTGGATCTTGGGAAAGTGAGAGAAGTTAAAGAAAGGGCAACTACTACCATAACTTAAAGTAAAGAAGGGCATGTCTCCATGTGGCTCATGTACCTATCACAACCTGCCTCAGATGGGTCATGTAATTTGGCTCTCTCTTTATCCACTAATCTTAGGTCACGACTCACTAAATAAACATCTTATTAAATTTGGCTGATACCATACAAAAACAAATATGTGATGTGATCAATCACATATCGGGTGTAACTTATGCAAACCTATATCAGATACAAAGAAACATGAACAGCATAACCCTTAACTGATATTAATAAGCAATTTATGAGGTGGAATTCATCCTATTAGCGTAAATAGACCTAAAAGATCCGTTATTAGTTTACTAGACATCTAAACTTAACTTAAAACTGTACAATTTGGCTTTTGTTTTCTGTATAAATGTATATAATGGAACCGACTGATATTTGGGTCAAACCAAAATGGTTCCATTTGGTTTCCTACTTTGTTTTCATGCATACTTATGATTATGAAGTATCCCCCACCCTATTGAATGCTTGTTTTTCAACAATGTAGAAACATGATTATGTCCTACCCTGTAATTGAGATATAGAGACCATGAACAAACAATAAGCATAGTCAGTGATTCAGTGGATAAGGATAACTGACATTTACCGTCCACTATTTTAACTCTTGAAACTCTCTGTCTACCACTAGTTACAAAGTACACTTGCACCATACAAATTGCATACACATTTTTAGGGTATCAATGTAGCAACCCAAACTTTTGTGGGCCATATTTTAGTTTCTTGAAAGCTTCCGTTAGAAGCACCGAACAAAATTCCTAATAGAACTGCACACCAAATTAAGTCTTAATCTCTAGGAAATGCTTTACTAAATTTAAAGCAACACGTAACAAAACAATCATTGAAAGTAATAAGTAAACTATGGTAGGACTTAATTTCTAAGCAAGACATCAGTTTCTCCTAACAGTCAAAATAATCGTGTTACTATATTCTTAACATACTCTATGGAACAAGCATCTAGAAGCTGCTAACTATACACAATACCACAATTCCAAGTATTAAATAACACAAGTAATCTATATCATAAATCAGACAATAAGGAAACTAAAACAGGTTACTAATTGAACTTTCTATAGTTAACAACAACAAAATGGTATAATTTGAATAATTTTCCATGTAATTCAGATTACAAAATAGGAGAAAGCGAAAAGGAGAACATTTATTTTCCTCTTCTTTTACCACCCCTAATCAAGAACAACTATATGCAGTAAAGCATAAACTTGTAAAAGAAACAGAAACAAAACACAATCCCCTTTCCCCTTTTCCAACTCAATTGATCATATCTTCATATCCAATCGAATCGAATTATGTTCTTTGCTTTAACTTTATCCCAATTTCACTTTAAGCCCTTTTCATTAACACTTAACAAAATGAAATCAATCAATCCTAAAGGCATCAAAATGAAGGTACTAAAAAGAACAAAGAATTCGCACCTTGTGATATCTGTTCCACCATCAATGCGCCGTAACTTTCAACCTTCTTTTCGCTTCGCTGTAAATCACGACTCCCATAATCGTAACAGCAAACCCCGAAATCCCCATAACAGTCACCGGATTCTTAAAAATCAAAACAGAAACCACAGCAGCAACTGCAGCTTTCGCATTCCCTAACACCTGTAACGTCAACGCACTTGTATGCTTTGTAACCAAAAAATTAGTCAAATTGACCAAATACGCTACCGTAGCATTACCAATCAACAGAAACACCATAAACGAATCACTTTTCGCTTTCTCTACCGTTTTACCAAACACATTCCCTTCTATATACAAACTAAAAGGTAACAATATCATAGCTGCCATTGGTGCCATATACAATAACAAATTCATCGAATGCAATTTCTCCGAATCAGAAGTCAATAACAACCCTTGCACAACCGATTTTAACGCTCGGCCCGCAGTCGAACCAACGCACATCAAAAAACCGAATAAATGAAACAACGGTTCGCTATTACTCGCTAACACAATTCCAAACACAACCGGCATTAAAGCTAAGTAAACTTCAGCTGATTCCTTCTTACAAGTAATTAAAAACGCAAAAATCGCCGTAAAAAATGGCGTCGTTGCACCAATCGCTTGATTAAACGAAACAGGTAAATATCTCAATGAAGTATTTCCACAAACAACTGAAAAGCAAAAAATAACAGATAAACCGAATATTTTAAAAAACTGTTTTCGTGATAAAATGTGTTGAAACGGAACGATTTGAAACCAACGGATCGCGATTAAACTGTAGAAAGTACACGAAATCATGTGAATCATCGTAAGGAAAATAGGATACTTGAATCCGTAGAAACTTAATAAGTATTTATTGAGTAATAAAACGCCGATGTTACTGATATACCATGACGCAATGATTAACGCGGTGAGGATCGTCGGAGAAATTAGAGATGTGGCGGTGAAGATGTTGTTGTTGCCAGTACCGTAACGGACTTCGCCGGTTGGAGTTGATGGAATGTCGACGGAAGTTTCGAACCTAGGATTACTACTCCGGCGAGTTGTCCACGACTGTGATTCTACCATTGAGGGTAATTTTGTAATTTTTGGGATTATAGATACAGTGAAGGTGTTTGTATATGTGTGTGTGTCCGGCTTCGGATTGGATCTCCAGGAAATGTGAGTCTGTGTTTAATTACTATGAGAATAAAGCTGGCCTATAGTTTTAAAACTTACCCCTGTAGTTTATATTTGTTTCAACGTTTCACCCTGAATTGCTATTATGTATGCTTTTTTCTATCTTTCTTTTATTTTGTGCTTTTTTCTTATTTTGCGCTTTTTCCTTGTTATAGTAACTTATTTTGTGACGAGATATGTGAGAGTGTGAGGCGTATTACACATTTTCTAGAAAAATTAGAAGTATAAATATATGAGTTTTATTGGGGTTATGAGTTATAAAATGTTATGCGTGAAGTATATGGGTATTCTTATACTTAAAATTAATGTCAGTAATTTCTTAAATTATAAGTAATGGTATTGATAAGTGGTTTAATCTATTTGTTAATCTATATAGGTCTAATGAGAATATTTGTAAAGTTGGAAAGTTCCATGCTATAATAAATCTCTTAAAGTAATGATGATTAGGTTGTAAGCTTTTTTATAAATCAATCATTGATATTTTTATTACTCTCTAATAACTTTCTTTGATCGATGGTTGTTTAGTTAATCTAATATTCTACTTTTAACACAATAGTTTTAATAAATTTCGCTAATTAATACTCATATAAACCACTATCTTTCAACAAGAAACATTTAAAACTTATAAATCGTAATAAAACGTGTTAGAATTATGAAAATAGCTATAATTGTAATGAACATAATTGATTTGAGTAAAAAATATATTCAATAAATAAATACTAAAGTTAAAAATGCTAATCGAAAGAATTGGCAAGTTTTTTTAAGTGTAATTATGAGACATTTATTGCAAAGATGGGTATACATGAGGGACGTATTGGGGAGATGTATTACTGGATCTGATCGGACGAATGAGAATTAAAAGAGTAGATAAAAGATAGATGGTGAGTCGTTGGATAAAATGAAATATTTTATTTAGATCTAGGCTCGTAAATTTAGCTTTTGAGAAAGTGTCGGTATATGACGAAATATAAACTGTAGTTTATTCGCCGGTCAGCGTACAGACTCTGACTATAGTTTTACTTGTTTTTTCTTTTATTTTATTTTTTTTCTTTTCAAAATGTCATGTATCATAAGGCGTAAACACGATTTATTTTTTTCTAACGACTCGTTGGAAATTTCCAGCATGTGATGAGCGCACGTGTAATGAGATCAGGTTTTTAATAATTATTGCTGTAAAATAAAATAAACAGCAGTAGAGCATTTAACAAAAATACTACAATAAAGTAGTTAATTTTAAACATAGAATGTTATTCAGAGTAATTCAAACAAAGTTTGATACATGAACTTCATATTATTTTTATATTTAAATAATATTTAAATTAATTTTTATTGATATTCATTACATAAAAAATTGAATTCACATTTAAATATTTTTTTATATTTATATATAAATAAACACACATAAAATAAAAACAAAAAAATAAAAAGTAACAACCAATCAAGGGGTAGCTACCATATTGACCTAACCATTTTGTGAATCAATGTGAGATTGGGTGATCACTTCAATTTGGTCACTGATCACTTTATATCACCTCACCCCATTCTATTTACTCCTAATCAACTATATAAGATAACTGAACACTTTTATTTTAGAGTATGAGTATGTATGTATTTTTCTCGTTAATTTTTAAATTGAATAACATGTCTGTGTGAATATATAATGTATGTTCTAAATAAGTCATTGATAGACAATTATTATTTGCTTTATATGCTGAACAAAATAATTAATAATTATCAATTTAAGTCTCTGCGTAAGCTAGTTGAAATAGTATTTTATTTCAAATATTTTTAAAAAGTCACGATCTAGTACAGAAATTCTCATTTTTAAGACTTAAACTATTAAAGGATATCTTTTTATTAGGTTAATAACAAACACACCTAAATAACCTACCAATTAAGCTCAATTCGTCAAGTGCATTACGTAAAAAACAAACACACGTTAAACAATAATTTAATTTAGTTGAATTTCAATTTATGTCAAATTTTTAAATCTTATTTCATGCTTAAGAACAGAAGTCATTAAAGTTCAACTTCAAGCAGAGTTTGTTTGGCCTATCCATTGTTTAAAACTTTGATTTACTTAGTGTATCAAATTATTGAATCTAAGTGTAGTATTAATTTCAGTCAACATCATACATTAAAAAGATACAATCTTCAACTAGAATTTTTCATTAGAAGTTGGTAGTTGAGAAAACAAACTTGAATTGCGTATGGAAAAATTAATATCCAACTATAACTATCATAAGTTTTCGTAGTTTATTTCCTTTCGGTGGTCTTTCTTTCTCTTTTCATTATGATATTGTCATTGAGCCATTATGAAACGAAATGGTAGGTAAGATTCACAAGAAAACCCAAATGGCTAAACTCAATATTCATATTTCTTACAAATATCATAGAAACATGAAAAGTACGCTTCATCAGAACAAATAAAGATAAGATAAAAAGATAAAACGGAACCAAAAAAAGGTCAAATTTTCCCTTTAAAATGAGTCAGTCTAACCCATTATACCAGTGCAATTATTTTCTAGTTAAATCTATTGTCTTTTATGTTCCTACTAAATATAGAGTAGATATTACTTTCATATTTTAACCTAATATGCATCAACCAATCTCTATGGGAGTCATGGTCTTTGTTATTCCAAAGCCAAGACGGAGGAACACAGTAGGTGAGTCTTAGACTACTCTTTATGGTGACTAACTTAAGATTGAAGACTAACTTTCACATTAATGCTACGTCAGTGCAAAGACTGAGGACTAACTCAAGACTGAACGCTCCCTATAGTGACTGCAAAACTGAACTTTTCAGTGACACGTCAGCACCACATCATTTTTTAAATATCAATACAAATACATTTTTTTTATTAATAATAAAAATTACAATAATTAAAAAACTACGTTACATTAATAATTAAAAAACTACGTTACACTAATAATTAAATTACAATAATTAAAAACCTACGTTATACTAATAATAATTAAAAAGCGATACAATTAATCCTCGTCGGTGTCTTCGTTTGTTTCTTGGGTAGGCGCTACACAATCGCATTTAACTTCTTCCCGAAGATTCTGGAAAAATGTTTGTTCCTCGGGTGGCAAGTTTGGATTGATCGGGTTGTTGAGAACCTTGAACGCCTTGAACATTGCTTTATTTCTAGAAGTCTCGGCTAATGTTTCCATTGTTTTTTTTTAGCTAGTGCGGTTTTCAAAAGTTGGGCACGAACCTCATCGGGCGAAACCTGTGAGGAAGTAACATCCGAAGAACCCGAACTTTTTTGGCTTTTTCGAATTTGTGCCCGACCTGGTGGACGACGAATCGTGTCGTCGGCTAATAAATTTTTGATGTTAGGTGTCTTCGCTTGGTTCGGATCATTGTCTTCCTCGTCAAGATTTACCGGCTCGTAATCGTTGTCTTCCATATGTCGTTTGTTGTTCATAACACCTTCCGGAAAAAAGAACTTGGGGACATCTTCTTAAACATGCCATGCCGACTCGAAAAGAAAGTTATGGTTTGTTCGATCTTTGAATCCTTCAGAGGCCGTCAACATAATGTCTACGTCGGTCATACCACTTTGCCACTCATTTTGATATTTTTTAGTAGATGCTTTGAAAAAACCTTAACGTCTCGTTGGAGTTTTTTCCATTTGCCCGTTATTTGGTCAAGATCACGTTTCCTATCCGCAGAACGGTTGTAATTTTCTTGTACGACTTTCCAAAAACAGTCACTCGTTTGTGAATTCCCGATCACTCCATTTTGAGAAGCGTCAATCCACCGCTCCGCCAATATCTTGTTTTCTTCGGCGGACCACAGAACTCTTTGGCCTTTTGGTCGTTCGCTTGATTCAGCAACTTGTGTACCTTTTCCTAAATATTAATACAAATACATTTATATTATTAATAAAAAAGCTATATGATTAAAAAGCCACGTTACACCATTAATAATAACTTGTTTACCTTTTACTAAATATTAATACAAATACATTTATATTATTAATAAAAAAGCTATATAATTAAAAAACTACGTTACATTAATAATAAAAATTTCCTTTTCCTTTTCCTTTTCTATTCCTTTTCTATTCCTTTTGACCGATTCGGCTTCGGGTACGTATTCGGCTTCCTCTTCGGGTGGTGTGTGAACGTTTTCGATTTGATTTTGTGATAGTGGTTGTTGTGAGTATTGTTGTGATTGATGGTACATATTTAAATAAAGTTGGGATCGTGGGTCATTAGTTGGTATTGAAAACGGATTGACGAGAGGTACAAATTGAGCAAAATCCGTTTGACTTGAGCTCAAATGTTGTGCGGAAGACGAACCCGTAGGTGAATGCTTCGTACCCGGAATTGGGTTGTTAATTAAGTTATTGAAAAAATCATTAGATGTTGATTGAGATTGGGAATTTTTGTTTTGTTTTTTAGACATTTTGTAGGTGCATGTGTTTGATATAATTTGTGAATAAAAGGAATATAGATATTGTGAGAATTGTGTTTGAAAAAGAAAGATAATTGTTTGATATAAATTGTGTGTAAAATAGGTAGAGACTGGTAATAATTGTATGTGAAAAAATGGGTGATTGTATGTATTACTTATAGAGATGTTTGATATAGTTAAAAAATTATTTTTTGTTTTTTTTGTTTCCTCTCCTGACCTGCTGCCCGTTGCATACTAGCCGTTGGCCCAACTAATCCCTGCTGCTCTGCCTCTTCTTCCCCTTCTCCCCTCGTTCTCCACAAGACAATGGACCATAGGACGGTCCCTAAGATAGGACCGTGCCTATGGTGGCGAGCACAAGACGGGGCCAGATCACAAAGACGGAATCCAAGACGGAGCCATACCGGACTATAGGAAGTGGTCTAATTATTATTATTATTATTTTATTTTTTCATATTAACAATAAATGTATTATTGTTAAAAACGAGTTCAGAAAAATTACAGATCTCAATTTTTTATATACATCGTATAATTCTTAATTATTTGTGCAAGTTGTGTTGACGTGATATGACACTTGAATTCTTAAGTTTTTAGAGTCATAGTATGCCATCTTACTACATTTCACTCTAAAAATTTCACTTTTTCAAACTTAGCAAAATTCTGCAGTAAAAAGTGAAAACAAAAATGAAAGCCTCGTATGGGACCATGCTTGCAAGGTCCAGGCCGACGGTCGTTAATGGTCCATTTTCCCCTCAAAACAAGACAACTCTGCCATAATTCAGTAAAACAAAAAATATTCTTATGTAGCACTCCTTGCACAAAAATCCTGCATGTAACTATATTAATAATTTTTTGTAATAAATCAATAACTTTTACAATAGTACAGTACAAATTCTTACTCTGTAGTATTTTGTTATCAAGACTTTGTCATATATTTTCACCAATTTGTAACTATTCAAAACTTATGTTCAAAAGTTAGTTTAAACTACTTTCAAGGTTATCAACACACAAAGTTCATTAATATCTCAAAAGGCATATCATAACAGAAGTAAAATTATAAGACGATAAAAATACCCTTAACTTGATCGAAATCACGAAATACAGTGTCCCTATCATAAATTCCTCTGGTACTCAGGCAGCAGCGGTAGCAATGGCTTCTTTTTCCACATCCTTTCTTGAACGAGTACGACCACGATGCAAATGCCGATCACAATACTTATGACCCGAGACAACTTCTTTGGTACACCGCCATTTCTTCCCGTCGGTTCTCTTACACCTTCCTGGCTCAGCTTCCATCGTACTTTTATAGTTGGCACACAAACTAAGATCACATCCCGAGCCTAAAGAATTAAAATTATACCATTTTAATACGTATTCATATGTTCATATTTCCGAAGGACAAAATGAATTTGAATTATATGAAAAAAGGCAAATAAAGTTTTACAAAAAGATAGCGAGAAACTAGAGATTACAGAACACCACGAACTACACCAGAACTAAAAATAAAATTTTTATTTTTTATTTTTTTAATGAAATAAATACCTGTTAAGGAAGCAAGAACTGAGTTCCAAATGGGAAGGATAAGATGAGAAGGAACAGGTAATCCAGCTTCCATGTACTTGTAAATTAAGGCTTGTAATTTGAGTTCTTCCATTTGCATAAAAGTGAATCCTATTCCTATTCCACCATTTCTACTAATTAGAGTACTCATCATGAAATTTATATTTTGGATCTGCTAAAGAAGATGAGCTTTCAACACCATTCGTTACTAAACCCACAACCACATTTATTCATTGTGGAGCATACGAGAGAGTATATATACTATTATTATTACCATATTTAAGAAAAGGGAGCATAAAAATGCTTTGATAAATTCTAAATTTCTTATCACGAGTAATATGTGGTGTATTTACGATGTTACATTATGTAACTTTAATTTTGAATAACAAAGAAAGAATCTAATCAATTTGTACATTTTGTTATTAAATATCCTATATTTACGGATTTACGAATAATAACCCTATTTTTATATCACAAACCACAAATATAAGATTGAATGGTATAGTGTCAATGACTTGCTCTAATGTTGCACTTAAATGAATTTATCTTTGAAATATATAAGTATATATATACGGTGGAGATAAAGAGGAAAATAAAAAAAAATTTGGGAAATAAAGAAGTTAATCTCAGTCATCCATTTTCATAACGTTAACATTCATATGTGATGAGTGTTACTCAATAAATAACTTAACATTCATTTATGATAAACTTCTCTATGGATCCTTCCATATATATATACATGTATATATAGAGGTGGTTTCAATAAATAATGATAAAAAAAAATGAAGATTGAAATAATTAATAAGATTGGTCTATTTCATTCAAAGCCCCACTTGCACTCGAATTTTTAAAATTGAATACTTCATAAACAGTATGGCTAAAAATTATAAAAATTACATATTCGAAATCATCATCTTTTTATGATTCTCGATTAGAGATCCAACAAGATATATTTTCGAGAAAAAAAGTTTCACTTGTTTGCCGCATCTTAAAAAATGCACTACATAAAATCACAGGTGATTATGCGTATAATCACGTGTGATTTATGATAAAATTTTGAAATGGTGGACGATTATATATTAATGTTATATGTTAATTCACACATAGTCACAATTTATTATATATTCAAATGAATAATTATATATAAGATTTGTAAGATTAAATATATTTTCACCCATAATGACATATGATTAGTGGGTTTTATGCTTAATCACATGTGATTTTGTATATATTTAAATGTGATTACAATTAAATTGAATTTTATGTTTGATGAGTAATTATTGGCAAATGATTATTCACACGTGATTCAACTTGATATATATTTTACACATATAGTTACTCTTTAATCACACATGATTACAACTTTGAAATTTAATGATATATGAATACAATTGTAATCACGTTTGATTACAATTTTAATTTGTCAAATAAAATTATTCTAATGTAGTATAAATGTTAAGCTTTCTTGATGAATATTTTATATAGGGTGTATCATTAATTGATGAATATTAGATTAAAAATTGTTAAAATTCATCATGACTGAATGTTACCAAAATTTTAAAAAGCTACCCAAATTAAAATAAAATTAATAAATGTTATCAACAACGTGTATTTGACTAACATTCATTGAAATAACTAACATCCATTGATGAATGTTAAGTGATAAACTTAATAACATTTTTCTTAAAATAATGTTATTGAGTTTATCACTTAATGAATAATTTTTCGATGAATATAAGTCAAATACATATTTATCCATGATTTTTAAGGGATACTATCAATTTTGGTTAACATTAAGTCGGAATAACTGTTAACAATTTCACTTAATATTCACAAATTAATGTTATAACTTATGAAAAATAAATTGCGAATAAATATTAGTAGTTATATCATTGGTTTTGATTAATATTTATTGATAAAAATATTTTTATAAAAAATTACTAAAAGAAATGTTAACTACTCGAAAGCATGTCATTGCTTCCCCTTTTTCAAAAAATGATGTTTTTATGTAGATCTCGTCCCTTATATATCATTCAACATGATACATATTAATTGTCTTGAAGTATATATAATAACCCCTTATACATCATTTTTAATTTTGTCCTTACTAATTTAAATGTGGAAGATCAGAAATGACTACTTTACCCGTTTCTTTTAACATTTTAATTTGGTAACTAGAACATTATGTCAACTCTCATGATAAAACAATTATACATTAAATATGACAATAAAGATTTAAGATTTACCATAATTAACATTCATTTTTTTTTAAAATTAAATTCACATTGTCTATACATATATTTTAAGGATTAAATTGAAAATTTATATTATGTAGTTTCTTAATTTTTTAATATGACAGAAATATAATTGAAAAATAATTTTTGCTAAATTTTACAAGCACATGTTAATTTTTAACATAAAGAATCCGTGTGTGTTAAACTCGTAGAGTTTATTTAATTGTCTTAAATATATAATTGTCTTAAACGATGCATATTAGTATAAAATTTTGTTTGTATTAGACTAGTAAAGTTTATTTAAATAATTCGATTCTTATTATGGTGATACAGTTATTAATAATAATCGATTTATTTATTATAGTAATAATTCTAAATAATTTGCTAAAAAATGAACCCGTCGAAAGTTGAAACTAACTAATTTAATTTCAGGAAGCTAGGTGTTAATTATTGTGTCGAAGTTGTATATACGTACGGGGACAGATACAAAATTATTGGCACAACCGGGCTGGTAATGTAGCTGGTGGCTAGCGGTGGTAGATCGTTTAATTTAGGTTGGCACTCCTCGTGAAGTTTGTGGTTGTAAATTGCAACACCACTCTCTTAATTGTTGATTGATGTAGTTATCTATAGATGTCACGTTTCAAACATGAGCTTCATAATGCATATATTCAATGATTAATTGTTCGTTTCGTGTACCTATGTTCACCATACATGTACAGTTTTTTGTTGGTATATAGTATATTAGGCAACACTTTAAACTATAGAATAATGAAATGACCAATAACATAAGACGTATACAAATTTCATGATTTATTTATTCAGCAATAATTACTTTTACTTTTAAGTAGTAAATGATAACGCTTAATGCTTACCTATTTGTCATTAAATGTTGACTAATGTGTGTGATCGTACATAAAAATAACTAGTGCAAGTTATATAGCTCCAATGAATGATTCCTGATGATCTAATCTATAAAAGACCAGAAAATACTACCGTTATGTGAAACATGGGGATAACCCCGAGCTTGACTTTCGGCTTGATAATAAGGTCAAGTATTTCAACATGAAAATATTATTGAGAGTGCTTTTTTAGTTTAAGGAACATACCTTGAACAAGAGAACGAGCTTTCTATATATGGTTGATCGAGACAATCTTCTAGAAGATCTCTCACAATCACTAAAATGGAAGCTTTTGAAAATATTCTTGTTCCCATTGAGATGATTTGGTGTTTTAATCTGACCAATAAAAGTGCAGAGGCCATGTGAGGACAAGATTGTTTCTCTGCGTAGTTGTCCCTACAAGCGTGTCTTCTTTTCAAGGTTTGTGGGATAACGTTACCATAATTTTATGTAGAGAGTTGTTGGCACCGGTAAATGATTATCCGATGTGAAATTATCGTTGGACGACCCTTCCGAGTTTATTGTAATTTGGAGACGATTCCTCTAGAGTAACATAACTGATTGTACGTTATACACCACAAGACTGTTGGAATAGTCTTCCTTCACATGAAAAGTGGATATAACTTTTGAGCCTAGTGAGTTAGAAAAGGGATCTATTATTGTGTTTTTGATATTTTATGTTAGGTGATTATACGTACAAAATATATGCATCATTTGAAAAATCAAATATTTTATAACATTTTTGGATAATAAATAGGGCTTAATGTAGGGGAATGTATTCGACTATAGCGTGATATCTATTATGTATATTCAACTAAAATTCTCTCTATTGTATGTACTGAACTTGAAAAAGGTGCATTTGATGTGATGTACCGGCTAGAAAATCCATATCACTGGTTTCATGCCACATAAGCAACACATGGTGCAATGCGTCATCGGTACATACAATAGATTTCGGACAATAATTGAGTACATACAATATCTTCGAACACGTGAACCAAAACCTTCACCGGAAACCTGCAACTTTCGACCGACATCATTAACCGCCACCATCTTACTCATACCTAAAAATTAATAAGTAAGACATCAAGATCATATCTAACAACCAGCTACATAAACCATAAAGTGAGAGAGAGAGAGAATAGCTTTACTCGAGGTTCACACACACATATCAATTGATTTAGACACACATTAAGAAGAACAAAAATGATATATTGGCCTAGTAACAATAAACATTTTTCATCAGAAAGGAAAGATGAACATTTTGTTTATGTTCCTGCTAATCTCCCAACTTCCGTATAAGCCATGTTAAGAGTATCAAGTCGTGCCCTGAAAACCCCAAACCAAGAACAACAAAAGATCAACCTTTCTTTTCAACCAAGATCATTTATGTTAGACAAAGACGATTTTGAGATGTTAATTGGAATTATATAATTTAAATATGAGGTATTCAATTTAATTTCAAAAGAGTTAAATAACAAAAAAATCAAATGAGTTTAAACATTAAAGTTTTGTCTTTCATATTGAAATGGATGATATCATAATAACTCACTGAAGCATTTCGACAAAGACTTAGAAGTGAGTAACCATAACCAGTAGTTCATAAAAATGAAAAGGGTCATACTTTGGGTCTGTTTGGCATGGAGCTTTTAGGAGCTTTAGCTTTTACTTTTTGAACGAAAAGCTCCTATGAAAATAAAAGTCTTGTTTGTCATGTACAAACTGTAGCTTTAGAATCCAACGAAAAGCTCAAATTCTCAAAGCTACTAGAAGTAGCTTTTCGCGAAAAGCTCCTAATGTAAAGCTACAGCTACAACCTACAGCCTACAGCTACAACCTACAACTACAACTACAGCCTACAGCTACTTCACCAAACATACTCTTTATGTATGGATACACAAACATTCATCATAGTGTCGATTGTTACCATTCTTGAACCTATACAAACCTAAACACTCTAATCGGCTTATTGATGATTTAAGTCATGTAATCAGTTACAACCCAGTAAAGATTTATCGAAGTTTCAATTTTTTTCATTCTTTAGTTCAACAGCAGCATCATATATCAATTCTTTTGCATAAGATACTTATTCAGTTAGTTTCTGATTTTTTTTGCAGCGACAATCCACTGTTCTTCTTTAGAACCTGAAATGTTCCAACTTTAGTTTCTCGTTCTTTATCTCCTACTCAAAAGGTTGAAAAAACAAAAGTATTAAATTACACTCAAAATCTTTTGAAATTTTATCTAATATACTCAATATTGATAAGGATGGAAAAAAAATACTATGTATTAAATATATTATCAATTTCAAACATTTAATATCTCTATGGATCTTTCTTTCATTATACATATATAATAATACAACGTTAGAACTGAACCTCTTATCTTGACCTCATTGGACTGCTTTTGTTCTTGCATCATCAGATGGGAGCTAAACACATGCTAAATACATCGGCAATCCTATGATGTCTTAAGCCTTCACTGATAAAAAGACAAAGTAAAACATAAATATAAAAGCATGGTATCTTTATTCATCTAATAGGTTCTGATGAAATAAGTATCTATACAATGGAATATATGTGGATATTTGCATAAACCATCATCATGGAATACCAAAAGTTATAAATGTGATGCGATTGTAAATTACAAATTGACCAACCAATATAGGTCTCTTGGGGTCAACGCTGTGAACGTGGAAAATGAGAGTAGAAGGTGATGGTTTATGATGGTTGGTCGGAAGTTAAATATTTTCAGTGAAAGTTTTGGTTCATGTGTTCGAAGATATTGTATGTACCTAACTTTGTTTGAAGTCTATTGTATATAGCGCTGACGTGTTGCACCATGTGTGTGCTTAGGTGCCATTAAACCGGTAATATGAGTTGGCTAACCAATACCTCACATTAAATGTACTTTTTCTCAAGTCAAATACATGCAATGAAGCAAATTTTAATAAAATACACACAATAAATTTTGCACGATAATTGAGTACATTATCCTACGCTAAACTACATTCTATTGATTTATTATAAACATCGAATTCAGAACTCTCTCTAATACAGTGGCATTGTTTTACTTGCAAATAATTCACGAGCAATTAACGAGTATTATTTTTGTTTCGTGCAAACTGCGAAGTGTCAACTGTCAACTGTCAACGGCGCCAAAACGACGCCGCTTTTTGCTGTTCCGCCTTCATGTCTACACTCACCTTCACCTGCATCAACAAATTAACCGCTACTTCATCTTCTTCATTTCGATGTCGCAGTTTAATTAGCAGAAACAGAATCGTAATTTCGAAAATGTCAACCGATTCATCCTCACTCCAACTCACTCACACCATAACTTTACCGAGTCAACTCACCCAACCCGTTACGGTCGTTGCCGCTCCCGGTGTCTCCGATTCCGACTTCAGGCAACTAATTCCACTTTCTTCTTCGTTTGAATCAATTGAGGTTCTTTAATTTCAAAATTATAACGAAATGATTATTTAGGTAAACTTAGGGTTTATGATCAGTTATACTAATCGACCCTATAAGTCATCTGTAATAGTAATTAGATCAAATTGTTTCTCATTAATGATCTTTTAGTTCCAAAATTAACCATATACATTAGTTATCGAACAGAGATGTAGTATACTTATATCCGACTTCTAATTTTGTTAAAAAGAATATAACTTATTCCCGATTTAAGGACTTTCGAATAAAATTATATGTTATTTATAAGCAGGACGTTCGAGTTTCGACTACATGCTCAACATTATAGAATTGTCTAAGTTAATTGAATATTAATTTCTTTTTATATTCTATAGTAGACCACTAGACCCTTATCTTATTAGAGTGAATGCTAATTTGGAGTTTAGATCAGGTAACAAATATAATCTACTTTGAAGTATAATAGCTAATTAGTTAGTTTGACTTTCATAAGTTAGTAGTGTATTTTAATATGTTAAAAATGAATAGTTCTAATGGTCTACAAAATTTCAAGGCAACAAAGGTTAGGTAATTAAAACAGCACTAATTTACCTCAGTTTTGCAGGAATGCTATTGGTTCATCTTTATTTGAGCAATGGCTAAACAACATTCAAAGTGAGAAAGGACTTCTTGCAGATGGATCTTTGTCTTTAAAACAAGTGCTCATTCAGGTATTAACTTGAAACAATTTTAACTTTCTTCATTTATTTCTTCCTTTTGTTTGTTGTGTTTTCATTTCTTTTCCCTCAGCAGATTTATCAGTCAGATACCGACCTTTTGGTTACAATATGATATCTTGTAGAATAGTGTTAGTGGAAGAAGTTAGTACCACATTATTTTCACTTATGTCTTGTGATATAGGGGGTGGACATGTTTGGCAAGCGTGTTGGATTTGTTAAGTTCAAAGCAGATATCATTGATAAGGAAACTGGGCAAAAGGTACCTTTACAACATAATTGTTTTGTCATTTACAATGTAAAGTTTACATTTATATTTTTTTATGGGTGATTAACTTCATTTGTACTCAACAATATGTTGTTTACGGTTTTCTTTATGCTTTAAATTGCATATTTTTTATTAGGTTCCAGGTATTGTTTTTGCACGAGGACCAGCTGTAGCTGTTCTAATCCTACTGGATTCGGAGGGGACAACTTACGCTGTGCTTACTGATCAGGTATTCTTGTGTTTGTGATAATTTGGTGGTTCAGTAATCACATTCATGTTTCTAGTGTTGATATGGTGAAGTTACTAATTGTATAAATCTTGTTTATGGTTAAGGCTAGGGTGCCTATTGGGAGGCCCATTTTGGAGCTACCAGCAGGGATGTTGGATGATAATGTGGGTGATGTTATTGGCACAGCTATACGTGAGGTCGGTTGACCATATTTTATGTATGTATGTATGTATGTATGCGTGCGTGCCGTATGTAATTCTTTGTGATCCATGATATATCGCAGGTGGAAGAAGAGACAGGAATAAAATTAAATCTGGATGACATGGTTGATCTCACATCTTTTCTTGACCCATCCACTGGATGCAAAGTTATCCCTTCTCCGGTATGTGTATGCACTTTTTGTTCATGCATTTGCAGAATAATGTGATCATTGAAGCATAATGAATAAGGTTTTTTAATATGTAGGGCCTAGGCATCAAAATCATCATTTTTCAATTTAATGTTTGTTGTTTGTGGTGGTAGGGTGGATGTGATGAGGAACTTAGCTTACTTCTTTATAGAGGAAGTGTGAGTGCAGATGTTATTAAACAGCTTCAGGGAAAAGAAACTGGGCTCAGGGAACATGGTGAGCTGATCAAAGTGCGTGTAGTTCCCTACGAGACACTGTGGCGCCTGACCCCCGATGCAAAAGTTTTAATGTCCATTGCTATATATGAAATGGCCAAGAAAGAAGGATTGCTGCCTCTCAAGTACAAGAATCCTTCAAGTACGACCCAGTGAACATGTTTGTATTTAATAGAATTGCTGTTATCTTACCTCTCCATGAGACTAGGTGGGTATCTGCGACTTAAAGCATTTTTTAGTAATAAACCTTCAATCTGAAAAGCCAGATTCTCCTGTGCATTTCCTATCTTGATCCAATGCTATTTAATTTTTGAATATGGCTAAAACTAATCAATAAAAGTTGATTATTTTGGTGTAAATTGCTTAAAAGGTCTTGCCCTGACAGCAAGGTATTGAAAAAAAAGGAATAATAAATACTCCCAAAACATCATCATGCCAGGTCCTCTAGATTGATATGTTCTTTATGACTTTTTGAGTTCGACACGTTACTTTTCTGACTAGGTTGAGAGTTAGTTTCAACCCATAACTCAAGTTGCAATATCCTTTAATTTGATGAGTACACAACCTCTGGAGCTTGACCATAGGGTTGCAAGTTCTCCATTATATCCTTAGATCCACCTAAAACAATTAGAAAGTACCTGACGATTTGACTCAAGTGAATCGTAAATTTCCCAAATATAAATGGTAGAAATCTAGAACGAAGTGAACTTTCACTTAGAGCCCTCCTTCTAGTTATATTACTATTCTGTGTTACTAGTATAAAGCATTTGACTGCTACATTAACTGATTCACCCATAACCTGAGAACAAGACACTCATATTTGATACAAAGTTACACAGCCTAATGTAGGCCTTTTATTCATAAATGACTGCAAGATTTGTACATTTAAAAATCCACATACAACTATTACATGCAAGTACAACTTTAGTAGTATATTCTGCACTCTTGTATATTAAAATGGATAATGCGGCAACATATTCACGTTAAACTTTACTAGAGACATAATCTGCATTTGTTGCTTCCCATATGGTGGTGCCATCACAGGTACAAAGCTTTTTGTAGTTCTCACCAACTCCCGCACTTCTAGCTATAACTGCTGCTGCAAGCCCGGTATCTGACCTATCTTCACTATCATACACCGCTATAGCTCGACCAATAAGGTCAGCAATTTTAAGGTTCTTTTTCACACCTGAGAAAAACGCCTCACCATTCTCATCAACATCCAGTGTTCCCAGGTCACCAAGCACCTAAAAAGTGTACACTTACCATATTAATAACACCATTCTTTTTATTTTCATATACTAAAATGCAATTGTTCAAAACGTTCACTCACTCAATGGAACCATGCCAAATGTGAACTTACTACTGACCTTTTCTTCCGATTGCTGCTTGATTGGATTAAATATTTTGCCAGTACTAGCAGCGCCACGAGTAAGATCACCAAATTCATTTATGGACCAACCATGCTTTCCAGGTGACAATCCACTAAAGTTGGCTTCGATTCTAGCCAACTCCATACTTACTTGGGCTAGACGAACTACTCCAAATATTTGTGGGCCTTTGAATTCAGCAACAGCAGCCGAAATTAAGACATCTGCATATCAAAGTCAATGTAAGGGAGTCAGACACAATCAGTGTGTCAGAAGCAAAATTCATAAACCATGAATATTGAGAATCAGCTTCCTGCCCACTGCCACTAATAAGTTAATATAATCCAATATCCACCAAGACGGACATCGTTAAAATATTTTTGGATATATTGATACATGGGATAGATTGAGTAACATCATCGAATGTATTCGGGTCTGAACTTTTGGCCAAAACCTTTTGGAAATTGGGAATCTGACCTTTTACAAATTGTAGCTAGACATATTGACATAGACATAGGTAAAATTTTATCTTCATCTTCCGACCCCACAACTCACCAACTTGGTGACAAATATATCAAAACTATGGGCAACATGATTGTAAAAACAGAACAAAAACCAAATTTCTTCCTGAACTAGAAAACCCCGAATGAAGTTCACAAATTTTAAAGAGAATTTTATGTTACATCCAAACAAATTATTTTTTTAAAAAAAAATATGTTTATTCCATAAAGGGAATATGGTACACGTATGTAGGTGTAGGGGCCATAATGCCATATACTCATCTCTGGCTGCCGACAACACTATTTACGATAACTCTAGATGTGATACTGTGATAGACGAGGGAGATGAACATGAGTAAATAATAGAAAAGTCAACAAATTCAAAGTTACATCAATCAGCTAGCTAAAAGGATAAATACATGGTTTAGCTGTCTGTGTCAGGGTAAATTCACCAGTATGTCACAACAATAACTAACTTACTACGTAGATTGTTTCTCCAATAAAAATTATTATCTTCATTATATGGTCATATGACTCATATAGTCATATGGATGGTGATGAAGGTAGCCAAAGAGAGATGAAGAGACACAATCAGACACTACTATTTTGATCATGTGAGGCTTAAGAATCAGAACTAGCTTGTATCCGCCTAAACATTGTAGTATAAGAAATTTAGCCAAATTCTGACGAAAAATTAACAGATATCCAAACCTGATGATTTTTTGTAATGTTGGTCACAATGTAGTCGTGCAATCCACACAGCTTATCTCAAAAGACCAAAGTTTAAAATTTTGGCCAGATTTGGCATTAGAATTGGTCAAGCTTTCTACAAATTGGTATGGGTATTTGGCTAGGTATACTGAAAGCTAAAGCAACCAAAAGTTTCAGAAGCCTCAACTACCTACTCTCTGTATTGCAATGCCATTTCCAAATTTCTATGTGTCACTACTAATCAAGGACCCTTTCTTAACCATGTTATCCGAAACTCAGAAACTAACATCCAAACACGATGTACTTTTCTCGTATCTCTAGGTTAACATACAAAATATAAGGTTCAACGTCACTAAAACATATATGCATTAAGTAAATGAGGATCGTCCGTAAATAACAAATAAAAGAAGATAAATAAATAAACAAGCAAATGGAAACAAGAATCCACCTCCTGGTAACCCTTGACCAATTAGCCGGGCTTTCCGACCGGTTTGCTCCAAGGCTTCAGCCATGGTCTTCACGGGCGAAGACCCAAAAATCCTGACTACTTGATTGGCCAAATCCACATCAATGCTCCTAATTCCTAAAGCAACATAACAAAACAAAGCCATCTTACTTGACCATATATACTTACAAAATGTCTTCTTCCTACTAACTGAATCAACAATACTCACCATCAACAGCTTGTAACTTATTCTTAACCGCTTTAACACAACCTTCACAACTCATATCCACCATAAACTCTGTCTGTAATCACATAAAATTACATTTCAATATTCCATCAAACTTTCACTCTAAAACATGCCAACTGTTATTAGTCTTTTCATTAGTGAATCAAATTAAAACAATCAATATCAGATTAAACCATTTAAACTAACTTAGCCAATTAATCACACAATCAATAAAAAGGAAGATTTTTTAAACTCACCATAACTTCTGGTAGTTCCACATCATGCTGCAAGAAAACAAAAAATATAAAAAGAAGAAAAATTACACAAAAAATAATAAAAACCCAAATGCTAAATATTATATATACTCAATTAAATTTGAAAAGTTGCAACCTTTAGGGCTGGTGTAGTGTCCATGTGAAGAGCAGAAGGTGGGTTAGTGAGATTCTTGATTAGGGCTAAACGATTAGGGTTAGGAGATGCTGAATTGAAAAAGGGTTTTGTGAAATTGTAATTATAAGATGATGATGAAGATGATGACGGGGAGACTGAATTTAGGGCGAAAGCTGCTGCAATGGCAGTCGTTGTTGACGTTGCTGCTGCGACTGTTCTAAACAACCCCATTTCAAGTTTTAATTGGAATCTACATACAAAATGCGAAGTTATTAAAATTTATTTGTTTTAGTTCTAGATGCATCCCGAATCATCCACGTTCTTGTGGTTAAAAAGGCATGACCAACGTTACATATTTGTGGATTTTATTATTTTTATAAAGGTTCAATTTATAATTTATCAATTACATATTTAAAGATAAAAAAGTTGAAATGCCCCTTCCTTACAATTGTTTAATTAATGTATAAAAAGCATATTACTTTCAAAAGAAAAATAATTTACCTCAATTTTGTAACACTGCTATTGCGAAATTGAGTGAAAAACAATTGAAAGAAAGATAAAAAGAGAATATGGAAAAAGAAAATAAAATGTATTGATTAATTATGCTTTTTAGAGGTGGAGAAAAGTGATTCTGCTTTTATAATTATAAAATTGAGAGAAAAAAATATATTAAAAGAAGTATTTATTGGGGCTTCTCTCCTATTCGTTATCTTTCTTTTTATATTCTTGCATAAAAATATTCAAGAGTACATTTCTATTTTTAAGTTCTTTTACTTGATTACCTTTCCACCGTATAACAAACTTGAAAACATAAAGATTTTGCAACGAACTAATCCTGTAATGTATATTTTGACTCGTCAAATCGCACGGAATGCGGAACGACCATCTTCACTCATTTTCCCTTGTTTCTCATGTAATGTATATTTTTCTTTTTCTTTATCTTTACAGTCACATTATACAAACTTTTGTAAAATTTTACCAATAGAGTGTGTGACATTTCTTGTAGATGCTATTCAGAAAACAAAAGGTGACATTGCTTGACAATTACTCATATACGATTTATTCATGAAGGCATGTGCTCGGTACGTGGATATATGATATTATTACATGCCATTTTTAGTGATCCACTTTCTTTCTTTTTCACTGTAAATCTAACACTCGTAAACAACGTCTATTTCAACTTTATCAAGACTTATCCCAACTAAGTGCATGAGTAGTAACCGAATCTTCAACTTGAAATAAGTGGTTAATCGGTTATAGGTTAAAATGTAGTAGCTAAAGTTTTTTTAGTTTAGACCTGGGCTCAAAATGAAACCTTCGAACCAATGCCATCAAGTGTAATATTTATTAGTCAATAGATTAGTATTTATATAATTGACCCAAACCCAATTAAGCGTAAGGTGAATTAGAGTTTTTTTGTGTAACATTGTATCTGTATCTATATATAGTCGATCAATAATATTTGATGACCGACAGAGTATTCATTATTCAACGACTCTGGTATCATGAACACCCTTTTATGTAGTAGAGTAAAATTTTCCACACTGCACCTTTGTATGTTTTTCAAGGTAATATCTCGATTTTGAACAGCAAACTCATGATCAATATTAAGATATATCGATCCCCATCCAATCCCAACATTCAACGATTCGTGCATAAAAGCTACACGATTTAACGCATAGTAAACTCTACCCAATTCGATATCTTAATATGAGCGTGATTCAATTGAGTATAGGCATCTCGTAATTAAATTTGAAAATAATCAATCACACTCACATAACTTCAAAAACAAAAGGATTAACTTATTTATACAAATTTATATAACACCAAACAAAAGCTAGCTAGAAATTCGAAATATATCGTTTTCTCTCTTCCGGGGTTTTCACATCATCTACTCTTGCCCAAACTATAAAAATGGTTTAAAAGTTCATAAAATGGTTCAATCATATCTCTATCATATCTTGTGCTAGGTACTTAAACGTACCATAGATAGTTAAAGTTAATTTACTTCTGTTGTTGAGTAGAGTGTTGCGGAGTGCAATTTATTGGACTTTTCTCTAAATCTCCATCTGTACCCACAGCAGAATTTGTGGTGACTTCTGTAACTGAACTTAATGTAACATAAGCAGCAATTCCAAAAACCGAGCTTAAAAGAGCTAAAACAGCCCCTGCTGAAAATATTCCAGGCTTCACAACATAACATATAAAATAACCGTACGAATCAACTTCTCCACCTTCTTTATCATTTAGTCCTGCAGCTGCTAACAATAGAACCACGGCTACAACCGAAGCTACCCTGAATCATGTTCAACAGTAACTAATTAGTCATTTTATTCACATGCAAGTTACCATAATCATCATGATGATATCATTAGCTAATAGTCGAATACCATGATAGTATGTAAAGGAGTTTTGAAATTGTGGTTGAATTAGGGTCATTTCTACGACAACTAAATCCACCAGATGTGACGTCTATGTAAATCCGTGTTATAATTGCAAACAAAGCTGCTAGGAATCCAAGTGCGAGAGCTGGACTACTCGGATAAACACACAAACCATCCTCGATATAAACATCAGAAGCCTGCATTCAAACATTATATTCCTAAAACATTAATATGCTATAAACACAACATATTTATTGTGTCAATTAAAGGGAAGCAGTCCATCAGGGTGGTGAATTTAGATAGTTTATTAATCTTAAAGTAATATAAACAATCTTTACATTGTATGAAATAATTTTGTGAGGGTGCAGCTGCCCCCTGGCCTTCTGTTTCAGCCCAGATATAAACTTTTGTATTTTAATACTGTAGTTACCTTAACCCTGGTGGCTTCGCCTGCAAAACCAGTGGCCGCTGATATAATTCCGAGGACTGCCACAATTGCACAGAAGATTACCATTTTGGTCTCCATCTGTGAAAGTATAGAGTGTATATGAAGAAGCCTGTGGATGAAGAAAGCTTGAGACTAAAAGTGCAAGTATATATAGATGGATATGATTATACCATAAAGTTAGCTAAAGACTTTGATCAAAACAAGCAAGTTGATATTAAAATTAAAAAAATACTAGAAAGAAGAAAAAACTGTATATTCTTAAGTCAACCAAGGAAACATCTTGAGCAAAGTATAACTTGCTTATGTAACAAGTTTAACATTAATTATTATGTAATTGGTATTCTAACCCAAGATTACATAGGTTCATATAAAAAATTCATTTTTTATGATATTATTTGTTACATTCACTTTAAATATCATCAACAAAATTAACTTATGAAAGTAAAAACCATTTTGAAAGATTCAGATTGATTAGACCTTTTGGGTTATTAACTACCTGGGTATTAATGTATTTAAATTTAATAACTTAGGAAGATAGAAAATTAGCAAATAATGATTTGAATAAATTTCTAAATTCAGTTGAACCTTTTGTAAACCTATTTAAATTAAGGGCTATTTTGGGTGACCGTCATAATTTGTTCAACTGCCCTTAGCCTAGCAGCCCATCATCCTTAATTAGCCCAAGTAACTTTAAATCCTGCAAGCCTGCAACAAATGTTTAGTGTATCTAGGCCAATTTTTTTAGTCGATTTTAGTGTTTGCACGATGGAGGTATGATAAATTAACCTAACCATTAAGTGAATTAAATGACTTTTAAATAAGTATGATATCCTATATCATATATTATTATGGTTATTATTATATTATTATTGCTAGTTATCTGGACTATTAGATGTTCTTTAACCCACATACATACTACACCCCTTTTTCTCAACCCACAAAAATATTATTTGATGAAGTCAATGAATCATTAGTTATTTATGATATGAAGGATCAAAATTAAACTATAAAAAAAGGTATGTATTTTTAATATAAAAAATTAAGCGAAAAGTCTTTAATAAATTTTTATTTGTAGAAGCAAGACCCTTTATTCGGACTTCGGAGGTAAAAGAAGTAACTCTAAGAAATCATCACAGTTGATTATTTGCCTTTCTGAGGTGGCGATTCTCGAGATGACTTGAAAATATACCCAAAAATCAACATGAAAATAATTAGGTTAGACTTGGTATACTCAACGGTCAATTCGTCAACTTGTTTAATGTTTCGGGTCAAAATTGAGGTTAACATGTCGATTTGCCAACCCACAAGGCCACAATGACCTGATTTAATCCAGTTTGTAGTTTCTAATACTAAACCAAATTAAATCAAACTTTTATATATAACTGACTCAAACCAATAAAGATCGAGATGTATTTTTTTCTTCCTCCTAGTTTCTTGTCGACTAGGTGCTCTTGGATATGTCCTCTTTGATTAAATCATAAAGTCCACGTTGTAACTAATCCGTGTACTACAGATTGATTGATCAGTCCACAATAAAACCGACTTCATCATCCACTGCACCTACGATAGAAGCTTTGATGTGTACGTACTCAATTAAAGGTTGGTTGTGGGAAGTTATTAATATTAGACTATTATGTATCTCCATTAATCTCCTGTATTTGCTTAAATTGTACGTTTTTTTATCTTTATATCTTTATATGCTTAATAATTAACTTATTAATTTGATAACATGTTTTTTCATTGAAGATGACCGTACACCTTTGACATCAGGTAATATTGAAGCACGTTGAAGGTAGTAATTGCAATCACCTTTCATGATTAATTAATTAAGTATTATCGGTTAACTTACTAGTGTTACTCGATCAGTTCAATCGACACTAGGGATAAACTAATTAATCATGATAGTTTTATATGACAGTTGGATTATCTATTGACAATTTCTGTTGTGGACATATGGTTTTGTATTACACATCGATGTAATTGAGTCGAATCGAGTTGATACAGTATTAAATTTCAGCTTGACTTGATTAGAAAATTCAAAATTTGAAATTCGACTTGAGCTCGATCGAGCTTGTATTTTTAAGCTCGAGCTTGACTCGACTAATGAACTGATACTTTCAAGTTTGACTCAACTCGATTATTAGTATTAATAATATTTAATATTAAGTTAATTTAGTTTTAACACCACTCGACTCGATAGTTTCAAACTTGACTCGATTCGACTCGGTTAAAAGTTTATTAAAAGAGTACAGTAAACATGTTAATATTCATATAAATAGAGGGTAAAAATATAAAATAATACAAACTCGATTACACAGTTCATATTGATGATGAATTTTTGTTAGGAGATGCTGATGGTTTAACTAACTGCAAGAGAATTTATGTTTGGTGCAGATGGGTTTTTTGTTTTTTATTTTTCTTTTCAATGAACTTGAACAATTATTCTGACGGATTTAATTTAAACATTATTTGTTTGAAAATGTTTATTATTAACAAATAAATTTATCTTTTGCGTACAACTTCTTGTTTTAGACCTTCAGTTGTTGATGATCCTGTTTATTGAACTATTTTTTAGCTTAAATAAAGACAGAAAAATTTCACTCAATATGTGACTCGTTGTCATCCATAACTATAAATGGCACACTTCTTTATTTATTTATTTATTTATATTACAAATACAGTAAATTTCAATCTAAGTAAAGAATGGTTGACAACGGATGGGGTATGAAAAACCGATCTTGCATAATCAATTACATTTGCATCCAACAAACCTTAAAAACTTAAGAACAATAAAAATGAAAATAATAAATTACACTTCAAATTAACACTCAAGAACATTATACACATTGAGATAAATTGGAAATCAAAAACACATGCATCCATAAACTTAACATTAAAGGAGTGCATAAGAGCAACAACAATATTAAAATTGTGGAGGGTATTGTTGAGGTGGATACTGCTGAGGTGGAGGGAAAGGCACTGGAGTTGGACCTTTTTCTGGATCAACATTAGCACCAACCGGGAGAGCGACTACAGGATATGTAGGAGGTTGTGTAGCTACTGGAACTATGGTAACAAAAGCCGCAATCCCAAAAGCTGCACTTAAAAGAGCTAAAATAGCTCCCGCAGCAAAGATTCCCGGTTTCACAACATAACATGTAATATAACCATATGAATCAACTTCTCCACCTTGTCTATTATTTAGTCCTGCAGCTGCCAATAATAGAACTACTGCTATAACTGTAGCTACCCTATATGTTCAACACCAAATTATTTAGTTAATTACTTTCATTGACTAGACTGTAAAATAATCATGCATGAGTCATGATAATCAAATAGAAAACAAAAAGATGTATCTATTTCTAGTACCATGATAATACAGCTAGCAGTTTTGAAACAGGGGTCGAATTAGGGTCATTTCGACAACACCTACATCCACCAAATGCAACGCTTATGTAAGCTTGTGTCATAATCGCGAATACAGCTGATACAATTCCAAGGGCCAGAGCAGGACTACTTGGATAAATACAAGTATCATCGAAGATAAAAACATCAGAAGCCTGCATGCATATATTCACACAATACATATCTTTATTTTCAAATAGAAAGGATGCAATGTATAGTTTTACTTTTAAACCTATTGATTGTGATAGTTACCTTAACCTTAGTGACCTCAGCTGCAAAACCGGTGGCTGCTGATATTATTCCGAGCACCGCCACTACAGCGCAGAACCCTACCGCTTTGCTCTCCATTGATGATCAGTGGTAATTAAACGAAGACGTATGGAGTGTATATGAAGAAGGTAGCAATATATTGAAGGTTTAAGTATATATAGATAGGTATCATGAAATTAGCTGGAAACTTGCATTGAAATGTTGTAAATGGATATTAAAAACTAGGTAACAAAGTTTACTTTTTTATGTCAACCAAAGACTTGGTCAACCTTATTATAAACAAAGTATTATTTCATTAAAAGATTACAAAGATATTATATAATGTGTTATTGGTATGAAGATATATATTTTTTGGACAAGTTCAATATTAATTATTGAACTTAAGAAATTATATTCTTTCACTTCTATAATTCAATTCCAAGTATTAAAATAACAAGTTGAGTGTAAAATATGTGAAACTAGATTTTAATATGAAGTTATAAACAGAAAACCAGTTTTTTGAGTTCATAAATGCGAGAAAGTCATTGGAATGATTCGTGATGGAATGATTTTGGTGGGATTAAATATTAATTAAATAAGATTCAGTTTGAAAATAATATATTAATTGTCATGCTCCCACGATAGTTATAGTTGATTTAATATTAATATATATAATTATAACTTAATTTAAGCCCTAAACATATTTTAAATTTAAGATAATATAAAGAATTCACGTCTAAATAATAAAAACTCTGTGTTGTTTATTGTTGTTGACACTATGATTATAACTTTGGGCCAACATAGGCCTGAAAGAAACAAGATACTCATGATTTGGGCTAGACCAGGACCAATTAACTTGTAAAATAGAGGCATCTTGGTCATACCACTCTTTCTTTCTAAAAAAAATGGCATACAGAGCTAGATTTTAAAGTAGGTAAGAACTAGAAAATTTTAACGAGAAAAAACATATTTAGCTAACAAATAAAGTACTCTAGAATTAAGTCTATGTAAGTACTATCAGTATACAATTACCCATTCCTTAGATAAGTTTAGAGTTTTTTAAAGTTCATTTACAAGCATGGGGAATCGAAAATCAATGTTTCAAACTAGAATTAACTTGGATAAAAGACAAATAGAGTTGAACGTAACGAGATATTTGATATGTGACCAAGATCAAGAATCGAGTCACTCCTATTTATATTGGGATCGATCACTGCAACAAGAAATCACATAACTATGTATAAGTATCTAATAAACACACACGAAACAAAAAAAAGAATGACAAACTTTTTTTACGTAGAAAACCTCTCAAGGGAGAAAGTAAAAGCACAGGACCCTTAAAACATTTAACCTCCACTGTAATGAAATACATTACGAGTTGGAGACGCTCAACTCTCGACACTCTTGAATATTCTCACACCACTCTCACGGTAAATTTTAATAATGGAATACATGACCTTATTGAATCACTGGAGACTCATAAGATGGGACGGAGTGAGAGACTCTCATAACAAAAAAGATTCTTTCAACCTCCTCGCTAAATTTCTACATTAACTCCTATTTATATAGACAATGCAAAACATCTCCATCAAGTTAACTTACTCCCAAAGCTAATATAAACCTTCAAAATCTCCTCGTTTAGAAATTTAGAGTCATAACCAACAATTTATTCAATGTCGAGATGCTATATTATTCATAACCGAGTAGAAAGTAGAACTATCTATATATTCTCATTTTATTGAATTTTGCCAAATAATAAAGGACTGAAAATGACATTACAGATTACAAATTCATACCATAAAATAAGAAAGACTCAAATGATTAGAAAATACAATCAAAGAAGAAGGAAATTTTACAACCATATTAAATGGGTTTGTAAATGTGCTTATGATTAGAAAATACAATCAACGATCCATCGCTAGTTTATCAACGTTGTTGAGGAGGGAATTGTTGAGGAGGGTATTGCTGAGGAGGGAAAGGCACTGGAGTTGGATTTTTCTCTGGATCAACATTCATATTCATAGCACCCATTGGGAATGCAACTCCTGAGTTTGTAGCGGTTTGTTGTGGTGGAGCTAAGGTAAGATAAGCCGCAATCCCAAAAACCGCACTTAAAAGAGCTAAAATAGCCCCGGCTGCAAAAATTCCAGGTTTCACAACATAACATGTAATATAACCATATGAATCAACCTGTCCACCTTGTCTGTTATTTAGTCCTGCAGCTGCCAACAATAGAGCCACTGCTATAACCGATGCTACCCTGTATGTTCAAGAGTTGATTTAGTTTTATATATTTTACCAGTGAAAATTAAGATACTAATGATATAACAAAAGTACAATTAAAATGATCAATACTATCTAGTATGTACCATGAAAATACATATAGGAGTTTAGAAATTGGGGTTGAATTAGGGTCAGTTCGACAACAACCAGCTCCACCAAATGAAACACTTATGTAAATTCTTGTGATGATTGTGAACACTGCTGATACGATCCCAAGTGCGAGAGCTGGACTACTTGGATAAATACATGTATCATATATGATATAAACTTCAGAAGCCTGCATGCATATATGCCCACAATTCATATCAATAATCATATCGTAAAAAGAAAGAAAATGCCATTTATATATAATTCACTAAGTTGAGAACAAAAATAAAAATACTTATTCGACCATTTTGATTATCGTACCTTAACCTTAGTGGCCTCCCCTGCAAAACCGGTGGCTGCAGCTATTATTCCAAGAACTGCAGCAACTGCGCAGTACCCTAAAACTTTGCTCTCCATTTATGGGTAATTGTGTATGAGACTATGGAGTGTTTGTGGATGAAGAAAGCTTGTAACGAATGTGTACTATATATAGATGGTTAGCTTGATGAAAGTATTTGCAAATGGATACTAAAAAACAAAAAATCAACGTTTACTTTTGTAAGTCAACCTAAAACTTCGTCAACTAGTTCTCATAGTAACATGGGATTTCATATGCATGAATATTCCTCCATATATCTTGTCATTCTTACAAATTAGATACATAATATATAGTTTTTATTAATTAATCCCAAATTGCCAAAGAATTATGAAAATACGTTTTTAATTGGTGGCTCGCGAGTTCAACATCATACCCACCTCTCAACAAACCTCAAAGTTTTAATCTACAAAAGAAGTGCTTTGATGCGGTGATTCAGAGCCCACTATATATGTGGGTGCTTCGGAGATATAGAAATGAAGCAACGTTTAGCACAAAACAGCCGCGACCGGATAGTATTCTAGGCGATGACATCTAGTTACTCGAACTCTTAATCTCTTACGTTTTGGTAGTATTTCTTCATATGATTGCGAAAAAAAAACAAAACAACTTAAGATTAACGATCAAAACAATATGTCGTATAAAACAAAAAACAAAAAAACTAGTTCAAATTCTATTTGTGTACCCAAAAAAAACTAGTTGACTTTATTTATTTATTTATTTATTTATTTTTTCAAAAATCTGTGTATTATACGTATAAAACAGATCGATCTCGATCAGCCACTATAAACTTAATTTGGAACTAGTCATAGCACGTAACATTCCCACGGATAGAGTTTCAAGTTTGTTTGTGCTTCTTAATTTTTCCCATTTTGTTTTGAAGATCAAAATAAGTGACTGTTCCTTATATTTTAATTTCATAGAAATAAGAAATTAAAACATTAATTAACGACGTTAGAAATTACCAAGCGATGAAGCATTGGAAAAGATAAAATACGAACAAGTATCAAAGCTAAACATCCAAAACTACAAAACCATAAACCTAACCACGTACGGAAGCATCAAATTACTATTTTTGAACGATGACGAACGTGAAAAGTAACATTTTCTTATTTTAAGAATAAGATAAAATAAAAATATACGAAACTGATTTTCTTTCTATTAAAGACGGATAGAATAGAAAAATTATTGAATTTCTTGGTAATTTTCAATCCTTAACAATAGTTGGCCGAGACCAAGTCATTATAATCATTCCTAAAATAATAAACAATAAATTTATCAATTTGCTGATATAAAAATAGGAATTTGAGATGATGGGTGACTCTGTTTCACAGCCTCTTAATTTTAGTTTAAGTTAATATAATACCCACACTATAAAGAGCAATACAATGTTTTATTATAAACTGTAAATTATCGATAGTCGTATATTATGTTTGTATATTACAAATTATTTATAATGGTGATTTAATAACAATAGTTTGCTCATACGTAGTGTTAAAGATTCAGAATACAGTTGTGAATCTTATGAATATGATAAAATTAAAATTAAATAAAAAATTATATAAGTTATATTTAAAAAGGTTGAGTTTAAATCTTTAAAGTTTCTATATATAAAACACCAAGATACTTTATATATTAGTATAGATAAGCTAAGTTAATTACAATCATAACAACTTCTACTATTTGAACCTTTATATTATATATATGTATATCGGGTGGGATCAAAAGGGAAGAAAAAAATTAGGGAAGGAAGGAAGCAAATCTCAATCCTTGATTTCATCATAAATGAATTTTTAAAATCACAAATAATTTTAAAATTTAACATTCATCACAAATGAATGTTTCAAACATTTATTTATGAAAAAATCATGGGCTAAAATTTGTTTATCTCCTTTTTCAAGATTTAAAACTTCCGTATAAATTATTTTCCTATATATATATATACACTAAAAAGAAGAGCCATTGATGTAATTTGACTTAAATAATTTTACGGGAGAAGTCGTCAACTGAAGACTAGTGCAACTAACTTTTGATCGTAGTTAATTATTTTTGAGGTTGGTTAAACTAAATTATTAATTACCCAGCAATCTTAGACGAAGAACTTTTAAGAGTATATTGGTAAATGGCTTATAACTTTAATTTTCTCTAATTTTAAACGAAAAAAAATCATTGAAAAACTTGGCTGAAGGCTGAAGTATACGATATACGTAGGTAGTGTTTGGTTGAAGTGCTTAGATATGAATTTAGAGAATGATTAATAAATTATTATTTGGTTTGAACTAATAAAAGTGAAAATTATATATGAAACCTGAAAATGAGGAATGTGTTAACCCATATTAAAGGATGAGTATGGAAAATGGAATTATACAAATTCTTATGATAATTTCATGTAACTAACCAACGAGATGCACCCTTGTATTCTCGATCAAAACACGTTTTCTAATTAAACTCTTAACTGATGCTGATCCATAATAATGACCAAACAAACATGAAAGCAAACAAGAACTTAATATGAAATTTTCAATGGAGAAGATCTTTTATTATTAATATTATAATATATGCATTACACAACAAAATATAATATTTTATTGCTATTTTTAATTTCGATATAGTTATATATTATATTTATTATATGTTGGTCAATTAATAATGATAACTTGATGTTCAAAATTGAATATTCGAAATATGAGGGTTAAGAGTGAAAAATATGAAGAGATTAAATATAATATAAATATGAAAGTTACATAATTTAAATTTAGAAATGTTGAGTCTTAATTATTAAAATTTTTTAAAAATAGATCATCAAAATACATTATATGTAGTATATATATATATAGATATATAGATATTAAAAATTTCAAAAATTCTAATGTATAAAACTCTAACAAAAGGTTATTATAAGAATCTAAAAACGTCCCTTACAAAGAAACCAGAGTCTCTTCAAGGAAACATAAATCTAAAAATTCAAAATAAACCCCAAAGTATAGTTAAATGATCTCGAATGGCCGAAAACTGCTGGGGCTTATGGCAAAGCTAAGATCCTTGCACCTTGGGCCGTTTTTCAGTGATCATCCGAATGTTGACAATCCGACACTGAAATGTGTTTGTCACGTTTGACTTCTTTGTTTACCGTGTTGTTAACCACGTCTGCATCATAAACTATCTTTAGACTAATATGAAAATAAAAAAAATAGAAGAAAAGAAAAACATAAACAAAAACATGCATTCATAGGTCAATCTTACCCTAGATCACTATATCCATGTGCTATGTGCAAAGAACATTGATATAAATAAATTGGATGATATTGTAAGAATGATTGTACCTTATGAAACGAAAAGCTTTTTCCATCCTAGTTCGGTCATAGGAAAAAAACAGAGGGGAAGATAATATCATTGAACTTCAACACATAATTATGATTAATAATCAATTACGTTTAAAAAGAAGTCATATTGCATCGTTATTAGTAATGGGTTGATCTAGGTTATGCTACATCTTAAAAGGATCAAATGGGTCGACATGTTATACTTATAAAAATGTGATTTATTTAACACAGTGCCTCTAAATACTTTCTGAATGAAAGGTTTATCAAAGTTCCTTTCATTCTATTAAGTTGCAAGGTCATCACTTCATCATAAATAACACTTCCTTTCATTCTATTAATGGTGCAACTTCTCAACGAATCCCGAGTCTTCACAACTTTAGACATAAAATTGCCAGTCATATGGAAATAAAACTAAAATACGATTTGGGTCACGATTTTGAAAAGAATATATATATATATATATATATATTTTTATGAGTAATTAGAATTCACATACCTTAAACTTAAAAAATACTCTAAATTGGATAGCAACTTATACCTAAACGGGCCCTTATCAGGTAAAGAATTACTGATAACCTGTAAAAATGTTACATGCCCACCAACAGGTCATGAATAATTAGAGTTGGTATATATGTATTATAGGTGACAATTTCAGCCCATTAGAGGGGACGCTTCAAAAAAACCTCACTAAATGATTCAGACCACGATTCTTTATATATTAAAAAAATTATTTAACTGACAATGTAAATCACAAATCAAAAGAAAACTATCTTCAGACGCAAATTAAAAGAAGAACAAACCAACTAAGAGACTCGTAGTAGAAAAAAACCCGCAACCAAGTCACTGCAAACTAATTGGTAGGATTGGAAGATCCATTGTATAACCCTCAAGTCATTTGACCCATAATTAAAAGAAACCAAACGATGTACCAAGTATATTAAATATACCTGAAAGTTTGGGCTATTCCATTCATCCATAAGGTATGTTTTACACTTAAGCTTATGTTTCATCAGTTGTCTTCAAACCAAGAATCTTAAACAACATTAAAAAAATGCAATAATCTATAATGAAAATAAAGACATCAGACAAACCCTTTGTATAGACAATAACTACAACATGAGACTAAAAAAGAATATCAAGATTCACCGTAAAATCCTAAACCTACATTCAAATTCTTTTCTTTTGAAGATTATTATTAATAGCTTGAGGTACTTTCAGGCATAATAACCATCTCTCAATATTTGAGGCATAACAGTAACTCCTCACTTTTTATCCAACCACCAAAGATCAAATAGTCAACACTAAAGTTTTGACCTTTTTACTTTTTAACAGTCTCTCCTACAATGTTTTCCTCTAAAAGCATGTTTTTTTTTCTTTTGCTAGAAACATCTTAACCAAAAGTTTCAATCCTATATATCTAATTCATGGAATCTGATTAATAACAATCCTCTAAATCCAACTCCCCAGACTCTATTGTACTCCATTACATGATTCAAGCATTACCACAAACAGGATGTGTTCATGACTCTCTCTCTCTCTCACACAAACACATACATACATACATAAAAAAAGAAGGATTGCAATAAGAACTCAAGCACGGGTTAGAACCTTCAAAACTAATCTGGACCAATCATATCAAATAAGCATAAAAAATTCTGATGCATATGAATCTAAATTATACACGTGCATGTGAAAATTATACCTTTTAATTTGAGGAAGACCAACAATGGTGAATAACCATTAAATTTTTAAGAACGAATAGCATCAACGTTAGCATATCAAAATCATCATCAACATCTGTGATCATCAACATTGTCATCAACTTTTTTCATGTAATTATCATCATCAACACTTGTCATCAACAGTCCAAGAATCCCTTTAATAGTCACATTTTTGGTGTTTCCATTTCTTTACAAATAAATGAAAATTCAATTTTTAATTATATATTCAACTATGCATGTGTTAAAAGAGAGATGGACACTACATAGCAAATGTTGAATGCAGAATGCAGATGCACGCCAAATGTTTGTTTGGTGGAATTTTTTGGAACATACAACAAGATTTTCAAAATATTTCTGCACCTTGAAAACACACACATGCATGTAAAGAATTAATTAGTATTTGAGCACGAAATGCCTTTAACAGTATGAGATTTGAAGCAAAACTACAGAGAAAATACTCACCTACACATGACATATTATAGGTCTCAAGTCCTTTCTCTGTGGAATTGAGGTAACTAATAACCAAACTGCAAAAGATGAAATGAATCAGGTCTCAAGTCCTTTCTCTTTCTAATTGAAGGAACTAACAACCAATTTGTAAAAGATGAAAAGAATCACTAAGTACATACAAAAATATGATTTAGAAAGAATAACTTATAACTTATATTAAATTGCATGTAGATAAAAAAGAAAACCTTACGATCTATAAAAGATGATAACATTGTCAAAAAATGTGTTGAAGATGATTGCTGTAGAAAAAACATGCAATAACCACAAAACACTAACATAGACATTTTAACAAACGGTTGGAGTGCATTCAAGCATAAGGGTGATTCCAATTAAAATGGTGCTTGTATTTCTTCAACCTTAAAAGCTAAGAAAAGACAACACAAAAACTTTAGAACTAATTCATCCGGGTAACTATCAATTAAAATGGCTATTGGCTAGTCATGATGAGTACCAACCTTAACCATCAACTGAAACAACCTTCTGAGCCATCATTTGTCGCAAAATCACAAAATCAAAGAAAACCACAAAAAGTTTAGAATTTAATCACTACGAAATATAAGAGGAAAAAATATATTCGTATGAAAAAAAAAAAGAAACTGAACTTGAAATACTAACCTTTATTAAGCGATATTCGGTTGAAATGAAAGAACCTTAAAAATCGCTTATATAAAACGAGGCCAGGAAGATCGATAAATTCGAAATGGAGATGAGGAAGATGAACCTGACCTGATAAATGTTGTTTTGGAGAAAGAAGATACGAGATGTAATAAATGGGAATGAAATTATTTGTTTTTTATCTCTATCATTTATTGAGATAATAAAAATTTTATATTTTAAAAAAGTTTTGAATAGTTAAAACTGACTAATAAAAAAATATAAAAGTCACATTATAAAATTAATAATTTTTTTTTAATTAGACATCTCATATATTATTTTCGATGAATTTTTTATATCCATTTTTTGATGAGTTTTGAAAACGTGTAACACATGTAATAGTTGCCGTTAACAGATGTATTAATTATTGGTAACACATGTAATAGTTGCTAGTAACACATATGTTACCAATTTTCAGAACCCATCAAAAAATGAAAAAAAAAAGTTCGTCAAAAGTATACCAACGAATTACCCACGAAATTATAATTCGTAGGAAACTCGTGAAAAATTTGTGGGAAATTGCCTAGGAATCACTCATGGATCTTGAATATATGTGGGAAATCCATGGGAACATTTTTTCCGTGAGAAATTTGTTAAGATTTCATAGCAAATGTATATTGTTTCCAACGGATTTCCTACGGCTTATTTATCATTAATTATTTATAGTCATTTCAAAACATTTGTGGGCAATTCATGGATAACGTGTATGTATCTACAACGTATTTCCCTCAGATGTAAGAATTTAAAATAATTTTACTTGTAAAGATATTTGTGGGTAATCGGTGGGAAATCTAACGGATTACCCACGGATTGCCCACAATATTTAGGGATTAGATGTAACACCAGTTTTTTTTTTTACACTTTATTCAATAACATGAATAACGCTTTTTATATATACATAAACATTTCATTGTTTACAAACTTTACAAACGGAGGATCTCTCTTACAAAATACCCCCTAACAATATCCGAGCATGATTCAATGGGAGTAAACACTTACTACCAGCAGTAGCAAATATATCACTACTCGCGCTGCGGCTCTTTCCCGAGATCCTCCCTTCCCTTACTCGACCCACCTGAATTATCAGCAATAACAGAAATGGGTAAGCACATCAACTTAGTAAGTAACAGATTCATGACAATAATATAAGATATGAATCTTATAAACACTGTAATCACATTTGTCACTTTACTCAATTAAAACTCACAATCCTTCCACCGGGCCATTTATGATCACTCAGGATAAGGATGGCCAGTAGTAACACTATTAAGCCAATTATGACCACTCAACATAAAGAGGCTAACATTCATTCTGCTATGTCATTTATGACCACTCAGCATAAAGAGGCTCACATCCACACTGTTGAGCCAATTATGACCACTCAGCATAAAGATGGCTCGCATTCACACTATTATGACATTTATGTTCACTCAGCATAAAGAGGGCTCGCATTCACACTATTATGCCATTTATGTTCACTCAGCATAAAGAGGGCTCACATTCACACTATTATCCCATTTATGTTCACTCAGCATAAAGAGGGCTCACATTCACACTATTATCCCATTTATGTTCACTCAGCATAAAGAGGACTCATATTCACACTATTATGTCATTTATGTTCACTCAGCATAAAAAGGACTCATATTCACACTATTATGTCATTTATGTTCACTCAGCATAAAGAGGACTCACATTCACACTATTATGGCTATTACTGAATTAATATAGTACACTCAAGTACTCCTGCAAATCTGGATATTCTCGTTCAATCAATTAATATCCTTCTATTACTTACCTGGATAATCGTGTGGTTGAATATCCTCGTCTGTCACGTACAGAACACCGGTATGTAAACCACATATAATATAATTAACTCTTTTGTAAACTTAGCGACACAACCATTGTGTCGCACCATAAGCTCATGCGACACTACCATTGTGTCGCATAACAGAATCCTGCAACACCATTGTTATGTCGCAATACTCAATATTGTCGCCTTTAGCGACACAGCCATTTGTGTCGCAGAACATTTATGCAACACAACCTGCGACACTACCTCTGTGTCGCAATGAAGAACAGACCAGACCCCAGATTCGAAATTCTCGAATTTAGACATGTAATACTCAAATTAACTCGTTCCAGTCCGTATAATTCACTTATTAACAATTATAACACATAACAATTGAAACCTTACCTCGAATTCACGGTTCAATTGTTTTAATTTGATTCCAAACTTGATTTCTACCTTTTTCTCTTTAATTCTCTGTTTATCTCTCTCTAAAACGATTTAGAAGTTATGGAAATGATCTGGAAACGTTTGGGCGGTGTTAATATATATATATATATTCAAATTACACTTAAGCTCCTTGATTTATTTCGATCAGATACGTTTTGCGACACAGTCCTGCGACACAATCACTGTGTCGCACTAACACCCTCTGCGACACTAACCTTGTGTCGCAGAACACCAAAACTTTAAAATTTTGGGATGTTACATTAGAGGTTAACAAGGGTTGTTAAGGGTTGCATTCATGGGAATTATGTGGGTAATTTGTGGGAAATCTAACGCATTTCTCACAGATTGTCCACAAGTTTTAGGGATTAGGGGTTAGCAAGAGTTATGAACATCCACAGGAAATTGTGGAGAATCCGTAAAAAAATAGCTTTTCTACGGATTTCCTACGGTTTTCCTACAGATTGTCTACGGATTTCTCACGAATTACTTGAAAAGAACAAAATTAATCTATATATATATATATATATAAATTATTATACTAAGATATACATGCATACACTAAGACAATTTTTATAGATAAATATTCTTGCAGTATTTTTCCAAACTCCCCTCTCAACCTCAAACCTACACTTACACTCACTCTCATGTTTGTCTAATGCTCTGCCAAAGGAGACGAGTCTTCTTCATGTTGCAATTCGAATCACGTAACCAAGAGAAGGGTTTGTTCAATGCTCCCACAATGGGATGATAAATCGCACCAGTTGCTACCTCTTACCACGTCGAACGTGACGTCATTCATTTCTCGATCCATCAAAACAACTCATTCCACAAGACCCTTATTCTTACAATCCTGCCACTTATCTACAGTATTTTATTGATTTTTGTTATTGAATTAAGTGTAACAATTCTAAAGACTATGACCTAACACTACTAACTAATTATTAATTAATTATTCAATGTGTTTAGTGTTTAGAGATGTATGTTAAGTAGCTATCATAATTCTTATGTGTTTTAACTGATTTGCTTGTTGTTTGTGATAAACTTTTAATATATGTTTTATGTCATTATTAGGAAAAAAGAATGCAACCAGGATCCCAAGGCAATCCAAGATTTCTATCTTCTTTCTTCTATTTGTATTAGTTTCCAAGGTAGATATGTTCCATGCTTATAAACAAACACATAAGCACATTGCTTTATCAAGATGCAGTCAATGCAAGATACATCTAACAACATTTCAGTATCAATTATAAGAAGCTTCAACGGTGTTAATTTGTTTCGATGAAGTTAATTTAATTAAATAACAGGATATGATTTTGGCTGACTTCATTTAATATCTAAATATTTCTAAAATGGTAGATTTGGTTTTCTAATTGTTAATATTTTATTGCCAATGTATGTAGTTCAATCTCTATCATTTATCCCTTTTCATTTTATTTTCCAGGAGTTTTTTTAATGATTATTATAGTTGTTGTATATGTCTTTGTATGCTTTGTTAGATATAAGCATAGGACTCAACAAAGATACAAGCTGCACAATCAAGTTTTGAAGATCATTAACTACAAGGTTTAGAAAGACTTGTGCTGAAAGGTGTGCTCTCAATAAACTATGTTTCTCTCAATAAATTGAGAACATGACGAGTTACCATTATCTTGTTAGGCCATGAACAAATCAAGCATTACATGGATGTTGGGCATAGGGTGCAAGATGAGAATCAAAAGCTTAAAATGTGTCCAAATATTGCCCAATTCTGAAAACGGTCTGCACTACATGTTAATATTTATACGATGTATGTATCATAGTAATAGTAATTGTAGTAATAATAGAAGTAGTAAAATAGGTTGGTTGGATTGTCCCTTGTACTGGTCAAAATGGGCTACTACTCATTTCATTATAATTTTTTAAAATCATAATAGTTATAAAGCAAAATGCATTGTTTTAATGACAACTAAAATGCAATTTTATATAGGTATACGTTTAATATTATAAAATTAATTTGTTATTCATGTGTTTCATTCATTGGTACAAGGTCGAAAGATGACCTTGGAGGAACAAAGAGAAAAGTTGCCATACTGGAAGAGTAGGATTGAGTGGGGAAATAGAAGTTACCACTTCAACGTAGCTAGTATCGATCCTAATTGTTTTTTGAACAACATATACTATGTTAAGCTTAACTGTTTAGTAATTTAGTCCTTGTTAGAATATTTGTAGTGTATTCGTATGTTTCACGTATTAGGATGTTTGTTATTGTATTTGGATGATCAGAAAAAATTTATATGATTCCTTTAATTACATACTGCATTGTATTGTGATGCGTTGTATATTTAAATACTTATAGGAAAAATGTTTTATTCTTTTGTGGTTTTGGAACACATCGAATAATTTTTTGACGGAATATTCTGTGGGAAATTTGTGGTTAACGTATTCCGTAGGAAACCTCTATGAAAGGTATTCTGTGGGCAACGTTTTTTGTGGGAAATCCGTAGTAAGTTTTTAAATTACCCACGGAATGTATAAAAAGTTTCAAATCAACACACCCATGGATTTTCCATTAACAATTATGTCAGAAACTTTTATTTCCCACAGAACAAAGATTACCCACACCCATTTTAACTTTAGACCAAAATCGTGAAAAATGTATGGGTAATACGTTTACTCACGAATTTTTCACGAATTTATCCATATGTATTTAACACTTTTCTTGCAGTGAAAGCATGGCTTTTAGCTATTATTTAATTTATTACAAAATACTTTTACAATCATTTTATAACTCCAATATATTACATATTTATGATATTAGCTATTAAACTACAAAGTGACACGTCATCTTCGAAACATGACTCAAAAGGTATCAAATCACTAAAATGTCAATAAAATGATATGTGTCGAAGTGTCCTTTTAGTAAATAGTAAACAATATAAATAAATAAATTACATTTGTTATTATATCATTTGTCATTTAGTAACTTCCGTTTCTTAAACCATACACTAAGATGGAAATTAAAGTATATATATATGTATAAAATTAAAAGAAGATATAATGGAGGAATTTTAGTCCTTTATTGTTTTTTACCTTTTTCAATCCAACGATCTTAATTTCTTTCATTTTTATACATTTTTAGCCTCTTAAATATTTGATGTATTTATTTAAATTAAAAAAAATAGATCAAATATTTTATAACTATATAAAAAAACCGACTACAATATTTTATTCATTTTATTAAAATTAAATTCGTCTCGAGTTATAGTGGGTCTATAAACTATATAAAAAGATCGACCAAATAAAAATTAAATTCGACCCGCGTCATCGTGCGTCTATAAACTATATAAAAAAATCGGTTACAATATTTTATTCATTTTTATTAAAATTAAATTCGTCTCGATTATAACGGGTCTATAAACTATATAAAAAAATCGATTAAATGAATAAAAATTCGACCCGCGTTATCACAAATTTATACCTGATATATATATATATTCCAATAACATACCAGTTTCACTTCAACTTAAAGCTACCCCTTTTCAGTTACAGGCTAGTAACATATTAATCTAATATTCCGTGACTAATACAAAGATTTTAAAGCCACTAGACCATTATATATAAGAAAGAAAAAAAATAGAACACACAAACTGACCACAGCCCAAACCGATGTATGAAATGAAAACAAGAATTCAATGCATCATCAATAATCTTTCATCACTTTTGCGGCAGATTTTGGTCCTTTTCTGCAGGTCTTTGTAAAAGCATTAGACATGTTCAATCTATTTTTGACCATGTCACATGATAAGGGTGACACATACAGTATCTTATTACCTCATAATTATGCTAAATATAGAAAGACAACACTGCTTTTGACACCCAATTTTTGACTAATAATGCTCATCCTCACATTTTATGTGTGTTTCTAAAACTAGTTCATGTTTTTTCTGAATTTCACTTGAATCATAGATTGACACCAATATCTTCAATAATCAAACCTCAATCACCTTCTATCTCAATGGGTCGATTTTGGTTTTTCGTTATTACTTGCAGAATAGTCTGTTTTCTCGTTGCAAATTCTGCACGACTTGATAACACCCAAACCTTCATCGTCAAGATCCAAAACGATTTGAAACCTTCTGTTTCAAGGATGTGGAGAGTTGGTATAGTGCAACTATTGGAAATTTAGATTCAAGAAAGTTAAATTCTGAAAAAATCAAGAGCCTTCATGGCGATAAAAAGCAAAGTGAAGACGTTCTTCATGTCTACAAGACTGTTTTCCATGGTTTTTCAGCCAGATTGACTCCTCAAGAAGCCCAAGAACTTGAAAAAAACTGGGGCGTCATAGCTGTAATACCAGACGAAATCCGTCGTCTTCACACAACTTGATCAGTTCAATTCATGGAGCTTGTTGATAACAAACATAGTAGTAACCTCTTGAAGGAATCGGACAACGGTGCTAATGTCATCATTGGCATTTTGGACACTGGTATCTCACCTGAATCAGCAAGCTTCCATGATCAAGAACTTGGCCCAATCCCTTCAGACTGGAAAGGCGAATGCATGGAAGGTGAGAAATTCACCCAAAAATCTATGTAACAAGAAAGTAATTGGAGCAAGGTATTTTACCGCCGGGTATGAAGCAAATATAGACATGATCAATGGCTCAAACCTAGTTAGATCTTCAAGAGATACCAACGGGCATGGGACCAACACAGCATCAATTGCAGCTGGAAGAATGGTTCCCAATGCATCGCTATTCGGGTTTGCAGAAGGGGCAGCTGTTGGAGTAGCACCAAAAGCTAGAATTGCAACGTATAAAATCTGTTGGGGGGAGGAATGTCGAGAATCAGATATACTTGCTGGAATATATAAAGCGGTTGAAGATGGGGTCCACGTAATCTCAATATCAGTCGGTGGGACCACCGCCAGGCCTTATAACCTTGATCCTATAGCTATAGCAGCTTTTGGTGCAATGACAAAAGGCGTTCTTGTTTCGGCTTCAGCGGGTAATAGTGGGCCCGCTACGATGTCAGTGACCAACACCGCTCCATGGATCACCACTGTTGGTGCAAGCACAATCGACCGGAGGTTTCCAGCAGATCTGATCTTGACCAATGGATAGACACTACTATAATAATTATTTACATCATGAATGTCACTAAGGTAAACTTGGTTATAGAAATTGAAAACTGTCTCCTATATACTGAGTCATTATAAGTTGTATACATTTTAGAGATTTACTGATCGAATTCAATGGATGCTTACATCCCATCTTTCTATGCAATTATAACTTCAGTATCTGCAACACGTTAAACTCTAGATAATCCACTTCGAATGTTATTCAACATCTCATGTTTTACGTTAATTAGAGCATAAACTGCAAATTACATCAGTACAAAATAAAAGGTTATATAAGAATAAGAATAAAATATATAAGACACAAATTTCAACTGAAAAAGGAACATTGGGAAATTTGAGAAACATGAAATGTTTAAAAAAATTAAGGCGTTAGAAGTTTATACGGTTTTGAAAAATGCAAAACAAAACCAAGAAAACATAAAATAAATTTGGAAGAAAAAAGAATCTATTAGAATATTCATAAAAAAATGTGTTTGAAAGAGATTAAACGGCCCAGGAATCCCCACATTGTCATTGCTGCAATGAAGAGGATTAATGCAATAAATGCCGGACCCACAAGGCATGCAACAATGAAATCTAGATCGAGATTGAGCTTCAGCTGGATAAGGCATCCAGACTTTGACTCAGCCACCTTAGGATGAGCCCAAACTCAATCGAATAGAAAAATGAGTTTTCATGATGCATGCTCAAACTCGTCTCGTTCAAGATTCGGGCCCAAATAGCTAAAAGAAATTCAGTAGAAACCTGCTCAAGAAATTAAGAGCTGATTTCTAGATTCCAAAGCGTAATGTAGTTCAACTTAGACAATCTCTAACGAGATTGAGTTAGATTTGAACTTGAATAACACTGAAAAAGCTTGAACTGGTTGCAGCTGTTAGTTACTAAGATTATATGTATAAAAATATCTGATTCCACACAAATGGACTAGGTAAGCTGTTTTGTTCAATTCCATTCCCCTGTATACTTATCTAGGAAAAATCATAAATGATTACGATAGAAACAAAGATAAATAAAAATCATATTTTTACTAAAATACTTCGGATTATACAAACAGTAGAGAAAAGATTATCCATAAACAAACAAATTAAAGGAATATATGCAGTTTGGGGGCATACATCTATACTGTTAAAGTATATCTCGATGCTACCTAAGTTTAAACCTATCGTCCTATTCTTTTGTTTCACAATTTGATTTCTACGGATATTAATATGTTTCAAGTGAAGCTCATGTGTAACTAACTATTTGCCGGCCTAGGAATCAAGTATATATACATACAATGTAATGAACCACCATACCAATTTCATCAAGTTCTTCAACAAATATATCATGGAGAACAAGAAGTGCAATCGGATTCCATCATGGACTATCATCATGTTATTGCATACTTTCACCACCGTTCTCAACATCTTACCGGTGGTTTCTATAGAAACTGAAACATACATTGTTCAAGTGAGCTCTCCCCGTGATCACACCTTGTCTCAATCTGAAGATCTTGAAAGGTGGTACAGAACATTCTTACCCGAAACGGCTTCAAACTTGGATGAGAAAGCAAATTTGGTGTATGCATATCGTAATGTACTTAAAGGGTTTGCAGTGAAACTTACCGTTGAGCAGATGAAGGAAATGGAAAAGAAAGACGGAGTCATATCAGCTCGGCCTCAAAGAGTGTTACCTTTACATACAACTCATACTCCTACCTTCTTGGGGTTGCACCAGAATTCAGGTTTCTGGAAAGGTTCGAACTATGGGAAAGGAGTCATTATTGGGGTTGTAGACTCAGGGATTACTCCTGGTCATCCTTCTTTTAATGACACAGGTGTTGCCCCTCCACCGGCTAAATGGAAAGGCAAATGTGATGTGGCAGGGTGTAACAATAAATTGATTGGTTTAAGAAATTTAGTTAGTGGTAGTACTGGTTCAGGACTTGATGAAGAGGGACATGGGACCCACACCTCTAGTACTGCAGCGGGAAATTTCGTAGAAGGTGCTACCGCACTCGGAAATGACAATGGCACTGCTGTGGGGATGGCTCCTCTTGCACATGTGGCTATGTATAAAGTATGCGATCAAACTGGCTGTGGCGAGAGCGACATATTAGCTGGTATGGATGCAGCTATTGAAGATGGTGTAGATGTGCTTTCTCTCTCACTTGGTGGAGGATCTCGCTCTTTCTATAACGACGTCATGGCTATAGGTGCATTTGCTGCCACACAGAAAGGGATATTCGTGAGTTGTTCTGCAGGTAATGACGGGCCTTTTAATGCTACTTTATCCAATGAGGCTCCATGGATTCTCACAGTTGGTGCTAGTACAGTTGATAGAAAGGTCAAGGCAACAGTGAAACTGGGGAATGGGGTGTTACTGGATGGAGAATCTCTTTTTCAACCTAAAGATTTCCCAGAAAATCTTTTGCCTCTTGTATTCCCAGGGATGAATGGTGATCTTGATAAATCATGGTGTACCACAGGGTCATTAAACAACACTGATGTTAAAGGAAAGGCAGTGGTTTGCCTGAGAGGTGGTGGCATTGGGAGGATCGCAAAAGGGCAGGTAGTAAAAGATGCTGGTGGAGCTGCTATGATTCTCACGAATGCAAAGGCGGATGGAGCGAGTACAATAGCCGATGCTCATGTACTTCCTGTATCATATGTTGATTACAACGATGGGCTTACAATAATAAAGTACTTGAATTCAACTTCGTCGCCTGTTGCTACTATTATATTCTATGGAACTGTCATCGGTGATAAATCAGCTCCTCAAGTGACCTCTTTCTCTTCAAGAGGGCCTAATGAAGCAAGTCCTGGAATACTAAAACCCGATATTATTGGGCCTGGAGTAAGCATTCTTGCAGCTTGGCCCGTCTCTGTAGATAACACTACAACAAAAGCACCATTTAATGTGGTTTCAGGTACATCAATGTCTTGCCCTCATCTCAGTGGGATCGCGGCATTATTAAAAAGTGCACATCCAGATTGGTCACCTGCTGCAATCAAGTCTGCAATCATGACCACTGCTGATTTGGTCAACCTGAATAATCAACCTATCGAGGACGAAAGGGAGCTTCCCGCCAGCGTGTTTGCCGTTGGGGCTGGCCATGTTAACCCATCAAAAGCTAGTGACCCTGGACTCATTTATGATATCCAACCTGATGATTATATACCTTATTTGTGTGGATTGGGATACTCCAATGCACAAGTTACAGCGGTCATCCAAAAGCAAGTTTCTTGCTCAAATATATCAAGCATACCCGAATCACAACTGAACTATCCTTCATTTTCCATCACTCTGAGTGGTAATGTGACAAAAACATACTCAAGAACTGTGACCAACGTTGGGGATGCTAATTCATCTTATAACATCAATATTCTCACACCACCGAATATCGCCATTGCTGTGTCACCCTCTGTACTCACCTTCAAAGCGATTAACCGGAAATTGTCTTACCAAGTAATATTCACCCCAATAGGCTCTGGTCCAAAGACTCAGTTCAGTGAAGGAGCTCTTGTATGGAATTCTACAAAGCATTCAGTTAGGATCCCTATTTCCGTCAATTATGTTTAAGTTAAGAGGACATAGCTTTTCTTGGAGATTTAAGGCTGCATTTCCCAACTGTTTTCTTCCTTGAATTTCTTTCTTAATTAATTTTAGTAAGTGTCCCATTCTCCCAATGTCTTGATCATACCTCTAGAACAAAACTTGTTCAACATGTTGTTTGTCATCTACGATAATTTTATGAAACTGTTTTGCATAATATATGTCACTCGTAAACTCCACTCTATAAACTGTTTTCTTAAATGTAAGGTTGTAGTTATAGGTGGTGGTGATCATATCCGCATCCCTAAAGGTCACAATACTATACCTAGTTTTACTAAAAAAATTGTTTCCGTTTTCATTCAAGCAATGTATCAAACACCTTTAGAGCATTGAACCATGTATGACTACCAACTAAATACAATGTGTACACACAACTAGAATCAAGTAACAATTATTATATGCATAAACAAGTAATGTCAATCGATTAAGGCTTGAGATATACAAATTATACAGAGAAAAAAAATATATCCGTACCTCTGAAACTTGCATATGAATCCACAAAAAGGAACCGATTAATTTGTACGTGGTGGGCATTGTGATCATGATCGATGAGTTCATTGCTGGTGTGAAAATGTACATATTATTTGCTTATTTGTTTATTTGTTTAAATGACTTTATTTATTCAAACTTATTTTATGCTATTTGGATTTATATCTAAGTTGGGCTGTTAAATATATCCTTCAGTCCTACTTTTTACAAAAGAAGAGTACATTGATGTGATTAAAGATATTTTTTCCTTAAAAGTTTACAAAAAGAGAATTAAAGATAACTAGAGATAAATTATAAATATCAATTTATAATTTTGGAGGTTATTATATTGAAATGTTAATGTCAGAAAACCTCTTCTGTATGTGGACTTATGTTGGGTGAAACTTTTTTCCCCTGAGAAACAGCAAACAAGAGTCATGATGATTATAATGCTACATGGACTTTGTTTGAAATGTGGTTTGTCATGGTTCAATTTTGACCTCAAATCAAACATTCAGATAAGACTCAGATGTATTCAAAAGAAATGAAATATATTTACGATGAATCACATTATTAAAAAACATTAACAAGGCGGCAGCTAAAGAAATTATAGTTAAATTCTTAAATTAATAGACATTTATGTACTAGGCTCAATGCAAAAAATTAATTAAAGATAATGTTAATAATGATAATAATATTAATCAAATGAGATAAAACCTGCTTGCACGTTCCAAGTTATTGCCTGGCTGCATGGCACAAATATCAAATCATATTTCATATTTGACATTGAAAATTTTGATAACTCTTCGTGAGCACTTGTCATTATAGTTAACTATAATTTGTTATTATCCTATATATAATGCAGCCTGAAATATATATCGCAACAACAGTGAGTTAATTAAGTTTTACACACTTAATCGATTCAAAAACCGATACACAATGGCTCGATTTCATCCTGTATTGGGACTTTGTGTATTCATTACCATGATGTTGTCTCATTTGGGTTGTGTAACAGCAGCTGCATATCGTGCACCAGCTGTTTATCGGCCAAGCCCTTGGACTCTAGCTCATGCCACATTTTATGGAGACGATTCGGCTACTTCAACCATGGGTATGTACTAATTTCATAATCATGTTATAATAATCGAATTAAGCTAGGTCGTGCACCTTCTTAATATGAATGATAGATAATAATTAATGTTGACTAACTGCTTAAAAACTTTGTGTAGGGGGGTCTTGTGGATATGGTAACGTGGTGACTAACGGGTATGGAACGAACACAGCTGCATTGAGCTCGGCGATCTATAACAATGGATTCGCATGCGGTCAGTGTTTTCAGATTAGGTGTGTCCAATCTCCATGGTGTTCCAACAGTATAGCCACAATTACAGCTACAAACCTCTGCCCACCTAATTGGTCTCAAAACTCAAACAATGGTGGATGGTGCAATCCTCCACGAACCCATTTTGACATGGCTAAGCCCGCCTTCGAACAAATTGCACAATGGAAGGCCGGTATTGTCCCCATCATGTACCGCAGGTAGATTTGCATATATACCCTTTACTAGCCATAGAAGTACAGTATACATTTACTCCGTATTTTATTTTATCTTTTAATGACAAACCCACCTCATATTCCAACTATTATATACAATCACAGTATACGGCTGGTACAGGCCACCAAATTTTGTGGGTCTCCAAATTTTACGAGCACCAGTTATAATTAGATGTGTTCAAAATTATCCAAAATCAAAAAACCACTTAACCGTGTTGAAATTTAAGTTAAGCGAACCGAGTTTTTTATTATTTTCAGTAAGATTAACCGAACCGATAAATTTTCAGTTTTTCGGTTCCAGTTCATTATTTTAAGTTGGATGGTTAATTGAAAAATCAAAAATCTGTAATATTATACGTACCTTTAATACTTAACCTCATAAAAGTTATTTATAACACATAATATTTGACATGTATGTGTTCACAATAATTAAACATATAATATACCAATTTTCTAATGAGTTAAACAATCATGATAATACTAATACAATTAGATTTTCTAGTTAAAAACATACACATTGATATTAACTAGCTCCAAATAAATCACTCTCCAATGTTTATCTTAATTAGTGATGTTAGTTACCATATATAGTATGGAGTTTTTTAAAGTATATGTTAATCGTTAAAGCCAGACAACTTTTGATTTATGTTTTTGAAAATAACTTTAGTAGATTTAATATAATATATCTTTCTTTAAACTTTAGTGGTTAATTGATTAACCGGATAGAAAGAAATTGAAAATTCCTTTAACCGAATACCGGTTACTACTCTTGAACCTCGAAAAAAAAAAGATTTCGTCATCAGCTCGACTAAGAGTTCTAAATCAAAAAAGTCAATTGATTTCGGTTAACTGATTTCTGGGTTAATCGAATATCCGGTTAACCTTCCCTGAACATACCGAGTTATAATTAGTATGGATCAATGCGAAGAAGAAAAACCACTATTGTACTTATAGAATACTAATAATGAAGCCTTCTATTGTTATAAATATAAAATCTTCTAACTCTTGAGTCCAAATCACATATGACCTAATATCTACTAAAAATCTTATAACTTTACAATGTCTTAGGTGAGGCTTAACAAATTGGCAATGATATCAATTAATATAATCTATCAGAGAGTATTCATGATAAAGATTAATCAACAATTTTACTTCAAAGAATTTTTGAAGAATATCTCTTTTTAATGAAGAATGAAAATGGTTGCTTTTTTTCGAATTGTAGATGATAATGACTTAGGTTTTTTGTATCTTTATATAACTCTCATAACATTAATGTATTTTTTCTATATCAATATTTGAATTATATCTTTCCCTATTGATAGACCTATTTTTTTATATCACACAGGACCTCCCAAGTCATTTGTCGAGCTTACATATATATATATATCACCTTTATAAATCATATCGCATTCTCTTTCTTAAAACTTAAACTTTTAAAACGAAAAGTAATTAATGCACTATCTCTTACTATTCTAATTTTTAATTTATATAAACTCTTTTGTATAAATATCAAGCAAATATTATTGTAACATTATACTTCTTATATGTGTTTTCTATATTTATTCTTTTTTTTTATTTAATTTTATAAAAATTTAATGTATTAAATGAGATTATATATTGTTAAATGAATCTATCTTTTAAAAGCACTAAAGAAGGATTTTTTGATATATATATGGATCAATTTTACATACAATATATTTTGTATATAATTTATACTTAGCTTTGATATACTTAAGATAGATTTATGGCTCTTTTGCATAATATAAAATATGAAGAAGATAGCAATTTGTGAATTTTCTAACACAATTTGAGTTCTCACATATTTTGTAAATACAATGCTACATCTTCCTAAAATAATCACGAAAACAATTAACAAAAGTGTTGTTATTCGACTATTCGTACTGACTTGCATCAACTCTATATTCTTCAAGAAATGACATGTACTCGACAACCACCATGTTTTGTATTTATTTATGCTGGATAACGCGAGTAGCCTAATAGTTATATATAATGCACTTAGACTTTTGTTCTTAATCTTAAATTTCAATAATCCATAATATAAATGGAAGAAACTAGAATATTTTCTTCTAAGTGTCAATGCGAGATAAACATATATGAACAATTCAAAATCTAATAGAAGAAGTGATCTCACATTAATTTGTAAATAAAATTTGTAACTTCTCTCATCTATAAATAAGGGCAACATACTTCATAATAGTAGATAAGAATCTATAATCTATCTTGAAGTTATGTAATAAAACTTAACTTCTAATAATTTAGAAATGTTATTAATGGATAATGTCTTACTTCACCCACCATGACACTGAAATCTTTTCACAAACTTCCTCTATTGTCACACTAAACCAATTAGATGAATATATAAACATCACTAAGTTACAAATATCCTATAATAAATTTTTATATTCCGCTACATTGTGTGGGCAGTCTGCTACTATACACATTGTATTTAATGAGACTTGAATCCAGAGCCTTCTAATCATGGGCTCCCTAGATAAGTATTGCTAGGCCAAAGACATGTTGGTTATCCAAGAATTTATGTACAAGTACACTCCATTAATGATGTTTGTTAATTTGTGATTTTGTTATTGTATATAGGGTACCTTGTGTAAGGAAGGGTGGAATCAGGTTCTCTTTTCAGGGAAATGGTTACTGGCTGTTGGTTTTTGTGATGAATGTTGGTGGTGCGGGTGACATAAGCCAAATGTGGGTTAAAGGGACCAAAACCGCATGGATCAAAATGAGCCATAATTGGGGAGCCTCGTACCAAGCCTTTGCGACTCTTAAAGGTCAAGCCCTTTCGTTCAGGATAACCTCCTTCACAACCAAACAGACCATCGTGGCTAACAATGTCGCCTCGGCTAATTGGAACTTAGGATTGACCTATCAAGCAAACGTTAATTTTCATTAATGTACTTAATGTTTTCATTAATATGCACCATATTTCCGACGTGTTGTTAAACTCAGAATTTGATCCTTTATGTTAGACTCGTATTTTATGTTCATGTTTGATTTGTTTTGTTGATTACTATAAGCCAAATTTCCAGTTTAACCTTGATACATAATATCAAATACATGCAATTTATTAAGCTCTATGTTACATACATAAGTTCACTATTTAGGATTATATCTTATATGATGCTTAAGTTATGCTAGTACATATGATGTTTATTAGGCAAGATATTATTAAGAGGTTTTTTCTCGCTTTCCTCAAGTAATTCACACCGACATTATTCTTTTAGAACTTGAATTCGTAACCTAATGTTCAATATTCTTTTAGGACTTGAATTCATAATCTTATGTTCTTTAGTTAAGGATTTACTATTCAATAATGCATTTTAAATAGATTACACAAATTAATCATAATGAATTGTAACTTGAAATAAAAATATATTGTAGTAGACAAACGACTATTTATGTACTATTTGTAAACTTATTATAATCAGATAAACAACTTTTTATCTGTCCAACAAATTCCAATAGTTCAAGGATTTAAGTATAAGACGATCTTAAATAATCATCACGTATTGATAAATCACTTATGTCTAAACTGACACTTAGAAGTTAAAACGGATCACATTACTAATTAATAAACATTACTAAATAATAAGAAGAGAAGTAATTCTTAGCACTTGATTTTTTTATAAATAAATATTTTTAATATTTATTTGTGATGAGTATTAAATTTTAAAATTATTTATAATTTTTAAAATTCATTTATGATGAAATCAAGAGTTGAGATTTACTTCCCTCATTTTCTAATTGTTTTACTTCCCTATTGATCTCACCCATAAATAATAATAAATATAAATATAGTATGGGGAGGGATCAAGAGGGAAGAAAAAGAATTAGGGAAGGAGGAAAGCAAATCTCAACCATTGATTTCATCATAAATTAATTTTAAAAATTACAAAAAATTTCAAAATTTAACATTCATCACCAATAAATGTTAAAAACATTTTTTAATAAAAAAATTAAAGATTAAAATTTGCTTCTCTCCTTCTTCATATTTTGAAGCTCCCTGTAAATACTTTCCAATATAATATCAATATCAATATCAATAATATTTTAAAAAAGGTTATGCCCACACAAATCTCCAATAATAACGATTTGTTATATATATATTTTTTTTCCCGGCAAAAATCCCAATATCCGTTCACCATTCCCGGGTAAACAAACCCCTAATCTTAACAATCCTACGAACTCAAAAACATGAACAACAAAAACAATCCAGCCCTATCGTCATCATCACCATCACAACCCAAAACCCCAAATCACTACAACCGATCTCCATCACGTACAATCATTAGCGACCGTTTTATCCCTTCAAGATCGTCATCCAATTTCGCCCTTTTCGGTTTATCTCCGTCGCCGCCGTCTGCCACATCATCATCAAATTCCGCCACTTACACTGCGCTTTTAAGAAACGCGTTGTTCGGGTCGGATCTTGGTTTTGTTCCTCCCGGTACGCCTGATAAGAAGAACTCTTCACCGGTGAATACTGATAATCGGGTTAACCCGAATATTTTTCGGTTCAAAAGTGAGACTAAAATGTCGTTGGATTCATTATATCCGTTTGGATTTGATAATGAGTTGAATAAAGAGGTTGGTTATAGACCTGCTAAAGCCCCAAGAATTGTTCCCAAGACTTCTTATAAGGTTGTTTATTCCCCCAATTACTACAGTTTTTTATTATTCTGGGAACTGGGTTTTAATCTTTTGATAATTTTGGGAATTGGGTTTCAATCTTTTGGGAGTTTTAGTACCAAAAGTTTAAATCTTGATTGATATGAATTATTTGGTCAGGTTTTCCTGAATACCTACTATTATGTTATATGATTAGGAAAGTGCTTAAGGGGTGTTTAGGCAATGATTATTTTAAAATGTTTATCCTGCAAAAAAAATAAGCATCCCTCTTTTTAAGTTTTTATTCTTTCTAAATTAAGTTGATACAGCAGTTATGTTTGGGATTACTAAAACGCCCCAAACACCCTAATTTTTGTGGGTTTTAAATCTTTGGGGGTTTTAGTACTAAAAGCTATCTTTATTAAGTTGATTGTTGGTTATTAAATCTTGAATATTTACAATGCACTAGGATTGGAAAGTGGTTAATTTTTGTGGTATATTTGTTTTGGTTTTAGGTTTTGGATGCACCAGCATTGCAAGATGATTTTTACCTAAATCTTGTGGATTGGTCTTCTAGTAATTTGTTGGCTGTGGGATTGGGTAATTGTGTTTATTTATGGAATGCCTCCAGTAGTAAGGTACAATTCAAGAACATTAAGTTTTACTATTAAAATGTAAATTATTGAACATAAAATTTTGTTCAAGTGAGATTATATGAAAATGCAGGTTACACAATTGTGTGATTTGGGTATGGATGAAACCGTATGTTCAGTTGGGTGGTCGCAACAGGGAACAAGTCTTGCTATTGGTAGTAGCAATGGAGAAGTCCAGGTGATATTGATCGTCCAGTTGTCTTATTTATCTTAATCTTTCTTTACATCAATAGAATGTACAAAACTTATGAAGTTTTTCAATTTAGATATGGGATGTGTTTCTTAGTAAAAGAGTAAGAACCATGGAAGGACATAGTGCACGTGTCGGAGCCCTAGCTTGGAGTTCAAATATGTTATCTTCAGGGAGTCGTGATAAAAGTGTTCTTCAACGTGATCCTCGTGCACAAGAAAATTTTATTAGTAAGCTAACGAGTCATAAATCAGAGGTGAGCAATGTTTAAACATATTCCCATTTTATATACATCCTATGTCGGTCTTAAACTTTTCTTTTTGTGCATCAAAGGTGTGTGGACTCAAGTGGTCTTATGATAACCGTGAATTAGCATCAGGCGGAAATGATAATAAGGTGTGAAATTAATTTATTCTACTTCTTTTGCTTTTTAATGGATCACAATGACATACATCCTTATATTCATTACTTTTGGTCCAGCTTTATATCTGGAATCGACATTCAACACAACCTATTTTAAAGTACAGGGAACACACGGCTGCTGTGAAAGCAATTGCGTGGTCCCCGCATAGTTCCGGGCTCTTAGCTTCCGGTGGCGGCACAGCCGATCGTTGTATCCGATTTTGGAACACAACCACCAATTCTCACCTGAGCTGTATGGATACTGGTAGTCAGGTATTGTAATGTTGCACTGCATATTTTTCCTAAAGCGTGAAGTACGATTCAATCTATGTTGGTCTTTGTTCAGTTTTTGTAGAATATTCAAGAGTAGACATAAACCCTAACAATGTCTACTAGAGGTGTCTGGTTCAACTCATCTACTTGTGAATGGTTGATTCGGATTATATTTTATATCTTTATTTCTAAATGAATATCTTTCATGAAACCGCCAAAGTCATTCTAAGGAAAAGATTAGAATATTATAAAAATAGTGTCTCTTTTGCAATTATGTTTGAGACACTAATTATACGTAGAAGATCTAAAAGTTTGGACAAAAAGTGTTCTGGGTCAACCCTACTAGTTTTGACCGGTGACAAATTTTAATCCCTTTTGACCCATTACTGATCTGTCCATTTTTCCACCTTTAATGTCTGTTGCTATATTATCAGGTTTGTAGTCTTGTTTGGTCAAAGAATGGTAACGAACTTGTGAGCACCCATGGATACTCTCAGAATCAAATTATAGTCTGGAGATATCCTACTATGTCAAAGGTATATTATCTTGACTTGTGCTTTTGACTTTCTAATATCAATTATGTTAACCAACTGGTTTAGCTCAGTTGGCCACCAAGGATATCCTTGGGGAGGTTGTTTCCTCATGCGAGAGGTCTCAGGTTCGAGTCTCTCCATGGGGGTTTCCTTCTTGGTGGGAATTTGTGGGGTTCTGCCCCATAGATGCGTCGATTCGAGGCTGGCAGGGACTACCTTCTGGGTAAGTACTGTGGAATCGAATCACTAACTATAGTCGTGTACTAACTCACCGTTAAAAAAAAAAATAATAATAATAATAATAAATAAATTAATAAATATCAATTATGTTATTTTTTATCCACAAGATTGACAAAGAGTATGTTCTCTGTGTAAAAATCAGATAATTTACATTTACTTATATAAATACTACTAGAATAAAAACAATTTGTAGATAAGCTACAAATTATGTTGTATGCTTTAAAAAGTTAATATCCAAACTTGAAAGTTCGACTTATTTGAATTTCGAACAATTGCAGTTGGCAACTCTTACTGGGCATACATATAGAGTTCTCTACCTTGCAATCTCTCCCGATGGACAGGTAACCTTACAATAACAATGATTAATTATGGTTTTCATGCTATTAATGATCAAAAAATTCTCTCAATACGGTTGACATTTTGTGATGATGACAAAACTTAACTATTTATGACTTGTTCCACAGTCGATTGTTACTGGAGCTGGAGATGAAACGCTTAGATTCTGGAATGCATTTCCTTCTTCTAAATCTCAGGTAAGCAGTCACTTATAGTTTGTATTATTGACTTTTGTGGTTAAAGAAACTTATTCTCAATTTTGGATTACACGAATTGTTGAGCTCTTACAGAAAATTTGATAAACCCATTTAAGTATATAGCCAGTATTTATTTACAGAAGATAACTGGTATAAAATTTACAACTACGACAGTCGTTTATGAATGGAAATTGTTATGCAGAATACCCACAGTGAAATTGGAGCCTCATCTTTTGGAAGAACACATATACGTTAAACCGTGATGACTATTTATGCCACGTGGAAGAGAACTCGTCATGAATTAGACCATAAAGTGCAACCAAACTAGGAAAGTGAGTTCGCAGTTCAGAAGCAAAAAAGGCTCACATTATTAAGAGCTTTCTGATCTTTAATCTGATGAAAGATGATAATCAATCTGTCAGTCTGCTGCTCTCTTGAGAAACTTGGGTTTCTTGATTTCTTGATCTTTATTGATGTATGCACCGGCCCTGGGTGCACTTTTATGTAAATAACTTACTTGATGTTGGATTCATAACATGTCAAGAGAAATGAGCCGATGAATATAATTATTCAAGATTTTGAATACTAGTTGTTTTGCTGTCAAGCTAAGCTGTACAAACTTACAGAAATCTGAATTTAAGGTTATCTGACCCGGTTATCCGGTTAAATTCATGACATGGAACTTAGCGTCTCGTGAACCTTGACCAAGTTGGACTTCTATTCTAACACGGCGCCTGAAACCTGTTTATGTTAGAAGATAACCCAAAATGAAGACTTTATTAAGCTTGAGTCTTGGTGTAATATCCTAAACAGAAATCTGACCAATGTTCCATTTTCCAAATAAAAGGTAAAAAACTAGACAGTATAATTATAAACATATTCAAAAGATAATAGAAGGCAAACATATTTACATCCATCTACATTTCAAGTAGAGGGCATTGAACCATGCTACATTGACTTGCAGTTCATGCATAAATAAATATATCATATACTAAATCTGGTTTCATCACAAACGAAATATAATGAACACCTTTATGAATTTCATCATTTGTTTGGATCTCATTTTTAGCAGCTTGAGACCCAAAAAAATCTCGTTAACATTTCAGATGACCCTTTTTCAGCTTATCAAATTTGCTGATTTAAGCCTCGAGCATCATCCAGTTGATCATTAGCCGGATCTTCTGACCAATGGATCGAGGTCATTGGTGGGAAACAACACGAGCAGTCTTCTTTGCATGGACTTGGAATTTTATCAAGTGGTGTGGTGGGTCCACGTCTAGAGGAAGACCCACCAGCTTCTTGAAGGGGCCCCCAACATTCCACCCTGTTAAACTCTGTAATGTTGGAGTGAAAATAAACCCAAACCAAAGCTTCTTGTAAGTCTGGATAATTTCTTAACAAATTTCCATCTCCATGAGCAAATGCCTTCAACACCTATAAAAGTTAAACTCCTTATGCATTGATAGTTGTACAAAAAGGGTATGTATTAGAACCCTTATGCAGTGATTGTTGTACATACGTACCAGGGGTAGCTCTTTGTTGAAAATGAAGAACCTGAGGCGAGCAAATAAGTCTAGAAGAAAATGACCACCACTTATGTGACAATGAACATGAAGAGACATGTTTTCTTTCACTTTTCTCCATTCTGCCACCACTTCATCCCTGTATATTTTGTTAGACCACCCTTGCAACTGCAGATAACCAACAAACCAAGATTACACTTTGGCCGACCGTGTTTCCCTTAAAGTTACAAATAACGGTCCAAAGAGAATGCGGAAAATGGTATTGTGTAATAAGACTTGTAATTTTACTGGTCTTCATTTTTAACAAACTATGAACTAGATTTTAATAACTTGCAAGTTGATTTTGGTATTTGTCGCTCTGAAGAACAGAGATATGTGTCAACTCCTTGGCTTGAACAAGGTTGAAGTCATAGATTGTAAGTATGAAATCCTTTATAGCAAGGATGGTTGAAAATGATAGATCACACTAAGGGCTGTTAACTTTTTTTACTCATTAAGTTTCATATGAATATAGATGACAGTATGGGTATGCAATAATTGTATGTAGTAATTAATGCATGAGTAATCTTATTTACTTTTGTGTTGAATAAATAGTTATTTGCTTTTTATTTAATGACAAACCTAATTGTATAAATCATCAATTTAAGAAAATATCAACTATTTTTATAGTTCATTGATCATGTGAACAACATTTAATGAACCTCTTTGATAATTTTACAATTGTATTCTATTATTCAATAAAAATGGAATTCTTTCACGTGAAGCAGTAACGTTTCATTTGCATGTGACAACCCCACCACCGAAACTTTACCAACAATAATTGTAGTATCATACAAAATCTGTTCAACCCATTCTCATTTGTCCTTTGTGAACCGAGATCTATAACTATAATTACTATTCACTACCACCGTGAAAATTCCATGACAGCTATACAAAAATAATTAAATATCTTTAGTCCCTGATTTTATTTTCATTCCAACACCTTGATTTTAAGCCTTATATCTTTAATTTTCAAATATGCAGGTCAACAACAAAAAGTAAAAAATTAGAATAAAAGATCAACACATTCTAATTCACAAATCGTTACTACACGCAAATTTAAAAGATCATAGACAGCAAGAAATCGAAGCAGCATGTGGTAGTGTTAGATTTCGAGATCGGGGCAGCAGGGATGGGGGTTGATTTCGAGATCGGAGTAGCAAGAGGTGGCGGTTGATTTCGAGACCGGAGCACCAAGAGGTGGCGGTTGATTTCGAGATCGGAGCACCAAGAGGTGGCGGTTGATTTCGAAAACGGAGCAGAGGTGGTGGTGGTTGATTTTTGAGATGGAGTAGGTGAGCACCCAATAAAATAAAAAGGAGAGAGGATAGTTCTAAAAAATGAATGGTCGGATGGGAACTCCACGCGACTTAAGTCCCAAGACCATTCTCAAACTCTAGTCATGTTATCTGTGGTACTTCAACATTACATTAATACTTATCAAAATAAAATTAATATATTTGTATCATTTTCAGGATATTTTTTGACATTCACATTTATTAATATATCTTTATCTACGTACACAAACACAAAATAAAAAACAAAACAAAAACTGACGCCCTTTGGTTCTTTACATCACTAAACCGACCCAAACTCAAGTGACACGGCAGTGCCAACCGTGTCACTTTGAGATGCACGTCGACCCCCGGTTGAGAACGGCCTAAGTAAACATTCAATATTGCCGATCCAATAATCTTTTCGGTCAATTAAGCTCATTAAGCTCTAAGTAAATAAGTCCAAAATGCTTATGATATTGACTCGAAATCTTAAGATCTATAAATACAGTTAAAGTCAAATTTGAAATATGATATGATATTATGATTTGATTATTTTGGTTGATTGGTTATCATGTAATATATCTTGAAATTTTGTAAACCCAAAGAATAGACTCGTACAAAATCAGTTTTACCAAACAAGTTTTCTTGAAAGAAATGATAGTAAAGCATCTCTATGACCCTTAATTTGTAGTTTGTACAATTTAAGTCTTCTATTTGTACTTCTAGTATGTTGATAAACAAATAGATAGTATCAAAAGGAAACTTTAGACACGGGAATGCTGCAAGATGAGACATAAAATTTAAGACGATTTAAATTCTGTAAGGTTTGTTTCATTTAAAAAGTTAGGAAGCTTAATTTAATAGAGTACATCTAACTTTCCATTTGAATAATACTGATATGGATATGGATTTAATGAACTCTCTGATTTCATTTATGTTTTATAGATGTATATTAGTTATAATTTGTCATATATTAGTCCGTATTAATCAACGTGTCTTAACAACTGCCCTCGGAAACAAAGTTAGAAGATTCTAATAAATAATTTATTAACTCTCTCCTTAAGGTGCATTCGATATTTTTTTTAAATGATAGAATTTATTTATATATTTACTATTTACTATACGTATAAAAAGATAAATACCAGATTGAATTAACGAGTAAAAGATGCAACTTTTAATATTTAAGAGAATTTTAACAAATGTACTTTATCATGATATTCGGATCACACTATAGCAAAACCTTAATGCTAATACGATTAGTCGATCAAATTCACTAATTCCATATTTCATATTCAATTAGATCAAAATTCTACCAGTATACAAAAATCAGAAACTTACCCAAGATTTAATAAGATGGGGTTTCAATTTATTCATTTATTTAATTTTAATTTTTTTTAAAAAGATGATCAAAGTACCTGAGAATTATTGATGTTTTGAGAGATTGCAAGGGTCAACTTAGAATTAATATCACTATGTGTAAGTGTGTATGTTCTTGGAAGATTCCCAGGATGCTTCTTTTCATCAACTCCCAAAAACAACACCTTCAACTTTGATGCTTCAAATATTGATGGCCCAAATAATCTTGCAACCTGATTATTTTACAAGAATACAAATACAAATACCGATTAAAACAATCCAAACTTTTCAAGAAAATATTTTAATATACATAAAGAATAATTTTTATTACAAGAAAGCAAAGACCGATTATAAAAATTGGCAATCACACATATACTCAAGTTAAATTAGATAATTACATATTTCCCCAAACATGCTTTAAAATTATCATACATTATGCACTAAACACTCGTGTTTTGGGAAAATATGTAATTACTCAACTTAAGTTGGGGATATATGCAATTCTCCCTTGTAAAAAATATGAACTTTTTTATAAAAACTGAAATAAATAAAAAAATAATAATAAAGAAAAAGGAATGATTTTTATTTACAGGGGAGTGAGTCTTCTTGATCTTTGTTGGTTTCTTGAAGATGAACAAAGAGCTTTGATTCTGATCAAGAAATGAAGAAGTGTTTAGTTTTGAGGGGAGTATCAAAGAAGTCATTTCCTTGAAACTATATTTTCTTTCAAGAACTTTCTTTTTAGTGAGACTAAAATAGAAAGTTAGATGGTCCAATCTCACACACAACACCAAGAACACACAGTGAGAAATACTAATAATAAATGACTTGTGACTTATGAAATTGAATCTTGAAAGTAAAAGGGAGTGGCGTGTCGGGCTAAAAAAGAAGTTGCTTTATAGTACAAAATTATTGGTGACGCCTAACACGTTTCACACGTCAAACATGTTCTATTGATTTTGAGAATATCTAGTCATAAACTATATTACAATTCACATAAATAAAAACCAACACATAGTGGAAACTGCTGATTAATGATATTGAATTTTAGTACTGGTTTCTAGTTGAATATTTTATGATAGAGATTGTGAATTTAAGCACGTTTTTTTCACTTAATTGTTATGAGTCTGAATTTTCTTATTTTGGCTATCATGTGAGAGTTTCGTTTCAATTATGATAGTTTATGATTTAATCGAGTCGATTAATTATTAAACGAGTTGAAGTCAAATAAATATTAATTTGGTTCGTTAACGCCCCTGCACCTATATGTGACTCCTATCACAAACTTTGAGAAAAAATATAACAAATTAACGTTTTGGTTAGTAACAGAAGTTTTGACAGTATATAGCTTTATAGAAGACGATACCTAACCATGCCTTAACGACCAAAAATAGTTTTGTAAATACTAACAAACAACGCATGGTCATAATTAAATTACCAGTCACTAACCGCTTAATTTCAGTCACTTAATCACCAATTAGCAACCATGTATGTGTTTATGAAAGATACGGAGTAATTGTTAACCATAAAGTTAAAGTGTGGGATTGTGATTGGCATCTCTCAATATTATTTAGGAAGGACTCTTATAATTTAGTTTCTTACGGTGATAATGATAAGAATGATTTTTATTTTTTATTTTAACATTAATCAATTTTGTTATCAAAAAATTATATTAAAATTATTAGTTTTTATGTTTTATAATATAAAATAAATTTTAAATATATATATATAATATACAAATTAAATTTATGTATCACAACCTTTATAAGTTTTATGTGTGATACACACTTATTAATTTTTTAATGTGATACACAAAAAATTATAAAATTGTGATACACAAATTTAATTTGTATATCATATATGTATTTAAAAAAAACTATTTATTTCATATTAAAAAATATAGGATTCTAATAATTTTAATATAAAATAAAAAATTTTATCAAAAAGATTAGTTAATATTAAAATAAAAAATAAAGAAAATTCAATTATACCGTTACTACCGTAAGAAACAAAACTACTTGAACCTTCCCCACGTTATTTATAAATAATAATGTTTATAATTTATCTAACCGGCCTTTAGACCATGCGTTCGGTCTATGCCCACTTGTTCATGTTAAGAATATAAACACTTGAAATGCATCTAGTAACGCATTAAACCAAAAAGGGCGCTTTTACATTTGGATCTTCACTTAAGCAATGACCCTGACAATTGCAAAACTAGCATCAACTTTTTTTTTATAATATATTGCAAGCAGATGGTTAAGAGTTAACTCACTCTACTCAAAGTTGTCTCTCTTTCTAAAGACATTAATGCTCCGAATCGCTGCAAAAGAAAGTAGAAACAAACCACTGGGGGCTGTACAACTTTAGTTTTCGTGGCAATTTTATTAACAAGTTTAATATTTGTCCGTATGGCGGTGGTTAACAAAGATTTTTTTGATCTAGCTGCAACATCACTCGAGATCAATATCTTGATGCAAGGCATGGATGCCAATGTATTCGGTGTCTTGGTTTAATCTTCCATCGATCGCTCAAATCAAAGAGTTTTGATCCTGTTAATGGATTCCCAAGTTTCTGTTGCAAAGATAAAATGGGAAAACGACACAAAAGAATTTATCTTTTGAAAAGAACTTATGTGAAGAGTGTTTACCTACTAATTGTAGACAAAGGAGGGCCTTCAGTGATCACCTTATTGCTGTTAAACTGTTTTGATCCTAATATTGGTATGCTTACCTCACTTTGTTGTAGAACGGAGCATACTCTGTTTTCTTTTAAACCCTTATACCAAAATAATAGACAACTCAGTAAAAGCTAAAAAATGCAATCATTAACGTGATAATAAGAAGCTAGCTAAATTAATGCCATGAAAAGAAATAGGAATAACCTTCGTAAATATAGAGGGTCGTCTAGACGTAGGCTTATGTAACTGCGAACCAGATTCTGAAGCCAACGAGAGCTACAAATCACAAAGGGAAAGTAAGCATTATAAACATTTTAGATATGAACTTATAGCAGACCAATATGAGGACGGCGATAAACTTGATAGATGTACCTTGTTAAATAGATCAACTGGTGGTGCATGCTGACCTCGCTTCTCGGTTTGAAACTTAAATGCCTTGATGAAATCAGAAGATTAAGAAATCTATGACATGATAGAATAAAGAAGCAAAAAGGGTAGGTACATACCATAGCTACTGTAGTCTCTCTCTTGCTACTTCTAAAAACTCCTATATCTCCTTTACTTGAAACTATCTGCATTTAGTAAAAACATGTTTTCTAGTTTTTTAGTTGCTCATATTATATATGAATTAAGTGGATAAATACGCCACTTCTAAACCAGTACCTTCTTGTTCAATGGTAGAGCTTTGAATTTGTGAATTGTTTCACAATCGTCTTGCTTTGGAGCATCGGGAACATGTGGTCTGAGAGATACAGCATGTTAAATCATTTTACATAATTACAAAAATTAATCAGTAAAGTTACAACAATACCCTTCAGTTTCTCTATTGGTACTTTCTGCGGAAAATGCAAAATTCTGCTTATGTGGTCCCTGTATAAGAATACACTATATTGAGATCTCATTATTGTTATCTTTTGGGACATCATAATTCACAATATAAAAAGTTTCTAATCTGTTACGTCTCTTGGATTTGATTTCTAACCTTACTGGAATATCGTGAAGTTGATGGAACTGAAGCAGTGTTTTGTAGAGCTCTCTCTGTTGTCTTCAAGTGAAATTCCTGGTAAGAAATATCAATATGATTCATATTTCAAAACTTGAATCATAAGGTTTTAGAAGTGATCATTGCCACAAAAAGTTACAAGAAAAGAATACGAAGCAACAGCTTACCTGAAACTCTGGTAATTGGGGAGTGCTCTTTTGATGTAACAATGATGGTGCTTCAAATATCTGTATGTGACCAACAAGAAATATAAATGACAAAGAATAAAAAGTGATGGAATATAATTTAAGATACGATTTAAGAACAAACTTTTCTGTTGAGTGGAAGAGCTCGAAACCCAGGAGCTCTTGGTACCACATGTTCGTTTCTGCTTTCATCTTTTTTCCTGAAACCAAAACATTACACTAAGCCAATGGTTAACGTAAATTATAAATACATATTTGATGTGCATATTATACAGATAAAATAGTAATGTGTGCATTTGACCTTATTCTTTGTGCCCTTTGAGCTGTTGCAAGATCAGGTGGTCTAGGAACAGTTACTCGCAGCCTACCATGACCTAAATTACCTTCAACAGGGCCTTCCTGTAAACCATTAAAAAACAAAATTCTAAGATAAGTTTCAGAAAATCCAGTGAGCCACTTACTAGTACCGTATGCAACGTACCCTTTTTGGAGCCTTGTGGACAAAATTAGCTTGTTGCTTCGTGTCTGTGACCTGTCAAGTAACATTTCAGATGTTCATAACTCGTAAAGAAAAAGAAATATTGATGTCAAAACGATAAAATAAATTCCTAAGACCCGAAACAAAAAATTACTCCCAGGCATTAAAGTAAACATCGCAGAAATGCTTGATTAATGACTACGGAGTATAAAATATTTCAGGTAACCTATGCACAATAACCAAGAGAACAACAATACAGAGGAATAACAAGATTATCAATTCAGAGGACTAACAATATCATCTGTTATTTCAAACCTTACACAAATGACCTCCCTCGAGCTTTTGTCTTTTAGCAGCTTGACTTTCAACACCAGAACTGTTCCCCACTTTTTGGAGCCTACCACACAACGATAAAAGTTTTTTTTTTTAAAATAAGCACAGGAGATGACGAATGGAGTATGTACTATCAGATTTTCTTAAATTTTTAAAGCAATACTGATGTACTAGAAAAGGGTCTAATGATACCATATCTTATATCGCTAAGAATACACAATTTAGCAGTAAGTACCTGAAATGATCCAATAAACGTTCCTGATTTTGTTTAGCCAATTGACTTGCTGTGGGTTTCATCAAAGTTGAGGCCCTAGGGCATGATGGTTTCCTTGTTTTAGATTTATAAATGCCATTTCTTGTGCTATCTTTCTGTATACTACTGGTAGGATGTTGCTTCTGGAATGCCTGTAGATAACCCATCACGTCTAAAGGAACTCCCCCATTTGTCCCATCAGCATCTGTAAGAGAGTTAACGCTGATAATTAGCTAATCACATATCTAAATCTTACTAAAATGTTAAGAAAAAAATATGTTCACTTTATTCTAATATAAAAGAGAGTTTATATGTGAAACTCGTCACAAAGTTAGTGACTCGAGTTTTCCCTCCAAATATAATCGTAACTATTCATTTTCTCATCCGTAAACTATAAATTTATCGAAGCAAACTTTCTATTTTTTTTTTTTTTTTGAAAGAAGGGGAAATCGCCCCAGAGAATATATTAATATCAAAACAGAAATAGATCAGGAGTTTTGTATACAACCCAAACAAACGGCTAAAAAACACAAACACCATAAACTAGACCACAAAACAAACCAACCAAGAAGCCTCAATACCTAAAGAACACAGCCGAAAAACAACAGCCCATGAGCAAACTTACCATTTACATCTGTTCCTTCTCATTTTATACTTCCATTCCTTTTTCGTTTTTTATATATCTCGAGCATTACAAGATATATACTAAAAATATCATGTTTTATTTTTTAAGAACTTACAGTATTAATTAAACAAAAATGTTCTTTCATTTTTTTTACATTTTAATCTTTGATCAAGTTTTTTATTTTCACCTAACACACCGCTTCTTACAAGAGAGTCATTTTATGTATGCTTATTTGGTCCCACTCAAAGCTAATGACCAAGATTTTAATTTTGTGAAAAGAGAACTTCTTGATGAATAGATGCCTTATATACTAATGGTCCTTTATACAAAAAAGTTACATTAATCCAATGCAAATCATATTTCACCTGATGCAACACACAGGTTCTATAATCTAGTAAATAGATACCAAAACTTATATATACAGCTAAGCTATAAGAGAGTCATTTATGTAAGCTTATTTGGTCCCACTCCAAGCTAATGACCAAAATTTTATTTTGGTGAAAAAGAACTTCTTCATGAATGGATGCCTTATATACTGATGGTCCTTTATAATTTTATATAACAAGGTTACATTAATCCAATGCAAATCCTATTTCCTATAAAATTCGCATTATGTTTTCAGCGAAGAAGTACAATATGGGATATACAGAAGTATTTAGCAGTCTAATACTCTATTGGATACCTGTTTTGCTCAAATCCATTGCCGAATCTTCTGGAGCTTGTACAGCATGAGAGACAGTTTCCAACTGATTAGTGTTGCCAAAACCTTTCGATGAGGTAGAAGCGTTAGTACTTTCGTTTTGTTCTCGTGAAAGTAATCTGACTGCAAAGGCTGAAATTGAATATCATCCACAGGTGAGCAAACATGGATATATCTGAAGTCATACTTGCATAAGCTCGTATTTAAAAAAGATAAAATAATAATAATAATAAAAAATTGTTCTGTTACAAATGCTAATTCTATTAATAAAACGGTTAAAATTAAATTTTAGATTAAGTTATGGTAAAAAGAAAATAGTTGAGTTATAAACTCATACTGTCATAAAAAATCTGACACTGTACCATGTTCATTAATAGTAGTCACATTATCTTCATGATTTATAAGATTGTGTGTACATCCAATCCGAAATAAACGTCTCATGATATACGAAATAACATCATTACAAGATACGTCAGATTGTCCATTATCCAACAGATGCGATATAAATGCAGCAAATATGCTTCAAATCTTCATCACCCAACCAGACAAATTGATGCTTAACACATATGGTCCTATACTATTAAACCATACCCAAATCAAATTATTTTTAGCATGAATACAATCTAAAAAGGTACGTTCAGAAATAGCAAACCATATGGTAAGTACAACAGAGATATAACCACAGCAGCAAAGACCTCGAATTTGCAATGGGATGGTAACTTCTCAAATGATGGACTGACCTAAATAATGACTGATGAGCAGGACCGCTTAATTTATGGATATTATATATATTTTCTGCGATTATAACATAACATGGACCACGAATATATAAGACATATATCAACATTGAACTGCATAAGCCTGAACTGGAGCCAGAGTTTACCCCACACCTAAAATAAGTATATACTACACACAGATTTCTATTATTAGAATATAAAAATCCACAAGATATATCCAGTAACCGTGTAATATTACTTTTCAACCATCACTACCTAACAGTACTAAGTACTACCATAACTCTACTTACTTGCAGAAAAACCTAAATACGTTTATATACTTTTAGAGTCAACCCTAGAATTTCAAATTCAAAAATGACATGAATGTGATACCATATTTAACCTCTAATAGTTTCTGCAAGTACATCTAACATTCATACACTTAAAATCTAGATTTTCTGTATGTACACCTTACATTTATCAACCAATATCATTCTTGAAATTTAAAATTTTCTAACCTAAAATCTATGTTTGACCTCAAAAGTCAAAATTAGACATCATATACATTTCTAACTAAAAAATAAATCACGTATAAAACTAACTCAACCTAATTGCATCACTCACCAATATCATTCTAGAAATTTATAAACTTCCAGCCTAAAAATCGATGTTTGACCTTAAAGGTCAAAACTATATATCAAATACATTTCAAACAACAAACAAGTTAAATAAAATCTAACTTAGCCTAATTGCTTCAGTATTTCCCCCTATTTCATAACAATAACAGTATCCAGCAAATGCAGCAAATATTAAACTCAATCAGTACACAAATCACCTAAAATAACTACTCAAAATCACATAACTCAACAATTCATACAAATTGCAACAACTTACGAGAAGGCGGACAACTTTGAACAGAATCAAACCACATTTCCGCTTCTCGAGCTTCATCAACCGATTCCTCACGCGTAAAATCAAAAAACCTAGGGGATTCAAACTCATAATCGAGATCGATTTCCACCGCCGTAAACATAAACTCAACCGCGGTGTTACCGCTAATATCATCATCCTCCATTTCAACTTCCATTTTTTCAAAATTCAGTATCCAAAACCTGTGAGTTTGGCGTTAGGTTTCGTAAAAAGCTGAGTATTTCGGGGATTGTGCCGAAGAGAAGGAAAATATACAGTATACATACAGATAACTGTAGGTATAGAAATAAGTGTAGGTGTATGTATATATAGGGATATAGATACAGAATTGTGTATGTATAGATTGGGGGACTGTAGTCACTGTAGGAAGAGACAAGAGGGGTATTGAAAAGTGATTTAGAATTTGAATACATGTGGGGTTCTAAAAGAAAGATAACGTTATAAAATTTTAATATGACGAATTTGCCCCTTCTTATTTGGTTTTGTTTTGTTTGTTTGAACGGGGTTTGTTCTTTTACTTTTATTTTATATTTTTGTTTTTTGGGTTTTATAAATAAATTTTTGAGAAATGTGTCTTGTTCTTGAAATTTGAGTGACGAGAATTTTGACAAAATTTAAAATAAAATAAAAATTACACATTATTCAATTTCTGTTTTAATAATATAAAATTAGTAGACTATTATTTAGACTTTAAAGTATATTTTTATACATTATATATTTCGTCCAAACGAATTAAATTATATAAATAAAGTCAGGCATTAATGGACGGGCATAATTCATACCATTTTTTAAAAAGTTATTTATTTGTACAACATGTAACTGATATGATTTTATAAATCTTTGAATTACGGTTTGTAAATAATATGTAAACTAATGATGCATTTATATAGTCAAAAAGTTGTTTCAAATTATTTTGTAACATAAATCATATATTGCCATTGATTTAGCGTAGGAAAATCAGGAGTAAATACTTTGGGATGTTTCTCTCGTACAATTTTAAATGTACTGTAGATTTTAGATATAAAAATTGAATATTTTTTACATGAAATACTGTTATAATAAAATATTATATTTTACTGTATATGGTACAACACTTATTACATATTGATGATGTAAGTACCAGAAAAATTTGTGCAAAAATCACATTAAAACACTACGCAAGCAGGGTGGATTGGGATCGTTTGAGCAATTCAAGTAATGGTGATATTCTTTTTCTATAGTTTTGGACAGAATTTTATATTTTATAGAAGCACGAAGACAAAAGTTATACTTTAAGTCTTAATAATATAGTGGTACATACACTAACATCGGTTTTAGAACAATGAAGTATTTATTTTGAATATGGGGAAGTGTATGGAACGACAACCGCATGAGTTTAGTAACACAATGTTGTTCCAAGACCACAAAGTATTTCTCTTGGATCCTAAAATAATAATTTTAAAATCTTAAAATACAAAAATTTTAATTTTAAAAATTTCACCCATTTTAAATACTGTAATAAATTGTTTCACTAACAGTGTTAAAAAAACAAAGTCTGTTTACAATTAAGGATTTGAAAGTTGAATGACAAGGATTATTGGGTTTTGAGCAAAGGTTCGGGTCAGAGTCAGGTGAGTGTTTGTGAAGGTTGAAATTTCGGCGCATTTTCAGCTTTACCCTTTTATTTCCATTCATTTACGATTCTACACCAAAGGCAAAGAAGGGCATTGTGTATTCCCGAGAACAATCGAGTGGAACCAACAAACCATCTCTCTGCCTTCTAAAATAAATGTCTAGTTTTCCGGATTGTATTTAATAAAATTGACATTACTAAAATACTACGTATTAAATGTGATGGTAAAGTATGTGGGTATTTTTTGTACGTTTTACTCCGTAGGTTTTTTCTGGAAAGTATTAAGTTTCATAACTCGACGGTAGATCAATAAGTTTATTTTCATTTTTTGTATTAAAAAAATGAAATAATTATGGCTTGAGGTTCGGTTCGGTTTCATAGAAACGTATGCTTAGATTAGACTTGTGGGTTTGTGGCATGCATTCGGTCTTGGTTGAACTCATATAGTCTTGTTTCATAGTTGTGGGCTTGCGCACCAATTCGCTCAATTGCCGGTTCATGATATATACGGTTGGGTCTTATGGGCCAATAAACCCAATTATTGGTTTGATTCATTTGTACTTGCTGAAACACTTCAAATTGATTAGAAACAAACCATTAAAAATAAATAGTAAATTATACGTGCAATGTGAGAGAAATTTTTTCAAAATTAATTAAAAATAAAATGATTAACTGTTGAAAAGTTAATACGAATAATATATTTTAGATAAATAACATGATAAAGGTTGATAATCATGTCATATTATTTTGATTGTATAGATATATTTTATTGTGTAAATGTTTGACTTTTCATAACAACATGTCATATTATTTGAGTAGATGAAAAGGTAAATTAGGTAATTCTGATATTTTCATATTAAACATTAAGAAATATAATGTTAAATAATTTATAAGAAATATAGATATGCAAAGTATGTCGAAAGTCTCTCCTAAATTTTCAAATAATATCTACATTTATAAAAACAAATTTTACACAATCAATTTCTAGATATATTGTTTCTTCTAAAGAACTTTTTATAATTCATTTAACTTTTTGACCAGTAATTAATAAATTAAAATGAGTCTCTAAAATACTAAAATAAAAAATATAAATTCTAGACGTGTAACATGTGTGCGTTTTATCAAATTTGCATGTACTATAATATAACAAATTTGTATAATAGTAATATTTCGAAATATTCAAATGCATTGATCAAGTAGATGTCTTTTATAGTAATATTTCGAAACTCTTCGTATCGTGTGGAAACAGAATGCCTTCATAATCATATCCTACTCAAGGCATTCGGGCCAACTTCGAAGTTTTTGACAGAGAAAGAAAATAAAATAATAGAAAATAAATTTTTTTAAAATTTTGTGTATCCGAGTCGAAAAGTAACGCTTTTATAAATGTTTTGAACTTTTTTTTTTACATTACTTCACAATTTTATAAAAAAATTATAAGAGAAGATATTTGATTCTTTTTTATCTCTTAAAAAAAATTCATAACACGTGCTCATGTTATTTTATATTTATTCTCATGTCTTCTCTCTTTCTTCCCTCAAAAGAAATGGATATATAGTTGGAGTGATGACAACCATGAACATTTGTTCTGCTAGCTTTTAGTATTCAACTAATAACCTCCACATTCGCAGCCCCCTCCTACTACCAAAATACCGATTCTTGCCGTTTATCCATTGAGAATTTATATATTTTTGTTGTGAAATCCTCTTGTGAATTCCTATGTTTTTGAATCCTCTATACTTATGGTAAATTCGTATTATCTATTTGATATTAGATTGACTTGTCGATCAATGGTGTAAAAGAACCTACATGTTTATATAAGTTTGTACCCCTAAAAAATATTCACTTTTAAAAATAGATAATACATTTTTTTATTTGTTCTAAAATTAATGACTATTATAACGTGTCATATTTAAATATTAGTACTTTACATAAAAATGTATGTCACTCATTGATAAGACACTTATTTTGGAATTTAGGGATGTATTTAATAGTAAATGTTAAATGAATGTGAGTAGTTTAAATATTATTTGAATTTACTCGCTCAGATAGCTTTCCTTAAAAAACGATATTGTTCTTCTTGTATTGTTACTCATGTTTCATGCATCAAATGTTGTACATTTGTAGCCGAAACCGTCAATGTTGGAAATAAAGGATTTGGAACGTCCCCGAATACATATAACAGAAGCGGAATCAACGAATCATTGTTCATATCAACAGTTAAAAAAACAATTACAAATGTAAAGCTTTTATGATTCACAACTCAAGATTCTTCAAAAAATCGATTGCATTTCTAATACACCAATAGAGAGAGTTCTAACTCGACTCTCTATTTTTCACATGTGTGTTTGATGTTTATTTGTCATCTTCCTCTAATGTATAGAAACTCTCCTTTATACAGTTATCACAAACATAAGCGATTAGAAAGCGAATGGTCTCTATTAAGTCCTAACTTAATGGATGTTCATGATCATATTCATTTCTAGTTAATTAAACCCAGAGGTATTAACTACCAAATAATTAATACTTAATTAGTGGATGGATTGAATCCGGGTCAAGTCGGATCCATGTTTCAACGGTGAACATCAACAACTTTCATAAAGCACCACCTATTTGAATGTTAATGTACATGGTAGTGAAAAAGGACCACTTTATTGAATTGGACCTTTTGTAACAGAGTTTAGGTACATGCATTTTGTGACCAAGAGTTTGTCCATGCTTAAATGACTTGTATCAAGTACCTTTATAAATTGCATTACACAGTAAATAAACTAAAAGTAATAAGACAACGGGTCTAGGGCACGAAATTCATTTCTAAAATTAAAACAGAAGATTGAATATATATATATATATATAATATATCTATTATCTATTACCCCTTACAATGCATGTAGAGAGAGTTACCCCACATATCTTTGAAAAGACAAAAATACCCTACATGTATAAGTAAATATGTATAAGTAACTACCATATACTACTTTATAATACATTTATCTTATTTTTCATTATCACTTTAACACTAAGTAAATTGAATCCTGACAATTAAATTTATATCACTTTTAATCTCATCATTTCATTTCACTTTAACCTACCATTTATATAATAACACACCTAACAAATAAACAAACATTTTTAGTCAAAAATATTACACAATAGCTTTATTTATCTTCATTACATACCTGACATCTGAACATAAAAACACACACATCGAACACTAATAAATATAATGCCGAACTAAATTATTCGACGTCACTACTTTGCACGGGTACAAGGCTAATATATATATATATATAATATGTGATTGCACATAATAACTGATGTACAATGTGTTGGTATTAGCAATTTATAAAGAAAGAAGCATAAGATTAAGTAGTGTAATACAGTGGTACTAAGATAGGATAACAAGTGTGAGCTCCAAAAGCTTTAAGAGTTAATAGATATCTTTGGTGTGGGGATGCCAATTATGATCGATTGTGGTTGGGCTTGGAAGGGACAAAAAAACATCTTATCTACCTTGATAAACATCAAGAATGGTAGACTTTTAACAAATTAATTTGGTGGCAAATTAAACAAATTAATTAATAATCTTCATATTTATATTATAACCCAAATTTAGAGAACTTTAGGTGACCGAATTTTAGTTACATATTAGATAGTCACTACTTCTTATAAGACACAACAAATATTTACTACTTCTATCATCAAATACTATTAATTGCAGAAATACACAAACATGTTATAATTACTTTTTAGATATTAAATAAACATATTTATAGATCAATCATATGAAGATGTTACTAAAAGTTGTTTGAAGCTTAATAAACCCAAATACACAATATTTATACAATACAATTATACCATAATACATAAATCAAGAAAGATTCCAAAAGATTAAAAAGGACCCATGTATGTTTGGAAGTTTTTATGCCAGCTGCTCAATTCCTTGGATTCTATGGAATATGCAACAATTTGTGGTTGTTGCTCATTGCTCAAGATGAGCCAAAATCATAACCAATGAATCATAACCACTGGAATCGAGCTCAGGTATATAAAGTTCCAATTTATATTTAGAGTTTATTTTTTAAATAATCGTATCTTGCCAACAAAAAAAAAGTCCAAAATTTTTTATGCGACAATACAAATTAGGCTAAATGTGACGATCTATAAAATGCTACCCCAAAGTAGAGGTAAAGAAAGAAAAAAGGTACACCACATTTAGTTTTTACCCTAATATTTACATTTGATTTGATTTAGTTTCTATTACAATTCTTAGCATAAATCAAATTTTATTTTTTATTTTAAACATTAAAGATTATATGATTTAAACAATGGAATGACATTTGTACCAATCACTTGCATAAACTTTTACATTTTACCTTCTTAATTTTCTCATTTATCTATAATATATATCTGTAATTTATAATTTATAATCTATAACTATTTATAATGCATACTGATATTATTGAGTCTTAATACTTAAAAAATAATCCTCGTTTAATAATTATCTTTCTAAAATTATAATTTTACTAAATTATTGCAAATCAACTTATATTTAAACTTTCACCCTTGATAATATTAAAGATATATATAATCAAATTAAACAATAATTTTTAAAAAGTATATTAAACTATATTCATCTCTAAATTTAAAAGAATAAGGATTCATATATAATTATACAGTTGTAACTTTTAACGGTAAACATCTACATATTTCACTTAAATAATCGTTTTTATATTTTGAAAACTAAACAATATATCTATCCGATGCAATGCGCAGATACCATGCTAGTACACAATTAACCATTACTTAAAAGCAAACTATACTTAAATTTGAGTGTTATTAACTGCATACAATATTTTCTCGTAAACATTATATGTATGAATAAAAAGTAAAAATAGAACACATTGTATGAAGGGTTAAAATTGAAGTTTATAATATGATCAAAATTGATAACAGATTTTAAATTGCATCAAAACTTAATGTTTGATTGATGAGGACTTCGATATGAAAACTCTAAGAACACTCGAGCGGGTCGGTCTCTTTCGCCGTTCTTCACCTTGAACGTTAAGAGCAGAGGGTGTGCAAGTACGTGGCAACGATGTTCTACAACGAGAACACCGTGCCACAATGTTCTACCATTTCTTTGTCAGTGTTCTTCGCGGTGTTCTTCCCAACTTTTGTGTTCACCGTCTACATAAAGACGCAGACGAGTTCGATGTTCCCAGCTTTTGTTTTGTTTTCTTTTTTCTTTTTCAGGCAAAAATCACGAGTTGTTTTGTTAATTTGTTTTCTTCTTCATTTGTTTGTTTATTTCTTTTTCATGCAGTAGTCTTTTACTCATGCAGTAGTCTTTTACTTTAAAGACTTGTTTTCTTTTTTACATAAAGACGCATACGAGTTCGATGTTCCCAGCTTGTATTGCATTTTTAATTTTTAGGACTTGTATTGCATTTTTAATGAATAAAATTTTATTTATCTAATTTATTTGTTTTTTATATATTAATTTATACAATTTTCTTTATTAGAAAATCAAATAAAATAAATAATAAAAAACTTCAGAACACTGTCAAGAACACTGTAAATTCAGTTTTACCACATCACAGAATCCTCACTTTCAACATTCTCTAGAACACTGTTCAGAACATCGGTTACCACACCCTGTGCTCTAAGAGTCTGATGTTCACAACTCTCCTCTAGAGTTCGAGGTCGGTGTTCTTCTCCGGCTTCCGATGCTAGACGATGTGTTATTTTTTTTCTTTTTTTCTATTTTGGTTATGTTGTCTATTTGATAAATCAGAAAAGTGTTTACAGGAAGGGTTTTGGTTGTATTGAAAAAATGAACAGTAAGATGCATGTACAAGTGGTATATGTTAGGGATTTTTAAAAGAAAAAATTGGACCAAGTCCAATTTGTATTATTTATTTTTAAATTTTTTTTTGTCAAAACTCCAACTTATATATAATTGATTTTATAGTTTTCAGTTAAACATTTTATAATCAAATGTATTTTGTATTAATTAAAATATTGTGATCATTTTAATTTATCGATTTTATTAAGTTAATTGAATTGAATTTATATATTTAAAAAATAAATAATAATGAAAATACAGTATTAATTAATACTTTATTTTTTAATCTCAACGTCAGTGTTCTTCTGAACATTAAAAAGAACGTGAAAAAGATATTAACCTCTTCTAACTTTCATATTTTTGCATGCAAAAGAGATGGTAAATGACTAAATGTCATGTTTTGAAACAAGACCATTCAATGTATCTTTTTGCCTCGTTTTTATCTTTTTAAAAAAACATTTTCATTTACTCTCAGTGAGAAATGCTGATTTAAAATATTCATTTGATACAAAATAAAAAAACTGTGATGGTAGTCCCTCATTTTAAATCAGACAAATCATTTGATTTTTCCCCCTTCCCACCTCAAACAATGGCTCACAATATTATGAAAATCAAAATAATATTTTATACACAAATACAGACGTATATATAAAAACATATAGACATAAAAATAGATAGATACAAAAAAATCGCCAAGGAACCTCCTCCTAAGTCCTCCTACCTTTCTCCAGCACGCCCTTTGAACCCTCCGTCCACCACCCACCTCCACAAACAACCACCATGCTCCGACGACGATGAAACAAAACCACCCACCAAATAAAACCACCACAACCGTCATGAGGGTCATAGTACCCTTACAAGGTCTTGTTCAAGGTGGTGGTGGTGGTTTAGTTCTCGGTTCAATCATCCCTTGTGCTCTCTTTTATTTTTTCCAACTTTATTATAAATCCAAATCCAATTCCAATTCCGACGACCCAACACCACCACCACCGTCGCCGGAGATTTCTCTACCGCCTCCTGGTGGGTTGCAAAGGTTTCAGTCTGTTAGGTCGTCCATTTGGTCACCACGTGGACATGCTCAAGTTTCTTCTAGGGGTAATTTAGTAATTAAACAACTTGATTCTCCTTATTTTGTTGGATTGATGAAAGCTGATGAGAATCCTTATCATCAGTTCACTAATTCACGAGGGATTATTCAACTCGGGTTGGATGAAAATAAGGTAACTTTTTCAATATTAAACTTTCATTTTATTTTTATTTTAAGTTTAATATATGTAGTGGTAAAAAGTGTAAGTACACTTTGAAACGTTAACCCTTCGTAAAAAATATACTGGTGGTAATTATTGAATCTGTTGCACATCCTTAAACAAGATTGGCTAATATGTATTTTTACTGTGAGTTCATAATGATAATTTAATTTGAAATATTGCGTGAAGAGTGGGAATTGATGTATGAATCTAGTGGAAGGTATGTGAGTGAAAATGAAATGAAATGAAATTTTGTCTTTTTATGTGATGAATTATGAAATGTGTGGATGAATTTGACAACTGTGTAGATAATTTTTGTCTTGTTATCTGGTTTATAAATGCACTGTAGTTGTCTTTGGATTTGGTTCAAGATTGGCTAGTGGCGCACACAAAGTGTTCGATCGTTGGTCAGGAGTTACAGATAAATGGGATCACAACTTATCATCCATTCCATGGATTATTAGAACTCAAAGTGGTAATTTTCGTGCTTTGCTTATTGGATTAGTAATAGTTTGCTGTACATTTGACTTCACTTTTCTAGCTCATGCATTCGGTTTCAACAGATGCTAAAAGGTTAAAACTACAAACTTGCATTACCGTTAAAGTTTGTGTGCATGTTAGAGGTATATTTGACTAGGAAAGTTGTGCAGAAGAAGAAAGGTGTATACTAGAAGCATCCAAGCACTATAATGAGATTTGATTTTGGTTAATGTGCCACTTAATTTTTTTAACATCCCATTATGAAGCAATCTGTTCATTTTTCACATGTTATTCGTCAATGCCTATTTGGTAATCTACAAGCAACAATTTAACTGCCTTGTTTTTGTTATTGTTTTCTTTGCCACTTAGCACCTTCACTGATTTCAATTCAAACTAAGATCTTCTTGAAGTATAGCCGACCCATTGACTTGTGAATTCATTGATTTAAGTTGCGTTTCATCTTAAATGGGTCAAAGTCACCAAAAGCCTATTTTTAGTGCATACAACCTTCTAAATCGTTTTTGCCAGAGGTACCACCATCCTTTACACACACCAAAAAAGATGCATTTGTTATTTATAGTAAATTTTTTAATAAAGTCGGGTCAACCAAGCCCATTTTGAACTATTACGTCACCTACTCATCTTGTCACCTTTAGCTTAAAGTAGAAATATTGCCGCTAGTTTTAAGAGTTATGTTGATTTGTCCTCCATTTTAGTGTCTTTTATTTCTGATTGTGCTAGCATGACAGGCAGTAGCTGGATTCATGTCCCAACTGATAGAAAGACGCATGTCATTTGACCCATCACAGATGGTTTTAACTAATGGAGTAACACCTGCTCTTGAGATGCTCGTTTTTTGCCTTGCGGACCCTGGAAATGCATTCCTTGTTCCCTCTCCATATTTCCCCGAGTAAGTCACCCGTTTGATATTACCCTCATCTGACTGAAATGTACTATATTAATACTACTCCCTACAGGTTGACTTTTGAGGTCAAGCATACAACTTTTCAACTTCATGATGATATGGAGTCGTGTAAGTTTCAAGATTTTTTCAATCATGCCATTAAACACCATAACAAATGCTCTCAGGTTACAAAAGATCTCTGTTTGTATAGTGACAAAACTGTTTTGAATTTTGAATCTTGAAGCAGCATGTTTGACCTCAAAAACTGATACCTTGCCACTATGCTTGTTTATTCTATATGTTTGTACAGAATGAGTAATAATTATGAATTGATATTTGCAGTCTCGATAGGGATATTAAATGGCGAACTGGAGTGGAAATCATACCTGTCCCTTGTCGAAGTTCAGATAATTTTTGCTTAAATACAACTTCCCTTCATCGAGCATACAACCAGGCAAAAAAACGTGGGATCAAAGTCAAAGGGGTCATAATGTCAAATCCTTCAAATCCAGTTGGTAATTTGCTTACCCAAGAAACCCTTTACAATCTATTAGACTTCGCCACCGAAAAGAATATCCATGTCATCGCCAACGAGATACTAGCTGGTCCCATTGGTGACAAAAATCAAGTATTTGTCAGCATGGCTGAAATCATCGACTCTGAAGAATATGACAGAAACCGAGTTCATATTGTTTATGGGTTTTCAAACGACCTTTATCTCCCTGGTTTTAAAGCGGCTGTTGTTTATTCGTTCAACCAAAATGTCTTGGAAGCGTCCAAGAAACTGGTTAGATTCTCATCAGTATCATCTTTGTCTCAACGATTACTCGTGTCGATGCTTAATGATTCAAGTTTTGTTGGGGAGCTCATCAAGATCAACAGGGAACGAGTTGAGAGAATGTGTAATCTTTTTGTGGCGGGTTTGAAAACTTTGGGAATCGAGTGCATGAAAAGTAGTCAAGGGTTCTACTGTTGGGCTGATATGAGTGGATTTATACGCCCGTACAGTGAAAAAGGTGAGCTTGAATTGTGGGAGAAGTTGTTAAATGTGGCTAAAATCAACGCGACTCCTGGATCATGTTGTCATTGTATAGAACCAGGATGGTTCAGGTTTTGTTTTACAAATTTGAATGAAAATGAGATTCCGATGGTTATGGAACGGATTGGGAACGTGTTGTGAAATTGTCGAAATCTTGGGTCGAAACTGTCAAATTGACCCAAAATAGGAAAGAATGGAAGCTATTGCTGTTTCTGATATCTTTGCTGTTCATATACTGGTACAGAACCTTGTGAAGTATCTCCACCTTCAAATTGTATTATAGATCGCTATTTCTTTGGAAATTTTGTTTTCCCCCTTTATTTGTAGGTAAGAAATTCATTGGTAAATGATTTTATTCATGGTTTGAATGTGTAAAGTGTGAAATATTATATTATTCATTTAATAAAAGAAGTGTAATTCTTGTGCAATATAGTAGAACTTTCGCTGCACAAAGTTTAAGTCATTGTAGTATTACTGTTTTATATTTTCTACTTTTGTTACACGAAAAATGATTTAGTTCTTAAAAAGTAACAGGACTAGGGCATATCTAAACTTACTTGATTTGGATCTTGGTTCGCAAAGTATTCAACAGGTTCAGGCTTGGTTCATAAGTTAACGACTTGGCTCAAGTTTGAGCACCAATATTGCAGTTAAGCTTATAGAGACAAGTTCTAGACATTAAGCCAGACCTACAAACTGTTCTAAGTTCTAACTGTAGCTAATCAATAATGAATTGAATATTATTGAAGACATTACAAGAAACAATTAATAATGTTAATCACATAAGGGAATACAAAAGAATGTTTCTTCATCTAATTCATCTGTTAATTGTCACAAACATTTCTCATCGCATCATTTCAGAATCCTTCAGCTAAGATCCTGGTCCGGACCGAACAGACTCGAGCACCTGAACAACCTCAGCCATGCTCGGTCTTCTCAAAGGCGACTCAGATGTACAAATCAAACCCAGTTTCATTACTTGAATCAATTCATTCTCTACAAAACCGTTCAAACTTCTATCAAAACAATCTGAAGCTTTTCCCCTCTCGATCAGACTCCGAACATATTCACACAAAACAACCACCTCATGACCACCAAGGCTCTCCACCGGCTTCCGCCCTGTAACCACCTCCAATAAGATCACACCAAAACTATACACATCACATTTGTCACTCAATCTCATACTCTGAGCCAATTCAGGTGCAACGTATCCAACCGCGTTGTGGAATCTGGTCAAACCATAGTTATCTAACAACGGCAGCAACTTGACTAACCCATAATCCGAAAGTTTTGGTTCGTAGTTCTCATCCAATAAGATGTTATTTGATTTTAGATTGAGATGAAGAATCTGAGGTTTACAGTCATGGTGAATGTACGATAATGCCCTAGCAGTCCTGAGAGCAATCGTGAACCTTCGTGGCCAATTCAACTCACGGTTTCCAATGCTAAAACTAGTCCCAGGATAATCAACCCCGTGTAGATTATCGAATAAGTTTCCATTTGACGCGTAATCCGATAAGATCAGTTGCATACTAGACGACCAATAATAGCCTTGAAAAGCAACAAGATTTGAATGTCGAAGTGATCCCAACCGTCCGATTTCTTGCTCGAATTCATCTTGATTCTTGATTCTTCCCAAACTTTTGATCTTTTTCACCGCGATTGAAATACCACCTTCAAAGTCTGCTTTGTATACACTGCCAATTGATCCAGTACCAATTAAAGAATCTTTATCGAGTAAAGCTTTAGTCCCAGCCTCCCAATCTTCATACTTTGATGGCAAACTTTTGCTAAAAAGAACCAATTTTCCAATAATGACATTAGAATCTGATGAAGCTAAAGGTGTGCTTTCAATGATCATCGTCTCATCTTCGCTTCTACTTCTTCTTTTTCGAGCTTTCATGTTCATTATGGTTATCAAACAAACTCCAGCCAAGATCAATGAAGCAGCAACAATAGCAACAATGGTGGACACACTTAATTTAGGCCTTCTTGATTCAGAATTTGTTGAATCTCCTGAACAATTTCGATCCAAAGGGGGTCCACATAGTCCCAAATTATTGGAAAATACTGAAGAATTAAAATTCTGGAGTGAAAATGATGGGATTTGACCGGTTAAGTTGTTGTATGAGACATTAAAATGATTCAAATTTGACAAATTTGTTAAAGACAACGGGATTGACCCATATAATGAATTTTCGGATAGATCTAATGTTTGGATTTTAGAAAGGTCTCCCAGAGTTGATGGTATGGATCCACTAAGGTTGTTTTTGTGAAGATCGAGGATCCTAAGATAAGACATGTTGTAAAATGTTTCTGGGATTTGTCCCTGTAAAGAATTTCCTGAAACATCCCTGCAAATGTAACGAGATTAGTGTTTGTTCATTACGAGACGTACAGCAAAGAGAGCATGAGGTATAACAGGAGTACTGGACTTACAGCTCTAGAAGAAACCTGCAATTACTTAAAGTATCCGGGATTCCACCTTGAAGATCAAGATCATGTAAGTCAAGAACTTGGAGAAGCTCAATGGACCCAAATTCTTCTGGGATTTCACTTGATATTGAATTATTTCCCAACTTAATAACAGTAAGTCTTTTTAAGTTTGAAATCTCAACTGGGATTTCACCGCTTAATCGGTTATAACCCATGTTTAAAACCTTTAAACCACTGCATTGTTTTACAATACTCATAGGGATATCACCTTGAAAACCATTACCAGCGACATCAAAAACTTCTAATTTTTCACTACAAGATTGTATCACTTGAATCCGAGAATCAAACCCGTTATTGTAAGAAATATTAAAATAGCTCAAATTTGCTAATCCAAGAACACGAAAAGGGGGAATGCCATTGAAAAGATTGTTTCCAAGATCCAAAAGTTCCAACCTTTGACAACGTTTGACTTGTTCGTCAACACTTCCAGTCAATGCATTGTTTCTTACAGACAAGTAAACTAAATTTGGGATTTCACATATTTGTGAAGGGAATTCGCCACTCAAACTATTGAATGATACATCAAACCCTTCAAGATTCAAACAATTGTTGATAATGATTGGAATTGAACCAGAAAGATTGTTATGTGATAGTGAAATGAACTTAATTTTTTCACAAAAACTAAACAAAGATGATGGAATCTCTCCTTCAAACGCATTTTTAGACAAATCAAGAAACCGAATGCTCGGTAAATCACCTAAAAACTCCGGGATTGAACCGGATAACGCATTCGAGCTGACATTGATCTTCCATAAAGTAGTGAGTTCTTGAAACTCAGTTGGGATGTTTCCAGTGAATCTGTTTCCAAATAGTGTAAGAATCCTTAAAGATTTCAACTCCGATAATCCCGGAGACAACACACCACCTAAGCTAGTGTTCCACAACACAATCTTATTTACATTCCCAAAAGAATCACAAAACACACCACTATAATCTCTACAATGATCTTTGCTAAAATCCCATGAAATCAAACTATTGTAAGGATCACTTGTAATGTTACCTTTGAATTGAAGCAAGATCTCTTTCTCTGAGGTAACTCCGGCCACCGGACTGATAGCCGCCGGCGACAGGAATACAACAATTAACAAAAAACCGGCGGTAAAGCACCGGCATTGCTGTAATACGCTTCTCATTGATATAAAGACTGTTACTTTGAGTCACCCATTTATGAATTTGATCAAATTTGAGGAATGCAGTTATGAATGATGCAAAAAGCTTGAAAATTTTCAAGATTTAGCTTGTGGGCAGGTCAAGACGTCAATAATTTAGTAATAAATCACCAGCTGTTCTATTCAATTTTGCATAAATTGAAATGGGTATTCAAGAACTAGCAAAAAGTTTAGATTTTGGGATGACTTTGCTTCTGGGTAGTTGTTGGATCAACCAAAAAGATGAATTGGACAAGAACCCTAGCTTTACTAGCGGTGATCCACGGTGGTGATGGGGTGGCGGCGTTCGTGGTGATCTTTTGTACATAAGAGCAATAAATTAATGGTTATAAATCTTGTTTTCAACAAAAAGGATAGTTGTCACCACATGCTCTGGTCATCTTATGGTCTTTAAACTTAATGGGTGTAATGAAGATGGGAATGAGATTATTTAATTAACATGAACACATTTAAGATAAAAAGGCAAAAATGATAATCAAATTATTAATTTAATGCTTTATTGCCTTTATTAACAAGTACAAATGATTTTCAGTGGAGGGATGTGCACCAGTTCAGCATTTATTCCATCCAACAACCAAAGCCAGCACAACGTCATTACAATTACCGTTACCACCTCAACATTTTGTCAATTTGATTTTTGACTTTTGTAGTCAAAGAATGGTTTTCAAGGTTACACACTGAGGTGTACGCATTTTAGCCTTTTAGGCTTTTAGCTTAGTATTTTTTTATTTTTTTTAGGTTTAATTATCTAACCTGCTTATAAAGTATTTGCAAACTATCTTAAGAAAAGTATTTAAAGATTAAAATTACTATTGTAGCTTTTTTTTTATTTAGACATTCTATAACTAAATTTATTTAAAAAGAGAAAGAAGATAAAGCAACGTATATTAAATTTTCATTCTTGAAACAACAAAATAAATATGAACAACGAGTATGTCCAATTTCACAAACCTAAAAGCATGACTAAAGAAATGATCTGTTGATTTAAAAAAATAAATAGTGAAATATGAAAAAAAGACAATAAGTCACTCAAAACAATAAAAATAGCTTAATAAATTAACCGGTGAATATGAAAAAGATAATAATTAACTATGTAGCTAAGTTTCCTTTTATACCGATGTCTATGATACCCTTCGTCCCCATTTTCGTCCTAGCTGGCCATCCACCTCGTCCCGTCTTGCGTCGCCACCATAGGTACGGTAGCGTCTTGGGGACTGTCCTATGAATTTTCGTCTTGTGCAGAATGAACCTAGCACGGAGAGAGCAAGGGTTTGAGCAGTGCAACGTCTAGCCAACAACTAGTTAACGGGCAAATAAAAAAAAAAAAATAATAAATATCAAACACTATATATATACACCTACAATTACTAACTTTTCACACACAATTCTCTAAATCTTTATCTATTTCATACACAATTCAATTCACATTCAATTCTTTCAATCTTTATCTAATTACCCATTATTTTTCACACCCAATTCACATCCACTTTACTCACAAATTATATCAAAAACATCCACCTAGAAAATGACTAAAAAATTAAATAAAAAGTCCCAATCTCAATCACCATCCAATGATTTTTTCAATAACCTAATTAACAACTCAATTCCGGATTTGAATTCACCTACGGGTTCGTCTTCCGCACAACAATCGAGCTCAAGTCAAACGGGTTTTGCTCCATATCTACCTCTCGTCAATCCGTTTTCAATACCAACCGACGACCCACGATCTCAACTTTATTTCAATATGTATCATCAATCACAACAATTCTCACAACAACAACAACAACAATACACGCAACAACCACTATCGGGAAATCAATTCGAAATCGTTCACACACCACCCGAAGAGGAAGCCGAATTCTTACCCGAAGCCGATAGGAAAATATAATTTTTATTATATAAATGTAATGTAGTTGTTTTAATAATATAGCCTTTTTATTAATTATATAAATGTAACGTAGTTGTTTTAATTATATAGCTTTATTATTAATTATATAAATGTAACATAGTTGTTTTAATTATATAGATTTATTATTAATTATATAAATGTGTTTGTGTAAATATTTAGGAAAAGGTAAACAAGTTGTCGAATCAAGCGAACGACCAAAAGGCCAAAGAGTGACGTGGTCCGCCGAAGAAAACAAAATATTGGCGGAACGGTGGGTTGACGCTTCTCAAAATGCAGCGATCGGGAATTCACAAACGGGTGACTCTTTTTGGAAAGTCGTACAAGAAAATTACAACCGTTGTGCGGATAGGAAACATAATCTTGACCAAATAACGGGCAAATGGACAAAACTCCAACAAGACGTCAAGGTTTTCCAAAGCATCTATCAAAAATATCAAAGTGAGTGTCAAAGTGGTATGACCGACGTAGACATTATGTTGGCAGCCCGTGAAGGATTCAAAGATCGAAAAAACCGAAACTTTCTTTTCGAGTCGGCATGGCTTGTTTTAAAAGATGTCCCTAAGTTCTTTCTTCCGGAAGGTGTTATGTCGAACAAACGACCTATAGAAGATCAAGATTACGCGCCGGTCAATCTTGACGAGGAAGACAATGATTCGATCCAAGCAAAGACACCGAACTTCGACAATTTATTCGCCGACGACACGATTTGTCGTCCACTCGATTGGGCACAAAGTCGTGAAAGCCAAAAAAGTTCGGGTTCTTCGGATGCTACTTCCTCACGGGTTTCGACCGACGAGGTCCGCACCCAACTTTTGAAAACTGCATTAGCTCAACAAAAAACAATGGAAACATTAGCCGAGACTTCTAGAAAGAAAGCAATGTTCAGGGCGTTTAAGGTTCTCAACAACCCGATCAATCCAAACTTGCCACCCGAGGAACAAGCATTTCTCCGAAATCTTTGAGAAGAAGTTAAACGCGATTGTGTAGCGCCTACCCAACAAACGAATGAAGACACCGACGAGGAATAATTGTATCGCTTTTTAATTATTATTAGTGTAACGTAGTTTTTTAATTATTGTAATTTTAATTATTAGTGTAACGTAGTTTTTGAATTATTAATGTAACGTAGGATTTTAATTATTGTAATTTTTATTTAAAAAATATAAATTAGTTTTTATTTATTGTAATTTTTATTATTAATAAAAAAATGTATTTGTATTAATATTTAAGAAATGACATGACACTAAAAAGTTCATTCTTGCAGTCACCATATGAAACGTTCAGTCTTGGATTAGTCCTCAGTCTTAGTGCTGACGTAATGCTAATATAGAAGTCAGTCTTCAATCTTAATTAGTTCTCATAGGGAGTGGTCTTAGCCTTACATACTTAGACACGTATATCCACACTCAAAACAATAAAAATAACTCAATTAAATAAGTCAATTGAGCGCACTCTCTCCTCGTTATTCTAAGATCTTAATAGTTTTCAGTATTGAATAGCTATTTTCTGGTTGATCAAAAATAATTTCAAAAAACAATTTGTTAAGCTTTATTTTTTTAACAAGTTAGCATTGGTATGCTCTAATTCAGTTAATTTTTCCGGCTTTTCATATGCTTTACATTTTAGGGTTTTTTCGCTAGTCTTTTTATTTTCTATTTTGACTTATCACTTAAAACCAAAACAATAATAATAAGGCAGATTAAAATAATGTGGCCATCATTGGATCCTTGAAATACAAAAAAGCCAAATTTTGAAGCATATTTGTTTTTATTCCGTTTCTATTTTGACTCCCTCTTAATAAGACAAGCAGAATCAAACGTTCGATACTTGAAATTCATGTTTAATATTGCAGGGATAACCTTTAGAGTTATAACTTTCTCAAACATAACTCTAAGAAAGTTCATTATTGTAAATATAGTCCATCATTTAGTCATTTACCCTTAAAAGACATAATACAAAGATCTGCAAAAAGTAAAAAAGAATGATGCACATTGTCCTTGTATATACTTAAAAAGGTTATCTTCAACATATACATGAAATATTGCACTCAATTTTATATAATAAAAGAACTTTTAAAGAATATGCTTACACTAAATGTAATTCCTCTCTATCCATCAAATTTATGCATAAAAGAGACTTTCAATATTTGTATAACTAACTTTACGTTCTACTTTTATTTAATTTATTATTTTTATGTTTTGTTAACTTCCTGGACTATTAACTTAATTATAAATTTAACTTACTACTTTCATATAGTTCTAATTACATAACATCTTTTCACAAATCACTATTTTAGTTATTGTATTTTATTTGAAAATCATATTTTGTTATTTTTATATCAGTTATATAATGTAAAGTGAATAATACAAATAAATAAGTATTTTCAAGTTTTGTACTCAAATAATAAAAATATTTTTAACAAAAGAGCTAAAATGAAACATTATAAATTTAGTGCAAGGTTTGGTGTTGCACCAAATTTGGTATAAAATTTCTAAAAATTTAGGCATCTCCAATGTATGCCCCAATTTGGTACGAGTAAAGAATTTTTAAAGAATATGTTTACATCAAATCACTGTGATTCGTCTCAAACTTATGTATCAAATATCTACACCAAACATTTAACAATATTTACATACTGCTCCTAAACTATTTTTATATTATAACTTAGTATATATAATAATTTTATTTGTAAGCCTATATATTAAAATTAATTTAGCAATATTAAATGTAAATACGTGATATCATTATAAAGATAAAGTTTATAAAAAACCGACTATGGATATAACTTATTTACTTTTTAGTCTAACAAATATATTGCAACGAAAACATTGGAGACGATATCTATATGTTTAATTGTAGATAATAACTGGAAGTTTTGATATATTATAACATAAACGTATTCAAAAGAATGATACGTTGGATATCGTCTAGGTTTCAAGTTTCATTGGAAACAAAATACGTATACAAATATAATTTTGTATACTAGTTTCAGACGAGTGTATTTGTAGACAAAGTATAATGTATTCAAACGAATTATACGACTATTGACGTTTATTTTTGTAAGATTTGGGCTTATATAGTATAATTATTTTTATCAAAAGAGTTAATCAAAAACACCAAATTTGATATTTTAGTTTATACATTGGAGATGACCTTAGTGTACACCAAGTATAATGAGTTGGTTGAAAAAACTTTTTTATAACGAAACATCAAATCTAGGATTTTGGTGCAAACATTAAAGATGGTCTAAGCTAACAAAGGCAAGAAGCTTATACCGTATAATATAAATCTTTTATGTTATATCATAATGTATTGTCTTTTTTGGAACATCATTAAATAATATATTATTTTTTACTAGTAGGCCTTTTATATCGGGAAAAATACAGAAGGTATATTCTAGTTTACCCAAGTTTTAATTTACGGTATAATTTTTATTTTTATTTTTAATTTAAGGTATCAAAATATTAATTTGTCATCAAATTAAACAAAATTCTTGTAGTATTACCTTTTCTATCATAGACACAACAAATTTATATGTACACCCCCATTTTCCTGATTATTTTGTAAAAGTATTTGAAACCAAGCCATAACAAAATACACATTATGCCATTTTTATATCGGCTATTCTACTTTCATCATTGTAGATAAATAATATCATCTTAGAATCTTATTTTAAAAACTTACTTTTGCTTTTTTTTAACCTTGAACAAAATACAATAACCTATAAACCTTTTAAAATTAACTTTTCTAAACAGCCTTATTCTAACACAACCAATTTGTTTAACCTTATATCATGTACTCCTATAATATAAGAAGGAAATATATGTCGCATATACTACGAGGACCACGAAAACGACACGGCTGCCTGCCTCTTTAATTTCGTGCTTCCCCTTTACAAACGTCATCCTTTATGTGCTAATTTATCCTTTTTTTATAGCTATTTTTACTTTATATAATAAAATACTGTGTATTGTCTTTGTCTCCGACCCCAGAAAATTTCTAACGACTTCTTGTTTGGGACCATCTCTATAATAAATGTTTAATATTTTGTCTTACTAAATGCCAAAAAAGTTATTATTATATTCATTTATTATTCATTGCTAGTTTATTAAACTGCAACTATGTAGATAATAACACATGTATTAGTCGTTTCCAAAATTCAAAAAAAAAAAGAAAAAAATTTCGAAAGTATATCATGTGAAATGTCTATTCGAAAAGAACAAAAACATTGATTTTTATGGTGTACTTATAATTTTTCAATTAACTATTTTTGAGATATTTAATTTTAAAAAACATGGGGAAAAGTGAGGTTTTGATAAACGAAATTTTTTTATTGGTTCTCTCATTCTCATTTGCACTCTCCTCATTTAATAAATTATCAATGAATTATCAATAACATCATCAATTTGACTAATTATAATTAATAGTGAGATCACAATAATAAAAATACATTTTAGGACTAAGATTAAATTACGAGAAAAATTATGACATCCTTTAATAGATATTAATTAATAATTATATAATTATAATCATAATTATTAATTATTATTATTCATTCATTATGTTTCAAAATAAAAGAGTTTATTAAATTATATACATGATTAGTCAAAGATCATACTTACTAACAAGTTATATAAAGTTGTATTAATATTACCGAGTTAGCCGAAATAGAAATTGAGTGAATAGCAAGAAGCGAACCGAAACAAATTTATTTTTCACAATATCAAGTTAATATGAAAGAAAAATCTAGAGAACAAAGAAAAAGACAAATAGCTTTTCTGTTTTTAGTTTAATTTTTCTTTTAAAAAAAATAAAAGAGTTAGAAAGTCATCATTAGAGTAATCCGGTGACCTTATTCTTTCTTTCGATTCTTCTTCGTTAAACAATAAACTAAAACAGACAATTTTTTTATTTGCCTATTCTTTGTCCAATTCATTTTCGAAATAAAGCTGGAAAACACGTCATTTAAGTAGAATTTTGAAAAAGTTTTGTAGGTTTAGCATTACCGATGCTAAAAGGATACGTTAATTAAGATTATAAAGTTAATAAATTAAAGAAAACAAATTATGTATATATGATTATACCTTTTGTTGAATTTCTTCAGACAAAACGGATAAATAGATAAAGTTTTCTCTTTGCTCACATTACTTGAGGAGGGCAGTTTTTTTAGTACGCCATCTCATATATCGGACATCATATTTCACTTTTCAGAATGAGGTCCCACTAACATCACGGTTCTACTCCGAAGAAACTATTCCACTTAGCAAAATCCGAGCTCAGAAGTCATTCTTTCTCAACTCGGCTAATACACACACTTTGCACGTTTTCCTGACAACGTCCCACACATTGTACAAAATGGAATATTCATGCAGGTGTTATTTGTACAATGACGCCGTTAACTTGGTCGGCGCATCTTATTGGTTCACGTCAGCACGGATTTCAAAGAATGTCTATATTCTCACACCTTAATTGACATCTTTCTAGAACCTAGTAGAGGGTATGATTTCACTATATAAACTAATGCTTACCATCATTCATTTTAAGCACCTCGTACACTCAAAAATATCTCATTATATATCTTTGAGGATTGATCCGTTGACCAACCTCGATTGAGTTAATCTCGAACATAATTTATACGTACTTCAGAGTGTTAAAGATTAATCACTAACAAACCATTCTGCACTAAAGATAACATACTCTTGATTATCATGCATAATGTTTTTAGGAAATACAAACTTCCGATGAAATCAAATATACATCTCGCATGTAAATGATCAAAAAAAATTAAGTAACAATGGCCACAATATGCGTGCGTCGTTCATCTAGAATTTGTAACTACAACAACTTCGGTCACATACAGAAAAAATATAATGGCTTTTGTCTACCACTTTTTAAGTGATTATTTGTTTCTTAAATATGAGGTTAAACCTATAACTAAAGAAGTTTTGCCAAGTTTACCGAGTTGGTGAAGAAAAAACATGAACTTTTAGTTAATTGTATCACTAATTAATTGTTTGGACTATTCCTAACACGTTACACAAAACAAAAAATCATCAAATCTCTTGAAACTTTTAATTTGCTTGATCATAATTCTAACTTGATCATTCCTACTCTACAAAACACCTACTTTGAAATCTAAATACAAAATAACGATCACTTATGTACGAATGTTGAATCCGTTGGGCTACTAAATAATTAGCTATGGGCTTTTAAAGGGCTGTTTAAAATAGAGAAGCAACGTGGTATTTATCTTCATACATTCATTAGAAAACTTGGTACATTGTCCATAGAAGAATCCTTAACAAATAACTGTATAGATGAATTATAAAGACCATAGTCACCATACAACAAAAATAAAGTTAACACCAACGGAGTACAAAGGTGAAAGTGATTGTTGATCATTTGATGCATATGCTAATGTTCTGATCATTATAACCTTGCAATTATCAATTCCAAATCATTCAATAACTATAAGAAAGCATAGTGGCATAATGGTACTACCAATAATATGCACATTCGACCCACAGTCAAAGGGGTGTTTGGCAATGATTTTTGAGTGTGGTTATACGCATCAACTATAAAGAACAGGTCGCAGTAAATTGTGTTCGCAATGGTCTCAAGTTGTGATAATCAGCTATTGAATATTTGAGAGTTACGGATTTTAACACGTACATTCTCAAATAACGATAACAAAAAAAAAGTGATCCTTGCGGCTGCCTCCAAAATTGATTATTTGATCCTATAGTTTCACAATACACAAACACTGAAACTTACTATTGGCAACTTGAAAACAGAATAATCAGATAATAATCACTTTTCAAACACAACGCCAAATACACCCATAATATTACTAGACCCCATTATAACTCAAGTTTTAACAGGTCAAATAGGCAATGCATGTAAATCTTACGTGTATATTGCAATGAAAATCTCAAGTACAGCGTCCCCAACAAATAAGGACCAACCTTAACATCAGTAGCCACATCATAATAATTGTACACAATGTACGGGAAGGGTGAAATCCTCAACAATATGACGGCTCTAAACTGATTATACCAGTTTCCTTCACCTGCTAGCTTCAAAATTGAAGCTTTCTTTGGGTACCTTTTTAAAAACCCTTGAATAATCACAGTAAAACAATTACACAGATATTAGCGATAAAAAGTTGAAAGTATATTACGCAATAAATGTATATGATTTTTTAGTCGTCAAGAATGTAGTTAAAACTGATTGAATGAAGCAGGGGTTTGACATTGCATTTTGGAAGTGATATGATCATTGTCTTTTCTTGTCATATGCTAGCATATAATCAGTTCCTGGAGTTTGGGAGGAAATGGGAGTAGTGAAATGGATTCTGATTATCATCTATAATTATTTAAGGGGTTATGTGTTTGCTTATTAAACACTCTTGTGAAAAATGTTTATCCGCTTTTTAAAAAAAAAATAGACACATAAAAATAAGCAATTTGGTAGAGGATCTTTTTATAAGTAGATAAATAAACGCTTTACAATAAGCAATCTCAAAAATCCATTGCATATTTATACAAGTCAAATCCTCAAATATCCAATTTTGTCAAACACTTAAACTCACAACTTCAGACAACTTCACTTTCAAAATACTGCCATATATAGTCTTATATAAAAATTACCAAGAATATTCACTTGAATTTTGTGGTAAAACAACCAACCGATGAACGAAAGTGCCAATAGTAACTCCACCAATGATAAGAAGAAACCCAATATCGTAACTGAAACTCATTCCAACCACCGACATTGAAGGTGTAGATGGTATAAATATTGTAGGGAATATCGCCACTGAAGCAAATATCAAAACTGCTAAGAGCATCCAGATGGGACGACACAGATGTGTGCAGTAGAGATAAGTGATTAGGTGGCTTATGTGTAATCAATGTTTTGATAACTGTTTTTTAAGTTGAACTTGTTAGAGGTTCAATTCCTGTTCAACGGATTTAGTGAATTTTAATGGCAGTTTGGTTGACTTAATATTAAAGATAGACTAGATTTCAGATTCTTCTTTCACACATAAAGTCAAATAAAGTAGTTGAAAAAGGCACGTGAGTGTTGAGTAAGTTCCAAGAAAGAAAATAAATCTCGGAGAGTGAAGAGAGTGGAGGATATGAAACAAAGAGGTTAAATATCACTTTGACGTGACCACTTCACCTTTTAAAGTGATAGATTATAACACCCCTCTTTCTATATAAGAATATTATATTAATAAGCTCGGAAGCATGAATTTAAAATACATTACCTTAGTATATATCAAACATTATACATAAACAGTTTACATACTACCAAAGTCGGGGTATTATAAAATTTCTCCAAATCAGGTTTATTACAAAAACCATATCAGAGTTCAAGAGCGCAGTCAAACATTCCCTTGATCAACCAATCACCTCCCGCACCCACAATAATCAAAACATATCCTGCAGGAAGTAAAATGAGGGGTTAGCACAAAGCTAAGTGAATAGATTCATCACACTCCATTCAACTTAGCATAACTAGCTAATTACACCAATTAATCGTAAACACACATAATTCAATGAGGATCGGTGGCTCTGGGGATATCATAATACCCGGGGATTCCCCCAAGAACACTTACCGTCAATCCGTATGGCCAATACAGAATAGACCGATAACTACTGGTTATTAAACACATACACAGGTCTCAAACACAACAAATGAATCAAAACCTGTGTAAAACACATAATAACCAGAAGTCCAACTACACGTTGACCTCAATAACATAGTACACATAGTTCACATATCACGTAGATCAATAATCAATAACCAAGACTAAACAGTCTAATACACATCTATGTTTACTTGTTGTAACCAAATAGTTACAACTAAATCAAATGATGAGTTCCGAATCCACTCACCGATACCTCTGACGTCTCCACACTCAGGATTCTAATATCACTGAGTCTTACGTTGATCTGAAACAGAAAATCATACACAAGTCAGAAGTTCGTTCCATAAACATCATTATAGCCTATTTATCAAATCAGGTAATCCCTGAAGTCTAGGCAAACAAAAGTTCAATCAGAAATAAACTCAGAAAAAGCCCGCAATACCGCTTAAAACTGAAAAATGCCATTTTCGGGTCCTAGATGACCCCGGATGTCCAAAAACTGCCTAGGCTATTAGGATATAGCCTTGATTACTAGGTCGTTTCCAATTGACTATGCGAATTTCAACTATTGTGTCGCACCACAAACCCTTGCGACACAACCACTGTGTCGCACAACAGAAACCTGCGACACTAACATTGTGTCGCAATACTCAAAATGGCCGCCTTTAGCGACATAACCACTGTGTCGCATAACATTTAAGCGACACAACCTGCGACATAAGCCTTGTGTCGCAATGAAGAACAGACCAGTTCCCAGATTCAAAATTCACGAAATCAAACATGTAATACTCAAATTAACCTATATCAAACCGTGCAATTCACTTATAAACAATAATAACACATAATAATTACAACCTTACCTCAAATACGCAGCTAATTAGCTCAAATTGAATCAAAACCCAACTTTCTCGTCTTTCTTTCTAATTCTCTCTCTAGAAACGATTTTAAGATCTGGAAATGTTTTGGAAATAGTCTGGAAGCAATTGGGCGGTGTGTATATATATTTAACACACAATTACACTTAAGCTCCTTAATTAATTTCAGTTCAGCCCGTTTTGCGACACAGTCCTGCGACACAACAATTGTGTCGCACAGACAACCTGCGACACAACCCTTGTGTCGCAGAAAATCAAAAACTTACAATTTTGAATCTACTAATATTTCACAATAAAACACATAATATTAAATAGTTCTAAAACAATTAAATAATCAATTAAAATAATAGAAATTACCAAAACGAAAGAGAGGCTGTTACATAGATAAATTGGGAAGTTTAAAAGGGTGGTAACCACTTTGAGTGGTAGCTATTTATTTTTTTTAGAATATTTTTTTTGTGCGTGTGCATAATTTATTTTTAGAAATAAAAGATGTTTAAATGTGGGTTCAATTTTCTGTGTTATGATTACAGATAAAAGTTGATTGAAATGTGATTTTAATATGAAAATGATATGGCCATGATGTGTCAAGCTTTTTTCGGAGTGGCCAAGTAACCACTTCCTTTGCTCTGACACACATACTTTATTTTCTTTCTTGTAGTATTCAATCTTCATCATCTTTCTCCTTTCTATTTCTTCAAGACACCATTGCTTTTATTTTTCTTCATCTATATTTCTATTACTCTTATAGTTTCTACTATAATATTACTGCCACAACCGCTACTATTTCCACCGCCATCATTGTCATCGCTAAATGCTCCAACGAGATGATCAACAAACATAAATGTAGATGGTTGCCAGTAACCTTAAATACCTCCTCCGACGAAGAAACTAAACAAATATCGGTGTGTTTGCTGCTTTCTTCTTCCATTTTTGCCTGAATATGACTAAGGACTAGGATTGCAACTCGTTTTGGTCTTTTGGATCATCTCTAAAGAAAGGAAAAATACGTAAATCAATTTTTTAATAGGTTCCGGTTTGCCAGTTTACTAGTTCGATCATAAAACCAGTCAGTTCTCAACGATTTAAAATTTAAGGGAAAACGATTTACAACGACCCGTTTACCTAGCGGTTCCTGGTGCGATTGAACCGATTATGAAAATATTACGAGTAATACCACTGTGGGACATCCAATTGTATAGATGCCAATTGAGAGCATTTGCAATGTTTTAGACTCTCTTAAGTTCAACACACTACAACATCAGCACTTTATCTTTTCAACTGAAAATATTCACAATTCATTAAATTCACACATTATCATACTATTTTCAATCACTTTTTTTATATACATACGAATATAAATATACAAAAACCAAATTAAGACACAACATATTTATTACACAATCAACGCTACATAGTAAAACTTATTTGATTAAGTTAAATACATAATTATCATTATGTTTTATTAGATGTTTACATTTTCTTTATCACATAGTATTGGTAAAGTTTCAAAGTTATTAAATGGGGTAAATTACAGAAAGCATTTATATAGTTATTCATTTTCTCATGGATCATTTTTGAACTTTAATAATAAAAGTAAGCATCTTAATATTGTCTATTTTTTTCCAATTCGTCTGTTCGTCTTAAAAAAGGAATGAGTCTTTAAAATTCATTTGTATATTTATATGTCTACTTTAAAATTTATGTTTTTTTAATCAAAATCAATAGAGATATGAATTTTAGATTATTCTTCTTATTATAAATTCCTATGACCAAATGTTTTATTTTGACATAAACACTTATAAATATGTATGCACAAAGTTATCACTTATTTTATACACTTAATTGTAAATTTGATTTTTTATTATAGTACGTCATTTATCATTCATATTTTAAAAATACACTATTGTACTTAAATAATATTACATTACCAATGATTACACATAACTATAGCTATTTATATTTATACTAACAATGAATTACCTATAATTAATAAAAAAAATTCTGTCTTTATATGTATAAGTCCATTATTAAAAAATTTCATGTGTATCTCGCTTAGCCGTAGATAAATAAACTAATAAAATCTTTATATATAATTAAAAGAGGATACAATAGAGAAATCTGAGTCCGATTCTTTTTCACCATTTGCGATCCAACGATCTTAATTTCTTTCATATAATAACACTTTTTGCCCCTTAAATATTTGATGTATTTATTTAAATTAAAATAATAGATCAAATATTTTATTCATTTATAAAATTTAAAGAGTCTGTAAACTATATAAAAAATCGGTTACAATATTTAATTCATTATATTAGAATTAAATATGTCCCACATTATAGCGGGTCTATAAACTATATAAAAAACGACCAAATAAAAATTAAATTTAACTCTCGTCATCGCGGGTCTATAAACTATATAAAAAAATTAGTCAAAATATTTTATTCATTTATAAAAATTAAATTCGTGTTCGCCGCACCTTATCGCGGGTCTATAAACTATATAAAAATCAGCTACAAATCGACTACAATATTTTATTCATTTATAAAAATTAAATTCGTACTGCGTTATTGTGCGTTCATGACCTAGTATTATTAATAATAAAAAATATAAGTATATTAGTATAAAATATTATTAGTAGCAATATAATAATATTACTTATTATTTATACCATTATTAATCATTTAACATTCTGTTTCTCAATCCTAAAAAAAAATGAATATCGAAAATTACTATTTTATCCTTCCATTTATCCCTTCGCTTATTAATTATATAAATCATTCAATTAATATTATATTTTACATAATATATTTGAATATCTCCTTTCTTATTATATGTCACAATATTTAATTTACGATTACAATAATTTAAACTATTATAAAAATTAATTTTACTAAAAAAATATCAATTATCATTATATTCATGTACCATTAAACATTATATTAATTTAAAAATAAAATAGAAATCTGTAAACAACATTTACATTATTTGTTTCGTCATATATTTGCGCTCACGATTCCCATCAAACAAGCCTTCACCGACCACCGATCTTCGCCACTCATCGCCGGACTCTGGCAACTCTGATAATTACAGCAACATCGAAAACAATATCAATTGTAGGTAACTATCATCATATTCTTAGGTCTAACTTCCCTAAAATTCAATTACTCATCTTTATTTATCTTTCAAATTGTATTCCTTCAAATCACTGATCTAATGTTGTTTTAGATTCACACTCTTCTATTCTTGTCGTCCTTTTGGTTTCAATTTGTTATTTCCCCCCCTCAAACACAGCTCTGAGCTTTTTTTTTCTGTGATAAATTTTACGTTTTGAGTTTGTTTTTTCCCTCTGACCTATTTACATTTACACTATTATTATAATTATTTTTTATTTTCAATTTTTAGCAACATTTCTGGTGCTGTGTATATTTTGTTTTCAAACTTTTGATTGAAATTTGATTCCGTTCTTCTTCAGGTTGCAGGAATTGTGAGTTATACTTATGAATGGCGTGGAGGGAGCTTGGGAAAAAGGTGAGTGTCTATCGTTATCAATTTTTTTATTTTGAAATTTGAGTTTTTGTCAAAATTAAAATGAACGGCATGACTCTACTGCTGTAAAGTAGATGTGTAGCCAATTGACGATGAATATAGACTAGTTTACATGTAATGAAGGATGAGTACCAGGTGTTTGATAAAATGTCAAGTCCAATAGGAAAAGAATCAATTTCCATTTTTTTTTTTTGGGTAAATGATGTCCTAGTGATCATTAACAGTGGTAATAAGTCTCAGATGACATGAAACTTTCGTTAAATAGAGTGTTAAAGTTAAAGAAGCTTTTTGTGTCTTACGCTCTTCACTTATGTAGACTCACACAGTATTTTAGCTACATAGTAACAACCATCATCACTAGTTATTTAATCTCAATTTAAAGCTCTATGTGACCCTGGATTCCATGGATCGGATCACATTCGGGTATACATGTTCATTACGTTGTTTCCTTCAAAAAGTTTACATCTTTCTTTATATTATGACTTATATCGCTTGTATCATAACACAGATATCCATTTAGCAAAATCTGGTATCTTTGGTATCTTGCTTTTATATATTGAATAGTCTTGTATACATAATACGAACCACTTGCTTTTGTTAGCTTTCATTTAATGTGAACTGAATTATGTCAATGGTTAATTGGTAATAACTTCTGAACTATTGTAACATGCCCCTACCTTCTGAAGCAGAGCATTCATGCTAGTCTTTTAAGGATTCTGACTTCAAAGGCATCTAGAGACATTGCTGTGTGCAATACGTTGTCTGGTGTAGAACTAAATTTGCTTTCAGTTTCAGGTGGACATATTAGAGGTAATTGAAAGTTTCATGTAAAGTCCCTATTCTTTGAACAAGCATCATTTAATCGTTCTATAAGATGAATGCTCTGCATTTTCATTAACTCAAAATCTCATCCTTTTGAATCGATGGATCATGTCTCATATGCGTAAATTTCCAATGTTGCAGGATATACCAGCAACTCATCTTTACTTGGTGATGAGACATTAATCACCTTGACAAGCAGATTCTTAATACGGTATCTTTCAGTACGATGTGTTTTCTATATATATATATATATATTTTTTTTTTGTTAAAACAGAATATATTAGCTTTTAAATTTTGTAGGCGTTTTCATGTAAGCCCAGGACTACTGGCCAAAAGAAGTGAGGATGTTATTGGTTTAAAGACACCTAAAAAAGTGAAGTTCAAAAAGAAACCCGCCGAAAATGCAAAGCCGCCAGTTGACACTCCTTATGTGCCTCCTAAACTTCAGAAGAATGCCAAGTCATCTTCAGATAAAACCATTGAAATATTTGAGGGCATGACAACTCTAGAGCTTGCTAAGCGTTGTGGTCAATCCGTAGCCACGTTGCAGAATATTCTTTTAAATGTGGGTGAAAAAGTTGGATCAGAATTCGATGCGTTGGGCATCGACATCGCCGAGCTAATTGCAATGGTATTTTCCCTGTTCAGTTTCTTTACGAGTTATGTTTCCCATTATTCAGAGGCTCGCGAGTTGAATTGCACTTTATCTGTAATAGGTCATATGGATAAATTAAAAATGAATAGATGCAATGAAGATCGATTGAACGGGTCGAAAGTCACCTGAAGTGTATTAGCAATGCATAAATCTTTCTAAAACATTTTATTAAAAAAATATGTTATCACTGTAAGATAATACATCTTTAAATTGTATTTTATACATCAATTTAGTTATATAACTAATTAGAAGAAGAGAAAGTAGTGCTTGTGGGTTGGCCTAACCTGACACATTTGACGTGTACTGAAATTTTTTCTTTTTTTGACATGTTACCTAACTTGACCAACCCACTCCTTTTGCCACCTCTTTTTAGTAATCCGTTAATTAAATACACATATTGCAGGAAGTTGGCGTAAATGTTAAGAGGCTCCATTCATATGAAGGTTCTATTGTTCTTCCCCGTGCACCAGTTGTAACAGTCATGGGTCATGTTGACCATGGTAAAACTTCCCTTTTAGATGCATTACGACAAACTTCAGTGGCAGCCAAAGAAGCTGGAGGCATAACTCAACATCTTGGTGCATTTGTTGTTAGCATGCCATCAGGTGCATGCATAACCTTCCTCGACACTCCTGGCCATGCGGCTTTTAGTGCCATGAGAGCCAGAGGTGCAGCAGTCACAGATATAGTTGTGCTAGTGGTAGCTGCCGATGACGGCGTAATGCCACAAACTGTTGAAGCCATGTCACATGCCAAGTCAGCTGATGTGCCCATAGTTGTTGCCATTAATAAATGTGATAAGCCTGCATCTGACCCTGAAAGAGTCAAAATCCAACTAGCTTCACAAGGGTTACCACTTGAAGAAATGGGCGGTGATGTTCAAGTTGTTGAAGTATCTGCAGTTACTAAAAAAGGGCTCGATAAATTAGAGGAGGCACTGCTTCTTCAAGCAGAATTGATGGACCTCAAAGCGCGTGTAGATGGTGCAGCTCAAGCTTATGTGGTCGAGGCGAGACTTGACCGAGGGCGAGGCCCGTTAGTTACTGCTTTAGTCAAGGCCGGGACTTTAGTTTGTGGTCAACATGTGGCTGTGGGTGCTGAGTGGGGAAAGATAAGGGCAATCAGGGATACGGCTGGGAAATTGACGGATCAGGCGACACCTGCCATGCCGGTGGAGATTGAGGGCCTTAAAGGGCTGCCAATGGCGGGTGATGATATTACTGTTGTGGATTCTGAAGAGAGAGCTAGGATGCTTAGTGCAGGAAGGAAAAAGAAATTGGAACAGGATAGGCTTAGGAAGATGAACGAAGATAAGATTTCTGCTCCGGAACAATCAGAAGAAGAAGAGTTTACGAGGGTTGAAATGCCTATTATAGTAAAAGCTGATGTTCAAGGCACTGTTCAAGCTGTCACAGATTCACTTAAAAGTTTGAATAGTCCCCAGGTATGACTTTTTGAAAGTTTATGAATATTCATCTCTTCTCTTTTGCTCATATAACATGCAACCCTCTAGGCGTTTTGAAATCAAGTAAGTGATATTAAATAATCAGAATCAGATAATCAATATTTATAGAAAAGTGCTGTAGAAGATAGTGTTTGAATGTGCTTTTGATGCTTGAAATTGTAAAACTCAAATGCTTAGATGTATGCTTCTCAATCTTTGATAATTTGAGGGTTTTATATTTTTACATTATTGATTATTTAAGGTATTAACCGACAGATATGACCAAATAAAGCATTTTTGTGATAGAAATGTTAGTGTAAGTCTTTTAAATAGGTTAAAAGAAGGGGTAAATAGGTCACATTTGTTTACTCTCTGATAATGTTTGTTGCTGCACTTGATGTGAAAGTGAGATAACACAAAACTTCTGTTCGCAGAGTATGTTTATCCAATCATTACAAATTGATTATTGAAACTTCTGTTCGCAATAATGCAATAATCACATAAAACGCACATCCAAGCACGAGTAGAATTTAGTAATTGCACTCTAACAGATACTCCTGTCTTCAGATGTCGGAAGAGTCCTGATAGTTATTCAATGTGTTAATTTGTATGCCAATGCATATATCTTCATCTTTTTACATTTAACCTCTTACGCGTTTTCCCTTTTACCAGGTTTTTGTGAATGTTATCCATGTTGGGGTTGGAGCCATTTGCCAGTCTGATCTCGATTTGGCACAAGCTACTGGTGCATGTATTGTCGGATTCAATGTGCGGACTCCACCACCCTCTGTCTGTATGGCTGCCGCTCAAGCAAATATAAAGGTATGTATCACTGGTCATTCCATTTGTAGAGTATGCATTTAATCAAAGGGGTTGTTCAGATTTGTTTTTTGGAAGGGATTATCTGATATTGACCAATCAGAATTAGATGATCAGCCTCTAATAACCTGACTGTCAAATAACGTTTAGATGGAGCTATTGTTGTTTGAAGCTGTAATAATCTAGATTATAAGATGTATCTGTTAATTCTTTTTTGATTTTACAGACATCAAATGACCTAAAAGGACGTTTTGTGAAAAAATATAGAGTAGTAAAATGGAAATATAAGGGTGTGTTTAGTTAAGCAAAACTCCTCTTGTTTTCCCCGGGAATTTTCTAATAAAATTGGAAAACTAGAAAACGTGTTCAAGTTGGTATTTTCTAGAAAAGTTTTCTAAGAAGGGAAATATTGTTTTCTCTTTTATAACTTCAAATGTGAAAACTATGATTTATGGTTTAATAACATCTTCTATTCTAGAAAATGTAAATTCCATTCCTTACATTTGAAGGCGTTTTCTGAATTTCCATTCATTTTCAAGGGACACAAAACACTTTCCATTTTCCAATCTCTAGAAAAACAGAAAAGGAAAAATGGATATATTTTTCCATAACTAAACGCACCCTAAGTTTTTCAAATTAGGTTAAAAGAATGGGTGAAAATAAGGAATTTTAGTCTAGATGTTTTGCTTTATTACAGCTGGGATACAACTAACTGTCCTACATTGGTTATTTGGCCCCTAAATAGTCAGAAGCAGAATGTATTTATCAAAGAATTAAAAATTTGAGGATCTACAACAAGGCATTGATACTTAACTAGTTGGGGTGTACTAAAAATGGAACCAAAAGAAATTAGAATATGCTGGCGTTGGAATTTTGAAAACAAACACAAATGGAAAATGATATCTTGATCTTCTTGTAGATCAAAGTGCACAGAGTAATCTACCATCTTTTGGAAGATATTGGCAACTTCATAGTGGAAAAGGCCCCTGGAACGTTTGAAACAGAGGTCGCTGGTGAGGCACAGGTGCTTAATATCTTTGAGCTTAAAGGAAGAAGCAAAGCTAAAGGAGCTGATGTCAAGATTGCTGGTTGCAGAGTCATGGATGGGCACGTCAGCAGGTCGTGCACCATGAGACTCTTGAGAAGTGGTGAAGTACTTTTTGAAGGATGTTGTGTTTCATTAAAGAGGGAGACTCAAGATGTTGAGACGGTCCAGAAAGGAAACGAGTGCGGTCTCGTTCTTCGGGATTGCCTCGATTTCCAGATTGGAGATGTTATTCAGTGCTTGCATCAAGTTAACAAGAAACCGAAGTTTATTTCATCAGAAAGTGGGGCCGTTCGTATTGAATGCTAGTCTGAAAAAAACATCAGTTCCTTAAAGAAACTGTGCAGGTCTGGAAATTAAACCTGTAAGAATTTTGTGATATTATTGAGTCTTTGTGTCCAAGTTTCTTGTAAACTTGGGGAATTTTTAAAGATAGAGAAGGATAATCATTTATAGGCCAATTATAATTTGATCTTTCAGTGTACACGAACTGTAGTCTGTAACCATATCTTTTTAGCTATAAATACTTATCTTCTTGTCATCACTTGTATTGGCTATTCTTCTTGTGTATAGTTGTCCAAATTAAATGAAAACCCATTTCTCTTCACTTCAGAAGTCTATAATATGGTCCTCCATTTTGTTTTCGTTATAATTAGACTTGGTGTTCACCTTGAGATATTACATGTCGAATGAATAATTAGAGACGGGGCTATTGACTGTCTGATATCGCGGAACAAACTTGACATTATATTCGATGTGCTTAAATTGGGTCAGCATGCGGGTTGGGTTCAGGTTTAACATCAAGTTAACCTGTGTATCATACTATCGAGTTGGAGTTAATGAATTTTCTAAAGTTGTGTTGATCGAGTTTGGCTCAAATACGTTAAAACATAAAATCCGATCTGATTTCTCTCTATGTCATTTTTGAATCTTATTTTTCAGTATAACCTTAAATTGAGTGGATACAGCTAACCAAATTTCATCCCATTAAACTAGATTATGGAATATTTAATTCTCTACTTTGGTATCTCTTTAACTTTAGTACTCCTAGTTAACAAGATTTCCAAGGGGCCCTAATTACCAATCAAGTAATCTGAAAGGACTAATTAATTAACACCATACATTGTTTCAAAAAAAGCAGGTAACGACACAACCTTTCGTGGGTTAAGCAGCCAACGAACGCTTCACTTCCTCGACGAGTCCGTCACCAACCCTCATTTTTCAATTTATAATCCAAAATCTTTCATCCTTCAAAATCCCCAAAACCCCATCAAAATCCTCGAAAAAACCCCAAATTAATCACCAAACTTAATCAATGGAAGCTGCAGCTCTCTCTCGTATCGGCCTCGCCGGACTCGCCGTCATGGGCCAAAACTTGGCACTCAACGTCGCCGAAAAAGGCTTCCCAATCTCCGTCTACAATCGGACCACTTCAAAAGTCGACGAAACCCTAGATCGAGCCCAAACTGAAGGGCAACTCCCATTAACCGGTCACTACAATCCTCGCGACTTCATTCTCTCAATTCAAAAACCCCGATCTGTTATCATCCTCGTGAAAGCCGGCGCTCCCGTTGATCAAACAATTGCCGCGTTATCCGCTCACATGGAGCCCGGTGACACAATTATCGACGGCGGCAACGAGTGGTTCGAAAATACCGAACGACGTATCGTTGAAGCTGAAAATAAAGGTTTGCTTTATTTAGGAATGGGAGTTTCGGGTGGTGAAGAAGGTGCTAGAAACGGGCCATCGTTAATGCCCGGCGGGTCGTTTCAAGCGTATAATAATATTAAAGATATTGTTGAGAAAGTTGCTGCACAGGTGGAAGATGGGCCGTGTGTTACGTATATTGGTGAAGGTGGTTCGGGTAATTTCGTTAAAATGGTTCATAATGGGATTGAGTATGGTGATATGCAGTTGATTTCGGAAGCGTATGATGTGTTGAAAAATGTAGGTGGGTTGAGTAATGTCGAATTAGCCGAGATTTTCGACGAGTGGAATAAAGGGGAATTGGAAAGCTTTTTGGTCGAAATTACTGCGGATATTTTTAAGGTTAAGGATGAACATGGTGAGGGTGAGTTGGTTGATAAGATTTTGGATAAAACCGGGATGAAAGGGACTGGGAAATGGACGGTGCAACAGGCGGCTGAGCTGTCGGTTGCGGCCCCGACGATTGCAGCGAGTTTAGATTGTCGGTATCTGAGCGGGTTGAAGGACGAACGGGAGAATGCAGAGAAGGTTTTAGCGGAAGCGGGGATGAGGGATGAGGTGGCGAGTGTGAGGAGTGGGGTTGATAAGAAGAGATTGATTGACGATGTACGACAAGCGTTGTATGCTTCGAAGATTTGTAGTTACGCCCAAGGAATGAATTTGTTGCGAGCAAAAAGTGTTGAAAAGAATTGGAATTTGAATTTTGGGGAATTAGCTAGGATTTGGAAAGGAGGGTGTATTATTCGGGCGGTGTTTTTAGATAGGATTAAGCAAGCGTATCAACGAAACCCTAATCTCGCGAGTCTAGTGGTGGACCCAGAGTTTGCCAAGGAGATGGTGCAGAGGCAAGCGGCATGGAGAAGGGTTGTTGGGTTGGCGGTTTCAGCTGGGATTAGTACTCCGGGAATGTGTGCTAGTCTTGCGTATTTTGATACGTATAGAAGGGGTAGGTTGCCTGCGAATCTTGTGCAGGCGCAAAGGGATTTGTTTGGAGCGCATACTTATGAACGGATTGATCGTGAGGGTGCGTTTCATACGGAATGGACTAAGCTTGCTAGGAAGAGCGGTTGAGATTGGAAGTTTTATGGTAACTTTTTTCACATTGTTGATGAACTTGTTTGATGTTTTTGCTTGAATCATCTGTTGTGTATTTGATGAGGATTTAACTCGAATTCGGCATAGCAATTGTCGTAGAATTTTTTTCAATTTATTAATAAGTTATGCATGCCCGTTGAAGCTCAGTTCAGGGAATTCGAACCTCTTAAAACTAGCTGGCATATTTGTCGGTACACTTATTTTGTGTTATATGATGAATCAATGTGGTGATGATTTTGCGGGCTGCAGGGTTGATATATTATGTAAGGCATATACGTTATATTTGAGATTAGAACTCGATATTTGTAGATACTTTCAAGTAAAGTCTTAGCTATTTGAGAAAGGGACATGTTTTTGTTGCTGAATTGTAAATGAGTGCTTTTATGTTATTCCAAGAAGCAAAAGGAGTTCAACTTTTGTGTCGACTTATTAGAGCACACGGAGTCGCTTTATTCTTTTCGCCGTTTCGGACCGAGAACACCGTCCGACAGCGTTTCGCTACTCCCCGACGGCATTTTCGGTCGGCGTCTGGCCGGGACGTTAACTTTTAATGTTTTTCTTTTTTGGTTTTAAAACGTTATTATTCATTTAAAAAAAATTGAGAACATTGAAAACACTCCATTCCCCCAATTTTCAGCTTCAGTGTTCTCACAAGAACAATAGAAAAATAGTGTCATCGCGTATCGTGCTTAGGTTTGTTAGGGTCAACACTCGTATACTAGTTATAGGGTTCTATTATATTATTTGAGTTATTAGTTCAATGATTACTTAAACAGTAACAGTTTGTAGTGTTTTATTATATTTGTGTGCTCATTTTAGGTTTTGTGCTGGGGTGGTGCTAGGGTTGTAAATGAGCCAATACGAGCTCGACTTAACAACCTTTCTTAGTTTGGTTAAGCTCGAATGCAGATTTGATCGCTCGACTAGCCTTAATGATGCAAGCTTAACCGGACTTCAAGGAAGATTGAAACTCGACCCTAGTTTATGGTGATGAGTTTCATTAAAGTTTGACTTTGCTATTATATACTGCATAGAGTAAAATAAGAATTCATGTCGAGTCCTAATAACTTTGGCTTTAACTTCTTGTAAATTTGGTATAATGCAAGTCAAACAAGCTTATGTTGAGTTCAAGGTTGAAAGATTTTATAAAAATCGACTTGTTTGCAAGCTCAAGTCTTAGGTAGGGATGTGGGTTTAAAAATTAAAACACGTGAGAAAAGAAGAAAATCGCTGCGAACCCATCAGTTTACTTAAGAGTGATTAAATCCAAGGTGGCTAGGAGTACTTCATAACGCCAAATTGAGGGGTCTTTTTTATTAATAATATTGTGGATCAGGGGTGAAATGATGCTGCGACTATTGAATATAGGAGTATTACCTTTTGAGGTGAGATACCTAACATTTGGTTTGGTTCGGTTCGATTTGTATTTATTGATTCTAGTTCTCCAACGATTGATTTGGTGTGCTAGTTGAGGCTATTTATGTTCAAAAGTACAGTTCAATTTCAATGCATACTAAAATAGAAAATGTTTTTTTTTTCTTTTTACTTTTTAAAAATAATAAAAGCGAAAAATTATTAGTGGTAGTTGACAATAACATAAAAATTATTTGTATGAAAATTGGTGTGCGGCTAAGATGATGAAAATAATAAAAATGGTGGGCAAAATTATAGTGGATGCTCCAGTATCAATGTTATCTTTCAACAGAGTAGCATGAAATTATGAATGTATAATCATATGCAATGATAATAAAGTTTCTTTTGTTTTGTATAAGTAATTTACTATTTTATTATACCATCATGCGATTAAGTAATGAGTTTAATGATACATTAGAAAGCGTCTTCTTAACCATTTTCCTAAGTATGTTGAGAAAATTTTGTTTCTTGAAAAGCAGAATGCAATGGTTGACTTATCAAATATGTAGTCAGGCTTATTACTAAGACTGCTAATTGATTGGGAAGATGATATCAGAACCTTTTAAAGCACTCCATTACAGAGTATAGCGTTTTCAAAATAGATCACCTTTTATTAAAAAATATTGATAATCGACAACACTGATGGCTCACACACCTTATCTCGACGGCACGGCAATGTGTTAAAAAGGCAATGCTCTCTAGAGTCTAGACACACCTAACTGTTCGTTACGAAAATTGTCAACCTATTTTGAGAAATATGAAAAAAATTTCCTCCATAAACGACTAGGCTACCAACTTAGAAATTGACCTAAAGTTACATTCAGTGAGTGAGAACTGAACCTGAGTTTCAAACAAAGAGAAAAAGTAAGAAATACAGTATGTGAAGGTACCAGACACGTGTAATAACATGACGTGCCGAATTGTAATTGGTTGTCATTGAGAAAGGTGTAGAACACTAGACTCTTTATCATTAAACGTGCACTTCCTTTTTGTCACCATCGCTAAATTTCCACCCGTAATTTCCACCACACTCTATTTTTTGTATATTTAATTATATTATATTTTATGCATACATAGACACACACATACATACAAGTCTTATTTCACTATGTATTGATCGCCGGCGTTTCCAAGTCCATAAACCTTTCGCTTTTCATCTCCATCAGGTTTTCAAACTAATTTCTTTATATCATACTTCGTATCTCTTGTTTGATTTATCAGATGTTTAGTTTATTCACATAATAATATCGATAAAAAATGATTTACATGTCAATAGTTGAATTTTACTGATCATGAACTACTAATTTAGTATTTACACCACTCAATCACTTTGTTTTCTGAATCAGAAGAACATATATATTTTTTGCTGAAAATAATTCATAGGAAGATGATCAAATAAAAGAAGTCCTCAATGAATTTTTTTTTTGAATGATTCTGATTCTGATTCTGGCAGACTGACACGTGTCTAGCACGCTTCATTTTGATGCATCGAAAAATAAACTTGTGCATTAGTTTTAGAAAATGACACGTGTCAACCTTAACCTCCTTTTGTACACGAACCCTCCTTATTATAATTCATTTACCTGAAAATTTATATTTTCATATGTTCTATATTTAAGTTGAACTATATAATGTATGAACATTATAATTTGGAGTTTTGAAATGACAATTGTAATAAGTTTTATTGATTAGCTTGTATCTTGCTTAACTCTTTGAAACAGGATGAATGATTTCCAAGAGACTATATCGCGGTGTTCTTGCAGAGCTGTAGTCAGTTATTGTTGCTGATTGATTTGATTCCATTTCTAAAAAGTTAAGCAAAATGGATCGACGTGATACTTCGGGATTCGTAAGCGGTGGTACGATGTACTATACCATTGTAGACAGCTAGTTCTTGTATAGTAGCTTAGAAACAACTAACCCTGGAACTTTAGCTTATTTAGAAATATGAAATTGTAGATTTGTGGATATTATTTTGTGGTGAAGTGTTGTTATGCAGAAAAGATTTGAGTGAAGAGTTGGATATAACTTATATGGATGCAAGATATTCTGCAAACGCTTTGTCAAATGGGATTGAAGCTGGTTATGGTACAGATACTGTGTTACGGTTAGATTCGCCGGGGTCTTTGAATTGTTCGAGTTCTAACCCAAAAGGTGTGAAGCGAAAGTGGAGTTTGAGAGATGGACCGATTATGGATATGGAAGGTGAATTACCATTATGCCTTTGGGTAGGCCATTCTTCAAGTTCCTCTGATAGTAAAGCAAGTTCAGCCACTGGTTGCACCACCATGTCCTCTCACAAAGAAACTGACGAAGAGTGCTCGATGGATCTTGAATTGGACTTTAGTCTCCATCTTGGTGGTGAAAAGACGTCTTTTAGAAAGAAAGCTTCTAGCTTTAGTAAGCTGTCTTTGGATCTTGAAGACCAAGTTGATCTGGAATTAAGTCTTTGCTCAGCGCCTGCTGAGTCTGATATCAGTACTGTTCAACCAAACTGTTTTTCTGAGAAGGTTTCAATAACTGTTGGTGATGATTTGACGGCATCGAGTATCATGACTATACCAGCAAGTTCAGTCACGGGCTTATCAGGACAACAGATTCGCACAAAGATATGTCAGTTCAGTGGGTGTGAAAAGGGAGCAAGAGGTGCTTCCGGTCGTTGCATTGCACATGGAGGTGGTCGGAGATGTCAGAAGCCTGATTGTCTTAAAGGAGCTGAGGGGAGAACTGCATTCTGTAAAGCTCATGGTGGTGGTCGAAGATGTGAATTTTTAGGATGTACGAAGAGTGCAGAAGGACATACTGATTACTGTATTGCTCATGGTGGTGGTAGAAGATGCAGCCACGAGGGTTGTACCCGTGCTGCACGAGGGAAGTCTGGGTTGTGCATACGTCATGGTGGTGGAAAAAGATGCCAGATGGCAAATTGTACAAAGAGTGCTGAAGGTCTTTCTGGCCTCTGTATTTCTCACGGTGGTGGTCGAAGGTGTCAGTTTTTGGGTTGTACCAAAGGGGCCCAAGGGAGCACAATGTTCTGCAAAGCGCATGGTGGTGGAAAAAGGTGCACGTTTGAGGGGTGCAACAAGGGTGCAGAAGGAAGTACTCCGTATTGTAAAGGTCATGGTGGTGGGAAAAGATGTGCCTTTGAAGGTGATGCAGCTTGCCCAAAAAGTGTCCATGGTGGGACCCTTTATTGTGTAGCACATGGTGGTGGTAAGAGATGTGTGGTGCCAGATTGCACAAGGAGTGCAAGGGGGCGTACTGATTGTTGTGTCCGCCATGGTGGTGGTAAAAGATGTAAATCTGAAGGGTGTGGGAAAAGTGCTCAAGGTAGTACGGATTTCTGTAAGGCGCATGGGGGTGGGAAGAGATGCTCGTGGGGCCAACCGGGTTCAGAATATGGGAAAAGTGATGAGATGTGCAATCTTTTTGCTAGGGGGAAAGATGGATTGTGTACATCTCATGGTGCGCTGGTTCAGGATAATAGGGTCCATGGTGGAGCCACTTTGGGAACTCTGGTTCACGATACCACTGCAGACATGAATATTGATACAAATGCTATGGTGTCATCGCAGTTTTCTGGTTGTGGTTGGAAACCTTTTGGTGTCCAGCAAGGAAGCCCAGCTGGACCAGGGCCATCAATGGTTTCAGAAGGGAGGGTCCACGGTGGAAGTCTAATTGCTTTGCTGGCAGGTAATTCGACTGCCTCATCAGATCCAGGAAAAGTTAATATGATGTTTCAGAAGTGGATATAAGGCGGTACCATCTACAATCTGATTTCTTATTAAGTTTGCAAGAAACTGTTTACCACCATTGTGTACAAATAAGGTGAAACTAAGCTAGTTGTTTGTTAGCTTTTGAGTGTTGTTTGTTCAATTTATTGTGTATAAAGTTTGTCTTCATCACAGTTTGTTCCTTGTTTGAATATTCGAAAATGATAAGATTTTTTGTCCTAATCATATTCTGTATTATCATGCTTGATTTGTTCATCTGTACAAAAATTTAAGTGAACCGTATCCTTTTTTAAATAGGCTGGACTTAATTATTTTCTTATTTTACTTAATATGCTTATTTTGTACTTCCATAACTGTTAAACTGATTAGTAGATGAAATCCTTACAGTTTTGCAAATGCAAAATACTAATGATCTAAAGCTTGGATTGTGTTCTTTTGAGAATACTTCTAGATCTTAATTCCAAATATAAACCAAATGATTTGAGTACCACATGCAACTTTTCAGGATGGCATTAACTTCTGAAGTCTGTTTACATGCCAATTTTTTTTAATTATTTTCTTTGTTTTATTTTGTCATGATGTATCTTTCATAAAGTTCATAGTCTATCATCAGTAGGAAAACCACAGATTGTTCATAGACTCTCATGTTTAAATTTGTCCATTCTGGAAAGCCGAGTCAAAAAGTCTTTGAGCAATGATGTGAATGCAACAGTGACAATGCTGCAGTGCTCTCCCAGGTAACACTTGACATTATTGTCTGAAGGTGAGACCTTGACGCCTTTGACTCTGTTAGTTTATCACTTTATCACATCATCTGCATTATCTTTGTTAAACAAATGAATGTCTATCACTTTATCTCAGTAATGAACATTTTAGGGTTTGCTTCATGTCATTTATATCTTTGCTGCTTTGCTTGTTGCTTCTAGTATCTATGTTTGGAATAAGAATCTTAAATTGTAGGTGCCTATGAACAACAAACAAGGTATTCCATCAAATCCCTTCTCTAATCCCATTTTTATACAACCTTAAGCATACTGAATTTATGTGTGAAGAACACTGTAAGTACCATGACCTCGTATGCATAATATCGTAAGACCGCTCCAACTTTAACATATTAACTCCAAAAGTAGAACAAGTGTTGGTACCTGCCATGTGGTGGTTTCCATTTAGCTGACAGCGCCTTGAGTATTTCACCACCCAAAAAAACAAGATTAACCTGCTAAAGTCATAAAATGGAAACTTTATAATTCTAATCAATAAAACCATATTACCAATAACTCAAGTTTAACCGATGAGTTGAATGTGGATCGGCATTTTACATAAGCAGGCTCATATGGGAACTCACTTATGAGAGTCTTGGTGAACTCTGAATGACCTGACCCATTAGGAGCCAATTACTTTTTGACACAATCTAAAGTCAACCGGTTGTACACTTTTAGAAATTAATGTGAGATGGAGAGATTCTAAACTGCACAAAATTACCTTCAAGTGAATCTGCCACAGAATTAAAGTTTTTGACCGGTTCTTTATGCAACTATTAAACAGCTAATATATGGAAAATTAGTGTTTGCCACTACAGACCTACAGTTACAATTGCTCCAATCACAATCGAGTAAAGCTGACTAGTGGATATTTTAATTGGATTTCCCATCCAGTACCCTGAAACTATGCTGTCCCTGAGGGTGTGAAACAACTTTTTGTTAGCAGTATGGCTTCTGTAATTATCCTGCCAGAGAATAAAGGTGGCAATATGGGTGGGTTGGGTAACGGCTAAAAGGGTCTGGGTTAAAACAGATCATTTTTTGTATGGTTCGAAATGGGCTGGATTGGGTTGGGGTCGACCCGCTAACACTTTTTGTTCATATTTGAAATTTTATAAATAGTTTATTGGTTAATTATGACTACAGTAGTAGCATTACCATGATAGTTGAATTCTTTGAATTGATTATTTAGAACGTTGCATCAGTATATACTCTAGGAGAATTTCAACCATTCAGCCCATTTGACATGTACCCCTTATAGTTATTTTTCTTGTTTTATTTCACCAAGTTGACCCATTTCAGATAAAATACAACCATATTCGACCCAGTCATAAGTGGATGGGTCAAAATTGCCACCTCTAGTCTGGCATTTCCTATTTTGGTTTTGAGTTTACCTATCATGAAAACACTGAGCCTATTGTAATAGATTTAGCAACTCGACTATAAGTAAAAGCAAATTCTGCAACAGGAACAGCCAAGACTTCAGCAAAACCAAAATAGGATATTCCATTGTAATTATAATGCCTATTGTTACACGTTCATGATGAAGATCGCACAAAGAAAAGTTATCTGGTGATCAGTTGTCAATATTTTCATTTGCATTTTTTATTTTAGTTTTTTTCTTTCCAATTTTAAATAGTTGAACTTGTGTGCACACCAATAGTATATTCAAACATATGCAACATATGCTATTATCTAATTGCCCCGTAACAGGTAGAGATCAAACAGAAGATGTAGGCAAAAAGGAATTGTTCTACAGCACAGGTAACTACCCAACTTGGTGTAAAGTATAATTCCCTTCTATAAAACTAACACCCATGTAAGGATGAACAGACGAAACTTTAGAAACCCCACAGACAAAGGAAGAAAGTTGTCAGCGCTTCAACAAAGGGAAAAGGAAAGTGACGACACTCTTAATTTTCACAGACCGTTTTTGGGAACCATGTACATATGATTAGGAACTTTTTCACAGGAACTGACCCAAATCTTTTGATATATGGCTTCCCTAGCTACTATATATCTATGTAGAGGCCATAATTTGTATCTATTTTTGCAAATCATGTAGCCCAACTCAGATCTTTTGAAATATGGCTTCACTAGCTGCTGTGTATGTAAAGGCCATATTGTGTATATGTGGAACCATGCAGTCCAGGTCAAATCTTTTGAAATATGGCTTTAATGACTGTTATGTATGTAAAAGCCATATTTTGTAACTATGGACATGTAAGTATGCTTACTTATATATAGTCTAGTACCCGCGCAATGCGGCGGCGACGATAATATCATTCAACTGTATATTTAATAAGGTATCAATAAGGTATCAGTTAATTTTGAAAAGAAGTTTTAAATGTTATTAACTATGTTTGACTTTTTAATTGTGATTGATGAGTATTTTGTGTAGGATATTATATACTTTCCATTTTTATTGATTGAATAATGAATTTAATAGAGTTGACATATTAGTTGAGTTAATAGGGGTAAAATTGACATTTCCGATCTTCCAAATTTCAACTTTTAAGCTAAAAAGTGGAAATGATTTATAAGGGAGTATAGATATAGATATTAATTACATGGATATATAGGCAGAAAAACATTTTGGCTATTTCATTAATCAATTGTTAGATATTCATGTATGCAGCAACACGCAGCAATAACCCTTGTTTAAAGACGAGTGTGGCTTAAAAAGAATAATACCTTGTTTTCAAGAATATATCGTGTGGATTAAACGCCTAGATAAAGGATATGTTATAACTTGATAATTCTTGTACAGGTAAAGAATTCTAATGGTTTAGAACATAATGGGTCTCTAATTACGGTTTAGTTCCAGTTGGCAGTCTTTTAACATTTTGGAGACCTAATATGTTCTAAACCCATTAGAAACCAAAAATTTCCACAGGGGACGATAGTGCTATATCTCGAAACGAGTAAAAGCGTTTTAACAACATCATTACAATTCAACTCAATCAGGTCCGTCAGTGAATCAGTATGTTTGTTTGCATATCTTTTGTCAAATACAACATTATGCAACATACGCAAATCCATCTACTTTCTCATATATATATATATATGTGTATTTTTACTCTTATACCAAGATTTTCAGTGTGTATGGTGTATGGGCCGAATCAGAAACCATCAATCACTGCATGTTTTTATACCGAATACATTTAATCAGACACAATGGCCGTTAACAAAGACTTTTACAGAGTAGTAGAGTACTTGAGGTAATACATTAACCAAAAGCTACAGGTGATAACGAGATGTATCAAATTCATACGTATGTGTAGGAATCAAGATTATGATACTGATTCAGTCCTATAATACTTGGATAGTTTTGATGATACAGACCAAGAAGAGTAGAAACTTTAGTTATTGTAATCGTTTACTGTAAACAAACATCAAGCGTTTGTAGTCCAACGGTTAGGATAATTGCCTTCCAAGCAATAGACCCGGGTTCGACTCCCGGCAAACGCATTTTTTTCTCGCTATTGGTTTCAAACGTATGTTAAACTTATATAAAAATGCTTCATTTGTTAGTTAATTTATGATTTTATAGAGAAGATTATGTAGTCATGAATTAATATTAAATAGGTGGAGATATTTCACAGTTATTTTTTATAAATTCACTAAATTTATATATCGAGAATTTGTACTAAGCACATGACTAATGCACAATTTTGATGTGTTTTTCAAAATAATAATAATAATAATAATAAATATATCTCTATCCATATCAAAATATCTTTTATAGTTTTTATTTTTAGCAATGATCTAATATATGAAAATCATTTACATATCAACTTCTCATTTATTGTAGTTTTAACTTGTTAGGAATCATCAAGTTTCCAAATTCAACTTTTACAAAAATACTTCTAAATTTAATATGAAGTTTAGATATGTAATTTGAACATGTTAAACAGAATTTTTAAAACATTTCTTGAAATGGTATATAATAGTAGTAGTTAGTAATTCAGTTTAAATCAACTTTAATTAGATAAATTAAAATAGTCGGAGTCACGCGTGATGCAATAGTTGTGAATAAAAATATGATAATGTTCGATAATGATAGTCGTCTAAATGATAATGATTATAAATGTATGTTTCACTTTCATTTATATTTTATGTTACCACAATAATTGTATTTAAATTACTACTAGGTTATTAACGTGCGATAACGCGGGATGAATTTAACTTTTACAAATAAATAAAAGTTGTGGTCAATTTGTGGCTAATTTTTTTATATAGTTTATAAACCCGGAATAAGGCAAAATGAATTTAACTTATATAAATGAATAAAATATCTAGTCGATCTTTTTATATTGTGACCGACTTTTTTAATTCAAAGAAATACATCAAATATTTAACGAAAGTGTAAGTATTCAAAAGTTATGTTAGTCGTTGTTAGTTTATAGACCCGCGACAACGCCGAACGAATTTAATTTTTATAAATTAATAAAATATTGTGGCCATTTTTTATATAGTTTATAGACACGCAATAACGCGCGACGAATTTAATTTTTATAAATGATTAATATATTTTGACTGATTTTTTATATATGGATTTAATTTTTATTTGGTCGATTTTTTATATAGTTTTTAGACCCGCTATAGCGGGACACATTTAATTTTAATAAAATGAATAAAATATAGTAGTCAATTTTTTTACATAGTTTATAGGATCTTTAATTTTTATAAATGAATAAAATATTTGGTCTATTTTTTTAATTTAAATAAATACATCAAATATTTAAAGGGTCAAAAGTGTAATTATACGAAAGAAATTAAAATCGTTAGATTATAAATAATAGAAAACAATGAAAATCTCAGATTCATCAATTGTATTATCTTTTAATTATATATAAAGATAAATATTTATTTTGTATTTGAAATAAAAATAAATATGAGGTGTATAAAATAAAAAAACAATTATATGTGTATTGATTTGATTTTTAATTTTTATATTAATATATTATTAAAAAATAAATAAATATAATTTTTGATCTTTTAATTTTTAAATATTACACTTTATAATTAAATATTTTATAAAAGTTTAAAATTAACAATTCTGCTATACATTTTAAGACTAATATAACAAACAGATCAACTACTCTTTATTAAACAAAAACTAAAGTCATGACAAAATATTAATACCATAAAGTAATTTGTATAAAGCTGATAAAATATCTTTTAACTTTTCCATTTGTAAACGTTTGTAGCTTTTGTAGATATTTCTTCTTGGAATCATCAAATAATATTACAATATCCAAATATTTGCACATTTTTTAATTAGAAATACAACCACTCACATTTAGAATCCGGATACGCGCACTATCAGTCCAGTGTAGTGTCTTAAAATTTGGTTTTCTAATCAAACCGGCCACGTGTCCGGTTCCAATCCAACCGTCTAGATCTGTTGAATTGATCGTTTATTTCGAAAGATAATTATATATTTTATTAAATATTTAGAATAAATAAAAAATAAATAAATATAACAACATTATTAACAGTTTTAATGTAGTCTTTTCAAATAAATTCGAAAATTTTTATTTTAACTTTACTAAATAATAAATACTTAATACTAAAGTAAATCAAGTGTACCCTTATAAAAATTATAAAAGTTAAACGAAAATTAATTCTTTTACTCCGATTTGCAACCCGATCGGTTCAAACCAATTCATAATAACAATAAAACCGTTTAAAATAAAATAAAAACTCTCTAATTGTTTATTTAACCGGTCAAACCGGGCCAACTTAACCGGTTTTTAAAACATTGGTCTAAGTATTACACTGTTGACGAAACAACCCTTTGTCTCAACCAACAGTGCAATACTTCAATTCACCGTCCAAGGGTGTTCCGGTAATTTCATATCCCCATGTTCTTCCACACAAAGTACCACATATTTCTCCACATGCTTCAACACATGCTTTTGACTTCAATCTCAACTTCTTTCAAACCTTTACCGGAAAATGGGAAACTGCAACGGCGTTCCGGCAGCCACCAACGGCGGCGACACCACCACCACTACTACAACAACACTGCCACCTCATCAACCACAACCGGCTTCACAGCCTAACGGACTAACTATTTTAACTGCATCACAACCAGCACCCCCGCGCCATCCACCACCGGCAACCGTAGGCCGTGTCCTCGGCCGGCCAATGGAAGACGTACGCAATACATATACAATCGGCCGTGAGTTAGGGCGCGGTCAATTTGGCGTGACTTACCTCGTAACTCATAAAATCACGCGCAAACAGTATGCGTGTAAATCAATCGCGATGAGGAAATTGATTAACAAAGATGATATAGAGGATGTACGACGTGAGGTTCAGATCATGCATCATTTAACTGGACATAGGAATATTGTTGAACTTAAAGGTGCTTATGAAGATAGGCATTCAGTTAACCTAGTTATGGAACTGTGTGCTGGTGGTGAGCTTTTCGATCGAATTATTGCTAAAGGACATTATTCGGAACGTGCTGCTGCTGGTTTGTGTAGACAGATGGTGACTGTGGTGCATCAATGTCATACGATGGGAGTGTTTCATCGAGATTTAAAGCCGGAGAACTTTTTGTTGTTGAATACTGATGAGGATTCGCCTTTGAAAGCTACCGATTTTGGTCTATCGGTGTTTTTCAAACCAGGTATTGTTTGTGAATAATGTTATATAGTGAATTAGGGTTTTAACAGCATGAAATTTATACTTAGTTGGACAATGTAGATCAGGATAGTGGTTTTAGATAGGAATTTAGTTAAGTTATGGAGCTTGAGTATGGTGATTAGCTTGATATTGTTAAAGGTAAGTAAAGAAATGTGATCAGTGTGAAGTTTGTGAGACAATTATCACGAACAACAAGTTAGAATTAGTTTTTATGGCAGTTGAGAGTTGAATCCGGATCTATGCTTGAATGAATGCATATATTTAATTGAATTATGGTCATGTACCTGAGGATTTGCTCAACAATATGCACTTTGATTTTCTTGTACATATAAGTGGTACTCTTTAGTGTGTCTAGATTGTTTTATATATTGTAAGTTAGATAAGAAATTGTTCAATGGAAAGTGGTCTATTGTACAAGTTTCTTTCTGTTGAGCGAAGCTACCTATATTCATGACATGTGATCCCCGGGTGAATTTGGATCTTTTTGTTAAGTCATTGATAGATAGATGGATGGGAATCATAGAACAGTATTTCCCTCTGTTTAAGATAGATACATTTGGGTGCTTGTGAAATTAGAGTGAGACTTATTTCAACTTTCAATTATATGATGTAAGAATTTAAAGTTAACACATGTAATGGTGTGAGGTAACAGGTGATGCTAAAAGGCAATGTCATGCCAAAAGAAAAGGTTATTGGACAATAAGGTATGAATTTAGATTTCCATGGGGAAGTAGATTTTTAAAATTCTACTCGAATGTACATGTTTGAGTTTCCGTTCTTTGAATGTATCTTAAGACTTGGACTTTTTGCAGCCTGAATGGATTCGCGACCCGACACTTGTAAGCACGACCAAAAGTAAAAGTCTTAAGATAATGTTATAGGCCAACCTGGCCCAATGTGCCTAGAAGTTTTGGTAATGTAATTCGTATTTTTTAGTTTCGGTTCCATCTAATACACTAAAAAGAGCCAGATATTGAATAATAGACCCCCTTTCCTGCTCATGGACATAGGTCGATCACAACGATCAAGTTAACCATGTAAAATCATTGTGTTCATTCTTGTTTACTTTTCTTATTTCTGTGTGTCTTGCCAAACATGTGACTACATAAGGAACATCCCAAGTTTTAGTGAGCTTGCTTACTATGTCTTTGAACATACAGTTAATTGTTGGTGCAGGAGATGTTTTCAGAGACCTTGTTGGAAGTGCGTATTATGTGGCTCCTGAAGTTTTGCGCAGGCATTATGGTGCTGAGGCGGATATTTGGAGTGCGGGTGTAATTCTCTATATTTTACTCAGTGGCGTACCACCATTTTGGGGAGGTATGCTTTTTAAGTTTATATCTGATGAGGTTTTGATTCTTCACCTACTTGGTAAAGATAACAGTTATATCACTCGGATCTAAAAAAGCCTTCTTGAAATTCCTGAAGTTCTGATATTCTTTATTCTCTTACAGAAACTGAGCAAACCATCTTTGATGCTGTTTTACGTGGCAATCTTGATTTTGTCTCTGATCCTTGGCCAAGTATATCAAGTAGTGCTAAAGATCTTGTCAAGAAGATGCTACAGGCTGATCCTAAATCAAGGCTTACGGCAGTTGAAGTTCTAAGTAAGTGTTAAATCTTGATTTATAGATCAGATAAGTAAATCAGGCACCTTACAAGCCTTATTATTAATAACTATATAACAGTTCTGTTTCACTCATGTGAGTTTGTCTTAAATCATGAATTTATACACCTAATTGTATTGTAGATCATCCATGGATGAGAGAAGATGGTGATGCATCAGATAAGCCAATTGATATCGCTGTGCTTACAAGAATGAAACAGTTCCGTGCAATGAACAAACTTAAAAAAGTAGCTCTCAAGGTAATCATATTTTCTTAACTCTAGTCTTAGTTCTTTATATTTCTTTTCTTTTTATCCTTTCTAGCATATTCTGCTGTGAAAGATGGGGTGTTTGAGTAACAGTCCATAACTGATCAGGTCAAAAGTGGGTACTTTTATGCACCATCTGGGTTGTCTTGACCCAAAACACTTTTTTATCCAAGTGTTTTACATGTTTATTATTAATTTAGTGTGCCGAATATGATTACAAAGGTTTTAGCATATCAATAATAATCTAACATATTGAATTAAATTATTTAGGAGGTTCTTACGTATTGATTATTGAATAGGGTAAATTGCATAAAAATGGTAACCAACTCTTGCCTTATTTCTGTTTGTAACCGATTTTGTTGTTACCCTCAAATGGTAGCCAACTTTGATCTAAGGTACCCGATTACCCTATGTGACAACTAACTTAATTTCAATATGTTTAAATTTTCTGAAGTATATCACTGATGTGGTGCCTTAAAACCAGTTAACTATGATGATTAGCATTTTTTTTAGTTTAAGTTGAGCCTTTTTGTGAATGCAAATATTGGATGTTACCTAAAACATAATTGGACCAAAGTTCATTTCCTGTGTTGTGCAATCTATTAAAAGTTAACTCTGGGCAATATTTGACCTATTTGACCCATTAGACCAAAGTTCGTTTGACCTGTTAGAGATACAACATTACCCAAATTGACTCAATTAAATAAATAGGTTTAGATTTGCCAGATCATTTTGATTTAGTCTTCCGGTTTCGTGAGTTAGGTCATTGCTGAAAATCTTTCTGAAGAAGAGATTATTGGGTTGAAAGAGATGTTCAAATCCATGGACACAGATAATAGCGGTACCATAACCTTTGAAGAACTGAAAGCAGGTCTTCCGAAACTTGGAACCAAGCTTTCCGAGTCAGAAGTGAGGCAATTGATGGAAGCGGTAATCTTCTAATTCTGATTTAATTTCCGTAATTAGCTACCACCTACTAGTATTCAAGTGATGTATGTGAATAACCTTATTGTATCCTCAGGCCGATGTTGATGGCAATGGAACAATAGATTATATTGAATTTATTTCTGCTACAATGCATTTGAATCGTGTGGAACGGGAAGACCACTTATATAAAGCCTTTGAGTACTTTGACAATGACAAGAGCGGGTCTGCATTTCTACTCAAGCTATATATTAGAAATATGTTAAATAAAGAGTTTATTTGTTAGCATATAAGCATATATTAAATTAAATTATTGGTTATTTTATGCTTACCTTTGTAGACGATTTTGCTAAATGCAGATATATAACAGTGGAAGAACTGGAGCATGCATTGAAGAAGTACAATATGGGTGATGAGAAAACAATAAAGGAGATTATTGCAGAAGTTGACACAGATAATGTATGTTCTTACTTTACTCTTATAATCCTATCACTTATATCTGATTATCATCAAATTAAGTTAACATAATCACTAAACGACACCATCTCCATCATATTGTTTCTCCTCTCATGCTTTTGCCCTAACTTGACCATTATGGTAGTTAACGTGATTGAATCAAAATGACATAATTGGCATGTATGTGAGATAATGAGATTATAAGTAAATGATTAATAACTCATGTGGTCGAGGTATACTATACAATTAATAGAATCATGAAACTTATTTGATTTGCCTAGAAACTTTGGGGCTTACTAATAATCCTATGAAATTGCCAAAACTCAAACAAGCATCTAATCCTGGAGGGAATACGCCTCAAGTGAAGTCCAGTCTTTCTGAGGGTGAAAGTAATTGTTTTTTTGCCAAGTTTAAGATCAATACTCGGTTCTTTGTCAAATATAATGCCAACATTTTCCTTTATCTTATAATCCTCTCTTTTTTCCTCTCTTTTACACATACATAAACACACACACGCACAGTCACTGGCAAAGCTCTCAAAACCGGACCCCACTCTCTCCCTCAATGGAAAACCACCAAATCTCCTCCGTAGAAGTAGGTGCCCCATCGCAGCACCACCACCATGTTATCCCTCTTCATTACTACGACATAGCACAATTCACAATATGTAACGATAAACTAGTCATTAAGTAGGATTAAGAGAAAATGGAACTCCCAGATTCCAGATCTGAAAGGTAGGTGTGTCCTGCGTCCCTATAAATTGGTACACATTTGTTATCCACATAATGTGATCGAAGTAGAAGTAGACCCATCTTACTCTAATAGAGATAACACACTCATAACACTTGTAAATCACTGGCAAAATCACTGGAAAATATTAAGGACATACTCCAATGATTAGATGCTCATGGTTTGGAAGAAACCCAATAAACTGGCTGCAAACTTTTTGGCTAGATTGGCCTCCATAAGTCAGCCCGCCAGTTTTGGATGGTTCTAAACTGTTGTATACAGTTCGGTTTGAGCTTTAGAGAACATATATTATATTATAGTTTATAAATGCATGTACACTCATATATCCATATCTATTGGTTGGGCATTTTTGAACTTTAGTTTTTTTGTTTAGCTTTTTTACTGTTATATAGTAGCCTATTGATGTTAGGTTAAGCACTTGTTTCTTAAAAATTACTGGTAAAATTTGTCTTTTTACTATTGATAAATAGATTTTTATTTATGAGAATAATTGATTACATGTTTCGGCATGTTAAAATTCATAATTAATTATGTCCGATTTGTGAAACCAAATCAAAATAATTTTGATGGGTTCATCTTGAAACACCAATTTTGATGATTTCATCATAATAATGTTGGAAAGATGACAACATATCACCACCACCATCATCATCATCATATCTATTATGTTCTTCCTTCTAAAACTTCATTCACAAACTAAGCCACATTCTCTACATTATATTTATAATTCCGCTAAATTCTTGCAGGATGGGAGAATAAATTATGATGAATTTGCAGCCATGATGAGGAAAGGCAACCCAGAGATGGTAACCAATAGACGTCGTAAATGAAACAGAACAAAAGATATTCTCAGATTGGTCTTTTTATTCTTCATTTACCTGTGTTTTTTGCAAGCCGACGAACCCAATTATATATACAGGCATCCAGTTTGTTTAGCGATCTTTCTTAAAAAAGATCACTACTCTTTATTCATATAAACTATTAATATTATCTTGAGGGTATGTGGCCTGTTATATAATGTTGTCAAGTTTTTGTTATGAGGGCATTTTTTACTTCTGGGTACATTGATATGTTTTCCCAGAGGCAACACATTGATATTTGTAATAGATAATGATATATATAATGTACCAATTTGTTCCTGATTTCAAAAGCAGGGTTTCTTTTGTAGCATGCTTGCCTTTCTCGCTATAAGTTGCTGCTTTATAGGATTTCTGACTTGTGGTTTATGCAGGAAGGAATGAGTTGGTGCATCAGTTTATACTTTATACCGATTACTAACACATGCGTTACCGATTACTACCAGATGTGTTGGTGACTGCTAACACATGTGTTACAAGATCCTAACACATGTGTTAATGGCTTCTAACACATGACTTTCTGGCTAAACACATGTCATAGTTTGCTAAAACCTCTTACTTGTTTATGTCTACTTTTCGTTTATATGAGTAAAAGTACTTTACAAGATAGAAGATGGTACAGTGGAGTGTAGTTGCAAAAAGTTTGTTCGGTGTGGTTTCTTCTGTCGCCATGTATTTTATGTGCTCAAAAACCGTGATATTGAAGAGATACCAAATCAATATGTTTTAAGGCATTGGACAAAATATCTCATACCAACTGAGTTGCGTAAAAGAAAGAGACCCCTAGCAGATAGTGACAAAATTATAAACGAGGTGACGCCCACTTTTAATGATTGCATGACGTTGTTGGGGAATGATCAAGAGAAGATAAGTGATTTTGTGCAAAAGTTGAAGAAGATAAAGACGGATATGGAGACTTCCTCATCCAAAGTTCAACCACAACACAAGAATGAAATAATTGAAAAGGTACACGAGATTACAAAACCGGACATAGTAGCAATTAGTTGTGTTACTATATGCTAACACATGTGTTATTATCTTGTTCATAACAATTACTGGATTATTATTGGATTGAAAAGTCAATTGTATTTTTTCCATATATCCTGTTCATAACAATTACTTGTGTTACTATCTGCTAACACATGTGTTAGTATCCTGTAACACATGTGTTAATATCCTTAAACACGTGTTATTACTAACCAATAAAGCATGAGATACTACCTAGCAACACACGCGTTAGTATCACTTGTAACACATGTGTTATTTTGAAATTAAATCACATATAAGTTGATCTATCATATGTGTTTGTATCCAGTTATGCATGTGATAGTAATCAGTAACACATGTCTCACTAACTGGTAACACATGAGTTAATGACTGGCAGGCTTCTCTTTGCTTTACATAATTTATCTTTCTATCTATCAGTGAAGACTGAATTTAGGATTTGGCAATCAATAACGCATGAGATACTACCCCGCAACACATGTGTTAGTATCACTTGTAACACATGTGTTAATTTGAAATTGAATCACATATAATTGGTAATACATGTGTTACTTCATATATCACAATGTTTGGTTGCTATTACTTGAAAAATGTAATACTTGTTAAGTTTTTCATATCACTGGTTACTATCACCTATGATACTTTATGTATCACTTGTGATACTAGTTGCTATCTCATGTCATATAAGCTTAATTATCACATGTACCATCACATGTGATGTTTTATTATCATTTAAGCTGATAAAACGTTTTATAATATATGAATTCATAACACTATAGAAAATTGATTAACAAAACTCTTGCGATATCACATGCGATACTAAATGTGATATCTGATAGTACTAACATATATGTCAATGACTACTAATATATGTATTACTTTCTAGTAACACACATGTGTTAAAAGGCATTTAACACATGTGTTACTAACTACTAATACATGTGTTACTGATTACTAACACATGTCTTAGTAGCTCTACTAACACATGTGGTACTGAGAACAATCTTGTTAGGACATGTGAAACTATACAAGTAATCACATTTGTAAATTACATATGATGGTAAAATAAAAGCAGTACTGATGACGGTAAATAAAAACTTGACACACATATCTAGTAAGTAACACATGTGTTACTATTGAGTAATAAATGCGACACCAGTTATTAACACATGTCTAAAAAAACAACCTGCACAACAAGTAAGTAACACAAATTTGTAAAACAACCTGCACAACAAGTCTAAAAAAAATTACAAGTACCAACAAAATCGTAGATCTAAATCAACAAATAAATCTTGAAAAATGATATAAATAAATTGAATATTACATGTGTTAGTAGCCAATAACACATGTGAACTAGTAGTAACACATGTGATTGACATTTTATCAAACACCTTATGTGCATTATCAATTTTCTCAAGTTTGAATTCACTATTAATATTGTATTCCATTGAATCTCTCAAATCACCAACAAAGCTAACACAAAAAATACATACATACCCTTATACAAACATCAAAACGGTACAAAAACAATGACTACATTAATAGTTACTAGTATAAATAAACAAAAGTTAAAACAGCTTACCAAGTGGAACCAATCGATATGAACAACTTAAATATGTGATTTTGATGCTCTTGAAAGTGCAGTCTCTACTCAAATATCCATTCGAAGAAAGTAATCGGAGTTTATTTGGTTATAATGACGAATTGAACTAGCGTGATTGAAGAAAGTTAGGGTTTCCGACGAACGAAATAGGTAAAAATAAACCGTGAAAATGACGAATGGAACTATTTTGATTAATCGCAACAATTGGAAGAATCAACCACCAAAAGTGACGGTTTGTGATTTTTCTGAGGAAGGATTTGTGATTTTTTTGAGCAATCGAAAGAACTTAGGGAAACAGAGCATGTACATGGAATAGATTAAATGGTAAAATTACCATTGTACCTCTCAGCCCAATTTATTTTAAACACTTGGTTATGTTATAAAATTTTGATGAATTAATATGAACCTTTAATTTGCTATATCCAATGACTATTATTCACTTTTTATTCTCACCGCATTAACTGATTCTCATTTGAACTTTATTCTTAATAAACGATCCATTCATTTCATTTTTTAATTAACAGAATGAAATAAAAGTATGAACTAGGTTGAAACGACGCTTGCTTATCTGTCAGGCTGGTATATATGCTCATATGTATTCATATTTTGGGACCCGATCACGTGGCTAACCTTTTCCCGTCATCAATCATCAAACCACCAACAAGGCTGATTCCCCGATCACCAAAAACCCATCACCCACGATCATCAATTCAAATGAATCTCTTTTGTTAATGGATAACAGCAGCAGCAACAACAATTTCAAAAGTAACCCAATTATCGATCATCATTAGCAATGAAAGGTGGATTTTCAGTCCCTGGAGATTACATTTACTTCAAGTCACAGGTTCCTGTTCACAAGATTCCCGTGAGTTTTTCTTTTAATTATGAATGCTTCCAATCTTTTACTTGATTATACATATATTGATAACTACGATTTCTTTTGTTTCTTGAAATATGACCTGTGTGCAATTTTGATTGAGCATCAAGTGTTTGATGTAATGTCCCAGTGAACCTGATTTGCTCCAGTTATAAAATTAACTTTAATATTGAAGGGGTATTATTTTGATATTTGAGATTAATAAGTGGGCTACATTTGTAGGTATAAATTGTTATAATGATTAAAAACATTAAACTTATATATGCCTATACAAGTATGTTGGTAGTAGGTTTACATTTAAATTAATATTTGGAAAAATTCTACTAGGTTTCACACAATGGATCAAATAGTAACTCAGTAGGGGTTTTACAATGACTTTTAAAATTTTTAATTTTAGTAATTTTATTGGAAGAGAAAAAATAATGTTGAAACTAAGGAATGTCTGATTTTGTATTATGAAGGTGGGTAAATCTGCAATGAAGTTATGAGAAACCATTAGCCTGATCCTCTATCATCTATCATTGATATATTATTAATATGGGAGTATGGTATCATTTTTCATTGTTTTCTCATAATTTCATATATGAATTTTACTTATGAACATAAGATATACTGACTTGAGTGAATACAACATCATTTTTACAAGATATACAATTTTTTGTAGAAGGAATTTGGATTAATAAAGGTAAGTATGCTCTTTCGTGAGTGGAATGTTGTAATGTTAAGCACATCATCCATAAATCAGTTTCGTAACTTCTGTTCTAGATGCCTAGAGATATGTTAAACAGTTTTCATTAATGTTTTACATTGGTTGGTGGTCCCCATATAATACCATCTTTCAAATGCGTTTCTTTCCCATTCAATAGAACTTTCAGTTTGACATTTTTTGCAGATTGGTACAAACCAATGGAGATATTATGACTTTGGTCCTAAAGTGGTGCCTCCATTAATATGTCTTCATGGCACTGTTGGTACAGCTGATGTCTATTATAAACAAATTATGGCACTCTCTATGAAGGTGAGACTCCGCTTACTTAATTTCCGTTAAAAAGTTCTTTAGAGTTTAAAAGTGAATTTTAAGTTTATGTAGTATACTTTTAGGTATGCGTGGTATTCAAAACTAGTTTGTGTTACTACTTTCCCCCTTGAACATGTGATCCTTTTGCCTCTCCAACAGTTCTATATGCATCTTATTTGTTGAAATAGCAAGTTTTAGCAATCTTTTACTTTTTAGTATACATCCTAAATGTTTGGGATTTGAAGCTTAAGAGATATAAGGTGGTTTTTGGATATGCACATATTGAAAGTGATTTTGTGGTTTCGAATAATCAGTCACTTAGTCAAATATTTAGTTGTAATAAAACGGGCTGTACGAGATAGTGTTTGAATGTACTTTTGCTGTTTAAAGTTGTAATAGTTACATAATCAGGTGTTTCATAAATACATGTATTTATCCCTATTTATTTATTTTTTACATTCCTATTTATATTATATTTCTATTTGTATTGTATTTGTATTTGTATTTATACCTATCTGATATATTATATTTACATTTTGTTTTAACCAGACATCATATATATCTTATGTTACAATCTAGTTATTATACATCCCACATATATATAGTATCTTTACCCTCGGGTAGAGGTATGACTGCCTACATCTCACCTCCCCATACCCCGCCAATGGTGGGATTGGGTATTGTTGTTGTTGTCTGACTATGATACGGATCAGGTTAAGAAAATTTGACAACAGTTCTATACTATTTAATTGGAGCGAGTAGTACATAAAATGACCCAATAGAACATTGATGTTAAGAAAGAGATGCATCCTGTAAGGTGAAAGTAAAGCTTGCTTTTGTGGATTATAAGGGAAGTGTACCATGGTATTTGATTTTCCAACTGCAATTTTTCACTTTCTTTGTTCAGGGTTATCGAGTGATTTCGGTTGACATTCCTCGTGTATGGAAAAGCCATGAGTGGGTTCAAGCATTTGAGAAGTTTTTGGATGTTATTGACGTCCACCATGTAAGATTTCTCGCCACTTCTGTAATTATGTGAGATTCCGTCACCACAACATTACTCTTTAAAAGTTGCTTGCTTGTAATGATATCATACATATAGATATATAACTGAGTATTGTATTGGACTTCTCCCGAGAAATCTTAGTGCAGCTTATCTCAGATTCTGTGGCCTGTGGGGCTACTGTGCTGTCTATTTTCTGAAGTGTACAGTTAGAAATATCAAGTTGTTTCAAGAAGTCTTACAATGACTTACTATTGTAATACGTGTTCTAAATGGATTTTTTTGTTTCCTTTTTCTATTAAAAGTTAAAATCTATCCTTAAGTACCTAAATTGGGCATTAATAGTTTAATGCAAGCTGGGTAGTGCCTAGCTTAGAGATCTTAATAACTGATGAGATGGATTGAGGATGAAGTGTACTCTGAAAATGCATTGATGTCGGCTGTATTTGATTTCCAATTTCCACTTGGTTAAATGGTTATACTTTTAGAACTCAGTTGAAATGGGAATGGGTCAAATAGGTCAACCGTGTTGAAGGTCACCCAAAGTGTTCTCAAATGCTTAAACCTTCGTATTGCTTTATTAAAGAAATTTGATAATATTTTGGCAATAACAGTATTTATTATCTTATTTTGTTCATTATAATTTTTCCAAGTAAAAAGAAAAACTGTTTACAAGTATTCCCAACTTGACCTGACCTCTGTATGAATTCATTTTTAAAAAAATTCTTTTGATTTCGTACCTGACCTGCCCATTTAGCCAGCTCTATTGAAAATGTATTGACCCTTGCAGCTTGTAAACTTTGTATGCTAAAGTAAGAGCTCCAGGTCTTGGCTAGTGGTAAGAAGGCACATAAATGACTACAATTAATAGTTTTTTTTGCTGATATTATTATGATTACGCTAATGCTTATAATTTTGTCATGAAACTGTTGTACTTTGTCAATTGAGCGTTAATTTGTCAAACTTAATTGGCTGATGAGTTGATGTGTAACAGATACATCTTTATGGCACATCCCTTGGGGGATTCTTAGCACTACTTTTTGCTCAACACCGACCACGTCGAGTAAAGTCATTGGTACTCTCGAATGCATATTTGGAGACAAAATATTTTGCTGCAGCCATGCCCTGGGCTCCTGTGTATGTACCCATATAGTTTAAACTATTAAACTTGCCCCATCTAATATAATCAATTAAATTCTTATCAGATTGAGCTTCTTTGTTCTAGTGTTAGTTGGACCCCTTCTTTTTTGCTGAAACGATATGTCTTAACCGGAATCCCGAGTGGCCCACATGAACCATTTATTGCCGATTCTGTGGACTTCGTTGTAGCTCAGGTGAAAATTAAATCTATAACATCCAACTGTTTTCTAAGGTCTCATTGCGTAGGAAGGAAACCATTTTTGGTCTGATATCTATTTTAGACAACTAACTAAAGTTAGAAAAAACCATTAAACTTTAAAATTCGATTTATGGTAACCAACTTTCAAACATTCCAATTTGAGGTAATATGACTTGGTTACCCGATCATAATGGTGACATGGCAGCTGAAGTTTCAGTAAATTTGACCATGTTGACCTTTTTCTCTGGAATGGTGCCTATAAGCACATTTATCTTAGGTAATTACCTTAAATCGAAAATTTTGAAACTTCAATAATTTTTTCTGGGGTAACCAGCTAATTACCTAAAACAGAAGTTCAACCAATGTGGTTGCCTTTTTATGGCATATGGCCGTTTTTGTACTCCTGTTCATAGCTACAAAATGGCTATTAAAGGAGTGGAGTTTGCCGCCTTCATTTTTCAGAGTGTTGCTAACCTTTCCTATAAGACATAATTTTTACATTAGATCGTTACCTTTGATGTATATAACTTTTATTTCTGGAAATTACAGAGTATCATCCATACTTTTTAAGAAAAGACAATAATAGACCTGAGCTGAAAAGTGTAAAACTTGCAGGTTGAGACCCTCTCAAGGGAGGATTTAGCTTCCAGGTTGACTTTAACAAGTGATGCTGCATCGGTTGGACCACTTCAGCTTTCAGATTCTTTGATCACGATAATAGATGTATGGTTTTAGAACTCAGCAATATTATGCATGTAATGGTTCAAATATTAAACGAAGAAATTTTCATAGATGAACTGTTTCTAATGGTATCTGTGTTCTTTTTAATTCTTAAAGACAAACGACAAATGTGCAATCCCTCAACAACTCAAAGATGAAGTAAGTGAAAGGTTTCCTGGTGCAAGAAAAGCACACATCAAAAGTGGTGGTGATTTTCCATTTCTTTCACGCCCGGATGAAATTAATCTCCATCTTAAGGTACAGATCCAGTTTTAAAGTAGTTTTATTATGTTTCTTCTTTATACGATCCGCAGTTACATCTTTAATTCTTTTTACACAACAGAAATGAGACACACTGAATAAATTGCTAAATAGCCGAAAAGGGGGAGGCACAATGGGGGAAGTGGGAGGGTTGGGTAACAGATTGAACTGGGTCATTCATAGTGTGGGTTGGGTCATGCTAGTTTTACCCGAAGGCACTTATTCTGTCGAGCTTACATAATTAAACAACGATAACAAATGCAGTAAGTTTGATTAGAAAAGGAATTCTCTTACAAATAATCTAAATTTATTAATACTGCATTCTGATAAAATAGACTTCCAGTGACTTTCAACTTGTTTCACCGGTTCAGCCCAGTTGACCAAGTCCATTTTTAGCTAAGTTTTGAAGTTCGGCTAATTTCACTTGTTTGAGCTTAGAAATAGCTCAAATTGAACAATGCATAAGTATCCAGGTTTAACTTACTGGCCGAGACCAATAGGATATGATTATCCAGCAAAAAGTCTTTCTTAAGCTGTAATTATCATGGTGACAGTTACACCTGAGACGGGTTGGTGTGGAAGCTCGGGAAGACCTGGTTCCGGGAATCCCAAAAGGTGGTGATGGTGGCCGTGGTGGCGGTGCTGGCGGCTCTGGTGAACCAACAGATGATACAGAAGATACCGATGATGCTCCAAGTGAGCACGGTTCAAACACTGGTGAGCCTTCCAGCAACAGGGATCGACCTCCACTTGTTCAGGAAAGTAACGATTCTCAAATTTCAGACAAGCAGCTGCTAGGGAACACCAGCAAAGGTGATGCTCCTCTGCCACTTCTTTTACCTATAGTATTCATTAAGAAAAAAGATGCCATATTGGCAACAATTTATTTGCCTTTCATGCTCGAGTTTTTGTTTCATTATTATCAGCTTCCTGTTGGTTTGTTGACTTTGTACCTCAACAATAAGTATCATCCGGAGACTAGATTGTACTTGTAAATGCTGAATTTTCTATTTGTAAAGTGTTGTTTTGTCATTGCTTTTATACAACATTTTCGTTTCATTTTGTAGTTCACATTTATGTGTTTAACATGTTCATTGTATTTTATTGATTCTATTTGTTTATGCTATTATCTTTACATATGTTTCGATATCATATTTATTGGATAATAAAGTATACTTGATCTACAATTACACGATTTTCTATTTTATGTTATATTATTTTGCATCATATAGAACTATGAACTGTACAAGTGAAGTCAATGGAAGGTGATTCATCGGTTTCGTTTGTTTCTTCAAGAATGCAAGGTACTCGACGATGTTTGCAAAACTTCATTTTTGTGAGAGAAACTGGTGGGGTTTTTTCGAACAAAAAGCCATAAGTTGCTCTTCACAAACGAAACCAAAACTTCTTAGCTCGTGGTGGTCTGATTCCGTAAAAAAAGGACTTACTATTCCCCGAATTTGTAGATAATCCAGTGAAAGAAGTCACGTCGCTACAACGTAATTTCATTCATGACATCCTAAAGCCTGAATCGTTAAAACGTACATCAGGGGGAGACTTGTTAGCTCAAATGCCACTTACGAAGCATGAAAATGGCAATTTTTGAACGATCCAGAAATCTGTAATAATTACTTGTTTGCTTGTTGCGAGCTATGAGACCACAAGTAGTACTGTTACTCTTTTTCTTCTTTTTATATGCCAGAAAGTGCTTTAAACTCGAAACAAGTACCAGCTTATATCATATAAAGGTTTTCTGCAAAAAGAATATTGTTGACGTTTTAGGCCTCTCCCTATGAGAGGCGTTCACCTCACGTCCACCAAAGAAAGAACAGAGGACATGATAGGCACGGAGATTCCTCCCTTCGTCCTTTTTGATTTTGTTTTTTCAAGTGAGAGTGATAGAACGGAAAAGAAGTGGGCCCAATTTGTTTTTTCTTTCTTCTTCTTGATTTAGGTATATGATAAATACATTATTAGTAAATGTAAGATCCAAAAAGTTCATGCTTTTCATTTCTTGATAATGTCTTTGGTCATTCAGTTCTTGATATGGCAGTTAGGTCTTTGGTCCTTTCAATCTTGATAGTTAGTGGTCTTAGCCGTTTAGAAAAAGAGCAACCACAACAAAAAAAAAAAAATCACCGCTAGTTAAGGACAAAATGACTAATACTTTGAAGTCTGAACCCTTTTTAAAGATTATAAAGCAAATAAAATTATAAAAAACATATTATAATTCACGTAATGCAAATAAATTATTGATGAATCTAATTGAAGTTATTTATAGGGCCATTAAGTAACTTCTTTCTTCTAATCTAAGATGGCTTTGCCATCCCCAAGAGAGATGCTATAACTTTGACACATTTGAACCAACTCAATTCAAAATATAGGTGATTCAATCTTGGTAAAAAAACATGAAGTGCTACCGTAACGAACATCATAAAGTGTAATTTCCTCTTCACATATTATGTCTGTTATCAAATTTGTCCCATATAAAAATAAAAGCTTTGCATATGCAATTTGGGACAATAACATATTGATGTAATCTTAGCATAATCTGATCATGTAAAAGTTCACCTTTTCAGGGCAAAAAGAAATTGTAAATACTTGCTTTTAACAATAATAGGCTTTAAAACTATAATCCCTAACATTTTATCTATAGTAGGATCTCGTAATTAAAGTTATATCCTTTTATTCATGTGTGCACAAACAACACTTTAATTGAGTTTATCAACTTATCTATGTTTCAATACTAATACTAATATTGTTTAATCTAAACACACTAATTAGTCAAAGCTCGAGACCCCTGATTCTCAAGTTTAATCATACCACTTTTCGCAAGCAAAACAGGGTACAGGCAGAGCGGACACCATTTTTTGTCTAGTTTTTCAGTAATACTTATGTAGTTAAAATATCAACAAGCGCCTTTAACCAAACTACAAAGATAGTCTTAGTGCCTCCTAATCTTGGATGATTGACCATTCTCACGGCCATCTGGTTTCCTTCTCACACCCACGTGTGAGCCAGAGGAGCTTCCATGGTCCCTTAAACCCTGTCCTGACCGCTCAGTTGAAGGCAGAGCCCAACCACCCCTTCTTGTTTCCCCCAACCCTAAAAGATTAATTAGAAATATCAGCATTCAGAATACATAATACAATATTAAGAACGCATTAATTAGGTCTATTAGGTCATATTGTAATGAACAATAATGTCAACTAATACCTTCATGAGTAGTAGGTCCACCACTCCAGCCAGATATATGCTGCCTAGCCTTTCCCTTCCAAGCCTCTTCAAAGCCGCCAAGCTCATCTAGAACCAAGACATGTTATGAGTTATGAAATATTCACATATCACCCTGAATGCATACCAAATTGCAATATGTGCAGAAATATATATACCTTCATTGATATTGTGCAGCACTTGCATTGTATCCACCTGACCATCTGATTTCAGATTCCTCGTAACAGTATGGCCCTAGCATCACAAATGGTTCTTAGTGAATGAAAATTTATAAGCCTGCCAGGCCTAAACACAGGCGATCAAATCGTAGTACAAGTATAGAACCACAATGTAAGAAAATATGAGCAATTAATCACAAGCAGGTCGCAGAATACCTTATCATGAATTCCCCTTGAAAGCCTATGAGCTGCCTGGCCGGTCACAGAATCAGCCTCTTTATATTCTTCAAATCTCAGCTGAAAACCCACACCGTTAGAGTCACGGAAGGTATAGAAGACAAATTTCATGAAATGCGCTTTACTTACTCACCCCATCACTGCCACTCCTTTTTGTTGAAGAGGAGGAATAGTAAGCTCCATCAGAACCTCCATATGTAACAGTCGAGCTCTGAAAGGTATAGCTATGACCTTGAGGACGTGAAATCGGTTGATTCATCATACTGAACTCATTCCCAAATTGTGCCCGCCTCATCTCCCTACCTGCAACAAGAAGACTTATTCATGTGCATTTTTGTTAACTAAGTCAACTCATATTTTATTAAAATTCAGCACCCATAAACTGCTTGGCTTTATGCTATAAGAACAAATTAGATACTGAACACGATTACTATACTATCAAATTATGTGCATCCCTGCTAATAAAACAAAAGGCATACATGTTGAAGCATGCTAATATATTTGGTACGGCAATCATTACTTTCCTTTTGAGCATCGGTCATTTCACACATTCAATGTTATCTAGATCTTTGGTGAATCTCATTCATTTTGTTAGGGGCATCTATCACTTTCATAAAAATACTCCATATTTAGCAGTAACAAGAAAACATTATAGATACACACAAGTATTTTAAGGCTGGAATCCTAGAGGGGATCAGTGAAGATACACTTTACCTTCAAATTCATCATCAGGGTGCTCAACGTAAGGTTGTATCTCAGGCCTACCATGCCTCCGAGGATTCTCTTTCTTACTATCTTCAGCATCATGTTGCTCTTTTTCATCATCGGAGTTCAGTTCTTCAATAATTGGTCCCCTTGAATTACTTGCAAGTGAAGGTCGGCTTTCATGAATTCTAGGTGCTTGTTCATCCATGAAAGGATTTGGTCTTGGACCAAATAAGCTTGCTCCAATTGAATTTAAGTCCATGAAGGGGCTCCCCGCAAGGCCAGATGGTAGCATTCCACCAAATGGGCGCGTGAAAAAAGGGTCATCAAATGGGTCCCTTCCTCCAAAAAGGCTGGGCATCCCACCAAAATCAGCAAATGGGTTGCCAAAACCAAAGAAAGGATTACCTCTTCCTCTCCCACCCTGCATCTTCTTCAAACTATTTCCCTAGAAAGTATCAAGCAGTTCAAAGAAGTTATGGATACCGATCCTAAGAGAACTAATTCAGTCGTATTAACAGATTCTGGACCAAATATAAAGCTCTAAACCCAAGCATCAAGCAATCATGTAAGGAACAAATATCACGAAAATATATAGAAGAATGCTGCATTTAGTAGAAGAGCCAGAATCTTGAACAAGGGAAAATGCACTCACGAAACTCAAGTGAAGTAGCAAAAACCCTCAAAGTAGAATTAATTGCCATTCAAAAAAGGTAAGTCAATGCAGTGAAGAGACCCATTTCACTAGCCTTGTAACTAATACAGTTGTTCGAAGGTAGTCAAGTAACAAGTGCCAGAACAGGTGTAGTAAAATGTCGTGGAAATCCCAGTCATTTTTGGTGATATTACAATTGGTATTACATAAGTTGAAAGTAAAGGTTTTGATTATCCAATTATACACCCACATCAACAAGCTCGAAGATTGCAGGATCAAACTTCTCAAATCATACAATAAGGAAGGTTCTGTTTTCTATTTGGGGAGGTCTGGTCGTATTCATCAAGTTGGTTAGAAAAGCAACTATAGTGACATTTGGTTTCCATCTAGTCAGGTGAAATGCACTTCCAATGCAAGATCTAGTTGCCTAGGGAATTCAAAATATATGTAACTAGAAGGCCTCTTGCATCCGTTCAATGGCATGCAACTTTATCCTATTCAACAAATATCCATCCTTTCGCCAAAAAAGAAAAAGAGAGAATGCACTCGACGGCATCTAATCGCCACTTCTAAACGTTTGTTAACAGTTCCAAATTGTAAACAGAGTTTAGTTTAATACCCGCATAAGCTCATAAAAAGATACCCTTTTCTCTCATCTTTGTCTTTTGGCCTTATATACCCTTTGCCTCCCAAATTCTTTTGCTTCATTTCCTATATCGGAGAAGTCTAAAGTACAATAAACTAAAGACAGCTTAGTCAGTCCACAATTAATCTTTCATCTTTAGTTTAATACATCGATCAATTCCACTTCTTCCCTTTTTATCTTCTTGATGCACATGTTAAATTCATTTGGGCTATTACCACATCATCTACTTCTTAGGGAATGAAAGTACAAGTACTAACAAAGATAATTCTAGTTCCATAATTTCAAAAGTAACGGTTCACTGATCAACGTATGCCCAACAAGAAACGAGTCTATACCATAAAAGAAACTTTGCAAAAAACCACATATATGTGGTACACCAGATACACATATCATAAGTCTTAACCTAATGCAAGATTGGATCCGTCCACTTTTAGACATGTACCATTCCAATCTAGCAAACTGGCCAACAAAATATATCATGTGAAAAGAAATCAATTTACACGTAAGAAAGTATCAAATGAATCACCTTTGCCTCATACTAACACATCAGCTGATAAATTAGCACACTTTAGCTACATCATAACTATTAATAAACATTTAATCAAACATAACCAATATTCCTAAAGTATTCCGGTCTTTACCAACAATAAATACAATATTTCATAATAAAAGTAATAATATTACAATATGTGCAATTTAAGAAATCAAACAAATCACGTTTAATTATTATTAAGATTACGAAGATACAATAAATCAGTTTCTGGTAATTAAAAAGGTAAATATTTATTTCCTAAATTTACCAACATAAAAAGCTAAAAACACAAAAATCACGTGAAAGTGGTAATTCGCATACATATATATACCTAATCTGAACATCGTTAATTATAATTGTAAAAACGAATCGATATTACACACGCTGATGATTACAGAATTATAGAAAATAAAATAAAAGTACGGTCCTAGAACCGACATACAATAAACAACGTGGCAAAGGAATATAAAACCCTAGAATAATACCTTTCAAAAAAATAATCGATCGATTTTGGTTTTTTATCAACGAAAACAGGAATTTAGCTAAGATTGTGAGTAATGAGTTTTGGGGGTGGTCGGAGACGTTGATTTACGTTCCGCGGTGTTAACTGGCAACAGACGTTTCTAGAATTCTATGGTGATTGGTTTTTTCTTTTTAAAGTTGTAAAGAAAAGGCTGCTGCAATAAGGAAAGCTTTTAAATCACTCGGAACGAAATTTCAAGGTTCTTTTGTGTCAAATCAAACATTATATCAGATTCAACACTGCTAGTCGAGGAAGCTTCTTTAGAAAAGTTACACTTTACTATTTATCAATAATATATTTTACTATACACAAAACAAAACAAAATTGTATTTAGTTTTACTTTTTACATGTGGATCCTACTCCAATCTCGTCTTTGCGGTTCTTCACGAAGATGGAGATAGAAGTGCGAAAGACGCTCAGTGACATTGGAAAAAGTGAAAGACGGGATGGAGGAAGCTCCCGTTAATAGGGGTCTAAACATATAAAAAATATTAAAATTAAAAGGTTAATAAAGTATTAGTGGTAAGGAAAATCATATATACGCAACTTAATTTATAGATATTCAACGCTCTTTATAGTTTTTTCAAAAGGTGTACAAATAGTTTCAAATACAAAATTCTACATACACCGTCAATAAAATATCATAGGACACCACTAAAACATGAGTGGTGGTATGTGACTGTATGGTAAATTTTTCATTGTGCATAAATCATTACCCTATTATATTAAAAGAAAAATTAATTGGAGCTCAATTTATATTTTTAGTTTTTACGGTCTTTCAAATTTTCCTTTTTTTCTTTCCAAAAATGTCAACATCTGAGGATTCGGAATTGTTAGTTATGTTTCGTAATTTTATCCATGTACTTTTTTGATATAGTATGGCTTCGGGAAGTCAAATTCCATTGTTATGTTTACAACTTAATGTGACGAAATTTAACATAATCATAGCTCTGGTCTAGACATAATGTTTTTCGTATAAAAAATGATAGTATAGTATAGTATTTAAGAAAAAGCAACAATTTTGCACATATATCTAAGTAAGGGTATTATTCGCCGGTTATTCAATTTTTGGGTTATACATGTCGGAACTAATCGGGTTGCGGATACCATGCTTTACCCAAATAACACGGAACCTTAATTACGAGCTAAAAAGTGTACTATCTAACTTAGTAGCATGAGCAATGCTGGTGTGTAACAATTAATCTTGAAAATTAATCGCCATAATGTCAAATCAGATTTGCCACATGGGATTTTTGCGTTTCTATATTACATGAAAATTGAAGGAGACTTTTTTTAATGAATATCGGTCTGAAAAACCCCTTTTTACCACTGTGAGATGTTGAAGTTGGATTTGTAGTACTGGTCTGAAGGAAACAAAGAGCAACAAGGGTCCCAAGCATTTGTAAGGTCTGACATACTTCTGTTTAGAAGTTTTTATTTTTGTTATTCTTTAGATTTGTCATAAACTTCATTGTTGGTCCATAAAGTGTTTGTCAGATTTAAGACAATGACCTATGGTCTTAACTAATGGTAGGATAACGGAACTGGAGTTTCCCATGATGACATCCCGACTATGTTTGGAGAAGGTTTAAATATTTAGTTTTAAGTTGATTGATTCATTGATATATTACATATATCAACATTTACTAATATATCAACACTTACCAAAAATAAATAATCTTATTCATTCAATAATTTTAAGTTGATTAACTCATTGCATAAAAGCGTGATACGTGCTCATATACTTTGAACCTTATTTAAATTTTGTCAAAATGATGAAAGTGCATGGTGTGTAAAATATTTCATTGGTTCTTTTTATATTCGTTACCTTTTATATTTCAATATTAATCTATAAATTTATTTATTCAAAAATATATATACATATATATATATATATATTTAGATCTCGCTTCAATACGCAGATTAAATAACCTCGTTAAAAAAAAATTGTGATTTGTGCATGATGTGTATCCTACTTGATATACTGAGTTTTTTTACCATTATCATGTTGCTTTTATAATGAAGTTTTATTTAGGACAGTAGGAACTTAAGCAAAGTAGATGATAATAGGAACTTTGCATAAAAATAGTATGTATCAATTTCTTAACTATTTTTTCCTGACAATAAATATCCTAGTTAGGTTCTTCCAAAATTGGGTTATTTAATATAGTTTCAGTTATGTTGACAGTATTTTCTATATCATAATTTTTTCATTATTGATGAAGCTAAAATATTTTACAAGGTTTATTATGGGCTCAAAAGCATGTTGAAAATCGAACTAACTTTTGAACCGGCCATCTTACTAGTTCATTGGTCGAATCAGTTCAACCGAGTGATGTTATCATTAAGTTATAAATCTTAATTAAAATAAATATAAATATATAGTATAAAATAAGAAAAATGCAAAAAAGGAAGGACTTTAAATAGATTTAAGAAAGTATGTAACGATGTAAATTGTAAAATTAAAAATGCTAATTGTAAAAGGGTTACTATCTAGATTTCCTAGATCGGTTTTCTTTGTCCAACGTAACCATCAATCTGCTTTTTGGGATGATCAAAATTTGGTAACGTTCCATCTGCATTATACCTGCTATATCTTCTCTCTTTCTCTTTATAAAAGTCCATGCTATCTCTTCTCTCCGTCTTTTTATAAAAGTTTATGGACACAAAACTATGTTTAATATTTTTAATTGTATGTATTTTGGTGACAGTAAACATGTAATGATGTCATGTGTCACCTCCTACATCTGACACACAAGTAAAAGTATCAAAAATTATGTACAATAACAATGAATAACAATTTCATTATACACAATAGAAGTTTGAATAGTTCGATACACACTATGAATGTGAGAGCATAAATAATTACATTTCTATGCACTTAAGCCTAATGTAAATAAACAAAAGTATTTAATGCATTAACTTGTAAATAACAAGAATATGCAAGATTAAAATATCGTTGTAATAGTATAGTTATATATCGTATTTAATGCATTAACTTGCTGCTAAAAGATTTAGAAAATAAACAGAAGTATTCTTGAGCTGACCGATTTCGACCTGCACTGAAGAAAGACCAGTTTAGAGTTTAGACCAGCCCATCTGAGCTTTGATCTTTTCATTATTAGTTAAAGATTTAACTTTTCAATTCCGTCTGTAGTGATTCAGTTTTGAGACGAACAACTAGTGAATTCAAGAAGATGCGTAAACGTATTTTTGTTTGTATCGTTGGTGGGGCAACTAGATCAGAGGTAACCATATTCTGGTTTGTTGGAAATAACAGCTTTTGTGGTAAACATTTTAACTCTTTTTTTTTTTTTTTAATCATGTTCATTTCTTCCGGCTGCGTTTTTGTCACAAGTTAATAACAAAATTGAGTAAAGAAGTCATTCTAGGTTCATCTAGTCTTGATGATCCTGCCCAATTTGTTGAGGTCAGTAACTTCTCATCTAGTTTCAAACAGACTAGATACTAAAATGCAACACTAATTATAATCTCTGCATTCTTTATGACATATGCACTTGTGTCATAGTATGGAGTGTGACTTTTTTTTTTTTTTTTTTTTTTTTTGTTAGATGTAACTAAATAGTATCTTCATTGATGCCATCGCTTTTCCTTATATTGCAGAAATTGAAGTCGTTGACTCCGAATGAGAATGAGAATGAGATCTCGTTGGATGATCTTGAAATTTAGAGACCGAGTATTTCTTGAAAGCTATTTCCTCTTGACACGGATTCCAGTTTGTGAACTATACAAGTCGATTATTTAATTCATTTATACTACTGAATATAAAATATATAGATAATTGATGCATAACTCTTGCATTTATCGTCTCAATCTTGGTTCACATAAACATCTTGTGCTCTCCTGGTTTTTGAACTTGGTGTTTTCCGTGTATACTTGCTATTTGCCTCGTGATTCATCTGAAAAATATATTGCTGCACTTACAGTTCACAAGTTTGCCAATGTGTTGTTTGCACATTCTCTCCTTCACAGAACTAACCATGGGTGGTTTTACACACAATGTATACGTGCATACCTTTTCAGAAAATGAATTGTTAAAAACTATAAATCAATTACTTGTAAGGTTATGGTAATGATGAGCTGTCAATTAAATTTATACCACATTTATCAGTCACTTGTATCTGATGCAAATACTGTTTTCATATATGTTGTGTGTTTACATGGATTCAAATATTGTAGGTGTATTATGATATACACAATATCATGAAACTAATTGGTGCATTAAAAAGCACAATATTCGGATCAGAAGATATGATTTTCGCAACTAGTAAAATGTGGTTTCCAATGTTTCTTCAAGTGCTTCAGAATTGATAAAAAAAATAGTTCCTAAGGTGTCAATGGTACAAAATGTTACAGTGCTTCTGTTTCATTTTTTCCCGCAATAAGTACTTAACAAAATTACACCAGTAATCAAACCATATCACAGTGACTTCGGTATCAGAACAGAATTATTCACGAGCTGTTTTGCTTTGCTGTTAAGCAAGGTTTCCCCTTTCCGTTTCCTGACATCTGCTACTAACATCTTCACGTATGCAATGTAACCATCAACATCAAATTTTCTCTTGCAACCTGCATAGTTCATGTACCGTATCTTCCCAAAGACCGGTCTCTCTCTCCAACCCTGAAACAAACGCATGGACATCTTAATTTTTGTTCAAAATTCAACATTTGAGCTTCTATTTGTATATGGGTGGTGATTTGTACACCACCAAAAATTCTCCATACACCACCACTCATGTTGTACATATACTAAATTAGTGGAGTATGGAGGATTTTTGGTGGTGTACAAATCACCATCCTATGTATATTAATGGATACGACAAGAAACAACGATGTGACCCACAAAATGAAGAATGGAAAACTTGGAAAATGATATAAATAAATGAATCCTGGATTTAAGGTAAATAATTAAGCAAGAACATATAACAAATACAGAGTTACAGACCTGGTCGTGTACACCACATATTGACCACATACAACCAACATAGCCGCTTGGATCCCTCCCATCTATATGATACTGTGAACAAATAGTCATTTACAGAATAGTCAGATTTAAGTGAATACCAAGAAATAGAATTGATCATCTATCACGCACCTTGTCATTCAAATAGATTGCTATTTCCAAGGCTTCTTGGGGGCTAATCGTCCATTCGAGAATCTTTTTGGCCCAATACATTCTGTTATCGTATAATTACCAATTAGAGACAAAACTTTTTGGAATCTATAAGAAGCTATGGAACTCTATCTCTTTATACTACTTTCTGAGAAAAACTTCAGAAATCCGTATTTCCTTGATTCTTTGCTTCCCATAATATGAACCCTCCTTTCAATTGGATCCGAAATCAGGCCATATAAACGGGACCCACATAAAATGTAACAAAAAGGGAAAAAAAACTACAAAGCCATCCACATTCCCCAGTGAACCATGGAACAGTTGCTACTTACCGCATAAAGCCATGCATCTTTCCTTGATGAACCATTTCTAACTGAGAAGCATTCCAAAGCTGGGGAAAAAAACGATGTATGAGTACACATACTAGCTAAGAAATATTAAAAACTGGTCAAAGATTGATCAAGAAATATCATTAGTTTACAAGATCGGCAGTTTGTGCCTTCTCCAGCTGCTCCCTCCTGCATATGATGAATCATATTTTAGTGATCAATGAATCCCTAAAAGAATCGAAACATGCAATGCACTCACGTGTATAAATGTTCTCGTTTGTCTAACGCATGGTCCATAAGTGTTTTACGAGCCCAGTCCCATGCTCCCTGCAACGAATCATAATAAGGCTGGTAATAGCAGAAGTTATCAGCTAATTCCCTCCGCACAATTAGTTCCTCCAAGAATGTATCAACCGCCTACATTTCAGCAAACAAAAACGAAATATGATATATGACCTTAAGCTCATTAACTACAATACTTAACATATAGCAAAAGCTAAATTCTTGTACTACAAACCTGTGGATTAACTTTGCGTAATTTACGTGCCTCCAGGGCACAACGCTGCGCTGATATCTGCCCAAAATGCAGATATGGGGAAAGACCAGAAAGCCCTTTGGGTTTCATCGGGTTATTCCTATCTGTCGAGTAATTCTTCAATCTAACTGTTAAGAAACCATTCTTATCCCCAATCAATGTTTCTAATGCAGCAACTTCTCCTGGTTCACACCATTCAATCTCAGGAACTTCGGCTCCTTTTCTGATCATAGACCATATATATCAGCTTACATAACTTTCAACAAGTTCTAATTCGATTGTATAAATCTTACCTTACTACATTTCCAATAAGGCTCTCCCAGTCGATTAAAGTACTTGTTGCAGCAGCCCATTTCCTACTTTGAGGTTTCAATGTTGGGAACTCGATCAAATAGTCAGGAAGCACGTTATTGATCTTTCGTCTAATGGTTCTAGCGCCGTATTCCAACTTATCTGATGCAACCCACATAGGTACTATATTGTGTGCATCAACTTCATGAATCGATACAGAATGAGACACCCGTTTGATTATTTCTTCTTTCCAGCCCCTAACTTGCCGTAATGGTGAAAAATCAGTAACTAAAAGCGAAGCTCCACATTCTTCTAGAAAACTAGGAATGGTTTCAATGGCTTCACCCTACATGAAACAAATTTTGGACAGTAAATTAAAGGGTTAATTACCTAAAAACCAATGTATTAATCCTATTGTCTCAAATGGGACAACATAGAAATCATATATATATACACACTCCATACAACATATATATCATTATATATAAATCCAACATTAATATAACTAAAGCAACAAATATCAGTAAAATATATCACCTTCAAAACCATTTTTTGTTGTTGTTGTAAAGATTAAGCTTTTTTAATGATCCAAACAGGGGGCAAAAATAATGCGCTGTCCATTTGGTACAAAATTTGGAAGTACATACAGATAGCTCTAAAGTAACTTATTCATTAACTGTTTTAACTAAGTTTGTACGTCGAAATCAATTAAAAACAAAATACAGTTCGTTCGCCGAATATATGTCAGTCTTTTAATTTATATTTATCCTAAATATATCAATTTTAAAAAGTAAATCAGCAAGTTTCTCAGTTTACAGTTACCTAAAGATGCAGGCTAAAATAAGGACAACTTATATTAAAAATAAAAACATTACTAAATAGTATTGAATTAAATACTTGCCTGAAACAAGAAGAAAGGAATGTGAAGAGTTTGTTGAATATCACGATGAAGTTGTTGTAATCCTCTTAACATAAACCCTAATTGACGAGCTTTTGCACCTAAAAACTGATCGAACAAATTAAACGCAACCGCAACAGGAACGTTGAGTTTGTTGGCTTGATCAACGGCGTGAATTAACGCCCAGTTGTCTCTCAACCGTTGATCTCTAAACATCCAATATACAACTGGACCAGACACTTTAGGAGGAAGTTGACCCTGTTTTAGAACCTTAATTCTGCCTGATTGGACGGCGGTAGCTTCGATCAAAGATGAAGAAGCGGCGGCGGCCATCGGAAGATTATGGATTTCGGAAGTCGGAGAATGTGAAGGGAGATGGCGGTTGCGGAGAGTTTGGTTAAAAATGGAGGGAAATTGGAAGGGTGGAAGTTGTGGTTTGAATGAAGACACGTTGTCAACTTTTGACCAAGATGTTGTACATGTCATCACCAAAAACATACGGTCTTTTATCCAACTTTTGACCAAGAGTATCTCCGATGGACTGAACCTTACGGGGGTTCAAAACATTCGCACCTCAACATTTTATCTTTTAATCAATCTCGTCTATAACGCATTAATAAAATTTGAAGTACCGTTGCATGAACATTATATTATATTTTTAATTATTATATATCCAAATATATATATAAACTTACCTATATATACTTAAATAAATATCATATAAAAACAAATTATTATATATACTCAACACGATGATTGTTTCGTGAAAGCTTAATAATCAACTTTTTTTCCAAGTAAAAATGTATGAACGCATACTAATAAATTACATAGTTAATCAAGTTAAATGAAATAAAAAGGAAAGAGAAAATGGATTGTAAGCAAAAGGGGTCCACCACTGTCATGTAAATTGGGTTCAAGACTTCAAGCAGGTTTGGACTCAAGTTTTTGCGTGTAAATATTTGGTTCTTCGGAGTGGCAAAGTTCAAATGTTGAGTCATCAAACTTTGCACGCTGCCAGCAAAGAGCATTAATTGTGGATGCTTTTAGATCAGATCTCATGTGATCCCCAACTATACATGCACATCTAGTCATTTAACGAACGAAACAAGTCAACGGATAGACCTCTACTCGGAAATCATGACATGTATCTGAGTATGTACGTACGTCACAAATTGTGAAAACAAAAATCTTGTTTAATCGAATATGTTTTACAAATTCTTCATTTATCAATCATTTTAAACAAAATTCCACTCATAAGCGCTCATGGTTACTCATACCTTAAATTTCACTCACTTAAAAAGCATCATCAAGTGTATATACGTGATGTAAATATAAAGTCAGCCAAAAGTTCAAGAGATCTTCACTTTGAACTAGAGTCGCATCATCTTCCAACTCGTTTACACTCACGTTACATGCACTAGAGGTACGACGCATTTTTGTTCTCCAACTCATCACTCAACGAAACTTTAAACCTCACCACACAGATCTATTGGAGATGCCTTTTCGTCCTTGTCTTTGGATAGGGTTGATAGGTGCTAACCCACACAAAGAGCCAATAGGTGATTGACACATCATTTCCTTTCCGTAGAGCATTTCTAGTGTACTGAACTCGAAATGTAAAGTTAAAAACAGTGACACAACAGTATTTTATCTTTTTCACAAAAGCTTTATAGAACTTTACATAATTAAAATTTTTAAAAGTGACACATAAGTATACTATTAAATATTATGTATGTTAATCTTTATATTTCAATAACTACTTAAACATTATTAATTTTAGCATTATTATCTTTACTTGATCAATAATAGCCAGATGCATTAGAGAAGGATATCACATTAATTAATCATTATGTCCTCGTGAAGGTGTTTACTAACTTTAGTATGTGTACGTATTTCTAATATGATACTTTACACTGGTAGAGTATACAAAATGCATTTACTGAATATTGCATAAAAACTAAAATGCTACATTAATAGAAAAGCAATTACAAACTAAAATAAATAAAAATACGATAGCTAAAGAAGTAAATGCCTAGACTTTATATTAGAGCTTATATCTCAACTATGTCATATCCCCCATTATGGATGCTCTTAGCTCCATTCAGGGGAGCTAATGGAATAAAAACAAAATTTTAAAATGGACGAGACTTTTTGTCATAAAATGGGTTCAAATCTTCAAGATCGGCTGCTAATGATGCGAGATATGAGTAGCTTGAGGGAACAGAAGGGGATGACATCAGAAGTAGGATCGTCGAACAGTCTTCTGGCTCCGTGGCACCTGACCTTGGAAGATGGGATTCAATAACTTCCGTGAATCAACGCCGAGTTATCTCTCAACCGTTGATCTCTAAACATCCAATATACAACTAGACCCACTTTAGCAGGTGGTTGAGGAAGTTGGTGTATTCCCTTCTTAAGAACCCTATATCTTCCTAATCGAACTGCAGTGGATCCGATAGTAGACGAAGCAGTGGCAGTGGCCATTGGAAGTTAATGTTGCAGGAAAAGTCAAAGAGTTGAAGGGAGAGTTGGTTCTACAAAATAAAAATGGAGGGAAAATGAGTTGGAGGTGGTGGTTTGAAAGTGTACACGTCATCAACTTTTTGGTCGTAAAGATGTAATACACGTCATCACCTATAAACGTATATTAAGTTTGAAGTTTGATGTAACGTTTAACTAACTCAAAATTTTAAAAATGAATGTTACATTTTTGAAGTTTCTGGTTTTATTTTTAACAATCACTAACTAAATGTTACATTTTACAATCAATAAATGTTACATTTACAAAAAATATCTACATGGTAACGTGGCTCAATGATTTAAAAAAAGAGAATCATGAAAGATAAATAAAAAATAAATTTTATATGCCATATCATTTTATAAAAAATATTTGTAAAGTATGTGTAAGTGTAATATTCCTTGTTTAATCAATTGAACCATCATCATAAGCATTTTTGGCGAAAATGTGTATATGTAATGTGTAAAGGAAAATCACCTAATTACTCTTTCTGTAAAGCCATTAAAAAGTTATCCCCAATTTTTTTTTAATATAAATACCACCTGCAATTCCGCAACTGTAAATCGTCAGTTAAACTAGAAATGGAAGTTTTAGAAAATATGATTGCAAGTTATATGAATCTGAAATATTTACTTTGATACAAACAAAAGAATGAAAACAAAAGCTATACCTTTAGGCTACAAATATAATGTCTAAAGATCACATTGTTCATATACAGTTTCAATCTTTATCATACTCATCTGTTCTACAAGCTTGTTTTAGACCTTTTGGCAGGTCATCTTCATTTTTTATTACATCAAATAAATGACTTTCATTATAAACTACTTGTATCTCATAACATGTATGAACGACTTGCAATATGGAAACGTCATAACGGTTAAATATCACAACTGAGCTAAACTTGTTTCAGGACCAAACCGTCATTCTTATGATTTTATAGCCTACGGCAGCTGGTGTCACTCTTGTTACATATAGATTATGAGTTCAAGTTATAGAAATTATTTATTGCACAATATACCTTCTTAATCCTTTAGTGTTTGATACAGATAGAAGTTTATAAATTCATGTATTGTAAAAAGTTGTAGTTTTGTTCTTAAGCGAATGAATAATCTTTGTATATAAGTGATACACGACTTTTGTCACACTTGCATTTGCACATTTTGTCCAAATTGCTAACTCTTGTGGGGTTTCTGTTGCATTTTTGCAAAGAGGATTTCTTTGCAACAAATGAATAAATAATAAGCTGTCCTTTAGAAAAGTGAAGACGATAATAACCGGGAAATATGAACATCTTATGGTACATGAGCTATCAATAAAAGGATAGAAAAATGTACAAATTGACCAAGATGCACAAATATGGATATGAAGGTTCGGAAACTAGCACAAATTAAAGTTTACAAACCTAAACACAAATAGCGAAACTGATTTTAATAAACAACCTAAACTTGGACTAAAACAGTTGAGCGTATGCCAGTCTATCCATGGCTACTCAGATTTAATATCTTGTACATAACCGTGCGATCCACCATTTTGTTTTCCGTCACTTTTCAAGCCATCTTTTAACTAAATCAGACCAAAAAAACTATTGTTATACATGGCCATGCCTTCTAGAGTGATCAATAATGGTGGGTATTTTTCTTATGTACAATTAAAAGATGGAAAGATATACTCTCTCCATCTGATGAAAATTGCAACAAGTTTCTTTCTAGGATTTCACTGTTTTGGTAGCTAAATTTGTCTAAAACTGCTTAGTTGCTGGTTGTCAACATAACAAAGAAGTGATGATATTATGTTCGTATGATTATTCTTTTGTCATTATTAAACAGTGTTTTTCATACACGCTTAACAGCCAAAGATATATCGCGTCGCTATTTCCATGGGAGGGGGAATATACCAAATAACCAATATTAATCAATGACGTCGAAAAATAAGTAGATTGAATCGTTACCTGTCGTAGGACTTTCTTATGGTATCGGTAGCCCTGATGAGATAAATCGACAAGACATTAATAAATTATGTAGCAACAGCATAAGTCTAACAAATAAACTGAAGAAAGATTACAATACCTTGTCTGTTCCATATATGTAGTCACAGTAAGTGAAGACGGATGCAAAATTGCTTTGGCTTTGTCCTCCGACATAATGGTGATAATCGTGATAATCAGCTCCACCATAGAAAGGAATAAACTTTGTGAATGTCCAGGGAAAATCATACCTGCATACAGACAAAATGTATTGAATAAAGGGCAAAAGGATATCAAACAAAGAGGAACCAAAATATTTTTAGCCATTTTTGGTGCTGATCATATTTCTACAACTTGCTCAAGAAGATGTATGTGTGTATGTGTGTGCGCGTGTATCTGATCTTAATATGTTTGGAAGTTGATGAGTTAGGGATTCTTTGCAAAAACTATTTCAAGCAGATGCTAGAGATCTACACCATTGCATAATTGACATACTTAAGATAGGGCCCAGAAACAAGCAAAACGAGCCATGAACTCATCCCTCATGCTGGTAACTAGATTTAGACAAGCAAATCCAATATGAATTGAAATAAGAATAAAGCTAAATTGGATGAGTCACGTTCAGCCTCGAAAAACCGGCAGCAGATACCTTTTAGTACACTGTGATTTCTCATAAAATTCTAGATCTTATAGAATCCAGTGAGTGTAGTATGACCATGATGTGATTGTATCTATTTGTGTTAATTTACAAAATTGCCTTTATAAGGCTAACACTGTTATTTCAGTTTTTTACTAAATTGATAACCTTGAGATAATGCTTGAATAAAAAATACAGAGTGCTGGAATAAACTATGTATTGCATTGAGCCCAAAGATAAAGGACGACTCTGAATATGAAAAAGACCTATGAATAACCAATATAGGTACAGAAACAGTAAATAACTTGTTGCAACTGAACATGCTAATAGTGGACAGATGTAACTGCAACTCTATACAAACATATCATACAAGAGAGCTGTTAAAAACATTGGAATCATGTGTCAAGCAATAGCTTAAACAGTTAAACTTTCTTCTAACTTCTCGAGAACCATAGCTGATATCGTGAAACTGACAACTATTACCCAATACTTGGTTGAAAAGGCTACTAGAGTTTGGTTTTAGGATGTGTTGACTTTAATGTTAGTTTTAGTGTTGCGATAAACTTGCCAATTGCAGGCTAAGAACCAACTTCTTTCACCTTCGACAACGCAAATATAAGACGGGACTACTAGGAACTGTGATTGCACCCAACCCTACCTAAATTAGACACATATAGGATATCCTTTAGCTGTAAGAAATGTGCCCTCTTTTGTTTAAAATTATGTATATACAACTAGAATCATTTCCTCAAAGAACTTCCCGGTATGTGTGAGAATGTGAGATTCCACTTTTTTCTCCATAACTAGACAATGCCATATTTATCAATTCTGATCAATAGTGATATATTTCTCCATAACTAGACACATACCTAGAAAGTAAAGATCACTTGATTATTAATATTTGAGTGTTTTGAAATGTCTAAAGCCCCTTATAATTCAAAGTAGATGTATGCTTACCCACTTCTAATCTGAAAGTATGTAACAATAATGAAAAAGCAAATGTATCTATCTCATATTTTTGTTCCAACTTCTCAAAATTCGTTAGGCAGTAATTCAAACTTAAAAATATGTGTGTGTGTGTGTATGTGTGTGATAATAATAGTAAACCATCAAACTGAAATAATAACCCGCCTATGTTCTATTAAAATAATTTTTCTAGTACTTCCTATATGAGGAAATTCCAATACATTAGATTTCATTAGCGGTAAGGACGCCATACAGAATAAGATCTGAAATGCCCAAAGAGCAAGGAAACAGTGATTGACAACAAAAATGATATTTTGCTATCTAAACATCTTTTTCTAGGTAGAATTTCATGGAAGCTTTATGTAAATAGACCCCTCATGATGTGTTTGGCCTTGAAGTGCAGCACAAAAGTAACCAGAAGGATATAGAAAGCAAAACACACACCACATAAGAAATGATAAGTGGGGTTGGGAGAGGAAAAAAGTATTTCGGTCATTTTCCATTACGCCAAAAGTCAATTATTTACTTACTATCACACTATTGTCAATCAGGCCCGAGTTAAATCCACTGTCAATCATCATTTCATCAAATAAGCCAATACGAAAGAGAGCAGTAATCACACACATCTAATAAAGTATGGTTATAAAAAGTTGAGTTTAATACATAACCATGCTTACTTACCCGCTGTGAGTCTCAATGGCCTCAATCTGCCTCAAAGCAATCCACAACCAGAATGTAATCATGTGACCTGGAACCATGGCAGGCCCAAGAAACGATGGAATCCCAAGAATCAAAATCTCAGCCCAGTGCGCATATGGTGCTGCGTATCCTATAGGCGCTGTGTATTCATGATGAACCTTATGAATTTTTTCATATCCCCACTTTCCATGCAAAAATCTATGAATCCAATAATTCGTGAAATCCTCAACAAGAAAATAAACGAACAACTGAGAGACGATCTCCATTAGTGATGGTAAAGGCAAGCTTGTCCTAATGCCAATCATCTACAAAAGTAAATTCAGTAAACCAGTCAATATTCCTACAAATCATTAAAGTGAAAGTAAAATGTTCTCAATCATCTGCAACCAGAGAAAAAGTAAATAAGTAAACACATCACCTAAATTTTTTACTTGTCTTTAGACCATTAAAACACTAAATTAACCACAAAATTAAAGAATTTAACCTCAAAGAATTAACACCAACCAATCAAATAACTTATAAAAAATCGGTAAAATGATTGAACTGTAACATAAGAGCTGCTCAGAAGTCACTCAGATTTTGAACTTATGCTACAACCTAATTCAGCTGAATCTAACTAAATATAATATTCAAGCAATAACAATCGCAAAAAAAAGTTCAAAATCAGTTCAATATCACATAAAATTATATTCATCTGAAAAGTAAAAACTCTACAATTAGGTCAAAATACAGAGTGAAACAAAACGAACAAAACATAACAGTGAAAACTTACTTTAATCGACGGATATGAAACGAGTTGAAGTGGACCAACGACGAGAAGAAACATACGCATTACGTCCATGTAGCAATTGATATTATCAGCAAACGAGTTACTGACTTTAGGTTGAATTTTGTAATCGATAATGTTCTTGGAGAATAAAAGTTCAATGAAAACGTAAAATAAAGGAATGAGAGTGAAGACGAGAAATAAAAAGAGAATGTTGTGACAGTAAAGGAAGTGATCGGATTTGTTAGCGGAGTAATTGAACCAAAAGGTTTCAGCGGTGGTTAGTGATCGGTTGATGGCGGTTTCAGCGTCGTGTATGGTGGCATACGGCAGCATTTTGTCGTGGTGGATATTTGCGGATCAGTGGCGACGTTAACTAGATATTTGGTCTGTGTGTTATTTTTTATTTTTTTTCTTTTAAATTATTTTTTGTTGTTGACGTTGTTAGTTTAAATTTATAGGTACGTCATGCGAGTAGGTGTGATCAGGGCATTTTCTGTACAATACAAGGGTCACACTACCAGCACCCCCTTCCCCTCAGTGCACGCTTCCCCGTACATACATATAAGCGGGTGCATTCAGATTATCCCCAATACAATGGTAACTTGTAAATTAATGTTATTAGCGATGCTATGTTTATTGAACTGCATGTAATTTTTAAATAGTATTTTGTAATAATATTCTTACAATTTTATAAATAATATTTTAATATATTAAACTTATAATTAATTTTTTAATTTTCAATGTGTGACAGTAATACAATGGTAACTTACTTGTAAATTAATGTTATATGTGATACTATTGTTTATTGAATGACATGTCATCTTTAAATAGTATTTCGTAATAATTTCTTACAATTTTATAGATAATATTTTAATATGTTAAACTAATAATTAATTTTTTAATTTTCAATGTGTGACGGTAACTTTGAATGATTAATGTTTAATTAAATTTTAAAAGTAATAACATATATAAGTTGAACTAAATTTAAAGTTATTAATCTCATTATAACAATATCAATTATATAAAGAAGTAATTTTGAAATAATAATATTTGTATTTCAAGCAAATTTCATATATAATAATAAGAGTAAATTTCATATAATACAATCAAGCGTCTCTCGAACCCGAATCTAATCCAAATCTCATCCTCTCACTTTCCCTTTCTTTTATAATTTTGTCTCGTCCCGACAAGTAGTTTGTTGGCATAGACAAAATTCGGAGTTCTGTTTTAAGATCATTTGATTGATAGTAGTTTTACTTGTCGGAGCGGATGCCTTGAAAGGTATTAGCGATCGACTCATCAAACAAAGCTCAAGACGAAGAGGTAGTACCGGAGGCCATCTTTTGGGATTTAGCTTTCCTTGTTTTTCCCCGTGGATGTTCGAATTGATCATCACCGAATAACGCGACATTTGGGTTCTCTTTGTTACTTTCCGGTTCCTCGTCCAACTGCACCTCTCACGGCATTTTGGAAGGTTCCGCTGCGGGATCGGGAGTTAACCACTTCTGGCGGTCCTTCAAGAACTTCCACAACATCTAAAAATATGTATAATCAAGTGTATGTGTATAAATCAAGTTATGCGTTTTGGTGAAAATTTGTGGGTCTGTCTCTAGTTTGATAATTGTACGTGCTACAAATTTGGTACACTCTGCTTTGCTCCACGCTAGAAAACTACATAAAGGCTTCAGGCATTCCAACCTATATTGAGCCTCCACCCGAGCCCGAAATTCATCGGCACCTTCCCCAGCTTCTTAGTTGGGATTTAAACCACTTCCAAACACCTCCCCACTTTTGGCATGTGGCACTGAGTTTTGTCCACTTTGAAGACAACATGTCTTTGGTCCTTCATTTGGAGGGTTGCGTGCATGATACTCTTGCATGACAAGATACCAAAAAGAGTCGTTAGATTGCGCATTTCCTAGCGTTGGAATCTTCGGAAACGACAATCCAACTTTGGGCCAATTGGAGTTCGTTCTTCGGTTCCTAAAGGTTTTGTTTGTTATAAAAAAATATTTGGTGTTAGGTTGTGATGGTCCAACCTCGGGTTGTTTGCCTTTCTTTTTGGACCTATCTACGGGAGGTTGGTGTCGGTACCTCATATTCGATCACATGCATGTCAGGTTGTTGGGTGTTTTGTAATGCTTGTCAAATTAGGAAAACATTATATTGAGCGGGAGATGAGTTTGGTGTTTGAAAATATGGCATTTGTTGGTATTGTGTTTGAGTATGGTATGGAGTACCAAAAGGGGTATGTCGCTTGACGGGTTTGAAGATGTTGGTTGTTGTGGAAACGGGTTTCATGTTGAGTGTAGGTTGTACGGGTTGTTTGGATTGTTCGACATTGTGAATTATAGTGAATAATAGAGTTTTTGAGCTTTTATATTTTTGAAGTTTATTTGAAGATGAGAATGAGTATTTTGATGTATTTAAATTGTGTTTGAAGTTTGATATTTATAAATTGAAAAAATGCTTAAAAAATAATGTAGTCGTTTTATGTATTTTTAGTTTGTTTTCTATTTTTTTCAAACGATATTATAATCCTTATGAAAAAAGAAAAATTTAAATAAAACAACGTCTACCGATAGACGTTGTTTCGAAACGTCATTCAAAGACGTTTTTGGTGAAAACCGTTGCCCCGTTCTCCCCCAGTTCATATGCTATTACTAATCCCCTCGTATGTTAATCGACGAGGCCTTATTAATTTTATACGTTCCATTTACAGTCTGACACGTGTGTAGGTTATCATTATCTTTATGATATTTAAAAAAAAAAATTTCAGCCACTGTATTTGACTTCTGAAAATGATATTTCTGTTTTATATGCGGAGCAGATTAAAGGTTTATTTGTTGAGTATGAGTGTCTGCTCACATGGGATTATATCGGATACTCTTGCAAAATTTGTAAACACTAAAACATTTTAGGGTAAATTTGATATTTGAACCTGTAAAAAAATAATCTTGGATTCGCCTACTTAAAAATAATTCTTTAACTTCGCCACCAAATATAAATATAGGAACTAATTTTACAACTTATATTACATGAAAGTAATTGTCAACCTTCAACATTCATTATTATTAGATGAAAAACTATAATTGGATGGCAAATCTATCTATCTTCAAAATGAAATGAAATATAGTTACGAAACATCTATCTAACAATAAATTAGATAATAATCAAACCCGATTTATATCATAATTTGTGGGTCAATATTAAATTTTGGTGACTTTCAATTCATAAATTTTTTCCTTTGATGTACTTGTACGATTGGCATCATGTTTGGTGCAACTGTACAAGTAATGTTTATTATGATTACACGGTACAAAAGGGGTATAATTAGTATTTTAATTTTTTCAATTTTAAATGATTAAAGTAATAAACAAATACATAATGAAGAGTTACATAAATTTTTAAAAATATTTAGATACATTTTATACTTATACCTTCATGTGTTATGTATATTTTTTACTATATTAGACCGTTCAAGTTTAAGTTCTAACAGTGGTGCATTAGTCACAGTTGAATTATGATAGTTCTTTCGTTTCAAAACAAGTGTTCATCTTTTTATTTTAATTTGTTACAAAATGAGTATTCACTTTTACAAGTAATGTATTAATTATATCATTTTACTCTTAATATACTTTTTCAAAATTGATACATAGAAATCTGTGTAAAAAGTAAAAGCAAAAGTGTCATATTTTTACCAAACAATATAATTTCTTAAACTTTGTGCAAACTGATTGTAGACATTTATTATTGAACGGAGGGAGTATTAGTTTTTGAGCATCACGTCCTATTTATTTTATTCGTGTTATGGAATGTTAGAGGTTTTGATTTGAACCTGTTTTTTACTTTAATTGGATACGTATCTGCAAGACTTGTTGAAAATTATGATAGATATGGAGTAATTTGTACTCTATCACTTTTTCTTCATACAACACTAATTATGATTTATAGTGTTGTACAATACAATACTGTAAAACACAATTGATAGTGTATGAAAGAAAGTATAATGTATGAATTATCACTCATTACGAATTGATAGTCGACTAGAAAAGTGATGTGTTTTGACTACGCATGCTATTGATTAAAAAGAGTAACATAATGTATATATATGAAAAACTTGAGGGGTTGAAAAATAAAAATTTAATGATATATATTTAAAACTTAATTGGTCAATAATACCTTAACTTGTGTGCAGTTGACTGAATGCATATTCTGATATTCCGATAAGAGTTTTACGAAAAATGTAAGTGAGAGAGAATTTGAAGCTTGAAATTGCGGTGATGGATTTTTAGTATCCTTATGTTTTCACCAAAATTCCGTTAAAGTAGTAAACCAAAATTTATTTAAGTTACATGGTTAGATTGTTTTAAATGGTAATATTTGTTTTTAGTAGCATCACGTGTAAATCACGAAAGGTAAAAGATAGTTGCTACAAAACTTTAACATAGATATTACTACTTCGTTTGCGGCTTAATATAAAAACTTTAACATACTAAGTAGTAAGTTATATCTAATGAAAACTTATGATCTGTTGTGTCATTCGAAAGGTAAAAGATACTTGCTACAACATTATGCAAAAAAGAATGATGAAAAACGATTTTTAAAATGGCTGAAAACTGTGCAAGTCGCTGTAATATTAGACTTTTCACATGTTGGGTTGGGTTGGCTTGGGTTGATAAGTGCTTTGTTTGGGGTTGTTGGGCCGAACCAGGCAGACATGGGCCACATGGCCTGCTGGTCATTTTGAAAGAACACGCAAATAGAAATTAAGTTCTAGATTATAGGTTGACGGTTGACCACTGAAGTTTATAAAGAGATACTATTGGGATCGTTAAACCAATAATTTGGACATGAAATATGTTATTGTTTCTGAAATATACTTTAGGATACTTTTGCAAATACATATATAAAAATCAAAACTTAGCACTAAAGTAGTACAAAATGAAATCTTATTGGATTTTGTTTACTTCAATCAAATGTAATTTAAAACAATTAAAATACATAACTATGCAATAATTTTTTAAAAATAAGTAAATCAAGATATATAGCAATATTGAGCTCATTTTGATAGTGTTAATAAAAACATATAAAAATCCATTCTATATAAATTAGTTTTATTATAATTTTTACATCAATATGTAATATAACATTATAAATTCTGTATAAGTTTAATTAAATGAATTAAAAAACTATTAAATTGTTAAAATATAAATAAAATTATTGTGAAAAAGAAGTTAAACAATTTAAAAATTGAATCATTATTAGCTACTTCCATAAATCCAGAAACAGGAGAAATAGAAAAGAAAAGAAAAAAAGACAGAATTGACAAAAGGAAAGAAAGAACGCGGAAGTTTCTTTAGGTGTCCGAATCTTAGATTACGTCGGTATTTGGCAACTACGAGTTAGAACTTATGGTCGGTTCATCAGATATAACTTTATTTTCATTTAACTATAAGTTTGTTGTAACAGAAATATTGTACCAAAACCTGATGCCAAGTCAGTCGATCACTAATATTTGATTTAATAATGTTAATGACGCCACAAAATGACATTGCCGATTGCAGTAACCACACTTCACAATACAGTCTAGAGGATGGTCTTTGCCCTGTATTCATGATATTTATAAGTGCATTAGGTGTCAGCATACAAGGTTAATAATGATTTTTGAGGTCCCTTAATTTTCAAGGACGACGCTTGTTATTACTTATTACTAATATAGTTTTAAAGTCAAAAAATACCAACTTTTTTATATCTTGTAACTTTAAAACCAAGAGATGCGAGAGCTTTCTAACATGTGTCTACATATGTAGAAATTTTTTTAATACTTATTTGTTATTCATACATACTTAAAGTTGTGTGGATGAAAGTTTGAAAGAGAGTAAAATAAAATTACGATGATATCATCGTATTAAAATCTAAAAGTTTATCTTTTGTATTTATAATAAATGATGTCAGTTTGAATATTGTGTTCTCTGTAATGTCTTCGAAGTGAGACGTGTGAACCGGTAAATGTAATTGGTAATCTAAATTTTGCAAGATAATTGTCGAGAAGTTATTGTAAAGAAGGTATATGATTTCAATATAACCGGATAAATTTCTGTATGTTGTGTTAGATATCACTTTTCAAAAGAGATATTTCAAACCTACAAGTGTTTAGGTTCACAAAATTCTATTTGGGACAAAATCAAATTGTAAAGTGTTTATGTATGTGTTTTATGTATTTGTTCATATGCATAATATATATATATCAAACATAAAATCAAATGGAAGTTAGAAAAATAGTTTTTCCAAATGTTTTTTACTGGGTACATTGAATCTGGATCGCAATCATAGGCTCTTCCCCTTGAACCTCGCTAGGGGCGTTGCCTTCAGGACCCCACAAGGGGGCCCGATTCTCTTAACCCTCGCAATTTTGGTTCAGTTTGGAATGTATCAGTTTAGCGGGATATACAGTCCACATAACCTAACTAATGTCCACTAGTATATCAATGCACTAAAATATACAATGACAATGTCAAATATAACTATAATAATATACGGTGTACTAGATAAGCTAAGATTATAATTTATAAATTCATTGTACATAAAAGTACATTATGGAAAAAGAAAAGCATTATTTTTATAAAAGTAAAGTGACATTAAAAAAGGAAATCTTTTATAAAAGACATAAATGCTTCGTAGACCACCAAAGTACGGAGTATCAAACAACAACTGTCTCGTTGTTAACAATTTAAAGCTACTGATACGTGCACTTAATTCAATTGTATCTGTATCTCAATACATTAACCGTTTCTTATTTTTTTTGGATCTATAATGTCAGAAAAGCCTCTCCATAGACGAGTCCCGGTCAACCGGAAAGTCAGACCTACACATTCTTCAAGTTCTAGTAACAATCTTCGTCGCCGAGTAGTAGTAAATTGTCAATCACCAAAAAATCCGATTAAGTTCATCAAAAGATGCAACTCAGAACCTGCGTTGCCAACCGTCGATCTCTACCCAATCGAAGTTAGTGGTGGTATGGATGATCCCGGTGGAGTAATGGTTCAACGTAGAGCTTGTGCCGACGTTTTCTGGTCGTCACCAGATTTAGTGTTGCCTTGTTCTCAACAAGAAGTCAAGGTAAAGGAAATGGGTGATAATTTTACATTTTATATATATTCCATCAACCGTGCTTATATTATTGTACGTTACAATATTATAATTTTACATGGGTGATAATTTGATTAATTTAATTTGGCAGTTTAAGTTTGATATCTCGATAATAATTTTCAATCTCCACTACTAACCAGGGTTATAATAGAAACTCGAAGGTTGTAATGAATGTAACGGTTCAGGGAAGCCCCGGACCGGTCCGGGCAATGGTGAAACTAGGTTCAAGTGTGAACGAAATGATGGATATAGTTAAGAAACAGTACAATTCGGAAGGCCGAAGCCCTCAACTTGATCAACATTCCATTTCAAATTTTGAGTTGCACGCTTCTTATTTTAGTCTTCAATGTAAGTTTCTTGTCTCTTCCTTCCTTTCTAACTTTAGAAATATATATACTATTTCTATGGAGTAATTTAGTACAACTCGTTGGCAATAAATTGTTGTATTCTTATGTTAATCCTAGGAATAGTATATGTTAATTTTCACTACACGAAAGGTGTATCCATTTCAATGATAAATGAGGTCAAAAATAACACGTGTTAGGTTTTTTTTTTATTTAATACACGAAATAATAGTTTATAGGTTATAAGTGTTAAAGAATTACGGTGGAAACAACTTCTTATAACAATTAGTTCATGATACTGATATCAATCGTTAGCAAAATAAACTTAAATAACACGTGTGTAAATACACAAACAATAAACGGATAATTAAAACTAAACAAATAAGATAAACGAAACAATATGAACACAATGATTTAACGTGATTATATTCGATCTCCAACTTAAAGATCATTTTAATTAATCCACCGAAGCAAACCAGAGAGTTTTTCTAATATTTTTCATAGTTCAAGGAATACAAAATCACGCAATAATTATGGAAATTACGCTGTGAGTTGTCCTCTAATTTCAATTATCTAAAAAATCACGCAGCAAAAATAAAATTCACGAGTTTTTCATTCTTTAACAACTCATTTCTTTTTGTTAAACTTAATGATCCAAATAAATACGAACTTTTTAAGAAACATGAATCCCATCGATTTGTACAAAACGATGTGCATAGTGGAGTTGTCGTCATATTATGCATAAAATTGGAGGCTTCATCTTCGAGAACTTGTTTGTATTAAAAAAGTGTGGGGCCCTTTTCGTTTATTGATTTCGTTTAGCTTCTATATTTTTTTAATTTATTTATTTTTAGAAAAATAATACATATAACTAAAAATGTATGTCTACAATACGTCTAACCTAGGGCATATTTAAATACTATCGGTGAGAATAAAGGGGAAAAAATGAAATACATAGTATCACAAAATGTATGAATTATGCATGCTTTTAGAACATATATTTAGTCTTTTAATCATTCTTTATCTTTCATATTTTGCTACAGGTTTGAATGCCTCAGAGATGATTGGAGACATCGGTGGAAGAAGCTTTTACATGCGTAAATGTAACGATAAGTCTTTCACAACATCGGAGATTATTTCAAGTAATTCCCCAACTCCAAATCTCTTCCCCAATTTTATGTCTCATTATTTCAAGAAACTTACAAGATTGCCCAACAAACTTTGGAAATTATTGGGTTGTGTTGATGGATGATTCTTATATCCACCCCCAACGACTCCTTGTATTGTACATATACACAATGCATTATATTGTATAGTACATATGATAGGGTGCATAAAGCTCAAGAAAACATATAGTTTAGCAAGTACTCGAATTAATTAATGAACGTTACTTGATTGAATCAAAGTTGTTGGATCATCTAATTACTAGACTCCGTGAATTCAATGTAGTATAAGTGTTTAATTATCTTTTAATATAATTACACTGTAATAGTTAAAAAATGAAAGAGCTATTTGGATAGCAGATTAGGTAAAAAACAGAATAATACTAACATAAAATATAATTTTTGATTGCAGTGTATAATTAATTACTTTTTGAGAATTAAGTAATAAATATAATTTAATAGGAATCTACGTTTTATGAATTAGTCAAGAACAATTTAATAGACATGTACCCGTTACGTATGATTAACCAATCTTGTATAGTTTAACAGCCAACTGACAGACAAATGCTTCGCCAAACACATAAATGTGCACAGTATGTATAACACTAATACAAAACCAAGAGTTATATGGAACTTGATAACGCAAATCCATACATGAAACACATCAGCATATTCAATTGTGGTTGTCTTCAGAGGGAGCATGTGAAACCGTGAAAGTGCAGTCAATGCTACAATTAAGCTATGCATCTCTTTATCTCGTACGGAGATAATCTCTGTTATTCATTAGATCTTGAAACCGGAAGAACCAACACTTCAAGGGTGTCAGCAACAACGTGCCACATATCGTATTGTAAAATGGTGGTCAAATTGACAAGAAATTCAGAACCATGCTTCGCCAAGCCTGAACTATCCAAAAAGGCATAAACATTAGCTTTTGAAGAAACCTGAGTTCCAAATTTGATATAGCCAGAATGGAGAAAAACGACTCTTTTCTAGGATCACCATTCCACCAGGGTAGAAAAGGATCAAAAACACATAAATCCAGTGCATAATTGATTTCAAATATTAGTCACGTTACAATAGTTAGGCTCTAAATAGTGGTATGAAGATTGGAACCATAAAAAGGTAGCTGCATGTTGAAGTGGAAACTAATGTACAAATGATGAATTACTTCAACGACATAATGAAAAATATTTTTGACACAAAGACGTGAAGTAAACTGTAAAGGTCTACTCTAAAGGATTGCATTAGAACTTCCCGTGTGGTTTTTGAATGCCTTATTCATTCCAATCATACCACATTACCACGTACCTGGGTGATAGCGTATAGAATTAGGTGGATCTACAACGGTAACGATAAAATCAGATAACCATATCATAAAAAAGTTTTCAAACTATAATATTTTAATAGATTGATCATAAATTATAAATATAAATAATAATAATAATTAGAGTAGTAACTAGTAAAGGAATCAACCCGAACAACTTATATAAAGTACAGGGTGTAAAATGTCAACTGAGGGTTTTGTATGATTCCGTTATTCTACTTCCTACTTTTTGCACATGGACGATTGAAATTAAATACTTATATATTTAGTAAATAAATATGTATTATTTTTTTTATTTTTAAATATTTATTCTTTAATAAATAAATAGATAATCAGTTTTAAATAGGTGTTCAGAATTGTTTATTTACTATCAAAATAAACAAATAAGCAAATAAACAATTACTTAAACAATCTCAAATACATCTATAATAATTTATTCATTTTATAATGAGTCTTTACAATCACATTACACAAAATTTAAAAGTTATAATCAATATAAATATGTTATGTAAAAAAAAAATAACATTTTTATTTTTACATTTAGCATATTCTTCTATAATATGTTATTTTTTTAAAGTAAAAAATTTAAAACAAATTAAAATAAAAAGGTTTTTGGAACCGAGGAGTATAAACAACATAAAAATTAAGGTAGATATAGAATGTGCTGTATCTATAGACGAGAGAGAGTCGTTACAGGCAGAAGAAAAAGAGGAGCAGAGAGATGGGGGAGATACTTACATGGCTACTGTTCTTCTTCATCCTCATAGCTCTCCTTGTTGTCGTTGTTTATCAGGTTCATTCTTTTTAACTTTACCCTAATTTATTTATTTCTTATCAATACTTGCAATTTCTGATCTGTAACTCGTTTAATTGTTACCAAGTTTCAATCTTTTTTATCGATCGACCTAATTATCTATGAATAAGCCCTTTGATTTTTTCAATTTTGCAAATTGGCCAAATTAGGATTCGTAATTAGGGTTATGAAATTTGTTGTTTTGATGTGTTGTGCATTTATGTTTTATGCCTTAATGATCTTTACCTTTCTAGAAAATAGGCAAAGTTTTGATCTTTTTGATAGTTGTTCTTTTGTGGAATTTTTATAAAATGAATAGCATAAGAGTACTTTGCAAGAATTTGTGTTTTTGCATTGTGGAAACTAAAATTAAACAATAACCATTTTGATTGTTTTTTGTTAAAAGATGATGCTCATTCCCGTAACATGTAGAAGTGTTTACTTCTGCATTCTTTCGAGCAAAATGGTTTATTTGCATTGAAGAGATAAGTATAATGGTTTGGAAAACAACTGTTGATAAGAGATAAAGGTTGAAGATGAATATATCTCTTGATCTCCCAAAATCCTTTTGTACACAATCACATAGAATTAGAAATTTAAAATTTATATGTGATGTTTATATATAAATGAAGTTGTGATATTTCAAGTAAAATCGTTAGGTTGAGCGTGAACTGCACCGAGTGTTGAGTTTCACATTCATGTTTAACTAATTTATAGGGTTAATAACGGTTTTAACCTTAAATTTATTTGTCCTGCAGCTTATGTGCTTTGCGGATTTAGAGTTTGATTACATTAACCCGTATGACTCTGCATCTCGGATAAACTTTGTGATATTACCTGAATTTATTACTCAAGGCGTTTTATGCTTGATATATCTTTTAACGGGGCACTGGATGATGTTTCTTCTTTCTTTGCCATACCTTTACTACAACGTGAGATTGTAAGTCTTCTTTACATCTCATATGTCAATTTGTATAAATTTTTATTAGCATAAGGCGTTTCTAGAATCATCATCTATGCATTTAGTTTTGAAATGTTCAGTTACATTACTAAGTATACTAATACTGAATATGTGGTTCCATATCAATGTCATCATCAGTTTATCTGTTATGATGATGATGGAAAAATTTGTATGTTAATGTAGAATCTTTCCTAAGTGCATCTCCAATGTATGCATCAAAGTTGTTCACCTTTTTAGTGTAAAAAGAGCAACTTTTATGAATACGATTACACCATAAGGGTTTCATCTCCAATCTTTGCACCAAGTGTTTACTCATTTACACTAGATTTACACATTAGCTTTCTTTTATTTTTATAGTAAGTTTAAAAATCAATTCATTAAATAGACAACTCACATTTTTATAGCAATTATAAACATATACACCATAAAAAGGATTTTTAAACCACATTCAATATGGTACAAATTTAAAGGTATAATTAGCTTGTTTTAATTTATATGTTGATTATTTATAAAGATAAGTGTAATAGACCCAATAGGGCATTGTGAAAATTTGGTATGGTGAATAGTGTTACGCCCTATTCAAAATGAAAAAATAGTATTACACGAGTTTGGTGTTTGGTGCATACACTGAAGATGGTCTAGAAAAAGGAGATGTACAAGTTGCACACGGTGTTGCAATATCTCTCTAAACTTGGTCCAAAGTTATAACAATCATGTCTAAACTTATGTTACTAGGTACACTCGGAATCAACACCTTGTGGACGTGACAGAGATATTTAACCAGCTCAATTGGGAAAAGAAGCAAAGACTTTTCAAACTCGGATATCTGATATTTCTCCTCTTCATCACCTTGTTTTGGTAAAAACATGATACATGCATTCTGAATTTGCAGTCATTGTATATCCTTGGCTTATTTAGCATGTTCTCCATTCCATGGGTCTATATCAAACTGTTGAAACGGAACCCCGCTAGTTGTTCAGATCCTAACGCTGTACCTTATAATTATGTTTTGTTAATTGTAGGATGATCTATAATGCGTTGGAAGATGACGAAATGTAGGGTTGTGAAGCTGAACGAGATGCATCGGAGTTTGAAGAAGGTGCCCTCTCATACTTAGGCTTAGATTGTGACAATAGATTTTCAGTTATAACATCATTTATCACTGTTGTATCATTATTATCATTTTTTGTGTGTGTTTATTTCAAGAAATGCAGAATAACGGCCGTTCTTCAGATTCATAATTGGATTAATCTGTCATTTTTTTTAACTCATTGGATAAGGTTCATCTTATAATTTCTTAACTCATCACTTGTGATTATTTTGTTTATCATATTAATGAAAGCATCAAGATTGATGATTGCTAGTCCAGGATATCGTTTGGTAGTAAAAACCTTTTACTACCCGACCCACCCGTTTTGCCACCAATAGTAAAAATAGAACAGTATGAATCTGAACTTGGACTTCCAACTATATCAACTCACCAGTCATCATGATCCATGATTCAAGAACCATGCCAACAGAATCATACTAACTATTTAGACCTAGTCACCGGCCGTGCTGGTGGTCTGGAGGATTGGCTCTACTCCTGTTGGTGTAATGGTCTCAACTCTCAAACATAGCGGAAGTAGCAGCAATAAAAACCAATTACTGGTTGGTTAATTAAATTGCAAGTGCTAACACGGTGGCTGTTATCTTATTTCCTTGAAATCGATGCTTATTTTTAGTTGTGTCGATCGGAAGTTGTTCATGTGTAAGGAGCGTAACATTGAAGCCGATAAGCTGGTAAAGTAATAACCTTTTTAGCCTTTTTCGTTTTTTGGCACGGCAAAGTAATAACCTTTTGAGTTGAATAGGGCATCGTTATTTCTATGATCTTTTTGTGATTGTCTTATTTGACTGTTAACCTTTTGGTGATTGTTCTTTATATCGTCCCTAGCGTTCACATATACTCATTCAGGGTAATGCTAATTAGGCCTAACTTACAAGTTTAATCCATACAGCTTTTGACACATGGATTCTACTCATTCTCTCTCCTGATTTCATCCGATCATTTTATCATCTACCAATCACATTTTAGACATATATAATTAATTAGTTATATGAATCGTTTTCCATTCATAAAATATGTGATCTAATGAAAAACATAAAAGAAAAAAGACAAAGTTTGATTAGATACGAATATGTAAAAAAAGTCAACTTTGGATTATGCTTAAAAGAATACGGGAAATGAAATTGAAAAGATATGTTTAAATATTTGTATTGATAATAATATTGTATTAAAATACAATATACAAGCATGTTCGAATTTTTAAATGACATCCCACTCCCAAGGTTATGATATGCAAACAGCAACAAATTCAATGTGTTCATGATAACTTATCAAAGTACAATGAATGATGTATATCCGATAATAGCATCTCAAAAGTCGTTGTTAACAAGATCTTAAAAATAAAAAGAAAAAACATGGGACTAGATTATAGTATAATAATACAGGAACAATTCCAAATACCACCACCACTATCTCCAAATCTTTCGATCGACTAAAGCTACGCCCGCAAGCAGGCAGTAAGATTTTTTTATCTTTATCTAAATTGCATCTATTATTGATGTTAAGCGTAGGATGTTTAAATGCAATTTTTAATGTAATTTTCAATCTAGGGTTTCTAATTGATCCTCAATTTTTTTAAAGTTTGTTTATCAAGACATATATTGTTTGGTGCTTTTTTGCATCATAAGTTGCAGCATATGAGCAGTGTTTTCTGTTTTAAGAAGCCCCAAATTACAGATTTCCGTCATACTGCAATGCTGCTCTATTAATCCAAATTCACAATTTTGGATTTTATTTATTTATTTTGTGAATGTGAATGTTGTTTAAAATCTAATTGTCTTGTATTATAAAGTTTGTATCTTTTGGCATTTGCAGTTTGCTACTGATACATTGCATCTACACACATCATGGTACATGCAGCCAAAGGATTATTAAATTCATGGTAACTCACTTATCTTGTCTAGATAAATACTTATGTTTCCGTTATATGCAACCTTTCTTAGAGAATAAGAGAACCCATTCTGCTAATTGCAGTGACATACCAATGGCTCAATTTATAATCAATTACAACGCGTCATTGCCACAATCACAGAAGTTTATTATACACATTTTAGACGGTATTCATCTATTTGTGAGCAGTAATGTCGAGGGAATGATAAGAAGTGCTATCCAGGAGTTTATAGAGAAGAACACCTATGAGAAACCTGCTTGATTTCTTCACTTTACCCTAACATTCGCATTATAATATATGCCCCAGAAAAACCAATTTCTTGAAGAAAAGAGAAAAAAAAGTTTTGTGATCTTTAAATGCATACAAGTGATGTATATACGGTAATGATGCGTGTTACTTAAACTTCATGAAATTTAGCATTTGATGATCTACATTATCTTTTTGTGTTGTGTGCTTGTACTTGTTGTCAGGGCTTCTTAACAGTTCACGGTTTTGCTTAGCTCTCCGTCTCCGACAGTATGTTATAGAATCATGCGTCGAAGTTCCTGGTACTTGCATTATGCTTCTTCTGTTTTGCTTTTTCTTTGTTAACGCAATATCGTCACACTTGTATATGCTGAGATGGACCTACAACATCTTGTTCTTCCTAGAGGTTCATTGCGGATGTCGCATTAGAGCTTATGTTAATAGTATTTTCAGTTTCTCTCAGTTGATATAATAGAATGATTGTGATTAGTTTATTAAGTCGGTTTGTTATAGGCTTTTTAATAACGACGAGTGTAATACTTGGCATTTGCTAATGAAGAGGTGGTATCTTTATGGAAGTTGATGTCACATGGTGAAGGTTGGCTACACCAATTCATTTTTCTTGTAGAAGCTTACAGAGTTGGAATAAGTGAAGAGAAATGAAGAAAGATGATTAAATGTTTATTCAAGTATTCCAAAATTTTAAATATCTTCTAATTTAAGGCACCTTCCTAACTACAAAAGTTATATTACTAACCAAAAAATAGTACATTATTGTCATCATATTAATATTATTTATTAATTATGTATTTGAAAACAAGAAAATGTGTTAATCCAACTAGGAAACAGATGAAGTTCCATTAAGCTGAAAAAGATGTTTACGGAGATAGTATGCTTTGATCTACTGAATAACACCAACTTGGCAAGCTAGACTATAAATTGATCACCAAATTAACTCTTAAGGGAAACTCTTGCTACTTACTATTAATTGATGCAATTGCACTTTCATATATGAATTTGATAACGATAAGCATAGATAAATCATCTATGCAATGCCAACAATCCGATAAACAAACATGCCATATTATATCAAGCCCACCATCGATATCAACGCGGAGAGTTATTGTAGAATTAGTCATTGTGGTAGGAACAAATATTTTGTTTCCGATTTGAACATATTTATATTTTTTTGAAAAAAATATAATACTAAAATTATTATATTCTATTCTCTCTAATATGAATTTGATTTTTTTATTAAAATATATGATGAACAACTTAAATTTGTGATACACACTAAAAATTTTAAAGTGTATATATGAAAATTAGTGGTGTATCACACCTTTTTTAAATAAAAAAATTATCTCATATTAAATAGTATAAAATTCTAATCATTTTGATATAAATTTTTTTTATCTAAAAGATTAATTAATCTTAAAAATTAAATATATAAATATTCATTCCTACCGTTACAAGTATTCTTACTTAAACATTCCCTTATCAACATATACTAGAAATTAAAGTAAAGACAATGGGTCTCTGTTAATTGTGTAAAGCCCAAAATATCGGGTCGTCAAGCCATCAAAGATAGCTTACATTCCGCTCTCAAGTTATTTTTCGAATGAAGAGAAGAGACATGTAAAGAATAAAAATTATATTATGCTTCTGTACTCCTGAGTTGTCTTTTTAAAAAAAAATAAAAAAATAATGGATCTCATTTTATGTCATTTTACATTTTTTAACTTCAACTATTACTAGTTTGTCAAATGTTTATAAAAATATAAGTTTCAACTTTCAACTTCAACTTTTAACTCCAACTAACGACTAGCTAAACGTACTCATAAGATTGTATATGTGATTTGTATGGGATAAAGAAAGATAAAAAGAAAATGGAAAATAAGTATCAAACAATAGGAACATATACTTGATTCTATGAACGTCTCTCTATTTTAACACGCCTTCACTGTATTTATATAATTATATTAGTGTTAAAATTCGTGTGATACATGGCAGTGTGATGTTGTTTTATTTATTGCGTAAAATGATAATTTGACTAATTAACAATTAACTATGTAGTAAGTATAACATATGAAAAAATGAATATGACATTTAACTAATATACTAAAGGTATTAATACAGTTGATTTAAAAATAATAATAATAATAAAAAAAAAGCAATAACAATTAATGATGGTCATTAATTTATTTTAAGAATAAAAGAATAATAGTGTATACGTTGTCATTAATTATTTAATCATGTTCATTAATTTTAACAATTAATGCAGTCAATGCTAGTAATTAATCCGGCTTTTATGATATGTAAAGACACATCAACAGTGTATACGTGGAACAAAAAACCCTAGAAAAAACGTATACTTAACGTCTCAGATTTTTATATACGTGACAGTCTATGATTAAAGCCACATAAATGACCGATATCACCTTTTAATTATTAACTAGGTCATATGCTCACGATAACGCGGGACGAATTTAATTTTTATAAATTAATAGAATATTGTGATCCATTTATGACTATTTTTTTAATATAGTTTATAGACCCGCGATAAGACACGACGAATTTAACTTTTATAAATAAATAAAATATTTAGTCGATTTTTTAATATTGTGACTGACTTTTTTAATTTAAACAAATACATCAAATATTTAAGGGTCGAAAGTGTAATTATACGAAAGAGATGTTGATCGTTTCTAGTTTATAGACTCACGATAACGCGGGATGATTTTAATTTTTATAAATTAATAAAATATTGTAGCAATTTTTTTATATAGTTTATAGACGCTTTAATTTTTATAAATGAAAAAGATACTTGGTCTATTTTTTTATAACTTAAATAAATACATCAAATATTTAAAGGGTCAAAAATCTAATTATACTAAAGAAATTATAATCGTTGGATCATAATGGGTGAAAAACAATGAAAGGTTCAGATTGATCAATTTTTTTATATAGTTTAGACCCGCTATAATGCGGGACAAATTTAATTTTAGTAAAATGAATCAAATATTGTGGCTGATTTTCTTATATAGTTTATAGGCTCTTTAATTTTTATAAATTAAATAAAATATTTGATCTAATTTTTTAATTTAAATAAATACATCAAATATTTAAGAGGTTAAAAGTGTAATTATACGAAATAAATTAAGATCGTTGGATCATAAAAGGTAAAAATAATGAAAAAATCTAGATTCCTCCATCATATACTCTTTTAATTATATATACTCTTTTAATTATATAAGAGAAGATATATAAAAATATAGATAGATAGATAAATAGCTCGTAAAGATTACTAACTCCTTGTCTTTAACTGCGATAATTGTATGTTTCTTATCCAAAACATATTTAACGATAATTTAATCAAGTTCAAATTTGATTATTGTAACTTTATGAAATGTATAAATAATTATACTAAACAATGTTAAAATATCAATTTCATAGCCTGTGAAACATAATGGATATCATTGTGGGATCTTACCTCCTTACCAAACTTTTCTTCAACTCACATGGTCTTGCTTCTTTATTAATACTTCAAAAGATAATAGTTTAAAATAGACTGTTATGTTAATTACATACTCATCTTTTTGATTATTTATTATTTATTAGCATTGTTTGAAAGCAAGTATATTATATTTTTATTATTATTAAAACATATCTTTAATGTCAATTATTGCAAGTAAATTAAACATATAAATATTCTTAGAAATTTTATGATATCGAAAATTGATGAATAGTACTTATTTAATTATTATTATTAAATTAAGTACGACATTTTCGACCGATTGTTCATCTTCTTCAATTCTTCTAGCTGTAGTTGCATAACCAGATAATTATATTAGCACCCGGATAAACTTAAACAGAGAAATGATCAATATACTACAAGACAATATGTATTTAGATAATAAATAGAATGAATAATATTTAGTGCACAGTATAAGGCCTTCTCTAATTGTTCACTAAGAGACTTACTTTATCTTTATATTAGAGATAAAAGAGAAAAAATAAAAATAGAAGAGGAAAAATAAACTTTAACATTTTTTTAAAAATTTTTAAAGAGAGTTAAGTGTTCTCTATGTATAAAGGAATCATATTCATTCTTTAAAATTTTAATCAATGCTTTTTAATGTACTTAAATAATGCTAATAAATTACTCGAGCAATGCGGCAAAAAGATTTTTAAAATCGGTAAAAAAATGAAGTGATTAACCGTTGCAAGGTTGATACGAATGATATTTTTTAAATAAATGACATGATAAAGGTTGATAATCATAATATACATGACGTACCATTAAGAAGTATAACAAAACACTTAAATAAAATATGATTTAAAATAAAAATATATATATTTAGAAAAGTGGAAATCGTATGCCTAACTTTTAAACTCGTGGACATCTATGTGATTCTTTCTCTAAATAACAAGTAGGTATGCGTGTTTTAATTAGATTTACAATAATAACGTGATTATGTAAATATATTTTATTGTGTAAGGGTTTGACATAATAACATATCATATTATTTGAGTAGATGAAATGATAAAACAGACAACTCACATTTTTACATATTAAACATTAAAGAAGATAAAGATAAATAGCTTATAACGGATACAGATTAGTCAAAATTTGATATTGTTAAGTTCTTAATAATAAGTATTGCTGCTTATTAAATATTTTTAGAGTTTCTTAAGTTTAAATTCATTAAATTATACGACTTTATTTGTTTGTAGTCATTACGGTGTAATATTGTACTATGTTTATTTTTAAACATTATTTAAAATTTAATTAAATAGTATAATGAGGTATAGAGTAGTGTTTTCAGAATAGATGGTTGAAAGATGATTAAAAGAACAGATGAAAAGATTTTTTATTTCCTCTGTATATAGAGAGATAAATTGAAGTTATAGTAGGAGATGGCACTATTGATCGGATATAACATCTTTTCATGATATTTAAATTTAGGATTAAAGATATGTAAAACTAACTGAATAATCCTAAAGATTGAACCAAATTACTTGTTACTTAATAGCTGATACAAGTTCGAATATGTTATTTTTTCTTAACTTATATATTAAGTTCGTCGTGTATCATAAGCTAATTTTAAACCTATTTAGTTAAGTCTACTCATCATTTTTCAGAATTCAAAGAGTTAAAAGTTTGAAGATCCTAAGTTCTTAACTCTTAAGTGGCAAAAGAGCATCTCTATTGTTTTTATTTAACCTTGCCCAAGCTATTTGCTCACTTATGCCATTAATATATCCACAAAGGCCCAAATGCATGACATAAGCTCCAACAAATGTGCTCATTATAATTTTATGACTGTTGATCAAATTCTATGATGATGTTACCAAAATGCTTAAAAGAAACACAAGTTCTAGGATTCAAATTTTTATGAAATAACTCGGGATGAAATGGAAAAATCCAAATCATCTACAGACAAACACCTACTGATGATGAACATGAAACTTAATCATAACGAAAACCTAATCTAATCATCGAACCTACTATCGACCCATCAAACTTTAAACTTAAAACCACCCAAAAGAGTTTTAGATACAAACAACCAAATCGAAAAGGTAAGAGATTCATCGTCTAATCGCCAATGCAGTCAGTTTACCAAATTAACCTTTGTAAGTTACTACTGAAGACTCACATTGATGTCAGTTGGCTTATTATTCCGAGACTCGGGGGAATTATAGGAAGACCAATTATCTCCGCGAAACGAAGGTGACGACAGATTTTGTTTAGCAGAATACCCCTCATTAGTCTCAGCTGCTGGTACTGCTGCTGGTGCTTGTACTGGTACTACTGGAAGCGAAACCGGAACTGCAGCCGTAATGGGGATTGTGATGGTGGTTATGTTTTCCGCTTTTTGTTTCTTGGTTGTCTTCTGTTCTTGTTGGACACCCGTTAAGAAACTTCCTACTATAATCTGGTATATTACAAAAACCCGTAAGAAAATTCAAAAAAGAATGATCCAAATGGTTAGGAACTACTAGTAGTCTAGTACAATCATATTGGGATCAAGATATACCTGCACGGGACTGGCGGCCACCAGTAGACCTGCCACACTGCCGCCAACGACCCGCCCATCTGGGCTTGATAAAGAAACACTCATCCCTCCAGATCTGTTTCTTATTCCACCACTCTCAGACGGAATAAATGATCCCGCTAACGAAAGTATCTCAAAACGGCCCTTAAGAAAGAGGGAAATAATGTCAAATTTGAAAAATACTAAACTTCTATAAGCCCAATAAACAAATGATAAGTGGTCAAAGAGGATTAAATTGTCACCTCATAAGTCAATGTACCACCAGAAGAGTCGGGCTGGCGAAGGGTAACACTGGAAATTACACCATTTGCAGAAAGAATGCATATTGCACGCGGACCTTGTTGGGAAAACGATATAACCTTCATTGTCACATCCTAATTGAACGCAACAAAATATAAAAACTTAAAAATTATTAACTCGGTACAAAAATATTCAAGAGTAATAATTTGAAAAATATAAAAATTTACATCACCTCAATTAATAAAAATACAAAATTTTACCTCTCCTGTGTTGACATTGATGATATGAGGCATAAAATTAGCACCAACCGAGCTTGAAACCCAATCGCCTGACCAATAAACATTGAAAGGTGTATTTCGTTATTCACCTAAGTAATATAACCTGAATAATTCGATCTGGATAAAAATTACAGTATAACACATCTTTACAATATTTGCATGATGATGAGACCACAAAACAAAAAATCAAAAGAGAGAGTGAACCCCTACGCAGAAAAATTCTCCACAAAATTCTATGGAAGACATCAAATGTGCAAGAAACCCCACAATTTAACAGTTGGATAAGAACTTTGAACCACCAAACAAACAAACAAACCCCACACCATAATAAAAGCAAACTACTTCTGATCTTTACAAATATAGAGAGAGTGACAATACAACACAACTAACTACACTTGTTGAAACCTTAAGGTTTTTAGAAAAAGATTCACTAAAACCTCAGCTTTATCCTCTTCTCTGTTCTTTCTTGTCATATATATGTATGCATATGTATATCCCAAAAGGTAAGCAACAAAATTAGAATCATCTGTTTCAAGATTCTCCTAATTCACTCACCAACTTCCACACACATATAAAGCAAAGAGCTTCTAGAACTATCTATTAACATCAAGATCTCAAAGTTGAAAGGGTTCTATTCATTTAGGTCCCACTTCAATTCAATCAAAACCCTTGAAACTGTTTCATCAAATCAAATAATTCATACATACCCACTTCACATTTAGTAGACACAAACATTAACCACAAACACAAATCTTTCTTACCTAAAGTTTCCATTTTTTCAGGTGGTTGTGGATGTTGGTATTTTCCGACGGATTGTGGCCGGATTTTGCCTCTTTTTCCGGTGGAAAAATCGAGGACCGGTGGACCAGCAGATGAGATGGGCTTTGGTGATAAAGCTTTTCTGACTGACCCATCTGGACCATATTTTCTTGGTCTCCCTCTTTTCTTTTTTTCTGTTGATGTTGTTGCGCCGGCCGGCGGTGGCGGCGCCGGGTACGGCGGAGCAGATGTAGCGAGCTGGTTTGTGATGGATTGAGGAGGTGATCCAACGGTGGAGAGGTTACTTGGGGCTTCAGTTCTTGGAGAAATATGGTAGTCTGAAGGTGCATCTGATCCAACTACTGTACCCCCACTGTTATTATTAGTAGTATTATTATTATTATTCATTTCTTCCTGTCCCTCAATCATCAAGAGCAGCAAAAATTTATATAAAAAAAGTTTATAAATTTATAAAGATAGATTTAATTCTTGAGGAAAAAAAAACCCAAAAAAAATTTAAAAATTTAATGAGATTTATAAAGTTTTTTTTAAGTTAAGAAGAACTTAAAACCCAGAAAAATTAAACAAACAAATATTAAAACTAGACAGAAGTTTTAGAACAAAGAAAAGATTTTGGAAAGTTTTTTCATTGAAGTAAGATCACTAAGAACAGGAAAAAAAGAAAAGGTTGGAACAAAATAGAAAAAAAAGATTACTTTTAATAAGTAAATTTGAAGAAATTATGCAGAGACAGTTCTCTGCATGAGGAAGATGATGAATATTTTTTATATATAATAAATATATATAAATAAAAGGAAAATATTTTAGTTTTTGAGGAATAATGGGGTAGAGTATGAGAAGATAAAGATTGAATTTCTTGATTGATGTAAGAAAAATTGTGAGTGTTTAAGATGTTAAAGCTATTTTGGGTTGTTTAGTTTCTTGAAAATTGTCTGAATTATATTATAATTAAAATTATAAAAATATATTAAAAGAGGAAATAATAAATTATTTAATGTTGGGCTTTAACTATCAACTATTAAAGTGGAAAAATTATGGATTTTGGTTAATAAATGGGTTGGAGTCCGGTGAAAAGAAAAGTGAAATTAGGTTGCCAAGGCACGAAGACAACCATACCTCTTTTTGAAAAAACAAATATTATTCATTATTTTATAACAATATTTAATACCTTATAAAATATATAAGTATTGTTATTCAAATACAAACAAACAAAGGTGTATGAAAACAATTGAAATGTTAGAAAATAGAATATTATTTATACTTAAAGATAATAATTTATATAAAAAGGCCATCTTGGTTTCCACCCCAAAACAATGAATCTCAACTTAATACTATTAAATTACTATATTTTATTTTCCCCTCTTTTTACTTTTTATTAGTTCTAGGCCTTTTTCTAGTATTATATTGTTTTAGCCGCATAAGATCCAAATTATAATTTTTAAATTGATCACGGAAAATAGGTTAAATCGGGTAAATGAAGTGTTGTATTGGGTAATTTTACTACACTATAAAATGTTTCTAAAGGTTGATTTGTAGCGATAAATAATATATAGACATTCTGAGCCGTTAAATGTACTAAAGAAACTGTATCGTTATAGTCAAAATAGAGACTATTTGTGTATGTATAAAAAAAATAAAGAGCTAAAGAAAATAAACTATATAATTTTTATTTAATGTTTATTAGTCTCAAAGATAGTATTATTTCGACAGTACAATCATGCCTATATATAATATTTCAACTCTTACCAATTATTTTAGGGAGATTAATGATTTATTTTAAGTGACTTTGAATTTACAAATGCATTTAATTTGTTTTCATTAGAATTTTAAAAATTAATTTTTTAAGGATTTAATTTTTTTTTGGAAACGATAAATAGAATTAAGGTTCCAAACTTAGCAAGTAACTAATTAGAATTTTAAAACTTAATTTTTTTAAGAATTTTTTAATGTGTGTCTTGAAACATACGATAAGATGCATTTAATGATTCTGAATCTTCTTCTAATTTTAAAATTTATAATTTTTATGATATGCATAAAAAAATTGATATTAAATTAAATTAATAAATAATAAATGCAAATTCTAAAATAGTCGGTACAAAAGTAATACGTAGAAACAGCAATAGAAAATAATTCCAAAATTTGTATGTTATAAGATTCCTTTTTTATCGACTTATGGGAAAGCAATGACCATCTTGGAAAAAAAATGTTGATTAAAAGTGCCAAATACCTAATAGTGATGAATAGAATGGTCAGAATATATAGATGAACTCCATAGCATACCAAACTTGTTGACAATATAAACACATATTTTAGACATATCTATATAAAAATGAATTATTATAACCATTTAAACAACAACTTATTTGAGTGTATTGAAATAAAAAATCAGTTGTTATTAAAACGTTCGGTAAGGTATGAAATGTTGAAGAATGAACATGTTGGTGGGAAAAAAATTAAATATTATTGTTGCATTGCGCGATTATAATACTATTATAAATTTTACTTTTTTGATATATAATAAAGGAGAATTCAATAAAAACTACAACTACGGAATGAAGTCCCTTCCAAATATGTTTTTTTTACCTCTTAATCTTTGTAATTAATGATAAATTAATGCTTAATACTTTCCGTATTGATTATTTTTCTATAACATCTTCAAAATCAAAAATCTACCCTAATTTATTTTTCAATTTTCCATAATAATACACGCTAACAAGTTTCCTTTTAATCCGTGTACTATATTACTATATATCGTCACAGTTTACAAAAGTTAATACTTAAAAACTACGCTTACTTTCTTTTAACCATAATGATTTAGGATTTAGGAAATTTGATGCATTAAAAATGATCTTGTGGCATCAAGCTATTTGGCATGTTTTCTTTTAGCTCATTTTATAAGAAGAAAAAAGAAAACCTAAAAGAATCACTCCACTATAGATATACATTGAATAGGGTCGAAATAGTCACTAGTCACCTCTAATGTAGGCTCATATTAGCTACCTTCGTGTTGGTTATTGGTTATGTTTTGTTAGAGATCAATGGTGTGTTAAATTTATTATTTTTACATGCTCAAGCTTTTATTTTTTTGATAGACAAAAGTTTAAAGTTAGAAAAATAAGCAATTTTTAAAAATAAGTTTCAAGTTTATAATTTTTTTTTTTACATTTTTGAGCTGCAAGTAGTTTTACCAAAACCCTTATAAAAAATAAATTCTAACTTTTAACTTGAAATATATACTTTAGCTACTAACTCCAGTTATAAGCTTCTAGCTCAACACACTCGTAATATTGCGAAGAGGTAATAGAAAAAGATGAGAGTATTGCTTAGATGTCATACTCCACTGACTATTCATGTGCATCCATTCGAAGGGAATGCAGATAACTCATTTTATTTAGTAAATTGTACACGAAGTGTTAGGATTATGAACCGATATGCTTGAAAGTAATGAATGACTCTTAAATTGATTATGTGAAATGTTTTCCACAGCAAAATGGCTATGTTTTTATAGGAAAAGTTGTGGATGGGTCACAAAGAACTCCCAAAATTGGGAAAGAAACTCAAACGCACCATCTTCTTTCATCTCACAAATATTCATCATTCACATTCACCGCATAATATGACAACCACTACCAAAAGACCACTTTCTATGAAAGAACCATGGCTACCATGATTATTTACATAGCACAAACGTAGCTACTATGATTATTTATACCGTGCATTTTTTTTGCATCAACTCAAATAATGTTATATGTAAGTTTGTACAATAACAATTAATGTAAAAATTCATTGTGTATCAAATATGGTCCGTGAATAAATAAGATTAGTGTATCAATTTTTTAAGGGTCTGTTTAGCATGGAGTTTTAGTTTTTAGTTTTTGAACAAAAAATTTATATGAAAATAAAAGTATTGTTTGTCATGTATAAGCTGTAGTTTTAGAATATAATAAAAAACTCAAAATCTCAAAGCTACTGAGAGTAGCTTTTCATAAAAATCTCAAAACCTAAAGCTACAGCTACTTCACCAAATATAGCCCTAATGTTTATGTCGGGATATTATATCCCGACATGTGTACGAGCTTTGTGGCGATAGGCCGATAGTCGTTATACATCTATTTTTACTTTGTTAGAAGTAACAGACTGAACATTCGACATTTTACTTTTACTGTTTTAGAACAATTTATTTAAGGACCCAATATGTATATAATGATTATCAACATTTAAAATGTATCTTTTGTTTATCGATGGATTCAAAATTTTAAAGTGTATTATACTTAAACTCGGAAAGTACATAAAATACAATAGTAAAAAAGTTTAAATATAATACATTTTGAAACAATAAGTTAATGGATTATAGTCAAGTCTTTTCATGCGTGCATAACATACATATTAGGTAATGTAAAATGTTGGTTTTGAGGTGCTTTAAAAGTATCCTCACGTATATGGTAAATCGAAAATTTGATTCGATTTTATCTGAAATTTTGAATATTTGAAATTTCGGTTTTTCAGATTAGATAACGGATCTTGTAACCATTCAAGTGTTTAACAACATTTTGAAATGTTAAAGCCAGTAAAATTACAACTTTTAATTTGGATCTGCCTAAAATTATGGTAAATTTTCAGCTTCCTTCCCTTTTTCTTTAATATTAAGCAATAAGCATATACTTTACGTGCTTTGCTACTTTTATGAGTTAGGTGAGTTTTAATCGAATTCAACTGAATAATATACTCAAAATGTTCCCAATTGCAAGTGGAGATGGAAATTTGAAAGCAACTTCATAACTTTTTGTTGTTTTTCCCAACAAAAAAAAAAAAAAAAGATTTATAAAAGAAATGAATAAAATAAGTATTATGTCCTCTGATTTAGTTTTATAGTCGTTATATCATTTTCATCTACCACTTTGCATTTGATGCTTTTCTATCTATAATTTATTTCGCAAAGTCCATAGTTTAAATGCGTTCGACCAATGGATTTCGAAGTTGGTCTACGATAATCATAAAATGGACTTCTTTACAGATGGAAAAAAAGCTTAAATATATTAAAATCATACGCGTTATTAATAATAATTAATATTTATTATAATATACAAAAACAACTATGATTTCGTGAACATTTCCTTATTAATTTACTCATTCAAATTTGACCACGAATTATATTATAATTATGCCCTTATATTACTGGTTCGTTAAAAGTTACTCGTTTCACTAAATATTAGTTTTATTCTTTGAACATTTTTCGAATAAAAATTGTTAAAATTATACTCCACTTAAAATTAGCCATACACCATCGCTAACGTTCTAGTAATGTTGTACATGTGGTTAAACGTGCTGTACTTGTATAAAATTTGTGATTTTCGATTAATTTCTGATAGTATACAAATAAAAATAGCTCCTGTGTTGTTTTAAGATCGGAATGGGCTAACCATGAAGCCTATTAAGCGTCAATAGACAGATATTTATGCATTGGGCCTTGAAAACAAATGTAAAGGTTATGTAGCTACAAATGAGGAAATGACCATTTGTATTTGTATTATTGTTTAAATTGATGGAATATATTAGGGTTGGGAGAGAAAAAAAATCAACTATAACTGATAACTACTCGTAATTAACAAAATCAAACAAGTTAAGATTATAGGATTAAGCTAGGGATAATGCAAATTCTCGTTTACTAATTTTGTTATACAGATTATGTTTCTTAACTTTAGTTTGACGTGTCACCTACTTTGTTGAAATGCAATCAGCATTCCTACATACACATAACAAGATACACTTAAAATTGAAACTAATTCATTCAATATGTATATGTATATATATGGATGATCTAGATGGAAAAGGTAATCTTAGAAAAAGTTAATCTAAGCCGTCCGTTAACATTCATAGTTATCATTCAACACGAAAAATCCTAAATCATAATCCATGCCAACTATTTTTAGCATTCTTCGTGACGAATGTTAACTAACATTCACCATGATGAATGTTAACGAACAACCCATATTAGATTCGTCATTCTCTCAGGATTCCCTCTTCCCTGTAGATCAACCCCCTATATATATGTATTACTTTTATTATTCACATTACTATTTTTTTTCCAAAACGAATTGGCTATTTGTAAAAACTAACTATATAAAATCATTCAACTCTCAAATATACCCTAATTTATTACTCGTAACAAAATATTTATTAAATAGTTATAGGTTATCTTGTCTTAATAAAGAACATTTACTTGTCTTGTTTTAATTTGAACAAAATATGTTTGTATCAAGACGGATGGAGCAGCACAAATGTCTCAAATGGGCCAAGGCCCAAACTTTGATTATACCAATATCATATCATAGAGTTTATTAAACCCAAAAACTGATGCATAATTGAACTGAAATAAAAAGGGTTTCGATAAAGAAAATAGTCAAAAAACCGAACTATTTGTCTACGGTTTCATATTTGGTAAAACAAACTTACTTCAGATTGAAACTTGAACACCATACTTCTTTCTTACACTTTTAGACATGCTTTTTCATCTCAACATTCTATGTAGTAATGAATGATTGATGATTGCTGAATCCTGTATTACCATTATGTATAAAAAGTTTATCCTCTAGAACAACATTGATTTGTTCTTAACCAAATACATAAATAAATGATTTTCATAACTTTTAGTAAAGTTTAATAATACTAAAATACTTTTATTGAAAAGAACAAAAAGGGTAAAGAAAACATGCAGGCCATTGTAAGATTCCCGCAAACATTAACTAAATTAATGAACATAAGGAGCCAAAGTAGCCCTTTTAGTTTGTTCTATCTTTTGGTCAAATGCTGTGCTTTCCTTTTCAGTGGTCAACAAAACAATTAAATTGCTATCTAATTATTATTTTTTAATTACTATATTTCATGATAGGTCTTGAAATAATGGAAGAAAGACGTTATAGTTGATTAAAATATATCTCAAGTTACAAGATCTTTTGAATTATAGTTTGTGTTCGATCGCTCAAAATATTATAAATAAATTATAGTTTAATCTGTGAAAGGATGATACTATAGAGTTACCGACAAAAGTGTTTGGAATCTTATTGATTGAAGTTTGTTGTATACTTACGCATTTGGCTTTGTCTACTTGATCGATGTGAACTTATCTCCAACGGTTTGACCAAAATTAGAATATGGGTGTACAACTTAACATATTATGGTAATAAGCGTTGACCTTTGTTAATGGAAGGGCAAGACCGGAAAATCACATGCTAATATAGGAAATTTATATAGACCATGTTTATCATTTTTTTTTCTCTTGTATCATCATTTTCAATATGGATATATGCTAAAAAAATATATACAACAAACCGGTTACGTCATTTGTATGTTCTATTTATACCAATTTCGACTAAAGTAAAATAATGGTTGTCCCTCTAATGAATGACATATATCACAATTTCTTATATTTATCAATTATTTTATTATGTGTATTGATCGGCCGATAATATCTTAAGACAAATATTTAAACACGTGTTTGAGCATATATATATATATATATATGAACGCCTAAGATTACAATATTACCTATTTTACCTCACATGCATACAAGCTTTTTACGATGATCATGCTAGCTGAGAATTTCTTAGAAAGTCACTCATCATAGTACTATGTCCATTCGAGCATGCTTAATTTTTATGCAGTTTTTATGTGATTTGTTGTGCCAGTATCTAGAAATGTTGTATTTTTAATAGTTTGCTCATTTTTATGATACCGTGGTTGTGGTCGGTGGTTCACTTGTTGGTAGGATGTTTTATGTTGGAGTTTGTCTAGTTAGGGAATGCGCGGGTTAACAAAAAGAAAACGAATAACATAACATAATTTTCAAAGTCGTGTGTTTAATAAAAATAGGAGGTATAAATATATCAAATATATTGATACATACGTAGAAATATTATAGTATCAAAGCACATTATACAATTTAACGATTAATGAGTTTTGATGTATGTAACAAAAGATCTTTTCACCACCCTTAAAAAAAGGAAGAAAAAGAAAAAACAAGAGTCGTGGTATTAAATGAGAGTTTCATTAAAGCAGCTGGTTGCCAGCTAAGAAATCCGCCGTTTCCTCCGCACTTGGCTCCAACCTCATGCTTCTTACTTTCCTTTCATATCACGTGCCTCATACATTTATATATTCACATAAACAAATAAGATCACTTGGTTTGTGACAATATATCATTCCATTAGTGAAAGGTCACGTCAGCTATAAATACATAACGTGACTCTTTACGGTGTTAACTGGTTACGTATCCTACAAATTTATATTAATGTCATTTTTCTTAAAATAAATACTTTTAATTAAATAAACACTACATTCACAATTTATTAAATAGAAAACACCTAAAAATTTAACCATTACAAAAAAATATTAAATTATAGAATATTAAATTAAAACAATTAAACTGAATAAGATGTGGAAAAAACAAGTGTTATAAATATCTTTCTTAAGTATATATAAACCATCTTTATCTTTTTTCTTAAAATTAGACTCAACAATGGTTAATGTCTAAATTACCTTTAAAAATCATTAATTACTTTCCAAATGAACCACTAATATATAAATTGCAACCCTTAAGTTTTAAACTTTACATATCTTTAAATTAAACTTTTAACAATATAGTGTAAACAATAAAATTTATAAATGTCAAATTAACTATTTGTTCCCGCTGCTATACGCGGGTACACTACTAGTTACATATTATTTGTTATTGGGTTTAGTAAAAAAAAGTCGAATTTGATAGTGACTAATATATATGATAAATATATAATAATTAGTTCAATAACCAATTCGATTTTAAACCAATAACTTTAATGTTATTCGAAAAATTAACGATATTTTTTTACTGTTGAAAACTCGGTATTATTATGTTCGATTTGAATGGGTGACTAAAATATACAGTTATGATATATTTTAATCAAATACTCAAGTGAATCTAGAGATATGAAATATAAATATAGAAATGTCGAGACAATATGTATTAATTGTTCGATCGTGAAATATGAAACACATAATTTTTTAAAAATTTTAAACTTCATATAAGAAGAATTAACTTCATGTGTTAACCATAACTACAACCTCTTACATATTAATAATTAGCTTTCATGTATGAGTATAACTTTACTCTCTAAATCTAATTTACATTATAATATATAGGAATAATAAAAATATTATTATCAAGATATTTTGTTTTGTGTTATCAATTATAATAATAACTTTTATATAGCTAACGTTATTAAAATTAACTTTTTAATACTCCGACCCAACGTGCGAGGTATAAAACACACTCGTTTAACCCCATTCGTTTTAGGGCCTTTTAACTTTTTCTTCCTGTGTACATCTTCTTCTTCCTTTATTGACAACAACAAACATTAAAACCAGCTTTTTATTCTTTCTTTTTTTCACATTTAACACACAACAATAACACAATCGAAAAAAGAAAATCAAAATGAAAAGGAAAAAGTATGTGGGACCCACTCTTTCTCCAGTTCTCCTTCATCAATCTCATAACGACAAATTGCGAAAACAGATTGCACTTTATCCATCATCCCTTTCTCAGGCTACCACAAAATTCAAAACGAATCCACTCCAAGTGGTCTAAATGATATCACTATAATAAATAAAAATTATCAAATCCTTAGTATTATTGAATTATTCTTACTTGTTACAATTATTTTAATGTTAAAAGTACGAAAATACCTAATATATACATTAAATACAATATTATTTTACTTTAATGAGTCGAATGACTAATAATGTTTTATAGTTAGTATTACACTAAATGCATTGTAACATTAAACTTTGTTTGATATCAAATTAGATAATAATAATAATAATAATAATATATAATAACAAAAATGTATTAGCATAATATAATGTTTATAAATTTGCTATTAATTAAGTTTAAAACTACTAAATAATATTTGCCATTATATTTATTACAAAACAACAAGCAATTTTTATAAAATTGTCACTTAAATTTATATAACTAATCAATACAATAATTTCTATACAACTTAGTATGGGAATTAATGCTATAAAATATTTAAAGTTATATTGTTGATTCTTACATATTAAATCCATTAAAAAGAGTTAGTAGAACATTTGATATAAATCCATTTTAATGTAAACATATATTATAACGCTATGTTTGTAATAAAATAATATAATTTTAGTGTACGTATCAGAGTATTTTGTTAGTCTCAATTCACACCATGACTCGCTGTTTGAAGGACGCAATGTATAACTTTGAATTATAAGGGATAAATACAACTCAACATTTAATTAATGTTTCTAAAACTTTATTTATTTTGATAAATGAGTTAAAATACTTAAATAGTTTTAAAGAGAGTATGATGAATTTAACAAACAAAGTAAACAATAATTGCAATCAAATCTAGTCAAATGTGAATTTGTTGAGTTACAAGTTACACCAAGTACTGACTATGGAATGATGTAGTTTAAGCTAAATCAATACCGTACTAAGAATAACAAATTACACTAACTGAACCTACTAAAGAAGTTCGACAAATGAACTAACTTTAATACTTACTTACTCGAATGTACTTAGACAAACTACGCACTTATAACAAGTGATTAATATAAATGACTACTTTCTAAATAAATAAGGCCACTTTATTTATAGCCAATTGGATTGCGTATTTTTCTTCATAATATTAGGTTGAATAGAATGGCACGTGTCGCTTCATGAGTGACTTCACTCTAACTAAAAACGGTTAAGGGAAGATTGTGTGGTTTCCATTTCTAATCACGCTTTTCTTGTTTGCTTAATTTCCACCAATCACAGTTGAGAATGATGTTACACGTTCCATCACTTGATTTAACATTAGATGTTACTAATTTAGATAATTAGAGACCCCAAAATAGCTATCCGAATCTTTGTGATATTTTATTGTTGAAGTCATTAGAGACATAACTGGATACTTCACCCGCTTCAAGCTAACATTCACTTCATAGATGACTATCCATTTTAGCTTCAGTGGCTTCATTTATTGTCAGTAGCGACTACTAATTTATTTGATAAGAGTGAGTAAATATATCTCTCACAACTCTTATTAGTGAGCATAATACACTTAATCAAGATTCATTTACTCTATTAAACACTTGGACAAACACAAGTGATATCGGTAATATTTTTCTTCAGTAATAGAAGTTTGATTTCGTTATTTTCTAATAATAAAAATAATAGTGATTGAGTTTTCAGAAATCAATGACTCTAACACTTTCATAGATAAATATTATCATACACCCTAAAAATATTTTGAAATCACCTTCAATTATATATCATGTACCTTCGTTACTCTACTTCATAGCATAAACATTTCTACATGACTAACTCGTCTCACATACATGTCCAAATTAAACTTGAATCTTTGCACACGCTAAATAAAAGCGTTGGGTTAGATTTGAGATATATGATCGTGACAACACGTCAATTCAAGTCGGTTTGAACTTCAGAGGGGGATAATAGCATTCATTTTCATTTTGGCTTCAAGAAGACGGTGTTTAAAAGTTGAAAATGCTTGTTAAACATATACGTTTAATTTAAAATTCTTTTTCCTACTCCAAAAATGAATTTCTATTAACACTAGATGATCAAGTGTAGATGTGTATAAAAGGTTTGAGTTTGTATATCTTACGGGATATAGTTTTTCTATTAACACTAGATGATCAAGTGTAGATAGTGTAATAAAAGGTCTGAGTTTGTATATCTTATTGTATATAGTTTATACTACAATCACGAATCGTGTGTTGTAAATTGTAATATGAAAAATAAAAAATAACGTCTTTATAGTTGACTGTACTAATATTAAGTGCACTTGAAACGTTTTTTTTTAAATTATTACTATTTCAACCCTTCAAATCTATTAATATTTACAAGATTGTCTCTCATTTTAATTTTGTTGTATAAAAAATTCATGTGTAAAGAAGATAACAATCGTGAAAAGAGAATTATAGAAAAATGAAAAGAGAATTAGATAACAATCGTGAACCAATATACTTTAAATGAATTTATGTACATAGAATTTCCACTAAATCTGGGATAAAACACCCCAAACAACAAAAATAAATCCAATACCCTAAAACTAATATATCATAGAATATCTACCCAAAATAATAAGTATTCTGAGTGGACCCTCTTTACCATCAAAGCCTAATGTGTATCACATATTCACATCTATGTGTATCTACCAAACCAACTAATGCAACCACTTTCCTTCTATGGTTTATTATGTACAAAACCACAACACGAAACCATGACCACGCTATTCTTTTCATAATACAACCTGTGATGCATGGATTACAACTCTTTAATGCATTTCAACCCCTTTCTCAAGAAAATGAATTGATCAACCCCAAATTGTATAGATTTCTCCTTAATATGCTACCAAGTGAAACCAAAACTGCAGCACCAAGACTAGTGTTTTGTTCATCGCTATCTGCCTTTTGACTATACATCAATGGTAGTTCCTTCACTCTTAAATAAGCTGACCCGATTCTTTGCATAACTGAATCAATGACTCTTGAATCCACAGGGTTTCCAATCGCATCAGTTACATAGAATATGTTTAGAGCCATACCCACTGTTGTAGATATCTCAGCCTGTGTCACATTCATCGCGTTTTCTCTAAACGTTCTTGTCACATTGGCTAATAGTCCTGGTTTATCGGGTTTAAATAGTTCAAGTCTAACACCTTCTGATGCTCTTCTTTCAATTGCAGCTCTTAAACACATAATCACTCGTTGCTTTTCGGCTTCTGAACTAATTGGAGTTCCATCTGTATGTCTGATAAAGAATTCCTAAAACATGAAAAAGATTCAAACTTTAGCAAAATTAACCTAAACCCATATCAAATTTGATAATATTAATGACATAAAAAGTACCAGATATGCGCCATCTTCTGTAGTATTAATGGTGGCATGGAACACAACGTATTGCATATCGGTTAAAGTGCATACGACATCAAATAAAAGCTTGGGTCGATCTTTAACCTGAATGTTGACAACCGAGTACTCTTTTTCCAAACAATTTTGAACAGATACTAGTGGCGTATATCGTCCACTAGTTCTTATAATCGGTGTTCTATCATAATCACGATCCGCAAACATCATTTGATGAAGTCTTCTTTCTGTATGAGTGACTGCTAACGAAACTGATGTTTTAGCACTTCTTATATCGTTATCCCCTTTTAATACATTCCTTAACCGACCTTCGATTCTGTCTATTTTTTGCGAGTCTTCAATTGGGTTACCCGAATCACAATCTTTTAAATGAATTAAAGCTGCGATTCGACCATTGTGTGTCCATACTTTGGACTCAACTACGTTACAATTAAGTTCGGATAAAACTGCGAAAACTTCGGATAATAGACCAACTCTGTCTGTACCAGTTAGTTCTAGTGCTGTCATTCCATCAATTGATTTTGATCTTGTACTATGAATGGCTCCAAGTGACTACAATGAAACAAACATAGCAAATTCAACATCTCCCGACAACAACAAATAAACAAATAGCCAAACAATAAATAAAATACATCGCTTTTGTTTGTAAAATGAGTTTTTTGGACATGATTATTTAAGCGTTTACATGACCATTGCATACGTTCACTTTTACACTAGCTCAAACAATATTTTCTTAAAACGGTTGATCAGCTTATTTTTTAGAAAGGATAAACACTCAAAAATACCCGAAACTTTTTTTTTTAAGCAGATAAGCAACAAATAATAACAACTAGAGAATTAAATGTTTAGTTACCTGTTCAATACAATTGATGATGCTATGATCTGTTAATTTGTTCCCGTCCAAATTAGTGACATGAAAGACTGTAGATAATTATATAAAACCAACATCGGTCATCAGTAAAGTAACAGACATACATGATTATGGATTTATGTATAAAGTAATTAAATTAATGATAATTGCAAATTAAAGTAAACTTACCATCCATGTTCCATCTTCCATCTGAAGAAACATAACCTTTTTTAATAGAAAGATTTAGATCTGTCAAAACTTGAACTGCTTCAAGAAGAATTCCATCTTTTCTTGCACTATCAATCTGAAAATCCAAACAAAAATCAATTAAAAATTCCGTTCAAAAAATAAATTATCATTTATTTACTAAATTAACGAAATAGGTGACCAAAATTTAGACAGTTACCATGATGCGTGTTGCATCTACACAGCCAGCATTGTCAATCATAACCCTGGAAAAATATAAGAAATTGGTCAACAAAGTTTGAATATTTGAAATACTTGGTCAACCAAAGAAAAAGTCAAAATTGTATTACAAGAGAAACTTCTGGAAAAAAAAAAATATCGGTAGAATTAGAAATTGTTCCAAAAAACATAAACTTTTTCAATTTTCAAATAATTATTATGTTATTTTTTTGTTTGTTTGTTAAATTAAGGCTAAAAACTTAAACAATAATGAAAAGCTAGAATAAAGAAAATGAAGATCTAATTGTAGGTTACCTTGGAGTGTTCATACGAACAATAAGTTTTTCATATTCTTCTAAAAACGGTATGCGATCCATCTGCATCATCTTATTTCAATTTTTTGTGGGGTGAAGAAATAATTTGTAGAAATTAAGGATGAAAAACAGAACAGGGTGTGGTTTGAAATTGCTGTTTTTAAGGAGGAAAGAAAATTACAAAAGAACGTAAGAGACAGGAAATAGAGAGCCCGAATTTGAAAGAATTTGTTTATCGAGTAAATCGGTATGAATTTGTTTCTCTCTCTAGAATTTAACGAAAAAGGAGTGGAAGCACGCTTTACGGTTAATTGTCTCCATGAGAACATGACTCAGGAGTCTTTATATATGGTGGGAAAGTAATTAGGTTTCTTGAATAATACTACGGCTAAAAAATATAATTAATTATGTCGACCTTTTTTTCTTTACTCAGATCACAGGAAGTGCCACTGACCGTGGACTACTGCCCGAACTTATCGGGTCCATGTACAATTCCTCCCTAATATATATTTATATATAGATTGAGTTTCAAATTTAAATATACAATGGGATTAAATATAAAAAAATTAAGATATATGTATCAAGATGAATCAAAATGAGTGAATCTGTTAAGATGAACAATGAGCTTTAAAAGTTTCGTACACAATGTTTTTTTTAAACGCAACTTCTTTTTTCATTTTTAAACATTATTTTATAGTGAGTGATCGAACGATGATCATCGATACCTTTAGATATTGGTTTTGAAGAACTCTATGCATAGCTATATATATGATGCAAATATATAAAACTGTTAACTAAAGATTGCACAAAAAATGTCTAGAATTTTATTAAGAAACATATTATTAATATTTATGTCTTATATTTTACAGAAAATTCCGCCTATGTAATGAGCTGAGATGTGAGAATTCATTCATATCTATTGTACTTAATCGTTTTTAGAGTAATATACTTATCGGGTGTAAAAATCTTTTATCCAAAAAAAGAATTCTAATTAAAAAGTACGTCTTCTGAAAAGAAGTCATAAGCTATATATATGAAAATTAGTTTTGCAATGTAATTGAATTGAATTATATAAATATATAATGAACATAACCAAAAGATGTAAATTCACAATAGTTGTTATGATTTACTAATGAAATCATAGACTTATTAATGTGATATCATATTGGAGTCTAAATATGTAAAAAAAAAAAATTAATTCCACTGCAGCGATCGGGAAAAAAAGAACCTCATTTCTTTCTACACAAGTCAACATGACACGTCCTCGTGTTGATTTGTTGCCAAGTAGGACCAAGTTGGGCCCCACTCATGCCGCTTGCTTACCTTCAACTTCAAACAAAGGAAGCATTTCACATGAAGCAATTGGTAGTGCATGACCATGTGGAAATATAATTATAAATAAAATTTAATTGATATTTTAAAAATAACTAATGATGTGGGGGAGTTGCCGACGATATAATTATGGCCACACTTCACAACCACCGCCTGTTAATTGGCTTTTCTATTGTCTAAAATTAACGCCGGTCTTTTGTTCTTATTTTTGTAAATTAATAAATAAATCATTCGTGCGATGTGATATAATACTATTTGAAAATTAATAAAAAAGAAATAGTAAAATTAAACTGAATCAGTAGATGACATATCTAATAAAGAATATAACGTGATATTATAATTAGCATTTGAAATATATAAAATCATAAAAATTTATAAACCCCTAGAAGAAAAGAGTTAAAATTCAGTATATGAAAAGTAAATTAAATGTAGCTGATATACACATCAAAATATTATTTTGCGATTGTTGATAAAGACATCATATATAATAACAAGAGATAGTTAAATTCAAAGATATTGATATAAATATAATAAATTATATCATAATAAGACGCATTTTAAAATATATATATTTATTAAATTTATGAATATAGAAGTATATTCATATTTTGAATAACTTTCATATGTGTAATTTAATTTTTTAAAGGAGAACGTTAAATAAATTGCAGTATAGATAAATACATCAACTAGGTTTTCTTGTATTTATGTTTGGAAAATATGTGCTGGCCAGATATAATTTATTTAGCAGAATAAGTACTTCATTCGGAATATTCTACCTTTCTAATGCATTTAATTGATTTTAGAAAGAAACAAAAATGGGTCATGAATTCGGAATAAAAATGGCAAAGGAGTATATTTTTAATTTCAACCGATGATATTAGGTGATTTAATACATTTTTACAAAGTGCACACAAATTTTAGTTAGATATAAAAGTTACCATAGTAATTGACAACACTTGAAATGCGTTTGATTTGCATGAGTAAAAGAATCACTATAAATATTAACAAACCCCACCCTATTAGTTAGGTTTTAGGAAAACTTTAAAGGTTTCATTGTCAAGTTTTAAAACTCATCCCCGTCAACTAAACACCAGTTATCATCATTTTCATTTTCATCTCCATCCCTTAAAACCTTAATCTAAACATACTCATTACAACTTCGTGTTTATCACTAATTAACTCGAACTAATAGAATATGAGTATGTAATGTAGATGAACTGGTTTGGCGACACCAGATCGAATCTCGGATCTTGAATCCCACTTTTCAAATGGAACGCCACTAACACTATGACCTTACCACGAGGAGAGGATTCCGTTTAGCGGCTTTCGAGCTCGGACTTATTCTTCCTGAGCTCGGCTAACACACACACTGTATATTTCTTGGACAATGTCTAACACATAGTACAAAAGGGAATATTAATGCATACATTATTTGCATAGCTACCTCTTGCTCCACGTCAGCACGGATCTCAGAGTGTCTATATTCTCATACCCTAATTGACTTCCTTCTAGAACTTTCTCGAATGTAAGGTCTCACTATATAGTCTAGTGTTTGCCCTTATTTGTTGCAAGCACATTATATATTTATAAATATTTCACTATATATTTTTGAGAATTAATCCCTTAACTACTTTTAATTGAGTTAGTCTCAAAATTAAATTTACATTTATATAAGTTAATTATCCATAAAGTATACTAATTTATATTTAAAATGAAATATACTTGATAAAAAGAACATATAATATTTTCCTCTAAAATCTTGTCACGTGGGCCATTGGCAAAATTAGTTGTTAGTTACTTTAACCCAACAAACATGTGATAATTTGTTTTTTAGTTGTGGTCATGTTGGTTTTTTCATTTAGCTCTCCTGCTTGGACGCTTTTCTTGATATATTGGATGCCAATTCATAGAAAAATGCTACATACGCATAAAAATATAATAAGTTCTTTTAATAAAATGTTCTATATAAAATGAGGTGGAAGTGTACGTTGCTAGGTTACTATACATCTTATTCCGAAATTCAATCATTATTCTAATGACATTTCAAGAAATCTCATTTGGTCGAGTTTTTTTGTAATTCTGTGACTAACTATTTGCGGATCAGGATACTTGAATTAACTTATTAAAATAGTATAAGAAAAAACGAATAAGAATCTAACAATTTGAACAAGGGTTTGACTTAATTATCAAACAACATGGCGCGAACGAGGTGGGAATTACAGATATACGATGGATCTTCCCGCCACAAAATCTGACACTGGGCCAGACCTCACCCGGGTCAATATGATTTGACACCTGGACTACACCACATGCGACAGACATTCGTCACTTTATTTCATAAACTAGTGCTAGACGCGTGGAATTTACGGATATGTAAGTTTAACGTGGTATTTTATAGCTTGATTATAGTGAACGAAGTTGGAGTTTTGTAAACGGAGATTATCTTTTGTACACAATGTTAACTATAACGTAGACAAATATTGTAACTGATAATTTGTAATAACAAGATGATAACATATGACGTATCATCTGTTTGTTATGTTATACTTATAACGATGCACTATAATAAGGTACGCCAGATAAAAGGTTTGTATATATTGAATATACATAGAAGAACTATACCAAATACAAATTTAATGTTACCATTTAATACATTGTAGTTAGAAATCGTATAATTCAAATACAATCAAAAAATTAGTTTATGATCGCTCATTTGTCATAATAAGAAATAGTTAAATTTATAGATATTGAAAGAATATATAAGTAAATTATATCATAATAAGACACTTTAAAATACATATTTAATAAATTTATAAATATTGAAATGTAATTATATTTTGAATAACTTATATATATAATTTAAGTTGTAATAAAAAAATGTTAAATGAATTATAAGTATGTATAAATAGAGATAAATAGATAGATAAATTATTGGATATCTTGAAACGTTTAATATCTTTTATGAACACGCCTATATCCAATAGGTCACTTACTCCTTTAAATCTCTACTACCCAACTTCTTTGACACCAAGACTTGTAACTTCTGAACCTATTTAATTAACACATTATGAGTAGCAATCGAATAATCTTTCATTCTTTTCACAAAAGTATCACATTTATCCGATTAACCTCGTCAAAATCCACAAATATTTTCTTGCCAAATCGACCAATACCTGACAATTGAAAACATAATTCACAGTCTAGCCTTTTTCTTGCTAAAAAATGTTGAACATTCAAATATAAATTAAATTATCGTAATATGCATTATATTGTTGAAGCGGAAAGCTTGCCCTACCAGGGCCTGAAGAGAAGAGAATGGTGGCTTCAGATGCACCAAATGCATCACATTTAACTCTCCAAGTGATCAACAGACTCATGCCATTACCTCTAGCAAATCATAACTGCAATGAAGATGCACCATTTGTGTGTGAACCAAAGAAGAAAAAACCCGAGCCATAGACTACAGAGTTACCATATCTATCATGATAATGAGAGCCCAACTATCAAATTTATTCTCTCCTCGTTTCTTAACAACTCATATTCTCTCTTCATTTATTAACCAACCATTTTATTATTTGCATCAATTAAATTATCAGGATGGGCACATATCTTTTGTGCTAGAAGTGAATCAAACTCATCTAAGAAAATTATCCAATCAACTAATAAAGCTACATCAAAGTTTTTTATATATATAATTATTAATAACTAATGATCCTCGGCACTACTATAGAAAAAAACCATAAACTAGAATACAACTCAACAAATAAATATCGAGACAACCAAACGATGATACAAGAAGTTTTGGAGGTCTCTAGCTGAATCAAAAAGTTTTTATTTTCTTTCCCTTTGGGTTTTCTTGCGATTAGCAAGCATGTTTTTGATCTTATATTTATTAAGGTTTTAGGTAGTGCTTATTTTGTATAATAGTTAAAGGCTCCGTCGATAGGTGCTTATATGATTAAGTTTGACCTAGTGGACAAGGCTTGAAGTTTTTTAGGGACACCGACACTTAGTTCTTATACGCATATCATCTTATTTGGTTTCATAATGAACTACTTTATAAGAGAAATATTTTGTTTCCTTTTCGGATATACACTCTTTTTAATGGGGTGTTAAGTTCAATCATCGTTTTTATGTCACAATTTGGACGATTTGGAGCTGAAGGAACACAATTATCCATGTTTTGGACCAAGAAAGAAAAAAGTGGCTATAGGTGGATATATTTCCCCATATTCAGCGTCTTGCACTCTTATGGATGGAAAGCAGATGTGCAAGAAAGTTTTTGAAGTGGAGTTTGTGGATTGTTAACCCTCGTGATATTGATTAGGGTTAGATCATATGGTATCTTAGTGTGGTAGTGGTATTAGTTATTTATACGTAAATATCTGTAGTGAGGTGACTATCATCCCCTTTGAATTAGTTGTGGTAAAGACTTTGGTGTCCTCTCGGTGGGACTTATTAAATTCCTTGTCTTTCAACAAAAAAAGTACAATTATCGTAAAATTTGTTTTCCACATAGTATTTATGGTAACGGACAGTTGGACCAGCTAGCGTTGTCGCAATTCTAACTGTCTATGTTTTACTAAAAATTACTGGTAGAAAAGTATACATGTGTTCTCTTAGTAAGATAATACATACTAAATATAAATACGATAATACTAACTATAGCCGTTAGAGTTATGGTTAAATTTATAATATCCAATTTAGTTTAAAATTTATAAATTACACTTATTATGAATATACACTCTTATTAAATTTGAATAATTAATAAAAAGAAAGAATGTTTATACTTTATAATTAATTAATTAATTAATTATATTGTGCTTAAAATAGAATCTTTATAATTTATTTGTTGTACTATATATCATGGAGGTGAATGGTACAAATCACGGGAACAAAGTAAACCGTGGGCTTGGGGGAAGTTGTACCAACAAAGAAAATGTGATACACTGGCGCCGCGGATCACTCCTACCGACAGTCCACACATGTTTTCTTCAAACCCGGTTGACTTTTCATTCTTGTACTGTGTTAAAACATGCTAATTTGTCGGTTTTGCTTTGGTGTACGTGCCTTCTACGTATGCTTCATGTGAAATCATCTCAGCCGTACGATATGAAAAAAATAACGTCTTTGTTTAAGACCTATTCAAGGACTAGGGTCAAATTTGAAATAGAATTAGCTGACCAAGTGCTACTTCTAGAAATGTGTTTGAAATCTTTTTGCGGTTATATTAATGAGATTTAATCATTTCAGATTAGCTTCCATCTCAAATAAACATATTCAATTTATTCTCGTTTCAATTTAATTATTTATCTTCACATTTTATTTTAATTTGTATTAAAATTAAAATAGTTGTTTATTTCTAATTTTATTTTATCAACCACTTATAATAAGTGTGTAAATATGAAATTTTATTGTTAATCGAAGTAGTATAACAATTATATTTATTTAAATATTTGCTACTAATTATTTAGTGGGCAATTAAACTGAGATGAATGTAAATTTTTTTAATAAATGTGTCGGTTGCTTTTTCTTTTTGCCATTTAGATTTTAATTGAGGTGCCCGTTTACACGGAAGGTTGTTAAGTTATGGTCATTCCTATTATTGACCACAACATATCTCATAGCGACTAGGAAACTTAAGAGGTTGTGCTATGAACAACCTACGAACATAGTTAACCGATGACGTTTTTAATACCATATAATTGTAGATACAAGAGTTATGTTTGATAATAGAATTAATGGGTTTAGATACATTATTAATTGTACGTGGTGCGGAGTAACGCACAAGATAATAAAAACTGAAATCTTACATTAATTAATGCTTGTAGTAATTTTCATATTACTTTCTCTTGTATTTTAACTAAACTAGATCGGAACTTGAAAACTTCGAAAGACTTAAATTAGGTAAAGTTGAGATATTGTTTATTGTACTTCAAAAGTCGACACTTCATACAAAAGAAATAGGAGATGATATTAGTATCGATAATGTATTTATGTGGCCTTATAAAGAAACCCACAACATTCTTTCTTGAAATCAACTTTTCAAGAATTTTCTTTTTAAAAAAATATGCAAGAGTAATGATGTAATCACCTCAGTGCCTAGAGGAAAATATCGTCCACATAAATGGTAAGAGATAATTTTTGCATCTGGTTAGAAAAAAATCTACATAGATCTTGTGTCGTACATCATGTACCTAGAGGCATATGATACCTCTGGAGAATTCGCAACCAAATATATGTCTTCTAAGAACTCCGCCTAGAACCTCTACCTCTAGGTGAAATATTAATGTAAATTCGTTGTGAGATTTTTATATATTGAGACCATTGAAGAGAAGTATGATCTTCTTCCCACGAAATATTATCTTGAAAGATGATTGGCTAAAAAAATAATTTTTTAGTGGCTCACCCTAATTTCAAAAGTACGCACTATTCACTTTAACTTATTTGCTGTCTAGTATATTTCAAGTACTACTATAAACCACCACTAAACCGTCAGTGATTCTCACACCGAAGGTGACTTGCAAAAATGAACTCCGTATTCCACTTAAACTAGCGTCTCAATTGTATTGTCGACTGACCGGATTTATAGCTTGGGCTGGATAATAGTGACCACTTATTTCATACTTGAACGATCACCGTATAAACAAAGAGCAACCACGTAAGTCATTACAAAAGAAATTTATATTATATTTTCATGAATTTTGATCTAAAAAGAAAAACTCGTCATACTTAAAAAGGTTATCAAAACTTTTTTTATTAAAATAAATTGATACATTAAAAAAAAAAAAAAAAAAAGTCTTGAATAATGATTTATGATATTTTTATATACTTTTCATAAAAAAAGTATTTATCGGAGATACTGTAGGGTATTGTTCTTAATGCATAAATTAAATTAAATGATTCATAATAAACAATGAACATTATATTGGGATGTATATCTATGTATTTTTCTTTGCAATCTCTTAAAAAGAGTATCGATTTAAGATACTCTAAGGTAAAAATAATATTCTTATAAACGAATAGATATAATTTCAAGGAACATTTTATTAGTATTTATATTATATGTTCATATTCGTATCTTTAATTTACTCTTTTAAATGAGGTTATCCTGTTAATCTTTAAAGATCTTATATCAAATTTTGTGGTTACTAAAGAAGAATATGTATATGTATAAGAATGATTGAGATTGTTTAATAAAAAAATTTTAAAAGCGCTTGATGTATTTATTTTTGAAGTATGTGTATGTCAATTTTAAGAGGTGTTGTAAGGTCTTTTTAATATAAGTAAAACATTGAAAGATTTAAAATAGAAGATTAAAAAGTTGAGGGGAACAATTAAGGGGACATATAAAAGTATAAGTTTGATTATTTGTTGACTTTTAAGGCTCTAATATGTCTATTTTTTAGGTAATAAAGAAGAAGATATTTGAATATAAGAGTGATTGAGAATTTTCTTTTTTTTAAACAAACATTTTAAAAGTGTTTGATGTGTTTATTCTTAAGATATGTGTATGTACCTAATTCAAGGTCTTAAGGTTCTTTTTTGTATAAGTAATACATGAAAAAGATATAATTAAAACATTAATTAAGATGTCTATGTGTTAAAAAATGTAAAGAATAGTTTTTTTTTATATATAATGGTGACAATCAATACACATACATTTAAAAACAAAATTGAGCAATTAGGGTAAATAAATTTCTATTTTAATTTTTCTTTTTTTTGACATGGTACCATTATATGTTAAAAATTTAGACAACGTGGTCTTTTTATATAATACTACTGAACTGAAATGAAATGAAATGATAATGGTATTTGTGAAATTTATGGTAATTTAGAGACGAGTTAGTAATGCATGCAAAAAAAGTAAACATAATAATAGGTCTCATTTAATGTCTCTAGGAAAATATGTCAGTGGTAAATAAATAAAGTAGCGAAGTGCCATATTTGTACCCTTCAAATTAAGCCCTGTTTTCCACACCTTTCAGTTTTCATGTTTGTTCTTGCAGATCCCGTGATCGAATATTACAAATATGTTTAATGTTGTTTTTTTAGTTTAATATTTAATAATTAACAACTAATGTATTTGATGTTTATAGCGGTTTTTTCAAGTACATGATAAACATCTCTCTTTATATATACTAAATTATCATCTATCTATCTATAAAGGAAGGATCTATAAGGAAGTTTCAAATTTTGAGGAAGGAGGGAAGCAAATCTCAGCCCTTGATTTTTTCATAAAAAAATATTTTTAACATTCATTTGTGATGAATGTTAAATTTTGATTAACACTCATCACAAATGAATGTTAACAACATTCATTTATGATGAAATCAATGGTTGAAATTTGCTTCCCTCCTTCCCTAATTTTTTTGCTTCCCTCTTGATCCTTCCCCTCTATCTATATATATACTAAAGAAAAATAATAAGTTGCTTCATATTTTGTCATATAGACAAAATGATATGTGCCGACCTCTCATAATTTAAAAATAAATAATAATTATTTAAATTTAAGAGATAGACTAAAAAATAAATTTAGATAGAGTTAAATAATATTTGAATATAATATAATTAATTAAAAAATCTAGTAATCATACTCGAATACTAATTGAAAAATAATATTAAACTATTAAACCTATAAAATTGTGAATATAAAAATTGCTTAATTTAAATTGTCGTACATCGCACAGTTTAAATCTAGTTATCTATATATATTAAAAGAGAATAAAACGTTGTTCCATATTTTGCCACATAGACAAAATGACACGTGACGACTTCTCATAATTTAAAAATAAATAATTATTTAAATATGAAAGATAAACTAAAAACTAAATTTAGATAAGTTAGATCATATTTGAATATAATAATAATTAATTAAAAAATCTTTAAATCTTTTTCAAATACTAATTAAAAATAATACTAAACTATTAAACCTACAAAAATTATAAATATAAAATAAGAATTAAATCCAATACAATTTATCAATTTATAAACCTATAAATTAAATTAAATAAAGATTCAATATAATAATAAAAATATATATATGTTAAATTATTTCCCACTGTAATTCTAAAACATATTAACATTCGGGTTCGTACCCTTTCTTGGTAACAAATTAGCATTATAAGGAGACTTCATTAGGAGTCTTGGATGTACAGGAAACATACATTTATAAATTATTATATTATAATGAAGTAAAAACAATTGAATGTTTTAGGTTTTCAAAAATTGCTATTTTTTAAAAGCAATCCCTTGTGTACAAACTATAATCGTTTTCATTCATTCATTCTTGGTTATTTTATATTTTAAAATTTTTCCGCAACTTTAATCATCATCATTCATCAATAGCATCCTATTTTTCTATTTTAGCCATGTTTAACAATTGTAACATCATATAATATTCAAATTCATTTGTGCTATTTTTGTATTGACATTGTGTTTAATTTGATTTTTAATGTAGATCATGAATCAAAGTTTTGATGCTATCAAAGAAATAATTTGATGGGAAGTGAAGTGAAGTGATGATATATTAAAGTTATACGTTCTTGATGCGTTGACTCAACTTAAATCGGATAGAAAAAATAAAAGATCCAACGCTAGAGCATAGGTTGATGGGAGACAAGGTATTTAATGGTGCATCTTATAGTTTATAACACTTATTTAAGAGCTTATTTGTTTAAGAATAATGAACAAGTTAATTGTTTACTTTATTTTTATTTTTGTATTTGTATAACGTTGTATGTGAGATGAATCACACCGGATAGACTTTGGTGTTGTAGCTTATTTAGTATAGTACATGAAGTTTATGACTTTTAAAATAAGTCTTCATATCCACCAACAACTGAAAAATCACCAACAACATATAAGATATGTATATAATAATCTCATTATCATACACATAAATCATAAATTATGAAGTTTTATCTGTTACATCATTCTTCTTTAAGGTACGTATAATAATTCTTAGTCCAATAGTATGTAGATTTATCTGTAGTAATTTGTATTACTCCATTACATTTGTTATTTATTTTTATTGTATTGTATTGAGAAGCATGATATATTTTAGCGTGACGTCTTGATTTAAATTTGTTTATTATCGTTCAAAATTTTGATTTTTCCTTTTCGGTCTCATGTTTCAGTTAACTTCGAATAAAGTTTTATTATGCCATTATAGATGATGATATCTTAATAGTGCTATATAATTTTGCTTTTGTTTCAAGTGAGTTTTAAGTAGATGAGTGAGTCCAGGTTATTCAGAAGTTTCTAAAAAAATCTCTTAATTTCTTGCGTCATTATATATTTAGATTGTCGTGCATCGCACAGATTTACACCTAGTATTTATATATAAGAATATAAATGATCCAATGTTAAACTATGATCATTTTTAATTCGTAATTTCATAAAAGTATTTCCAACTTGGTGGTTTACTGGTTTGACATAATATCAAAATGCTGGAAAAATAACCTAATTTTAACACCGAATACAAGTTTAGTAGGCTCAATTTTGGCTCGTTTTAAAGGCCCAAAGAACCTATCAAACTCATCAATTAGGCCCAAAATAACCTGATTTTAATAATATTAAGTTTATTATGAGTATTAATTATCTTCAATATAAACCCTGTGTATCTTGTATCTTTTATGTTAGATTAGTTAACAGAACAACTTGGATTCATGTTTATAAAAATACATCTCAGTAGAACAACGAGCTAGAAAGAATTAGTTCTATAGCAACAATAACAAGATTATTCTGTAGTGTGATGAGAAAGGTAAATCAACTTGCAAACCTAAATGTGTATTTTTATAAGGAACTGATCTTGAAGGGCTTGTTAATTTTTAAAATTTATAAATATTCATTAAATTTAAAGTTTTCTTTATAATTGAATATTTTATTTAATGGAAAAAGAAAGTTTTAATGTATTAAAGGTAAATTACAAGTGTATTAGATATAATTTTAAATTAAAAAGGAAAGATTGACATTAACAAATACATCTGATTCACATTTTGTATTTCTTATCGACGGTCGTTAAGACTGTAATTATTGATTATATTAGTACGTTTACTCATACAATATCGATTAATTACACTTTGGTTAAGTGTTAAATTATTTATTTATTTCATATTTCCGCTTTGGTTACTTCTTTTGTTTCCACCATTTGAAATAATCGTCATCATACACACTTCGGAAAATCGGGTACAACTACAACAACATATAGACTTAAATTCGAAATTTTCTCCCATCATAAGCCCAAAACAAGTGCACCTGTTTTTGTTGTCACAATATCATGGAAAATTTCACATTTAATTAGCCCACTATGGTATGGGCCCTTTACAATAACACTGGTACAAGTTTTAGTGTTAACGGACCACAAAACCCAAATACAGTGCACCTTCATTAGTTACGTGGCGTTTGATGTGCAGGTGGATATAGTAATCGGTATATGGTTAAATGAAAATAAGAAAATATGAAGGAATAATTCTTTAAATTGTTTGTTATTGACAGTTTGTTACTGGTTTTAATTACTTTTGAGATTAGAAAGGAATAAAATAATCATTGTTTGAAATGAAAAGGATGAGAGAGAAATACTGATAATAATTAAAAAATATACATAGTGAGTGAAATAGAGAGATGAGGAGCAATGGGTTTCACAAACTTTTATGGATCTCTATGAACCTCTCACTTCTATCAAGTTTATTTGCACTCATATTTTATGGGTTTCTTGAAACCTATCCCTCCTAATCAAACACTAAGTATGACTTTCAAATTCATAACTATAACTACAGATGAAAACCCTCAAAACAAACAGCTCCTTAATTATTGAACCATAATAACTATGACTTAAATAAGGATAAGGATCATCATTTAAAAGAATAAGTAAAAGTTTGTTATCAATTTCAATCAAGATATGCAATTTTGAAGTTTAATTTGATGGATCAACCACTAAATCCAACGGTTGATATTTCTTTAAACGTACTATATACTGCTAGCTTTATATAATTTTATAAGTGCTAAAAGTTGATAAACTATGGACAAATGAGGAACATGACATTTGACCTTTTCCGTTTAATTTGTTTATTATTCGTATATAGCATCAAGTCTTTTTTAGATTCAGGCAAAAACAATTAATTTATTGAAATAATAAATAAATCTATTGACAACCTCATTTTAGCCTGAAGTTTAGCTGGGTTTGAAAAAACAAAACAATTAACATTAATAACTCCATCATAATAATCATCCCAAGAATTTAGGACAACTTGCTAATAATAGAAATATGTCTTCATGTTGCAACTATATATTTAACTACCCACCAATCATTCTTCACATTATATGCATGACATGTTAATTATATGTTCTAATTTAATTAAATTAATCATGAATGTTATACAAGGCATATTTATGCTGTTCTATAATACTAGCCAAATTATATATCCAATACAAATACAAATAGTAAATAACTGATAAGATAAGTACTACTATTTCTGCAAAGATTTTGTAGAGAAAACGTTTAATCAATTGTGTATCTTAATGACATATTTTCACTTGCTCTTTAATTAAATTTCAAGTAAAATATCAGTCATGATAAACAATATTAAGTTAATATAGTACCGTTTGTTTCGTCACTAATTGACATAACAAAGTTGAACATATTTTTGTCCTTTTCAACAAGGGTTAGATCTAAAGTTTGTACACCATGATATTAATGAGACAATCAAGATTATCCTTACAAAAATTATCTTTCTATTGTTTTTTCTTGTGTTTTAGATTTATATTTATATATTTATATACTTGTTAATTTAAATTTAATTAAACTAAGCTCTACAATATGTAGAATTTTACTGAATAAACAAGCAATATGGTCAAGAGATTCTTATTAATGTGCCTATTAACTGTAAATACTACCAAATTTTGGTCACCATCATTCAGTCCTTCACATGGCTGCCTCTCTTTTGTCTTTAGCTAAACTCTTTCCTTCATTTAATTAACAATTATCTCTGCAATTATATTATATTAAATACTTTTTGTACTATTTTTGATGATTTAATAATTAAAAATATCTATTTATTATACAATTAGTCATGTGTGATAAAGCTCTGTATTTCGTGCTTATCGAAACTACTAAGCAACATAATTTATTCAGTTTCATGTGGATAGAAAAGTGTAACTTTTTTCATAAAATGCTCTTTTTAGCTGACTTTCTCTTATATTATGTCAAAGTATTTTTTTTATTTTATTCAAAATACTCTCTAAGACAGAATAAAAAATACCAACTTCTAATAGTAACCTCTTTTATAATATGCAAAAACATATATTTTAAGAATAAAATTCACACAATTATTACACATTAGTACAGGACGTACACATAAAATGTATGTACGTTTATAATGTATATATGTATGTAGATGTATGTATGTGATTGGAGTGGGGTTAAGCGGAAAGGGTGGAAGGGATTCCTGTAGATGGTGTTAAGCTTAGGTGGTGGGTATCACATGGCTAACACCTCCATTAACCAATAACCCAACCCATCATTAATTTTTTAATTAATTAGATGCCAAAGTAATGCATTTGTTTATTTTAATCGGATAATAACTTTTCATTTTTCAATATCTTATATATTGCTATTACTTTATTCATTTGACATTAAAGTTTTTAGACCTTCAATGTCGCCTTTCACCAACCAATTTGAGATGACAACGAAGCATGTATAAAAACAAAGCATACTAATTTCCTTGTGATTAAGTCATAATTTTATATATAGCGTTCACATTCTATACTTCTTTCTTTGTAGTCGGTTCAATTGATTTTCTTACAAAAATATTGGTAACTGTTGCTGATTGATACATACTCACTCAGATGACATGTAAGAAAGTCAGTAATGCTAGTTAAGCATACACTCTAGACCAACCTAACGATCCTACACGGACTTTTATATATGTGCTAGACAAAACTTACCTAGCTAACTCCATATATGCAAAACGATTTGTTCAGCTTTATTTATTTGAGATAAATTACCTAACTCAAAATGTTCTATTTGCTGCATATTTTATATATTATTATGGTAAAATAGCAACAATTTTAACATAAGTTGTTGCCAAGTTGATAATATAGCAATGATCGGTGGTCATTGCTAACTTGTCTCAACAAAATTATTTAATAAAATTTCGTTGCTAATTAAAGCAAGAGTGTTCCTTTCAAAAATCACATGTTAGGAACGAATTTTGCAACAAATTTTTTCGTTGCTAATCTAATAATCTGAACTTGTCTGTATTCGTTGCTAGAGTCTGATTTTTGCAATGATTTCCATGTTGTTGCTATATTTCGTTGGTGATATTAGCTTTTCTAGAGTAAAAAATTTAAACTATGTGTGGTGGCTTTAAATTAGATAAAATAAATAAATAGAGTCTACTTGTAAATTCTTTAGAAAGGACAATTATAAAATTATACATGTATATTTATGTGCACGTTAGATTTCATTAATACGATCATTTTATTTAAAAATGTTCAAGAATATAAGTCACATCTTCATTTGTCAATTTTATGAGCTGAGGTCATTGATTGGTCGTGGCATCATTATCCATCTCTATTGGTACGATTAAATTATATACAAGTTACGTAGAGTTAATAAATATATATTGAGCCGAATATAATAAAATAACTTTGGAGTTAAATATTAAACACAGCTTTTTTATTTTTATTAATATAATTGGTTGACTATTGATTTTAAACATAAAATGTGTCCTAACCAATCCATGAGAATTCTATTTAAATCCCATCATCCAATTTCTATTTTTTTCTCTCGCAGAATTATCTAAATATATAATCGTTACACATAATGAGAATTGTATCAATGAAATGATCATAGACATACACTCATATCATATGTTAAGTAGACTATTAATTACTCCGTAATTAGCATCGTTAGTTGAACATTTTCCAACCATTTGTTATGTACATATACATGCATTGATTGTTCAAACTTGAATTATGCTTGATTTAAAAAACCATACATTCACAATAAGTATTTTCAAGTTATAACGGCTCTTGAATCAAATTTGATTAACGAACCTAATAATAACCGTAAAAAGGTTTGTGTTACCGTATCTCGCGAATCAAGCATGAATCAAACTCGTAGCATTGATCACCTAATGAAATGAATTCAAGATAAGACTAAAACACTTGCTTCTTCTTTTTAAACTAGTAAACATACGACCTATATCACATAGTATTACATATATATGAACTTGAATATATATATATATATATTTTTTTTCTTTGATAATAAACTCAAAATAGTAAGTGTATATGAATGAAAATTAGTACTCCGTATTTTGTTGGTATTAGGGACAAAGAGCATCTTTGGTGGTTTAGATGGAGCATGAGTTTCATAACCAAATCCCAACAATAACAAGAGTAAATAGTAGTGGTGGGTGGATGATCAGCAAAGAGTCCGCCGGTTGGAGGGATGGGCCTCAGACTCAGACGCACGCTAGTAGTAGGCTGCAGGTGCTTGCACCCTCGTGCTCCGCTCCCTTTTGGTCAGCGCCAACCTCGCGTCTTTTTCCTCATTTCCACACCCCTCACACACCATACCCTACCTTTTTTCTTTTCTTTATTGTATTATTATTATTTATTATTAATTACTAGTTATTAATTATTATTACCGAGTTTTATTATTTTTGCTGCTCTTGAGGGTTAATTAAATCGAGTTGTACCAATACTCCATCCGACGCTAGTTCGAATCTAATGAAAAATTCAAAATTTGAAATTTGATTCGAACTTATATTTTTAAGCTCGCATTCGACTCAATTAGTTAATCGACACTTTCAAATTCAAGTCTACTCTATTATCATCATTAAAATATATCTAATAATAAATAATTTAATATTAGTGTAAACGAATTGATGATCCCGAGTTTTAAATTCACTCCACCACACTTCCATGCTTGACTCAACATTTACTACAAATTACGGTAAACATACAAACGATAAAAATGTAAATAACGCAAGCTTCCAAACCTATCAAACCGAATATCTTAACATTGGAGCTTGACTCGCGTAACTTGTGAGTTATATTGTTTACACCACTAGATGCTCCTATAGTCATGCATATTATTAATTATTACTTAACGTATGTAATAAAGGTTATAAGTATGTTAAACATCATGTTTAATTGTTAGATAATTGTGGGATTTCTTGTTGACCCAACAAGTATATTCAAAAGATTACAGTAATACTTGCAACAAAGATATCTTAATCTGATACTCATATAGTTGGCTTTATATTTATACTTTGTAAGATATAAATTAGTTTAAGTTTATTTGATGTACTTATCACTTTCTTGTAATTCAAAAACTTCTTAATTATATATAAGCGCAATCTAGGGTATAAAGATTTTATGGTCACATCACATGTATGTAAAGGAAAAGGAAATATGAATTGGTTGGTCAAACCCCCATCTTGGTGCGTATGCATGAACTTTAAACTATAACAAGATGACTTCTCAAACCTTGTGCCATTCACCTATTCACATGTTCACTAGCATACTTTTCTTTTCTTTTTTCCTAGTTTTTCCCAATCACTGTGGGGGAAAAAAGGTCATTTCTTACCTGTTTTTATCAAACTTTTGGTTCCAAAGGCATTTTGTCTCTGGATTTTTTGTTATTCATGAAAAAATCTAGATAATTTGACAAATATCGAATGTTTTAATCATTTTTAAGACTTATGGACATATATATTATAATTCATTTCAGATTGATGTATCTATCTCAGCAAATGTCTTAAATATATCAATAGCCATTATTGAGTAAGGAACCAGAGTAAGATGTGTTATAAGTAAGAAGAAACTAGAGAAAAGGATATGAATATTAAAAATGTAATAATATATGATTTTAGTTAAGTTAAAGTTAAAGTTAATCCATAATAACAGTAATGCTGTGGTCAATAATATTTAACTCATTATGTCTACTCATAACTTTTTGCACAGACATCATAAACCAAAATAAACAATAAAGAATGAGTTGAATAGGTTTTTAGATGGGTCAATTATACCAAGTGAAAGGGAGACCCGAAGAAATAGGGGAAAGTGACACGTTAACAACTTGAAGATGAAAAAAGGGGATAAAGAGATACTAAAGATAAAGAGTTTGTTTGTAGACACCTTGAAAACAACTACACTAACAAACTTTTTTATTTACAATATCATTTTACTTTTATAAGTTTATTAGTTGTATTCGATTTGTTTAAACAGTTATCTATTTTTTGTTTGTAACAAATCATAATTTGAAGCTTCCATACCTATCAATTTACAAACTAACAGACTAAAAGTATTTTGATCTAGCAGTGTTGTAGTGACACTTTAATATATATATAAAGGTGTGTTTAAAGAATATGATATTATCGCATGATGTATCTTGACTAAATTTAGTGGCCAAGTTCGGTTAATTAATGTTGATAACTGCCGGAGTCAAGCAAAATCCAAATTTTAAAGACAAGCTAGAACGATATAGTCTCATTAATTATAGCTATGTTATCTTTTAATATTGCTTTCAAATATGGAAACATCATATCCAAAAAAGTATAAGTTCGGACAGGGGAATATGTAAATCAAAAACAAAATATTACTCCGAAAACAATTTAATAACGACATGAATAACGGTCATTAATTATATGCGTAACCAATCTAAAGTCGACGTAAATATAATATAATTCCTAAAAAGTAATAACGACATAATCAAATGTTGTTATATATGCCAAACTAAGTATAAGACGAAATAAATATTAATTTCCATAATCGAATAATATTTATTTTATATTTATAATTATATTATATTATATGATGATTAAACTAGGATAATAATTGATGTTATTTAATAAATGGTCCTATGGAGTATTTTAACCTTTTGTCAACTACATGCCACCCTACAATTAATTGAATTCGTTTTCTTTTTAAATAATTTCATCAATTTTTTACGACCTACCCAATAAAATAACGAAGAATATCATTGAGAAAATAGTGTGAATAAGTAAGGTTCCATTTGCCTCACAAGAAACATCTCTTAATCTTTTTATCATTAGATTTAAATTTGTGTATTAGTTAGTAAAATATATAACGTTTATATATTATCACACACACACACACTCTTATTAATGCTATAGTACGGATACTATGATATCCACAAGATCATATTTCGAAAGATAATATAAATATAATCGTATCGTACTTATCCTACTAATAAAGAAGATTATAGAAGAAGATCGAATTAATTAAGTATAGATAAAAGTCGATTCGGACCTTGCGTCATTGCTTGATAACTACTTTCAAACGTTCTAAACCTCGCCACTTTTTAACCTTTTTTTTTATTTGACTATTTAGCTTTTCATATTCTTTAATCTTTAAACCATAAGTTAATGTAGCTTACTATATATACCTACATGTAAACCGGTCATTTTTAAGCACTACATAATCTAACAATAATTATATCATCCATATGGTGTTTGAGTCATTTCAGTATAATAAAGCGTCATTAAAAAGCTAAATGTATGTAATATAGAGGTACTAATTAATTAGTTAATGTGATGATCGTTAGATAAACGAAAGAAAGACGTATGTGAAATGTCTAATAAAAAAATAAAATATTTTTGTCATCGTACACCATGACTTTTGCATAAAAATATACAACATGATAATCAAAACTCTCCATATGTTAAAGCCGTTGCATTGCATATCATGCCATGTACTCATAAATTACTAATTAAGAAATTGAGTAGAACAATAAGCGTTGAAATAAACAACTTCAAGAAGATAACATCGAAAGGGACGCATGCATATATAACGTACATCGATGATAATTATCTTATTGCAAAACAACTAAACCGAAATTCATTTATCTTATTCGGAAGAAAAAGATCTAAACCGACACATAATTTTTTGAACGACAAATTTTATTTATTATGAAAATATTATAATTATAATTATATATATATATTTATATTTATTATATAGGGGAATGATCTATAGGGAAGCTCCAAATCTTGGGGAAGGAGGGAAGCAAATCTTAACCCTTTATTTTTTTCATAAAAAAACGTTTTTAACATTCATTTGTGAAGAATGTTAAATTTTGATTAACATTCATCACATATGAATGTTATCAACATTCATTTATGATGAAATCAAGGGCCGAGATTTGCTTCCTTCATTCCCTAATATTTTTGCTTCCCTCTTGATCCCCACCCTTATTATATATATATATATATATAACTAGCAAAGAAGCCAAAAAAAAGAAAGAAGGATTAAAAAAAATAGAGATCGATTTCCATAATACGCGTAAATGGACTTTCAATTCTTTTGGGTTACTACTTACTAGTGATCCAATCGAACTAATTAGTCGATTGATTTTTACCTTAACATGGATCCAAGTAAAAGAAAGTATCATTCAATCGAACCAATTCTTTTGGGTTACCAGTCACGCCTCTCCGATTTTTATGGCTAAAGGCCTGTGACTTGATCCGAGAGACAGATACGATGTTATGTATTCGATAAATTCACCGCCATCATTTTTTAAGCTATAATTTCGATACCATATTTGGGGAAGTATCACTATCCTATAAGATCAAACCCACCACAACAGACTTGATCCAAGTTAAAGTCTACCTAAGGAAACTGACATGGGTCGTAGACCTCCTTCATTTGCAATTAATTATACTAGCTAGGTGTTCATCTTTAAAGTAAGTGCCAACTTCTTTTAAAAGGAATAAGGCAAGATATATCGTAAGTTGTATAAAAAATATCATCAGAGTTAAATAACCGTTTTCTTACATGATATATAAAGAGCCCATATATAGCTAATAATATTGTACAATATATCTATACTATGCGCACAAGCATTTCAACCCCAATCCCCTATCATATCCAATCTAAAGCTTACCCTAACCCTAACTCCATATATTCTCTTTCTCCAAATAAAACACATGGACAACCAAAATACAAACCCTAAACCTAACTACCATAACAATATGAAGTGAATTAGAGATCAGCTCATCTGAATTTGTTTAATCAAAACCCTCAATCATATAATTCCCAGCCTGCCACTTTGATTCCGCTCAAATTTGAATTTGGTTTACTTCTTGTTCATCTTTGATTATATCTCTTTAGGGTTTTATATCATCTAGCCTAGTATATATAATTGTTTATTGAGTCAGAAAACCCGATATTGAAGATGGATCCAGCGGCAACAACAGCACACGGCCACTCTCTTCCACCTCCATTTCATACAAGAAACTTCAATCTCCACCAATTCCAACAACAAAATTCTGAAGATGAACAAAGCGGCACAAGCGGTCTCAACATGGGTGGCCACAAAAGAGAACGCGAAGAAAAGAACAACGAAGAGATGCTAAACAACAGCGGTGGTGGTGGTAACAGTAGCGAAGGGAAAGATGGAGAAATGGGAAGAAGGCCTCGCGGACGTCCTTCAGGTTCAAAAAACAAACCTAAACCACCGATTATAATCACTAGAGATAGCGCAAATGCATTGCGTACTCATGTCATGGAAGTTTCCGATGGATGTGATGTAATGGATAGCATTAGCACCTTTGCACGTCGTAGGCAACGCGGTGTTTGTATCATAAGTGGGACTGGAACCGTCACAAATGTCACACTTAGGCAACCGGCTTCTCCTGGTGCTGTCGTGACATTACATGGGCGATTTGAGATTCTTTCTTTATCAGGATCTTTCCTACCACCACCAGCTCCACCTGCCGCTACAGGGTTGACCATTTACTTAGCCGGTGGTCAAGGGCAGGTTGTAGGTGGTAGTGTGGTAGGGGCACTACTGGCCGCTGGTCCCGTAGTAATCATGGCCGCGTCTTTTAGTAATGCGGCCTATGAAAGACTTCCACTAGAAGATGAAGAAAGTACTTTGCCTATGCAGGGTGGATCGCTTGGATCTCCCGGAGCAATTACACCACCACCTGGGTCACAGCAACAACAATTGATGTCAGATCCTTCACTATTTCAGGGAATGCCACCAAATCTACTCAACTCCATTCAAATGCCAAATGATGCGTATTGGGGTAACAATGGGAGCGGACGCCCGTCGTTCTAAGAGCACAAACTATTTGTAACTTGCATGAGCAAATTTTCAGGTTTCGATTCTTTAACTTCCTCTTTGTTTCTAATTTATGTCAACTCTTTTGGTTTTTAATTTCATCGTTTTTAGGGTTTCTTGATTTGTGTTTGATGTTAAGATGACATACATATGCTTGTCTTGATTTGTATTGTAAGAGCTTTTTTAGAATTTTGATTCTTGTTAATGAGTTGGGTTTGTTCTAGCATCAAGTAGTAAGCAACATATATGAATCATTTTCTTTTCTGTTCTTCATTTTGTGACCATAAAATAAAGCCACAACATTAATTCTTGCATGATATGTGTGGATCGAATAAAGTTTTAGTAGGCTTGATAATCACACATATATAAAAATAACAATTGAAATTGAAGAATTATGTGTATAACTTTTGAAGTTTACGAATTAATGAATTTTTGTTATGATTTTATGATGATACCTCGTAAACTTGTCATTCTAACAATCTAAATTAGATTCATTGTCTAACATTATAATCATATCCTTATTCGATATGTTCAAATATCTACTATCTTTCATAACATGACACTTACTAGTTCATTCATTCATTATTTTTATCTTAGACTTAAATTTTAAGTTGATAAATATGCTTAAGTTCCACCTTTTCAGGCCAATATTGAATGATAAGAACAGGTTGTATGTAATGCATCAAGAGTTGTACTTTCTAAAAGCATAGATGTACATGAACAACTACCAGTTACAGTGTCTGGCTTGGTTGGGTTATTTTTGGAAAGAGAGATCATATGCTTTATTATTCACAAATACAACATTTTTTGTTCTTATTGACTCTTATCTGTCGGGTTAAGTACAGCTATGCTTCATTTTCTTTTTATTCTTTTCCTTTTAATCTGCTGGCCTTCTAAAACTCAAAAAAAGAATTAAAAAAGAATAAAAAAACATTAAAAATAATTAACAGTGTTAGTTGCCCATAAAGAATAACTAATTACATTAATTTACAAACAAAGAGCTAGCTTTCACTTCACAATTTTAGTCAGTGCTAAAGAGAGAGGTATAATTATCAAATGTTGTTAAGTTAAACATTACACATAAATATGAATGAATTGAAGTTTTAATTTGTTCTAAGTTTTATAGAAGAAAAAAATGGCAGTTTATGAACGACAAAGTTGACCAAATGCTAGATTCAGTCATTCAGAGAATAATATGGTTTTCAAATCATTTATTATTATATTGTTATTATTTTAAAAGTGACATGTATATTCTTGATGCAATGAGTTTTATTTCCTAGTAAATAAAGGTAAGATTTTGAACAATAAGTTGGTATTGAATTTTGACTTAATAAGATTATGAGGATATATAGATCATATCTTTGTGGGAAACTTAGAAATGTAATTAATTAAGTTTTCATGCATTTAATGTAACTTGATTTATCCGATGTAAAATAGATAGTTTTATATAAGTGATGCACACACACATGTAGGTTAAGTGGGTGTCAACTGCACGAGGGACAACTGTATTGTGGTTCCTAGTGATTCATAGAAGTAAGTTTTTTCTTAATGATTTTTGGGAATTCACAAAACAGTAGTCTTTTATAAAAATAAGTTTAGCAGTAGATACATGGTTAATTGATTTTACCAGATGCTAATATCATTTTAACCGTATTAGATTTAAGCCAATGTCCTAGTGTATGTTAATAAACAAAAGGTATAATCAAAAGGTTTTGGCATAGCAATATCAGAAGAACTCATCAATTAATAATATATTATGAGAATGCGAGTTCCTTTCTAATCAGAAACAATAGTTATATGTTAAGTGTGATTTCATGTAATAGGTTAGATAGAGTATGTATATGTTTTACCGTGAATGATTCGTCTCATAACTAAGTTCAATTCTCTCGCTGCTTTCATCGCATAGGATTTGTTAGGAAAAACGACATTTAATTTAAATCCTACTTAAAACACCTTGGAAAAAACTTTTGCATGAAAAGGAAGGAACACACAGAATAACGTGGTTGGGCTGATTAAATCGATATGCTTAACCGATGACCGAACTTAAAGAGATTTCCGTAGATCTCTATTTTGATATTGGTAGATAACAATCAATGTGAGCAAGGACTCGATCACTAACACAATTATCAGACTACATAACTCGACGGGATTTGTGTGTATAAGACTATAAGGCTTAGAAATTTAATATGGAGGGCAAACATTATTCCACATATAGAAAAACATTCTTTTTTAAAGTTAAAAATGAAAGTTAGAATCCACAGAGTTCAGGTAGATAATGTTTTTGAGGTAAATATAAGTATCTAAAGTCCATCAAATAATTAAACATATTATTTGTAACCATTGATGTTGATTGGGCCTGGCCCAAAAGAATATGGGATTTGGTTTGACCAGTTGAAAACATTTTTCCACATTAAATTAAAATTAGACTATAATATGTACTTTAGTACGTATATACAACTCAGTAATTTAGTACGAGCTCTTTGGATTATTTGGAAGTTTCACGGTTAACTCGTCTTCAACAAAAAGGATTGACATAAGAAAGATTTTCTAATTATAGTTTTAGTTATTCTTTTCTCTGATTTTCTAATAGAAATAGAAAGATTCATATTTCTTGAAATCAATAGATTCAAAATCTTTTGTTAAATAACATTTTATAATTTTGTAACTCTTTGCTAGTTTCTTTTCTAATAATATTTTCAACTATTTAAAAATAATCATTAGTATGAGCTCTTTGATTCGTAATTAAATTAAATATGTAATAAGTTAAATTGATACTTACACAAGTTAGGTGTGTTTAGAAACTCAATTTTTCTTAAATGAAAAAAGACACAAGCTCTAAAAAAGTTTCTAATGGATGGAATGCACATGATATCACTCAAGAAAGGATAATAATTTCAATGCAAGTAGAAAACAAAAGTTAATATAGAAATCGGTTACCGTACTTTATAAAAAAATTTTGGTTTATTATTAAATTTTTATTTTGTTCAGAGTTACTACACATCCAAATAATTAATTAAAATGTATTGTAAATCTTACAAAGAAATTTGAGCATCAAATAAAATGTCTGCCCGAGTTGTTTATAAGTCTAAAAAATGTGGCATCTAATCAATTGACTAAACATACAAGCAACTCAGGATTTTCCAGCCAGGGAATTTCATTTGTTTCTGCTCGATTTGAATTACCAAATCGATAGTATTAAGAAAAGATGTATTAACTTCATTCGAATTTGAGGAATACTCAAGAGAAGATAAGTCATCTAATAAAATAAAAAAATAAGATATCGTTCTATAACAAAGTGATAATTGAACAAACAGAAAGTCCGGTAACGAAATTGAACATTTTCGTAAATTTACAATAACCAATTTGTTTATTGACCTGACATTTAATAAATTACAATGGTATGAGGTGGGTAAACTGGTGACGTGGATATGATTGGAAACTTAACATTTTACTCAACTAATTAGATGTACAATAATTCAATTGAACAAAATGCAAGTTTGGTAATGAAATTGAGATTTTTTATAAATTGCAGAAACCAATTTATATATTAAACCAGCTTAATATTAAGGAAAATTTACATTTTTAGACATCATGTTGTGTTACCACCGTCGATGTATAAATGTTATCGTGGTAATAAATAATTTTTCATGCTAAACATAAAAATCAAACCTATATACCCTCATGTAACGTAACAAAAAAATTGAAAATGCATAAAAATTTGGTACAAGGACACATGCACCGGCACTCGATTCAATAGTTGAAAAAATAAAATGTAATGATAATGGAATAATGCTATTTCAATGGTAGTAGTGATAATGTTGATGCCAATTCAACAATACCATAACATGCAATCGATTGCTCTATACCCATTGAGTATATTATTGACATATAATAGATAGATACCTACACACTTTCATATAATTAGTAATTATTTTCTGTAAAATAATTGTATCATGAAAGTTGTGTTTGTGATTTATATAGATTGAGTTTTCTTTTGGATAAAACAGTCTCAGATTGTTTTCAAAGATGAACGTATTAATGAGAAGAGCTAAATTTGTACCATTAATATATAGGTAACACTTTGCATGACTTCAATAGGTTTAATTATTATGACGAAATCTTCACTTAGTATGATTTTAAGAAAATTAAAAAGATGGATCACGGGAAAGGCTAATGGGCCATTAGGCCCTACTCGAAGTCATCATAAAATTACCCACAGAGAAACATCAAAAGCTTTAAGTTTAGTTTAGTTCAACCTATACTAATTAAACATGTTTAAACTAGATTAACACAATGCGAATATTACCAAAATTCAGAGAGTGATTTGTACGTTTTGTCTTGTTTAAGTAGGTGGTTTACAGAAAGTATTAGTGATGTACAAATCATCTTCATTGTAAGAACAAATTCTTACACTTGTTGCATTTGTGAAGTTATTATTCCTCCCATTACTTGTGACAGTCCACTAACAGATCATTATTGTTGTCACTAAGTCTACAAGATATAGTGTTGTACAAGTTGAAGAGCAGGATTCGAGTTGTCTAATTACCTATGACGTCTTTATCTATGTTGTTTGCCATCAAACCAGTGACATAATTTGATGTTGGAAATAAGAGGCATGAGTCGCCGACCTCATCATCTCTGATATCGACCTCCTAATGCACACATCAATAGAAGATGTTAATATACGAGTAGATAGTTCAAAAGTATCAAAATATATATATATATATATCTCGCTCCAAAAGAGATACGAGTAAGCAATGTATACTAAAGGGAGGTGATATCTCTACATTATTTACTTTATACACCAAAATTTCACAAAGTTCATGCAAAGAATAGTGTAAAGATGACCTCCTTGTTCTAAACCTATGAGTAATGTTCATTAAATGAAGTTATTTATGTCTCATAATTCATAAACCTTAAAATTAGTCCCACATAGCAAGAGACTAGATGGAAGTTAACAAGGCAATAATGGACTTAAACAAAGAAATCAAAACTTAGAATGAAGATAAAAGTTATTCCTTGTTCTTAGGCTTTTCCCTATTGTCCAATAGAGTATGATACTTTTTGGCTTCTTTCTCTTTTTAATCATGAATTTTCCTCATCATCATTATAGTTCCTGAAATTACCCCTTCCCCTAATAAATTAATAAATTTATCTCTATAGATGTACATATATGTGTCTATATGTATCATGCAAGAACCATCTATTTATATGTATCCAGCAACCAATTCAATATCAACAGTTCTCAAAAGCTAAGTGAACATGTGTACCAGCAATAACAAACAATGCATGTCACCACCTTCTCTCAAATTCCTTAACCAAAAACCAAATTCAAAGTTTCGTATTCGGGCTCAAGTTCGAATTCACAGGCTCAACAGGTACATATTATACATTTTCTCTGCTGAGTCTTTTCGTTTATGTCTTTGTGTTATACATAAGAGTCTCATTTAAAATGGGGTTTGTATCTTTTTCGTGTTTTATATAGGGCTAACAAGTTAATGGAAGATAAGATGAAACATAAGATGGAGTTAAAGAACTTGAAGTTGTACATTGAGAACATGAACATTTTGAAAGAGAATGAGAGGTTGAGGAACAAAGCCACCATGCTCCATCAAGAAAATCTTGCCCTATTATCCGTATTCGAGAAGAAAAAATTTAAACTTTGACCGTTTCTCGAGTACCCTTTAAGTTTGAGATCATTTTCGTACATGGGCAACCTTCAGACTCGCTAAAAATGCAGAAAAAACGAGTCTTTTTATCTAATCAATTTACTAGAATTCTTGATTATTATGTGTATTGTAGTATCTTTTACATAATAGAAGAATAATAGTATAGTATGAAGTTAGAAATTATAATATCAATCTAATATTAACACAAGTCATGTTATATGCATGTGTGGTTGTAATCCATGCATTACATTTTGTACCATTTATTACATATGACTTTGTTGTGTGAATTAGTATTATTATGCTCCAAGTAGTGTATATTAGGTTTTACTCTTATATTTTTATGAGTTGACTTTTGAAAAGTTAACTCTCGAGCCACTAATGGTTGGAATATGAAGCTTCTTTGCACGTTTGAGGATATAGGAAAACATAAATTCAGCTAAAACAAGATTAACCTAAGGGCCTTTTCTAATAAAACCGACACTTTAGGTTGTATCTCATTTAATTCAATGGCTTTTATCATTATTTTATACACTTTATTTTATTTTATTTTTGCATAGATAGATCAGAACCATAATCAATTCTTTATACTTGCATGTCTTAACATGACTAACAAAATCATAATTGGAATACTGTTGGAAAGACAACTTATCTACTTTATTCTTTTGTGTTTGAAAATATTTATAATGAAATCAATCATACTGTGTTGTTGTAGGTAGTACAAGAATCTATTAACTAATAACTCCGTATATAATAAGAATCTTGTTAAGTACTATATGAATAACCAAATTGCTCAATTATATATGCTTTATCTTTGATCCATTGCATGAGCCATTTTGAACACTAATTTTCTAAGTCAAGATTTTGACCTATGGATCATAATATTCTATGAATTCTTTCAAATTCATAATGTAGTAGGAATGAACATCCCAATGCTTTGACCTTGATTTCTACTTTCATGGAAACCTATAATCCAATTTTTGTCTAATATCTTAAAAGTTACTTCTCTTTGTTGGCGTATATCTCCTAAGGTCCACCATTAGATGAACGATATGTATACTTCATATATATTATGTTCTGTTTTCGAATTAATACTTAAGTATTATTGTTGTTAATTTGTAATATGTAAATATCTGCTGTACTTGTCCCTGAACTAACTTGAACTTGATTTCCTTTTGTTGTTTTAATGATCATTATTAAAATTCTCTAGTTCAATATAATTGTTGTGGTTGATGACCTAATCTCATGGGTGACGAATATTGGTAAACGAGTGTACTACACTACTACATAGAAATACATGAGGATGTTACATGGATCGATTTATGAGTGTTATAAGGAATTTTCATAGTGTCAATGATGTGAATAATCCGTGAATCGGAGATCACTGCACCCATTATACGGTAAGCAATATACTTTGTTGCAACTCAACATCATCCTTGAGAAGCTTTAATACGCATACAAACTCTTAATACACTTTATGTAATAATTAGTTTATCTTTGTAATCATATTTAGCACATCAACTATTTATTACGAAGGCAAAAGGGGTTTGGAGGTCAACACTACCTGTTTCAACCTGCACAAAATATATCCCCTTTTGACCACTTAACCAACCCGATTAACCCACCCATTTTGTCACCTCTCACATTGACGTATAGCTGCTTATTACTTGTGTAGATATAATTAGCCTATGATTTCTCCTATCAATAAATATACGAGACGCATGGTGAGTTCATCTGGTATGTATGAGATAGAAACTAGTACTCCAGATAAGAGCTTGCGACTACACTCCGTTTCTTTGGACACCAATAGAGAATTAGACACGTTCTTTGCATAGTGGTACAGAGAATTCGCATCGGTTCTCGATGTCTTGTCATACTAACATATTACTTGTCGTTGTTAAGCATAATACATGGATTGTCTATTTAAGATTTTAATTTTTCTTATCTGTTATACTAAAGGTAAAAACTTTCAACCCATTTAATCATGAATGAATTGATTTGGGTTAATGTATTTCTCAAATGGGTCAAATATTAAAATTTAGCTGAAAGGGGAATGAATAACACGGGTCGAAGTGTCGAACAGGTTGAAAATTGCCCAAAGTGGATTTCCTAATAATCACAACCTCCTTAATCATTGTACTAAAAAGACTCAGGTTTGTCTTGTTATAATAATGTTTTTGTAAGCACAATTTATGCATAGATTAATCACAATAAGGGTAAAAAGAATTTGCAGGTCCACTCGGCCGGGCCGTTTTGACCTGTTACCAAACTTGCCCTTGACCCAGCCAGGGCATTTGACATGTTGCCCATCTTGCCACATCTATTACTATGTCAAGCACCTAATATAGGTTTCAACTTGGTGAGGTTGGTTCACATAATTATTTGATGTGGTAACATAGGCAACTTTTGGACTGTTTTGAACTATAGGAATGACAACATATCACCACAACGAGATCAACGAGTGCCCCTCTTGGACATGCACTAAAAACGTCTTTCATTTCTTTGGATCTTTTAGATATCTTTGAATAATTTAATGTAATCTCAAATTGGATAGTGGCCTTGTAACCTAAGTTCATCTCTATCTTCCCACTTGTAATGTTTTCTTTCTCTAGCATCTTGCTAGTAGTTAATAATATCCACCGTTATCACTTATCAATCACTTTAATTATTCTGAACAGAGAAAATTTACACACCCCTTTATATACCTACGTCTCAATGGAGAGTTGAACACACAAGATTTTCGTTGATGGGTCACCTAGATACATATATGTATTAATGATATTTAAAGTGCAGTGCATAATAAGGGGGTGCTTCAGTTGAGGGATAGATAATTTTCACTCCCACAAATCTTTCTAAAACAATCCAAAAAATGTGAAACTTTTATAATTTTCTTATAATCGTACAGGATAGTTAGACAGACCATCTAAGAGACTTTCTTGATTCGGAGTTTCAAATTTTCTTACTGTATACAAGAGACGCATATAACAACATTTAGAATTGTACCATTTAGATATTCTACCCAATCACTTTCTGACTATTATAGTGACAACAAGAATTTCAGTGTTGTTTTAAGGCTAATCGATAAATGCAACTCAGGTTGAGGGCTAAACTGTCTAAGATGCTAATGAGATTAAGGAAAATTTACCTTAAAGATAGAAATATAGAAGAAACAGCAGGTTGGAACTAGATACAAATGCTTATGCATCAGGAGTGCGTTCTTGTGATGCTTGATAGATTCGGTACGCAGCTATACACATAGTGGAGTTGCCAATAACTGTCAATGCCCCTTGGATGGCAACCAAAACCTGTAAATGTTACAATTAAAGTTTGAATCTAAATGCCACGTCATATGCATATACATAAAAATGACTAATAAGACACCATATAAGCCAGTTTGACAAGGCAGCCAAAGTAGGACAAATAAAAAGATTAACCTGTCACCCGCTGCTATAAACTGAGATTTAAAAAAAATAAGTTGCATAAAAATAAGAGAGAAAGTGCTTTGCAATAAATAGAAATGGCTATTTGTACTTAAAATGATAAAAGTCCAGGATTTGCTTTCTAGTTTCTAATCAGATAATCATAACAATGTGAGCACAGTGGGGGTCATATAGGAACATGAAATGCCATAACAACCGTTGCATTTTGAAATCAATTAAAATAAACAGGATCAGTCATACCTCCAATGATTCCGCATTATAAAAGAAATGCCAAGTACATGCGCAAAATGCTCCACCGAGCAGAGGCACCTGAAGCAATTAACTCATCATGTGTATATCATAAAGATCCAAATTCGGAGGCACCAATAATTTTAATTAATCATGGGTAGCGATACTATTGCTGACATAAGAACCTCCATAAGAAATGCCGATATGTATAAAAATATATAATTTTATATAATATAAGCATATGCATTACAAACAAAATAAGTACAAGACTTATAACTATAACTAATATATCAAAAGTTGTAACTCACCATACCCCAAGAAAGCCCCTTCCATGATTGATATCCTGATTTCTCTCCATATTGCCATACTAATATCATTGCTGCAACCCTTCCATATTCGACAAAAATCAAACAACTAATCAATAAGCTCAATCGCAAACAATGAATGAATGGATATACACTCTTAACAGATTTAGTTACTCTACGTGTTCCAAAAAGCTACACCTCAACTTTTGTTATCAAATGTACTAAACTTTAAACATTGAAGATATCAAACTTCAATATACTCCTTATTAAATTGCAATCATAAAGCAACAGACTTGACATTGTAATAAAAAAATTGGCATCTATATGTAACAAAGTATCAAACTTTAATCAATCAATAAATCAAGTAACCATTAAAATTACCATTCAACAACGCTTGAAACATGGATAGCCCAAGTGGGTAGTGAAAGCGCATTTGAGGGTTCCACTAGTTGCAAAGATGAAGCCACCAACGATGGCAACTCAGCAGCAGCATAAGCAGGTCCCACTAAAAGGGGTGTTGTTAGGGCAAAGCCAGCTCCAATTATAGCTGTCATGACTTTCTTGTTAGAATAGTTGCTGCAAATTGGGATCTTTCTTGTGTTGGAATTACATGATTTTGGGTTTAGGGCGTTTTGGGAAATTTGATGAGAGGAAGACAGGGGTTTTGAAGAAGATAACAATGTTGGAAGAATTGCCATGGTAAAGATGATGAATTAAGAAGATATGAGGTTCTGCAGTATTTTTTGAACTAATTTGGTAACAAAATAACCAACTATTTTTCTCATGGCTGTTCTAGTTCTATTCTTTTTCTTTAAGTTTTTTTAATGATAATAAATAATAATTACTTCGTATATTATAATAACAAAAATGGAAAAAAGTATAAAAGAAATATGTTTAATTACGAAAAACTATTCTTTTTACAAAGAGTTTTTCAAAAAGAATTAAAAAACTAGAAATATATTCAAATTTATGAAGAAGACAAAATTTAAAAATGAAAATTTATGTTTTCTCTTTTATTTATGATTATAAATGCGAAAATTGTTTTTTACAATTTCTATTATTTCTAATCTCTAATCTCTAATCTCTAATCTCTAACTACATATAATACATCTTTATCATTATTTTAAAATTAGTCTCAACACAAGAAAATATCTAAATTACCCTAACCTTATTTGTAGTATGTTCATAAATAAAACTATTCCCTATTCATAATTCATAATCTATTATCTATTATTATATATAAATAAAATATATAATATATAAATATAACTCTTTCTTATATAAAATAAGATAATAATCTATACAAACCATATAAAACAATTAAATAATTATTAGTTTTTTACTACTACCATTGTTATTTCTACCGTCGCATTGTGCTGGTATCATTTTAGTATAAAATAATGTATATAAAACCTTACATTTGAATCGATAGAAACACATGTCGTAGTATTACGTGATAATTTAACATGACACTTCTAATAGTTCTTTTTGTATCTATCTTTTTTCAAGATACCATCTTTGTGATCATACATCGTTTGATAGTATTTTCTGATAATTATTATAAAAAGATTTAAATCATCAGGTGGATGAAATTTAGTTTGGTTGTATCCTATAAAAATCTCACTGGCCTAATTTGTCAAGATGTATAATGAGTATTATGATTCGATTAGAGAATTGAACTTTTTTATTTTTATTTATTGCCTGTTTGATTTCAATCAGGAATAATTTTTCTTCAAACACCGTCAAATAATAAATCAAACGCGGAGCAAGATCCTCTCAGTGTGAGCTTCCTACGAATCAAGATCGGCGTCAATAACACATCAATCACCATAGGAGATGCTCTTATGTAAGTAATTTTAGACCATAAGCCCATAAACAACATATAAAGTAGATGCAAATGGAACTATGAAAGTATTATTAAAAAGCTAACCTAACCTAACATGTCCCAGTTTGTACCCTCTTTTTTAATATTGAAATTATTTTTAAACCTAAACTGTCTCACATTTATGTGTCAAACCTACGTCAACGGAGATTCCTATTTCATTATATTTCAGTTTGTATTATAGCTTTTTGGCCATTCAAGAATTGTCTAGTGCATTTGATTTATCCGATTTCAAGGGTTTAGGTTGTATTTGATCAAACTTTTAAGTCGGTTAGTTATTTTCTTGAAAGAAATTACCTTAGGTCAAATGGTTGATATAGAATTGATCGTTTTTTACCTCCTTATATTTTTTTTTATTCTCAACCTTAGGATATCGTACATTTAAGTTAATTCTTGGATCAATGAATTTACATATCGTACTCGAACTGTTATGGCTCGTCGTGCTGCTTACAACGGCATGTCACGAGTACAAGTCTCTGGTACTCAATGACGATGGTCGTTCTCCACCTGAGTAATCCATGAAACTCGATGTACTCAATGTTGGGATAATTTTTTTACTTACACCTTACTATAATATAATACCTTTTTTTATAACAGGGATTCAATCTATTTCAATAGAAAAAACTATTTAAAAGTTTTTTTATCTTTAAAACACATACCCACAATAAAGCTATTAAAAAGACCATTTACATAAAATATCTAAAGAAGCACTGAAACACTTCTTTTACACGAAAAATTTCAAACCATCCATTAAATATCTCCCTACGTATTACCGTAGAATAAAGAATTGTTATATGAGCTTAATTATATAGAACTAAAAAGAGACGATCTTTCAAATTGTAATACATGATATTGATCTTTTCTTTTGTTATTTTCATAATTATAATTTTAACACTTAACCAATTAAAACTTTTAATCTCTTTTTGGATCTTTATTTTATTTTTCATTAGAGTAATACAAATTTAAGAAAAAAATTGGACTCGACAAAATCATATCAATCATTAATTAGAAGCACTTTTAAGGGTCGTGTTGGTACTCATTTGTGATTCAAAAAGTATGCAAAGAAAAGTTGACGTAATATTAGTAGCTTCATGTGATACGTGTCAACTAGTGTAACCTTATCAAGGTTTTCGAACTCAAGTTGACCTAGTCGGGCGGATCGAGCGGACTGCGATCCGAGTCAAAATATGTTGGTGTCAAAACATGTCGAGTCAACTTTAGTTTTTGAACCACTGTAACCCGGCGGGTTTAGTGGTCCAACCGGTGACCCGTGTTAGGTTGATTCAGCAGTTTGTAATTTATTAATTATTATTTTTGTTAAATTTGACCAATCTTTTGTACATGATCATATGCTTTGACAAAAATTTATGTACAAGTTATTATTTATGTTTACCTCAAATATTAACATAGGGAAAACCTTATTTGTAGCAAACATATATATTTCATATGTTAAAAGGATTAAAACTGTAAAATGTAATATTATTTTTGTCTTCAATACACTTCAATTATTTGTAGCCAACAACACATTTGTCATCCTCCAAAACAAATTATATCTTTAATAAAAAGTCAGAGTGTATAGTTATGCCAAGGATATTTATGTGTCCATCTTAAGATGACATGTTTCCGTTCAAATTGAAGAGATAACAGTTTCCCGTTCGACTTAGTTTTGCAATGACAATCAATAAAGCTCAAAAACGATTCTAAACATTGGTGTGTATCTTCCAGAATCGATATTTTCGCATAGCCAACTATATATGGCACTCTCTAGAAGGATATCGCGCTCTACTACAAAGGTGTTGGTTGAGTCTGTCAAAAGATTCAAAGAACCCGGAGTCTACACCACAAATGTGGTTTATCATGAAGTTTTACGCGATGTATAAAGTATATTTATGTGTGATTGTAAATTCTATTTTATAAAAACACATATTTTTCAGTTTGCCGCAACATTATTCCTGATAGCAGCTAATGCAGATCACCACCAATTCTTATGTATAATGTTGGCACTGTAACGTGGGAGTATCTTACTAGTAAAAGATAAAACAAAATAATCATATATATAAAATCAGAATATTATAAAATATATAAAATAACAAATATGTAATTTTTTGAAAACGAGTTACAAAACGAATTGATTCGAACTGACTCGGACATGATACTATATCAAATCATTTTGACACCCGAATTTTCAAACCTTAGAACCTGGTTCACGAGGGCATGCTTGTAGCTCACCCCATACGTGTCATGTGTCAAATCACCACACTTCTGAAAGGCCAGCCCGATCACATAAAGATGGTGGCGTCACACTTCTAAAATAATTAACATTGATTTTAGAAGTCGTTAACTTATTTTAGGTTATACTATGGGTACGAGTAAAAAAAGAAGAAGGCTTTATTTAAGTTATATAATACTCCGCAAGTGGAAACGAAAATAGACGATATTACTTTACATCTTAAGTCACCTTTTAATTGTTTGAATCAAAGAGTCGGTGATGGAAGTAACCTCAACGTCATTTTCTTTATTAAATGTCAAAATCACATCACATACCCGGTAAGCCGACGTTGATGTTAATGTTATGTTATGTGCAAATGCATTTAAATAACAAATTGCTTTCTTTTAAGTAGATTTAGACTCGATAAATACTTGAGTTATGAGTATATTTTTTTTCCGGTCATTAACATCTAAATCCAAAATAGCTACTAAAAATCAAATTAGTAACAAATTATCGTGAGGTTATTAGCAACTTTTTGTTAATTATTATAGATGGATAAGGATAAAGATATTATTTTAAGTTATTTTAGCATTTATCAAATAAGCCTTTTATTACAATGCATCTATAAAAGACGTTGGTCGGTATCCCTATATTGTTTTTCAAATATTCTTTTATCATCTTTCTGTATCCAACCAATTAAAAAGATCATACAAAAATCCAGTTGGGCGCAACTTTAATCATTATTATTGTTATTATTATTATTTAGAAAACAATAAAGCTAAATATATCATCAACAATACATGTCCTCATCTTGGGTTTGCAATCACTATATCAAACGTTCTTAAACTTTCCTAACAATCTAAACTCCGTATCAATCAAACGTTCCTTTCCCAATTTCTCACCTTTCTTTTTTGATTTAATAAAACTCCTCAATCAATTTCACATAAGTGCTTAGAAACCACCGATCGTAGTATCAAATTGACCTAATACGGCTCAATTTAAAATTTCAATTTGTTATTATCATGACGTATGAAGAGAACGATGTAGTTACAATAGTGAAGATTGCAATAGAGGATCCCAAGGGTGATTTTGTAAAATTAAGTGGTCCGGACGGTGGCTGTTCAGCGCCGTCGTCGTCGACGGCGAGTAGTGGCTTTTGGTGTTTCATTTGGTGGTGGTTAAAGCTTGCTCTTGTGTTTATGTTTTTGGCTAGTTTGGGGGTTTGTTTCTTTCTTTGGATTGGTCCATTTTTAATGAACAAGGTATATGTTCTGTTAATTTTGCTATTTTTTGTTATATTAGCTGCTAACTGCTCAATAAATCATTCACTAACCCTAATTTCAAAGAAAGCCTAATCTCCTAAAAATCCCTAATTTTTACATTCTAAGTGGTATTATTGGTGTCAAAATAATTGATTTGGTTAATTAGTTAATTTAATTTAATTGTTTTCAGGAGGTTATTCCTATTTTGAACTGGGAAACTGAGACTTTTAGCACACCAGTGTTAGCAGTATTGATATTTGCTTCAGTGGCAATATTCCCTACAATATTTATACCATCTACACCTTCAATGTGGGTGGCTGGAATGAGTTTTGGCTATGGTTTCGGATTTCTTTTGATCATTGGTGGAGTTACTATTGGCACTTCCATTCCGTACTTCATCGGTTGGTTGTTTTACCACAAAATTCAAGTGAGTATTGTTGGTTATTATTTATGTAGGATTGTAAATGGTAGTAATTTTAGGGGTGTTTCCGTTTTGGAAGTAAAATTGTTTGAATCTTTGAATTTGAGTGTTCGACTAAGTCCGTAGAATTGCTTTTGAAAGTGCTTATATGCTTCAAAAATGCGTATCGACCTGTATTTTTAAGTGCTCGTTCCTTCTAGGTAAGCTTATAAACACGTTTGTAGGAGTGTTTGGTAGTGCTTTTTCTACTGTCAATAAAGAACAAATAGATAAGCACTTAAATAAGCAAACGAAAATACCTCCTAAATAATTAGGTAATCAGAATCAGTTTCAGTATTACTAAATGCCAGAAACTGACTATATGTGACCATGTGAGTATACGACTAGAAAAAACAGTATTCATATCACTTCCAAAATGCAATGCCAAACACCTGCTTCATGTAAGTATTTGTAACTACATTGTTGACTAAAATTAATATATACATGTGTTAATGCACAATATGCTTTCTAACTTTTTATCACTAATATTTTAGTCTAATTATCTATTACTGTGATTATCCAGGGGTGGTTAGAAAGGTACCCGAAAAAAGCTTCAATTTTGAAGTTAGCAGGTGAAGGAAACTGGTTTAATCAGTTTAGAGCCGTCACATTGTTGAGGATTTCGCCCTTCCCGTACATCGTGTACAATTACTGTGCTGTGGCTACTGATGTAAAGTTTGGTCCTTATTTGTTGGGAACCCTGTTGGGGATGGTGCCTGAGATTTTCGTTGCAATATACACGTAAGTTTTACATGCATTGCCACTTTTCCCTGTTAAAAGTTGGATTAAAATGAAATCTAGTAATATTAGGGGTATTTGGCATTGTGTGCTGATTATCCAAATTTTCTGTTTTCAAGTTCGTAAAATAAAGTATTTCGATTATCTAATATTAGTGTTTCTGTATAATGGAACTGATTTCGGTTATCTAGTATTTTAGGGTCAAATAATCAGTTTAGGAGCAGCCGAAAGAATCACTAAGGGTGATAATTCAAGTCATTTCGTCTTAAGAATATATATATATATATATAATAATCTGCAACTTGTTTTGATTCAATACAATCACACTAAAAACACAATGCCAATCACCCATTTAATTGTGGATTAATTGTGCAAATTTATTGGTAGCATTACTTGGCTTATGCTCTAAACATGCCATCATTATTACGAAATCATAAGATATGCTTTATAATAGCTATTGAATGATTTGGAATTGATAATTGCAGGGGTATAATGATCAGAACACTGGCAGATGCATCAAATGATCAACAATCACTTTCACCCCCTCAAATCATCTGTACCGTTTTCGGATTTCTTCTAACTATTGTAACCACCGTGGTTGTCACGGTTTATGCTAAAAGAAGGTTGAGTGAGTTGCAGACGGATGAAGAGCAGCTACTGCTGCAGTAAAGATGAGATCTTTTGGACCTGTGCCCAACTCTTTGGAGGCAGAAATGCCGATGACAAGCAGCGACTAACAAAACAAAGTGTTGTTTCTTCTTCCATTAAATTCAATGTATAGGTGAAGAAGATAAAAGATTGACCATCTTTGTTTTGCTTGTTTCTTATCCCTCTTATAATACATACCCTCCATAAAGTGTATATAATTGAAATGAAATGCTTAAGACTATGAAGTTTGCATGTTTTTAATCATTTTAAGTTGTAACAATTGCAAGCTTATCTATATGGGGGTATTTATGTCATTACAGGCGTAGACGTTAACATCAGTATCACCTTATTGTAACGTCTACTTGTTTTGTTTTCAGTAGTGATATGAGATATTTATTTATTGTACATAAGCCAAGATGTTAACATTAACATTCAACATCCCCTTATGTAGCATTTACCTTTTGGTTTTTGGGTAGTATATATCAGATATATCTGTTTTTTATACATGTACATGTAATGTAAGCCAAGATAGTCAATTCATTAGTTTTGGGCTGATGGTGATGTTGCTAACAGTAACTGGGTCAAGTAGACTTGTTTAGAGACATGGACTTCAGCCCAAGCTAACATCATCATAAATCCTCTACAAACTACAAAGAGTTCCAAGGTTTCTGTTGTCGTTGATTAAACCTTTCGTACTTATTTAAATTTTTTTTACTTGTTTTTGATTCAGAAAACGACAACACTTTTGGTTAACTAAAACTAGTACATCGTGAAGGACGGAAGGGTATAAATGTGCTGGACAAGATCATTCCTAATTGAAGGCTGTGCGCATCCCGATCCTGTAATTCTTTATTCTTTCTAGTTTAACCCTGTTAATTAAGTTGTTGCCTTAGTTTAATTTCCGAAAATTTATAGTATTTGCATGTTTCTTTCTTTTATTTGAAGTAGTGTAGTGTCATGGAATTTGCTAAACGATGGTATATCAAAGTAAGTGAAGTGGTTATTAGAAAGTTAGTGAGTTGGTTATCATCATCATCATAGTATAATAAAATAAATGTGTGTCTGAATATCTAAAACATAGCCCTTAGGGTTATGTTTAACGAATCCCGCGTGTTATTTATTTTTACTTAGTGTAATTTTTTAAATATTATTAATAAAGTTGTCTTAATAATTAAACCGTGATAATTAAAAGTGAAATGGGCTGAATTTTTCAGTGTGATAACAGATAAAAGTGAATTTATTGTACTTTTTAGCGTAGTGATAACTAATTTTTCTAGTCTGATGATAATGGTGATATACTTTGCTCTTATGATATTTTTCATTAAGTTTTCCTATTGATTGTCATATTCTTTATAGCAATATAGCCTCCCCATGCTTGGGAGAAGTTTTATACATCTTTGTGGAATTCAATTACGGTAGCTAGTATGCAATAAAGATATTAGGTGATAAATATTTTATTATTACTTTAACTTTTTAAACATATATTGAAGGCTTGTTTCATTTTATTCATATAAAAAATAGTTGGATGCGCTGGTTTTTTCGTTGCTAATTATTACAGTATTAGTTTATATACTAATAATGCTATGTCTAATAAATATTAAGTAATGTGAATTAGAGCACACGGAGTGGGTAGGGAACGATGTGAGAACAACGTTCCTTCACTTCGAACGGTGTTTCACTCGGGACGCTACTCAAACCTAATTTTTTATTTTTTTTATCCTAACGGCTATAAAACTGCTATAGTTTTTAAAAAATTAAATATATATTCCAACGGATATATACATACATATATACACATATATTTAAACCTTACTTTCTATCTATAAATATCACACTTCACACAATTTTAAACACATCAAAACACTATTTCTTATCAGACATTTCCGATTTTGGTAATCTATATTGTCCTCAAACACAATACCAACAAATGCCATATTATCAACCACAATACCAACAAACACCAACTTTATCTTTCGAACAATGTAATGCTTTCCTAATGTGGCAAGCATCAAAAAACACCAAACAACCCGTCATCCAACAACCAAACATTCAATTGGTGGAAGACGAAGTACCGACACTAACCTCTCGTAGAAATATATCCAAGAAAGGCAAACAACCTAAGATTGTACCATCACAACCGAAATAAAAAAAAATGTTTATAACAATGTAAAAGTTTGAGAACTTGAGTACGAACTTTGATTGATCCAAAGTTGAATTGTTATTTCTGAAGATTCCAATTGAGAAAATGCGCTAAACAACGACTCTTTTTGGTATTTTATCATGGAAAATTACCATGCCCGTAACCCTTCGTTTATTTGGACCAAATATGAGTTGAACTTAAAATGGAAGAATTAGAATAGAAATTAAAGGGTGTTTGGAATTACTTATTTAAATATTTAAATATTTATTTGTTTATTTATTTATTTTAGCAAAAGATAAATATATATAAACACCTTTTAAAATTGCTTATCTTTTAAAAATAAATATATTAACCTACTTATTTTTTAAGTAAATAAATACTTATAAATAAAGAACGACAATTGCTCCTAAACTAGATTAGATTGAATTAAACTAAATTAAAAATATCTGTACAAAATACATTTCATCAGACACCGTAAGCTTCGTCCCATTTTTCAGAAGAAAAAAAAAGAACAAGACTCAAATAATCAGAGGTGAGAGGATCTTCGAGGTAATTCACCCCCTTTCTACTCATCCTTTCTCAAAATCATCTGATAAAGTTTCTTCCTGTCATCCGAATTCTGTATATATATCCACTATGTATTCAGTTGCGTTGTTTACACGTTTTAATCTGAGTTAGGGTTTGTTAACAATTAGGAATTCCTGGTGGTAGTAAGGGATGGCGTCGAAGCGGATCTTGAAAGAACTTAAGGATCTTCAGAAAGATCCTCCTACCTCTTGCAGCGCAGGTATGATATTTGTTATTATTATTGATCTTTTACTGATTTTTATAAAGTTATAATTTTGATCTTGTATGTTATGTGTATAATTTTGTGTCCTCTTTAGGTTTGAAGAGATTAAGTTAGGATTTTGTTGTGATTTGGCTAATTGTAGGTTGAAATTAACTAAGCTTGATGAGTTTGTGTGTGTTTGAGTCCAAATTGCAAGAAGGTTGGTTGATTTTAGTTAAAAATAAGGTACTATTTATAGGGTACATGATGGGTTTTCTAGTGTAGATAGTTGATGAAAATTTTGGATTGGGGTGCAACACTGAGTTATGGATATGTGAATCTCGTAATGAATTAAGCTACTTGCATCAGTTTTTTTGGTGTGTTGAGTTTATTTTACCTCAGATCTTTTCTTAGCCTAGTGGCTTGACTTCATGAACATCTCCGAGGACATTTCTAGAGTTATGTGAGATTATGGATCGGTAGAATTATGATAGAGATTGTTGATACATCTCTCACTCCATTGATCCTCTCAAATTGCTTAGATGTCACATGTAGTTTAAGAAGTGAGGTAGAAACTAGAAAAGTAGTATTATTTTTCAAATTTCAATAAGTTTTTATTAGAGTGATAATTCTGCCGAGGTTGCTTATTTTAGGGGTGATCTGTTCAAGATTTGGGAGCACGAAGTTTCGAAGGGATGTTGAAGAAAAATAGTATAATTGGTGTAAAACAGGAGAAGAAATAAAAAGGCAAAATAATTTTATGGAAAATTGAATTGTATCGATCTCTCCCAATATTACAAATATTTCTCATTGCCGTGTTTCCATGAAGGTTCTTTGTTTGTTTTGAGGCTATCTTTAACTCTCTTCTATCATTTTATATTAAAATTAAAGATTTTCATGAAGTGTTGAAGGTTTTTTCTGGGTTTGATGGAAGGAAGATGTCAACATTGGTTTATGCATGCATGGATTGTGGAGTGACTCTACCACTCGCCCACTTATTTTCCTTTTTGTCTTGAAGCAAGTAGCTTAAGCCTGCATCCATTTATTTTTTTCTTTTCACTTTTCTTTGAGATCGTCTCAGATCAAGGGGGTGGCCGATTTCAAGAAAGTTGTGCCGCAGACATCTCTCTTTGTAGTTTAAGTAATGAGTCATGGTTGAGTTTGATAATGGTACCATGTACCATTGCATGTCTTCTATTAGAGCTACTGCAGTAAGAGTGGTATTATTGCGCGTTCGCTGGTGACATATATGATGTTCTTTTGTTTTGCTATTACAGGTTATTAATTGGGTTGAGTTTCTCACAGACGTGCACAACATTGTATCCGTGTAGTCAACTTTCATTTGATGGGACTTCCAGCCACAGCTGTTAAAGGGTCTAGGTACACCAAATAACTAAAAAAGATAGAGGTATCTAAGTATCTAGGTAAGTTCATTGCTATAGTTAGTAAGATGGTTTTAAAAGGAAAGCAACACATTAGTACAATAATAAGAAAAAGAAATCATAATCCTATTGAAGTCCAAATATGAGATAAATAACCGGGCGCACAGTGACTTCATATGTTGATATGTATAAATGTCTAGCGGGACTGTTGCATAGTGCAACTAGACTGAGTTTAAGGATTTGATGAGCAGTTGGTGTGAAACATCGCATACAACCAACTAGTTGAATACAAATCATAGATGCAACTATGCTAGTCCATTAGCTGTGTTCTGCACTTACATTTACAGGATTAAATGTTGTGTTTGTTGATGAGCATACTAACAATGTTCGGATGATTGCTTAATGTTCTATATACTGTTATTTCTTTATGACATGCATACATCAATCTCTATACATCTGTTGGTGTTCATTGTAAGCCAATGTTTTATTTTGGTTTTGTGGCTGTGATTTTAGGCCCAGTGGCAGAAGACATGTTTCACTGGCAAGCTACAATTATGGGTCCTCCTGACAGTCCTTATGCTGGTGGAGTGTTTCTAGTTACTATCCATTTCCCTCCAGATTATCCATTCAAGCCACCTAAGGTACCTATCAACTGCTGTCATCTGAAGAATGATGGTGATGCATATTCTTTAAACGGATAAATAATATTACGCACTTATTATTGTATTCCACAGTTGATATAAACTTTTTTCCCAGAAAGTACTATGTTTTAACTGTTAGAGCCTGAAGGAGATACTTGAACTGTGAGAACTGTTATTTTGGCATTTAATATTCTATGGTCATTTGCAAAAAGTCGTTTTGACTTTTTAGAAGTTTGGGCTACAAAGTGTACGCTGTGATTTTAAAATGTCAATAACCCACTTTATGTCCCAAATTAGATTTGCCAATAACTTGCTTTATTTCACTGTTAATATGAACTAGAATTTCTGACAATCAATTCAATGTTCGACCCATACATCTTTACTTTGCACTCAACTTAAATTTATCCATGTATTATTTTCATTCTTTTTAACATTTGTTTCCACCCTTTTTTTGCAGGTAGCTTTCAGGACAAAGGTTTTCCATCCGAACATCAACAGCAATGGCAGCATTTGCCTTGATATCTTGAAGGAACAATGGAGCCCTGCTCTAACTATTTCCAAGGTTAACATTCTATATACTCTTATCAGTTACAAAATGCCTGTCATTTATGATTGTACCATATTAGCGTATTACATCTTATTCTAGTATTAGAAGGATGATTCTTTTTAATAAAGCTATGTAGGAAATTGTATGCATTAAATTTTTCAACCTATTCAACCCGTTTGTTTTTTCTTTTTTCTTTTGATCTTTATTTTGTTAATTTTACTCATTTGACTTGTTAGAGATAATAAGAAACACTTTTGTATAAACTAAGCCATTCATTAATAAGTGGTTCAAAATTACCATATCTAGAAAATTGAGCTGTTTGACCTCATGGTTGAGCCGTTGAGGAGAAAGGTTTGCCTATAAAAATCTGTTGTTAATTGCCCAATTAAAATGGTGAACTAAATAGGAGAATCTTGTGGATCCAAACAAAAATCCTTTATTTTTTATTAACGATGAAAAAAGTAATACTAGAATATAAAAGCGATCATCGTTTTGATTTATCACGTTCGTTTTCTTATAACCATTCTTCTAAGAATGAGTAAGAACGCCATAGTTTGCATGAATAAAACATTATGGACAGATCAAGGCGTTAAGATCCTCTCATGTCGAAATCTACATAAGAGATCACTTTCCCTCAACATGAGAGGATCCTAATACCAAAATAAGGGGATATGAAGGCAATCAAAATTCTGTACATGGCATTCTTTCCCCTTCCCCAAGTCCTAAACTTTACTCATCCTTTCAAGTTATTCTCTTTTCTATTTTTATTTTTTTTATATGGACTATGGTATGCTTGTAGTCATTCATTAACTTACAATGATGATTTTATTAAAAGCTTTAAATTTGTCTTTAAAGTAACATCACGTGTGGCAAATTGGGCAGGTTGAAGCGGGGTGGGTTGACCCAAAATGTCTCCTCTTAATACAAAGCTATAAACTGTTAGTATGCCAGATAAGATCACAGAAATTATATCATTTCTAATCATTTGATATTTTGATTAGATGATTGAGGATGTTTTCTGAATAAAATGATTCAATGTACCCATTTGACTCATCTTTCAAAAGAAAATGTACCCACTTGACTGATTAGTATCTAGGCATAACCTGAATCGACCCATTTAAAAGTAAGTGGATCAAAATTGTCACTATTCATTAGTGATGTTAGAACAATGAATTATCTGGTTTTTTTGGGTAATTTATCAGGTATTGTTGTCGATTTGCTCTCTGTTGACGGACCCAAACCCAGACGACCCTCTAGTGCCAGAGATTGCTCACATGTACAAGACAGACAGGAACAAGTATGAGACAACAGCTCGGAGCTGGACCCAGAAGTATGCCATGGGCTAGTTGGCGGTGCATCCAAAAGGTTTGATAAGGAAGGGCTCCTTTTCCTTGTGGGTTTTTGCTTCTTTTAATTTGAAAAACAAAATGTGTGAATTTTTGCTACGTCTATTGTAAGACGGACTTTAAAGAGAGAAGGTCACAAAAACATGTCCCTCCTTAACCTTATTCTGACACTCTTCCTGCTTTGATCTTTGTATGGAAATATCTGATCTTCCAAAGTACTAATATCTTTATATCCTTCTCCATCTGCATTTCTCATTATTGATATATTTTATACAAAAAAGTTACTACTTTTAAAGATACACGTGAGATATTTGTAATTATTTGGTTCTGTGGATATCAAGAAATTTGGTCTTATGAATTACTCGGTGTTTCTTCTACAAGTGAATGGATATCTTAAATCATTGTTTTTATCTTCCATTGTTAGTTAAAAAAGCAGGCCCGGTGGAGAACCTATGCAGGTTAGGCAGTTGCTCGGATTACATTCCGGATAAATAGAAGTAAATATAAGTGCTTTTATGAAAATTACTACCTAAATCGGTAAAAATATAAAACAAAAAACGTTCTGGATAATGGTTAAGTATACTATAAGTAGATATTACACGAAAACTTAATAAACATCAAAAATTTTATTTCGAATTTGGCTTTTTTATTCTCTCGTAAACTAGGACGCGGAGCAACTTCCAAGTTTTTTAGCTACTGATGATCAAATTTTCTGGGCCCACCGATAATGCTTTATTCGAGATATGGTATCCTTAACTATTGCCATAAGGTAATGGTTATCAAAACTCTACTGAAGTATGAAATTTATGCAGTTTCTAAATCATAGTCTGTGAAAATTCCCATTAGAAATGATTTTGATCACTAATAATGCTTGTTCAGTAAACTACAAGAGTACAAGTACGGCTTATTATTTACTCCGTAGTTATTCTTAGCATATAGTTCTTCTTGTTAGTTTGTGGTTTTGATCCGTTTTTCCCTCCCTAGTCCTTATAGGTAAATGATGGTTACAATCAGAGGTGATATTAGAAAATAATTTAAATGCAGGCGGATTTAAATTCTTTATTATGTTGGATTCTCGAGTTTGAAGATTTTCCCCCTTCCAGGAGTTCCACAAACCAAACTAATTTATTTAACTATGAGATTATACTTAGCGAAGACTTATATGAATTTAGCAATGTTGAATTTACAAACTTGTGATTTTTTGTGTTACTCTTTATAAATTCTTCTCGTTTTTTTAAAATTATCTAACTATGAAGTTTGTAGTTTTCTAAAAATAATGAAAAGAAACAATTCATCACATAACGTATAGTGCTTAATAACTGTTTTATATGGAGTATATTTATTTTATAGTTGAATAATAGAATAAAATGGAGCTCTGTAGAAAGAAAAGGAAAATGGAAAGTCAGTGAAAAAGTTGAATAAATGAAGAAACACGGCTTGAACCTGAGATTAAATGTTACAAACTAATGCTTAAGCACTAGACTACTGGGGGCGTTCATAATTATAAAAAGCAACTTAGATTACTTCTAACGGTCATATCGATTCAGAAATCGACTGTCCTACCGATACTGTCGTGTCAATTGATTGCATCAGTTTCTTTGGTTTAATTTACCGACGCACGGAGAGACGCAAGTGTGGCTAGCAACATTTTTATTTTTAAAAAATCTAACCATTGGAGGGACAAAAAACATATTTTTTTAAATCCGTTATATAACGAATTCATATCCGTTTTTTGTAAAAAAATATTTTTTTAACTCTTTTATCCTCCCCAAACACGCTATAAATATACATACAACTAAAGTTCAATTCACATACATTTTCTTCATTTTTTACATTCAAATATATCATTCCACCCAACTATTTTATATAATTCATACGCATAATTCTTTTTCACACTATAACTCACAAAAAAACCCAAAGAACACCACAATTATTCTCAATCAAGATTCGATAATTTTTTTCAAAACTTACTCAACAGAAATATGTAGAAACCGAATTCACCGGCTTATTCATCTTCAGCACCAGCAATTCGCCAAGTAACTTAAATTTTGCACAATACTCACAATACAACTCCCATCAACACTCACAATACCATCAATATTCACAATACCAAAACCAACAACACTCACAATACTAATATCCATAAACACCACTTAACCAAAATCAATTCCAAAAACATACAAACACCACCACTATAAGACGAAGGGGGAGACGAGGTCAATGCTAACTCGAAAAAAAAAAGAAAACAGGTAAAATGGGCCAACAATGAATACATATTGGCCGAACGATGGGTCGACGTTTACCAAATTTGTGTGCAAGAAAATTCGCAAATCGAATCAAGTTTTTGGAGAAAATAGAAAAAACCTATAATTCGTTAGTTGATGAGAAACGTAATAAACATCAACTAATCAGCAAATGAAACAAAATTCAAAAGGACGTCAAGGTCTTCATGACCATAGTCAAAAAATATAACGAGCTTCCGCCAAGCAAGTTCAATGACGAAGACGTTTTAAGGGAGGCCCTTGACCACTTCAAGCAACAAGTAGGTAAGAACTTCTTTTACAAGCAAGTGTGGCTCATACTAAAAGATGTCCCGAAGTCCTATAACGAGCCCAATCTCATGAACAATAAACGAGTATCCCAAGATGACCTGGAACCGATCAATCTAGACGAGTACGAAACTAACCCGAATCCCAACCCGGCCAACCCGCTTACGGCCACTATGCAAAGGTTATTACAAGACGACCCGATTCGTCATCCACCAGTCGTATGACAAGTCGGAAAAGTAAAATGAGTTTGAATTCATCAGATGCAACTTTGTCAAGACATTTGAGCGACGAGACCCGTGCTGCACTTTTGCAATTTACAATAATCCAACAAGAAACTTTGCAAACTATTAAGGAGGCTACGAAGCAAAAAATGATGTTCAAAGTTGGGAATTTTCTCCAAAAACCATTACCGACTGGTGTAAAAGAATCCAAACTAAAAATACTCGAATAAGCTAGGTAGATTGTGGTACGCAAGTATCAATCGGATTTTCAAACGATGTTTGGTTCAAGTTCGCGACAAAGCGGATTTTCCAATGAAGATTAGACTAGTACTTTAAATTTAGTGTGTTATTTTAATTATTGTAATGTTTTACTTAAACTAATGTAAAGTTTTTATTTAAATTAAGGCAATGTTTTATTATAATTAATTAATGTAAGGCTTTTAATTTTAATGAAATTATTTTATTTGAATTTGTGTGGGGGTCAAAAATTAGGGAGTGACATAATTACTATTGACACATTTGTATCAGTTTGAAAAATGTTGATGTGGTACTGAAGTGATACAAGTGACATAGAAATGACACACCCACTGTTAGGAGAGTGATATTAGTATATTTAACATAAATCTTATGAAAGTTACTGCGAGGACAACAGCTCATGTTGCTCACAATGTGGTAACTCCGCTGATTATATTGTTTGTAGTTATAATAATAAGATTTGGAAATATTGATATTCAACTAATTTTTTTTTAATTTGCTTAAAGTAACATCATGACAATATTCCCTTTCTATTGTAATAAAGGATTTTGTATGTATATGGCTGAAACTTAATTAAGAATAGTGTTATAAAGGTGGGTTTAATAGAAAATGAAAAAAGCAATAGGATTGCTCCATATTATTCAAAAACTTATTGTCCTTCAAAATTTTAGAATTAAATATGTCAAAAATGCGATGACTAGAAATTATAAAAATTACATAGTCAGAATCATCATCTTTTTGTTTTATTGATTAGCGATCCACGAACTATATTTTTGAGAAACCTTTTTTTTACTTTTTGCCAGATCTTGAAAAACATACTGCATATAATCACATGTGATTTTATGTAAATATATTTACGTGTGATTTATGATAAAAAATTGAACTTGATAGACAATTATATATTAATGTTATTTGTTAATTCACACATAATTACAATTATATATATACATATTCAAATGAATATTATAAATAAGATTGTAAGATTACATTTATCTTCACTAATAATCACATATGATTAGTGGATTTGATATATTAATCACATGTGATTATAATTGAATTTAAATATTATATAGGATGAGTAATTCTTAGAGGATAATAATTCATACGCGATTCAACTTGATATTTATTTTACACGTACAATTACTTTTTAATTGCACCTGATAACTACTTTCATATTTAATTATATTTGAACACAATTGTAATCACTTGTGATTACGATTTTAATTTATTAAACAAAATTATTCTCATGTAATTTTTTAAGCTTGTAATTGATAATTCGATTATTAACATGTGACTATAGTTTGTTATTTCAATTAAAAATTTAATTTTTAATCAATTTTAAATTACATGTGATTTAACATTACGAATTTCAAAGACCTATTAAAGATTAGAGGAAAAAAGTTATCGAAAGTATACCATGTAATATATGTAATTAAAGACAAAATGAAGTTGATTGCAACGGTGTACTTTCATAATTTATAGACATAAAATTTGTAAAATATTTAATATTTAAAAAAAATGTAAAAATAAATATTGGATATGAATCAATTCTGTTAATTTTTTTATTTTCAAATATTTACTATTTTATATTAAATTATTTTCTAAGTGTTGCATGGCGTATCGTCTAACATGGTATATTGTTTAATTTAATGTAATTTTAGGAATATAGTAAGTGAATCGAGTAAAACTAGAGATCTGGTGCATCTTCTCTAGTTCATACTTTCTTCATTGGATAATGTGATTCTTGTCTTTGCCATGCTAACTACTTACCTTTTTAATTTAATGGCATACTTTAGGGTCATCAAGAGACTGCTTAGTAAAATAAATAAATATTAGCACGTGCAAAAACATTTCCTTAATCAGTTTATTGTCGAGATAAGATTATATTGAAGATAAAACGTTTTATAATGCACATGCATATTTGACGTTTGGTTTTGAAATTGATAAGACTAATATAAAATGTCTAACTAACTACTATTAGTAAACAAAATATGTACAGCTGTATATATATATATAAGGTATTTGAAGGTAATGGTACCCCTAAATCATCCAAATAAATGTAGTAATAGTGTAACCAACTTAAAACTCAGTATTAGTCTAAACATATCGGATTGTATTAATGTGTAATACGTATTTATTTAACAATTTCAATTCAAAAGCACAACACAAGAGCCAAAGAAGTGGATATCACACGTGAGTTTCACGTGGTAGGGAACTGCACACATGTCAGTCACGTGAGCGTGAAGAGCATAAACGACGCCGGTCAATAAACCTAAACTACTTTGACTGTTCCACCGTTGTTTTCTGTCTCCGACAAATCCATCCACCATCTTAATTTAATTTGGTGTTTCCTTAACCTTATTATTTTCCATTACTTCTTTTCCTAGAGCTTACAAAATTGTAAAATTGTTTTTCGATATTTTAAACAGTATTTTAAACGGAGATTATTGTTAAAAGGTAGAAGAGTCGGATTAGTATTATGAACTACAACTCTTTCTATTTTAAAAAAGTTCAAATAATTTAATAACCTAAAATAAATAATAAAATACATTTAATCAAATAAATAAATTTATTAAAATAAAAAATAAATATTACAAACTCTAAAAAAAAAAATATTTTTCATGATACTACTCATTGATCATGATTCTCCAAATATGCTCTACAAAATCGAATATAAGTCCCTCATGCAACTACCTTGTATGTTTACAACAGGAATATAATACTTTTTATTCTCGGAAATATTTAAGCATTTGTCTTCGATAATCATGTTATGCAATATGATGCAAGTATACATGGTTCGTTTTATAATGTTTACGCTATAAGCTCTTGCCAATTGTTTTAGTATATGCCAACGGCCTTACATGACACCAAATGTCCCCTCAACATCCTTTCGGGGGCAGACACTTGTGCTCAAGTAAAGTTAACCCTCTTTGCACCAACACACTTGAAAACTCCTTGACGAATGATGCCTACGCTGGGTATATTGCGTCAGTAAGATAGTATCCTTTTTCGTAATTCACATCACACATTTGATACGGAATTTGAGGAGCGGAGTCATTTAACAATTTTTTAAACATTGGAGATCAATTCAAGACGTTTAAGTCATTGCTCGATCCACCAACCCCAAAGTATGCATGCCAAATCCACACGTCGTACGAGGCAATGACTTCAAGCATGATCATCGGATATCCGTGAACGCCTCGTGTGTATTGCTCTTTCCATGCATTTGAGCATTTTCTCAAAGCCCAATGCATACAATCTATGCTTCTAAGCATTATAAAAGAACCATGAAGCTTTTCATGATTTGCATATAATCCACGTTTATAAGTCAATTATGCACCTTGTAAAATTTTGTAATGTTTCACGAGACGTTTTTTCTAACTTTTGTAAATATTTGTCAAATGTATAGTTCTGCCGTATGCCAATTGGGTAGGGCGAATGTCACTTTTTAAATAGTGTTTTGATGTGTCTGAAGCGTGGTATTTATAGATTGAAAATAAGGTTTTAAAAATGCCAAATAGTTGTTGGAATTTTTTTATTTCAAAACTGTTAAATTAGCCGTTGGTTTTAAAAAAATAATTTTTTTTGAATGAAGTAGCGTCGCACACCGAACTCCGTTCGGAATGTTTCCAAATAGTGACAGAACGCTGCTCAACGACGTTTTCACTCAAAAATTTGAGCAAAATATTTCCCATTTTATACGCTCTTAGTGTGTATTTCTTGTCATCTTACTACTATTTTTAGAGATCAACTTGTTCAAATAATTTTCCTTTCAAATATTTTAACTAAAAATTAAATAAGGTAAGTACGTACTACAAGTAAAACCAAAATATATGATATGAAAAATAATGTGGAAATCAATTTTAGTAAAACTTTTTTTCATAATATTTTATTTTATCGATCTTTTTGGGACCTGTCAATAAAAATTAGTACTAAGTTACGGTGACTTTTTCTCAATGCATCACTGCTTTTGTATCACTAAATGTTTTTTTAGTGATACACTAATATCTTTCTAACGTTGCTTAATACCAATCTAATTAATATAGCGTAATACACTGAGAATTTTCAAAAAATAAATAAATAAATTACTTATTTTACAGGAGACTGATCAATAACTATTTCTGCATCAATCATATTTGTTAGAGTTCAAAGTGTTGAATTATGTCGGGATAAACCTTCATCGTATTTGTTTGAACACCTTTCAATTGCATTATATATGTATCGTTTTGCCTCGGTTTATAAGTTTTTTATACCCTATCTTTTGCTCCTACACATTAAAATGGATCCTTATTACATAATTAGATAGATGTTCTTGAGTTTAGCGGCTAGATAATTAGCCTAATTGGGGTTAATACTTAATACCGAATTTGCCTTCTATTTCATCATGACTGACCATGTGTTAGAAAACCCCGCGCAAACTGCAAGCTAGTAGAATATAAAAAAACAGGTGGCAAATATATGTTTTAGAATGATCAAAGAGAAAGACAAAATTAAGATCAACGAAGTACGTGGTTCAAATAATTAGTAGTTACAAATGAGACCTCTCGAGGCTCTAGCTAGCAATGTTGTCTCATCTACTGTACTTGTATATACTTGTCTCTTTAAGTCTTAGTTATATTTTCATTACAAAAATTCTTACTTAATTAACAATTATCTAATCAATAAATATATCACAACAATTTAACACTGCGTAATTGTGATACTTGAGTGAATTCGACTAAGTCTTTCGACTTAATTAGTTGATCGATAGTTCAAGACTCCTACTCGACGTAAATGTGTTTATATGAACTTTTTATAACATATATACTTTCTAAAGGAATATACCACAGAAATATCAATCATAATATAATAATAATAAATAAATAATATAAGGATTATAAGTAAGCGGGTCTTGGATTTAAGCTCCTGTCCTATTCCAAAATTCATTTTTATATCACAGGACTTCCATCAGTAACATCTAAATAACCGTCTTGATAAACTCCTTTTTCGGTTAAGTAAAAGGTTCAACATCCGGTTAGCATAAATTGTGTACTTGAAAATGTCTAAATATTGTGCAAGATATATAAGTTCATACGAAAGATATGAAAACTAAAAAATCAAAAATTAAAATTAAATTAAAAAAAGATAAAGAAAAAATAGGGGTGAAGTAACGTGGGCTTAATTAAGTGCTTAACCATAAACACAAAACGATAATATATAATCCAAAATTGAATAAGAGACAAAACGGCATGTGTAACGATTATTAGTAATAAATTATTATTCTCAAAAGACAGAATTTGAAATATTGCAGGTCGCTATCCCTGATTAAGAGACCTTTATGTATATGATGATTGATTAACTTAATTTTTGTTTTTAGCTTAAAGTTAATTATGAGCTATGACATTCAGCAAAACATTCTCTACGTAATTATTTAAAGGGTTTTTTAATTTGCATACTTTAAATTTTTTATGTACACTCCTGATATAAGTACATGTATGGGTTCCATCTATATATGTATGTGTATGAATGTGTGTATAAAGTGTGCAAATAGTAACCTTCTTATTTTAAACATCTTTATAATATCATATTTGTTTAGATTCATATAATAGTTTCAAAAGGAGTACACATCTAAAATATTAGAAGTTATAAGGTATAACTACTAACCGTCTTTTCTATATAACTTATACTTGTATATTAATAACGAAAATATAAAATATATATTTTCATGTTAATGATGTACAACAACAAAAACATACCATTTATTGGTATAAATAAGACAACTTAGAATACCTGATTAATAAAGAGTTATCAAGTCACAGCTAATGATTTATAAACAAGTTGCAGGGAACCCTAATTAGCAAGTTGGTGCTGGAATTATCTTTTGAGACAAAATTTAATGTTCATCTTAGTTCCTAGTTTTAGTCATTATTTGATTAATTTGTTTCTTGCTTTAACCTCATAAAAATAGTTTTTGTTGTGTACGGAAAAACCAAAATACCCGTGGGTTATCCGGATGCTTCTCCTTTTTATTCTTGAAAGAACAATGTTACGTTTAAAAAAAAGGTTTATTGATTCGTAATACGGTAAACTTTTACGGTTTTCTATAGTATGAGATTAACTTTGACTTTTTTTATTGTATGAGGTAAACTTTCAAAAACTCTTTGTTGTATGTTGACTTGCCTTTTTGGCCTAGACAAAAAAAAGAAACTTTCCTTTTTTATAATGACTAAAAAAGGAAATATTACATACGGTATATAAGTTTAGAAGGTTTACCTCTTACTATATATATATATATTTAAAGTTAACCTCATACAATAGAAAAACGTGAAAATTTACCGCATCACAAATCAATAAACCCTAAAAAATTAAAAGAGAAAAAAAAAAAATTAAGAAACGTACAAAATGACATGGCAAATGAAGTGATTTTTGAATAAAGATAAATATGTTAAATAGGATATCTTAGTGAATTTTGAAAGTTATATATTGTGTCCTTTTCAAGTTCGGTAATTTTCTACCCAGCAAATGTCGAAATAAGTCAATAACTATGTACGATCTTATTATATACAGTTTGTATTGTTGTTATACTCGATTATAAACGATGAAAGCATCTTAAAATCACGCGACAAGGACTTGTTATGACGGCAGTAAAAAGTTGTACATAATGAGTTCTTTTACCGTCACATATATAACGTCCATAGTTTTTAAAATCGCCATATTCATATGCCTTTTAGCAATACGACTAGTTTGCAACAAAGTTACATAAACGATGATTATAAAATTATTCAGTTGTAATCAATTACGATACAATATTCTAATTGGATAAGAGTGAATGAGTGATTCTGAAATAAAATTAAAATAAAAAACTTATTATGTCATACGAGTATATTTAAAGTGATTGATAAATTTATGATATATCATATGAGAAGGAAGTAAGGAACAATGGGACGGCTATATTTTGTTTGATCCGTCGTTAATATGTGTTTGGACTTTCCAAATCCACTAACCCAATACCCTTGGGCCGGCTCGGTCCAGCAGTAAATATATTACGTTGTTATTTCTTATGTTACTCTTGTTGTTTCCTAGGAAACATGTTTCGTGTTTTTGGTGATTCTTCGAATTTTGCTCTCGAAATAGTTACAAATGAATTTTCTTATTTTTACTTTTAATTAACTTTTGTACAATTCAAACTTATTTTAGATATAAAGGTAAAAGAACTAAACGATTTATTAATCTTAAAATACAAAATTCTTACAATTGATGAAAACACAAACCTTAAAATTGTGATTTGACCTATAACTTTGGAGACGGATATAAATCTCGTTAACTTATTACTAACTCATAGTTTAACATTAGAGGTGACAAAATGGATGAGCGAATCGGTTCAGGTAATTGAGCTAAAACGTACTTGAATCATAACATGCTTGGGTCAATGGGAATGGGTCAAAATGGAATTACATAAATAAAAAAGTTTGTGACTTAATTTTTAGTTTCAGTTTAAATTTATTAGGTTATGTATCTCAATTAACTTCAAAAAGAAATTAAAACTAAAATTGCAAAAGAATATGATTATTAGGTTTTAAAAACTATGAAAATTTATAAATAATATGTAATAGTTATAAAGAATCAATATTATTTTTAGTTACTTGCGGTTGTTATTGTTTAAATATTTTATCATTATATTTAAAATAGCATGCTAGTATTGTAGTATACGGTTTACAATTTGAAAACAATAAAATTTTAGTTTCATCTATCCATTCGCCTATTGTACCCGAAGTGAGAAAGATATACGTTAAATATGACGCATTCAAAAAAAGTGAGGGAGTCCATTAAGCCTAATATCATACAAAATAGTCCATTAAAGTTTATTTTTAAAAATTTAAATTAAAATTGTTTGCTCTACTTAACACTTATACTGAAATTTACCATTGATGACAACATTATTAATTTAAACTTAACTTTGATTTTAGGTATGATTCATTTACTTTAAAAACATATTTAGAATTATGTCAAACAATAAAAATAGATAAATAGTTAATTTTAAAAATGTAAATAGTAAAACAAAAATGTAATTAATATTTTGTAAACAAACACAGGTTATTTAAATTTAAATTAGTGGTACTCACTGGTCTACTCACAAGTTTCTTATAAAACTAGTACTCGTAGTATAGTTGATATTTTTATTAGAAATAGTCCTCGTTAAATGAAAAAACAAGTGAGGTGGCAAAAGAGCAGAATTTGGGTCTCTGAATTAACGGAGCCCCCCACTCTGATGCTTCACGTGAGCTGCTTCGATAAGTGCTGACTCATCACTAACCTTTTCCAAAACTTCATTAATTATTAACACACGTCACGTGTTCACTCCTCGTGCTCTTCTGGTCGTTTCATTTGCCGGAGGATTTACCGGAATCTTTTTTAACGGTTTTTCTGTTACTTGATTGATGTTACATGATATGATTGCATCAGTTTCCTTAACATACTGTAACTGTTAGTATTTATAGTGAACCAATGAATGAACTTAATACTACTCACAAATTTAATATGTTTTTATTTCGAAGTAGCACACACTTAGCCAAATTCTTTTGCCTAATGCGAAATTCAAGGATTATTCTCATTACTTTTTAGCAAATTACATTTAAGATGTATTTACTTCATGTAAAAATATCCAATCAAACTTTCAGTATTCACATTATCCGTAAAACAGTATTTAAAATAAAGCAAAGCATGTGTTCTGTTAGTAGTAAAAGACATTGCCATTAAGGTCGTTCATTATTCAAATAACATCAAATTATCAGGTTGAATAAGTTGGATCGAACCGTATAATTTAGATAATTTAATTTTTGAATTGAAATTTATTAAAAATATTTAAATACTTTTTATATCAATTTGAGATTTAGTTATAAAGGTAGTATACATAGTTTGATTAAGTTGCATGTAACTAGTATATAACATATATTTATACTTATTATCATCATTTATAAATGTATCAATTAGTAAACGATCATCATATTTTGTACTTTTGATGAAAATAATGTTGATAATCATATTAATAGTTGTAAATATGATAAATAATTTCACAAACTACTATATTTATAAATAAATTAACTCTTGAATTTAAAACTAACTTTACTTTTTTATAAACCATCAATGCAACACGTCAACAAGTACTCGTTAATATCCCTCGTGACATTACACTTTCACAAATACAAACGCTACTCTTGTGAAGTAGACGAGAAACCGAATACTTAAACCGGTCCATTCAAATAGTCATTTGAATCGATTTGATTCGCTTCAAATTCGATACTTATTTGTATGAATTAAATTTACTTTTAAAAAATAAAAATCTAAATGAAATCGTGTAATAAACTGAATTTGATTCATTCCTTCCAACCAACACCCCTACCCATGATTTCAAATAAAAACAAAAGTTAATATCTAAAAAGATTATTGCTTTCCGTGTAAAAATAAAAAATAAGATAATACCGGCAAAATAGGACCCTATAAAATAGCAAGTTGTGTGCAGCCTTTTACTCTTCACGCCTACTTTCATTCCACCACTTTCTCTCTCCACCATAAACCTACCGGAGAACAAAAACCCTTTTGTCTCACCGAAATAGCAACCTCATATATTCCCATCACCATACAAACAAACATCAATTTATTCCCCCCTTTTTTCTCATCACTTTCTTTCTTCTCAACGAATCTCTCATCTTTTTCTATGTGTATCTCATTACTTCACTGAAGATAAAGAAAAAACATGTTGGATTCCGTTAAGTTTACCGAACACAAAACCCTAACTAAAATGAATGCACTTACCATCGGTCCTAAACTCGTACGGATATCACTCACTGATCCTTACGCCACCGATTCCGATTCTTCCGGCGACGAATCCGGCCCGAGAAGAGTGAAAAAGTTTATTAACGAAGTTAGTATTTCGAGAAATGATTTGAAGGACGTTACGACTGTTAGTAAACCGGTAGCGAAGTTGAGAAAGAAGGTTTCAAGAAAAGGTGACGTTACGGCGGCGAAACTGAAGGTCGTTAATAATGGTGGGAAAAAGTTTCGCGGGGTACGGCAACGGCCGTGGGGAAAATGGGCGGCTGAAATTAGAGATCCAATGCGACGTGTACGGTTGTGGCTTGGGACTTACGATACAGCTGAAGAAGCTGCTATGGTTTACGACCACGCGGCTATTCAGTTACGTGGACCTGACGCGCTAACTAACTTCACCGTTCCCCCACCTTTACCGGAGAAAGAACCGTCTCCGGTGTCGTCAGGTTACAACTCCGGCGAAGACTCGAGCCACAACAAAGCAACGTCTCCGAAGTCTGTGTTACGTTTTTCGTCGGTTTCTACTGACGAGTCAACCGCTGAGGCGACTCAAAACGATACCGGAAACGAAGGTTCGGATGTCACCGGTAATGACGTGGCAGTGTCGGAGTATTTTTCAGGTTTTCAGTCTTTTGACGGTCCTTTTTCTACTTCGGAGCTGTTTGATTTTCCGGATTTGTTTGACCCGAATAACTTGGCCGGTACACCGTTTCAAGAGTCCGACTCGGTTGATATGTTTATTGATTCCGCTATTGATGTTGGGTTCGGTAGCTGGCCCTCGGACGATTACTTTAATGACTTTGGAGATATATTCGGTTCGGATCCTCTTGTTTCACTTTAGGACCAACCACTTGGTTTGGAATTTTTGTACGGAATTAGGAAGTTAATTATTTGTTTGTTTATTATAAATATATTTATATTTTATAGAATATAGATATAGGTAGATATATAGATTATATGAATATTTAGGTGAACTCTGTTACTGTTTAAGAGTAATGGACGAGTTGTTAAAATATGTGGATGTTAATGTTGGTATTAAGGTTAAGCACGTGTAGTGCTCGTGACTTGGAAAAATGTTAATGGTACTTTGAATTAGGTGAAGGAATGAAATGGAATGAATGCTACGTGATTTGATCATGCGTTATCTGATTTCTACCCTATTTGTTTTTGGCAATACTATTCATAATTCAATGCTTCTTGCTTTGTATAACTCGTGATGAAAACTTGTTTATGTTTCGTTTTATTAAAATCAGTTTGTGTATCTGAACATGTAACTCTTGATGCACATATCAAATGAAAATGAAATTTCTTGCGATGTTTGATGATGTGGCGGTTCAATCGTGTACTACTCGCAGATATGAGGATGCAATTTCATACTACGAGGTCAATGTACACTATCTATAAACATGTTACGATTACCTTGATTCTCTATGTATTGTTATCGATGGGACTGATGATGACGATCGATTAAGACAAACATTAATGTTTGAAGTTAGAACCGTAAATTTAAGCGGCTATCTTTATGGTTTCTTGCACGTACATTTATATACGACAGACTAATGATATATCATACTAATAGATCCTCATATTTATCCATTAAATTAAAAACTAAATAATTACACTCTTTCGAATGAAATCATGTTGTGTAACAAAGATGGTTTAACGCGAGCTTTTCCGTACATAATGGTCTAATGAGACATCAACTTTACTTGGTTATCCTGATTTTTTAATCATGTTTCCAAAAATGGAAAGAATAAATGTTTCAATTATGGGATCCAATAATAAGCTTTTAAGAGACATAAATATATGAGAGTTATGGAGTGATAGTGGTACATGTTTGACATGTAAATGGAATAATAGTGAGAGGTGATGAGGTGTTTGGTTATTCGGAAATGTTGAATAAAAATGAAGGCATGAGTCAACTCCCCTCACTAGACACCTGTCCTATCTTTAATTCCTTGCTTCAACTTTCCTCTTTTCCTGCATTATTGGCCTGTTAATTTTTCCTTTCCAAAAAATATATGTTAATTACAAGTCAAAAAGGAAATACTACAAGTTTACTTTATGGCTAAGTTACTCGCAACATTTAAGTTAATTGCACAAATTCAGCTTGATTTTATGTATGAAAATTACTGTAAACCCAAAGTAGAATTTAACTAAGTCACAAGAAATCAATATGTAAAATCAGCTTGATTTTATTGCTTTTCATTTGGTTTTATATCATGTTGAACTAAGTGAGCAGGACCACTATGTTTGATTTGGTGAACTTATTCCACGACATTCCCTTTTGCCATCAAAGAAGCTCAAAGCAGTAATGCCTAGCAACTTGGAGTTCTAAACAGAATATGTTATTGTTCAAAATTATATTATATATGATCAGATAAGTTTCAGTAAAACTCATTGATGTTGTTTTGGGACTCGATATTATATCTATATGTTTTCATTTGTGAAAAATCTAATAAGACTTTTCTAGACTAGCTTCATCCAATATAAACTTGACGTTGATCATAAAATATTACTACATAATACGTAGTAATAATGTTTGTTATTGAATGGTCGGAATATAACTGATAAAGCAGGGGTGAGTTTAGAAGGACGATAGGGGGACAATTGTTCCTTTAAAACTAATATTCCGAGTACGTAAAAAGAGAATTTTAAAATATAAATAATATTTTATAATTTTTAACCCTTTAAAAATAAAAACAAATAAAAGAACTTTGTTTCATGAGTTTACCCTAACTCCGTCAAATATATATTAATGATATGATATGTAATTGATAAAGCTGAAAACTTCGGTTACTCGTGTATCAAGGCACCGCTACCGATTGATTGAGAAAGACCCAAAATAAGGATTTAAACACAAAGTTCGAAATCACTTAATTTGTTGAAAGTTACTGAGTGCTGTGTTACGTAAATTTCAGTGAGTGTCATTTTATTAGAAAAATGTGGTATATAAATAAAGTAAATAATACCATAAAATAAGTGTACATGAGAGAACGTGTTTACAATAAGAAAATGCACGCATCGGTACTTGCCGTTGAAGCTTTGTGTCTCCACTTTTTATAATATATACAAAGTGAAGTGACGAGAATATGAATAATATGACGAGTGAGTCCTTAAGAATAAAAGTATAAGAATTTTTAGTGTTGGATCAAATTTAACAGTAAAATAAATGTTTTCTTTTTTCTTTTTCTTTATTCTTGTAAACGTATATTTTGTATTACGTGTAGTAAAATACAAAAGTCTAGTATAGGTACGGGTACCATGCGTGGTTAAATATGTGGAAAACCAAATATTTTAAAAAATAAAAATAAAAATAAAGTCAACCGTATATAATAGAAAGTCAAAAGCACAAGTATATAACAATCTTGTGGAATATATTTTATCCTTTTGTAGTACTTGGTGGGACTATTTCATGCCCCAATTGCAAATGAATCTAGCTTTTCGTACTCACGGGGCCATGGGTCTACTAGGATTTCCTATATATCTATAGATATATACACCCTAACAACACTATATCACAACCACTAAACCATTTTCATGCATCAATCGTATTCGATTTTATATCCGACAAAAGCTTTAACATCTAAGTATCTAACCATTAATCATAATCAAATACAGTTTTTAGTCAGTTACGCGTAACTCATTTAATAATGAGTGAGGGCATTTTTACATCACAAAAAGTAAAAAATCAGAGTTTAAGTTCTGACACCCCATAGCTACAATCGTTAAACGAGTCAACTATGTTCCACAGATTATGAATTGACAGTCGATAGTGGATAAATTTAGGTTACCGGTTATCATTCTTTTACCACAAGAATACGGTTTTCGTTTGAAATTAAGGCGACATCTACGCAACACATGGGAATTGAACAATTACAAATCTTTGGTGATTTGTTGATATCGGCTAAATTAGACATATTAATAGGGGCGATATCGACCTAATTTGTATATTATTTTAGTAATTTTATAATCTTTTAGTATTTAATTAGTCTAGTTTAGTTTCAGGTTAATAATCGAGAAGAGATCGAAAAGATATGAAGAAAAGATCAAGAGTTGATGGATTTTTGCAGCTTTTGCGAGGCTCCACGGTGTTGGCCATAACTCCCTCATATAGACTCCGATTGAGCTGATTCAAGTGCCCAAATCTCCGAAACTCAGAGGGCTACAACTTTTAAAAAGGGACCTAGGGCTGAAAATGCAATTTCACCCGCCAAGTACCCATAGTACCCGCCAGGTACTCAAGAAAAGTTCTAGTTTGGCCTAGCCGGGTACATAACACTCATTCGGGTAGGGAGGCCATAGTACCCACCAAATACTTGCATTTCCAGCCGGGTAGAAGGGTCGGTTAAGGTTTTTTGGCCTAAAATATACCCTAAACCCTAATTATCATTAACTAATTGATTAACTGCGAATTACGGACGAATTTGGGAGCTTTTGGAGAGCTTTTGGGGACACCTAAGTGATCTATCCTCTTGTAATCATCCTAGAAGTTAGTGTTTAATTCTATTTCACTCGAATGTTATTTTATTGATGTTTGATTTATATTTGTAATCACATATTATGAATCATTCCTTGATTTTGAGTATTTGTTTGATTGAAACAATGAGAATGGGCTAAATACTTTATGTTCATCTAGGCTATTAACCATAGATGTTGGGTTTTTGTAATTCATGTTTTGCGTATGATATGATATTTAATCGTAGAACCATTTGTATTTAATTAAATTTGACTTATTCAATTGGTGTAGTAATTGTGCTAATGAGTGAGAACTCTTAAATTGTCATATTACACTTACTTTTAATTGGACACAATAAAGGAATTGAATTAGGTTAATTAATTAGAATATGGATGAATCATATTGAAAGAAATCTTGTATGATTTTGTAATCTTTAGGACACTAGGATTTATAAGATTGAATTGTCAAGTTAGTTGAGTTGATTAACCATAATTGGGAATATTAATTTGTCAATGACACTTGCTCTTTATGATCTCATTTAAACGACTGCATTGTGAAAACAAACAGTTTAGGTTATTAACTCCTATATGTAAATTTCATGTTTAGTATTATCCAACTCTAGGGAAAACAAGTCTAGATGAACATACTTCTATCCATTGATTTAATTATCAATTTAGTTGTTTTTATTTAATTATCTTTTGACCGCCTGTCATTAAGAGGTAATTACCCATTTTAAATTATAGATTAGACAAATAATTCTCAAAGTACATATAAACTGTTCCTGTGAGAGACTACTCGGTAAACTTATCACTGCTATACTACTATTCGATTAGGTATACTTGCCTAGTTGTGTAATAGTTAGCTTTGACTTTGTTTTACTAATTTTTATAACTAGATTAATACACATCATTTGTACATCACATTTTTTTATCCACCCATCACTAAGTTGGTGATTTTTTTTTTACCATTTTACACTTGGCTTCATACATGAACAATATATTTAATGGGGTAAAATGGCAAAAAATTACTCAATAAGTGGTGTATAAATCATCACTCTTTGCATTATTGGATTCATGTAGTTTGTAAATGACATTCCATTATATAGAATAAATAGTTACACTTGTCACCTACAAATGTTCGAGATCCATTTCAAAAAGCCTAACTTGAAATTTTCGATACAAGTTACGTATATGTACTTAGATATCACATTTAGGTATATATCTTGGTACTTCAGCTTCAAATGAATTTGTTTTTATCAAACAAATCGATCTTCTAATAAATATTCTTGAACCATACATGAATATTCTTTGAGTTGTGATAGATTTTTATATATGATACGCACCAAGATATCTTATTGTTGGAGATTTTTTGACATCAATATAAGTACCACGAAGATTTTTATACAAGACTTAGTGTTTCTGTATTCATTTCTTTTCGGACTTTTTTCCTCAATGTAAGCATACACGAATTTTATGTATTATTCTCTTTATTCACAAAAGTTATTGTAGAATAAAATCTAGATAAATGTAAGTGAAGAATATCAGTTAGAAATGGATGGTGCAAATTTCAAGGAATTCATAAGCGTTTGAGACCGGCCAACCGTTTGGAAACAGTGGTCCTATTTGGTTCTGTATATAGCTAGCTGTTCTTTATTGGGTTCATCACACCGGACGACGTCGGATTGGACAAACCCCCAAAACTAGCCGCAACTTGCTTCTATCAGACCCTACACTTTCACTCATTTACACTTTTGACACTTAATTATTGTTTTTTTATTTGTATAAGTTCCTTCTTTTAGGCTTTGGCTTATGGAACAGATATTTTGTATGATTTATATTTGGGTTTCCATTTGTTACAAATAAATTGAGAACTTGCATTATCAAAAAATTGGAAAAAGGCATTTACATTATGATTTAACTAACTTAATTTTCTGTGACACTCGCTAAAGAGTTCGGGTAGATATATATTTTGAGTTCGGTATCAAACTTGATAGAAGATTGAACTGATTCAGGCGACCTCAAGTTGTTTAATAAGAGCTGAATCATTTAAGGCCTTAATTAACAATTTTCATGAACTATGATGTTTATATGCTAATTTGTTTGTATATAAACGGAAAATTAACTAGAATGACTTGGATCCATAGTTTCTAATTTGAAGACATGTTGCCCCACGCAATCATATATCTGGCCACAATCTAACATAATAACACTACGGTGTCTCTTTCATCCTATTGTGTTTTTTTGTCTTATAACCAATTGGGCCTTCTTATACAGTCCCTAATAATTGGTAATTACATTTTAGTCCCTATGTTTCCCTTTGAGCTACAACTTGAATACCGTTTTAACCTATCATGGCTTATTTCGTGGGGTTGATATTTGTTGTTTATATCATTAGAGATATGATTTTGGAAAGTGTGTTGAATTCATTGACTTGTGCTTGATCCAAAGGTTATTGAACAAAACATGGACAAACTTTGTAACGAAATGTAAATAAGTTTGAAAATAACTATAAATAACTCATACGATTAACATAAAATACCGTTTATGTAGAAGTTTAAAGATTCTAATTGCCAAACAAAATAAGAATGCGCAATGGATTTGATCTTCTCATAATAAATTTAATATAAAAGTTCATATTCCTTCACAAACAAACAAATATAGTAGCGTTATGATATGACATAAAAATAAATTTTGTAAGTTATCTAATTTTTGTTTGTAAAGAACATGACCTGAGGTTCAATCTCAACCACATTCTAGATTTATCATGCTTTAGTATGGAGTATATATCATAAACCACTTAAGCAAACATCAACAGGACAACTAAGCAAGAATTTCAATCATCTGAATATGGGTTATAGTTAAATTTTAATAATCAGTCCTTCAACTTTTAGAATACTAGAAATACACCCTTGTCATGGTCTAAAGATGATATCTAGCCTTCTTTGGTAGCAACAAAAGATAAAAAGGGGAGTGAATTGCACTTTTTGTCCTTATGGTCTTATCAATTTTTATCCTTTTTCATTAGACTTAACAAATAACTCATTAAGTCATTTTTAAAATGACCAAGTTACCCCTTTCTTCTTCCTTGAACACACACTATCTAACCCTAATTTTATCCCTATCCCAGCTTCATCGTTATCAAACACCAACACTCAAATCATAACTCTTTCATTTAAATTAATTCTTCAATTACAATAATCAACTTTAATTTCATGATACATATGCATTTACCTATACTTATATATACATAAACATATTTTTTGACAAAGCAAAATGAGTAGCAGAAGCTTCTGCAACTTGGCCAGCAAAACTCCAACAAGTTAAACTCAATCACATGAATACATATATGCACTATCTAGTGTTTTAAATCATCCACAAATCATCTTACCTTTTCTTCAAAAACCCCAAGTTTACTCTTTTTCTTCATCCCCATAATCTTTGACAGTAAACTATATTTTAACTTCTCATTATCTATTGAGTTCTCTGTTAAACAACAAAAACACGCCGGAGATGGCGTTCAAAAGTTTCGATGGTGATTTGTCCGGAAACCTGGTCCTCACCGTTCACGATGTTACAGGATTTTTACCGACGGACCTTTTCGTTTGTTTTATGTGTTTAGATCTCCAGCGACGGCCAAAAAACAATCACCACTACCTCAGGTTTTAATTGGGGTTTCGTGATGGTCAGATCCGCATTTCACGGTGGTCGGATTCGCCGGAAAGACGCCAAATCTGATTCTGAAGTTGGCGGAAAAATGCCAGATTTTCAGTTCAACGATTCGTGTTTTCCGTTCGTAGGTGAAACCAAACATACCAGATTTTTAGTTCATTAGTTTGTAAAAAGATTTATATTGTTTTGGCGGATATTTTTAGTTTAATTGTAATTGATATTGATACTGTTTAAATGAATGATACGGTCAAGGTTTGATGATGATGATAGTTAAGTTTTGATTATGTGTGCCTGATATGAGAAAGAGAGAAATATTGGATGAAATCAGTTGGAAATTAGGTTTCATTAAAGGGAAGGTTGTGTGTGTTTAGGGAAGAAGAAAGGTGTTTTTGGTCATTTTACAATGACTTAACAAGTTTTTTGTTAAGTACAACAGAAAAAGACAAAAATGATAAGTTCAGGACAATTGTTGCGAAAAAAAAAGTAAAAGACAAAATTAACGAAATGACAAGACCACAAGGACGAAAATGCAATTTACTCTAAAAAGGGTGGTGAAGCAATGTAACTTTCAGTCAGATATTGGCAATAAAGAGGAAGATTCAGTTGAAAGAGACAGCAGGCCTACAAACAGGATTTTGTTATTACTATTTTCCCCTTCCAAAATTCTGCTATCTTACTCTTGGGTCCCTCATATATTCATTACATTTTCAGTATTTATTTTTGTTACTTACAAAAATGGAACACCAAGAGTTGTTTCGAACACAAAATAGTGGATTTGATCCAAAATTTGACTGTGATAACTCTTCAAGTATGTGGATTTTGCAATCTTGGATGATTTGGTACTGCTGTCATATAAGAAAAATGAGTTAGTTAGAATACCCACATTTTTTTCTTGCAAACGGTTCATTGATAAGAATACAGGTGGTAACGATATTACATTCGTAAAAGCTACACTATTTTTAAATTGGTTATCAAGAATTAAGTATAAGTATGGGTTTCACTTGAGTTTGGTATTCATCTATTTATGGCTTATGGGGAGGCGTAAAATATCGCATTCTTATTTATACTAATAATAATGTTAATGAAGCATAGAATAATCGTATACGACGTGATAATTCAAGAAATAGGGCGAACTGTTGACTTGATGTTGAATTTATAAGTAACTCTCAACCTTATTAGACACAAGATTTTGACAATACAATCAATATCCAATCACGACATATCATTGGAAAATTTCACATTCACCTGTGTGCTTATCGGAAAATAGTACTGGGATAAAGACCCCCTTGTGAAGTACTCTTATGGTCCCCAAGAACAAAGGGGCAAAATCGAACAATACTTTAGTTGTGATTAGTGGAACCTTAGAATGGTATTAGACACTCTTGTGTAGTTCGAGATAGTGGGGAAGAACCTCATCGATGAGTCCCTCGGGGTGTTTGTAAAACATTGGCAAACTCTACATTGATCGTTGACAGTAGATATAGCAGGAGATGATAAAGAAAATATAACGTTATCAGTCACAACGTGTACTTAAGTCATAAAAAGAACATATATTGTGAGAACTTTGATGCAGACGAGATTAGTATCACTATTTTTGGATGAATGACTTTTTAAAAAACTTCGGTTGGTCGTTAGATATAGAATTATAAATCATTCAGTTGAAACGGATAATACTATAATCATACTAGGCTGAACGTTCAACGTAACATTTGTAGCTGGTCTTCAATTTTCATCAGATAATATACAATATATAAAATGTTATACGTTAGCATTTATAGGAGTATTATTTTTACTTTCAAAATATGGTTAGTTAAAAAACTTTTAGGAGAAGGGAGCAGTATAAAGCAACCAATGGTTTGTGGCCACGTCTAACCTCTGTTGCCGCGGCTCTGAATGTGTGGAGTGTGGAGGTTAAGGCATTGGGAAAAATAAAAAGAGAAGAATGTAACTGGTCCCTCAACCCACGGGTGCGACCCGGGCCATTGCGCAGCCTTTCAAATTCTGGGAAGCCGCCCCAATATGTTTTCCCTTTTTCTAAAAGAAAAACAAAAATGAAAAATTAAAACTGTAGGGTGCAGTTAATTTATTAATATATGCAAGTTGCAGACAAGAATGGTGGACTCATCTTCTTTGCCACTTGCTCCTTCACCCCGCCATTTTCATTTCGAATCCACTCCATTCCTTTTCATTATTTCACTCCTTTTTTGAAATTATAAAAATCATAATATAATTATTACATCTCTATCCCTATCTCTCTCTCTATTTTTATAATATTAAATAAACTAAAATTTTTAAAAGAGATCCGACATTTCATTTAATTCTTATTTTATGGATCAAATGGTTAATGATCACAATATTTAGCTAAAAATAATTTATTTTCAAAAATAAGTTTTCTAATCCTAAAAATTTGTCTAATTACTCCCTCCATAATTAGTACAAATAACACACTTTTTCCTCAATGTGCCTTTAACCCTTTTATTTTTGACTCATTAATATTTAACTGACAAAACAATTTTTCTTTAATTGAAAAAATTAGGGTTGTGCAAAAGGTAGCACCGGATCCTACCGGCTCGTACCGAAGATTGTATTGAATATTATCGGTTCTGTTACGCTTCGGTTAGACTTGTGCAAAAGGACATAACTGGACTGTACCCACCTGTACCGAGAATTGAAAATGCCTAAAACACATAATCGAAAACTATAGCGGTACATTTATATTCAGTTTGGTACCGGCACGATTCTCCAGTTCTTTCGGTAAAAAAAATCAAAGATACATCATAATCATTTCCTTAATTATTGCTAATTTTAAGTAATGCAAAGCTACTTGCATAAGAATAAGATATCAGTTCATCCTCGAAATTCTTATACTCTGCATAAGCAATCAGGTTTGTATCTCTAAAAAGATTCATACCGTTACGAAATTCATACACCGAAGATGGAAGAATGCACACAAGATCGAAAATTAAACGGAATCATAATCTCTAACATGAATTTCAAGTATCAGAGGGGTTGACCCGAAACCATATTTATCAGGTACATATCCACTTTGCTACTATTTTGATTGTGTATGTTGTATGTTGGAAGTACTAAATTTGCGGGACGCATCTGTTATTGCAGCCAACATATGGGTCAATAAGGTATATATATGTAAAGTTTTGATTTTGATGGGTTTAGTGATGATGATAGATTGATGTAAATGGTTGGCTTTAAGCATTTGCTGCTCATCCTCAACTTGGGAAAAAAAAAGAAGGTACCTACATGTGCTGATAAACAAGTGTCAAGGTAGGATCATTATTGTTGATTGTGGTTTCCTTGATTGGTTAAACAACTCCAATGATTATATTTTTTAAGTAATTTGATTGAACGAATTTAAAATTTTGGTTTTTTGGATGGGTCATATTCATCGCTTCTTGGGTCTTTTGGTTGGTCTTATCCAAGTAAGCTATCAATCCATAATCATTAGTCAAACCATTCCTTTCAACTATGAGTCAAGGTCAAACTTTCTATTTTTTCTTGGCATTTTAAGAGTATTTACACTGAAAAGAATTTGACTTCTATATTCCAAATTAATTGAAGATACTTGCTTTCTTTTGTGTTTATTGCTAAGGATGGGTATTCACTCCATAAAACCATTGAGTTTGGACTTTCTGTCCATATGAAGCGAAGGTCAATGTCTTATAATGATCAAGAATTTGATACGTCGCGTATAACATGCTGTTTACAATGATCAAGATTTGATAGAATTTGGTAACCGTAAAAATGAAGTAGTGGATCGTTTGCTTGATATTCTTACTGACAAAAATATTTCAGGAGATCATTCGAGCTTTTAAACAGTGTAATGGTTAATAAGAAGCTTTGTCGTAGAAGTATTTTTGATGCACTATTAGATATGTTTTGCAAAAAGATAAATTTTTTGAGGCGTTGTCTTCGATAGATGAACTGAAAAGAAAAATCTTATTAGTATACATGTTGTTACTTTCGAGTTTTTAACGTTTTGAATTTGTTGATAAAACGACAATATTTATTTCATCATACACTCCTTTCATCTAATATTTGTTGAAGAACATTTTATGTTTAGTTAATAACTAGACACTTATGTCAAAGTGTGACCACAATGCATACAATAATTCACTTAACTTGATAATAAAGGAATGATATATCAAGGTACAATAATTTATAATTGACCGGTCATGTGATCACAATCGAAATCCAAATGGGTTTACTAAATCCAATATTTGGAGTCAATAAGTGTGTTTATAGTTAGAATATTATTATCTGAAGTTAAATACGTCTCATCTCAATTGGTTTAAAATTAGCTAGTTATATAGAGAGGAAAAAAGAGGACCACACTAGCTTGTACTACATTTTGAAGCATTTGTAGGAGTATCTGTTTCCCACAGTTGGGTCAATCCGCCAGATGTCGTTCTGGGTTTCCATTTTCAGGGGGGTCATTATTTATGATAAAGATGAAAACTATCGGCCACCGTTACTACTTTAAGTTATCAATTATCAGCGTTTTAAACATTTTCATATGGTATACTTTGACTATATAAAGATTTTTAAATTGTATCATCTTATGTTTGACTGTTTCACCGACACGATGGCATTAAATTATGTCTCCGAATAGTCTAGTTATTTTTTTGGAATAGAATATGGAGGGCGTTAAGTAAGTATTTCAAGGGAGGAAAAACGATTTCTAATAATAACAACATTTAGATTCTGTGATTATGTTTAGACCATCTACAAAGCATTACACTTTAAAAGGTTTAATAGAATGTCATATTAGCATTTTATTAATTTCATTAAAAGTCTTATAATGCATTGAACTTAACAGAATTCATTAGACTGACACATCAACGTACTATTTTTAACTTTTTATTTTATATTCATACACATATACATGCATCTATCTTTTTAAATGTGCGTATGTAATACTGAAATTCAAATTATGAATTTTAATATGAAAAGATATAAAGTTAATAACTTTAAAGCAAATAAAGCTACAATAAAAAAAACAAAAAGTAGAAAACTATCGAAATGTAAATTTATAACAAAAATATTCGGAGTAAATCCATCCATCCATTATACTAAATATATTAAGGAAAAAACGTACGAATATAAATAATGTAACTAAAATCATTAAAGATTTATAAAAGTGGAAAAGATATGTGCAACAATCTCTTGTACAGACACAAACGACTATTCCACACATGTTGATTTGGCATCCTCTACAGTGTATTACACCTTCCGCGTGTTTTTTTCTCTATTGCACGTATCCCAAATAAGATGATTGTGGGTGCTCTTAGGTTGGAAAGAAAGCCAAGTAAGTATGTGTGAAAAATTTGATGTGTAAAAACCGTTAAGTGGAAATGGTTATTGTCTGATTAGTTAATTTGTGTGCTCTCAACACAGACAAATCATATCTTCTACTTTTCTAGTTAAAAGGACTTTTAAAAAAATGATAGCAGATTTTAATGTCGATACGGATCATGATTTATCATATTTTTTAAAATGTAGTGTCTCATTTTATCTGAATTGATGCACCAGGTTTCGACCTTTTTTTTATGAAGAACCCATCTTACACATAAGTTTCGTTCATGGTAAGCCAGTGTTACATAAATGAAAAATAGCTCAAATTAAATAACACACCAGCAGTAACTTAGTAGTAGGATATTTTCGTTGAAGAGTAAAGAAAGGTTATTTTCAGGTACCGACAGGATAGTGATGGATCAGAATGGATGAAATCTTTCTTTTTTGGTGTTATTTTAAGATACACTATTGTAGTATGGGTCCATGCATATATTTATGTATGTATCTATGCACCTGCATGTTTTTGCTGACCCCTGAGGAAAGATATTAATGTCTTCACACATCCCATCCTTCCTACATAATTTTCACTTCATATAAAATAGAATAAAATGATAAGATATATCTAATTATAAAATATGCTTACAAAACTTTTAAAATACGTCATGATACTTAATTAAAACCAAGCATCTTAAGCAAACGTGGTATGTAAGGATTAATATCGTTTCGTGTGTGACTACTAATAACTAATATATCACGAGTTCAACATTAAACATGACGAGCCTAGTTTTCATATGTCACAAATACTGAAAAAGTACCGAATGTTTATTTTAATTTTTAACGTCTAATATTTGCATTTTTTAGCCTTTTATGAGTAAATGAGTTAATTGCGTGTCGTATTCTATTTTTTAGATAAATGGGTGAAATTTAAAACTTAAGCAATAATAAAGTGGCTTAACAAGGTGAAAATAGTTCGGTCGTATTCAAAATACATAGATAAAGAGTCTCATAATAAGTTGGTTAAATGATTATCGTTTTTAATGATCGCATAGAATAGACTAAAAGTGTTTGTGAGTTACAGTAATACAATCTTTTTAACACTATCGTATTTGATTGTCTCATATCAAAGGTATAACTGTGATTCAGTAGTAGAAATTAAAATTCTACTAGAAGTGCTAATCATCTTTAACGAGGCCCATCTGAAGTAAGTGAAGTTGAACCTGGTTTAAGTAGCCCAATAGCCCATTCAGCCCAGTTCGGTTGTGACCCACCAATGCATTAATTTTTTTACATCAAGAAAACAAACACGAGTTTTATTTTGTCTTACCGGTCAAAAGTCAATATTCGTGTAAAGACGTGTATGTATTATCAGCGCTCCTTCCTAAAGGTCGGTTTAAAAGGTTTTACAACTTCATAAACCCTATATCTTCAAAGTTACTCAATAATAAATTAAAATGGAGAAATCAGAAGCAGTTTGCGGACAAGAAGCATTGGAATTACTCAATTGCGTCGCCAGTTCATCTTTTGATCAAGAAAAATGCATCAATCTGTTGAATTCCCTACGCAAATGCGTTCTAGAAAAGGTATAATCTTATTGCCCCCTTTCACTTTTTTAAATTATAATATTTTACTATCAGATCACGTAATTTTCCGCCTAATTTCATGATATTTATATAACATCTCTCGAATTTGCTGCTTTCTAATTGTATAGACTTGAATTAAAATGTTATTTTAGGGGTTTACCGTTATTTTAGGGGTTTACCGTTTTTTTAGTTGAGACATACTGAAATTGATTGCTGTTAGAATTTAGTAGCATTGTAATTTTGAGATGTGTTTCAAAGTTTCTACAATGCTATAGTAATATTTTAGGTATCATTTCAAATCCAATATATGAGAACTGAAAGCCTTTGACTATCACTAAGCAGACATTATGAACAATATGAAATATTGTTCTTAAGCAAATATTGTCGAAACTTGAAAGTGCATACTCATTTCATTACTGCAATAGATAATAGGTATATGAGGATTGCTAGTTTTGATAGTATGGAAATTAAAATTTGTCGAAACTGTGTAGAAATGGAAATTTATTTGATTGAGTCAAAGCACTTGTAGGATTGCACATGTATAATTCATAATCGCATACGCCTATATTTTTATATATTTATTATTATATAATGAATATATGTTTGCCATGGCGCCTTTACGTCATATATATATTTCATCTTTTTATCGTGCAGAAAGTGAAGAAATTCTCACTGGCAGAAGACAAACAAACAAATTCTCAAGACATGGGTAAAAAACAGGGCTGACATTTTATTTTTATATAGACATAAAGGTAACATTAATATATTAATGATTGAAGCATTGGATTTAACATGTAGATCAACACACATTCTGTGAGATTTTGACTAATAAGAATTCAGATCTGAGTGTTTCGTTATATACCTGTTTTGAGCTTTGAAGCTTTTGTTTTCCATATCATACATAACTTGAAATTTGTAAAGTTACGTGTAATTCTTACTTGCTTGATATAAGAACAGGGAGCCCTTATGATTAATCATAGAACTGCATTACCTTACAACAACACTCATAAGTCATAATCCTTATCTGATATACAGTAGTAAATCAGATCATTAAGAATCAGCTGAGAAGGGAAAACGGGGATTTTTCTAGATTGTGGATGACGTATGTGAGCATGGTTGATTATTGCTCCAGCGTGGTTAGCTAAGTAAGACCTACCAAATATGCTAGAAAACCCTTTCATGGAAGATGCAAGAATTTAACAACAGAGAATTGGCCTGTGTAAGTGGATTGTTGATAAGATCTATTTATGTTGTTTGTGCATATATAATCCATGTTGAAGACATATAAGTAGCATCAAGAAAGATGCGCGTTACTTGCACACTGTTTGCTCATGTTAATGCGATATGCATGGACAACAGCAAGCACATGATCTTAAGCAACTGGTAATATGGGGTACTTCCACAAAATATGAATGAAACAACGTGTATCAAAGGCTTGTTTGTCATATGTTGTGCTACATCCGCCCGTTGTACTAGAATCAACACGACATTAAGTTTACAAGTAATTGTCATAAGAAAACATATTGAGGGTAACTTTAAAGTAGGTAAATCTCTATAATTTGATGAGGTTATTAGGAGTTCTGTGAAGTATGTTAGAAGAGAGATAAAAAAACAGGAATTATGCTTAAGAACGTAAATTGAGGGTTGAAGTCTTATTAAGAATCCCGACTAGTGATTAGAAAATAGAAATACACAATGTAACCGTACACCATCAAACGGACTAATATAGTAAATGCGAAAAAAGTAAATATAGAAAAAAAATAATGACAGCCGTTAACAATTACTGTAAGTCATTAATCATTAAACACTATGGAAGTATTTTCCTTGCTTGAAAATGAAATGAAAAATTAAAAACCTATAGAAAACTTTCGAACGACAGTCAAGATTCAAAAATTTCAACCTTCCCGCTAAGCCTCTGCACCACCACCATCCACAGCTAAACTGCCGGTCTTGCTTTCTCGCACTCCTAACAGGTCTCTATGTCATACTATGTTGCGATTGATGCTTTCGAAAGTTAATATGGTTCATACACGATCTATTTATCTATATCTATAGTAGCTTGTGCGCATTTCAAACCCTAAATTTTCAATTGCCCAGCTGGTTGTTCGAATAATGGAATCGGTTGTTGCTACAGTTAGTGGATACCATGGATCTGAGTAATCATCCATAGTGTTTAATGATTAATCATTAAACACTATGGAAGTATTTCATTAATCATCAAATACACGGATATATAGCTGCTTCCTATCATTTTAAGTAAGGCTTCAAACTGGTCGAGCTCGACAATACTCCGTGTACAACTACAATTGCTTCAATAGTTATAATTATAACTATCCATACCTATCCGTGTATTTGATGTTGACGTTTGATATCGTAATAATCAAATAAAAAGAAATTTTGATGTTTGACAAAATAATTATTTAATTACCTAACTTGCAAAATTACCGAAATGGACTTTATTGTACATCGGAGAATTACTTATATTTAGCACTTAACACTTTACTTTTGGCTAATGATAAATCAACCACTAATTTTGATAAATCCACCAAATATATGCATTAACAAATTGTACATTTTTTTATGACTTATAACGATACCTTGGAAACAAATTTATTTGTCAAAACATAATCCCAAGACATTATCATTTGTCGTTCCAGTGGTAAATATATGCTAATTAAATTATACACTTTTTACACAATAAGAATGACCTTTATACTATTTGAATACCACAATAAGTACACAAGAAGATTTTCTATATTCGGATACACAACACTACTAAAAGGTAACTGGTATAAGTACACATTTATGAAACGATATAAGGTAATTACTATAAGCAAAAGGTCCATCTTTTATCCTATCATGAAACCAACGATCAATAACTCCCATATTTTATCCTCAACACCACCAACAGATCAAGAAGATAACAAGTATCCGGATACACAATGAAGAATCCAACTAACACCCATAAAAAGAAAGACGAGCTCATCTACAATTGTCACCGAATGCAGCATCTTCAAGCGAGGTTCATCCATCAATCCGCAGATTGAAAACATAAAAATTGTTATCAGGGCTATAAAAAGACAAAAAAAAGAATTAGGGCAACTAAATCAACTACTGATAGCCAAACATAAGTTTCATTGGTACTATTCGACATGTACTAATTGACAGGGCGACAAATGAATTTTGGAGGTCCCGTGCAAAAAATGTCTCAGCAGACAAAATCACATATACGTAGAAGGTTATGTTAATGTTATACAGATTATATAAATAGACAAAAGTAGCAGAGTCATTATCTAACAAATCAAGAACAGTAAATAATTTCACCTTTTTGTCATCCAACGAGCGTTTGTTAAAACAAAATTATTGATCAAACTTTTATAATCAATTTTATTTTTAAAAAACGCTCGTTGAAGTGAGAGGCAATATAAATTGTGTTCTTAAGTTGAAAATCTTGAATGTATGTGTCGTGATTGCTATTGGAAATATAACACTATTCCCAATTAATATCAGAGAGTATATAGTTAAAATGAAAAATCAATTCAGATTTACTTGTGAAGTTTGAGAATGGTGTAAGCTTTGTATGCATTTGGTCATGACACATGTGGTTAAGAAGCATGTGTGTGATTTCTTTTATTGTTATTTTCTTTTCTTTTTCGCTCTTTTGTTTTCTTTTTTTCTTTTGGATCCATATAGCAGGTCTGTGATGTTTTGCTGAGTGAATTGAGTTTCATAGTATTTGCTTTCTATTTTGATTCCATCCGGTGTGTGATTTTTTGTTGATAATACAATGTTTAAAGCTTCTTTCGTCACTTGTACTATTTTAGTCCATCTCTAATTGTAAACTGTAATTTAGAAAGGGTAATATCGTCATATATCATAATTCATAAAGTTTTTGCGTTTGGAATCCTGTCACCATATCTATCAACCAAACACCTACAAGGATTTCAAATCTTAGGATTTTAAATTATTGAGAATTTTAATCTCATAAGATTTCAAATTTACGAACCAGACGCCATCAAAAATTTTCAGCCAATATAATATTTGACTTCTTGACTTCAACTCTAATATAAAATTTAAATAAATTTTTTGGCATATGAAATTTATGTATTAAAGAAGAAATGCATAATGTGAAAATATTTTTTAAGATGTATATTGGAGAGTGTGTTGAACTTTACATATGTTATTATTGTATACATTTAATTTTGAAATCTCTTTCTTTATATATTCATGTTTTAAACTCGTTTGTTGTATGTTTTTAGCTACATAATTTGACACTTTCTTGTAATTAACTAACTTCTATAAATACAATAATAAGTTAAAATTTATAAAAAGATGAAATGTTCGAAGTCTCCCAATGTCATCAAAAGTTACGGAATTAAGATTAAGAAACATACTACAAGCCAGATTTGATTCATGAACTCGCATCTTCTTGAGATATCAAAACCACCTAGCTGTATGTGATTTCGTGTTCTACTGACACTAGCTTGTTCTTACAAGTCAGATTTGATTTCTTGTGCAAACCCAAATCTTTTATTACATCAACCTATAAAGCTGTGTACAAATCGTGTTACTATTGAGGTTGTGCAATTCACAAAATCCAGATTCGGTTACAAGTACAGTCAAATTTTATTTGAATGATTGGTTTAAGTTGGAGTCAATGTGTCGCTTCCAGGTTTATACTGAAGATGCTAACTATGACTTAAATATGTCTTTTAACTATGCTTAAATAAGGACTGGAATGGCTTAACTTTGAAGATCAATGATCAAGAATGAACAAGTCAGATGACACGTAAGTTTGACTAGAAAAAATAACTATAATTTGAATTTCATCAACAACAAAGTAAAGACAAAATCTGATCCACAGGGGGAAGGAAGAGAACGAGCATTGGTGCTATATTCAAATAGAGAAGCAGCTGAGAGGTAAGCTTGCTAATTATCTATATCATCATCCTCATCACGCTTTTGCTTTTTCCATAAGTACGCTCGCTCAAAAAGTTTGAAATTGGATGGTTGTGATTCTTCTGGGAAGAGGTAATATATGTACTCCTCATACCTGCATGTTACAAAATTTATTTAAACATTAGTATCATCACAAAACTTATAAAGCGGATGTAAAAATAAAAATTCGTAGCATTCTGCAGATGCGGAGCTTGATGACCAAACCCAAATTCATGAAAATTGTAAATCTTCTTTTTACAAATTATTATAAATTAAAAATTACTATTTATCTGCTGGCACCATCATAACTCGACATCGTTTTGAGGCATTCTATTAGTATCAAACACTATTTGAGAAACTAAGAGTCATAAAATGTAGCAACTTTTATGGGAACAAAGGAGTATATAGTATATACAGACTCTTATTTAAGCTATCCCTTAAAGCCTGTTCGAGATATGTTCTTCGCTAAACACAGCGTCTTACAAAATTTTCATAGCTTAGATTTTCAATAACGATCCAACATCCGAATAGTATATGCTTATCCTTTAAGACATGAATGAGAATTTTCATACAAAATCCAGTTCTTAGTGATTTTTTTTAGCAAAAAAGGATAAGTTTCCATTCACCACTAAAGCCTTTAACTTGTAGCTCGAGCTTCCCAACTTGACTCTAATTGTAAAACTTTTTCCAGCCAAATAAAGAAAATACCAGGTCTTTTCAGAGGGTTTCCTTATACCTAAAAGGCATAAGAATGATTGACACAAACTAAGGGTACGGTTGCTCTTAGCTCACATATGATGATATGAATTGCTAATCACACCTAATTCTGCAATAGAAGCGGCAATTTTGAGCGATTTAGTTATGAATGGGCTGATTAGGGTTGTGATTGATCTCTAACTGGTCAAATCAAAATTAGTGCCTAAAAAGGAACCGATGAAAGTCTCCGAAGGTGTATTGTCATGCATAGAAACCTCCTACGTTTTGTCCTAGAAACAAGATTATTTCTTGACACACGAAAGGGCCAGGGTCTAACAGAGTAACAGTACCGAGGTAACCCAACCACCAAGAGGTTGTGGGTTCAAGTCTTGCAATGTGTTAATAATATGTGGGTAGGGTGTTCTCTGTTCTAAAAAAGAACATATTTCTTGCCAGGCCAATTGTATATAGAGAAATTAAAACATCCAGAGAAAAAACTTCAGGTCAACCCAGTCCGTAAGCATTTGCATCCATTATCAGACCCGCCCATATCAAAAAATAAAGAAACTGAGCAACACAAAGAATCAAGAACTAATAATAAGAACAAATAAGCACATGCCAAATGACATAAAAGAAGTATAATAATGAGTTTAGTGACATACCCAGCAGAGCCATCGTCACTTTCAATTTTCCTTTTCTTCTTCAGTTTATTGGGCTGCTCAACACGAACCAGTTCTTTGTCACCCAGCTCACCAAAACTGCTCTCTAGATTCGACCATTCTTCTAGCAGCATGGCCCTCTCTTCTTTCAGCTCAGGGGCCGACGTTCTGTAATAGGTGATTGCATCTTCAAAGACTCCTGATAACAAGGTAAAATAGCAAATATGAGAATCATAAAAACTCAACACTTCACTGGTAAATTTATGACAGTAAATGAGCAACAGTTCGAAAGTAGCCGAAAGTGTATATTAAAGGCATAAAACCTCCTTAAATCATCTTATTCAATAGATCAGTTTATTATTGATATAATATAATTTTTGTTATCATTTTTGACAAACTATTTATTTATTTAAAAATCTGGACAAGAAGTGTTTAACACCTATTCAACCAGAACCATGCCAAAAGTTGAATGTTTTGACTGTTACCCACCCCAACCCAACCCGACCCAACAAGTTTCCAAATGTAACTGTGAGTAACAAGATTAGATTCTTACTTCTAGCACGTAGAATGCAAAGTTGCTTCTGTTCAACATCCTCAGGTGCGCCTTCTTCTTGTTCTACTTCTTCCATGGCAGATGCTTCAAACTTTGCATAGCTTATCCACACCTTTAAATGTTTTGTGCGGTCCAAAAGCCTCTCATATAGCTGTCTAGTCCTATCAAACTCCCCTTCCGCTATCTCAAAGTCAATGTAGGCCTGCAAATAATATAGAGCAGTTATTATCCATAACAAAAATATAATTAATACATGCAGTTCCTATGAAACCAATAATCACGTTTTATACTAGCAAGTTTACCCATCTCCTATCAGCACACGTATAGAGAAACGGTGTTTTGCGTTTTCATTTAATAACCAATATTTATCTCAAAGTCTTACAGTACATTGCTTCATATAATATTTGTGGAGTACCAATTCAACAGTATTAAGATTCCTAGTAACCAAGGGACTGCAGAAACTAATTACCACATAGAACTAAAAAGTACAAGGCCTAAATGATTTAACAGAGTAAATGAAATGAAGGAAAAAAGTGATAAGGTGTTTACACTAGCGCCATCAAATATCACTTAATACCTTTTAACAGATAACTTTGAACTTAAACAAAACCAAGCATTTCATGCAGTTGCACTAAGGCAGAAATAGACAAGACGGGTTCCTTTTACAAAATTCAATTTTGTTAGTGCGCTCAGTTATACAATCTGTTGATTAATAAAGGAATGACAGAGCAGAAACTCTGAGGACAGCAATAACATGTGAGGTCTGTGCCAATCATCTAAAAACATACAAATTACACTTTAAACGAAACTAAAGCTTTTAAAAAATGGTATTTACCTTCCACAACAACTCAGGCATGTCCAGTGCAGGTTGTGCAATTGCAAGTTCAAAAATGGCTCTGGCTCGCTCAGTCTCACTCAAGGACCTTTCCAACTCAGCATACTTGCTCCACGCGTAGCAATTTTCAGGTGACCACTCCAGATATTTTTCATATAGCTTCCGACAACGATCTATGTTACCAAGCTGTAGCTCAATCTCAATATACTTCTTAAAAATCTGTAAAATTCAAGTATGGGTCAATAAACCAAAAGCATAATGAAAAGGTAAATAAAAATGCTTTAATTTAAGGTCTCGCACTGTACCTTATCTTTAGGAGCGATTCCGATAGCTTTCCCAAGAACTGCCCGTGCACCCGGTAGATTTAGCTGTCTAATTTCAAACTGAGCAGCCAACAACCAAATCTTTGCAAATGAGAACTTCTTGTGAGGAATTAGCTTTAAACACTCGCTATAAATATCCCTGGTTCCTGGAATATCTTGTGCATCTAGCTCTTCATACAAGGCATAATTGATCCATAGATAAATGTATCGTTGCCAATATCTCTTCTCCTCAGCTGGAGGAACATTCTCAATTGCTCTTTCATACACCTCTCGGATTCTTGATTTGTTCCCAATACTCTCCTCAAGTCTAATATAATCAAACCAGGAGTCATAATTTAGAGGATTCTTTCTGACTTCTTCCTCATACTGAAACCTCCTCTTCCCAACAATCGCATCTTCGATGCCCTCTCTATCACCATATTGCTTCTCAAAAGCAACAAACTTTCTGTAGAGATCCTCAGCCCGCCCCTTTGGTATGTGATCTAAAGCAAATTTATAGATACATCTTGCTCTCTCAGTTTCTTTACATTTCTCCTCAAACTCGGAGAACGCGACAAATAAAGTCTCAGCTTCTTCATCACCTGCCAGCTTATCAACTGCCCTGTCATAACAGTTCCTGGCTCTACCAATCTCCCCGTTTTTCATTTCAAATTTAGCAAATCGGATCCACGCACCAACTTTGGGAAGACATTTTACAAATCTCTCATAAATAGCCCGAGCTCGCTCAATCTCATTGTATCTTAGCTCAAACTTGATATATGAAAGCCATGCTTGCTGGTCAGGCTCCCAGCTCATCCATCTTTCATATATCTGCCTGGCACCTGCAAATTATTAATAATGTGTGTAAACACAGATTATGCATAGACATTAGACATAATTATAAATAGAAAAAACTTTAAGACGTTAAATAGTTAGAGCTTTGGCCTCCCTGACCCAACAGATTACAGCCCTTGATTTAGAAAATAAAACATGCTCAGCTAGATATCAAGAATACAATTTTCTTTTCGTCTTTCTGATAAGCAAATCTAAATGCATATGCACATCATTTCAGTTAATTTATGCACTAATAACCAAACGTCACTACTTAGATATACTTCATCAAAACCATCCCTCTTGCCATTTCACTTCAATATCATCGTAGAATTTTCTTTACGTGTACCCATATATTACTTAGATTGTAATTCAGAGTCTTAATCAAGTAATAATACAATGCTATGCCTGCTAACTCACTAGTTTACCTGATTATTAGTTCTATAACTACTATCCATGCTACTATCTATTCAAATATATATACACCTTAGAAATCAAGATAATTTCAAGATACTCGTTAAACTTTCTTTACATGTAACCCTATCTGATACAAACATCACTCTAAGTATTATCACATTATGCATTCCAACACTATGTTCCATAGTCTGTCCTACTATTCTATATATTTACCAACACAAAACATAATAATATTTCACTATATATATAAAATAGCATAATTGTTACTATTATTATTAGGGGTTAATTCATCAAAAGTGCAACGTACTGCCACATCGTGTTCCATGTATACAAGCTACCTATTTTATGTTCCGGGTATGCAACCAACCGGAAAAAACCGTTTCCATAGTTCGTTACCAGTAATCGAATACCATGTTGCATACATCGATACAAAATATTCCAGTTTATTGCATACCCAGACAATAAAATGGATAACTTTTATCCGCGTCACTATTAAAACAAATTGAAAAATGCTTACAAATACGTTCTACCTGTTGTCCAAGTAACCGGTTACCATGTTACATACATCGCTACATAATTGTCCCGTGTTGCAAACCTAGACAATAAAATGGTTAGCTTGTATATATGGAACACGATGTGACAGTATATTGCACTTTTAATGAATTAACCCTATTATTATACCTGCAACATTGCCAACCATCTCCTCCATGTGTATATACTTATACCATAACTGATCAACCCTCGGTAACAATGTAACCACGCGATCCCACACATTCCTTGCATGATTAATAAACTTATTCTTCATCTCCGCATCAGCATACTTCAACCACATTGTATGGTCTCTATAATCAACATCAAGTGCTCGCTCCCAAACCGATCTCGCACGGTTAAAATCCTTCTGCGATTCCTCCCATTTAGCATACTTAACCCACACACTTTTATTCCACCTCACTCTCCTTATCAAATCTTCAAATTCCTTTCGTTTACGTAAACGATAGTCTGCGAGTTCAGTTGGATCGGTGATTTTCTGTTTCGGTGGTCGGATTTCACCTTCTTGACGTTCGCGAGCTTCACGGAGGATTTGTTCGGCGGTGATTTGGATTGGGGCGGGGGTTTTGTTTTTAACCCTAGTTGGTCGTGGAAGCTTGACTTCGGTTTCTTTACAAGTTAAATAACCTAAATTGGGATCTCCTTTACGATTCGCCATGGTTGGTTGGAAGGATTTGCAGAAAAATTAAGAGATCTGAATGAATTTGAGGGTGGAAACCTGAATTTAGGGTTTTACGAATAAGGAACAGAGTCCTGAGATAGAATACGATAAGAAACCACAACGAGTCTACGACTTGCGAAGGAAAAATTGAGATTTTATTACATTAGCTTAACTTTATTACCACGTTTGTTTACACGAGTACTTTATAGGGATGGCAAAACAATTTTCGTGGGCCTTAGCTTTAATTTATTTAGTAATATTATTATTATTATTATTATTATTAATTATTATTACTACTAGCAATATTAGCACTATTAATATCATTATTATCGTTAGATTTTAATATAATAATGCTTCCTCTCTTTCAAAATAAATATACACATTTTCATTTTAATTTGTTTCAAAATAAATGTCCACTTCTAAAAGTAATATATTAACTTTACCATTTTACCTTCAATATATTTTTTCTCAAAATTAATACATGAGAATCTATGAAAAAACAAGGTTAAAAGAGTCATCTTCACTACCAGACAATATAATTTATTAAACTTTGTGAAAATTAATTATGAACACTCATTATAAAACGAAGAGAGTATTTTTTATATATATTTTATATTTTATACAGGGGCCAAATCAAATTATCAGCTCTAGGCCGTATTCCAATTTTTTACTACTTAGACAAATTTTATAGGAACTTATTTTTTTATGCATGTTACAAAGGAGATTTATTATTAGTGTGATTCTAGTTCAAATAGTGACAACTATAACTATTTTTATATCATTAATGATCATAAAATAAAAGGTAACAAAAATATAAATCATTGGTCTTGAACCCGTCGACCCGAGATCTACATAAGCGAATATAACACACTTACATCAAAGTGTTTGAAATCACAACTTTTTTAGTGTGATAACAAGCCCGGTTAATAAAATTGAAGGTCAACGTCCATCGAAACAGAGATAACTTTCTTAGTTACATTAATACATCATATGAATTTATTCTTTATTATCATTATCATTGTTGGTCAGGCTGAAGATATCTTTTCTAAAACTTCAACATATATTTCTTCTATAGGTTTGCAACAAATGTACTCAGAGGCTGAGTCAGACTTGGAGCAGTGTAGACAATTATCCCCGTAAGTTGTCTGTAACTAACGTGTGTATTTCGAGAAGATGAAACATAAAAAGTTTTGTCCCTCTAAAAATATAATTAAAATAAAGCTAACAAGTACTTTTATTTTTGACTTGTTGGTTGAGCCATTGGCTATTAATACTTTGGCCATCTTTGAGCATGAGTTCGATTCTCTCTATGTTATCTTTTTACATGTTTTTCTTAATTTATCCACAAATTTTATTAAATAAAAAACTCTATTACACACTTCTAAGTTTAACTTAATTAATATTATTAATTATTTTGTTCACTTGACCTAATATTATAAAGAGTTAGTCCCAATCAATTTATGATTTTAATATTTATTTTTCAAGGACTCGGATTGAGGATTTGAATCAAATTTTGACTTCGATTTTAAATCCAAATCAAGTGTACATTGGTTTGGTTTGTTCAAACTAACAACAATTTCGTTACTTTTGATTTTAACGAGGTAAAAAAAAACATAAACTGAAGAATTTAAAACTCGACTTTATAGTTTACTATAATTTTACTCCCTCTTGAAAATCTTTATACCTCCCACTCCTAGGTGCACTTCAAAGAATATAGATGGAAGATTTTGGAATCAAAATCCTAGTAATATGTTTCATGTGTAGTTTGAGTTTTTTTTTCTTTTAGTTCTTGTTTTTCGATTGTTGTTCCTTTATACTCTTTTTATATGTTGTAGGCTCCTTTTCGGAGCTGGGCCTTTTGTTATTTAACAAATTTGTGATGCAAATTTTTTTATCATCAGTTTTTTATTTTCTCGCACCTTTATAGGATTAGATATTATTTTTTTAATAATATAGACTCATTTAACAAAATATATGATTTTTCATTTTCATATGTAAGTTCACATTGTTGTAGTTTTCACTATTATGTGATGTCTACATGGCTAACGTTAAAAGAGACATATTTTATATCTCAAAGATAGATTGACATGTTTATCTTTTGTTGGTATCTTACACATTCATCGTAACAACTTTTTTTTTTTTTTTTTTGAAATAGGCGAAGATATTATATGAATGCAACAACACAAATACAAATATAGCTCTAAGCAAGAGCTAAAAGAAATAAAATGTACAACTAAACACCAACACTACACCAAATGAAACACACACCAGCTTAGTTGAACTACAGATTATAAAATAGCCACTTTTCCAGGAGCTCTAATCCAATGACACCAAATAAAACGACATTTAAAGGGACGATCTGAAGTCCACAATAAAGATAATCTTTGGATTGCCGAAAATATGTTCTCTTGTAACAACTCTTTAACTAAATTTCAAGATGCGCCATGACACATGAAATGAAATAAACAATACTTATATATAATTAGTTAATTCCCATGTTGTTTTCCATGTTTAAATCTTATGATATAAGATATCTTGGATTTACATCACCTGTTCAGGAATATACAGGTAATATCAAACTGTTTATCCTATATGCTTTAATTTATTAGCAGATTATATATGTGATGCGATTTATACCATAAAAATTCCTAGGCACACGTAAATATAATATGTTTTTCTATTGACTTGTGTCACTCCAATTTATTAGTAGATAATTCGTTCAATGAATTGTATCTAAATAAATGAAAAATCATGCATAATTAGATGATAATTTATTAAGCTCATAGTTGTCACCTAATTAACCAATTAACTACACGTATACCCAAAAAAGGATATAATTAACATATATTTATCAATTTTTTTATTTTTTATTTTTATTTTGTTAAAGGCATGTGTATGAATAAAATCTACTATACCTTGATCACTGATAATAGCGTTACCAACTTAAACATTAGTGTGACCTAGTTAATATTAGTCGTATCAGAATTCGACTCATCAACCTCTATTTATACAAAATTTATTAGCTCAACCTTATAAGTTATATTCGAGATGAACAACACTTGTCACAAACCTATATCAGGTCTCGCATATTAGCATTTGCAACCAAATCCAACTCATTGACAGATTTATGCTTTTGAATTTAAACTTAGTAGATGGATTGTAACTGTAATTAGGGGTGAGCATGGATCGCTTTGGGTCGGTTTTTGGCTAAAACCGAAAACCGAACCACGAAGTTCGGTTTCTAAAAAATGAAAACCGAAACCATCAGTTTTTATGGTTCAGTTTTTTCAGTTTTGAATTCGGTTTTGGATAGGTTTTCGATTTTTTCGGTTTTTTTTAGTTTGGACGTTTTTTGGGCCTGGGCCAATGAAGCCCACTAAGTTTTGCTAATTTTTCATTTTAGCCCAACAAATTTAATCTATAAAAATCATATTATCATCATGTGTAAATTAAAAAGGCCCAACTTATTGTTATTCAAAGCATCAAACTACATAATAAAATTTAACCTAATCTTTCAAAAGAAAATATTACTTGTAAGGTACAAGTTACAAAACTATAAGTCAAAATGTAAAATTATATATATATGGTTTTTAACGTATGGGTCGGTTCGGTTTTTTGGGTCGGTTTTTTCGTTAAAAACCGAAACCGAACCGATACTTCGGTTTTTCTGAAATCAAAAACCAAACCGTCGGTTATTGATATGGATCGGTTTTTTCGGTGTCGGTTTTTCGGTTATTTTCGGTTTTTGGGTCGGTTTCGATTTCTCGTGCTCACCCCTAACTGTAATTGTAACATAGCGAGACAGTCAATAGTCGCCTCACCAGATTTATCTAGTCTAGTCTCAATACTGTAAAATCACACCGTATTACTTCTTACAAAATATTTAATTATATACCGTAATATTTTGAAGTATCTTCTACTTCATAAAAAAACTAATCATTTATTATACTTCTACTTAAATCTTAAATATATAAATATGTAGAGAAAAACTCAATATAAAATGGTAAATATTTGAAGAATAAAACAGCTAATAGGATTGCTCCATTCAAATACCCATTTCACATTTTCTTTAAAATTAAATATATCACAAAATGCATGTCTATGAATTATGAAAAGTTACATCGTTTGTAATCAATGTCTTTTTGTTTTTGATTAGAGATCTCACATGATATATTTTTGACGAACTTTTTTTCTTCTCATTTTTAATGGGTGTTGAAAGTTCGTAATCTTAAATCACATGTGATTTAACATTGATTAAATATCAAATTAAATTAAAATAACAAATATGAATTAAATGCAAATAATCGCATTACCAATTATAGATTTAAAAGGTACATGAAAATAATTTTATTTGACAAATTAAAATTGTATTCTCACGTAATTACAATTGTACTCATATTAACTTTTAAAGTAATAATCACGTGTGATTAAAGAGTAATTGTATATGTAAAATAAATATCAAGTTGAATCACGTGCAAATTATTATATATGAATAATCACTTATCACATATATTTTGTGGGATCACTAATTGAAAATAAAAAAATGTTATTTTTAAATATGTAATTTTTATAATTATTAGCCATATTATTTATGAGATATTTAATTTTAAAAATTCGAATAAAAATGAAGTTTCAAACTTTAATATCCTAGCTAACAAACCATTATGACAGAAACCGCCAATTTTATCATTTTCAAACACAAAAATATATATAAATCAAAAGCGATAAAGAGTCTCCCGTAAATGTAAGTGTATATGAGGAGAACTAACATCCATCATACGAAACGATAACATATCAATCAACACGATAAAGAGTCTACCGTAAATGTATATAAGGAGAATAAACGACTATGAAATTTATATATTTTTAAAAATTTAAATACAAATATAAGAGTATTTATATTAAAAATAAAAGTTTTAATCATCTGTTTCTTTTATGCGATAAATTATGTCAATTAAATTTAATGAGAACTATAGTTTTAAGGGACATGCGATTATAGAAATATTAAAAAATGGCCATCAAACATTCCTTAAAAGATTGGAAGTTAAATTGGAAGTATTTAATTCAGGTTTAAAATGTTTTGTAAATCAATAGTGGGGCCGACAACAGCATGTGATCCATCAATAATATTGTTACAAGTGGACAAAAGTTTCCGGTGTAAATTGCAAATCGTGTCCTATTCGGTTATTTGAGCACGTTGGTAGTTGATGGGCATATTGGTGTTGTGCAAAGATTACAGGGTCTGCACTCTACACAATTGGGCTGTTTCAACTTTTAGGACGTCTTTGCTAATTTAATTCGATCTTCCAAACGTTGGTTTGATTCAAATAATTATGACTTGTTTTTCAACTAAGTAAATCTACAAGGAAATCTGTCATCGTTAAACGATTATTCAATTTAATTTAAATAAATTATAGCTTTGCTATATCTATATTTCAATCATTTTCCTATTATTATTATTTTATTTTATTTGTAAATTAATACATAACCGAATGTCCAAACGTAGTTACTAGCCACGTCGGAAAATAAACAGTGCTTACTTTTTGGGTATTGTAACAGAAAACAATTTTGCAATAACAACTGTACTTATTAAAATGTTCACCTTAAGTTTGATGTTAATGTTTTTGTTTTGTATAGCTAAACTAATCGAATTTAACGACTTTGTATTGACATCATACAATAAAAAAGTAGTTCTTATTCTTATCCATATAAATATAATTATGCTAAATGTCTAAATCACTTTTTCATTTTTAAAACATAAAATGTTACATCATCTAAATAAAAGGAGTCGTAAGTGTTGTTCCTTTTAATTTTAATTTATTATTTATTACTATTATTATTATTATATTTTTGACCACCGAAATCCTTCCTCCCTAAAAAATTTGAAACCACAAAAATGCGGTCCGACTCTGATTTCTGTCATGCTCATGCATGCCAGACAAATTTACTTTTAATGCCACCTCAGTTTCTCTGTTTTTCCATAACACCCCCTCACGTTTTTAACTTCATGAACATAATCCATCTACTTCTTATATGCTCTTAATCCATCCAAAATAGATTACAATACTACAACATTTTCACTATAAAATTTCGAAGTCGTATGGTGAATCAATGGTTACTGTAAACAAATTAGTTTACACATTAAAATAGTAACTAAAGTATAAGAGATTTGAGTTGTATTTCTTTTAATGGTTTATTTAGACTCATATATCAGATGTTTCGACACGACAACATGTAAAAATTAGTAAATGTTTATGGTGTTAAATTTGGTGTGATGTATTTTTTGATGAATCAATATTTATACGTTTTTCAAACATTTTTATTTACAATTTTTATTAATTTTTAGTAATTTCTTAATTTTATCATTGATAGAAAAATTGAAGGTGATGTATACCATTTTATTGAATGAAAAAATTGGATGATGTTTGACTTTTTCATCAGTGTTTCTTAGTGTTAAAGTGCAGTGAGTAAGTTTTTTACTATAACATTTAACATGTCACGAATACAATATTGTCTATTTTATGTCACGAATTTGAAGACCAAATGAGAACTTCTCAAAAGATCACCTATCTTGACACCCCTTTTACCCAAACATATTAAATTATAGGGTTTTCCTGTAATTTATAGTGCTTGTGAACTCAATATGCATTATTATGTCCAATAAAATTAAAAAATTACTTAAGACCTAATATCACCCATATCCGCTATTATATACATTATCAATGTGAAAGATTCAACTAGAGTGTCATATAAGTTTGATAACGTGAATTCGAATTAAATGAAAGTAAGTCAAATAAAAATTATCATTTGAGCTCAATCAAGAAATACTTGCACACACATATAGAGCTTAACGTTCAATAAGATTATAGCTAACGATCTTATTTGCCTTATACCGGATATTTTTGACCAGTTCTTGTTTGAACGTAGACTTAGACTTGATGAATATTTGAATAAGTCAAGGTTATAATACTCAAAACCTGGGTGTCAATTGTATAGTTTCACATCCTACGGGAAACTTATGAAACTTGTTTGAAATAATTGGGCCATGATTCCAAAAATAAAAAATTACTAAATATTCAGATCAATATTTCGCCCATTCAGGTTATTACTCTGTGTATCTCACACTCACTCACACACAAACACACACTAAATTCTCGATTAAGTTGTCTGCTTTTGGAACTGAATTCGGATTCCCTCTTGAAGCATCGATCGGCGGATTCTTCAGCTGCTCTGTTTTTATTCGAAATTCAACGGTAATTCGTTTGATTTTTATACAGGTACGTAATTGATCAGCTGCTCTGTTAAAATTATAAGTTTAGCGGTTGTGTTCATTGGTTAATTTAATCTAGCCGGTTTTACTTGATTAGAGTATTATTTCTGTAAATTCGAATGTTTTGATTTCGTTATGTTAGCTTCATCGGCCAAACTTTGATTGAATTTTGGAGTTTGATGTTGATTGAATTTGCTGTTATATTCAGTTTTGAATTTTGATATCTAGTTGAACTTAATTAACGAGCTGTAAACATTTCGCTGTGAGTTGATACCAGTTGTTGTAATTGAATTTCTGTACTTTAATTTGATTTTATGGTATCTTAAGAGCAACAGTATTTGAATCACGGACTATAGTTATCCTTTAACTCTATGGTTGTAAAAGTAAGATCCATGATTGTTTTCTGAACAGCTGTAATAAATACTTAGTTGCAGGAAGTAAACACATGGTTATTATTTTCTCTTGGTGGTTTTGACAAACGTGAACACAATAATAAATACAAAATGAAGGCAATAAGACTTTATTAGATTAGATGTATGTATGTATTCAGTTCATTTTGAATGTATTTAGTTAAAGTAACCCTTTGAATTGGTTTGTATTTTAGCTGAGGTGTACATATATACTACTAGTTGGATCTTGTATTTTCAAATTATCTGAATTTTGCTATTTTCTTATTGCACACCACTGATATACAATCTGCAACATAGTTACACAACTCTTGTATCCAATTATTACCCAAAACATCAGTTATTGGTAAATGACAAAAAGAAGAAAATAATAATGGAACTTTGTGATTTTCTGTTATGCTGGCTTTTGAGGGTCATTGATTATGTAGTGTGACAACCAGGATTATACATCGATTATACACCTATTTTATACACTACATGCACCTACTATTGTTATTTATTTTATTTTTTTGCTTTTATGGTGGCTGACAGAAAGCTTGCCATTCTATTAGTTACTTTAAGTTATTTGACTCCTGTTTTCTTTTTGTCTGGATTTCTGAAACAAGTATATTGTTTTGACTTTCAGGATCCGGCTCAATTGTATTAAGATGAAGATTACCCTGTCTTATTGAAGAACGTAATTCTTGTTCTTCTGAGACACACCGTTTTTTTTCTTGAACATTTGAGGAACTCATTGTGAAAACCAAACAAGAAAATGAGAAAGCATCGTTTCAGCAATAAAATTAAGTCGATCCTTGGAAGTCATATTGATCCTGACAAATATGAGGAACTTAAAGGGAGCAATATAGGTATTTATTCTACTGAACACCAATTTCCTTTTGTTTTACTTTCTCTCGTAAATTGTTTGCTGAATTATTCAATGATAAATATATATTTAAAAATGTTACAAAAATGAGTGTCGGAACTAACCACTCTACCCAAGCACTTCATATTAAAAAAACAAAGAATTGGACCTGCCAACCTTCTAATTCAATTATGAAGCATCTGTTATTTTTGGAGTTTTTTTGCATCCATTTTGTAGAATACCACATACCCTACAAATGTATGGGCACAATTGATTTTGTCAAAGTATTATAGGCTTTTGTTGTAGAGGGAACCTTGTTTCTGCAAAAATGTAAAAATAATGGCTACAGTATGTCAGTATGCAAATATTGATCTTTGACAAAAAATTACCAAGGAAGTTACATCCTAATTTTTATATTTAGATATATGTGATTTGTCCAAAATAGCTTATATTTATTAGGACAATGGTTGATTTGAAAAAGAGCAAGCTTTACTTTCTAATTTTTATATTTACATGTATGTAATATGTCCGATATAACTCCTTTTTATTCGGACAATGGTCAATTTGCAAAAGAGCAAGCAAAATTAACTTCATCTGTTACTTCGCTTAGTTCATAGCCATCATTGAAGTGGCTTCTTTTGTTGATTTATCTGGGTTTTGACAGTTAGCTGTTGTGATTTTTCTATGTACAATGTACTAAATGAAAGAATTACTTTTGCAGAAATGGAGGATAATTATAAGAAGATTTTAGAACTTCTCAAAGAGGAAGACAGGGACGATAAAAGCAAACTTTTTGAGTTGATTGAAGATTTCCACAAACATCATCAATCCATCTATGAGCGCTACGATCATATCACAGGAGAGCTGAGAGCAAAAGTTCATTCAAAGAAAGAAAAAGAGTCTTCTTCTTCATCTAGCTCAGATTCAGATTCAGACGATTTGTTAACCAAGAAAGGAAGTAAAAACGGGAAACTGAAAACAGCACACATCCTTAAGGAACAAATTCAAGCCGCTAACATAGAAATTGATGAGTTGACTAGAAAGTTGACTATTGCAGTAGAAGAAAAGGAAGCATTGAGTTCAGAATGTCGAGCGGCTTTGACCAAAGAACAAGAAACGGAGAAGATGCTTGGAGAGTTGAAGCTTGAAGCTGATAGATTGCATGAAGAAAACTCTAAACTTTTGGCTGACAACAAAGACCTCAATCTGAAATGTGAAAATTCCAAAGTGCTGGAATCTGAATTTAATCAGAAACTAGAAGAACTAAAAGCTTTTATTGTTCAGTTGGAAGCAGATAACGAAGGTTTTAAGTCAGAACTTTCTACAATGAAGGAGAAACTGGGGACAGTAGAAGAGGAGCTATCAAGCGTATGTAAAACACTAGAAGCTGCTGAAGAAGAGAAGAAATCTCTATCAATAAAGGGTTCAGAGCTTGCAGCTGAGATCAAAACAAATCAAGAAAAATTTGAAGAACTTGCTATTGAATGTAGCCAATTAAGAGAAAAATTGGCTGACAAAGAGAAAGAGCTTCTTAGTCACATGGAGATGCATGTCTCTCACAAGAGCGAAACAGAAATTAAAATAAGAGGTTTTGAAGAAGAATTTGTGTCTATAAATTCCCAAAAAAGAGAGATTGAGATTCAGAAAGAAGAATTTCAATCTCAAATAGAGAGTTTGACAGAAAAAGTCTCCAACTTGCAAAAGGAACTGGAATCCAAGAGCATTGAGAAAAGTAAATTGGAAGAACATGTGCAAGCTTTATCGGATAAAGTAAATGAAAAGCAAGAAGAAATAGCGTCTCTAGGCACCCAAAAACTTGAATCAGAAAGTCAATTGGAGAAGAGTAGTCAAGAAGTTTCAGATTACTTGATCCAGATAGATTCTCTGAAACAAGAGCTAGTAGGTAAGATGGCAGATGAACAAAAATTGCAAGAAGAGAAAGAAGGATATGTTGTCAAAGTGAAAGATTTAGAAGAAGAGGTGAAATCTTTGCACAGTCTGAAGACTGAATCAGAAACAGAAGTCAGCAAGAAGAGTCAAGAAATTGCAGAATATGTTATTCAGATAGAGAATTTTAAAGAGGAGGTCGCAAAATTGATGACGGATCATGCAAAGGTGGTGGAAGAGAAGGAAGGGTTTGAGTCAAAGGTCAAAGATCTGGAATCAAAGCTCGAATCTGTTAGCAATCAGAAAAACGAATCAGATACGGAACTCGAGAAAAAGAGCCTTGAAATATCAGAATTTTCAATTCTGATTCAACGTCTGAAAGATGAACTTGAAAGTAAATCAAGAGAACAAGAGAAAACCGTGGAAGCAAAGGAAGGTTATGAGTCAAAGGTCAAAGATCTTGAATTGCAGCTCGAGTCATTAAATAACCTGAAAAGCGAATCAGAAAACCAGCTTGAGAAAAAGGGTACTGAAATTGCAGAACTCTTAATTCTGATTCAAAGTCTGAACGAAGAACTTGAAAGCAAGTCGAAAGAACAAGAGAGGACAGCAGAAGAGAAAGAAGGCTATGAGTCAAAGCTGAAAGATCTAGAATTGCAGATAGAATCATTAAACAGTTTGAAAAATGAATCAGAAAAACAAGTCGAGAAAAAGGGTCATGAGATCTCAGAACTTGTAAGCCTCAATCTAAGTCTGAAAGAAGAAATTGAAAGCAAGTCAAAAGAACAAGCTGAAGAGAAGGAAAATTATGAGTCAAAGGTCAAAGATCTAGAATTGCAGCTCGAATCTTTAAACAACCTTAAAAGCGAATCAGAAAAGCAACTCGAGAAAAAGGGTACTGAAATTGCAGAATTCTTAATTCTGAGTCGAAGTCTGAAAGAAGAACTTGAAAGCAAGTCGAAAGAACAGGAGAAGACAGTGGAAGAGAAAGAAGGCTTTGAGTCAAAGCTCAATGATCTAGAATTACAGGTAGAATCACTAAACAATTTGAAAAATGAATCAGAAATACAACTTGAGAAAAAGACTCATGAGATTTCAGAACTTGTAAGCCTTAATCTAAGTCTGAAAGAAGAACTTGAAAGCAATTCAAAAGAACTATCTGAAGAGAAGGAAAATTATGAGTCAAAGGTCAAAGAGTTTGAATTGAAGCTCGACTTGTTAAACAACTTGAAAAGCGAATCAGAAAAGGAACTCGAGAAAAAGGGTACCGAAATTGCAGAACTCTTAATTCTGAGTCAAAGTTTGAGAGAAGAACTTGAAAGCAAGTCAAAAGAACAAGCAAAGACGGTTGAAGAGAAAGAAGGATATGAGTCAAAGGTTAAAGATCTTGAATTGAAGCTCGAATCTTTAAACAACCTGAAAATCGAATTAGAAATGCAGTTGGAGAAAAAGGGTACTGAAATTTCAGAACTCTTAATCCTCAGTCAAAGTCTGAAAGAAGAACTCGAAAGCAAGTCGAAAGATCAAGCAAAGACTGTGGAAGAGAAGGAAGGCTACAAATTAAAAGCTAACGATTTAGAATTGAAGCTCGATTCCTTGAACAACCTGAAATTTGAATTAGAAATGCAACTCGAGAAAAAGTGTACTGAAATTTCAGAACTTTCAATCCTGAGTCAAAGTCTAAAAGAAGAACTTGAAAGCAAGTCAAAAGACCAAGCAAAAACTGTGGAAGAGAAGGAAGGCTACGAGTCAAAGGTCAAAGAACTAGAATTGGAACTTGAATCCTTGAACAACCTGAAAAACGAATCAGAATCGCAACTCATGAAAAAAGGTGTCGAACTTTCAGAACTTTTAATCGTGATTGAAAGTCTGAAGGAAGACCTTGAAAGCAAGTCAAAAGATCAAGCAAAGACAGTTGAAGAGAAGGAAGACTATGCTGCAAAAGTCAATGAACTGGAAAAGGAATTGACTTCTGTGACCAGTTTGAAAGAGGAGTTAAAGAAGCAATTCGAAAGCGATAAACAGAACAATCTTGAATTACAAAAGCAACTGCAAGATAAGATTCAAGAAGTGGAAACAACTTTGGTTGAAAAGGAACAAATAGTTGAGCAACTAGAGGAAAAGATTGAAGACCTAAAAGGAGAACTTGAAATCAAAGGAGAGGATATCACCACTTTGACTGAAAACGTCAGAAACCTTGAAGTCAAAATCCGTCTCACAAACCAGAAGCTTCGTGTAACAGAACAGACATTAAATGAAAAAGAAGGCGAATACGCGGGCAAAGAAGAAAAGCTTCATCAAGAAAACAAATCACTCATATCGAGAATCTCTATGTTATCAAACACAATCGCAAATTACAAAGAATCTGAAGAGAGTGTTAAAAAGGAGATCACACAGAAAGTTAACGAGATAACAGGTGGCATGGATTCACTAACTGTAAAATTCGAAGAAGATCACGGGCATATATTAACTCAGATATACGAGATCATGAACGAAATCCAAGTTTCCAAGATTTCAATAAAGAACACGAGTTCCGAGAGAGATGGTCTGAAAGAAAAAGTGGCAGAAATGGTGGTACAACTGAAGGCACTTGAAAGTGAGAAGGAGAAACTGAAGAATTCACTTGATCAACTTGAACAAAAATCGACTGTAAATGATGAGAAGATCAGAGAGCTAGAAAAACAGCTTCATGTGAAAGATGAAGGGTTACTGGATCTTGGAGAAGAGAAGAGAGAGGCCATAAGACAGCTATGTATGTTAGTCGATTATCAACGTGATCGTTATGATTATCTCCAAGAACTTCTTTCAAAGAAAACCACTGTTGGAAGAAGGCAAACCGCAAGGTAAATAGTTTTTTTTGTGTACAATCCAATTCGTTTTCCAGATTTTTTTTCGTATATTGCAGTTTGAGTAAATTTGTTTCGATTCTTGAAAAGGTTCATGGTTTGAGTCACATAGAGAGACTTGGTGCACCCATAGTTCACCTTTTCTCATGTATTATTTGGTATTGTAAGTCAGTTATATCCGTTTTTGTGTATTATATCACATTGGGGGGTGAGGGTAGATTGGTATTGTGTATAGGAAATTACTTATTATTTCCTAGTCTGTATTTTTTATTCATCCAGGCATTATTTTGGACATCATATACATTATATGTTTGTGATGTTGCATTTGTTTTATACTAGTAGACTCTTATATGCTTTTGATGTGCACACGGTCACTCCATTATGTGAAAGTACGGTTTGCAGTTTGGCCTATGGATTGTGTTACAAGATGGAATTGGAAATAACTGAAATTGTTAAAATAGTTCTGCTTGAATTCTTTCTTCTATTTTCACGTATCCGTATGTGAGATGGAAAATTAGGCGGTTTTCAGCGAATTGTACGACTGTATAATAAAAATTATAACATTTAGTAAGTACAATGAAAAGAATCACATTTATTCGACTAGCGGTGGGTACATAATGTTGCTAAACCCCCTGAAAGGGCTGTGCAAGTTGAAGGGTTTCGATGGTTCAATTTTGGCTTTGATAACAGACCTTGTTTGTTTTCAAACCGCCTTTCATGTTTATCAGTCCTTATTCGGTTTTGTGGTGGTCTTTATGAATTATATATCAGATTACTAGAGTGAGTATATAAATTTTCCTATATCTGAACTCTTTATAAGTTATATACTGACACGGTACATGTGTAAACCGAAGGTGATTTTCAGTAGGTTGAATCAAAATTCAACCACATGAGCTACAAAAAATAGTAATTTTTAATTGGTTAATGGTTAAGTTAAAAGGATCGACTCATAATAATCAACTAACATGTTATTTGTGTAAAATCACCTATTGTTGACTACTGAACCGGTATACATTACCTACCACATAACACAAATACATTCTTTTACCACCAAGTAACACAAATACATTTATCTGTTAAGTTAAATCATGTCGACCACCACGTAACACAAATACATTTATCCGTTAAAGTTAGATCATGTCAACCATCGCGTATCACAATTACAAAAACTACTAACCCCCATAATTTAGTATAATTACAATTACACCGGAGTAAAGAGCATACTTTGTCTTTTTAGTCCAACCGCCTATTAAACCCCTTCTTTTTCAAATAATTATTATTTTATTTATATTGATCGAAACGTTTCTTTGGTTTTTCCTCTTTTAAACCATCCAGAACTATATAGTTCATCTCACGCTTTCTGTATCTGCCAATTTCTTCAATCAATTTTGCTATTTTCTGCTTAACACGGATTCGACCTTGACTTTTGTTTATTGTGTGAGCCTGTGAGGTATGGTGATTATTGCATTATATTGCAATTGCTTTAGATATGAGAATTCTTAGCTGTTAGAAGACAGTTTACCTAATTTAAACTTCCTGTTAGTGTACATTTGAATCATCCTTTTTTTCTACAGACCTAAATGAAAGGAAGATTTGCTTGATCAAGAATTTGCGTAAAATTGCTAACTTAACAAAAACGGAAATATATAATAAAATGAAATACTACAAGATAGATTATCCAAATTTAGACGGAGTTATTTACAAAACCAAATAATTGATTATTAAATTATTATAATATTGTACGGTGGAGCAGAAGTACTATGGGTAAGAGTTCTGACTGAGAAATAAAGGCATTTAATTATTTTGTTGTTGTTAAAAGTTTAATAATAATTCTTTATTGTTTATGATCATGTTATAGCAAGCCAATAAACTTTATTATATTTATTTATTTATTATAATTAAAAAAGAAAAAAAAAAAAGGAAAGTGAAGTACTGATTCAACCGTTGAATTTGCTATATAGCCGAGGTAACATATTACTGAAAATATTAGAAACCTTCTTTTGTTGGTGTTGTTGTTGCTTGTATTCACTAGTCTTGATTATATAGTTTGCATGTTATAAGTATTTGGTCACACATTTCTGCTATAAAATAAAGTTTGACTTTTTAAAAAGCTTAGAGTGGGATCTGATTTCACAATGGAAGAAGTACGTATTTTTAAATTTGAAAATTAATGTTCAGATCTTTAAGTATATATATGTCACCATGTTTATTCCATTGCCATCTTTTGCTTTGTACTGGAGCCTTCAAGGCTTAGTTGTTTAAATAAAAAGATTTTTGTCATTTTGTTTAGCTGTCATACTAACACACACATAGAACATGGTAACAAATAGATAACTAAAATTGGCTATCTAACTAAGTACTCATCTTTATTCATGATATTAATAATCATAATTTAGTACATGTATGTTTCTTGTTGATATTGCTTGATGACAGAGGCTCCTCCAGTTCCGGAAAACAAAAGTGTCCGGCAGGGAGATGCAGGTGCAACTTTCGTGCTTGAGTCAAAAGGTGACACTTTCTTTTTATTGAATTCAGTTGACTATGAAATTTTCATATCTGAAATTTTTCCTGTTGTTGTTGAGCTATAGGGGAATGGTATCATGCCGGGTTCCACCTCACGACCGCGATTGTGGGACCCACTATACTAACTTTACCGTACGCGTTCAGGGGTCTGGGATGGGGCCTTGGCTTCTTTTGCCTCACAGTCATGGGGGTTGTCACCTTCTATTCATATCATCTCATGTCCCTTGTTCTTGAGCACTGTGAAAAAGAGGGTCGACGCCATATTCGTTTCCGGGAACTTGCCGCTGATGTTCTAGGTAAGTTTATATTATGCCTTGCATAGTGGCATGTGTGAACGTAATATAGATCTTTATGCTGAGTGTTTGACCGTTAGTCATAGGGAAATTTGCATAGAAAAGCTAAAGTACTTTAGGTAATGAACTATGTTTTCACACTTGAAAAGTTACGTACTTTTGATTTCTTTTTTTAATTTTAGGTAACCTTGTAAGTGATTCAGTTTCTAGATGCTATGTCAGCTTCATGTTAGATTGTTAGTCAAAAAGTCAAAATGGTCAAAGTTATTGACATGTCAGCTGGTACGTCATATATAACCAGTGTAACTGTCAAATATTTTGAATGTTGATTACCTGAAGTTCTTAATTGTTAATAGAAATTGGCCTAAAGCATGTTACCTGTTGATGCAATTTTTTGGAAAATGAGTTTTTATGGTAACTTTGACGTTTCATATGTTCTTTTTTTGTAGGGTCTGGTGGGATGTACTATTTTGTAATATTTATACAAACGGCCATTAACACTGGCATTAGCATTGGAGCAATCTTGCTTGCCGGGGAATGTCTTCAGGTATGATAGACCTATAGAAGGCTCAACTCAGAAGCACTAAAATTATCCCAAAAATACTTTTGATTGTTTCATTAATATGTCTATTTTCTGTTTAGATAATGTATTCGAGTGTTTCTCCTGATGGGCCCCTTCATCTATGGGAATTCATAGCTATGGTTACAGTGGTCATGATGGTTCTGTCTCAGTTGCCAACTTTTCATTCTCTTAGACATGTCAACTTGGCTTCACTTTTCTTGAGCTTGGCTTATACGTTCATAGTTGTTGGTGCTTGTCTCAATGCGGGTATGCTTTTCACTTGTGGCACGATATTTTTTCAATTTTCTTTGCAGCGATCAAGGTCTATTTAAGTTGATTTAGTTCATTTTCTGTGCAGGGCTATCGGAAAAGGCACCCCCAAGAGATTATTCGTTAGAAACTTCAAAGTTTTCAATGGTTATGAGTGCCTTCACTTCAATCTCTATAATTGCTGCCATCTTTGGAAATGGAATTGTCCCTGAGATACAAGTAAGTCCATTTATCTAATTCATTATGTATCTTAGTTGATAAATTCATGATTTAATCCCTATAGGTAGTTACAGATGTTGCAACAAAAAGAATTATTCCATTACGTTATGTCCTCAATTTTTCACACTTTGGTCCTGTTTTTAGTTCTCCCGATATAAACAGCAAATAATTATGGTTACATTTCTTCAGTCTCCTGACATTTATAATTAATAAAAAATTATTTATTACCATAAGTTGCTAGTTTATCAACTTGAGGAAGTGTTTTCTTTTAAAATCGAAAAGGGATTCTTCACAACATCTCTTCTATGTTCATTCCAAAATACTGTAGAAGCCGTATGGCCGTGTCAGTTTTGAAATTGGAATGTATGGTGTACCTTTTCAAAAGTCAACTTATGCTTTCTGGCGTTATAATTTGTATGTAGAGTTGCCAACTTTGGCCATCTACTTAGGAATGGGTAAATTTGGGTTATGTTCTTTTATCTCCTACCCATCAAGCAGGGATAATAAAAAAATAATTAAAGAGGAAAGGGGTCAACATGGTCAAATGGGTCGAAAGTTGACAGTGTTTCATTGCATGAATCCTCCTAAGGTTTTTCTTTTTAAGTTATATTATCATTGTGGAATATGATTTTGAAATCATATTTTACACATAAGTTACTTAAAAATTGTCCGGAGCCTGTTTTGACTTATTACCCAACCTGACCGACCTGCCCATTTTGGTACCACTATTACAATGGTAACGTTACTTGTTTGTTGAAATACAGGCTACATTAGCACCACCAGTAACCGGGAAGATGTTTAAAGGGCTAATGATGTGTTACTCTGTGATTTTCGTTACCTTCTACTCGGCTGCAGTTTCTGGGTACTGGGTGTTTGGCAACACAGCTAGCTCAAACATTCTTAAGAGTCTCATGCCAGATGACGGACCTGCCTTAGCTCCAACTTGGCTTCTTGGACTCGGAGTTACTTTCGTTCTTCTTCAACTCTTTGCCATTGGCCTGGTACAACCCCTTCCCTCTTAACCAATTGAATACCATTTTATCAACATACTTGAATAATTTCTAAGAAATCGATTAATAATCGGAAACAGCTGACATGATTTAAGCTGTAATAATAAGATAATTAAATGTTTCAAAAAAAAATCAAGAAGAAATCAATAAATAATTGACCAGAAAGATCATTATTGTGAGAACGTGAAAAAAGCTTTGTGAAATGTTAGTAAAGACTCTCAAATTAGGCTCACAGAAGGGGGTATATAAGTGATTATAGTTTACCCTTAGATAATAACTTCTGTTATGAAACGTTATGTTTAAATAATAGATGATGTTTTCTACACCACCACATTTTAGCCATACACCACCAATTATGCTTTAAAGTGTTGTACAATACAATACACTATGTGATGCATGATTAGTAGTGTATTGCTAAAATGTGGTGGTGTACAAATCATCATCCTTAAGTAATCAGATAATTAGAACCAAAACTTGTTTATCAAAACATTCAGAATTGATTGTTGCCACCTCAAACTGCAAGAATTAATTAAGTAATTGGTAACAAAATGCGAATTTAAACACCCTTAAGGGGATGTTTCTTTTGCACTTATTGGTCTGGATGGAACAAGATCTGGATGAAGACAAACATAAAGCAGTTTCTTTTTTAACTTTATGGATATAGAACCTCTAATGATGTTTAAAATCATCTTACTCTAAAAAATTTCATATGAAATAGGTTTATTCTCAAGTAGCTTATGAAATTATGGAAACAAAATCTGCGGATGTGAATGAAGGGATGTTTTCAAAACGTAACCTGATCCCAAGAATCATTCTCCGGTCACTCTACATGATATTTTGTGGTTTTTTTGCCGCAATGCTGCCATTTTTCGGGGACATTAACGGTGTTGTTGGAGCTCTAGGTTTCATTCCGTTGGATTTCATCCTTCCAATGCTTCTATACAACATGACTTACAAACCCTCCAAGTCATCAATCACTTATTGGATCAATATTATCATTATGGTGGTTTTTACGGGCGTTGGGTTGTTGGGTTCATTCTCTTCTGTAAGGAAGTTGGTTCTCGATGCTAGTAAGTTCAAGCTCTTTAGTGATGATGTGGTTGATTGAAGAGAAACTCGAATCTTGACAATTGAAAATTGAAAGACAGATGTATGTATTGTAAATAATGCTAAGTATGCTTACTTTCATAAGCCTAAAACCATGCCTAAAGAGATAATTGGTGGACACGAGAATACAATTGGAGAATATGAAAGAAAGAAACTAAGTGGAATCCAAGTGTTACTAATTGTATAGTTAGGTCTATTTTCAGGCTTACATACGTAGACACATATAGCAAAACTCCCTTTTGGTTGAAACCCGCTTTATAAGGATCAAACTTTTTCTTAATTCAAACGGGGAATCGTTTTCATTAGGATTGTTGGGGACTCAATATCACATTCTACCCGATCTATTTCCTATCTTATATGTTGTGAGTTGATTTATTCGGTATTCGTATTTACTTTTTACCTCTACTATAAGTCATAATAGTTGTCTATACTGCATGTTTCCTTACTTTTCTTATAATCATAAACTAAGGAGATATAATAATGTGTTATTACAAAGGTTTATAAATAGTGGTTTGATTGTTATTTGTTAAAATTGTATGTAGTTATCAAAATGTCATAGACATAATATAAACTGATTTAATAGTTTTTAGAACAAAGTAGATTAGTATATATACAATTACCTGTAACTAGCAAGTATGACCTACCTAAGAAACACATTTACTTCATGGGCTAGATGTGATACCTTCATTGATGTTTGATAAGATTTTAATTAAATTAAAAACAAATGAAATGGAAATTAGTCAAATTTAAAACTTACCATTGAATTTGTGTTTCATTGAGTTTAAAAGGTTAAGTTTATTAATCCAGTTTAAGTTAATATTGCCTAGAATGTGTGGTATATTAATTTGAATCCCTACATAATATAATTTTCTCATAAAAAGTTGTTACAGATGAGGATGAATCAGTTGGAGGTGTTTATATATACTCCGTAATAAAATTTGCTTTGCTTTTTTAAAGAAAAGTATAATATATACTCTCTCTATACGCGAGGTTGTTTCTAGTAAATATAAAAAACAAGGGCATAATTGACATATATAGTGTGAAACAATGAAGAAAGGTTGATCAAGTTGATTATAGTTCATTTAATTTGGTTATTTATGAGATGGAAGACATCCCAACAACTTGTGTATATTAGTGGTTTCTATCGATTCAGATGTCTCATGTCTCTCACATATATATTGGGGACGTTTGCACGTATGCTTTCAAGTTTAGTACTAGCTACAACTTTTAAATGGCATGATCGAAACATGATACGGTTAAAACTAAAATTTATTAGTTAATATTTATCTCAAAAATCATTTTCTTAAAAGAATTCTCGTTCATTCAAATCTGAGTATGTTAGCCCTACAAGTTATAATATCAATGTTAGTTTAATGAAACATTTGAGTCAAGTTTAATTGAAAATATTCAATAAATAAATAAATTATTAAAGTAATAAATAATAATAGAATAGAGAATTTAATAATCTTATAATTATTTTTTGCAAGCAAACAATTTTTTCAACAAACAATTTTTTCAACAAACAAAACTAATAATGTGAACAATAAAAACAGGACGAAGTAAGTAATGATTAAACTATAAAAATTAATACTTTTTTCATCTGTGTCCATCTCGAAAAAATATACATTTCTAGAAATATATATATATGTAATCCTAGCATTGTTGTTCAATAAAATTTTATATTTACAAACTTTTTTTATTGATTGCTATATGAAAGTGAACTTATCTTATGATAACTGAAAATAAAGATGCGAACGTTCAAAATAGGATGTAGTGAGTATATAGATTTATCAAATATCTTATGATGTCGATCTTCTAATCCCACTGTTGTAGCTATGAAAAACGATCCAAATTTAAATATTAATCATCATAGCCTTGGTTATAAAAACCCTAATAATATAAGAGGTAGAGGTGTAAAGCTAACATTGAATTCAAAAAATGCATTGGGAGACACCTAATGCAAGTCACCAACACCATTAAATGGCATCACCATAGTGTTGAAAAATTAACAAACCAAAATCCCCCACATACATTTACCACTCAATGGTCCATGTTTCAACTCCGTGACCTCTAACTCAATGGTCCATATTAACAAACCGATATTTTATTTAAGTAATTGGGTCTCGTATGTATATAAAAAAATTGATACCTAGTTATGTTTAAACTTAGGGTAGGGTATAATATATATGTGTTGTTTGATAACACAAGAATTTTGTGCTTTTGACACGATCAACAAGTAAGAAAAATATTATATTTTTCATGTTCAACCCTTATTACATATATAGACAAATGAACTCTCATTTATAGCTCATCGCATGAAACTATCTGAATTTACGAAATTTTCCTATCTAAATCTTATCATTTCTTTGAAATTATCTACTCATAGTACAACACAATTGCTCAGTTATAACTCGACCTGCTACCATGGATCAATATGAAAGACGACCAACTTTACTACATATTTTTAGTGCCATATCTTCCAAAATGTTCATTAGATGAGAAAGAATAATTAATTTTGTACATAATTCATATTAAATAACATTGAACACAATTTAAATAGAATACAAGTTTGGCCGTTTGCTAACGCGTACTCTATAGTCTATACATATTAATATTTTGGTCTTCTTTTAGTAATCGGCTTACATAAAGACACATGGCCTACTAGTACGTACACACATATATATATAAATATAAGTATAAATAATAAATAATGTATATAGAAAGAAAGAGAATTATATCATCGTCATCATTAATTATTAACATACCTAATTCGTGAAGGGGCTAATGTACTACTATGTCATAAAATAAAATAAAAAAACCCCATCACGAGAATTTTATTTCTCTCTCTCTCTCTATATATATAATAACTAACACTGGAAATAGGTTCTATCCCTTTCTCCTTTTCTCTTTGAAATACAAACACAAAAAATGGAAAAAGAAACACAAACCCAAAAAGCCAAACAAAAACGTCAAGTATGGGATTGTGAAAGCTCTCTTTACGACTCTTTCGAACTCAAATCTTTTGAACAACAACTTGATTCCGCCATATCGGCTAGAACCATGTCAATGCCTCACCTCCGTCATGATCAACCACCACCTTCTAACCATAAAACCACCTCCAAGAAACAATCCAAACTCACTCGTTCCCTTAACAAATTCCTCCGGTCAGTTTTTAGGCTTAAACCTAATAACTCATCAAGTTATGGAGCTTTTTATGCTTATGACACATCAAGTACTCTATCCACTATCCCGGAGATCCCGGAGTTTGATAGGCTATCACCGGACATGACGTCGTTGGTGACAAGATCATGTTCCGATCGGTTTGTACATACTTCACTTGGTGTATCATGTGCTTGACGATTACTAAAACTTGGTGTATACTATACATGTTATTAACGAATTATGGTATTTAACTTCTTTTGCCGGTTTTGTAAGTTTTTATATATGGTTAGATACTTTAATGAGTTTATAGATTCTGTATATGTATTATAGTTTTGTTTTATGTTGATTTTAAAGAGTATGTAATTGACCAAACTCTTGATTAATAATAGTATATTGGGTTAAATTTCAAGGAAAAAAATAATTATTAATTAAGTCAATTATCTAAATGAAAAAGTAGGTACGTAATATTGTAGACGAATTTTGTTGACAATACGTTGGTACACAGTGATCAGTTGCCTTAACGTGAAATCAAAATTCCGACTAATATTTGTAGTGGAAAAATAAGGAAGCTTATATAAACCCACTCTTTGACTATCTAACGATATTTTCTTTTATCATAGCTTACAAAATTGAATTATTGCTGGAAGAACTAATTAACCTTTAATTAATTTAATTATCTTCTTTCACGTAGCCGTATATGAGAAAGTTATGAATTATTGTGGTCGTAGTAAGCAACACAATTAGGCTCCCTAAAAGTTAGGTGAAGACATTAATTAGTTTGTGACAATTTCAGTAGATGTTACACAAAAACTAACAAACCCGAATATACTTAATTAACTAATTGGTATCGCTGCCCTTATCAATTAGTTATATGTCTCTAGCTAATTTTTGATTGTCGACGTTTTACATACGAACATGAACTATTGAACTTTATTAAAGTTTGTATAGTGATCTTTACGTGCTATAAACATACACTGTACATTCATAGTGGCTTCATCATTTAACCAAACCAACCGCCGATTATTCATGACATGCATGCATGGATTTAGTTTTTCTCAGAATTCATTTCTCTACAAAGATTGAGATTGAAAAAATGACCGTTCAACATATATCGACTGGTTCGATTCACAAGCGCAGAATTTTGTATTATTCAACTTTGATCATGTTTTTTTATAAAGCTAAAACTCTAAACAAACATTTGATTATATAGTTAAGTTTTATTGATATTGATTTTTTCAGAAAAGTGATTTAAATATTTAAGGGTTGTTTGGTATTTTGGTATCTTTTGAGTTTGATGAATTATCAATGTTTTAAGAACCGGTTCGACGGGTCCAGTCCGACCGGTTGAACCGGGATTTTGAAAAAAACGGTCGAAATATAACCGGTTTTTGGGAGATGTTGATCAGTCAACAATCGGCAGTCAAACCGGGAATCGGAACAGGCTTCGACCGGTTTCTTCTTTTTTTTCACGTCGACTCCATCTTCTACCCAAACGACCTACAAATACTTTGCCGGAGATCGAGAATGATTTTGAAGAAGCCGGTCAATGTTAATCGAGTTTCTTTTTTTCAAATGGTGGTTGGTGCCGGATTTGCAAGTTCAGGGAAGGAAGGTTCGGTGCCGGATTTCGTGGTTTGGTGGTTGTGTTGGGTGACGGCATCAGAGAAGTTGCTGCGGGGTTAGGATTTTGGTAGCTGTACTTGTGTTTGTTTTAGTCTAAATGGTAATTGTACTTGTGAAACCTAAGCTTGGGCTAGAAGTTCAACCTTCTTGGACTTGGGCTTTGAAAGACAGAATCAGTTGGGTTTGGTATATCTTTATGTATGCATGTGTTAATATGTATCATGTATGTGTTAAATGCTAGTTGTGAAAGCTTGGGCTTGGGCTACAAGTACCAACCGGTTGTACCAGCCGGTCTAACTTGTTCGACCGGAACAGAAGGTCCATTCAGTTCAATGAAAAAACTGATTTTAAAAACATTATCATATTATACATGTATTAATATTTTTGAGTTTGTTTAAAATTAGAAAATTAGTTCAGGTCGATAGTTTATTATGCAAAATAGAAAATCTTAGAATATAATTTTTTACATTCAAATTTGATTTATAATTTGAATAAAAAATTTCACTTTAAATTTATCTTTATTTTTTGTATATCGTTCGAATTATTAGTACATAAAAAACTTAAAAAGGCAAAGAAACAATTGAAAAGGGGGCAGTACCAAGGAGCACCAACCAAACCAAATAAAAAAGAAAAGGGCTAATTTAATACTCTAACTGTAATATATCATATATATTTAACTTAAGTTTAATATCAAACATCTATGTCCAACGTAACTTATTTAATCATTAAAACTTAATTTACACCAATATATTCCCAATTTGCCCCTAACAATAAAACAACTACAATATACAATCGATTAAATTATCCTAATACATAATCAACGTATATGAGACACATGACCACCCATTACAAAACACAGATACAAAATCATGTCATTATATCATACTTGCACAATCAAGATTATTATATTGACGATCACATATCAGTCAACAAACTAAAAACTATAACTAGGAAGCTCATCTATAGTTTACCACATCTGACACAAAAGAGAAGTAAACAAAACTAAGACCATCATATTATTGACACATTCAATCCACACACAAGATGATAGCATCTTAAATATGATTCGGTCGACACATAAGACAAAAAGCTCAAGAGCTAATATGCACTTATTAAGTACTAAATAATTCATAATTGAGCCGATCGTGTCCCAAAGCTACCACATTTGAAACACACACGAAAAAAAAACATAATCGCATGACAACTCATGAGACCCAAAATAGTATTAGAAATCAACAAAATTTAAGCAAACTTTGACAAGATGCAATCTACTTAGCCCCCGATCTTGCTTAACTATCACACGCTTTTACATTCTTTCCTCGTCTCCTAGAAAATTAAAAAATAATATTTCAGTAAATGTTGACATAACTTTTACTGATAATGAAAAAGAGAGAAATAAAAAAGTGATTAACCTTTTACCCGTAGAAACTTGATGCCAATCAACATCTTGAGATGCCGAATTGATGAAAATAGTCATCACCACAAGATTCACAAACCACGACAGAGTAAAAATAGCTGGCCACGGTAGAAAAAAAAATAAAGCACATACAAACAAAATTTGAGAACAACCACCAAACCACCTCACCTACAACGGTCAAAAACTCTCAATCTAACCCAGAAATGTTCAAGATCACTTGAAAAATTATAAAAGAAAACAAAAATGAACAAAACCCTAATCTAGGTATAGAATATAAACGGAGAGAAAATATCTCAAAATATTACAAAAACTAAAATAAAATAAAGGGATTATATATTTGGAGGTCACTCAAATATATCATTTTGATTTTGTAGGCTATCCATTTTTAAAAACAATTTTGTAAGTCACCCAAATATATCATTTTGTTTTTTTAGGCCACCCATATTTGAAAACGATTTTATAGGCCATTATTTGTAAATTGTTTTATGTATACCAAATTCGACTAAAAACTCATCGGAAAAGTGTAAAAGGACACAAATACCCATATATTTGAATAAACTAAAATAATATAAATAATGTTAATTAACAAATATAGAGATATTTGTGTCCTTTTACATTTTTTATGTGTTTTTAGTCGAATCTGGTATAGATGAAACAATATACAAATTTAGATGGCCTACAAAATTGTTTTCAAATATAGGTGGCCTGCAAAAACAAAATTATAAAATCATAATCAAATATAAATGACCTAAAAAACAAAAAAATAAATTTAAGTGATTTTCAAATATATAACTCCTAAAATAAAACTATACTTATTTATTATATTTACACATCTTTAACGCAATGTTACACTTAGCACCCTTCTAGTTTTCTTCTTTCCTGCACAAACTCACAAAATAACAAACTTACCTTTGTTTTTACCTTGGTTGACTTTTCCTTTGCCACTTCCGTCCTGCAGTTAACTTGTGTACACAAAAGTTGAACAGATTATATGACTAAGCAAGTCCTTTCTAACCAAGTTTCCAGTTCACATTACTCATTTCAACACGAAATCTTGCATTTCTTCTCACTGTGTCCATACTGACCACATCGCGGGCACTTATATCTTCGTTTGGGCTCATCACGCGATACAATTCTATTCTTTTTGGAACTTTCAAGGAAAGAATGCTCGATAATAGGTGGGTATATTTTATTTTCTATTTTTTTACGCACTGCATCACGGACATTTAAATCTTTAATACTCTATGCGTCTCATTTTAAATTTATTTCAACATATTTTTTTATTTAAGATATGTTGAATTAATGTCATTTTTATCTTTATATTATTAAAAGTAATAAAATCGAATAAAATGAAAAGTTTAATAATATTTTATATATTTAATTCTTTTTATTATTATTATTATTATTTTTGTAAATAGACATTATTTTTAGTACAAATAAAATAGTAATTAATGTAAATAATTAAAATGGTACAAATTTAGTAATCAAAATCCTTATAAATAATATTACACTAATATAACAATGTTTAAACAAAAAAAAAATTAATTTGTCACGCATTTAGATCGTTTGTATATATATATATATTATAATCATGTGTGCAAAACTAAAATATATAAATCTTTACTTTTATATATAATTAAAAGAGGATACGATGGAGGAATCCGAGCTCTTCATTGTTCTTCATCCTTTACGATCCAACGATCTTAATTTATTTCCTATAATTACACTTTTGGCCCCTTAAATATTTGATTTATTTATTTAAATTAAAAAATTAAACTAAATATTTTATTCATTTATAAAAATTAAAGAGTCTGTAAATTATATAAGAAAATTGACCATAATATTCTATTTATTCTATTAAAATTAAATTTGTCGCGCATTATAGCGGGTTTATAAACTATATTAAAAAATCAACCAAATAAAAATTATATTCGACCCGCATAATTGCGGATCTATAAACTATATAAAAAAATTGTTCACAATATTTTATTCATTTATAAAAATTAAATTCGTCCGGCGTTATCGCGGTATAAAAAATCGACCAAATATTTTATTCATATATAAAAATTGAATTCATTACGCGTTATCGCGGGTCTGTAAACTATATAAAGATGGCCACAATATTTTATTGATTTATAAAAATTAAATCCGTGCGGTGTTATCATGGGTCTATAAAATAACAACGATCAACATTCATTTAATATAATTACACTTTCGACATTTAAATATTTGATGTATTTTTTTAATTAAAAAAGTCAGTCACAATATAAAAAAATCGACTAAATATTTTATTCATTCATAAAAGTTAAATTCGTCGCGCCTTATCGCGGGTCTATAAAGTATATAAAAAATTGACCAAATAGAAATTAAATTCGACGCGCGTTATCGTTGATTTATGACCTAGTAAAATATTAAATTCTGATCCAACCATACAATCTCAACCGTACCTTATCAAGACAAAAAGATCCCAAGTAAAATCTCCACCGACCTTGAGATATATAACTTAAAATTTTTGACAAAACATACAAATTTTTATTTTCAAATTAAATTATTGGGTGGAGATCAAGAGGGAATAAAAAAAAAAGGGGGAAGGATGGAAGCAAATACCCATTTATCATCAAAACATGATTTTCAAGCAATATTTTCATCAAATTAAAGCTTGAAATATAAAAGAATCGATTATATACATCATTTAATCAAACAATTAAACAATGTTGTTATAATTTTATGTTTTAAACAAAAAACTCTCAAAATCGACATTTATTATTTATTTGTGATGAATGTTAGTCAAAATTTCAACTTAATATTTTTAAAAACATTAATTTATGATAAATATTAACTCATATATGTTAGTATACATTGATTATACCATTTATAGGTGAATGTTATCATTAAAAATTCATCAAGAAATGATGTTAAGTAACATTTATGGATGTATAATAACAAAATATGAGTTAACATCAATCTGTAATGAATATTATAAATGACGAAATCAAAAACTGAAATTTGTTTCCCTTCTTCCCCGTAATTTAGAATTTCCCTGTGAATCCTTCCCCTTAAATTATTTAACTTATAATCTCACCCTTCCCCTTAAATTATTTAACTTATAATCTCACACTACGTACTAGCTTATAAATTAATGATTACAAAAAGTAACTTCATACTATCTTGGTACCAGTACTATATATATCTGGATACACAAAGAAGGTGAACACTAATATAGTGATATCTTGTAGATTCAATGAAATCTCACATAGCCATTTTCCCGAGTCCAGGAATGGGTCACCTCATTCCACTCATCGAGTTAGCTCGCCGGCTTATCGACCATCATAGTCTTTTCATCACTTTCATCATCCCCACTGCAGTCGGAGCTCCTATAAAACCACAAAACGACATCCTCAATTCGATGTCCGAAAACATAACATCCATTTTCCTCCCTCCTGTAAACTTAAACGACCTTCCAGATGATTCCGTCTGTGAAACTCGGATATCGCTCACCTTAATTCGCTCAATACCCGCTCTGCGTAAAACTTTAACCGAGTTAACCCACGAGTCGACTCGTAAAAAACCATCAGCTTTGGTAGTTGACTTATTTGGCACTCCTAGTTTTGAAATTGCAAAAGATTTCAATATTCCAGCCTATATATTGTTTACGGGTTCTGCCATGTCATTGGTTGGTATACTTCATCTCGCATTATTAGACCAAATGTTTACTTGTGAGTATAGGGATTTGGTTGAACCGGTGAAGTTTCCCGGGTGTGTTCCCATTCAAGGAGGTGATCTGCCTGAACCGCTTCAAGATAAGAAAACCCAGGCGTATAACCACGTGGTTGAAATGACCAAAATATTTAGTTTGTCAAAGGGTGTGTTGGTTAATAGTTTTTTTGAGTTGGAACCGGGTGCTTTTAAAGCTTTGGAAGAAGGTGAGTGGTGTAAACCGGATATTTACTCGGTTGGGCCGTTGATACGTAGTGGTGTAGAGAACCGGACTGGTGATGGGTTTGAATGTTTGAAGTGGTTGGATAAGCATCCGGTTAGATCGGTTTTGTTTGTATCATTTGGAAGTGGTGGGACCCTTTCACAAAAGCAGATTGACGAATTAGCATTTGGGTTAGAACAAAGTGGTCAAAGATTTATTTGGGTTATGAAAAGTCCAAATGGAAGTTCAAATGCAAGTTATTTCAGTGCACAAAGTAATCTTGACCCGTTTGAGTTTTTACCTGATGGGTTCTTGGGCCGGGTCAAGGACCGAGGGTTGGTTGTGTCATCTTGGGCCCCTCAGGTTGAGATCCTGAGTCATGACTCAACCGGAGGGTTTTTGACACATTGTGGGTGGAACTCGATACTGGAAAGTGTCGTAAATGGGGTTCCTATGATTGCATGGCCGCTTTATGCTGAGCAAAAAATGAACGCCGTTTTGTTAACAAATGATTTGGGCATTGCTTACAGGGTGAAAGTGGATGATAATGGATTGGTGGGAAGAGATGAAATCGACAAGTGTGTTAGAAGCTTGATCGAAGGAGAAGATGGGCGTAAAATGAGGTTGAAAATGAGTGAACTCGGAGAATTTGGTGCAACGGCTTTGAGCCAAGATGGCTTATCAACTAGGTCACTTTTAGAGTGGGTCAAAAGTGGGTCGAGTGATGTCTTTGACTAAGAGTTCATTGTTCTTTATTTACATGATTTGTAATAAGGATGATATGTTTGTAATAAATTCCGTTTGATGATTGACAAAATCATCTCATGAAGATATGTGGTTAAGAATTATGAAGTATTGGTTGTTATGGTTACTCCGTCTCCCCTTCTGACATTTTGATTTTAGTGCTAAGTCTTTGTATATTCAATGCTCAATAACTAACATGTACAGATAGGTAGGTTCGATATCCAAATATTTGGTATCTTTCTTATGTATTTAAAGTATATATGTGGTAAACCAATAGATTCATGATTCAACTATAGCATAATTTAAAGTAATTTATTTTCCATGAATAGTTAGTATTGCCTATGAGAGAATGATACTTACCTTACTTTTCTCGATTTTGATTTTTTATTTATTTTAAATAAATAAATATAAGTTTGAGAAGTGTGTTGGCTAGGAAAATAATTAGAAGCAGTTTAACGTATAGGGTTTTAGAATTTCGATTTCTAAGTTAATATGATAAAACCTTTGTTTCTGAAAATTTGGTTTCTGCATGCGAATATGGTACTACGACGTGACGTTGGTTTTGGATCATAAAGTCATGTTGTATTTTTCTGAACTATTCATTGTTCCAAGCTACTGTTTTTTTCTCTCTTTTTTGTCGTTAGAAAAGATTTTTCGAGTATTTTTATGTAAGTTTCTACAGAGGAAACGGATGATGAGGGGCGGGGAACCATGATTTCAAGCTAAGTGACTGCGTACTTCACTGTAACAATTAACCTTAGATGTTATATCGAAGTATACTAAAATATTCTCGTAATCCTGAAAAACTGAACAATAGATGTTCTATTAGATAACTATCGTCACTGTTTATTTATTTTAAATGATTTTTTATAAACATAGTATGGTCTTCCCTCTTAATTATTTACATCTTTTTTAGGAGTGAATATATGTTGCTGATAGTATGTGCTTCCCTCTTAATCCAACATATTACATATATATATATATATATATGTTTGTGTGTGTATATGTGTATATATATAGACTCATTAGAAGTTAATATAGATAATATGATCATGTAGCTTACGCATAGTTGTTTATTTTCTATAAATATATGCACTATAAATTACCATATATAATCAATTTACAAACTCAAGGAGCAACTTATCATGATATTAAAAACGGTATCTAAGTAATTTTGCCATAAATTAAACTCATGATATCTAACATATCTTGTTTGTTCAAACTATATATGTTTATGTGCAAAAATTATGTAATGAAATTGATTATGTATAAGCTAATAATAATAATAATAACAATAATAATAAAAAATAAACATTTGGATCACTTTGTTTTATAGTGTTTCAAAACATACATACTTGAAAAGATCTATTAAACAGTTGAAAATACATGTGTATTAGACACAAGCTTCGTAAACTGTCTCAAATAAATAGTTATTTGGTTCACATCTTTAATTGCCGTTCCAAATGTATACTTATTTGGTACAAATCTTTTTAGCCATTCCAACTACTAACATATTTGGGACAATCGGTGCTTTGTTGCTCCAAATGCATAATTATTTGGCATGTCTATTCATTACCGTTCCAAATATATGGTTCTTTGGGTTAGACCGTTCTTAGCCGTTGCAAATACTAAATTATTTGAGATGACTCTTTATTTTCCGTTCGAAATGCATACTTATTTGGCACGAATCTTTTTAGCCATTCCAACTACTTACTTATTTGGGACGGTCGGTACTTTCTCGCTTCAAATGCATAATTATTTAGCACGACTATTCATTACCATTCTAAATATGTGGTTATTTGGGTCAACCCATTCTTTGTCGTTCCATATATGTGGTTATTTGGCATGGTAATGAAAATCGTTTCAAATACACGTATTTGGCATAGTTTTTTAGCCTTGTCAAAAAAATTTGTCTCAAAAAATCCTTTTTCTTGTAGTGAGTGTTCATATTCAAATACATGCATTATATATAATCACACATATTATTTAAAATTTTGCCTGAAATAACAGTTCTTCCGTATTAATACTTGTCCATACCGCTATGTATCAAGCTCTTGGACTTATTCAAACGTAACAATTTTTCATTCGTCATAGTTTTAAATTGTTTTAAACGGTGTAATACAGTAGTATTTATGACATTTGATTTAGACTTAAATTACTTTAATTGTATTGTCAATGGTTGTAAAGTAGTTATCATATGATAAAAGGTTTCGTACCTTAAAAACAATTTAAACTATGACGAATGAAAAATTATGACGATCGGTAGTTGTTGCTAACTCGTCTCCACAAAATTATTTAATAAAAGTTGTTGTTAATTATAGCAGGAGTGTTCCTTTCAAACATCACATGTTTGCAACGAACTTGACAATAAATATGTCGTTGCTAATCTAATAATCTGAATTTGTCTGTATCCGTTGCTAATGTCATTGCTAAAGTCTGATTTTTGTAAGAAATGGGATCAAAAGAGATGGTGAGTTAGGGAGAGAAGAGTGAGCTAATCATCCTAGCCATTCATTTTTTTATCAAGGGTTAAGAATTGTGGCATTTTTGTAATTCACTAGAACTACTAGGTTAAAAGTTAAGAAAAAAAAAATATAACATAAAATTTTCATATACACCCCTTCCACCTTTTTACAAATTTCTTTTTCTTCCCTTCCACTTTTTAACTATCTCCCTTCCACTTCTCCACCTCCACCCCCCTCCCCTAACCACCTGCTGCCAGCAACCACCTGCCGCCGCCGGCCGATCGCCATAATATATATATATAATTTTTTTTTCAAATTTTTTTTTGTTTTAATTCGTTTTTTATTCATTTTCTTTAGTTTTCTTTACGTTTTAATTCGTTTTTTCATTTTCTTTTCCTATTTTTTTTACGTTTTTATTCGTTTTTCATTTTCTTTTCGTTTTTTACGTGTTTCTTACGTTTTTATTCATTTTTTTTCGTTTTTCTTACGTTTTTGTACATTTTTTTATTTTCTTTTCGTTTTTTACGTTTTTCTTACGTTTTTATTCGTTTTTTCGTTTTCTTTTCGTTTTTAACGTTTTTCTTACGTTTTCTTTCGTTTTTCCTTTTTATTTTGGTTTTTAAACGGTTTTTTTATGTTTTTTCGTTTTCTTTTCGTTTTTTGATATTTTTGTACGTTTTTTCATTTTTAACGTTCTTTTACATTTTTTACTTGTTTTTCGTTTTCTTTTCGTTTTTTTTTTTTTTTACATTTTTGTTGCTGCATTTTATATATACTGCATGTTATTTTGATGTTTTGTTGCTGCATTTTATACATACTGCATGTTATTTTGATATTTTGTTGCTACATTTTATACATACTGCATGTTATTTGGATGTTCGTTGCTGCATGTTATATATAAAATGCAACAACAAAACATCAAAATAACATGCAGTATGTATAAAATGCAGCAACAAAACATCAAATTAACATTCAGTATATATAACATGCAACAAGAATTATCCAAATGACATGCAATATGTATAAAATGTAGCAATAAACATCAAAGTAACCTGCAGTATGTATAAAATGCAGTAACAAACATTAAAATGACATGCAATATGTATAAAATGCAGCAACAAACATCAAAGTAACCTGCAGTATGTATAAAATGCAGTAACAAACATTAAAATGACATGCAATATATATAACATGCAGCAACAACCATCAAAATAACATGCAGTATGTATAAAATGCAGCAACAAACATCAAAGTAACATGTAGTGTGTATAAAATGCAGTAAGAAACATTAAAATGACATGCATTATGTATAAAATGCAGCAATAAACATTAAAATAACATCCATTATGTAAAAAAAACATCAAAAGACGTAAAAAAACAAAAAGAAAATGAAAAAACGTAAAAATTGAAAAAAAAAATGAAAAAAACGAATGAAAACGTATAAAAATGTAAAAAAAACAAAAAGTAAAATGAAAAAACGAAATAAAACGTAAAAAAATGAAAATAAAATGAAAAAGCGGAAAAGAAAATGAAAAAACGGTAGAAAACGTTAAAAGAACGAAAAGAAAATGAAAATGTAAAAAAACGAAAAGAAAACGTAAAAAAACGAATGGAAAGTAAAAAAACGAAAATAAAATAAAAAACGAATGAAAACGTAAAAAAAACGAAAAAACGAATGAAAACGTAAAAAAACGAATAAAAACGTAAAAGAGGTTAAATTTTTTTTTTGAAAAAAAAGGAAGATCTTTTTGAAAAAAGAAAAAGAAAAGAAAATTCCGACGGCGACTGGTGGCTTGTGGCGGCAGCTGGTTGCTACTGATCTGCTGACACCAGGTGGTGGGGAAAGTGGGTGGGGTGGAGGTGAGTGTGTGAGTGAGTAACAAATTAGAAGTATAATGTATAATATATGCAAATTGGAAGGGGTCAAATTGAAAATATATTTGGTGACATATGTCACATTTTAGTTGGTGGAGAAGTTGCCCTTTCTTCTTTTCTAAGAGGGATTGCCCACCTAAAACAAACTCTTTTTATAATAATTTCCATGTAGTTGCTATATTTCGTTGGTGATATCAGCTTTTCTAGAGTAAAAAATTTTAAACTATTAGTGGTGGCTTTAAATTAGATAAAATAAATAAATAGAGTCCACTAGTTAATTCTTTAGAAAGGACAATTATAAAATTATACACGTATATTCATGTGCACGTTAGATTTCACATCTCATTTGTCAATTTTATGAGCTGAGGTCATTGGTTGGTCGTGACATCATTAACCATCTCTATTGGTACGATTAAATTATTTACAAGTAGAGTTAATAAATATATATTGAGCCGAATATAGTCATATAACTTTGGAGTTAAATATTAAACACAGCCTTTTTATTTTTATTAATATAATTGGTTGACTATTGACTTTAAACATAAAATGTGTCCTAACCAATCCATGAGAATTCTATTTAAATCCCATCATCCAATTTCTATTTTTTTCTCTCGCAGAATTATCTAAATATATAATCGTTACACATAATGATAATTGTATCAATGAAATGATGATAGACATACACTCATATCATATGTTAAGTCGATTAATTACTCCGTAATTAGTATCATTTGTTGAACGTTTTCAACCATTTGTTATGTATATATACATGCATTGATTGTTCAAACTTGAATTGTGCTTGATTTAAAAAGCCATACAGTCACAATAAGTATTTTCAAGTTATACCGGTTCTTGAATCAAATTTATTTAATGGACCTAATCATAACCGTAAAAAGGTTTGTGTTACGGTGTCTCTCGAATCAAGCATGAATCAAACTCGTAGCATTGATCACCTAACGAAATGAATTCAAGATAAGACTAAAACAATTATTTCTTCTTTTTAAACGGTAAACATTCGACCTATATCACATAGTATTACATATATATGAAGTTGAATACATATTTATTTTTCCGTTGATAATAAACTCAAAGTAGTAAGTATATATGAATGAAAAATATTACTCTGTATTTTGTTTCTATTAGGGACAAAAGAGCATCTTTGGTGGTTTAGATGGAGCACGGGTTCATAACCAAATCCCAACAATAACAAGAGTAAATAGTACGAGGCTGCAGGTGCTTGCACCCTCATGTTCCGCTCACTTTTTGTCAGCGCCAACCTCGCGTCTTTTTCCTCATTTCCACACCCCTCACACACCCTACCTACCTTCTTTCTTTTCTATATTGTATTTTTATTATCACGGAGTCTTATTATTTATGGTGCTCTTAAGGATATATCGAATCGAGTTAAATCAACACCGTATTAAATTCGAGCTCAACTCTAATAAAAAGCTTAAAATTTGAAACTTGACTCGAACTTCTATTTTCAAGCTCGCATCTAACTCGATTAATTGATCGATATTTTCAAACTCGAGTCCATTCAATTATCGTCATTAAAATATATTTAATAATAAATAATTTAATATTAGTGTAAACAACTCGATGATCTCAAGTTTTAATTCACTTCACCACACTTTCATGCTTGACTCAACATTTACTACATATTAAAGTAAATATACATGTTAAAAAACAAATATATAAACGGTAAAAATGTAAATAACGCAAGCTTGATAAAAATCCCAAACCTATGAAACCGAATATTTTAACATTGGAGCTCTACTTGCGTAACTTGTGAGTTATATCGTTTACACCACTAGATACTCCTATAGTCTATTATTAATTATTACTTAAAGTATGTAATAAAGGTTATAGGTATGTTAATTAACATCATGTTTAATTGTTTAACCTTTTTTTGCCACTTGCGACTTGATGCTGATCATTACAGAGCTTGAAAGGTTTTCTTTTTATTTTTTTAAAATTTTTTCGAAATTGATTGAGGGTTAATTTTAATGACACTTCATATTAGCTGTAAATTTTACGAATTTAAAATTTGAATTTTCTATAGCAAGTTATGAGAGGTCAAAGTGCGTTTAAAAGTAAAAAAAAAATTATAAATTGTCAAAATTGATGGTCAAGGAAGCCGAATTTAATTTATTTTTTTTGGGACAAACCGCCTACGGTGACTTAATTGGAGTTATAAGTCAAAAGATATGACTTTTCAAAGTTTACAAGAAACTTAACACAATTTACAAAAAAAGAAAAACCAACATTAGTCAAAAAGAAGGGCAGTCGCAAAACTCTGTCTCGAGTCGCAGGTCCTTGCAACCCGATGGGGCAACATGGTATAAAAAAAAAATTATGGCAAAATTTTATTAAAGATGGAACCATGGGCCTATATTGTGATAATGAGGCGGCTATCCACATTGCAAATAATCCTGTGTTTCATGAGAGAACAAAACACATTGAGGTAGACTATCATTTCACTTGCGATAAGCTCAAAGATGGAACCATCCTAACACCCTTTGCTCGATTTAGAAGTCAACTAGCAGATGTCTTTACCAAAGCATTACCGGTGTCACGGATATCGGAATTTTGTAATAAGCTGAGCATGATTAACATTTATGCTCCAGCTTAAAGGGGAGTGTTAAAATGTAAATATATTTAGTAGGCTCAATTAGCTTATGGGCCTATAGAATTTCCTTTTAGGTTCATATATACACACTCTCTTGTATCCTTTAATAGAAGGTCAATTAATCTATAAAAAATAATAATTCAAGTCTCTTTAAGTAACAAATAAGTTCATCTAACATCCCATCTTTATTTTTCTCAATTTAAAAAAAAATTGATATTCTTTTTAGTTATGTTACGTTCATAAACTAACTATGCAATACAAACACTAATTCAGCTTACAAAACCAAACTAATCCAAACACCCCCGACAATCCGATAAGAAAGTGGGCATTCTTCATATGTATAGCTTAAACCACAAACACAATGATCAACAACTGTCTTCAAACATCTAATCCAATCTTATTACCTTCTCCCTTTTCATCATCATCTTCTTCTTTATTCCGAAACAATTTCAAACTCAACACTCATTATCCCAACAGAATCAACTACAAGACCAAAACTTGCAACGAAAATAAAAGCAATTTTGTTGTAAATGCATTACCATTCCCAATAGATCCATGGTCACCAACAATTGATTCACAAAGCATTGCTTCACAACTATTTGCTTTCTCATTGTTTCCCTACATTGGGGTTTTGTATTTTATGACCAAATCTAGTTCTGCTCCCAAGCTTACCCTTTTTGGTTTCTATTTCTTGCTTGCTTTTGTTGGTGTCACCAGTTAAGTTTCTGCCTTTTATTCTTTTAATCTTCAGAGATGATTATGGTTCAACTTAACGCCCAACAAGTGTTTGATAAAATTACCAAGTAGCATAGGATTCATATTTGTTGTATGCTAAATGTTTGTTAACGGGTGATGATTTGTACATCAACAAAAATTCTTAGCGTAAAGTGTTTTATAGTGGTGTACTGTACAACACAATAAAGCTGTGGTGTACGGAGAATTTTATGCTAGGATTAGGATGTTTTTGATGATGATGTACTTTATTAAACTTTTATATATATTTACTTGGATGCAAAGTCTATGAAATATATTATAGTTGCATGCAAAGTGTTAGTGATATTGATTTACTATTGCAAACAAACTGTATTTTCTATTTTTATTTTTGTATAAAAATTTCAAATATCATTTCGTTGGCATTTACAGTTCCATGATATGTTCAAAATCAATAATTTTTTATAACTGCAACTAGCTACTTAGCTAGAATGATACTAGTTGACATGCAACAAAAAACGTAGCTTATTGTGCTTTCGTTAAAGAATTCTCACATACTTCCTGTTAAACCTTCATTTGATATCGTATCTATGTAATTTGTTGCTTTTATAAATAGGAGGTGTTATGGTTTAAAATGCAAATATTTTCTTGAAATGATCTAACTAAGTTTCACTGTGTTGGTGTTCTCTGCCTCTGTTCTTCACATCCAGTCCCTGCAGGAATTTACGGTAATTTCCTCTTTCCTAGCTCGGATTTCATTTTTTCTATTAGATAGACTCATCTCCATTTACCGAGAATATGCGATTACAATACAGACAACTCTTTTGAACGGTGTGCTATAGTTTTTGCCAATTTGATATATATATAATTGATTAATGATTTGCAAGATATTGTAATAAGGTTGATATAATAACATTTGGTTCAGAATACTCGACCCATAATCACATCTTTATTTCCAATGTATGAAATAATACAAATAAGAATCCTTGATACATATCAAATCTGCATATGCAAGACCTTTTTCTGGTGCAACATAAATAAGAATTGTAATCGAGTTTCATTGACACTTAAGGAGACGTGCAAACTAAATATTGTTTCAATTGAGAAATTGAAATGAAGTTTATGACTATTTTTGTACAGCTAAGATGCATTATGGAACTTCCTTATCAAATGTAGATTGGTAACATGGTGGTGCTGAATCACTTCTCACTTTTACCAACCTATTCATTGTAATCGGCTTAAGACAAGCTCTGAGGAAAAAGCAATGATGCTAAGGAACTTGTACCTGATGCTGTGTCTGAGGTACCAGATGACAAAACTCCATTCACTTAGCCCCAAAGTGTCATCCTCTCATGGAATTATTCCGCAATCTGCTTGTAAGACTTAGATGAACGAGATATGAATATATAATACTCCCTGTGTGTTTTTATGTAATATACATGTTTAGTATGAGTACTTTGTAATTATCTATTTGCACACTTTTTTCTTTGTATATATATGCTCATGTTTTTATCTATAATAACTGGTAGTCAATGAAAATCCAGGGGCTTGCAGATTCGTCCATCCTTCCAACTTTAGAATTCATAAAAATTTTAATATCAAAAATTAATTAGATTAGATTACCCTTTTATATCTTTATTCAATATTCAATTTAAAAGAACCGTTGCACTCTTTAGATATTAATACATTCAAATCAAACTCAACTTTAATAGGAATGGATATTCTTGTATAGAGGTATAGGCTCACTTAGGGCTGGCAATATGCCATTGTAAGATCAAACTCACCTTTAATGGTCAATAAGCCATCTGTTTTGGATTCAACCCTCACAAGCTAGGTCCTCTCGCCGACATAATGAAGGATTACAAACCATCTTCTTACCCTTGTATTGTTCTTTGACATCACTAAACCTGCTAAAGATGTCAAATATAATCGTTGAACCGGCTCTAGAATAGAAATTTTTTGATTGTTGATGTATCAAATCTCGATGTTTCCTGACTATAAAATTTTGCACTTCTGTACAAACATAGTTCTAGTAGTTCAACAATTATATCTTGTTTATTCACTCTATAGTTCCCGACTGTAAGCTCTAATTTGAAATCAGGGTCTACATCCCCCGGGAAATCCAATGATGATGAATTACCCCCCTCTGTGAAGTAGTTCGATTCAGAGGTGGTCGGGGAGATAAACGGTGGTGAGTAGGCTTACAATAAATCATCATTAAGATTAATCTGGAAATTTAATTTGTTGGTAATCTTCCATGAATCCAAATGGTGTTGAAAAGAAGGAAAATGCACAGGTCGTCTCTAAGATTTGAGAGCATCTCACCGAATTTGGAGGTGATTAATGGTGGCTGTGTGTTGGCCTCATTTCGTATTTTCAGGCAAAGGTGGCGGTGGCAGCTCCTATAAGGCATCATGATTGCAGGTGTGTTTCCCTTTGTATGCAATTTATAAATAGTGTCGGATTTGCATCTGTTCTCTGCACTTATTATGTTGCCATGTAGTTCTGAACCTTACAGCTTACAGTATCTATAGTAGCTTCTGCAAGTAGTAAAAGTTTTTATCAGAATATGCATTTGATCATCACATGAATTTCTCAAGGAAAAACAACCCTTGTATTATATTAGCTTCTGCAAGAAGTAGTAAAAGTTTTTATCAGAATATGCATTTGATCATCACATGAATTTCTCAAGGAAAAACAACCCTTGTATTATATTAGCTTCTGCAAGAAGTAGTAAAATTTTTTATCAGAATATGCATTTGATCATCACATGAATTTCTCAAGGAAAAACAACCCTTGTATTATATGGAGTAGTAAAATAAACTACTAAGATCATTATAGCAACTGACACCCTGCAGGACGTGCGTTTGCACAAACTTTTTATGGGACCCATGGTCAATAAGTACTAGAACACAAATCTACATTTTGTCCCTGCTGGTTAATAAAAGCTTGGTTAAATTGATCAAACTCAAATTCTGGGTTTGTGGGTTCGGTGTGGATATCAATGACTCAGGTAGAGTGGGTGCTGGCCAGGTAGTTACCCAAGGTAGCACAGCTGAGTCACCTGATTTAAGAATGAACAGAGCATTCTCAAATGATGATAATATCTTTTGTATTAAGAATTCTCTTGCTTCAACTGAATTTAGATTAACCCTCGGATGTTTAGCCATTTGTATCCCTCGAGTTAGTGCATGAATAACTTTTTTCTGTTCATACACATAATCACTGCACATATATTGTTAGTGAAGTTGTAGAAGTAGGGGTACTCGCTAAAGTTGGGTTGACTTTAAAAGTCAACGACAGTTAATCTGAGGTACTGGAGTTTGTATGTTACGTAGATAGAAGCAGATGATGCAAATGTAATGGAAGGAAAGAGCGGAGGAAGTATTTATATAAATAAGAACTTCAAATATTTGGTGGGGAGCCTAAGGTTAATATGTGAAACCGAGTTATTAGTTTCCTAACATAGACTAGTCACTGGTCAAATTATGTACTAAGTGAACTCTATTTGCTTCTGAGAAAATGGTAAGAATTTTATAAAAATACTAAGAGGCTTCTCTGAATCAGAGAAAAGAATAAGTTAAAATAGATATTGCACAGTCGATTTCTTTTGAGTGCCAAACCGTACACCACAAAATTGTCAACCTTTTCCATATAAGTTTCTTCTAGTAATCAATTTGTCATGTAGTGGTTGAACTTAACAAAAATCCAAAACAAGCCTTATAAACAAGGTGGGTAGCGAGAGGGTATGTAGCGATGTACTAGCTCAACCGAGAGTCCGTGGGTAGACGAACGAACTCAATCGACCAAGGGAGTTTTAGTGGAGGTTTGAAACCGCCTGCATTAGTTCAAGTATATCATCACTGTGACGTAATAGAGAATATTTCTATTTAAAGTTCGATGATAAAAGCGAAAATGTCCAAAGTAGGGTCTTTGGTACATTGTTATTGTATTCTTAACGACAATCTCACTCAAGTATTAAAAAAGTAATATATTTATAACGAATTATTTCAAGTTTTTAACTCTTAATTACTGATAAAAGCTCTATACTCGGTTGCTATTTTAGTGCCCAATACATTCATAGACATAGACGAGGACTCGTGAGATTATAGACACGCGTGCATAACATATGTATGAAAGAATCATAATATAATCTCCTAACTCTCAACAACACATCAATAACCCGGCAGATTACATACTCATCTATACATGTCAGATACACCACTCAAAAGAGACTAGCATTCACTGTCACATACGATATAACTCGAGACCATATGGCAGAAACTTTTATCAGCATATTTATCTACTACTAAAATGATTATGGAAAAGGGTTATTGAATATGGAATTATGGTTTACATCTGCTGGATCAGCCACAAATTCCTGCTGGAGGCATGAACACTGAGATTGGCTCTGAGATTTAAGAGCATTGCATCGGGATCTGCCACTGAAAGTTATAGAATTAAAGGTATATTGATAAATGGGGCATAAAAATAAAAGTGACACGATTACTGTTGGCATGAGTGTGTGGGTTTTGTATCAGTTTGAAAAGTGGTTAAGTGGCGTTGAGGTGACACAACTGACACGAAAGTGACACGGTGAAGATTATATAACTATAGGGTTCAATATGTAAATAGTTGAAATATCAAAGGACCAATAGTGTACATAATCAGATGTAGTTAGTTAGCCGTTGTAGTTAATCAGTTAGTTAGTTAGTTCTGTTATCTTCCTAATTGTAATTCAGTATTTAAACGACATGTAAACAACTTCAATTGTATGAATGATAATAATCATTTTCTCCATTTTTACTTCCGCTCATATGGTATCAGAGCACCCAAAAGCTTTAACAGAATCTCAAATTGATTACTTTACTGGTTCGAATGTTTAATTTCTTGATCCAATTGATCAATCAAGATAGCTGGTTTAATTTTGCGCTTATTGATAATTTTAACTATATCAATGGCAATTCCAGAAAATACTAGTTCATCCAATTCGATCAATGATCCACTGTATATTGGTAATTCTGATTATCCAGGCATGGTTCTTACAAATACACAGTTTAATGGAAGCAATTTCCTAGGATGGAGTCGTACAATTAAGATGGCATTGGGTGCAAAGCTCAAGCTAGGGTTTATTAATGGTACGTGTATTAGACCATCAGCTGATGGTGATGGTGACAGTATGCAGAAGTGGATCAGATGTGATTACATGGTTTATAAATAATCATTTTCTCCATTTTTACTTCCGCTCATACACGGTAACGGTTTAGAATGGTCTTAAAATTCGATAAAGTTTAAGCAAACTTTGACAAGATGGAATCTACTCAACCCTCGCTCTTGCTTAACTTTCACACACTTTTACATTATTTCCTTGTCTCCTAAAATATTAAAAAATAATATTCGGTAAATGTTGAGGTAACTTTTATTGATAAGGAAAAAGAAAGAAATAAGAAAGCGATTAATCTTTTACCCGTAGAAGCTTGATGCCAATAAATATCTTGAGATGCCGAATTGATGAAAATGGTTATCAACACAAGATTCACAAACACAATGTAGTAAAAGTAACTTGACACGGTAGATAAAAGAAATAAAGCACATGTAAACAAAATATGAGAACAATACATTAAACCACCTCACCTACGGCAGTCAAAAACTCTCAATCTAACCTAGAAATGCTCAAGATCACATGAAAAATTACAATAGAAAACAAAAATGAACGAAACCCTAATCTAGTCTATGTATAGAATATAAACGTGAGACAAAATATCTCAAAATATTACAAAAACTAAAATAAAATAAAACTAAACTTATTTATTATATTTACACTTCTTTAACTCAATGTTACACGTAGCACCCTTCTAGTTTTCTTCTTTCGTGCACAAACACATACAAAATAACAAACTTACCTCTTTTTTCATCTTAGTTGACTTTTCCTTTGCCACTTCCGTCCTACAGTTAACTTGTGTACACAAAAGTTGAACATATTATATGACCAAGCAAGTCCTTTCTAACCAAGTTTTAGTTCACATTACTCATTTCAACACGAAATCATGCATTTCTTCTCACGATGTCCATACTAACCACATCACAGGCACTTACGTCTTCTTTTGGGCTCATCACGCAATACAGTTTTATTCTTTTTGAATCTTTTGAGAGGATGTTTGATAATAGGTGGGTATATTCTGTTTTTCGTTTCTATACGCACCACATCACGAACACTTGTATCTTTAATAATCCCTGCATCTCATTTTAAATTTCCTTCAACATATTTTTTATTTAAGATATGTTGGATGAATATCACTTTTGTCTTTATGTTATTAAAAGTAATAAAATCAAGTGAAATGGAAAGTTTAATGATTTTTTATAAATTTAATTCTTTTTAATTTTACTATTATTTTGTAAATAGATATTATTTTTGGTACAAACAAAAATAGTAATTAATGTGAATAATTAAAATGAAACGAAAGAGGTAATACATTTAGTAATTCAAATCCGTGTAAGTAGTATTACACTTATATAATAATGTTTAAACTAGAAAAAATTCATTGATCTCTCATATATTTAGATCTTTTATATATAGAGGAAGGATCTATAAGGAAACTTCAAATCTTGAGGAAGGAGGGAAGCAAATCTTAGCCCTTGATTTTTTCATAAATAAATATTTTTAACATTCATTTGTGATGAATGTTAAAATTTAAAATTATTTGTGATTTTTAAAATTCATTTATGATGAAATCAAATGTTGAGATTTGTTTCCCTCCTTCCCTAATTTTTTTTGCTTCCCTCTTGATCCCCACCCTATATATATATATATGTGTGTGTGTGTGTGTTATAATATACATGTGCAAAATTAAAATATATAAATCTTTATATATAATTAAAAGAGGATACAAAGAAGGAATCTGAGCCCTTCATTATTTTTCATCTTTTACGATCTAACGATTTTTATTTCTTTCGAATAAATACACTTTTGACCCTTTAAATATTTGATATATTTATTTAAATTAAAAAATTAGATCAAATATTTTATTCATTTATAAAAATTAAAGAGTCTAAAAATTATATAAGAAAATCGACTACAATATTTTATTCATTTTATTAAAATTAAATTTGTCCCGCATTAAAGCGGATCTATAAACTATATAAAAAAGATTGACCAAATAAAAATTAAATTCGACCTACGTCATCGCGTGTCTATAAACTATATAAAAAAATCGGTCACAATATTTTATTCATTTATAAAAATTAAATTCGTCCGGCGTTATCGCAGGTCTCTAGGCTGTTTAAAAAATCGACTAAATATTTTATTCATTTATAAAAATTAAATTCGTCCAGTATTATCATGGGTCTATAAACTATATAAAAAAGATTAACATTTTATTCATTTATAAAAGTCTATAAATTATATAAAACAATTGATCAAATAAAAATTAAATTCGATATACATTATCACAAGTTTATAACCTATTAAGGTATCAAACTATGATCCAACCATACGATCTCAACCTTATCAAGATGAAAAGATCCCAAGTAAAATCTCCACGACCTTGAGACATATAACTAAATTTTTTTTGACAACACATACAAACTTTTAATTTCAAATTAAATTATTTAACTTATAATCTCACATTCCGTACTAGCTTATGAATCAATTATTACAAAAGTAACTTCATACTATCTTGGTACTATCTAGTACTATAAATATATGGATACACAAAGGTGAACACCAATATAGTGATATCTGTAGATTCAATGGAATCTCACATAGCCATTTTCCCGAGTCCAGGAATGGGTCACCTCATTCCACTCATCGAGTTAGCTCGCCGGCTTATCGACCATCATCGTCTTTTCATCACTTTCATCATCCCCACTGCAGTCGGAACTCCTATAAAACCGCAAAACGACATCCTCAATTCGATGTCCGAAAACATAACATCCATTTTCCTCCCTCCTGTAAACTTAAACGACCTTCCAGATGATTCCGTCTTAGAAACTCGGATATCGCTCACCTTAATTCGCTCAATACCCGCTCTACGTAAAACTTTAACCGAGTTAACCCAGGAGTCGACTCGTAAAAAACCATCAGCTTTGGTAGTTGACTTATTTGGCACTCCTAGTTTTGAAATTGCAATAGAGTTAAATATTCCAGCCTACATATTGTGTACGGTTTCTGCTTTGTCATTGGTTAGTATATTTCATACCCCATTATTAGACCAAATGTTTACTTGTGAGTATAGGGATTTGATTGAACCGGTGAAGTTTCCCGGGTGTGTTCCCGTTCAAGGAGGTGATCTGCCTGAACCGCTTCAAGATAAGAAAAACCAGGCGTATAAACACGTGGTTGAAATGACCAAAATGTTTAGTTTGTCAAAGGGCGTGTTGGTTAACAGTTTTTTTGAGTTGGAACCGGGTGCTTTTAAAGCTTTGGAAGAAGGTGAGTGGTGTAAACCGGATATTTACTCGGTTGGACCGTTGATACGTAGTGGTGTAGAGAACCGGACCGGTGATGGGTTTGAATGTTTGAAGTGGTTGGATAAGCATCCAGTTAGATCGGTTTTGTTTGTATCATTTGGAAGTGGTGGGACCCTTTCACAAAAGCAGATTGACGAATTAGCATTTGGGTTAGAACAAAGTGGTCAAAGATTTATTTGGGTTATGAAAAGTCCAAATGGAAGTTCAAATGCAAGTTATTTCAATGCACAAAGTAATCTTGACCCGTTTGAGTTTTTACCTGATGGGTTCTTGGGCCGGGTCAAGGACCGAGGGTTGGTTGTGTCATCTTGGGCCCCTCAGGTTGAGATCCTGAGTCATGACTCAACCGGAGGGTTTTTGACACATTGTGGGTGGAACTCGATACTGGAAAGTGTCGTAAATGGGGTTCCTATGATTGCATGGCCGCTTTTTGCTGAGCAAAAAATGAATGCCGTTTTGTTAACGGATGATTTAGGCATTGCTTACAGGGTGAAAGTGGATGATCATGGATTGGTGGGAAGAGATGAAATTGACAAGTGTGTTAGAAGCTTGATCGAAGGAGAAGATGGGCGTAAAATGAGGTTGAAAATGAGTGAACTCAGAGAATTTGGCGCAACAGCTTTGAGCCAAGATGGTTCATCAACTAGGTCACTTTTAAGAGTGGCTCAAAAGTGGGTCGAGTGATGTCTTTGACTAAGAGTATATTGTTTTTTTTTACATGATTTAAAGTAATTTGGGTTTGATGATTGACAAAATCATTTCATGAAGGTATGTGGTTAAGAATTATGAAGTATTGGTTGTTATGGTTACTCCACGTCTCCCCTTCTTGAAATTTGTTGACGTTTTGATTTTAGTACTAAGTCTTTGTATATTCAATGCTCAACAACTAACATGTACAAATAGGTAGGTTCGCTATCTAAATATCTGGTATCTTTCTTATATTTTACTATTTTATATATAAAAATACTGAAAATTAAAACTCTAACATTTCTAAAAAGAATTTATATAGTTTTTATTTAATATTAACTTCATCATATTCATAAGATTCATCACCGTATTTCGAATTCTTAACTCCACATACAAGTAAACTACCGTTATTAAGTCATCATTATAGGTTAACTGTAAATAATAAACATAATATATAACTATCGTTGAATCACATTTTTATAATAAAACATCGTATAGCGTTGCATGACGTAACTATTATGCTACTCTATCTAAAGTATATATGTGTAAACCAATAGATTCATGATTCAACTATAGCAAAATTTAAAGTAATTTATTTTCCATGAATAGTCTAGTATTGCCTACGAGAGAATGATACTTACCTTACTTTTCTCGATTTTGATTTTTTATTTATTTTAAATAAATAAATATAAGTTTGAGAAGTGTGTTGGCTAGGAAAATAATTAGAAGCAGTTTAACGTATAGGGTTTTAGAATTTCGATTTCTAAGTTTATATGATAAAACCTCTTTTCTGAAAATTTGGTTTCTACATGTGACCCTTGTTTGTATCATACTATCATGTGAATAAAAGGTACTACCAAGTGACATTGGTTTTGGATCATACAGTCATTTTGTATTTTTTTGAACTATTCATTGTTCCAAGCTACTGTTTTTTCTCTCTTTTTTTGTCGTTAGAAAAGATTTTTCCAGTATTTTTATGTATGTTTCTACAGAGGAAACGGATGATGAGGGGTGGGGAACCATGATTTCAAGCTAAGTGGGTGCGTACTTCATTGTACGTAACAATTAACGTTAGATGTTAAATCGAAGTATAATAAACAATCTTCTCGTAATCTTAAATAACTGAATAATAAATGTTCTGTTAGATAACCGTTGTCGCTGTTTATTAATTTTAAATGACTTTCTAAACAGTTAGGAATGAATGAACTTTGTAAGAAAATACCAAAAATAACCCGCGTCGACAACAATAATGAATCAGACGAAAAAAATATGTTAATCGGTGTTCTTGTTATAAAGTTACTATTATGAAAGTCTTTTTTTACAAAAATAGTTCTTGTCTTGAAATTATCGATAGACGGATTTCATCTTTGATGGGGCCGGCAACATTACTGCAAACTTTAAAGAGAAATAGAAGTTTGATGGTTAAAAGTAATTTTAAAACTTTATAAAGAAATAGAATTTTGATGGTAAAAAGTAATTTTACCTTTATAAGTTGAATGCTTCACAATTTCAAATTCAATAATTTTCTTGTCAACATGTGATCCCATGGTCATATAATTACAACCAAAAATACAAGTTTTACAGTCAATTTTTGTGTGATGTGATAGATTATATGGTGATAGGTTATATACAAGTCAAATAGGTTACAAAGTTTGAATGTAACTAACTTTCTGTTACAAAATAAATGATAAGGATCTATAATTTGTATCAAAATTTGATGATGAATACTAAAATTCTAGTAAATTTAGAAGAATGTATTGACTATTATGGTTATATTTTTATTTATAATTATCAACAAAAACATAAAAAACAATAAAATTTATTGATTTTACAAAAATTTAGGTTACAAAGCAAAAAGGTAAGTTTATTAAAGTATGATTTTTTTTTAAAGAATTAAAGTACCAACAGAAATGCGCTATTTGACAAAAATTCTATTTTCCTCCACTTTTAATTTTTTTTTTAATATCTCTAAAAACGGTAAGTCAAAAAATAATAAAAATTACACCATAAAAATCATCATTTTTTCTCTTCGATTAGACATCTCACAAGGTATACTTTCGACGAATTTTTTTTTTTTTTTTTCATTTTTTGTGGGTTAACACATCTGTTACGGTTGATTAACAAAAGTGTTACCCGCGGCTATTACATGTGTTATCCAGGACTATCACATGTGTTACAAACGATAGTCGGTAACACGTGTGTTATTTTTTTATAACACATTTGTTACCAATTTTCAAAACCGACCAAAAAATGAAGAAAAAAGATCATCGAAAGTATGTCGTGTGGGATCTCAAATCGAAGAGGAAGAAACACTGATTTTTATGGTGTAATTTTTTTAATTTTTTGACTAACGCTTTTTGGAATATTTAATTTTTAACAATGTAAAGGTTTTATTATTTTGATGAAGATGAACGGTTGAAATTTGTACTTTCATACTTTTAAAAAATTTCATACTTAGAATGAATTTTTATAATTAATACATTATTAAAAACAACAAAAGTCATTTAAGCTATGAATCATTTGGTGGGATCATTTAATAAAAAGTAGTATTTTAGATTACTAATATTAAGTGAAGGTAAAATAGTAAAATAGCAATTATGAAGAAACTGTAATCGAGGGGGTCATATTTATTATTACTAATAATTTTCAATATGTTTAATGCTTGAAAAAGGCTTTTTGTATTACAACAAAATCTTTTTCTGAGAACTTTCACAACGGCCTTTTAATAAAAATTGCATAAAGATTGGATAAGTATCAATCAATCTTCTTGATACTTTGCTAGTGTTATGGTTCTGGGGTTTCAAAATAGTTGAGTTGCCTTGAAAGGTGTTCAATTTGAGAGATCGGATAACTTAAAATAACATACGTACAAGTTCAAATATCATAAGAGTATCTGTTACAACCAAACCTGATATAAAAAGGATTTACATACATTCAAAAATCCAAAAAAGAAACCAGATGAGAATTTGAGTTAGGTTCTCATGAACTTATTCCTGTCCAAACACTAAAACTTAAATTATTATATTCAAATAAGCCAATAAATTATCAAAATAAATTCGTTTGAAAAACCTATTTTTTGAAATTATTGTTTATAAATATATAAGTTAGAAAATATGAACTTATTTTTAGCTTATCAAATTCCTCACTAAAATAAATCAATATATTCATTTAAACAAGGGTTTCTAGTTTAGTAGTGTTTCGAACTTTACACATTTTAGTATTATATGCATTCAGTTTCGAAACCTCATATTTTAGGTATGTAAGTTTTAAAAGTGTTTATTATATGTTTTTTGAATGTTTCTGGTGCAGTGCTTCGGGTGAACATAAGTGGCCGAAGGGTTGGACCTTCATTTCCGGATGAATATGATGTGAATCTTTGAGCGAGCCCAATCTACAAAACGAAAGCACCGTAAGCCTCGTCAAAGGGAAAGGAGGGTTTCCCCCTCTTTTACCAACCTCTGGCGTGAGAATAAGTAACACCGTTCGGTTTTCGAGCAAAGCGTAGTAAATGTTGTATTTAATGAGAATTGAATCCTTCACCTGAAAGTAGTTGGTTGATATTCATATATTCCTTGGCTTTAGTCTTTAATCCAATTTGAGAACTACGAACAGACCATCAGTTTGTTTGTGTTCCGTCGTTGATTTACTCTTGATGTGCCATCTTGTGATGTCAACTAATTATGTAGGTTCTAGACTAGTGCAGACTGATGAGTTCATTAGGTTTTAAAGGGTTCGGCAATCGCCTTTGGTCCAAACCCTTCGGCCTTTGGCTATGGCCAAAACCCTTCAACCTTTGGCTATTTACTCTTGCCTATATCCTTTATCTTATATCACGAGTGTGTGATACGTCATCACCAAATGTTTGTTAATGTGTGATGAATTGTACGCCAACAAAAATTCTCCGTACACCACCAATTGTGTTTTATAGTGTTGTACTATACAACACAATAAAGCACTGGTAGTGTACGAAGAATTCTAAATGGTGTACGAATCACTCCCCTTTGTAAATATTACCAACTGAATTATGCTAGGATTAGGATGTTTTTGATGATGATGTACTTTTTATATATATTTACTTGAATGCAAAGTCTATGAAATATATTCTAGTTGCAGGCTAAGTATTTGTGATATTGATTTACTATTGCAAACAAACTGTACTTTTTTTTTTATATAAAAATGTCTAATATTTTTTCGTTGGCATTTACATTTCCATGATATGTTCAAAATCAACAGTTATTTATAACTGCAACTAGCTTTTTAGCTAGAATGATACTAGTTGACATGCAACAAAAAACGTAGCTTATTGTGCTTTTGTTAAAGAATTCTCACATAAATAGGAGGTGTTATGGTTTAAAATGCAAATATTTTCTGGAAATGATCCAACTAAGTTTCACTGTGTTGGTGCTCTCTGCCTCTGTTCTTCACGTCCAGTCCCCGCAGGAATTTCTGTAATTTCCTCTTTCCTAGCTCGGATTTCATTTTTTCTATTAGATAGATTCATCTCCAATTACCAAGAATATGCGAATACAATACAGACAACTCTTTTGAACGGTGTGCTATAGTTTTTGCCAATTTGATATATATAATTGATTAATGATTTGCAAGATATTGTAATAAGGTTGATATAATAACATTTGGTTCAGAATACTCGACCCATAATTACATCTTTATTTCCAATGTATGAAATAATACATATAAGAATCCTTGATACATATCAAATTCGCATATGCAAGACCTTTTTCTGGTGCAACATAAATAAGAATTGTAATCGAGTTTCATTGACACGTAAGGAGACGTGCAAACTAAATATTGTTTCAATTGAGAAATTAAAATGAAGTTTATGACTATTTTGGTACAGCTAAGATGCATTATGGAACTTCCGTATCAAATGTAGATTGGTTACATGGTGGTGATGAATCACTCCTCACTTTGACCAACCTATTCATTGTTATCGGCTTAAGACAAGCTCTGAGGAAAAGCAATGATGCTAAGGAACTTGTACCTGATGCTTTGTCTGAGGTACCAGATGACAAAACTCCATCCACTTAGCCCCAAAGTATCATCCTCTCATGGAATTATTCCTCAATCTGCTTGTAAGACTTAGATGAATGAGATATGAATATATAATACTCCCTGTGTGTTTTTATGTAATATACATGTTTAGTATGAGTACTTTGTAATTATCTATTTGCACACTTTTTTTTTTGTATATATATGCTCATGTTTTTATCTATAATAACTGGTAGTCAATGACAATCCAGGGGCTTGCAGATTCATCCATCCTTCCAACTATAGAATTCATAAAAATTTTAATATCATAAATTAATAAGATTACCCTTTTATATCTTTATTCAATTTAAAACAACAGTTGCACTCTTTAGATAATAATACATTCAAATCAAACTCAACTTTAATAGGAATGGATATTCTTGTATAGAGGTATAGGCTCACTTAGGGCGGCAATATGCCATTGTAAGATCAAACTCACCTTTAATGGTCAATAAGCCATCTGTTTTGGATTCAACCCTCACAAGCTAGCTCCTCTCACCGACATAATGAAGAATTACAAACCATCTTCTTACCCTTGTATTGTTCTTTGACATCACTAATCCTGCTAAAGATGTCGAATATAATCGTTGAACCAGCTCTAGAAGGGAAAATTTTCGATTGTTGATGTATCAAATCTAGATGTTTTTTGACTATAAGATCTTGCACTTCTGTACAAACATAGTTGTAGTAGTTCAACAATTATATCTTGTTTATTCACTCTATAGTTCCCGACTGTAAGCTCTAATTTGAAATCAGGGTCTACATCCCCCGGGAAATCCAATGATGATGAATTACCCCCCTCTGTGAAGTAGTTCGATTCAGAGGTGGTCGGGGAGATAAACGGTGGTGAGTAGGCTTACAATAAATCATCATTAAGATTAATCTGGAAATTTAATTTGTTGGTAATCTTCCATGAATCCAAATGGTGTTGAAAAGGAGGAAAATGCACAGGTCGTCTCTAAGATTTGAGAGCATCTCACCGAACTTGGAGGTGATTAATGGTGGCTGTGTGTTGGCCTCATTTCGTATTTTCAGGCAAAGGTGGCGGTGGCAGCTCCTATAAGGCATCATGATTGCAGGTGTGTTTCCCTTTGTATGCAATTTATAAATAGTGTCGGATTTGCATCTGTTCTCTGCACTTGTTATGTTGCCATGTAGTTCTGAACCTTACGGCTTACAGTATCTATAATAGCTTCTGCAAGAAGTAGTAAAAGTTTTTATCAGAATATGTATTTGATCATCACATGAATTTCTCAAGGAAAAACAACCCTTGTATTATATTAGCTTCTGCAAGAAGTAGTAAACGTTTTTATCAGAATATGCATTTGATCATCACATGAATTTCTCAAGGAAAAACAACCCTTGTATTATATGGAGTAGTAAAATAAACACTAAGATCATTATAGCAACTGACACCCTGTAGGACGTGCGAGTGCACAAACTCTTTATGGGACCCATGGTCAATAAGTACTAGAACACAAATCTACATTTTGTCCCTGCTAGTTAATAAAAGCTTGGTTAAATTGATCAAACTCAAATTCTGGGTTTGTGGGCTCGGTGTGGATATCAATGACTCATGTAGAGTGGGTGCTGGCAAGGTAGTTACCCAAGGTAGCACAGCTGAGTCGCCTGATTTAAGAACGAACAGAGCATTCTCAAATGATGATAATATCTTTTGTATTAAGAGTTCTCTTGCTTCAACTGAATTTAGATTAATCCTCGGATGTTTAGCCATTTGTATCCCTCGTGTTAGTGCATGAATAACTTTTTTCTGTTCATACACATAATCACTGCACATATATTGTTAGTGAAGTTGTAGAAGTAGGGGTACTAGCTAAAGTTGGGTTGACTTTAAAAGTCAACGACAGTTAATCTGAGGTACAGGAGTTTGTAGGTTACGTAGATAGAAGCAGATGATGGAAATGTAATGAAAGGAAAGAGTGGAGGAAGTGGAATCCATACTAATTGAATATTTTTTCGTACTAGAATCTTGCAATGCTTCAGTATATGTATATTGCAACAGGAAGGGGAAGAAACAGACAAGGTGGGTGTGTTTTATTTTGTAAACATAGAAATCTTTGCATTAATATTGATATATACAAGAAAAAGATAAATCCATACTGTGACAGGTCATCAAAATTTGCATACATGGCATACACGCCATCATCCATAACGGGTTAATCTGCTAATTTGACAACATAGAAACAGAATTAAAACTTGAATGGCTAAACCTTTTAATAAATATCACGTACTCTCTAGCTCTCTATAACACATCAGATTACATACTTCATCCCTATACATGATAGAGATTACATTCACTATCACATGCTTTATATCGAAGGTTGACACTAGCTAACGGTTCTTGTTCAAGAGGCCCACCTTGGGAATTTGGTATCATCATCTCTGATCTTATCTATGACTGTAACCTTCTAAAAGAAAGTGTAGTTAAAATTAAAATCAAGGTTTACATCAGCTGCAAAATCCAATGAAGGTGAACTACCCCACTCTGAGAAGTAGTTCAATTCAGAGGTGCTTGGAGAAATAAACGGTGGTGAATACACTTGTAACAGTTGGTCATCAAAATGATTTGGGAAATGAGTTTGTTGGTAATTTTCCGTGAATTCAAATGGTGTTGAAGGGAAATCAAATGGAGATGGAACACTAGCACCCATGTTAATACTGTGGTCGGAACTCATATTTGAGATCATCTCGTAAGAGTCTAGCGGTGATAATTGATGGTGATATTGGTGGTGGTGGGTTGGCTTAATGTCGAGTTTTTTAGGCGAACGTGGTGGAAGTGGAAAAGGAGAATTCCTCTTATTTGAAGCGACATTTTGAGCGTTTTGATAAATAAAAGGTTGTTCAGACTGGTCAAAATCGAATTCTCCACTTTGTGGGCTCCCAATAGATATTGATGAGTCGGGCAAACTGGGTGAGGGCTGGGCAGTTGCCCAAGGGTGCCCGGAAGAGGCACCAGATTTGAGAACGAACAGAGCGTTCTCATATGAAGACAAGATCTTATGTATCAAGAATTCTCTAGCTTCAGCTGAGTTCTGATTACCTCTTAGCTGTTTAGCCATTTGAATCCCTTGATTTAGCTCATGAATTACCGTCTTTTGTTCATAAACACAAGCACTATCCATATCTTTTTTATTACAACTTTAGATGCAAAATATACAAGCTGAAAATGGGTTGACTATTAAAAAGTCAATGCTAGTTCATTTGAGGTGAAGTATCAGCTGGTAGGATATGAAGATTTGAAGATATAATAGAAGGATGGTGCAAGTATAATGAAAAGAAAGAGTTTAGGAACTGTATATACATAATGGAAAAGTGTAATTATTTGGTGAGGGATCAAGGGTTGACTAAAGAAAGTAAGAAACCGAGTGAAATTTACTTTCCAATATGAACCCAGTATTGGTCAAACCAGTAAGCTCTATTAGCAACTATTATAACATAGTCTATTAATTAATTAATAATGACTCGAAATAAGAAACTTATATGATTCAGATAAATGAATAACTTAAAATCAGTAGGATATTCGTATTATGTAACGAAAATACATAAAAGATATGATGGTTATTAATTACATTTTATTTTTCAGAAGATATGGAGTTAATGCAACTCAAATACAACACACAAGATCACACATTTAACTTTCGAGAAATCTTAACTTGAAATTTTATAAAACAAATCTACTTAATTATAGTAGAAATCAAAATTTTGCTAGATATTCGTAATAAAAAAAGGTTTAAAAAGACTAAAATATGTGGCGGAAAGATTTTCAAAATCGATAAAAAATGAAGTGATTAATCGTTGCAAGGTTGATGCAAAATATATTTTTTAGATTAAAGACCTGATAAAGATTGATAATCATAATAAATATATCGTTACATTAAGAAGTATAACAAAACGCTTGAATAAAATATAATCTAAAATAAAAAAACACTATTCAAAGAAGTGGAAATCGTGTGTCTAACTTTTAAAATCAAAAACATCTATGCGATTCTTTTTCTAAATAACAAGTAGGTATGTGTATTCTAATTAAACTTCCCACAATAATATTGTGTAATATTATATAAATATATTTTATTATGTAAATGTTTGACTTTTCATAATAATATGTCATATTATTTAAGTTCATAAAAGAGTAAAACATACAATTCATGTATCAACATATTAAACATTAAAGAAGAAAATCGTAAATAATTTAAATGAAATATAGATGTAAATATACCTTCGATGATTTAAGTTCTTTTTAGAAATCATTTTGTTCATGATCGCTTTTAACTTTATCTTCTTAGTAGGTATCACTTATCTTCTATTTAAAATAAATAAAAGAGCATTCCATGAAATATCTTGATCCATTGATTGATTTTCTTCTTTTATCAAACGGCTACGTTTTTTTTCCTCTAATTCAATATTTTAAAGAGATAATAAAAAATAAAATTGGCCAACCATAGTTAGTTTACTTAACTAATGTAACTTATTAATTTTATTTTATTTAGTAAAGAAAATGTTAAAATTTGATAAATTATAAAATAGTATTAGAGAAAAATTCAAAATGAGAATAGAAAATGCGATGAGAATGGAAGAATCAATTTTAACCGTGCATTTTCATCAATAATAAAACCCCTATTTTCTTTCACAATTTTAAAATTTTAATATTTCAAAGACGGCTAGTCAAAAAAATTATAAAAATTGCACAATTAAAATCAACGTTTTTTTCTCTTCAATTAGACATCTCACATTGTATACTTTCGACAATTTTTTTTCTCCAGTTTTTGGTGTGTTTTGAAAACGTCTACCACATGTGATAACAGCTAAGTATCACATGTAACAATCGTTTGCAAAACCCACCAAAAAATGAGGAAAAAAAAAGTTCGTCGAAAGTATATAATGTGAGAAGTCTAATCGAATAGAAAAAAAATATTGATTCTTATAGTGCAATTTTTATAATTTTTTTACCAATTGATTTTGAGATATTTAATTTTAAGAATGTGAAGGGAACGGGATTGGATGTGGCTTCCTAGAGGTAGAACCAATGGGGAGATGATCGAATTAACTAATATGTTAAACCAATTTGTGATGGTTAAGGAAGGCAGCGACAAATGAGTGTGGAATGCAAATGACGAACATGTATATAAAGTCAACATGGTTTCAAGAAGAATAGATGATGTAATATTGAGTAGTAGGCAGGATGGGCATCAAACAAGGAGGAATAGATTTCTCCTGAGCAAGATTAATGTATTCGTTTGGAGAATGATGAGAAAGAGATTAGCGCTATGGATGGAGCTTGACAAACGAGGTATTGATTTGCATACTTTATTATGTCCATGGTGTGAGGATACTATTGAAACCATTGAGCATTGTTTATTGTTGTGTGATGAAGTCTTGATTGTTTGGAATAAGGTTTTTGATTGGTGAAAAGTAAAATGTATAATGTTAGATATGAGTGATTTGGTTAATATGGTGAACTTAGTGTCCAAAAATGTGGTTGTGAAGGAAGTGTGGGATGGGGTGTTATGGGCTTCGGCTAATTTGATATGAAAAAACAGGAACGCGAGAATATTTGGGAAGAATGTTCTGAGAGGGGCGGGTTTGTTTCAGAAAAAACAACTAAGAAGTTTCGAGTGGATAAAAGCGAGAATGAAATTGAAGGACTTTAGCTAGAATTAATAGGTTAATGAACATGGATCAGTGGGTAATATGCAAGTGGTTTCAAGTGGGTAATGCAGCTGAGGTGTTGACCGATTGTAATTATGGTTGTGAAGGAATGTCAGCTACCCAATAAATGAGGATTTTGTGATGATATCTAATTGAGATTATAAACGATTCTGTTTTTTGTGTTTATTATGTGATATATTAAAATTAGAATGTAAATAGGAGTTAGAATAAATCGGAGAGTCAAGTAATATTTTGGGTGTGTATTATGGATGTGTTAACGTGAATGTAATAGTAGTGTATTATTAAAAAATTAGAATTTTTCTAAAACAAAAAAACAAAAAGCAAAAAAAGAAAGATTTGTGGAAATAAAAGGTAGTCGTACTACTCTGAGTGGCCCATTTCAACTTTAACAACTAAAAATGACAATTGAGAAATTTATGATAAACCAGAATTACAAACCAAACCATACTCGAAAACAAGGCCCAATCTAGGGAAAGAGGTTTAATAATGGACCATTGGGCCGGGCTCCATCAGCAGTAATAAATGAAAATGTTGGATCAAACAGCAGGCCCAAATATAATCAGATTAGGCTTGCAAAATTCAAGGGTTAAAAAGGTAATCGTATTACTGCAAAAAATTTATTTGATATTTCATCTAGTTTTTTTGCAAATTTTAACTGATATCCAGATTTCAAGTAGTAGGTAGTCAGTAGTTTTATGGAGTATGTAATTTTTACCTTCACTTTTTATCTTCACTATGAAATATTATGTGAGAAATTTGTCCATAAGTCCTTTCTCGAATTGGGACCTCTCAATGACACTTGCGACGTCCATAGCTATACTATATAAATCAGAACGTGACTTGTATTAAATTTATAATCTTTTTGTACGTTCCTTATAGTTGAAAAGTTACAGCATAGACATTAGATGAACATCCAAAACAGATAATATTAATTATTAGAATCAAAGACTATATAGAACAATGAACTTTATATCTAAAACTCATCTATATCTTCATCCTCATCCAATTAACTTAATTATCCTATTCTATATCTTTGAATTTAAATATTATTTATACTATTTTTGTTTTGTTTTTTTGTAACGCATAATATCTAGAATCAAATCCTAGCACGAAGATTTGGCACAAAATTTGAATAAAAAGAATGGAAAAAGTTGATCGCCCAAAATAGGTGTTGACAAGAAGCAACGAATGTCAAGATAAAAGTATACCCTAGCCACTCAAAATAAGAATCAAAGAGAAAGAATGTCAAATATAAGAAGCAGTTTTGATATAGATCATATGGTTTATAGATGCTTATTAGGTCAAATAGTATGATTTTGATTATTTATATTGTGGATTAAAAGTCTAATACTTACCCCAAGGGTCATCAACATTCTTGGTAGTGGAACATTTTCAACCTTTTTTCTTTAATTTCGCTTGAAGTAAATGATTTGTGGTCCATGAAGATAAAAGTAGGGAAAAATGACACGTCTAGTAACATAACATTAAAAGATAAAACATTTCAACTATCCAACAACCACCCTCTTCCTCTTTAACTTTAATTATCGTCCTTTAATCAAAACATGCAAACGGTTTTTATTTAAAATTTTTGTCATCTAATGATCTACTCCGTAAAACCCAATAATCATTTGGTTACCAAATTTAATTTTTCTTTTAAATCACCTTTTCCTTTATCCTTACTTTTGGTACCAAATAATAATATGACTCTTCATGCAATATAATTTGTTCTGGTGTGCTTATTTGTGGATTAGTGATTTGTGGGTAGATATGCTTTTAGCAGCAAAGATCTTATCTTTTTATTTTTAGCTTTATACTCGGACCAAGATTTATTAGTACCACTAAATTCCAAATTTCAAAGATATGTAAGACCCCACTAAATTGGATTGCTTTCTTTCTATCCATTTTTTTTTAGCATAATCCAAATTTTGTTGGCTTATAAAAGGGGTTCTTGTCCAATAAGCTTCATCAACATCTCAATGCCAATGGGATTAGAGAAGAAATGTAACAATACTTTTTCCTAGGCATTGATTACTCACTCTCCCTCAAGGGCTTCTAGCACAACCCTAAATGTAGTACTTTTGTAAGAACGTCTATTTAGAGTCTTGCTAGAAGCTTAAGGGAGTTTGAAAAATCAGTGTCTCGTTATTGTCATTCTTCTTTCTTAAGTATTCAATTTTACACTGGCTTTCTGGTAAGTTGAAGGTAAGTGTTCGTTTCTTTAAATTATATATATATATATATATTAATATTGAAAATGGCATACATTGCAACATTACGTTGAACCTGATGATATAAACTATCAAGCTGAATCAAAAATCAAACCCCTATGATACTACCCGTAAGTAAGTTCATTTACAAACATTGAACAACACTTCAAAGCATAGTTTATAATACTTGTTAGCTGCTTTTAAACGGTTTTGTGGTATCTCGTACTTCCTTAACGAGAGAGTTAAAAGTAATTCGTGTTCTAATAATGCATTTGAACATCTAGCCTTGTTTTAACTAGTTGTTTCTTTTTTATGATACAAAATCTACGTCAGCAAATGATGTATGATTGTTTCTTATATTACAGATCGTACATTGGTAGCAGACGACCACCTTACAGGAAGTAAGCTAAGTCCATTTTGATGTACAAACTCTTAGAAGTTCTTGGTTATGGCATCGTTAGGTCAACAATTATGTGAGAAAAGAACTCTAAATTAGAGTCCATCTTTAAATATTAAGTCAACAATATTTATTTCATGCATTAAAATTTTACAAATAAATATTTATAGTTTGATCAATCATATAACATATTTCTTTTTCCTTTTTTATTCTCTTATTTCACATAATTGGTCCAAGCTCATTTTACTTACATCTTTTATTAAAATACGTGTAAGTCAAGCATTGCTCTTTAATTAATTAAAGAAAGACATCATAATTCTACTTCAACCATATCTAATCTTTTCAAATATAATTCCAAACACGTGGATGATTAATTGAAGATCCGTATTGATCGTCAAACCTGAACTAACTTCCTTTTTTACACACCATTGATGATTGTACACACGTAACATAACGACCTCAAATATCATCATGGAAAATTTCGTCGCTTTTTGACGTTCGTAGATTCATCATCTTTACCGCTAGTTTCACCGTCGATGAATCCATAACCTCCGCCGATTCTAACATTCTTCTCCCCGCCGACAACGTCATATCATATTCCGTCGAAAAGTCCGCCGCTAACCGCCGTACGGAACCGCAAAAAATGCAAATAATCCAACGCCGCATACGAATTTATCCAGATTTGGTCCGATCAACCGTCACTTTAACAAAAAACATTCTCGGCGGTCGAAACAGATCGGAACACGCCGCCGGACTTGCCGGAGACACTCCCAATAGAGGATCTTCGGCAGAAACGACGCCGAAACATCCGATAATTCTAGATCGGAAAGTTTCCGCAGCGAAGATCCGTCGAATTGGTTGAAGATCAAGCGTACTGACGAAGAATGTGCTCGATAGGGAGAAATTGAAGAATTTGATCAGTGAAAAGAAACAGAAAAGTAGAGAGGAAGTAAACGTACTGACGATGAGTATTCGCAAGTTTTTCAAACATACTTTTGATTGATGCAAGGATGATGAGATTGTTACACTGTCCACGTGGCATGTATTGTATAATTTGTGTATAGAATAACAGTGGGTTTGCACGTAATGAATGGGAGGTGATCACAACTCTCTTATAGTTCGTACACATCAAATCTTTGTAAACTGACTATTTTACCCTTCCAATAATTTACATTTAAAAATAAATATAATAATAAATTTACTAAACAAATACTTCCGTAAACTAAGAGATGCAATTAAGCTACTCCATCAGTCTCTTTTATCTAATTTCCTTCTTTCTTAATTATATCTATCTATATCACAAAGTTCTTCACTATTACGTATTAATCTAGGCTAAACGTGTACTGTAATTTATTGGTCAAAGGGTAGAATTGTAAGTTCACATATAATAGGTGTGTATGGATTAAAATGAGGTTTGTGAGGATCACCTCCCATAATGAATTAACACTTTGACAGTTGTTTTGTTTAAGTGATTTGTACTTGAGTAATTATATTGCATAAGAAAGCATTTATTAGCTAATTAATAAGTCTTTAATATACATAACCTTTTGTAATGACATAAACAGTATATTATATACGCAATGACAATACATCTCTGAATTAAGTTTAATACATATATAGCTTCGTTAGAAACTCTGGAACGGCTTGTTTTAGATCACCATTTGTTATGTAACCAAAGGAAAATTATAGTGCAATACTGATTACTCATAGTTTAAATTATGACACATATATTTAGAAGGGAACAGAGCATGCACCGGTTTGACTACTGCTGATGAGCTCTGAACATGGTGATGGACTAACTTGAACCGAACCACCAGTTACATCTGAGCACGTCCATGGACCATTTCTTGAACCACTTGACCCAATCAGATTAACGTTAGCCAGGCAAATGTCTGTGAAGGGTGAGTTCTTTAAACCCTTGATTAAACCAGCCTGCTGGACCTTTTGACCCCATACATCCTTGATCCTTACATGCTTGATAACTGGTAATGCATTTGGATCATAATTTTCATCAGGATGGTCACCTACATCGCCTGCAATCTTAATTCCTTTTCGAACAGTGTCCATGAAAACATTGGAAATAGTAATATTTCTAATGATTCCACCTCTACCGATGTTTGTCTTTAAATGGATTCCGATTCCTGTATTGGAAAGGGTTATGTGTTCTGCTAATACATTTGTTATCCCACCAGAAGTTTCACTTCCTACTGCAATTCCGGCAAACGGAGAGGATCCGGTGATGCGCCGGATCGTGATGTCATTGCTAGGACGGCCGTAAGCAATTCCATATTCATCCCATCCGCTTTTCACAGCGATGAGGTCATCTCCAGTTGAAATGTAAGAGTCCTCTATGCATACGTGGGAGCTTGAATCTGAACCGATAAAAGAAAGGAATAATTCAGCATATAAAGTTATTAGGACTATATTTATATTGGAAGATACAAATGTTATTTCATTGTTAATTTTTTTAGAGTTTTTTTACTTATTTACAGGTTAATCTCCTGTACGAGGTATTATTACACTTCATCCACTTATATATGACATAATTACATGTTGTTCCTCAGAGTATCTTGATGGATATCAGTCACTATAATCACTTACAAATACACTAATTATGTCATAATGTTTTTCTTGATATAAAATTCATCTCCTACACATATAATCTAAGTTATCCATATCAACATTTTGTCAATAAAAGAGATTATTGTTCAAATACAACCCACTTGCAATCAACATGGTCCTCAAGCAAAAAAGTTTGAAATCTCCCTGAATGTGATACTATAATCCTGTAGATCGAAAGGCTGATGTACAAAAGAGCATATATTATGTAGTGGCAATTCGATTCTTATTCTCTTATCTATCTTGGTTATGACATAAGTTTTTCAGGTCTATAATATCATTCTTAAGACATATATTCCTCTGGACCATTTTTTCTCACAAAACCTTGTGAATACTATGGCAAATAGCGAAAAAAGAGAACCATATGCAGATGTTCTCAAACCACTTGAACCAAGACACTTCATTTGTAAGAGAGATAACACAAAGATGATAACAAAAGCATAATGGTCTAAACAGACAACTTAGTATGATATTTCGTATTATGTACCTGGATCAATCCCATCAGTGTTGGGAGAGTCAGGTGGAGCCAATATTGTGACATACCGAATAACAACATTGCTGTAAATAGTAAAAAGAAAAAACATATGAAAAAGGTCTAGGTCAGGAAAACTCCCCGCAATAGGCAATGGCAGTTTTTATAATTTTGTGGACTAAGAAGTTTATACTCAAGGTTTTCCAATTTACTTAATATAGAAGTACCTGCAGTATACAGGGTGAATGTTCCAGAAAGGTGAATTCTTGAAGATCACATTAGAAATAATGATGCTTCTAGAATCCTTGAACTCAACAAGATTTGGTCGAGTGAACTGCAAGGTTCTCTGTCTCCACATGTTCCACCACACGTCACCTTGGCCATCAATCGTCCCATTCTCGCCTGACAAATGATGATTATATCATAATAAACGAGCAAAGAAAGAAGCTGCTGATGCAATTAATGAAAATAATGACAAGGCCATGTGATGAACAAGCATTTTATGCATACCAGTAATAATCACATCATGAAGACCATCTCCATGGATGAAGCTCATGTACCTTCCCCCTGGTCGTTCTCTCCCTCTTCCATAAGAAGGCAACGGAGCAATCAAAGGCCAGTTTGATGTGTCCTGAATATATAACCGTAAATCATTTCTATATAGTAGAAGCTAGTTAATACGCTTTTAATTTCAAGAATTAACTTAAAATGAATGTTTTTACTCAATGGAGACATGACATGTGTAACAATTTCTATCTTGGATATCGTATAAACATAGTGAAATTTCATTTTTACAAGTTTTCAAGGTAGAATTGCCTATTTACCTATTGCCACTACCACATCTTGTTAGTGCCACTAATTACGGTCTACAAGACTCTTATGTTGTCATGCAAACATTGAAGACATATAAGTACATGACAAGTAGTCTAACACTTAATATGAACTTTATGTACCAATATGCATGTAAGGATGCAGGGATTCAGATTACGGATGCACCTATGTGTCCATGTACATGAAAGTTTAACACAAAAGAAATAAATCTTTTCATTCTCATATGTTAATTATATACTATGCCCCCCTTGGCCCCTTTCCTTTTCTTTCCACTCTTGTAGCCATCACAGAGATGTTCAAGTTTCAGTCTTTGTTAATAACTGTAAAACATGTGAATGAGGGAAGGACTGGATGAGGGAAGGCAGTCCAAAATGAGGGCTACAGTTTTGCAGATCTATCCACTTCTGCGCCAGATTTATTATATACTAATGATCTAATTTATAAAGAGGAAAAACAGCTATACATCTTTATTTTCAAAATATACGACATTTACTTTTTAATATAAACCACCATATAATATGCATACGTACTGCTTTAATATGAAAATCATGAGAAACTTTGTGGACTACATTTAAATTCAACATCATATTATACTAATTCCCAAATATAGTAATTTTCAAATGAATCCTCGTATATTATTTAAATAACATATCTTTAAATAATACATATACATACGTAATAATGAAAAAGGATAATTTATTTGCAAGAGTAAACTAATATAGCCATCCTTTATATAGCTGTCTTTATTTATTTCCCTGTAATGTAACATGTGTATATGCACATGGGAATGCTCCCTTATGCAAATACAGGAACCCACCAAACTTACTACCATCCCCTTCGTGTCTTCTCTTTCTAAAATAAGCTCATTTATTTCATGTTTTGTGGGTCCCTAATGAACTAAATTTTCTGCTCCTTCAAGAAATAATTAACTCATTAAAATGGGCAAAGAATTATTCTATCAAACGCAACATTCTCCACATATTTTATACTTACTAATTAGCAACAATGCAAAATAAGTACAAAGTATTTCCAGAAATATTAGTGATTAACAGTATCATCTCCAATTAGCAACAAGCCAACAATGCAAATTAAATATAGTGTGTTAGTAGCCATGTTCTTTAATAGCAACATCTCAAATTAATACCTATAATACCCATAAAAAGATTGTCCATTAAAAACAAGTTTTATATTAGTAATAATAATGGCTTATAAACAAATAGATATTTTTCATTTTTGATTAAAAGCTTAAGAAAATAATTGCAGTTAGTTTGATAAACTTCAAAAGCAAATTGCATGTATCTTGAAAGAAAATCATTGCAATTAGTTTGATAAACTTCAATAGCAATTGAAAGAAAATAGTTTCACTTCTGATGTGCTGATTAATTGGAATTCCGTATAGGCACTATTCAATATGTATTTTCAAGTTACAATAACTTTCAGCGGCATGTTTGTTACTATAAGCTTACACAACATTCTGTATTATAATTATAATCTATAACATGGAGCCGGCATATTATACATGTTTCTTGTGTGAATCTACAATACATCTAAAACATGCTTTTATAATGTTCAGAGATTGTTGTTTTCCTTCTATTTTGTAGCAAAAAGAGTACGTTCGCACAAAACTCAATAAAGTATCAAGAATAGACAAGTTAATAATTGCAACAAAGCTAAAAAATTGAGTTCAGTGTTTGGTATTGCTTATTTAGATAGCTTATCTGCTTATTGCATTTTTGTTTTTAAATCGGATAATTAGCACTACTATAGTGGTGTTTGGATTAGCTTATTTTCTAGGTTTATATACGGGCTTATTGAAATCTGAAAAGGTCGATAAGCTAAAAGCTTATGACCTTATCAACTTACAGCTTATTGAAGTTAATAAGCTCACAAGCCTTTGAAAAGAGAGCTTATCGACTTTTTCAAAATTTTATAAGCTAATAATTGCATATAACACCCTAGGGGAAAATGGAATGGATTGAATACCTGTGAAGCTTTGATAACAGCCCCTTTAGCTAGATACAAAGTCATTCGACTCGTAAGATTAAAGCTCTCTGTTAAATAAACACCAGAAGGTATGTAAAGTAATGTCCCTCCTCTCCTTCTCAAATGCTCAATCCGGTAAATCGCCTCCCTAAACGCTTTCGTATTCAACGTTTTTCCATCTCCAACAGCACCAAAATCAGTTATCGATATCTTATCGTTCCGGTACACCATCGGCACCATTCCAGAACACGTAACCACTTCCGCCACCGCAGCCGAGCACTGCAGCAACACTAATACTACTGCAAAACACATAACCACATCCCAAACTCCTCCGTACTTCATTTCGTGTAACAATGTCTACAAATTGCAGTAAATTAGGGCTTATTAACTGTCCTCAAATTTTCGAGTGCTCAAAGTGCAAACCGTCATTTTACAGTTTATAATTAGATACTGAAAAGAGGAAATTTTTTAAGTAGATCTAGAAGGATAAATGTTAGTAGGTGAGTGATTATTTAATAGTATCGACATAAAAAATTTATTTAATATGGCGAATCTAATACTAAAATCAATACGGAAGGAATAATGTATCTAAGAATGTAGAGAGAGAAAAAGGATATTTGCTTACGGAAGTGAGACGGCGGAATACGGCGGCGGTGCGGTGGAGATATCAAGTACTCCGTAGTAGCAATCAATCAGCTGGAAGTATTCGTATGACGGAGTATTTGCCTTCTTCTTTCTATGGCTTTTGGTTACTGAGATGTGAGAGTGGAAGATATGCTACCGACACGAGTAACCAAGACCAAGGTTTTATTGTCATTTTATTTGGAATGCGTGAAGGCGCGTGGCCTTTCCAGACGAATTAACGCTATTATACTCCTTACAACGGTCAATTATTGGTCATTTTTAAATTCCAATTTGTTAATAAACAAAGAAAAAAGAATCGTAACAGAGTTTTCGTAATGAAAAATAGTTTTTTGTTTAAATTTATATTTGTATTTAAAGATTTAATTGGTAGATATAATAAAATGGTTAGTAGATGACAAAAGTGAATGAGTAAGCACTTGAACGCATGGCAAATATGTTGTGGTGTAATTAAAGTTGTCTTAAGTTTTAAGAAAAGAAAGATGTATTTTAGTTGAATCATACGGAGTAGTTCTTTTGGATGCATTGGGGACACATATCGTATGATTTCTTAAATCTCTAGTGGTTTCGATTTGTGCCGTTTATTTTTTAGTGGTAAAAATAGAAACTTGCCAAACTCTGCTTTATAAAAAGCCTAAGAAAAAGAGACACTGATTGTGCTCTCCTTTCCAATTACCCAAAACTCCAATACAAATAACGCATCTTTTTGTACTTGTTTCTTCTCTTCACAAAAATAGTTGCGTAAGTCAATTTATTTATTCTCTTGTGATATAGTAGGTCAGTTTTAATAGTTCGCCATCAAATTAGTACATCTTGTTAAGAAAAGAAAAATTACTAAAGTAAATGAAGAATATTAGTTTTACTTAAATAAATAAAATTTTAAAAAGAAATTGAGTTGTCAACTAATTACGAACTTCAAGATTTACATTTTAATCTCTTAAATTATATAAATATTTTATTTAGCTAAGAATATAAAATATATTAATACTTTCACATATTTTGTTCACATAACTGATAAATATTTTATTAATTTAAATATATTGATATCATATATGTCGTGCTTTCTTCTTCAAATACATTACACGATATAATTAATGTCGAACTTTATGTCACATTTAACGATCATATACTAAGTAAAACCTCAAATTAAACTCACTATGCAATTTAGAATAACTCGTCTACTTAATTATGAGTCATGATTGAATTGATTGAGTTAGTTATTTATGCAACATGATTAATGATCATGCGTAAAAAACTTACTGGAGAATTTAATCGTAAAAACATAAACATCATGAGAAAATTACTTTGATGATAGCTAATGAAAAACAAATATTGAAACTAAAGACCTGAAAAATAGAATGTCAAATTTTTTTTTAACGAAATGACCTAAAACTCAATGACAAGAAATGGATCTAGTCGTTTTTCCACATTAAATAGGTCTAATATCTTACGACTTAAATTCTTTTGAAGGCTTATGATGTCGTTTCTTCACATAAAGTCGGCCTTAAAAGGCTATAAAATCTTGAAAATCCTTGTAGTTATCCTATATCTAATAAATTACATCACATTTTGAGATCTTATAAAATTGAAGACCTAAATGCTAACTTTACTGGATTTACCCTTGAGCACCACTTAAATGGAACATACAAACATTGATCCAAAACTCAAACTAACTTGCAATGACTTATTGTGAAATTTGACCATATTTGTAGAGAAGAAAACCACTGTAGTGTTGTGTATAAATCATGATGAACAACGAGATCTATTTTCTATAAACATTAATACATTATATATCGTGTGACTAATTAAAAATATTATGGCAGTGGGTTATTAACGAATCTGAGATTCATATTGTGGCGTCGTTCAGAACTTTGAGACAATAACCAAAGGGCCTTTGGCCTAGCGGTACTTGTGGAGCTCTTCAACCAAGTGGTTGGGAGTTCAAGCCTCGTGGGAGGCAAAAAAGAAAAAAAAAAAAACTTTGAGACAATAGGTACCTTACACATGCCTCTTACTTGACATCATGTATAAATGGATCACCCGAAAGGTAAACGTTTAATTTTGGAGATTACTTTTGAATCATCTTCCTACCAAGATCAATTCAGACGCAAAGCGTATGGTGTTTGGGATCCATGGTCGCCACAAAAAGTAGTCAATTATGACTATAAAGAGGGTTTAGACGCTATTGTCACAGTTGTGTGTGGGGCGACATGAAATTCGAGAAACGATAAAAATTTGTCTCATAGTCACCGAGTTCAAGTCTAACCTATAAGGTGATATTATTTTGTTTCTATGGGTTTCAAATAGGTGCAAAAGTAAGAGGAGCCACTTTGACTAAGATAGCTGGCACTAAAAATCGGTGTACGGTGTATTTGGCAAATGAGCTTATTGAAGCTTACAAGAACTTAAGTTTATTTTTTTATAAGCTCAAGTTTTTAACATTGTTTAATATACAAAAATTTAAGAACTTCTTGAAAAAATAAGCTTTAGAAAAGAAGCTACTAGAAGTAGCTTTTAAAAATAAGCTCCAAGCTTATGAAGTGAAAAATTATATAAATACTTCTTATACAATAATTTATCATGTGTTCTTTTGTCATTTTATGTCAATTTCACATTTTTAACTCCAACTACTTTTGTCAAACACTCATGAAAAAAATAAATTCCCGATGTTTCGTAAGTTTTGTGCCTTGGGCTTTAGTTGGTCCATTTGAAGACTTATGTGAATCTTGTATGTAGAAGATGCATTGTACCTGCATCAAGCTCCGTGATAGATGTTTATTTTGGTTATTAAAATTATATAAATATATCGTGTTGTGCAATAGATGCACCATAAAACAACTTAAATAACGTACTACATCCACAATCAATCAGGAAGGGTGTGCTATGCATTATATCATCGTACTACTCAGAAAGCTAATAACAAGAAGGGGCCAATAAAAAGGGTCATAGACGTTTATAAAAGGCTAATTTACAACTAAAGTTTGACATTTTGCATTACAACAACACGAGAGCATGCATGAGCAAATAAATAGGTCGTTTAGGACTATAGCGACACTAAAGACACAAAATCAGTGCAGAGTAACAAACAAAATGCAACAACGTGGACAAGTGGTTGACAATATGCTTCACACATATAGTTCTTATAGAGGACGAACTTTAGAAACAGGTGGAAGGTCTCTAATGCTATATGCACATTGATGGGACATCGTTGATTACAATGCAAGTCTCTAAAACAAACCCTGCAAAATGAATCACACTTGGATAATCGCGTCTGTATGGTCTTGCACAGTCAAGCGCTCTGAGATATCAGCTAGTGACTTAAGGTTGCACTTGATAAAGGCCTCGACAAAGTAGCATGTTTCTTCTCTGGTGTTGCCATCAGGCACATCCACCACAAATGATTCAATTACCAAAGTTCCTGGTCTTCCTTCAATAATCTCCGGATGAAGGGTAATGACAGATGAGTAATTCTGCAAGAAATATCAGCAATTTTTAGTCTTAAAATGCGTGTGCAAACATATTTGTTAGAGGAGGCAACATAGGCGAATAGGAACGTTGGGTAACTGGTTAAAACAGGTTTATGTTGGAACCAGTCATTTTTTGCATGCATTGAAACAGATCAGCAGACCCCTTTTGTCCATATAAAATAACTAACTAATCTGTTAATTGTGATCACAAAAACAGTGTTAAATTAATACAACTTAGAAGGTTGTACATTAAAAATATTTCAACCAGTTTGACCCAATTTGACATGTTATCCTTTTAGCTAACTTTTACTTTGACCCATTTGAGATAAAAGCAACTCGACTCGACCCATTTATAAGTACGTGGGACGAAATTGACACCGCTAATGTTTGTGAATGTCAGTGTAAGAAATGAGATATAGATATGTACCTGGAGCCTGTGATCACCACCAACAATTCTCATGCCTAAGATGTGTTCATCTTCATTGAGAAGTTCCAACCTTTCTGTGCTAGTGGTAGCAGGAAGTCCAGATCTAACATTTACTTCTCTAAGACTTCCAATTTCAAAGTCACCTTGCGCATTGCATCCACTCACAAAAGGTTTGTATTTTTGTGGTTGATCAAACCTCCTGACCAGGGACCATACCTAAAACACATGCCAAAAAAAAAATCTTCCCTCAGCAAGGCCTCAATTTCTACAAATTACTAGCATTCATTATTATTTTATATTGGCTAAGCTTTTAATATTTGAAAAGGCATCGTCGAGGTTCATGTTATAAGGGGGCAATCAGTTCTTGTGAGACTATCGCAATTTCTCTTTAGGAAAAGTTCTCGGGTCGAACTTGTGTGGCATTATATGCAGACCTTGTTCATTTAACAACAAAAAATGTCTTATGGTTTAAGAATATATCCCCCTCTAAACTTTATATTTTAAAGATACTCCCTTTATTGATCCGAAACTACATCAAGTGATACAAATCCACTAGTTTCTACGTATCGAAAGGAACCAACTATGGAAATGGTTTAATAACGCTCCAAAGTTAAGACTGAAACACACAATTTGCAAGAGCATCATAGTGTTACTATCGAAATGGTTCAAATAGAAATGCTAAAGAAGTTGCTTCCTATTTATGGACTACCAAATTCAAAGTCTATTATTATTACGTATGCTCTCTTACAATTGAAAACACAATTGCAAATTAAGTTCCTGCTTCTTATTTTAAGTTACAAAAAGTTCACACTTCCTGAGAATACAATTAAGCCAGGTAAGGTATGGTATAAATATAACACACATTTTAGTATACTGGTAATTGATAAACTTATATTATATACACAATTACGCAACTTTATAACTCAGATAACCAACACAGATCATAATCATTTAATTAATTAAATATAAAACAATACAGTACTAAATACAAATTTAATTTACTAATCAGCTCAGATCCAGTGTAATTATAATAATTAAAATCAGAATTGTAGATTTACTATTTAAAATTAACTTACGAGATGAACAGGTGCTTTGATGCGTTTAACAAGAGATGATGTACACTGATAAGCTCTAATCTCATGTTTATGATGTCTCTTTATGTAATCATTTTCCGATAAGGTTACAGCGTTGAACTCGCCGGCGATGGCCATAATCAACGGTAAACGATCGCCGGAAAAGTAATCAATAATTTTCGGTTAATTCGTTGACGTTTTTAGAGATAGATAATTCGGAAATTTAGAGTGCTTATTGGTGGTTTGCTGTATTGGTTCTTTCTCATCCACCTTTTTTTCACCATTTTCATGTGATATTATAATTAGATTTTTAGATGTAGTTTCCATTTGCCCCCTATATTATTTTAAAAATACTCTTTGGTCCTTGTATAACGTATATAAGTGAATCTTAAATACATATGAGTGAGGTTGCTTATATAATGTGTTGATATTAAAATATTAATGTTAAAAACAAGGTTTTCAAGATTGCGATCTTGATTGCAAGATCGTACAATCCTGTTAATTGAGAACCTGCATAATTGCAGTAGGAACACTTAGAAGGTCAAATCACACTAGGCTCATATGACCACTCTTAAAATTGTAAAATTGATGTACGATTCGATCTTACTCGTATAGAATAAGCTGTAATGTCGGATACGAGCTTTGTAATATGTCAGAGTGGGTAAATTAAGAAAACAACTCAGGTGGACATTTTTAAAAAATGCTTACAAATAGGCTACATATATATGCCATATAGCCCCTTAGTCCAATGTATGCTCAAAATTTATCACACGATCTTTGTTTTAAAATGCAATTTATCATATTAACCTGAAAGTTTAAAACCCCAAAATTCTAAATCACTATGTTTGAAGTTTCGATTGATATCTTAGATTAGTAATTTTTGTATGTAGACTCGTATGCTCTTAAACTTAATATAACGTGCAATTGTACTGTACTACTATGTTTTTTAGTATGTTTATACTAGTAAAAAATACGCTTTTATGTTGATAAATTGCATATTTTAATAATATAAAACTTTAATTGTTACATTAATTTCTATAATAGTTAGTTTTCTTCATGAATTTAAATATTTGTTAAATGAACAATGATGTTTTGGTAAGAATTTACATCCTGATCTTGCAAAGACAAGAACTATCATATATGATTTATATTATAGAAAGCAAAAAAAAAAGCTCCTTATTAACCGATTAAACTAACAAATTTAGACCTATAAACGAACTAAGAGAATACAAACCAGTCTTTTTCATTTTCATTCATTTAACTCAAACTGCATTCGGTTATTTCTAATATTGCATATCCTAAAAGATAAAATATATTAAATCTTGATGTTATATCTGGTGAATTCATATTACTAATTATGAAAATAATGGAGTAGTCTCTACACTTAAAACTATGAACAATTTAATTCGATTCACATATAAGATTGGCGAAATCATCTTAAACAAATTCATGATGGGAAAAGCACTTTACTCCTACAAGACTAAACCACGTGGCGAAAGGTGTCGATTGGAGAAACTGTAACTACCCAATTTACAACAATATCTTTCAAAATCGTTATGGGTTGAGTCGTGACCTTTGTTAGTCCAACTCGTTCAATATTAGGAGTGTAGATGAGTTAAGGTATGTGAATTCAACTTGTTAAAAATTTGATTTGAACGGAGTTTAAATGAGCTCGAATTTTTTATATTAAGATTGAACAGAGTTGCGTGTCTAATCGAACCTATCATATATATATATATATTAATACTATTTAATATAATAATATTACAATATGAAAATAATTATACATATACATATAATACTTAAAATAAATATAGTAAGTCTTATGTATATACTTAAAAACTACATCAAAATAATATATTCATATATACATGTATATAATTAAAAACCAATAAATAAATAAATAATGTTTTATAATAAACGAGTCGAGTTAGAGCTTTTTGAATTTTAAACGAGCATTTAAGCTTGGGCTCGGCTCAGCTCGTTTACACCCTATTCAGAACCAGTATATAAGCTCAAACATGATTTCACTTTGAAACTAATTGATGATAGAGGGAGTAGTTCATGATCTTATATAAAAGTTTTGATTTTTTATGTTTTCAATATGAGATATGTGTGACAATTCGTCCCGCATCAATTTGAGATATAAAGGTCGAGTCCCTTCTAAACCTAAACTTGTAACTAATCAGTATCTTCCATTGTGCTTTTTAATTAAAACTTAAAAGTTTTCAATTAATTCATTAATCTAGTTTTGGGAGTCTTACATATGAATTTGCACCCTTTAACAGGTTGCAATTTACCATTATGTAATTTCTTAACACAAGTCAATGATTTTGTGTTGGGATCGATTGTATTACATGTGAAAGCAATAAATAGTCAGATGTGTTTTTAGTTTCAAATTAAAGGCATATGTATTTCCTAATTTACAACACTCGAATACATTAAGAACACTAGACAACAAACCCAATTAACTACTAGTCTTTAAGTTATTCAATTGACAATTGCTATGGTGAATTGGATGGGCACATGAGGTTGGTTAAAGATAAATAATTATCATAGACAATAGGTCGCACTTAAGTTAGTGTCTTACTTACCTAAAAGAGTTATATCCATATCCTTCGAGTTATTATCAATCAATACTTGCGACTAACATATTAAATACTGATTCATAACATGCAAGTAGTTTTTCATTTTATCTGGTTGCATGATTTTTTTTAAATTGCCTAATCTCGTTCGATATATAATACTTTGACACTGATATACATTGCACGGTCACTTATGACTAGGGGTGTACATAAATGGTTTAGAACCGTCAAAACCGATAAACTGAACCAGAACCGTACCATACCGAAGCACAATGGTCCAGTTCTCGGTTCTAGTTTATGGCTTTAATGGTTCGCAGTACGGTTCGGTACTAGAACTTTTTAAAATCGGTTGGACCATTAGAACAACAATAATTATTAAATTTGTAATTATAATTATTAAATTGGTAGAAAGTTAATAGTCCGAGGTTCCCAATTCTATCCAATATGACAAAAGGTATTAAACTTTACCTTTATACATTTCTAGAAACTCGATATATTATGTTTTAATGTTTATATCTTTTTACTATCCACTTTTGGTTTTGCGTGAGAAAACTTAAATGCATCATTTATCTAACGTTTTAGTTTTTAATTATTAGACGATTTTAAGTGTTTTTTCCGATTATTTAAGTCTTGTATTTATTTTGATAACTACATGCTTTTAGACATCTCCTTATGTATAACAATATAACTTATATGAGCGTATATTATTTGGTTCGCGGTTTTGAACCAAAACCGCAAGAACCGAACCGGTACCATACCGGACCAAAACCAAGTTACATGGTGCGGTTCATGGTCCTTGATTTTTCATTTATTGGTTCGTGGTACGGTCCGATTTTGATCCGGTTCGATACGGTTCTTGGACCACGTACACCCCTACTTATGATTATACATCAAGTTAAATATAATAGAAGTGTGCGGGAATATGTAAAGAAGAGCATTCATAGAGGGGTGTATATGTTGATTTACAATTAAAATGAGAAAAGAAGTGATGTGATTGGCTAATTGGGATGTCCAAAAGTAGTATTGGATTTTGTGGGCGAGTACTTGTAAAAGACCGCACATCTTTCTCTTTCGCACTACGAAATTGTTTATTGTATTTTTAGGTTTTAGTGTTGTAGATATTTTTGACAACCAAGTCATATGCCACTTTGTCCGTAGAATAATCTTTTGTGGTCAAAATATATATAATATACTGTATTTGACTTTAAATTGATGGAAATCGGTTAATGACTACCGACGTTGGACTCGTAAATTCGAGGGGGTGATTCGCGGTGGTGGAGCTGATATTGGTACTGGTATAAGAGATGTCGGTAGTGGTGATTTTACAAATAAATAATCAGATAATTTGTTGACCGGTATTAAGTGGTAGGCGTTTTTGTTGGTGGTTAGAGTCGATGAATTTTAAAATTCTAAAAGCTATTTGAAAAAAATTTCAATTTAACGATTTTAAGAAGCTTATCTTTTCAAAAACCTCTATTTACTTGTGTTTGTCAAACATTAATTATCTTTTAAAGTAAACTGCATCTCAGTCTTTGTAGTCACTCATTTCATTGCTGGTCTCTAGATCAAACTTTTTACATGTTAATTCTTTGACTCGAAATTTTATTTAATTTTCGGTCCCTTATCCACATAAAAAGATTAAAAGAAAATATTATCGTAGCCTTATTCTAATTGAAAGAGGGTCTACCCCAACGAAATAGGAGATCACATTTATTGATTATCAATGAAAATAATAATAAGTTCTTGTAATAATAAATAATCAAGGTTTAAAAGCAATCATAATTGTTGTCTCTAAAAGATAACTCTAAATCTCAAGAATCAATATAAGTCCAAACTCGTAAAATCGAAAGGTAGTGTATATGGCAAGTCCAAAACTTGAACCTATTGCACTTATCCCATATAACCTTGATTGCATGCTACTAGAAAATAAAATGTGGTTGAGCTAATTGCTTAGTGCGCGGATGTTGACAGAAATAAACAATGACAATAAAATATCTCAAGTAAGAATGAAGTGAAATAAGTAAATTTTACTTTTCAAAATTCATCATTTGAATAACACCACTAACACCAGAGTAAACACATAAATATAAAGGCTGAAGCAACGAGAGGTTAAGTTATTTTATATCGAGTAGCCTACGTAACAAAATATTCAAATTGCACAACAAACATAAACCCAGGTCAAGAGAATTAACTCGTAAATATTCAGTAGAGGTTAAACACGACTGAAATACCATAAACCGAAAATATGATTTGTAATTTATAAAAAAATTTGAACTTATAAAAACTAGAAACAAAAGCTTATAGAAACCTCATAAAACTCCCGATATAATAACTCGTCGAACGGACCTTTTATATAGAAAACAGAAAAGAAAACCTAACAAAAAATAATTTTTTATTGAGTCCAAATAAATGAATATAAATGCGGTGTGAATATAAACTTTGAATTTTGTATTTTCGTGTTTTGTTAAATATACGTTTCTTTATTAGAATACTAAAAGCAATGTAATTATTCACAAACATTTATGATCATAACAACTAATTTCGTTTAATTTTGATAATAATAACTAATTTCGTTTAATTTTCGGGTGCGCTCATCATGCTATATATTGATTATTTTGTCGAGTATCAATTAATTACCTTTTGGTAATAATATTAGGGTTTTAGATCTAACTGATTTTTTTATTTATCGATTGAAGGTGTTATTTAAGCATGACTAAAGAAAAAACAGATAATATATTTATTACGGTAAGTTCTCATGATTACAATTTCATTATCACTTGAATAAATTCGTACAGTATTATTACGTTAAAAATCTTATGTATTCTTGTACTTGAATTCTATATTTATTTATACACATATATATTTGCAGGGCACTTTCGAGTCATTTTGGAACATTTAGTGTCCTTTTGCAATTATGATTGGCATTTTTGTTGTATAAATTGCGGCTGTTAATTACCAATATTTCTGAAATAAACTGTCAGAAACTAACAATTGAAATTGAGATCGTTCAATATACGACCAATTGGCTTTGTTTGTTATATGTTCATTATACTGAATCATTAGGTTTATAAATTATTAGGATAGATAATGGATTAAATTTTGAATATTTAATTTTTGCAGGAAAGCTTTTCCCTGTTGTAGACATGGTCAAATGGATGTCATACGGAAACGCTATACTCGTTAATTGTTTTCCATTTGTGAAGTTTTGTGTGACCAATTGTATTGTTCTATTTATGAAGATGGGAGACATCCTGGTTGTGATCAATCGTACTTAGAGCGAAGAGAATTTTCTTTTACGTTGGATGATGATGTGTTCTTGCAGTACCTGTCGTTTAAGAATGTTTCTGAGCTAAAAGAGGGCATTAAAAATAAATGTCCGTCTAAAATAGACATCGGTGCTGTTTATAATGTTGACGTAAGATGCTAAGATCCTTTTATGATCATTTAACATAGACATTGGTTTTGCATTTAAGGAATTTGTAGAGTTTGTTAATTCGTGCTTTTTAATCTTTCAACAGTTCTCAAAGAAGTATACACATACACAAGGGGATGAAATTTTTACTCCTGTGAAGAGAGCTAGTGTTTGATGTAGTACGTTTTCTGATTTCTCTTAGTACTAAACGTTTGTTTGTCTAAAATGTATACTTGATTTTTTTACATTGTTTCTTACTAATGTGTTCTTCCAGATATTTCGGATTATAATGATGCTAGAAATTGTTGCTCTGGAGCAAAATTTTGCTTAAAATGCTGGCCTCTGATGACCACTGCGATCAAAGTGATAGATACTTCTGTTAAAGGTAACTGCTGGACAAACTGCTATAGCAATATTTCAAGCTCATTACAAGCAAAAATCAACGTATAGGAGTTCGATGTTGCGTAAGTTTACATTCAGTGTCACCTTTACAGGATTTGTAGTCATAATAATTAATTTATTGTAGTCACAAATTATTCCCATGTTGGCAAATGCATCAGCTCTAGTCCATAATGTTAATCTTACTGTAATATGTTACTATTTATTTCCATGTCCATTTGGTCAGAGGATTTTGGGTTCAATCATATTCTATGGGTATACAATGGCTGTCGTGGTGTGCATTGTTGGGTTTGTGATGGAAAAGCACGCAGGTAGTGCTGCACAACTTGTAAAATGTTTTTCTTTTGTATTTATGAACCTACAGTTGCATCTTTATTATCTTGAATCTCAGGTTGACTAATGAACAGAGGGCAGCTATTGCTGATTATTTTCCCATGTACAAGGTTGGTGTTTAGTTGTTCATACTTCATAGCTCATACGTACTATGCAATTTTTCAAAATCATGTATCTTGAGATACTGAGATCCTTTATTATCTATTCTTGTTCAGGGTTATGTGAATAGAAATTCGAAGGCGTCTTTTACACACCATTCTTTCCTTGAGTAAGTAATGGAAATTTCTTGCAGGAGCTATATCTCAATGTCTTGAAAGGCTTCTTTGAGGAGAAATTACTTTGTAGCCAACAGTTACTTTCAGATGGGAGATATGAGAAAATATCAAAGATGATTCCTGATAAACGTATTCAATATGCTTTCTTTTTCGCTGTGTTTTTTGCCTCGTATATAGTTGCATTCTGTTAGAACTGTTTTGGCTTACTTGCTAATTGCTAACTGGTTTGCAGTTAGTGTGTCACTTACAATAAAGTGGCAAGAAAATAGTTTCTCCTCTGGCGCAAGAGATATAAATGTTGTGCGACGGGAGCAACTAAAACACCAGTGTGAGTCTACTAAACAAAAGGTATGCCCATTATTTTAATAATATCGTCTGAAGAAGTGTTAATATCTCCAGATGACCGACTGTCTGGTTCTATTTTATGGTGGTTGCCCATTATTTTAATAATATAGTCTGAAGAAGTGTTGATATCTCCAGATGACCTACTGTCTGGTTCTATTTTATAGTGGTTGCAACACCAGGAACTAAGTATTATATATTTAAATTTAGTAGTTCTTTGAAGTTTGTTTTTCTTCATATCAGGCACCTGAAAAACGTGATAAGAAAATAGGCTCTCCTGAGGTACATAGGTGTGGTCAGAAGATTGTCATTTATTTCACATATCCAAGGCTTGATATGGAGGTCATTTGGTGTCACGTTTTAGGTTTCAAAACTCATGAGTCATTTGCTGAAGGCACCTTTTTGTGTACACCCTAAAACAGGTTATTTTCTCAGGTACTTCTAAATGACAATTTGATAAGGTATTCTATTTGTTTCACTGTTGAAACTTTATTGATCTTGAGCATTTCCATCCTCATCTATATTTTAAAAAAGGTGATCATGGACCATTGTTACAATCATGAAGATTCAAATATGAGCTTTGTTGTATCAAGCCTATATATATATTATATATATATATATGTATTATTTATTTTACTTTCACAAGGCGTGGGTGTATACTGTAGGTTATGTTTTATTTATTGCCTTTGCAATTTCCATAGCCAATGCTATTTGTTGTATCTCGCAGCTCATGGAAAAAACCAACACAGTAGGTGTGCAAGCAGAAGGCGATACAGGTATGCTACTTGGTGTATCATCATATGATCATTTCTTGTATTATATTTCATGATGACCTGAGCCACATAACCAAAGCTTCTAAGATAAGTAATCTACCTGTTGTATCATTTAGATTAATCTGTTACACCAAACTTATTTTGTTCTAGAACATGCTTGAAGTCTTTCATCCAGTCATGCTACATACAATCCACTATAATGATATCCGACTGATCATTGGGTGATATTATTGTTATTAACTTTTTCTTCCAATTCTGTTGTCAATTGATGTCAGTTTGGGAAAGAACGTCATTGGGGAAGTTTATCAGATACTTCAGAGCATCATTCTTGCATCCTTTGCTCAAATCTTGCAAGGTATTAAAGAAATGTTTTTTTTTTTTCTGTCAAAGTTCATGCGCTTAAAGCATATCCAATTTTTGTGTCATGTTTCATGCTCTACATTGTTCTAAAGATGGCTGTGAAAACTGGCCATTATACTTGTACCTGTAGTGGCTATTGCCTATTGGTATGCATAGGATAAGTAGAGGTGGCAAGATGGGGCCGGTTGATCAATCGACCTGAAGCAGTTTTTTATTGATTGTTGGTACAAGTAAGTTTTGAGTTAAATAAGATGGCAAAAGATGTTACTCCGTATTACAATAATAACCTATCTCTAGGTTAAAGTGATTTAGTAAGTTGTATACATTAAAACTACACTTTAGGTTGCCGTTGATTTTATTCTAATACTATTTCCCATTTGATCCATTATATATTAAAACTTAACTTAAATCAATCGGTTCATAACTAAATCGGCTGATATATTTAGGATATAAACATAACTTGTAATTGGCTAATTTCAGTATGGCCTTTCCTAAATACAAGAGTGTTGAAAAATAGGTTTAGTTATAAACTCATAACCATGAGCAGTTTCATATACTGAATGCAAAGCAAGAAGTTATTATTTTTACTTCCTAATTTGTTTATGTTGATGATACCGAAATGTAATTCGTGAATGTTTTTGCAGGAAGACATAGAAAGGTCATACAGAGCCAAAGTTCAGCAATCAAGGAACTCCTTGGGTTGGTAATACCTACAAATTTATTGGTGACATTTTATTTATTATAATAAAAGTTATGATGTTACTATCTCATGAGAGGTTGAGTGAACATATTTGGGTTGACATATATGTTGGTCCTTTTTCTTTTAGTAAGCTGCAATAGGAAGCTGACTTTTGTTTCCAAGTTTTAAGTCTCAGACAGCTTGAATGGTTGAAATGAAAAACATAATTGAATTTGGAATTGTGGTTAATGGTTGGGAATTGGTTTAATAATAACAAAAAAATGAACACCAGCAGAATGGGGCATTAAATGAGTGATTTCCCACCGTACCTTTTTCCCTTAAGCATTCGTTGTGTTTTGTTTGTTTTTGATGCCTTTTATTTTAGGTATTACTGATAGTCAACTCTTCCATGTACTTTAGGTGTTAATCGTTCACACTTTTGTCTGCACATTTCTATGAAGGGTTGGAACCTGATTTACTCTTAAATAGCTAAAATGTTTGTTTAAGAAACAAGCGATAATGTCGAAAATAGTAATTAGCCAAAATCTTTGATATTGGTTTACTAGTAGAACATTGCGATCCAACCGTAACACCATTAGAAACAAAGAAAATTGATTAGTAACTTCAAGATCAAATTACGACTATGCTTGACTAGCTTATAAGTTGTTTAAATTCTCTCAAGTGGATTCTTGATTTTATGTGCGATTTTTGCATAAAGATATTGTGTTTTGGATACTCAAATAATCCTCTGTGTGTATTCAAGATTTCAAATGTCTGTTTTTAAACTACACTAGAAACCACAAAACTAAATAACATAAAACATTATTATAAAAGCTACAAGCTAAAGCAAACATTGTCATTCTCATGATACCAAGAGTTTATGCTTTCATAAACTTGATAATTACTTTCTACTACAATACAGAAGTTTCATAACCAAAGCCATAATCATTAACAATTGAACCCTCAAACCTCAAAACAAGGATTTCAAATTTAATCAAACTACTAATTAGCAAGTACTTGTTCCCATATCAAATCCAAGTCATAAGAAGGCATTCTTGCCAATGACCAACCGCCGTTATCTGCCACCAATGACTCACCGGAAAAACAACACCCTTCTTCCGAAACACACAAAGACGACCCCACATCACTCTCCCCTGACCCCACTTCAACCGGAATCGAATTTTCAACAATCTTAACTTTTTCTCTCTCCGTTCTCTTCTTAATTTTCTCCCTTGTAACTTTATCACAAATTGCTTGAATCTTTTTATCCACAGCAACTTTAAGAGAATTTAATTTACTTATATCTCCGTATAATCCCACAATGCCCTTTTCGTTATTCGGAAAATTCAAACGAGCATATTCCCCGTGTAACTTATATGCAGCTCGATCATAAGCGTAGGCCGCCATTTCCGGCGACTCGTATGTTCCTAACCAAACTCTCATTCGATTTCGCGGTAATCTAATTTCGGCCACCCATTTTCCCCATTGTCTCTGCCTCACTCCCCTGTACAACTTTTTCTTGAATAAATTGTTTTTTTGTTGATGAAATCGAGTTGTGGAATTTGTGTCAAAATTGGTTGAGAGTTTTTGAATGAGATTGCTCTGTTTGAGATAAATTGAAGACCCTGATTCTGATGATGAACAATGAGAGAAGATTGAATCTAGGGTGCTTGTATTTTTACCTGTTAGGATTAAATTTGATAATGAAGATCGAATCGATTGATCTATTGTATCGAAAAGAAAAGGTTTTGTGGTTTTTTCTTGCATGATTGTTTGTTTTGTAGAAACAGGGGAAGAACAGAGGAGAGTATGTGTTTGACTGCTGAGGCTCAAATTTGTTGAATATTTGATTTGGTTTTTTATAAGGGGTAATATTTATAGGCAATTAGAAAAGAAAAGAAAAAAAAAAAGAGAGTAGTGGGGTATTCATTTTGTGATATTAATTAAAATGGGAATTTCCTGAAAATGCCAATGACTTTTTTTCCAAATAAAATATCCCAAATTCATTATTACTAATCACCGGAATTCATTCTTCTTCTTCTTTTCTTCGATATATACTCTTAAAATATCTTCAGTGATAAAAGTTTTCTAAAACCTTTTTGGAACGCCACATAAGTTTAATCTAAATAACTTTGAATTTTGGTGCGAATTTTTTTTAATAAAATTACACTTAAAAACTTCTAAAAAATTTTTATATCAAATATTTCAAAATATTATATTTTTGACAAGTAAAATTTTTCCTTCGATAAATGAGAAACTCTTCAAAAGTCTTTTTGTATAAAAAAGTTTAAAAAAGATCTTTATTGAAGTTGCTTTTAATTCACCAAGTCGAGTAAGTAACATGATGTTATAATTGGAATGATAAATATGAAAAAAAAAAAAATTAAAAATGGTATTACTCTTAACATAAGCCTATAAATTTTGAAAAGTGTTTTGTATACCATTAAAAATCTCCATACGCTACTAATTATACGTTATAATATTATAAAATACAACAATATAAATCACACTTAATAGAGTACGTTATAAAAATTTTAAGTGGCGTATGAATTATCATTCATAAAATTGAAGACGACTCCGTGTGGAGCCCTTATGCAATCCGTACTTCACCTTTTGCAATTTATTTGGTTGTTGAATTGTCACGTTTCCTATACAAGAAAAAGTCAAACAGCAAACAATGATCACACCCTTGGTGCACCAAGAGAAAAAACAGATAGTTTACAATGATTTATGAATATAATTTTGTATAGATGTTAAGAAAAGTTTGTTTAAATTAAATACATACTTGTAAAATACTGGATCCTCTACATTCAAAATCCATTATTTCTACAGTTTACTTATATAGTTTCACTATATAAGTAATCTTAACATTAAAGGTAAAATACTGGATCCTCTACATTCAAAATCCATTATTTCTACGGTTTGCACGATCAATCTCATTCGCATTGTCATGTACACGTTAGCGATAATCTAAACGTGTCTATTACTAATATCATAGAGCTTTAGATACACATGAATAGGAACGTATCAAATTTCGTTTAGTAATCCTCGGAATAGAAGTTTAGATGAAAGGGGAGTAGGTCTAATAGTTTTTGCATTTTTGATTATGTAATAAGTATGACATGATTACAATAACACATTATTGCTCTGATGGGAAATATTGATTTGTTAGAATATGGAGAGCATTAAATTCTAAAAGGTTGATTAATTCGTGAATGGTTACAAAAAAGTCATATTTGCATGTGACTTGAACCGAACTAGTTGTCGACTACAAGTCGATATCCCCCATAAGCTCTTCTCTTTCTATAAAGACTAGGAGGACTAGGAGTATTAAGAGGTCGTGCTACGCAAGAACCATAAACATAAATATAGGAATTATGATGAGTCAGGATACATACATTACCTTTCGTACACGATGCAAAATAAGAAGTCTTGACTTCATAACGTGTATTGCATCCCATGTACAATATATAAGAAACTTATTATAATTCTCTATATTAATTAATTCTTAGACTATTAGATAATTTTGGTAATTATCATATAACTTTGTGTTATATATTTTTCAAAACAAATTGATCAAATGTTACAAACTTTGAAGGACTCGGATTAGAAATATTAAAAGCTTATTTTTTGACCCTAAAAGTCAGTGGTTCATTGTAAAGAAATACGAGATGCAATTCGTGTTGGTTGTGTGGCCTTAGAATAAGTCTTAAACATTCTCCTTTCTCCTTTAAAATTAAAAGAAAATCTTGAGATATCTCTTTCTTAAAATGTGACTTGAGAACATCCACGTTAATAAAAAGCATTTACTAACTTCTTTTTGTTGTCGCATCACAATTTCATTTATCAAAAAGTTTAACTTGAGTGAAAAAGTTTTCAAAAACTTCTATATTTTTGAAATTATACGCTAAAAGTACACCAAAAAAAGTAATGAATTGTGATTCTCTACTCGACACCTCGACTTTTTTAATAAAAAGTCTTTGCAAAAGCTCTACAAAAAGTCTTTACTGAAGATGTTCTAATTAAAAAATTTGACATTTTTATAAGTATATATTTTTCATAACTAGAATTGACCATTCACTTGATATTAACTGTAGCATTATATTTTGTTAACTTTAGTCTTTCAAATGTTGTTAATCTCATAGTAGAAGTATGACGGTGTGTTAATATTAAAATCTTTCATATTTGTCTATTTTTTTTAGTTATAATTACCCTTTATTTATATACATATAAGAAGAAAATAATATAATTATTAAAAATTTTACTTTTCGATTTTGACTTGTAATTTTATCTTTCATATCATTAAATTTTAGTGATGATGTGTTAAATTTGTAAATGCATGTGTTCAAGATTATATAATTGATGCAAAAGATATATGTGAAAAAATTGTTCTATTCTAAAGATATTGGTAAACAAAATAAAAATATATAAGTTAAGAGATATAAAAATATAACCTAAACACTTGTGAAAGTATAAAAATGTGCACACTACATGTATTATTTTGTTATGAAGTAATTTGTACAATACCATTTTTTCTTCCCACACCACTCATTCCGTTTTAATTGAGATAGTTAACGTTGCTTGTTTGTGCCAGATCCTTGACGCAGACTATAAGCCCTCCTAAATTGTTACACCATTAAAGCGTAATTTCAATGGCATTTGAGGATGAAAATGGAATTTTGGCAATCAAAAAGTGGTATTTGGAAGTATTAGGACGTGGACATGGAACGTCGGACGCCGACAATAAGATGGGGTCCACTAAAAGACCCATGTACACGTCACCCACCACCATGAACATTGGGTCCATATCTCGTGACCTTCATCTTGTGGTCCTTCCTAGTCACGCGTCACGTTACAAGTGGGTGTCATCTAAACTTTGATCAATCTAATGAATTCGATAATTGATAATCGTAATACTTTTATTTTATTTTATTCTATTATTTTTATTTTTACTTTTTATTTTCACTTTTGTTAAGTAAGAAACAAAGAGAATGATGAAACTTGTGAATTATACGTTGGATATGAATATGATGAAAATTGATTTAATGACAAGAGCACGATGCATGTAAAATTTAACAAATAAAATAAAAAGGATAAAAACATTCAATTAATAAATGAATTAAACTAATATTTAGGTTTATAATTAAGACTAGTGTTTGACAAAAGTAGCTGATAACTTGAGCTGCAAACTTTTATTTGGAGTCGAAAGCTGAAATTTTTATTTTATTTGAGAAGCGTTTGATAACGTAAGTGTAATTGAAGATTAATATATGAATTTACAACAAAAACAAAAAAAGTAACCAGACATAAATATTTATTAAAAAGTATTTATGTAATTTTAATTTTACAGAAGCTATACCTTTTTTTAATAAACTACTTGAATAGCTTATGCTTTAAGAGGTTATTTACTCAACAAGCTATTGTATTTTTGTTTTGTTAAACAATGTGTGGATCGAGCTTATATAAGAAAATTAACTTAAACTTTCATAGGCTCTTACAAGTTGCCAAACATATCCGATGGAGCATCACGCTAATGAATAATTCATGCTCACAAAATTTATAAACATATCTAACCAAATAAAATCAGCATAAGAATATGGATGAATTTTGGGATGTGAAAAGACACTTGACCATAGGAAGATAGGAGGTGGGCCAAAATGAGACCGACCCTCGAAGTGTGAAGCTTTCATAGTTAATTATTGTCAGGGAACTTAGAAGAAGTCCAGAGAAAGGAGATGGGTCGGTTTGACAATTGTGTGTGATGGAATTATTAGACTTTATATTATATTATATTTATTACTTATTTAGCGCCATTAATTTATAGTAGTATCAATATACTTTTAGTTTTAGTTTTTTAATGAAAGAGTATTGATCTTCATACTATGAGAGAATATAATATATTAGTTAGAGATAAATACTAATAAATCTTAAATATTATTGCTAAATAATATAAAAGACTTTGTTTAATATATAAACATGCTACGAATCTATATGTAGTAGGTTTTACTAAAGGTTTCATTTTTACGTTACGTAGCTTTTAAACAACTCTTTTTTTCCTCATTAGTGCTAAAATCTTGAATTTTATTAATTTATATAGCTCTACTTTACAATGAAATTATACTGAAATGGGGATATTGCCCAATAAGAAGCGTTATAACCATCGAGGTTTGGACTCGAAGCTTAATGGATATATATTGTATTATTATACGATAAAAATAACGACAATAGAAAAGGTCAACATGACACCATACAACACGTCCAAATAGAGATACGGATGGTCGTTAAAGTCCAATTTAATAGCCGTATCAGTGGGGCAAGTTGACTTATCCTGTCCAAATCATTTCACTTTTAATGTAACAACTAATTGTTGCACACGTCAATTCCCACACCATCATCGGTACATCTGTGTTTGTTTGTGTTTTTTTTTCTCTATCAAATAGTAGAGTTTGAGGCACTGAATAATTAACGATACTCGTGATTTTTTTTAAAGTATGCTATCATGATCGACAAAAAGATTGAGATACGTATTTATCAGAGATATAAAAGATAGGATATGATTAAAATACGTGTCATTCATTAAATTAATTAAGTACATTTTTAACTATGCGTTTTAATTACAAATATCACTTTTTTTAAAGAAATGTTATGATTATCATTATATTAGATTCTTCAATAGATGGAATATTGTATTTGATATATTTGATTAATTTATATAAATATGTTATTATCGACTGCGTATAATCATAATATATAATATAAATTATATCATTAATAATATATGTAAGCCTTTAAGTAAAAAAAATTTATACCAAAATTATTTAAATTTTATTATCTTCAATATAAGATCTTTTTTTTTTATCCATACTGTAATTTTTCATGTGTATTTGTATGAATACATAACTATGTAACAATATAATCAAATAATTACGTATAAGTATACAAAAAAATCTAAAAAACCTAAAAACATTATAGTGTGTAAAAAAAATAGTTGTTTATCAAGTTTTTTTGTTAAAAAATCATATTAAAAAGTGTAATTTTATTTTGATAAATTTTTTTTAACAAAAAGCTATTTAATGTTAAAAAGAAACGTTTATTACTACCAACATTTCTACTTAAACCTTCATCTATTATTATTATTATTATTATTAATATTTATATTTATATTATATTTATATTTAAAGTTGCTAACTAAAAGGATTAAGGAGTACTCGAGTACTACCATTACCATAATTACATACTGCCAGGGCTTTTGGCCCATTAACATCTACTACCAGTCTACCAATGAACTAGAAGCCCAATAAATCGCTAGCCCATCTTGCGTCCTAATACTTTAGTCAACAATTAGGTAAATGGGCTTAAGAAAGAAGCAAGATGGGCTGTAATATCCCAAATCACTTTAGAAAATGGATAAAGATATTTCTAAGTCAACCTAACTTGACCTATTTCAAAAGTTATCCTTTTTCTCTTTTAATTATTATTTAACCTGTTAGTCTGTTACTAAAACATATAGACCTTAAGTATTTCATTATCGGGCCTGTAAGTAAAAGGGCATGGTAACCTGAAGTCCTCAACAGGCCCCTTTATAGAACAAATGACGATTTTCACCATTGAGTGATCAGACTATTTTAAACTTACAAAAAGGCCATACAGAAAAGGATTTAATTTGTTTAGTTTTGTACATGATTGATATTGGACACTTACAATGGTATGGAAGCTAACAGGTAATTTTAAACTTTAAATAGGGTTGTGGTGTAATGTATAGTTATAAAAAAGCAACATATCAATTGTATACAAACTATTATAATGGTATGGAAGCTAATAGATAGTTTTAAACTTCAAATCAATATTATGACCACTTCATTTTTAGTCTTAGACTAACTTTGACCGATTTGAAAGTCGAACAAAAGCAGTTATATTTGTTTATTCACAAAACGAGGTTTTTCACAGCATTTTGATAAGAAAAGAGGCAAAATAGCTATTAAGCCATTGATATGGTCATCAAGAAGTTACTAGCCAAAAACGACAATCAAAAAACGCCATCTCTTTAATAGGTTACATATAAGTTGAAGAACCTATTATCTGCCCCATTCAACTTATATTTTTGGTCCGGGTGTTTTTGGCGAAATTAACTGATAGTTGGAACTGTAAGTTTATAGTCGAAACTTATATTTGAAGCTAAAAGTTAACGCTTATTTTTTAATAGTAGTAAACTTCCGCGCAATACAGCAGTACATTATGCATAAAAGATGATTTTAGTTTATGGTGGTTGGTAATAATTTTATTTCCACTTTTGTAGTTGTTGCTTAAATTAGCTAAGGGTAATTTGATCATTTCGGATCTTGAATCTTTTAACATTACAAAGAAAATGTGTAAATAATTTATAATGTGTATAGATAAGCATTATAAAACTCGCTGGAGCTTAAAGATTCAAATTGACATGAAAAAACAAAAAGTATATAATAATTATGTAAGAATATTTATGTAATTTTCTCTTTCATAAGATTAAAGCTTATTTTAAAAAAACTAATTCAAGTAGTTTTTTCTTTTCCTTCCTTTGAGAACTTAATTTTCAATTAACTCTTAAAGTTCTTTCTATTACACAATGTCAAAATTTTAAACTTATATAAAAAGTAAGTTTAAACTCCTAAATCAACTCATGCGATAAACACACCCTTAATAAAAATAGTCAGAAAATGTGACATAAAATATTAATGTTAACACCGTGCGATATGTAAATTTTGTTCATTCACGAAAAGGTAACTTGAATAAACTTTTCAATTTTGTGGAAAATAAATAAATTATATAGTCCATAATATATAATGTATATGTTGTTAGTTTAAAAATAAAGATCGAGTGCGTATATTTGAATAAAAAATGAAAAGTAAAAGATGTAAAAATAAAAACATGTGATTAGTCAGCTGAATACATTAAGTGTGATGTCAACAATCTCTTCTTTAACTGATTTAATTATAAAGGTGAGGGATTAGATTTATGTTATCTCTTATGAGCGAAAAACAAACAATGCCATAGACCGATTTATGTTACGCTTTTATAAATGAGAATAATAATTTAATATAATTGACGTATCATAATAATAATTTCTTTCCACATTTGTTAGGATTTCACCATAAATACAATCTTATAGACCGATTTATAAGTCCATTCAATCTAATATGCGTAGATTCTAAACTATGCGTTTATGGCAAAGATTTTATTGATCTTGAATGCATCACATGGGTATAGTACTGTAAAAAACTAATGATGTTTTATTTGACAACTTAACCAATCATTCGATGGCCCATGTTAATTTAGTGTTCTTCTTGGTTGTCATTCTATGTAATATCTTGTATTCTAACCATTAATTAATTGCCACATTATCATTTTTCTTTATAAATCATTTGCATGTTCTGTCACATCTTATTGTGATCTTGTGGAAATATTATGCGTAAATAAGTTGTAGATTTTTTTTGAAAGACAATAATTTTATATTAATAAAACACTAATACGATGTTAGAAGTTACAACTTAAATAATCCTGACAATCTTAACCAAAATGACTCTCACTATAATTCTACCCAAACTGACCTAACACTTCAATTTCGATCGACACGATTCAACCCCTTGATTGCAACAAGACACAACCCTACAATACATCAACCCAAAAATTCAACATTAAGTGCTTCGTGATTTTTATCCGACTCGACACATAGACACATAAGCTGTAGATTGAATCTGTCATAATAATACTTCACGATTAGATAGGTCACATTTTTGTATTTGTGGCACAACTAACAATTAATATATATCCACACTTTGACACCTGTCACATCTTCGTTTATGTGCTGGTTCGAGTTTACCTCAAACTAGCTTGTTAACACATGCTGCTCTTCTCACAATCATGATTCGACTTCGTAATTTGTACTTGCATATTTTTTGTGTTATCCCGAGTTGAAGGAATAAAAGATAATAACAAGTGTATAGATTATCTAGTTATTTCTTCTTTTAATTTTTGCAATATCACAATCGCATACTCATTTTTTTCAAGTCGTCTCTTAGTCTTTTTGAAAAGAGACTATGACATAGGATATGTTTGGCAACAACTAGCTGGAGCTAGAAATTTTTGTTTCGTTTATCTACTTAAAAAGACTTATTTAAAAAGGGATTTTAAAGAATTCTAAAAAATTCTTTTTTCAAGAATCCGTACTATGTTTTTGTTACCAAACAGAGATTATCCATTTAAAATGAATTGAAATTGTTAAAACTAGAAGTTCAAACTTATAAAATTCATAAGAATTTTTGTGTCAAACACACCTTAAACCCTCAAAGATGGACTTCTACAAAAAATGTCAAACGTGTCAATAATCACAATTAGTGTCATATGTATATGGAGTTAATGGGTTCGAATCTAAAGTTACATTAAGATTTCATTATACTTACTAACTTTACAAAGTTATTGGGATTCTTGTTGATAGTCAGAAATTGTACATTTCTATTTTGGGCACTATGCCTTAAAAAATACTCAGTACTACACTAATGATGCACAAAATAAAACACAAATTACCCTATACATGTATCATCTAGAACTATGTTTATAAGGAAAACTATAAGAAAACTGATTTTTCCTGCTCTTTATTATAATTCATCCTGTTAACCTATAAATAAATGGCACTTGTAATTTATCTGTTTTCTTTCCCAATCTTTACCCTTAATTTGAATATGTATGATGATCTTGTAATCAGGTGGATATAATATAACACTAACTCCAACTATAATAGACATTTACCTGGAAATATCAAGGACCTATATTTATTGTGTGTACTTGTCAGATGATGCACGAGCAATCACATGATCAAAACCCCACATATTATTACTCTTGGATTAGATTATTATTTATTATTTATTACTCCATTATTTATGGTTGTGTTTAATTAGACAGCCTTAAAAAACCCCACCGCCGGCGGTGACTAGTGGCCAATCCCTACCACACGTTCTTCTTGTTCCCGGTCTCTCTGGCAGAGTAGATTGTACATGTACCCCTAACTCCACGGTGGCTGATTGACGGCTACCATGTAATCGACTTTTGTCGGTCACCCTGTTATTTTTTGGCTTGAATTCCCGTGTAAAATAAAAATGTGTTACTAAATACTAATTTACTATTGTCTATGCACCAAGTACGTTTTACATTTGCACGAGTCTTTGTTTAAAACTTTAGACTAAATAGATTTTATTTACAACAGTCATTAAAATTGTCTTCAAAATGATTTGGATATATAAATGATGGTGCATTGACCATCTGACCATCAAAACCTCAAATATGTAACGTGAAGTATAGTACTGTTAAACATTAAAAACATCTTTAAAATATAATTAATAATAGACAGAGGTAATTATTTTCAAATATAAGAATCTATGATAAAAAATCTAAATTTATTATTTATATGAAATTTCAAAATCTCTATTGTGTGTATCAGATTTTCAATTATTGTTAATTATATGTAATTTTACTGGCGTGTCATTTATATTGCTACCACATGACACAAAAGTTTCACGTTAAAAAATTACATACAATTACAATAAATCGAAAGTTGAATATACTCAGTAAATATTTTGAAAATTCATACACGAAATAGATTTTTTAACCTTCCACCGTAATTAGTTAATAGTAATACCACATTTGATATGTCTGATGAAGTCACGTAGTACTTTTTATCTCATTTGTAGTAGCAAACGATTTCATATCAGATTCTAGGGATCTATAATAGTTTTTTTCTATATTTTTTTTTATCAATGGGATCTATAATAGTTCAAAACTCTAAAATGATGAATCAAGTTAAGTATGATCCATATTATATATAGTAATATCTACTATAAGCAAGTACTCAAAATCATAAAGTTCAGTTTACAACTTTCAAACCACTAGTCAATAAACATTTATAAAATGCTAGTATTCAGTTTATGGATGATTAAATGATTAATGAACATTATATGAGAATTATTATTTTTATTTCTATAAACATAAGAAAATAAGCTTGAAAATGTATTACACATGATGTTATGCCAATTGCCAATTGTCAATTGAGGAATCCTCAATTTGTCGTTGTTGAGGAGCACATTCGGAGCAACAACAGGACTCGTGTACAACCTAAATTTCTTTGTTTTGTCCAAATTAGTCATAATAAGATATTAAACATATGATTGCCTTAAAACTGTTACAATAGACATACACGACGATGATTAATAATTGGCCATAAAAAATAGCTTGGTAACTAAGAGTGTGTTTGATCATCACTTTCAAAACAAAAAAAAAAAATGTAGATTTTCATAAATTAATTCGGTTATTTAAAAGACTAACGGATTGGGCCGAACAGGGAATAGAATGGGCCAAAACTAACCTTTTGGCTGGTTGCTTGATACCTCTTATTCTCTTAAACGTACATATGCTCAAAATAATTTCATGAAATGAGTCATAATTCCGTCACGAAAGCAAGTGCACCGGTTGGGAAAAAAACTATCAACCTGAAGAAGGAACATATTAGGCATATGAAACTCTGCGAACTTGTTCTAATTAATAACCGTGAGAAGACTATCAATGGATGAAAGAATACTTAGTCAAATAGCGTTGTAATTCATTGGGCTTGTGGAGTTGTGATTTTTAGGTTTTCGTCGGATTGTCGATGTTTCCTTAAATATAGGTTCTCTTTCAGTACTCTTTTGGTGTTGTTTATTTTCTTCATCTTTCTTCTTGAAGGAAGAGTTTCTATATGCTGTCTTTTCTTTCTCCTATCATCTTATTAGTTTATTAGTTTATTATATATATATATATATTAACTACTTTTCTATCGTTAAAAAAATAATATGACTATCAAGAGACTTACTAATTGCACATTCTTTGGATTTATACGAGTAACATAAAAAATATGACAAGATATGTTCAATGCAAAATGGACTTGTAGATTTGTTATTTGATATAATAAAAAGGAACAAAAACAAATAAATCATGCAAGAAAAAATTCCCAAAATGGAGTAAGAATTAAGCCTTGAAAAGCAACACTTTAGCAAACTATAAAGACCACAAAAGAAAGTCAAGATAACCACAAAAGAATAAAATATGAATGAACTAAAGTGGTCTAACAAGTAAGAACCACCAAAAAAAAAGGTGTCAAAGTAGAATAGACAGGCTAAAGTCACAAAACAAAACATGGCCCAATTCTAACACTATTTTTTAATATCGCAGTCTTCAAGTTTTGACTTTTTTTTTTATTTAAACACACATTTTATTTTATTACCTACAAAAACATAAGTCAATTTACATATATTATTATGCATATAAAGTTGAGAATTTGTCTGTATAGGTTACATATATACACATTCTTTTTGAAGATATATGTGTATAATTTTACTTTAATCCCATATGGATTTGATTTGTCACTTTTCACACTGTATTTAATCTAGAAACCCAGAACTCCTTTTCTTTTGAACACATTCCCCCATACTTTATAGCTAATCATTTTTGTTGTATTTCATTGTCGATTGAGTATTGACTATATTTGACTATATACTCCTTACTTCATTTCTTTGTGTAAACAATCTGCATCACATGGATAGAAAATTGAGATATTGTTTAAATATGAAAGTTTATAACAACTAGTCTATCTAATATAGATAAAGAGCTTTAAGTAATTTTTAGGTTTAACATCATAAACTTTTCTGATTAATTGATTTTCTAAAATTGTATTCTCACTAGGAAAATATTAATAATCAATTTTTTTATTATTTGTATTTCGCAGACGCGATAATTAAATAATTAATTCAAAATAAAATACCTAACACCCTTTAAGTATATTCTAGTTCCAAGTTATTTAATGTAAATCCTAGCCATGCCATAATTTATCAAAAATGCGTTCTTAAATTTTAAATTAGATTTATTTTAAAAGGCAAATGGTTTATTTATTTATTTTATATATGTTGTTTATTTGACATTAACACCTATAATTTGAAAACTATACGTTAACTGAATACTTATTATTTCGCAGCATGCATTACGGTGAAGGTCTCAATTTGACTGGACACCCCAAAGTTAATATTTTTAAATAATTAAAGTTAGGAGTATAAAACATGTAAGATGATACTATTAATTAATTATTCAGATGTAATTTTTATTTATTTAATTAATTAATATATAAGTGCTGGATTTTTTTAAATACATGCAAATATGCAATAGCTAGTGGATCGAAGATATTACGCATATGAAGACTTCTTAAATCGAGCATTTCCTGCTTTGGTTAAAAGATAGTTTGTTCGCCATTTTCCTATTTACAAATTAAATCCCAATATTAATGATAAACGTACAGATCCAAAACGGATTGAACCATAATTATTCGTTGATCATCTTAATCTAGATTTTTAAACGTCTTCAATTTTTAATTTTTTTAGTAAACCCAATATATTAAGATAAAACCGAAATTAAAACGACTCGAGGGTTTGATGTTCACCAAATTGACTCACAGTTTTCTGAATTATTATACAACGTAAACATGGTGTACGTATGATCCTTTTTAAATTGACCGTATATGGCTCTGACCTTGGTGATAGGAAGTGTCTTATGGTCATACACTTTAAACGTAATGATCTTTAAAGTTAGATTATATATGATTGCACATAATACATAATACATAAGATGACTTTACCGATTTACAGTACAAATTAAGTCGTTCTCTTACTATATTTGGTTTATGCACGCATACTGAAGAAATGTGCAATAGTGATCGTTATCGGGAAGCTCTTTCCCTCAGAAGTTCGATCAGACCCTCCTAAAACCTTTAATTTTGTGTAAAATGTCCAAGATTTCACAATATGCAAAATATGTGACAAAACGAGATTAATTAGACAATCTTAAACATATCAGATCAATTATTAAATCAATATGAATTTTGAATATTTTAGAAAAATTGAAATGGACTATTTGCAAAACCAAAAATGCTAATAAAAGACAATATGATAATATCGACATAAATACAACTTGAAAAAAAATAAAAATATTGATATTAATTAATTAATTAATTAATTAATATACTCAGAATAAGAAAACATGTTAAGCAACGTGGTATGAAAACTTAACTAATTACTACAAAATCTATACTCATTCCATTTTAACAATCCATCCCATTAATTTTGTTTGTCTTTATACTCAAAAAATTTATCTCAATCCCCAAACATATATATTCTTCACCCTCATACAAGTGTTCTTGAATCTTGATATTGACAATACTCATATATTGCATGGGTAAGCTATCAACATTTTTATATATTAATTGGTCTGTGCCCTAATGTCCAAAACCATTAACCAAGGGAAAGGGGGTGTAGTTTGAGGAGACAAATGCTCCTCTCTTTGGACACTCACTCAAATACGTACTTGCACGGTTTTTTTTCTTCATTATCATCGATCTAAAACTATCTATCAATATGTTATGTTAAATTAGATTAAGTTATTATATATTATGTATATTTGTACAAGGATATGGTTTCAACTTTCAATGATCCCCACAGTTTCCCACTTACCTTGATACAAACACAAAAGTGGAAGACGATCTTAACTATATTTTCTTATTTATAGTATAGTCACAACCTTAATTTCTCAAACTTTTCTTTTTACTAAAACCAAAAACCTATCCGTCCCTACACATTGTGTATATATTATCACAAAGATATATATAAATTGTCTGTTAGCTAGACTCGAACATATAGTTTTCTTTTTAATAAATCGCTAAGCTAAAGAGCTCTCATTATTCCTTTATGACAAATGAAACTTCTCATATCGCTCTCAAAATATTTATGAAGTTTAACTATAAGGTTCTGTTTGATTCGTAGAATTCGTCGAGATTTGATGAGATTGGAAGTGAATTCCATTTCATATTCTGTTTGATTGAGCTAATGAAATTCGGATTCCAGTACACTGTGTTTGTTTCGTAAAAGCGCAATGAATTGATATCTCTCGAATTTCAGAAAATAAAGTAATCCAAATTCCTTAGCATATTGGATGAAATTTTACAATTCCATTAGAATTCATAGTGGTTATAAATTTATTTTATTAACAATATCATTCATATTATCAAATAATATTATTTAATATTATATAATATTAATAATATATTTACAAAGAATTATTTATTGTAACCTTTTATTAACTATAATTGTTATTACATTCATGATTTTATATATAATTATTAATTCGATATTTAATTTTATTTTACTACTAATATTGATTTTCATAAATATATAAAAACCATAACTATCTATATTTTTATAATAAATAGATATCTAATATTATTTTGTTATATATTTAATTAATTCTATATCAACGTCAACCTATTTATTTATTTTATTTATATTATTACCATTAATTTGAATTATTTTTGATTTTTTGAAAACTAAACGTGACAGACTCTAGCTTATTCATATCTCAATTCCTTTAAATTATAATTCTTTTTTATATTTTCTTCAAATTTCAATTTCTTTGACGTATTTTAATTTTTTCAAAATCCAAAATGATCTTGCTGTTTTTTAGGATTTTTATTGTGGTCATTTCGGGAAGAACTAAAGTTGAAGGTGTGTTTTGTAGTATTTTGATTTTAACTTTATTAAAGGTGTAAACAGAATACGAATGTGCACTTTAGACCCTTCTATTTTGTTATTTTCTCGGTGAAAGTCTGAAACCGTTGATTGCGGACTAAATCTGTGACAAAGTGATCCACTTTCCTTTACCAAATTCTTCCTTTATGCTTTTATGAATGATCGTTCTATAATTAATTAGTCCCGCCAATCTTGTCTGAAATTTCAGTTTTAGCAACAAATACATTTTGAGTATTCGAGTCTTTTAATCCGTGAATATACAACCTTATTGTAAATGTTTAATCTATATCTATATCTATACTTGTTAAATTCAAACTATTGACGGAAACAATATTCGTCGAACGTTTTTAATTCTCGTTCACAAAGTTTGTTCGCAAACTAACCTTTGAAAGATATTCAGCAACATATGTTTGTGATTTTTCAATCAATGCTATTGGTTTTTATTATGAAAATATATGCTATGATTTTTCTAAAATGCTGTCGTTTTTATAGTGAAAAATTATGATTATGATGGTTAAAACCCCACAGGCCCACACACTCAATATATAGTCTTATTAAAGACTAGATTGGTCACTTTCTTAAATCTATCATTATATTACGCATGGGTGCGTAATGGGCCATAGGTATTTTTGTAAGTTTTGCTAGTTTAATTCTTGAGGTTATATATATAACTATCTTACACCCATAAGGATGGACTAGATTTCGTTTACTTCTTTCGGTGATGGTTATAGCAATACTCTGCCTCTTTTCAAGGTCTTACAGATTACCAATTCCTCAAATTTGCCCATGGGGGTGAAATGATGTCACTAGTGTTCACCGTAAGGTATAAGGTTGAAGTCACAAAATACTTGAGGGACAATAACAGAGACCAACATCGATCACATGCATGGTGAAGGGGGGATTTGAGGATGGATGAGTGTGCGAAAATAGTGGTTTGGTAATCGATGACCTTGGAGAAATCTTGCACAATTTTGTTCGCGAACAAGGAGGATGACGAGGAAGATGTCAAAATGAATACGTACAAGGAATATATAGAGTTTAACATGACAAGAAGAAGAAAGATTACACACTGAGGATGTGTATTGACTACATGGAGTTTGCACAAGGCAAGTGTGAATAAGAAGACGTAATAGGAATAGTTATGGTCATTACAAGTCCTTTATTATGTTGTTTGGACTGAAACTCGCTAACAATGTTTATGGATTTGATGAGTTGATCGAGTTTGTTGCCCTCTATTGGACAAATTCATATGTACAACGTTTATGGAATAGTTATGGTCATTACCTGACATGTAATATTTTTTTCTCAATTTTTAGTGAATATATTACTAGCAATATGAAACATCGAGCGTTAGGTTTCTATTACTGAAAACTTTAATAGTTAATATACAAGAATTGACAATGAAATAGTTATTCGTTTCTGTTTTGTTCAAGTTGTACATTTTATGGACGAACAGATTTTATAGGGCCATTAGTTAGCATAAAGATTATTTTCACGATGAAAACGCTCTGTGTTCTCGGTTATTACCATGTCGAATATAACAAATGACCTGAATCCTTCGGTAGTTTAAACCTTGAACGAGTTCAACTACTTTATCAAGTTACTTTGGTGTGTATCCCTTTGAAAATTTGAAGCGATTTCATCTTCGACATTAATTTATTCTCCCGGATTTTATGCAACAATTCACTGGTATGATTAATGATTAGAATTTTCTTTTCCAATTTACAATAAAATTATGTTCCAACACCAATCTTTCTGTCGTGGAGTTATCTCTACAAGTTTACGTGCGACACTTAATTTTCAAACTAAATCGGCATAACTCATACCGTACTCGTAAAGAATGAAAATAATTCAAGAAAGAACAATGCAAGTAATGCTCAAGACTAAAGTAAAAAAAAGAACTTAATCTATCATTTAAAATGAATGTTTTATAATGAAAGAACGTAAACTTTATTTACACCTCTCCTATAGAATATGTAGAAAAATCTTCTGCACCATTCATACTTTTATGACCTTCCATTGACTTTCTTTGAAAGCTCTTGACAAATATAAAACTTCTCAAAATCTATAACTTAGAATTCATGTTTTGATATATTAAAGTAGAGGGGTTGTGACACTTACAGAAAATGAAATCAAGCAAAACTCACATGCTTTTGTTCCGTCTCTATTTCTCTCACTACTTCAAATTTAGTTGATAATAAACAATAATAATTCAAAACGGCCCCATTTATTGATCCAATACTTTTATATTTTTTACTTCGGAAAACCCATTATAACCGTTGAAAAATTTACTAAAACTAATGCCAATGTAATAAATAAATAGCCATCAAATTTTATACTGTACAACTTAGGGGTGTATTTCTCATTGGACGGAAATGAATAGAATTCTTCAAATATCCCTTATTTAATATTTTATAATATCCTTAATATTATTTCGGATACCTCCTTATTTAATTGAGTTTTGGACAAAAGCAAAATATATTACACGTATGTTCGTTTGTTTTGACCTATAACTCCAGAAAAATGAAAAACAAAAGATAAGTTAGTGTGAAAAGGGAAAAGATATTAGTTTAATTTCTACTTTCAAATTGTAAATAATTGGTACATCATTAATTTTTAATAAAACATCATTAAATATTCCTTAAGGTATTGCTTAAATCATATTTGATGGTGTCTTACTAAGAATTAATGGTGTACAAAATCATCACACCTTTTATAAAATTATTAGCCAAAAATACTACTCCGTGACACACTTAAATCGTCCATCATTAACACCACCTTTTTTCCTACGTATTATATTATACTCAATTGACATGCTTAGACTGATGCATAGCCTTTTAATCGACAATCTACCCGAATGCCATTAGATCATATCCCATTTATTACTATTTCCCAAAACTAATTTATCACTAGCGAAAACGCAACCATCGTACCTTTAAAAGTTACGACTCCGAGTAATGAACGACCACGTAGCACAACGCTACTTGATCAAAAGTTATAAACAATGTCACTTTTCACATTATCATTTGAAACTGCTGATCTTACCCAGTCAATTTAAATTAAAAAAATATTAGAAAATCAAAATTGATTTGAATCACGTTTTTTACGAAAGCCTAATGATTTTTTGAACAAGGGATAAGTTAACTGAAATATAAATTAGTTCCACAATGATTAAGTTTTAATGTAAGTAGTAAAAAGAACATTATTAGTACCATTTTAGTTCCACAATGATTAAGTTTTAATGTAAGTAGTAAAAAGAACATTATTAGTACCATTCTTTTCATTTTGTAAAAATTAATATAAATGTGTTCATATAAGACACCTCTCTTCCACTCTCCTCCATATATACTACCCCTTTTCCTCATCTTTCTTCGCCAACTTTCCCCCTATTTATCTCTCTTCCCCCTGAACCAGTCTTTCCATTTCTGGAAGGGTTTATCAGACAACATTTAAACTGATAAACCAATCCCACACTCTCCATTCAACAAATTAAATCCCATTTCTGTTATTCCATCAAACTCATTCTTCAAATGGCAAAATCCATGACAATGGGGGCCATTTTGTTTGTGCTTATTGCAATTGTACCTTTAGCTTTAGCAGGTAGACATGATTATGGTCAAGCACTCTCTAAAAGCATTCTCTTTTTTGAAGCTCAAAGATCTGGTTATCTCCCTCATAATCAAAGAGTTAATTGGAGAGGCAACTCCGGTCTCCTTGATGGCAAAGCTAGTGGGGTAAGTTTTCTACATTGAAACAATTAAAATTGATTTGTGCGATTTTTTTTATTATTGTTGACAATGTTACACTGACATGACCTTTTATCGTGTCAAGGTAAAATTGTTAAAAGTAAAATAAATTTTGATAGGGTACAAATCACCTGAAAGTTATTTATGTGGGGGTAATTGGGTAATTCATGTGTGTAGGTGGATCTTGTTGGAGGATACTATGATGCAGGGGACAATGTGAAGTTTGGGCTTCCAATGGCATTCACTGTTACAATGATGTCATGGAGCATTCTTGAATACGGTTCGCAATTGGCGTCCAGTGGCGAACTCGGTCACTCCATGGATGCTGTTAAATGGGGAACTGATTACCTCATTAAAGCTCACCCTCAACCTCATGTTTTATATGGAGAAGTAATTGTTGCTGCACTTATTTGTTAAAATTTGTAAAATAAATATTACTATGTAGTGTTGATGATTTAACAAATGATAGTGATAATGTATTTATATAGGTAGGAGATGGTAACACGGATCATTATTGTTGGCAAAGGCCGGAAGATATGACGACTTCAAGAAGTGCATATAGAATTGACGAAAATAACCCTGGATCGGACCTGGCTGGTGAAACCGCAGCCGCTATGGCCGCGGCTTCAATAGTGTTTCATCGATCGAACCCAGCTTATGCAAGAGAACTACTTACTCATGCTCATCAGGTCAGTTGGGCTGCTCATTGTCTTGCTTTCACATTGTTTAATCTTTTTGCACTTTTTAGTTGAAATAGTACAAGTAATAAATGCATAAGGTGCAACTACTTGTTGCATTTGTATTTAATTATGTCAGAAAACCAAATACGCCTCACAAAAAACCGGTGTCTATGTGATTTTACTAGAGTGAGTATGTTATAAGTAACTTATTTACTATTTATTAGACAATATTTTATTTAGTAAATCATTAATGCTGAATGATTGTATAATTAAATATCTCATTTAACACCAATGAGTTGTATTTTAATCTTATTTATATAATATATATTTTCATCCACTTTTAGAATGTCCACATTTTTTATATAGACGGTTTCAAAAAATGTAGATTAAAAGTTGGTGTATGTTCGCAAAGTGAAAGGGCGTAGGTTAGTGAAACGGTTGAAATAAATGGTGACAGTTAAGGTTTTATGAGTCTAGTGTCAGTTTGGTTGTTGACGGTGTCTGCTTGCATTTACGTTCCTCATCATGGTTAAGTGATTACTGTTTGTAGTTCCTCGGATACTCTATGTGTTGTACATCAACGTACAACTCTTAATGCATTGTTTAGAAGCTAGAATGTCTTTCTTTTCACGTTACAAATTAGTAAAATGCATTATGATAGTTCACATGGGATGTGTCCGTTTATGTGCTAATGTACAACTACTTCGCATGATTTTTGTAACTTTGTAGTTTTCTTGTGTAAACTAAATTCCAAAATACTTTTTTTTTTCTATACAATAGTGACAAAATTTAGTAATTTCATTTGTATTATTTTAATTAACTCATGGTTGGGACCAACAACTTTTTAATAATGTATATAGTGATAATAGTAATGGTACTTTATGACATGTATATTGGATGATTACCGTTGAAAATCTTACCATATACATTTACAACTTAAGACATTTGATTTCTTGATGTTAAAAACTGACTAGAACATCTGTATCAGGTTATAGATGCAGTTAACTATATATGTATAAATTAAAATAAATCTTTTAAATTTATATTTGTGATCTATATATGTTAAAATTATATTGTTGTCCCTCACGACGGTAGTTTAGTGGTGATGAACGTACAACATAAATACGGAAGTTACGAGTTTAATTCTCATATTCCTTTAATTACAGATTAAGCAATTTAACTCTTTAATATTGGTGTGAGACCGGTCGGTGAAAGACTGCTAGAGGGTCGATTTTACCCTTAAAAATATAATTATTAATTCTTTTGCTACAACATTTAACAATTATGTATTTATGATGCTCATTGTATTTTTTTTCCTTCATATAACTAAAAACTATGTTTTTCATTAGTAACATAGATACCTTTTCGGTTCTAAATAGGCAAATATGTACATAAGAAAAGTGATAATTTTAGCTTACTTACGAAAGCATAATATGTGGTAAGTTATTAGTTGTAATTTGTCATTTGTCTAAATTTAACCATTACTTGTACTTCACGAATTTGAAAATGTTGCACAAGCTTTAAACAATTTGCCTTTACTAGGAAAATTCTTAATTCTTTTATCACTAATTCAATATACTTTTTAAGCTATTGTTAAATAAATGTGGTATATAACTTTACATAAAAAGGGCATGTGTACAAATTTAAAAGAAAATATATATATATATATATATTGAATAAAAAATGATAGAATTAAGTATAAGTAACAACTTATACATAATGATACAATTATGGACTATTTTATTCGACTTAGAGATTAATTTGATATCTTTATCTTCTGAGTTTAGATATAAATTTGTTTTAATTAGTTGTATAGTGGAGTATTATTTTCAAAAAATAGATCCTTTAATTAACTTTTTGACATATTTAAACCTACGCAGAAAAATGTTATTTTCTTTTAACTAGAAAAAAAGTGAGGAGTTTATCATGGAACTTGAGTCTACTTACCGTCTATCACGGATGATGTGGGCGCACACATGCGACACCATTATTCACTGTCGGTGTGTTGTACCGTACACACAACTATTGCACACTCCACCCCACTCATTTAAACTTTTATGATATTTCCTAAACTACCCTTACACCTGTCACTTATTAACTCATTTTTCTTTTTTCAGCTTTTTGACTTCGCCGACAAATACAGGGGCAAATATGACAGTAGCATTTCTGTGGCCCAGAAATACTATAGATCAGTCAGTGGATACGCTGTACGTGATTAAACTTTAATTTATTTAATCTTACTTTTATAATTTTACCAGCAACATATTTACCCGTTTTGTAGTTTTAAGTTTTAACAATTGTTTTTGTGAACTTTTTCAAAATGTACAGGATGAATTACTTTGGGCAGCTGCTTGGTTATACAAGGCAACAAACGAGCAGTATTACTTGAATTACTTAGGGGAGAATGGCGATAATCTTGGTGGGACCGGGTGGGCCATGACCGAGTTCGGTTGGGACGTTAAGTATGCTGGTGTTCAGACCCTTGTTGCCATGGTAAATAAATACTTTAACGAGTCATAAAGTTCGACACACGTTTAAACTGTTCGAGTGATTGAAAAAAAAAATAAAAAAATTTGAAGGAAAATAGATGGTTGAATTATTCACAAATCAATATGGGCCTGATTGGGCTGACCCCACCTCTAACATTTTTTTTCTACTCAAAATTAGATAGGAAGTAATATTTAAATAACAATATAACACTAAATATCAAAATAATATAGCTTGTTTTTTAATAAATAACATGGTTTATGGAAGTTATAAACGCTTATTTTATATGAGATCTTTATATAGTTTGACATGATTTAGTCATCAACAAATTATATCAATTATACACGTATGAACCATTAACGATAAAGCAGAAGTTGAACAAGTTCCACTTACATGTATTAAAGTTGACAAAATATGCATTCCACACTTATTTGATGATGTGACCTATGTTGTGTGCAGTTTTTGATGGGAGGTAAAGCCGGCGGCCACTCACCGGTGTTCGGAAAATACCAAGAAAAGGCCGAGATGTTCATGTGTTCGTGCATGGGTAAGAGTAATCACAATGTTCAAAGGACTCCTGGAGGTCTAATTTTCAGGCAAAGATGGAACAATTTACAGTTTGTCACAAGTGCATCTTTCCTCCTCACTGTCTACTCGGATCATTTGACCGCTGCCCGAAAAGATTTGCAATGCGCTTCGGGCAGTGTTGCCCCGTCAGAACTTTTTGCATTCGCCAAATCTCAGGTAAACAAAAGTAGTAGTATAGTTCAAAACATATATGTTTAAAATATGGACGCGTTCCAATTGAGAATTAAACCTACAACTTTCTGACTAGTTGGCCACCTTTGATACAACTAGACCAAATAGCTATTAGTAACAATTTATTTTATATTTTTCTACACAAAAATGTATTGAGAACTAAACCTACAACTTTTTGACTAGTGAGCCACCTTCGATACAACTAGACCAAAAAGCTTGTTAGTAAATATTTGTTTTTATATTTACACAAAAATGTGACCTTTTGTTTTGTTGTTGTTAATTTATTTAAGGTGGACTACATTCTTGGAGACAACCCAAGAGCAACAAGCTACATGGTTGGATATGGAAACCACTACCCACAACACACTCATCATCGTGGTTCATCCATTGTGTCGGTTAAGGTTAACCCATCGTTCGTTAGCTGCAGAGGTGGTTATGCTACATGGTTTAGCCGAAAAGCAAGTGACCCGAACCTCTTGACTGGTGCCATTGTCGGTGGTCCTGATGCCTATGACAATTTTGCCGACGAAAGGGACAATTATGAGCAGACTGAGCCTGCTACTTACAATAATGCACCACTTCTTGGTATCTTGGCTAGGCTTAATGGTGGCGATCATAGTAGCCATAACCAACTCCTTCCAGGTAAATTTCATCGCATTTTTGAAACGTCATTAATATCCTTTTATTTTCAGTTTTTATATTTTTCAATCTTTATAGCAACTTTGATATCTTTGTGCAGTTGAAGTCCCTCTTCATAAACCTATTACTGTTCAACCAAAGCCTACACCAAAAGCTAAAGTATCTCCATCTTCAGGTTCAAATTCCACCATGTTTTATAAAATAAATTGACTTACTTTATGATTTATTAATGAATCTAACTAAAGAATCAAAATTCTCTTTTTGTAGCTCCAGTTGAAATTGATCAAAAGGCAACAAATTCATGGGAATTAAATGGAAGAACCTACTACAGATACTCGGTTGTAGTGACTAACAATTCAGGCAAGACCATCAAGAACTTCAACCTAACCGTTTCTAAGCTCTACGGTCCACTCTGGGGTCTCACCAAGACCCAAGGTGGTTCATACGGCCTCCCAACATGGGCTAGCTCATTACCAGCTGGGAAAAGCATAGAGTTTGTGTACATCCATAGTGCTTCTTTTGCAGACGTCTCAATTTCTAGTTACACATTGGCCTAAAATCAAGATTAAGTTAAAAAAAGACCGATAGATGCATTCAAACAAGCTACAGTTTTATGGGGTTTGTGAGAATTGTGAATGTACACAAAAATACTAAACCTACTCAAGGGAAGTCATTGACTTGCCATATTCGGTTTGACAAAATAAGGTCTGAAGAGTAGAGGAAGAAAGGAGTGAAGAGAGTTTATTAAAACAAGTGCTCATCCTCCTTCACCTCCTCCTTCATTAGGTCTTCTTTTTTGCTTTCTAATTATGGAAAGTGGGTGGCAATATGAACTTGAGTGAGTATACAAGAAGATTATACCTCTCAGCAGGGTAAAAAGAGAGATCCGAGTTATATTTTATGTTTTTCTTGTTTTTGTTTTTGTATTTGTTCTTGTGTTGTGTTCTTTTTAACTTCAAAACAGCTTTGAAGTCGTGTCTTTTTCTTAGTCTTATCACTTATGCTGTTGTAAATTTAGTAACATCTCATTAATTTGCAATATAAATATAGATTGTGCAATTGGCTTGTTTGTGTGTTTTACTTGTTTTTCTTATTTCTTGACTAATTGGCTGGGACAGAACTTGTTTCTTACCGTTACTTGAAATTAGTAACTTTAAATCTTACAAGGTTTTTTAGTACATGCAAGTTTATCTAAGTTGGTTTATCATTTTTAAGATAAACTTATAATCATAAGCTATATTTAAGATAATTTATTGAACAATATGATACATGATGATAAACGCAAAAAGTGATCGAAGAATACAGTTGTTAAAAATAAAGATATAAAAAATGAATTTCATATATAAGTATAGATGATAGCTGATGAAATATATGGACAGAGACATGAGAAATGGAACATCGGAATTTTTTTTTGCCGAAACAGCTTGGAACTAAGGATATAAAAAGATGAGTTTAGTCGATTTTCTTTTTTCACTTAAAAGAGACTTATTACTTGCAACTTAAATTTTTGGATGCTCTTAGACACTGAAAAGATAGAAACTTTAGTTGTTATCTTATAAATAATCCATGTCATAAAAAATTTGAGGGTCTTAAGCGGTTGATTTATTAATCTTACCCCTAAACTACCCCTGAATGGCTAATCAATAGTTGGTTTATCATTTTTTTCATAAATTACTATACAAACTCAAGCCTCCAGTAATATTTTAACTTGAAGTAGTCTATTCAAAATATTAGGTTGTGGAGCTGTGCCAAGTATACTCTAATATTTGAATGATGATATTAAGATTTAAGACATAGCACTTAGCAACATTTATAATAGAGAATTTGACAGTTCTATATGATTGTGTATAGATACTATTCGACTAATAATACTGCACTAAAGGTTCTGGGCAGTTTGTTTAAAAAGATATTCAATTTTGGCGGGTAATTTGTATCCGGTTAAACTGACGAAAAATGATATGTAAGTTTAAACTTGTAGGCTTAAATATAGAACTACAAATGTGATTGGAATACATGTAAGATTAATCGGTAAATGTATGGAGAGATAACAAGTGGAATCCACATGTCAATCAATGAAGGTGTAGACTTAGATTTAGACTTATATAATTAGGCATATTCGTGGAATTCCCTGGAATTGAAATTTGAATTGCATCATTTTCTTGTTTGGTTAAAACAATACAACAGAATTGGAATTTGTCAAATTCCTTTACCTTATGGAATTCAACATTCCATCCATACATGGAAAGAAAGTTTGAAATTCCAAATGAATGTTTCATTTTTACCAAAAAACCCTCCAAACACAACACAAATGATTTTTTTAATTATGAACTTTATAAAAATATAATCGTGTTTACGAAAAGTCTTTATAAAAATGACAAATTTATAAAAGTTAATTATTTTATAAAAGTTTTTATAAAAATGAAGAATTTATAAAAGTTAATAATTTTATAAAAGATTCTATAAAAATAAAAAATTAATAAAAAGTATGTAAAATATTATAAGGGTAATTTTGTCATCATTATTATTTAGATTTCAATTCCATTCATAAATTTCTGCCAACCAAACACAATACAAATCCTTCAAATTCCAATTCATTCATATTCCAATTCCTTTGACAAATTCCAATTCCTTCAAAAACATAATGTGAAACAAACGGGCCCAATTTGTCATTTTTATAGAATTTTTTATAAAATTATTAACTTTTATAAATTTTTCATTTTTATAAATCTTTTATAAAATTATTAACTTTTATAAATTTTTCATTTTTATAGAATCTTTTATAAAAAAATTAACTTTTATAAATTCTTCATTTCTTATAGAATCATTTATAAAATTATTAACTTTTATAAATTTTTCATTTTTATAGAATCTTTTATAAAAAAAATTAACTTTTATAAATTCTTCATTTCTTATAGAATCATTTATAAAATTATTAACTTTTATAAATTTGTCATTTTTATAGAATCTTTTATAAAATTATTAACTTATAAATTTTTCATTTTTATAAAAAAATTTCATAAACACGATTACATTTTTATAAAGTTCATAATTAAAAAAATCATTTGTGTTGTGTTTGGAGGGTTTTTTTGGTAAAAATTAAACATTCATTTGGAATTTCAAACTTTCTTCAATGTACGGATGGAATGTTGAATTCCATTAGGTAAAGGAATTTGAAAGAATTTGATAAATTCCAATTCTATTGTACTCATTAACCAAACAAGAAAATGATGGAATTCAATTTCAATTTCGAAAAATTCCAAAGAATTCCGCGAAACAAACATCCCCTAAATTGACCATACTACATATTGCATAATATGTTTGCATTTTGTTATTATCTTTTAATCTATTATACACTTCAATAACTTAAATAACATCAACGTTCATGAAGAGTATCATGAATGTTGCCTAAAACTCTGATTCGATGGTGAATCCTCGGAGGAATTAGACTTTGAACCACTAACAAATTCATTTTGGGGGTAAATAATAGGCAATAGGATAGTAAATAATAAAAGGAATTGAGTCGTTGAAGTTTGATTATAAAACTGTTCTTCTAGCGGGTTAATATTTCTCAACCTTTTGAACATAACTTTTAAAAATAAAATTTAGTGGTAAAAAGTTGATAACTGACAATTCCAACCGGCTCACAATTGACTGTCTATCCATAATGTGAGAGCATACATGACTCATTCAACGATTGTGGCTATCAGAGTGTCAGGGCTTGAACTTCTTACCTTCTGCTTATTTGTTAGCAAAAATACCTCCGCTCATTACCAACTGAACTACGCGTCATTAACTTTAACACAAACAATTACGTGGGAGGTTGAAACGACTTTTACTTATATGTGAAAAAAGTACATGATTTAATGAAATGGCTAAAAAGTTGTACAAATATGTAAATAATACATACAACACAAATACCAATACATATAACATTAATACTAAACTCGTTATACTAAAAGACTCAAAAGATTAGAAAAAATGCATTAGAGATTGCTATGTTCACTTGTGTGATTATTTTTAAAGAAGAAAAGTTCTATTTGTAAGTTTTAAAATAATCAAATTGCGACTTACCAATCAAAGAAATGACTTCTCATTTTTAAATGGGTGAATTTTTCACCACAAATTTCATGAGCAATTTGATAGAATCCAAGTCTATATTTAAAACTGATGAACGATTCTCTTTCTAAACTTTCATATTTACACCTTTTTTAAATAAAAAAACGTAGGAGATAATATTTTGTACATCTTACACGAATAATTTTTATGTTGTTAGCTATAGATGAGAGGCCATTTGTGAATATATGTAAAATTTATAAAACTTTCATTACTTGCTAATTGCGCAAAACACATATTCTTTATATTGCCAACAACATAGATGTTATGATTAAAACTTATACTGTTACGAAGAATGCAATTTATATAAAATGTACCTTTTTTGTTAGTAAGAGCAACCACAACAAGGACTTTTTTTAAAATCTTTTTTGTTACATGATGTCGTAGCTTTTTTTTAAAAAAAAGTTTAGATAAAACTTTTGACACAACGGAAAAAAAGTTTTTTATCATCTAAAATCATTAAAAACTTATAAATAAGAAAGAGAGAGAATATAAAATTTATAAATCTCAAGCTATAGCTCCTATACTCTCTTTCATTTTTATTACTTTTGATGGTTTTAGAAGGATGAAAAGTTTTTTTTTTTTTTTTTATCACTGAAATATAAATTTTTTCTAAGGCTTTTTACAAAAAGGACGACACCATTTAATAGAGTAGCTTCGGGGAAAAAATCTTGTTCCGGATGCTCCAAGACAAAATACAAAATACAAGGACTATTTAACTCATTCCAAAAAAAGTAAATGGAACGAAAATGAAAATACTCGGTCACTCTTACTCCATTTCCACTTTATGCATTCCGTCATTTCGTGTCTACCACGAAAAAATAAAAATAAAAATAGTCAGGTCTTCCCCAATTTCTATTTCTTCAAATCCGTATAATAATTAACCAAAAATTCAAATCGACAAAACAGTTATGGAAGAAAGAGGTGAATTTGAGAGCCCTCTTGTTCGTCTGTGCATCGAAACCGCCACAAAAAGCGCCGATGCCGTCGAGACATGGCTGAGACAGCGGCGAACTCTCGAACGTTTGCCGTCACAGCTCGCCGGAGCTTTACTTCACCGTCTTCTCAATCGCCGCCTTCTGTATCCATCTCTTCTTGAGTAAGTTATATCTATCATTTTATCAAGTTAGGACCACAATTTTATAAGTATTTGATTTGAAAGATACGTTTTATGTTTAGATGAACAATTTACAAAGTATCGCTGTACTATTGAAGTGCTTCAGTAATGACTTATGACTATAGGTTTAGAATTGTATTAAATGAAAATGATAGTTATCGGATCTATTGTTTTAAGTAATATTGAAATGCCTGGCTGATGTAACTATGTAAGATTAGTTACGACTTAGTATATTGTCATATTATAGATTATTTACAGTAAATTGTATACGTGCTTTACATCACTATGTGGTCAAAATGATTGAATTTACATAGAGTATTTTGTGTAGAGTATTCAAATACAGTGTAGAGAAGCTTGATCTGAGAGGTGAGAGCTCTGTTGATGCAGAATGGATGGCATATATAGGGGCTTTTCACTACTTGTATTCTTTAAACGTTTCTGATTGTCATAGAATCAACAGTTCCGCACTTTGGGCTCTTTCAGGTATGCCTTCTCCATTTATTTGCGTCTTGATTTTTTGTAAAACATGGTCCATTGGTGTTGTTTGTTTCTCTATAGCTGTTTGTAAATGTAGGTTATACACATTTCTTTATTCTATAACTTTTAATTAGATTTATCTGGAAGGTGCTGATACTGTATATGATTAAACTTTTATAAATACTCTGTTTCCTTTTTTCCGTCATTCTTCAGGCATGAATTATTTAAAAGAGGTGGACCTATCTAGATGCTCAAAAGTTAATGATGCTGGTCTAAAGCATCTTCTGTCTATTCAAACTATTGAAAAGCTATGGATTTCAGAAACTAGTGTCACCAGTGATGGTGTTACACTTCTCTCTTCACTTAAAAGACTATCTACGCTAGATTTGGGAGGCTTGTTTGTAAGTGATATGGCCCTTGCATCTCTTCAGGTATTCTTCTATATCAGTTACTTATTGTTTCTAATCTTATATTTGTGGTGATGTATTGCTTAGGTAAATCTTTCTTTCTTTGGCCATTATATGTATTGATTGTATATATATATATATATATGTTTTCTGTGCTTCTTCTTTCTATAACAATTACCATCTGTTGCATGGTTAATTGCATTTTGCTCTTTCTCATGTTCCATGCTTAATATCTGCAGTCAGAGTCATATTGTTTAATGCATAATTAGGGGTGTTTGAATGCATGTTTCCAAATTGGTTATTTCATGTTGAATAATCAGAATCAGATAACCAGCTGGACTAGTGTTTGGATGTGCTATTGTTATTTGAAGTTATAGTGATCGAGTAATCATATATTTTAGTGTTTGCAATCCTGATTAGCTTAGATATGAAAAGATAAAATGACCGAAATGGCTTAGTTACAAATAACAGAGGTTCTGTGAAATTGGAGTAAAAACCTCTGGATTTAGGTTAAAAGAATAGGCAAGTTTGATTCTACCCTTAATAGTATTAAGCAAATCTTATCTTATTCTCATGGCTTCAAGTCAATAATTGTATAATGAGTTGCACAACGCAAATCTGATCAACCTTAAAAGTCTGCACAACTAGCATTTGAAAACCATGTATAGTACTTTTCTTATAAAAGTCTGCTCATTTCAAAGTTGCACCGATTGCTTTACATCATGACGTTTCTTGAGAATGTTGATAATTACTTCTTTGTAATCATATATATTATGTTCGTCTTAGGTTTTGACAAACTTACAGCACCTTGATCTCTGGGGAAGTGATATATCTGACGAAGGTGCATCTATTCTCGTGAAATTCCCAAATTTGAACATCTTAAACCTAGCTTGGACTAAGGTCACAGTGTTGCCAAATGTGAGCTCCGTTGCATGCCTAAACATGAGCAATTGTACTATACATTCCATATTAAAAGGAGAAGGTGACAAGGCTCGATTATCAAAGTTTATTCTTGCTGGAGCTTTCTTCAAAGATGTTACCAAAGCCTTTTTATACTTTGATTCAACCTGCTTAACGTTCTTAGACCTATCAAACTCCTCCTTTCGTGACCTGTCCTTTTTGCCATGCATGCATGCCCTAGAATATTTGGATCTCAGCGGTAATGTGATTGGTGACGATTCAGTTGAATTTATAGCATCTGTAGGAGCAAACTTGAAAACGTTGAATCTAAGCAATACGAGAGTGAGCTCAGCAGGAGTTGCTATCTTAACCGGGAATTTACCAAAACTTGAAATTCTATCATTGAATTGCACAGTAACTGATGATCTTGCTATATCATACATCGGAATGATACCTTCATTACAAGTTGTCAACATGAAGGGTACAAATGTTAGAGGTATCCTCATCTTATATGATACTTTCTGTTTTTCTTGCTTGCAATCTAAAAACAATACTGATATAGTGTTTGATACAATCTAATCAGAGAAGGAATGGAATGAAGAATTACAATATAACCGTTGTATACATGTAATCCTCAATAAATTGAATCTCTTTGAAATATTTTAAAACATCAGTTGAATTCACTAATTTGGTTTTCCCAAAACAGCTTCTCCCTCTTCTGGTTATAATTTGATTTTCATGTTTGAATGAGCTTTAAGTATGTTGAATCCGTACTATTTGTACATAGAAATTCACACATTTATTAAAATAATGTAGAATAAATTCACATGAAACCCCATGCAATTCCTACAGGCGGACCAAAATTGATAACAGATAGTTTTCTATATTCTATTACCTCCCTATATCATATCAGTATTCCACCAGTCAATTAAACAGACCCCATGGATACCAAAGCTTATATTTGTTTATATTTCTAGTCTCACTCTCTCAAACATGTACACACGTACCAGCTTTGTTTACATGATATCTAACTTGATTGATTTACTGACCAGGTCTGATCCAACAGAATGGTACAGATGCAGAATGTGTTCCCTCATTGACAGCACTTGAAAATCTTAAAGGTCTAAAAAAGTTAGATCTGGAAGAAACCCCACTTAGGGATGATGCAATCATTCCCATATCAAACTTCAAACAACTTACTCATCTTTACCTACGAAGCAGTTTCCTAACAGATTCTTCACTGCACCACATGTCATCTATCCCAAATTTGATAGTTCTCAGCATCCGAGATGCTGTTTTAACAAATGCAGGAATTGATTCTTTTAGTCCTCCACCATCACTACAAGTGCTGGATTTGACCGGGTGTTGGCTATTAACCAAGGATGCTCTTTTGTCATTTCTTCAGTGCCATCCACAGATTAGAATATGGCATGAACTTGTTAGCACTTTTTTATCTGACTGTGAAGACACCAAATATGCTTCTCCACTGAGAGCAAGTATGAAGACTTCACAGCAGAGAAGATTTTCATCATCGCAACATAAATCTGAGATGAGTACCATCATAGGTATGCCAATTGCTTATCTTGGGTCCAACTATTTATTTATCTATATGGATTTGAAACAATTAATGCCAACATTTTAATATTACCCTGCCTAAGGTTGTTTAACCAGCCAGGTATTAAATAGAGGTGCCAATTTTAACCCATTAACTTATAAGTTGGTTGATTTGGTTTAACTTAATTCCTAACGGGTCAAATAGGTAAAGTAGAAACATATAATAAAAGGAACGAGTCGAATGTGTTGAACGGATAGAAATTCACCCATTGTGTACTTTTATTGCATGAAACCTCCTATAATAGTATATTTTTGAAAGGAGATGGTTACTTGTATAATATTTTTGTAATCATATTTACACGCTAGGTATCTATACATTTTTCCTTAACCTAAACACCGAAGTCATCATTTTTTCTTATTTTTCATTGCTTAGCTATCACAAGTAATACATTAGGATTGTAATTAGACCTTAGCCTAATGCATCACAACATCATTTAAGCTTATGTAATTAGACCTTTGCTCTAGTACCACCTGTAACATCCCAACTTTCCATATACAAACACTAAACTTTTAGTCATTTTGTCATAATTTCAATCTATATAATTTCATGATATATTTCACTGATGATTGATAACAGATCAGAGGTTGAAATACAGCAGAGCAGAACTACTATCCCTGCAGTTAACATCTACATTGGTTGTTCCTCCTACTGATCTGGACATGTCGCCCAAGTAGAGATATGGCTGTAAAGTGATTATAGAGTTGTTGTCGACTTTTATTGACCGTTAACCTTTTTGAATGATGATATGCACACAGCTGTGTTGTACTTGAGTTTTTGTAGACAAACTACGATTGCGACAATAATGAGCAACTTTAGACAAAGAGGCCATGTTGGATCTTGATAAATAGTCTGTTTTAAACCATTCATTACTGCAAACTACACATTTTTGATGATATATTTGTAAGAACAATGATCAAATTGCAGTCCGAAGTTAAGTACAATGGTTTTTGAAGAGAACTCCCCGTTAAAGATGTAGGTGCATTACACCCATGTAGGATAAGTTAGAGATTAAGTATCGGTGGTTGAATCTTACTTCTAAAAGATAACTTTTTAATTGTATCCTGGTTCTTCACCATAATTGCTATAGCGGTACAAATTTGGACGTGAAAGCTGCAGATATGAAGACATTATTATTAAGTTTCAACATATTTAATCTTTTTATTGTATCCTGGGTCAGGATGTGCTAATGTTTTCAGTTCTGAAAAATGAACATGATTGCGTAGATGGCTATGTATTGAACATATAATGAAGTTGGGTTTGAGCAATACGCCACAATGCCACTACTTCACACCGTCACGAATTGTCAAGCAATGAGTGAAGATATGATAAGCATTCTCTGGCTTAAACGAACGAGTAGCACATCCCCTTCTCTTTAGTAACTTCAATCGAGATATACAGTTATCTAGTATGTGAATTTGTTGATTTGTACAATAGAAATTATAAATTTGAATAATTATTTATATTTTAACAGATAGATTAAATGAATTTCTTATTTACTTGACAATTCACAGGTTATGAAGACAAAATGAAGTTATATCTCGCGTGTCGGACAATATTAAATGTATCGATATTGATGATGGAATTTATGTATTAATCGATATTCTTGTTTGCTAGATTCACAAATCATTTAGGTTACCTACAAAAGCCACAAACATCATTTCTATAACGTTCATTTCGCAGGGCGATAGAGAATACCATTCAATTGTTCTAAATCAAAACTTCAGTCTTCCATTTCTCCATAGACCTAAGAAATTGAACTCCTATAGATGTGGGATAACAAGATTTATGGTTTTGATAGGTTAATGAATTGCAAATACAAGAAAATGGACATGTTATTTGAATTAAAAGAAAGCCTCCTCGTCACTGCTTCAAACTCTTGTATATATCATCAATTGTACTCCAACAAAGACATGGTATCAACCATTTGAAAAGCGATAGTAATGCAATAAACACTTCTTTCTTATATAATAAAAGTCATGTAAATGCACACAATATGATGCTTTTTGAGGCGTTTTGTTTCTTATCAAGTAATTGACCAGCACAAATTATGAGTAATGATATATATGTTTTACTTTTCCTCAAAAGATCATACAAGCATGATTTAACACGTCAATGTTGGGGTCAAAAGATCTTACAAGCATGATTGCTTGGAGAACAGATATCTAATGAATTCCAAAGAGACGTATGTGATTGTTTCCTAAACAGAATACATACCTGATAATATTTCAGCATTTGGGGCCTCTTCTTCTTTAATGTTGGGGTCAAAAGGTCACGATCAATGTCACCTGATAATATTTCAGCATTTGGGGCCTCTTCTTCTTCAATGTTGGGGTCAAAAGGTCACGATCAATGTCAAAAGGTAAAGGGTAAAGGTTCTAGAGTATCTTTATCTTCGGTTATACTCCCTCCGTCTCGCTTTTATTGTCCTCTAACAAATTTTGTCAGATTTAAGATAAATTGAATGAATGTGAATTTTACCCTTATATTCAAGTCAAATTTGATTAAAAATTTTTAAGATATAAATGATTCAGAGTAATTAATAATGATAAAATAATGGGTTTAATAATTTTTGATAGTTTTTTTATTTTTTATTTTTATAAATAGACAATTATTTTAAAATGTATAAAAATAGTAATGTAAACAAGAAAGATGAGATAGAGGAGGTACATAAAAACCACCTTGATCTCTCTAAATGGCATCACTAATTGACACCTTAGAGCACACGGAGTGGGGGAGGAATGCACCCGTCCCAACCGGAACGTCGTTCCACCACTCCGGGTAGCATTTCAGACAACGTTTCGGCCTCAACGTCCCAAATTGGACGTTGTGTCCAGCCTATTTTATTTATTTATATATATTTTTATAACACCCCTCATTCTATTTAAGAATATTATATTAATAAACTCGGAAGCATGAATTTAAAATACATTACCTTAATATATATTAAACATTATACATAAACAGTTTACATTTTCAATATTTAAACCATATTCAAACTGTTAAAACTACATAAGATGGGGTATTATATAATTCACCAAAACTTGGTTTATTACAAAAACCATATCAGAGTCCTTAAGCGCAGTCAAACATTCCTTGATCAACCATTCCCCTCCTACACTCACTATTAATCAAAATATATCTTGCAGGAAGTAATATGAGGGATTAGCACGAAGCTAAGTGAATAGATTCATCACACTCCATTCAACTTAGCATAACTAGTTGTTCGCACCAAATAATCGTAAACACACATATTTCAATGAGAATCGGTGGCTCTTGGGATATCATAATACCCGGGGATTCCCCAAGAACACTTATCGTCAATCCGTATGGCCAATACAAAATAGACCGATAACTATTGGTTATTAAACTCATACACAGGTTTCAAACACAACAAATGAATCAAAACCTGTGTAATTTACATAATAACCAGAAGTCCAACTACACGTTGACCTCAATAACATCAATACACATTGGTTCACATATCACGTAGATTAACAATCAATAATCAAGACTAAACAGTCTAACACACATCTACGTTTACTTGTTGTAACCAAATAGTTACAACTAAATCAAATGGTGAGTTCCGAATCCACTCACCGATATCTCCAACGTCTCCACACTCAGGATTCTTATATCACTGAGTCTTACGTTGATCTGAAACAAAAATCATATATAAGTTAGAAATTCATTCCATAATTATCATTATAGCCTATTTATCCAATCAGGTAATCCCTGAAGTCTAGGCAAACAAAAGTTCAATGAAAAATGAAATTAGAAAATCCCGCAATGACGTTTAAAACTGAAGAATGCCATTTTCGGGCCCTAGATGACCCCGAATGGCCAAAAACTGCCTAGGCTATAGTATATAGCCTTGATTACTGGGTCGTTTCCGAGTGACCATGCGAATTTCAACTAAATCCGAGTTAGTGAGATTTTCATAAAACCGCGTCTCAAAAACTTACGCATTTTCAAAATTTGCAAAATAGAATTTTAAAATTTCAGTTCGCAATGAACTCGGTTCGCACCGCAGCATTTCGGTTCGCAAAAATTGGGTTCGCAACTCGGTTCACAGGAATTGGGTTCGCAACTCGCTTCGCAAGTCAACTCGCATCGCAAGTCAACTCAGTTCGCAGGACGAACTGAGAACTGCAAATTTCGCTGCTACTACGAGTTTTTCAAATCAAAACTCACCAAAACTTCAAAAAACTCTATTCTATGGTTTCTAATACTTCAAGTAACATCAAATAACACCTTTAACAACATATCAAGCTTCAATTTGATTTACCCACTCAAAATCAAACTTACTTCTTTTATTTTCTTTTGAAAATAAAATGATTGATAATATGATGAAGATTAGGATATGGATGATGATCGTTATGATGTTTTAAATTCGAAATCACAGAAGCACAAGCTTGGATCTAATTTGATTATGGTTCCTTTGAATTTGCAAGTTTTCCAAATGAAAACAAGAAGAAGACTTGAGAACTTATATGTAGGATCACAAAGTCGGTTTATAATTAAATGGTATAATTTTATACCCGTCCTAAATCTTTTGTCTGGAACTTAAATACCATTTGCGAGAAATATTATTTTGTTTTACCGTCATCTATAACAATTTAAAACGACTAATATTTCACTAGTCACAATAAGTCAAAGGACTTATTTATCTACGTTTCACAATGAATCACATAATATTAAATAATTTCTAAAACAATTATATAATCGATTAAAATAATAGAAATTACCAGACCGCATGAGAGGATGTTACAATTTTTTTATTTTTCCTTTGATATAGCCGTTGGTTTTAATAAAAAAAAATTAATTAAAAAGGTAACATGACCATTATTTTCAATTATATATATATTTTAAATCTTATACTTCTAACACAAATCTATTACATGACCCTTTCTTCTTTTGGAGAAATCGTAACAGAGAATAGTTTGTTTAATGTACTTTTAATTGTTAGGACTTTTTAATTATCTAATTTGTAATGTTTAGTTTTATTTTAGGATTTGTAATATTTTATTTATATTTTTATTTTTAATGAAGTTATTTATTTATTAAAATTAATTTGTTATTTATATTTATTTATTACATTATTTGAATTTTTTGACAAATAAAAAAATCAAAAATAAATTCTTAAACATTGCTCGCTGAACACTGTGACACAAGGATCACCGTTCTTTGTGCTCTTAGTGCATGAGAAGTGTAAAACACTTAAAAATTTTAAATTAGTTTCTTAAACTTTTTTCTTCCCTAACTCCATTGTTTTTAATACAATCTAATTCTTTTCCATAAATGTATATACATACATAGGGTGGAGATCAAGAAGGAAGCAAAAAAATTAGAGAAGAAAGGAAACAAATCTCAAATCTTGAATTCCTCATAAATAAATGTTGTTAACATTCATTACTTAAAATTTAACATTCCTCACAAATAAATTTTAAAAACGTTCTTTTATAAAAAAATCAAAAGCTAAGATTTATTTCCTTCTTCCTCAATATCTAAAACTTTCTTATAGAATAATGTTAATACCTTAGTATCTCAATGTACATAATGATGTTAATACCTTAAAAGAAAAATTTTAACACTTTCAACACTTCTCATTTTTTCTGTTAAAGAAAATTTAATCTTTTATTCCTAATCTTTTTCCAATATCTTTAGTTATGTAGTTTAACATGAAACTCTTGGATGTTTACACTCACAAGAAAATGACACCTAAACTCCATTTTTTAATATACAATCAATTTCTATTTTATAGATATTTACCATTTTGTTAAGATAATTATTAAAAAGTCAAAAATTAAACACTTAGTATCTCAATGTGCACATAATAATTATGTTAACAAGGAACTTATAAACACTTTAAAAATAATACATCAAACACTTTTGACCTTTTTGTTGAAAAAAATAAACTCTAAGCTTTTTTTTTTTTTATCACCTTAAAAGATACATATATGTACTTTAAAAAATAAGCGCATAAAGGACTTTCCAACTCTTCCGTTTAAATGAAAAAAAAATCTTTTGTTCTTAGTCTTTTTTCTATATCTTAATTTTAATTTTAATTTAACTATGTTTTTGACATCATTAACTTTAAGCAACTTTACCAAGAAGCTTTGTTTGGTTAGTAAAAATGTGTATGATGAACATGATACTTATTTATATTTTTGTTCAATTTATATGATTTTGATATTTTTAGATATGTTGTTGGTACTTGCTAGGACAAAGCTAAGAACAAATAAATAAACCCCCATTTTTAATCATACATAGAATAATAACTAGAACTGTACCTGCGTTATAGTTGCTGAGACAAATAGTTAATTTGACATTCGCAGATTATATTGTTTACACTATATTGTATCATTATATCAAACCGAAAGAAATCAACAACGTTTAAAGTTCGAGTTTTAAATTAAATCATATTGTTCATAGATGGTTTATTTTTTATATCTTTTGTAATCTTACTTACATGTTATAAAAGAAGAAATTTAACAAAATGATATCTTAAAATTTTAATTTAAAGATATGTATAGTTTAAAATTAAAGGTTGCAATTTATAAATTAGTGATTCATTTGTAAATATTAAGATAATTAATAATTTTTAAAAGTATTTTTAACATTAACTATTGTTGAATTTTTTCTTTTTTTAAGAAAATGAAGATGATCTATATAAAATAGATGTATCCTACAATAGTAAATACCCATTAAAACTGAAACACCAGGACACAATACAAAGCCATGACACAGCAAAAAAATACCAAAACTACAAGCTGCATCCACACATATCTCATACCACGAGACGTGATACGAGAGCAGCAAGACAAAACAAAACTAAATTACAAACCAAACTTACTCAAAGCAAGACCAAGCCCAACTCTAAATAGAATATAAAAAGTAGGGGTGTAATCGAATCGAGCTTTAGTTCCGGTCGATAGCTTAACGAGCTTTCACCATTCAAGCTTGATTTTGACTCGGAAATGTCCTACTGTTGCTCGAGCTCAATATTTTTATAAAAATAAATTTTAATACTCAAAACTTATATTAAATTAATTAAAAAATTATAATTCATATAAAAAATCATTTAAATAGATATAATATAAAATAATCGTGAAAGCTAGTCAAGAACTTAGTAAACTAGTCTTAAAATAATATAATCTAATAATAATGTCATTTACACATCTAAAATTATATATATATATATATATATTCATATTAATTAAGTTTCGAAAAACTCAACAACAATTCGCGCCAAGCTCTCAAAAGCACATCTATGATATACAAGACAAACTTAACCAAACACCTCACTAAAAGCAGCAGAAATCATGAGACGAAACCAAGCTAGTCTTCAAAATGAATTAATAAGCCCAACATGATCACCACATGACACGCGAAGACAGCCACCATGATCCGAAAGAGTAGGCAAAACGCTACAGACCAGAGGCAACCTGCTGACCAAAATCTGCTCAACAATAGGAATCCCCATTAGCAGAAAACTTTCTCACGATCCAACTTACTTACTAGTATTAAATATATATATATGAAGTATAATCAGAGCAGTGTCTGGCTGGGATTTTAATGCACAGCCCTTTTTCTTGAAACTTAAATGCCAATTGAATTTTACACCTAAGCTTAATAGCTGTAATATTAATACGGGATACACTTTAATGAACATTTATAATTGGTTGTAACTCATAAAGTTTCTTTTAGTTTTAAAAAAATAAAAATTAACAAAGAAAGATACTACGGAATCCACAATGTAAGTTCTTTTTTTTTTTAAATTTCTAACTTTTCAATTAGAATATATTTTGCTCCAATACAAAAGGTAAAAAAATCTTTTTAATCAATAAAAGCCAATAAAAGATAGGGTCACACTACTAGCACCCCCCTCCCCCTCAGTGCACGTTTCCCCCTACACACACATAGGGGGGGTGCATTCAGATTATCCCTAAAAGATATATGAGAGATAATGTAATAGATTTGAGTTTGACAAAGTCTTTACCTTCTCTCTCATATTTCTTTTACTGTATTACTTTTAATTGATTCAAAAGCTTTTTGGAAGTTTTTTCCGTTGGAGTAAAAAAATATTTTCGAAGTTTTATTTTATAAAACCTCTTATACAAAAGTAAAGAAAATTTAAAAAAACTTTATATTGGAGATGCTCTTATTATATTATACTTTTAAACGAGCGGTTAGAATTTTACTTTTAACGTAAATGATTGATTGTTTCATATATTACATGATATCGTTGTACTCGAAGGGATTCAAATAACCAACTTAATGTAAACTGTAACAAAATCGAAAACAAATTCAGTTTAGTTGCCATTCACACGTTCGGATCTCTCAGTTTTCCCGTCTTTTAACTCTCATTTCAAAATAATTATAAAATGTAGTAATGAATTTCTTTGTAGCTACCTTTAGTAGTAATATATTTTGTTACAGGGAAGTTTCCAAGTAATTAGAATTAGAGATAAATGATTAGAAAAGTAAATAAAAGTAAAGGGCTAAAAGTAGTAGAAAATAAAATAAAAAGAAAAGAAAAGGCAGGCTGGCATTTTGGGACTCGAACCTTCACATTGTCTTTACAAGTAGACAAAATAATCGCCAGACCAGGAGCAATACGTAGCACTGCAATAATCTTACTTCTTACTTCCTATATATAACATACTAACAGGAAAAATCATCGGTTTCAGCATCCCAGTCGGCCCCCCACCTTGGTACCGCGAGTGGGTATTCAATTAATATAAAAAAATATGCTACTAAGATGGTTAGGTTCATGAGGAAAAATATTGTCATCACTGTGAATTTTATAAATCTTGTCATTTGCATTCCCTATTCACCATAAGTACATCTATAATAATTTCGCTTTGTGATCGTGTATTTTTACATACATACAAATATACAAGTAAAAGGTATCAAAATTCAAGATTCTATGATGAATCCATTGATGTCGATGATGTTGATGATGCTGATGAACACGGCGTAACCAATGATGAATTTTCAGGTGAATTCCTACATACAGGACAAGTTGCGTTCAATTTTAGCCACTCATCTATACATTCCACATGAAAGTAGTGATTACATTCGGGAATTGTCCTTAATGACTCCTTAGGTTTGTAGTCTGAAAGACATATTGAACATATACCGTCATCTTTAGGTAATCTACAACTCTCTCCAAGCACGGTTTTTGGGTATGATTCAATTGTGGCCCCACTTAAGCCTGTTGTGGAGGGTGGTTGTGGGATGATTGCGATAGAGAAAAGGTCAATACCTTGGTGGTGAGTTTCACTATAGTCTCGCACTCTAGAAGCAGCAAAGCATATTAGTCCAACTATACATACTAATGCAGGTACACCGATGCCTATGCTTAATCCGTACTTAGCGCCCCTCGGAAGTCCTGTAGGCAATAATTCAAGGATTAATAAGCACAAATTTGAAGTCAAAATTGCCTATTCTGACTTTTGTGGCCGAAGAAGTCAACTACTCTAGCAAGGTGATTAATTTTCACTGTAAGTTCCAAGTGCAAAGCGGATGTTAAAGAAGTTTGATGCAACGTAGAATACTCTGAGGAAAGTATTGAGCTATTAGAATAGACTAGACATGTATGACACCGCGAAATTTTTTTATTTTTCTAGAGCATTATATCTATATATACCAGACTAGATTATAAACTCGTGCTACACGGGCACTGAAAGTAAACAATCTATGACAAACGAATAAAAATGCCAATGAAAAGAGCATATTTCTTTAGTAACGTGATTTTCTAGAAATATATAGAGAAACGGTAAAGAATGAAAACGTAAAATGAGAAAACAGCGGTAAATGATAAAGCTTTTTTTTATTTTATTTTATACAGACAGTATATAGTTAAAGGGGATACTAATTACAGAATGCAATGGTTTTGAAAATTATGGGAGGAAAATTGAATCAAGAATGCCTAATTTTGTAACAAGTCAATAAGTCATATATAAACTCTGTATCTTAGATTCTTAGTATAATAGAGACAGGAGATGTGTCATATGGTTTTGTTTGGGACCTATTGTTTTCTTGCGATTATTACTACGGAGTATATAAGTTTCATATAAAAAACCTCAACCTAATTCTATTGTGTAATCTTATCGCTTCACCTAACATGTCACATCTATCTATATAATTAATTGTCAACTTTACCTCAAGCAATATATTGTGTTCAGAGATACTAATTTAGTAATTTTCTCCTTAAAAGCTCATTGATATGAATATGGTTCACTAATGTTACTACTTATTTTCTGGCTTACCACATTTAAGTAACAACATAGAAGAAATTTCATTAAATCAAAGTAGCTAAAAATCAATGTTCAAACTAATTATTCAATTTCAGTCAAAGACACGCATCTACTTTTACAAACTTGGAACAACTATGTATTTTCGCATGTTAGTTACTATTGCTTAGTTGTCAACTTGACCGACACAATAATCAAACATTTTTAAATACATGCTCGACTTTTAGAAAAAACAAGTGTCACTTGCCTATTATAAAAAAAATATCATTAATGTTACCTTCTAAATTAATCATATCATACTCAGAAAATCACCAAACGCGTATGTACTTGAAAACAAAATGCAAGCATCAAAATACTAAATAGTTTCTAACTTCATGAGAAAAAGGACTCAGGAAAATGAAAGCATCACAGAAGCTAACCTAGCATCCTCAGTAGAGTATGTTATGGTCCGACACATATATATAGCCGTGTCTTGATGTCTTAATGACAACCCTTACCATTATTGTTATCATTTACATTTTCATCATTCAATGCGTAACATTTACATTATGGGTATCATTGGGTGCACCCATTCCCCTCTCAGCACGGTTACCGTACACACATACGGGGAAGATAAGTCTTACATCATTAGTTTTAGCCTAACAAGTAACATCATCACTAACCTTTATCCAATTATTAATGATTATCTATCTAATTTTACTGTTTATAAGTTTCAACTTAAAATGCCAGTCCAACTGACTTTTCACTTAAAAACTTAATTTCAAAATAAATAATGAAGTTCTTGTATTCAAACAAAGGAAAGTTTTTTATATTGAGAGCTAGTTAGATTTAGACAAAAAATAATACAGATCGACGCTTCTAGCTTAATTGGTAGTACCTCATGCATGAAAATATGTACGTCAGGTATCACTAACTTAAAGTACCAGAATACTCCAGCTTCACCACTAGTACATCATGCATAAAAATATATACTAAATATCACGAGATTTTGAATAATGAAAAAAAACTAACCGCGAGTAGAACCGAGGCAAACCGTCTGGCCACCATCATCAGTTTTCAATCCACAAGCTCTACCTTCCATTTCACAAGATCTACAATACGGCGTAAACCACATCAACTCCAATTGCTCTCGTATATCTCCGTTCCACCTCACCGGCACCGAAATGGTCTTCATTACTTCACAACTCGGCGGCATATTTCCCGGCGAAAATAGTTCCGTCCGCACAGCAATCACCGAGTAATTAACACTACTTAAACACGGAAACGGCACCGCCGGATACATAAAACCGAAACTCTGTAACGAACAGTTGTAAAATGTGTAGCTGCGTACACTACTGAAATCGAACGGTGTGTTTGTTAAATTGACATCGATTATTCGATTTGGCCGGCAGAATTCCGGATCTATATATAGCACCTGTCAATCGATTAACAGCTGTTATGAACTCATGATCACTTGATTCCGACTACTTTTTGTGTTAAACTGATTCATTATTTTTGTAACATCGATTAAAATTTTGTGTAAATTTTCACTTAAATACGCTAAACTGTAGATTAAAGCTACAAATATAACGAATTAGTTATTTTATTTTTTTTACTAGAATCACGTTATTTTACGAAGGAATATTGAGTTACCCTACTTCAACTAATGGCCGTCAGAAAAAAAAATTATTAATATTTTCTATAATTAGCTTTTTACCAGACGCTATATTTAAATTTAGAATGAAAACTAACCTGAGAAACGTATGAAATTCTGGTGACGGTGTACGAATGAGATGACGGAAGTTGAATAACTGTTTGATTTTGTTTGTCACATGAGAGGTCGAAACCGGGGAATCCGCACTGAGACGGTTGTCGGCCGGTGATACGGAACGGAAATCGTACTTCAGGTTCGCCGGGACCGCAGGACGCCGGTAAACAGTCATCGTCGGCGCCGGATATTAGTTTTGGTGCTAGTAATAAGGAGAAGAAGATTAGGTGTAGAATATGTTTTTTCTCCATGAGGCGTTAAAAGAAAAAAAAGGAAAAAATAAAGCGCATTTTATGGTGGCGATTGGTGAGTTGGGTTTTTCAAAATATTCTTAGATAATAATTTATTTTATTTATATTTTTATTCACTTTCAACTGTGATTTTTTAATAGTGAGAAATTGATTTTGATTGTGTTGTTTAAAATAGAGTAGTTTCAAATAGAAAGGTACTTGGAAATGTTTGAATAAATGCAATGAAAGACACTAATTACCGAGACTTGAGAATGTGTTTCGTTTGTAGCTTTGAATGGTTTTGATGATATTTGAAAAGTCGTATATAAATTGTTAGATTAAGAAGATGAATAACTTAGACATTATTGTTACTACCTACTTACGTTTGACTTTTGATAGTCAATTTTAAAAAATAGATAACTAGAAAAATAGTTTATTTCTATTTAGGGTATGTTTGGCAAACTGGTAACTGTAGTTGGTAGCTGTAAGTTGAAGCTGATAGCTATAGCTATAAGCTAGAACTTTATTTGTAAACTATATTTGGTAAAATAGTTGTAGCTGTAATATTAAAGTGGAAAATGATCAAAAAAACTCCTAAAAACTAGTTGTAGTAGCTTTTAAATTAGAAGCTTAATCTTCAAACTAAAAGTTTCAAGCTTGTGTATCCAAACAAAGCTTTATTTATTAAAGAAGCTTAATTTTCAAAACAAAAAACTTTAAGCTCCAAAAAATTTTGTGCCAAACAAACCTTTAGACAATTTACCTTAAATTGTAATTTGATGGTTAAGTACAAGAGAATAGTTTGTACAGTACTTAATTCTTTTCTTCGTATACCATTACAGGTGAAATCAAGCGTGTTGACCTCCGATGATCACTCATGATTTGAACTCTAGAATGTAACTAGAATGTAATTGTAATCAAAGGTGTTAGTTTGAGCATATTTTTGTAAGCTTTGATCTTGAAGATCGTGTAAGTCTGTATCATTAGATTTAACTGATTAAGGATTAACCATTTAACGAATAAACTAAACTTTATTAACAATATCATAAAACATACAAGTCCTATCCCTTAAACATTACCGTAATATATGGCGTCGAACAATAGTATATGATTGAATTAACGATTGAAAACCCTCACAAAGAACGAGTGAAATAAAATTGTTAGTTCTTCACGTTTGTCCATTGTCCCCATTTTCCACAAAAGACCGAAATTGGACAATTAATCTTACTACGCCGTCTCAAAAATAAGCGTACACAATCCTCTAATCTCACTTCACCTTCGAGTTCTAGTAATAACTGTTTGTGTAATTATCTAGGTAATTTTTTAATGGCCTTAAGAAAAAAAACTCATAACAAGGAGCTGTGAAATAAAAGTTTTTTTCAAAAGAATCAGAACGCCAAAGTTAAGAAAGATGTAGCTATCGTAACCTAACATTAGCCTCTTTACTAAATGTTACACCCAATTCTGGATGATATATTCAAAACATTTAATGACTAATAAATTATCACACATTCCATTATGTATTTTGACAAAGCATTGTAGAAGATTAGTAAAATACGTAGGTTTCACTAACTTTAAACACATGATCTTATATGTAAATATAGATTTATGTGTTTGCATCAATATACCTTATGAGAGCTTCACCAACGGCTAATATGTACCCATTAGAGTTAATGCGATAAAATATTGATTTATAAAGTAAGACATTTGATGTATAGTGTAGTTTGATGGGTTTGAATTTTGTCCTATATTGATGGGTGAAATAAACATAAATGGATCAACCAAGATATAAATAGAAGTGTCTAGATTATAATTGTTACACCAACCAAGGTAGACTTCCACATTGAAGCTAATGCGAATGAGATAGCGATTCACAAAACAAAACATTTGTTGTCTAATTTGGTTTGGTGAGTTTTAGTTTCTCCCATAATGATGGGTGAAGTAAATCTAGATAGACCAATCAATGGATAAATAGAGGTGTCCAAACTTCATTTTAAATATACAAAAATACAATCTTAAAATAGATTCAAAGTCTACCTTGGTTGGTGTAACATTTAAAATGGAGCTTACACATCTATTTATACATTGGTTAGTCAATCTATATTTAGTTTAACCACCAATGTAGAATAAAACTCAAACTCATCAAAACCAAACTACACATTAAATGTCTTGCTTTGTTAATCGATATATTATTCACATTAGCTCCAAATGTGAACACATATCACCTCGTTGTGAAGCTCTCATCAGGAAGGACGCAAACACATAACCTTATATATTTATAGATATGCGTCATACAAATACATATATATAAGCTTATAACTCGGTGAATGACACAATGGTGGAGCTAGCAGGGGCTAGGTGGTGTTGAGCGACCCCCAACCTGCACAACATTCACTTAGATTTCAAACCCATAGCCTCATATCATACATAATTTATTGGTTCAACCCTCTAATGTTTTCCTCTTGTAGCAATTCGAACCCCTGATATAATACTTATTGTCTGCTCACAAAAAGAGATAAATATTAATTGAATAATAAATTCTAAGTAATAACTTATGGATCCTTTTCTTTTTGTTTTCATTTGCCTTCTCTTTTTGAATACGGAGTAACTAGTAAGATATATTTGTAATTTAACATTTTATTTAGAATAAAAATAATCAATGTTGAGCTATAAGATAATTTTTAGGATCACTATTTTTTTTTATAATAAAGACAATAGACATTATATTATAAGTAATTTATTTTTTTATTATGGCACACTATAGGTTTTGTACAACTATCAAAAAAGTTTGATGTTAAAGTTGATGTGGTAAAACAATTAATTGTAATAATTGAGTACTTACTATGCGTTACTAATATATACAATTGATTGAATTATAACTATTACGGTAGCTATTGTTGTATATTAAAATAATATTATCTGTTATCATTTTCATTATGAAGTTCAGCCTTCTTTAACATAAATTTTTAACTCCACCCCTGGAATGACATCGCTTTGCTTTCTTATATTAAAACATTATAAGCATTAATTTAATTCGATGATCAAAAGATAACTATGACATGCAATAGAGAAAATGACTATTGAAGAATTTAACGCTCATTTTTTTGAAACTGAAACTAAAGTTTGAGAAAAGTCAAACAAAAGCCTGATTGTCAAACTTCAAGAAACCAATTGACAACCACTTGATTGTAAAGCTTAAACAAAGTTGAAAAATCTCAACTAACTTGTTACATAAGTCTTGCTGTAGGTCAACTCAGAGTACATGTACATGTGCTAATGAGCATATCTCTTACAAAATTTGAATCATTCGGAGTGATGATTATGAAGTAGTTGTTGCCATGACTGAAGTCGCAATAATGGATCATGTGTATGAAATATTTACGTCCTTGCTAAACATCTTCGTTAAGACTGTAAGTCTGTAACTAGTAAGAAGGTTTGACGGATAATTAAGTTCAAGCTGACTAATTAAGAAATGATATTTTATATACATTAGAAGTAAAAACTAAAGATAAAATTAAAAGCTCAACTTGCTTAGGTTTTTCTTGTAATATTCACATAGTTACACATGGTAATTTATGATTTTTAATCTCTTTATGTATACCCTCTTATTGGTAGAGGAGTGAGGTGTATAATCGTCCTTGGAAGGTTTCTGCTGAATAATAACAGTGTGTATTGATGAATCATTGACACTCATATGGTCAATTGAAAAAACGTTTTATATCTTAGATGTTCTCAAGACATATTTCAAAAAAAAAAAAAATTATATCTAATACCTTGTAACATTCTTATACACATATACATATATCATTTATTTAAATTCAGTTGCAGTTAATTACTTACTTATACAGGCAACTAGCAACACCTATTATTTCTATCTACAAAAAGGTTTCTTAAACTTTGATGCTTTTTGTTGTTATTTTTTAAAAATTATCTCTTATTATCAATCTTCACACTCTTATGAACAATGTTCTTTTGTCTTATTAGGCACTTTTAAATACATATGTATACATATATGAAAAATGTATGTCATCTTATGTAACAAATGCATTATTGTCAATAACACGTATTTAGTTGGTAATAAGTGAAAATATCTTTATTACAAAGAAATACGTCTTTAGCTTAATTAGTTAACTCTTCGGCACGTTTTCAACCTCTGTCTTTGTTCGCCCACCATGTATAGTTCTCAAACTTAAATCTTGGTAATATCAAAATACAAGGGATTTTGTAAGTAATTTAAAAAGGAGCAATCCAAAACTTTAACTTCCAATATTTCTTCAAGGAGACATGTTTTATTGTTCTAAATATAAATTCAAAAATTAATCCAACGTTGCATTTCATTCATCGATCATACTATTACTATTAGACAATCGCATATTTTCTGCAACTCATAAATTGATAACATGTCATTAGATAAATCTTTTGGCCCGTGTTTTTATTCCGATTGATCATTTGTTTTCTTTAAGACGTACAATTTTATTTATGTATCACAAGAAACAAAAAAGCATTTGTAAAAAACAAAACCCAAAAAACAAGGCTATTTATGTGAGTTCATATATGACCAACAAACGCCTCAATATTTTTGTTCATCTTTCCAAGTTCTCGTTTGCTGCAAAACACTTCCCTTTGAAGGTTTGATACTTTGATCTCCCCTTCATATCTGTTTATTTGAAGTCTTGTGTATTATAATTCGTTCATTCTTCTTCAACTGCTTACCTTTCTATCATCTATTTATAACTTTTGAATTGAAGTTGTCAATTTCATTTAATTAGGGTTTTGACCTAATTCCGTTTTAGGGTTTCTTGCAGGCTGGTTTGGCAATTAGTATTATCATTTTTAATTAGTGATCATGCCAAGTAGTTCAAGAAAAAATCACACAAAGAAAGCAAGCATAGATCAAGAGACTATGATGATATTGATATTAGGATTTCTAAGGACTCTTTAATTTCTGCTGAAAAAATGAAACTTTTTGAGAATGGGAATGCGAATGGGAATGATGAGTTTCCGAAGACTACGAAGTGCCAAAAAGCAAGATTGGCGGTGATGATGGTGAGGTTGTGACTTGTTAATAAAGATGTTAAGAAGTTGAAGTCAAAGGATTTCTTGAAAGATGTTGGTGAATCAAAAACAGGCGAAAAGAAACATGATAAAGAATGTCGGCGAAAAGAGGGAACTCAAGTTAAAGAAAATAAGTTGAAAAGGAAAAGAAAGTTGAAAATCAAGCTAAGAAGGAAGTGAAGATAATGGTAAGTTTAATTTGCTGTTTTTTTTTTTATCTTTAAATAAGTAATAGACTAGTTGAAGTATACTATATATGTTGCCAGAATGATTTTGATTATACATTGTTCATTTTAAATATTCTGCACCCTATATTGTAATGTTCTAGTTGATTTCCAATTGTTTGTTAGGATCTGCAAGCATCATAATAGATAGCTTTGAGTAAGGTTAATGCCAGATACCATTATCTGAGATTAATGGATCAATTATATTGAGTAATATATTAGTACACTAGACGTCTAGATATGTTGCCTTTATGATTTACAACTAATAGCACCATAGCGGCTAGCGCTCTCTAGTGGTTAGCTTTCACTAATATAGTTCATGCCTGTTCTTTGCTTTGCCATGTATATATTTATGTTTTAGTTGCTTTATCTCTTTTAGTAGTAATCTACAAGCAGATGTGCTTTTTTAGTATCGTTATATGTTAGAGTGAACTGTTTGATCTATGATTTGGAAACTGTTAACCTCGTACCCTTTTTCTAGCTTTGCCTCTCTAAATCATTTCATTTGTTAAGCATAGAAACTCTCTTGAATGGTGATTCCATTTTGAGTTGGTATGAATAATGTTGGAGGATGCAACTATGTGGAGGTCTCTATACTAGAGGTGTTCACAACTTCGTAAACCGATTAAACTATCGAACTTCAACGGAAAGCTTAACTGCTAAACCAAATTTTTTAGAGTGCTAGTTTTATTATTGTAGGCCCACCAATAGTAATAAGTACTTAGCCCATTTAATATGGCGTGCCATTTTGTTAGCCCAAAACAAATTGTTAGATAGGCCCCCATCAATGTACTTTTCACTATATAACTCGATGCTTCGATTAGGGTTTTGAACTCCGCCCAACTCTCGCCGTCAACTACTTAGTTGTGGTTCTCCCTCCTCCCATGAAGTAGTTTGGATTTTGGTAATGTTTTCCTTACGTTGATAAGTTAATATTGCTATTTGATTGCTTTGTTAGTTTAGGAATTAGAAATGAAGAAATCATAAACGCATACTGAGTCTTTCACAGACATTGAATGCGTTTTGATTTTGAGATCTAAGATCTCTGTAATTGCTGATTGAGTTTTCGGTAACATTAAATGAGTTTGAAGTTTGATCGATTCTATATACAAGTTCCTATTTAAATATTTATTGTTGGTTCAGTCATTATTCTTTTGTAGGTATTTTGTATGTTTAATGTGATGTTTGACGGCTAGATACGTATTAATGTACTATTGAGTTTGGCTGTCAAGATCTACGTTATTTTCTCAATGAAAAATATGATCTGCTAGATATCCAAACCACTTCTGTTAATAGTTTTCTAGTTTTCCATTCTGATGAATCCGATTGCAAAATATTGTTTTTAGAGATAATGTGACCTGCTTGCTTAATGCATATGGTTATGATCTCATTGTTTGCAGTTAGATGTGTCAATAACAACCCATTTATATGAATGGGTTGGGTTTTAGTTTAGGGTTAATTGCATAAAACCACTACTTATCTTTTATTACTTCCCTTTTGAACCAGTATACTTTTCTCTCCCGCAAAGCCAGTGAACTTTCAACTTTTGTCCCTTTTGAACCATTCTGTAACCCTGTAAACCAAATTCATAATGTTTCAATTGATCCACCACTCAAAGTTGCTAGGCATCCTAGTAGATCAAGGAAAAAAACCATGTGGTAGAGGTTGTGTGAATGATATAAGCACATGTGGCGTAGATGTCAAACTTGCATGTGCAGAAATTACTAGTCAAATGGGAGGTTTCCAGTTACGAAGCAATGAATTCGGTTATGGGGCTACAGAATGGTTCAAAACGACTCCGTTGGGTTTGTGGGAGATAAAAAAGTAAATTGATTCAAAAAGGACAAAATGAAAAGTACATAGTGGTTTTAGGCAACTAACCCTTTAGTTTATCCCTAACTGGTCAAATTGTTCAAATAATTTTTTTAGCTAAAGGGAAATGGGTCAAATGGATTGAAAGTTGCCCAAAATATACTTATAAATTATAATGCTTACAGCATCCTATATTGATTAATTTGAAAGTATTAGATTTCAAATTTTTTTAATTTTTTCTTGTAAGATACCAAACAAGTTAACTGTATATCAGAAATAGACAATTAAATGTTTGTGGGTCAACTAAACAAACCTGTTTCAAACAGTACGAGGAAACCTATTTAACCTGTTATATACCTCTTACCAGCCTGCCCATTTTGCTACCTCTATTTGTAGTTAATTGCATGTAATCATGATTTTCTCTTGTTTGTAACAGGACGGCCTGGAAGATGATATTATTAAGGGGGCTTCACTCTTTCCTGCTATAGGCGATTCTGTTTTTAAGGTTTAATTTCTTCTATATTTATAGTTTCTTTAAGTATGAGCATGTTCACCTTGATGATTTTATAGTTATAATTAGGAATATCCATCAACCAAGAACCGGACACACCTGAAAATTTGAAAATTTTAGAACCGTGATTGGACCAAATAATATTAGACACGCCAGGAAGTTCCTGTTTTTTCAGTGGCTTAGTTCATGACTGAACTATGAACCATAATTATATTTTATATGGGTTTATTTCCACATAATGTTTTTAGTAATTCTTTTAGTTTATCTTTTATGGAGCTATTATAATATCCTATATGACTAACCTAATTTGGCTAAGAAGGTCCCCGTGGAATAGTGACCCACTAAAGGTGGTGACGAATGGACGACTAAAAAAGAAATTTTCTTAGTAAAATATCATGAGAAACTGAATCAGCCAGTTCTAATGGTTTTATTTATCATTCTTTTGAGATAGAATTATCTTGTCCTTTACCTTGCAGAAAGCCATGTCGCTTTACACAAAGCATAAGGTACACTTTGTTTCAGCACCTGATCAAGAGAATAGTGGCTCCGTTCCTGATGCTAAATTGGTGGAGAAAGCTCTCGAGGGTGTAGGTGTTGATGAAGCACTGATCCAAAAAGTTGATATAGCTCCTGTAAATGACGATATGACCCCCAAAAAGCAAGCGAAGTCCGATTAATCTACTTCAAACTTGATGGGCATGGAGCTGGACCTTCCTGTTGAAAATCAAGTTGTGCACCATCTGTTAGTGGTTGTGATGTTAAAGACGAAGATTTTTGCCACTATGATGGTAACAAGGAGGTTTATATACCCCGAGTGACAATTTAATTAAAACCACATACATTTACTATTACAGTTCCATTCCAACACATGTTGGTCACCTTCAAAACATAATGACCAAATTAACTAGTTTACACAACATAAGACCCATATATTTACAAGTTGGTAATTTTGACCCAAAACATTATCATGACCGAAATCTATTACAAGTTTTTCATATGCTATACTGTAGTTGTAAAAATGATGGTTGTTATCGTATCAAGTAACAAAGACATGGTTAGCCTCACATATATTTCTTTCTTGTATTATCGGTTAGAATTAAGTTCAAATGAGAATAAGATAATAATACCCCCAACATTTTTAAAAATTGAATTTCTCACAAACGGATAGTCAAAAAACTATAAAAATTGCATCATAAAAATTCGAATTTTTTTCTCTTCAATTAGACATCTCACAAGATTTTTTTTAACTTTTTTTTTCTTCATTTTTTGGTGGGTTTGGAAAACTGGTAAAACATGTGTTATTTGCGGTAACACATGTGTTAGTTGTTGGTAACACATGTGTCAACCCAAAAAATAAAAAATTCATCGAAAGTATATCATGAGAGATGTCTAATCATAGAGAAAGTAACGCTGATTTTTATGGTGCAATTTTTATAATTTTTTGATTAGCCGCTTGTGAGATATTTAACTTGGGGGGAAAATTGAGTTTTGCAAAAAATATAGCTAGGATTCATTCCTTCATTTTCACTAAAATTTCCATTCTCATTTGAATTCAACCCTTATCCGTTAATAGCAGATCTAATTCCGCGATAAAAGAGCTTTGTTTCCAAATAGATTTGTTCATCAGTAATGGGGATCACATTAGTTGGAATGACGAGTAAGACGGTCAAGCTACCTGCGCCTGTCTTGTCCGATCGTTTAGTGGCTCTTTCTAAGAGACAGGAATGCCAATAGAAAACATCCCACCTGTTCGGTTCACCTTCAACGTAAACATAAAACACAAAGCTTATTGAGTTAACTGATAATTACACTACACATAACAGTTGATTCAAACTAACTTGTACATTTTTTTTATAGAGAAAGCACTAACTTGTACGTTATATTTTATAAATAATATATAGCAAATAGTTAGTCAGATTTTTAAAAATAAAAAGTTGTAGCTAAAATTTTGTCAATTCATTTCTCTAATACTTTGTTTGTTGTGAAATTATAATTGGGAATGCTTAAAGTACAAAGTAGATGTCACAAAAATTGAAATGAAAAGTGGCAAAACTAATATATACTAGTAAATATTACAAACGAAAAAACAAATACCAAAAGTAATACACATTATTTGGAATAAAAAGTGAAGTTGCACCAATATTCCGTACAATAGCTGTAACGGGATGAACCTTCAAATGGGATCGAGTGACAACTCAACAGCTACAATGTTGGGTTGCATCCATGAAGCGGAAGATTATCAAAAGTGGCTCAAGTTCATCGGGGGTCTAAACCGAACTTTTAAAATGAAGCCTTTTTTACTAGAGATTTTTTACTTATTCTATTTTATATAAAATTTATTTTTCTGACTCTTTTGATGTAAAATCTTTAATTACATCATTGAAATCAGTTTCGTTTACTAACTCATTTTCAATTGATAAAGTAGTTAATCCATTTAACATTTCTTGTGACATTATCGATCTTAAATAGTTTTTCACAATTTTAAGCTTTAAAAAACTTATTTCTGCTCAAGCAACTGTTATGAGAATAGTTAACATAATTCAACTGATTTTGTTACTACTTAATAAGACGAATCTTTCTATCAGATCAAATTCACAATTCAGTGATGAATTGATGAATTGATGAATTTTGATGATCAAAGTAGCACAAACTTTCAAATACCCATTTTTGGTCAAAATTGCTCAAATTCCTCTAATTCCACTTGAATATGTTTAATCAACTAGTTAAAATCAATCCTAAACTTGATAATCCTTGCTTTGATACCAATTGTTGGATCGAAATTGAGTTTATGATGATAATTGATAGAACAATCTATGTATATGTGTACGTATATGTATGTAAATAGAGAGAATTTGGTTGAATATGTTATATTGCAAATGGTCAAAAGTTATACAAGCGTTCTTAGCGTTTGTGTACAAGTTTGAGTATTTATACTCCTCGCACAAATCATTTACTTATCTATTACAATGTTTACAATCTCAAAATATTTATTTCTAACATCTATACTAGTTTGATTTTTAGGATCAAAATTATTTTTTCGATTATTTAATTCTTATTTCACATTCACTTCATTATCATCTATATTAGTTTAATCAATTGAAAGACATTCATTAGTATTATTTGATATATTTTGTGTGGCTTTTACAAATTTATCTAAGGCCCCCCTTTGAGATTCCACTAAAGCTTCTTGTTTTTGTTTCGTTTGCAATTTCGAGTAACCAAATTTATATTTACAAGTTACCATTGATAAATCTAAATATCTGTTAGACACTAATCACAATAAAGAACTTTAAAAAAGAGTGATAGAACCTGAAAGAGATGTCGGAGAACACAGGTGGCAGTAGAATGCAATTGTTGGTATATGTTATCCACAACTATTCGAAATTGTGGAAAAAGAGAAAGTGATTTTTTATTTACCTAATGGGCTATAATGGGTATTAATCAAATGGAGCCCTAATCAAATGAGGCTTTAGTAAAATGTGCACGTGTGATTTTTTTTATTTCATTTAGTGTCTTAAGAAATAAAAAAGTTTACCCATTATATATAATTATAAAGAAATATATAAACAATAATAAATGTTTTTATATATGAATATATATATACATATGAAACCTTAAAAATTAAAGGGTCTAAAGTAGTTGCTTTACTGACTTTACCGTTGAGCCACCCCTAAAAATTGTATATATATATATACACACACACAACTGGCCACTTCAAAGCACTATAGATGCCCACCTTGTCTTAACATGATCACCTTGTCCATGATCACCTATCGATGATCAACATGCCCGTGATAACTTATCGATGATCAACTAGTCATTGACCACCTACATATAAAGTGTATTACGAGTGCCGTAATATAATTATGTTTAGAATAATGATCATTATCTATATCTACTTGTCTTTGTTCACTGGCATGATCAATTTGTCCTTGATCATCTTGCATGATCAACTTGCCCACGTAATCATGAATTCATTTATTTAATTTTTGGAGTAGTAGCAAATTTATTGTTAAAATTCCCAAACCAAGAACATTACAAGAAGAAAAGATCTCACAGAGAGAACTAATCAATTACTGCACTATACAGACTAAAAAAACCGACGAAAAAAGCAGAAACAAAAACCACCAAAGACAACCAAACATGAAAAAATGAGCCTACCCAACACCTTAAACTGCTCACTGAAGCATCGCACCCGGATTAGAGACCCAATCATACCAATTCATCATATGATTTTTGCACCAGAAAATGAGAGAAATATTGAATTTTATAGAAGATATTAAGGCCCGCGACTTTAGATAATTTATCATCTAACTTGGCATACATAAATGAGTTCTTCAATTTCCAATTACTCCAAAGATTAACAAAAACCACACCTTGAAATGCAGTCTGAAAAATCTATAAATTAGATAGCACTAACGAACCACTAATCAAATTCAACATTCATATACAATAACATAACTAATTGATTACATAACATGAACTACTCGATCGCAAGCATAAACACATTACTCATAATACTAACACGAAACACATGATTTCGTAAAATAAGCATGTAACTTATAATACTAATATGAACTACATGATCTCATAACATAAATATATAAATAAATTATAATACTAACATGAACCACGTGTTCTGATAACATGAACATATAACCCATAACCAAAACATATATGACTACTTACTAACATCGGATATAACCATTTAACATAACATGAACTATTTACTAACGTGACATATAAGAGCACAAGGAATGGGCTTACGTGGCATCGGCATTCTCAACCGAGAACACCGGGACTTCGGTGGCCTCGACTCCCCTTCAATGTGCTCGTTTGCTGTCTCACCTAGGATGTTGAAAACTTCGGATTTTTTTTATTTTCCTTTGATTAATTGATAACATTTTGGTGGTCCATTTTAACTCCGAGAATAACACCGAATCACTCCCTTAAGAATCGTATTGGGTGTTCTCATTAAAAAATTTTAGTCACCACTCATCGTGCTCAAACATATGAATCAACTTGTTCACTTCTTATACTTTCAACATAATTCATAATAACATAATCTAAACAATGACATAACATAAATCATATACCCCTTAGTAAGAGGAGCTCATACCTTCATACTAATATATAAGCGTATGTGTCATTTATCCGCCAAAATCATTACTCATCGTGTGACCTGATCAGCTATGATCTTAATAGTTTGAATTGGGTGTTGATTATACTTCAATAACACTCGTAGGTTTAGTAGTTATTATCAATTGTTGGATTTTTCTTGGTCCCTTGCTTGAAATCGACTCCACACACTCACATATATACGTGAACGCTATCAATTTTGACAAATACTCCTAAGTCAAAGATTTTAGGTATAAATGTTGACTTTGGTGTCCCTCTACTCTTTCATACTTGACATCTCTAATCATTTTTAGCTATTTCTTCTAAATTGAATTAAATACATACTTAAAACATTTGAAGTCGAATTGTTCATAATACTTTTAATTTAATGTAATTTAACAAATATATCTTACCAAGAAAACCTTTATATAGAATTATTACCCAAAAAAATCGACAAAGCGGTCAACTCAACTCGACCCATTTTGACTCATTCAAAAAAAAAGTTACTTGTTTTGACTGATTTACCCGGCACACCCATTTTGCCACCTCTAGGTTAGAAAGGGAGTCATGTAAGTAGGATTTCTAAGAAATTACATTTCGAATGTGTCTGTTATCCTATGAAATGCACAAGGCTAAACATCTAATAAGTATGGCCATCAGAAAAAGTAGTAATAACCTTGTATTCGATGCAATTTTTTAGTTTTTGTGACTCTTAATACTGTGATTTCCAGCATTTATATTAAACATAAACACGAACAAACGCAGAAAGATCGGCTCCACTTAAATTGTTACAAGCGTCACTCGTCACTCCTCCCGATAGCAATCAAGTCCGCATCAGCATCTAGTGGCTTCGTTCTAGCAAGAGCCTTTAAATTCAACCCACGCTCATCTCGATTTGGCAGAGAGACATACAGGAGTTCCCCAAACCTTCCGGGCCGTAAGACTGCTCGATCCATCACCTCTGGCCTAGAATAATCATCTCAACAAAGTAAGTTGTGTCACACCTGTTGAGGTACCAATTATTTAAACTCCCTTGCGATCATCAGCACCATCTAGCTCTAACAATAGCTGGACATAATAAAGAACTTTCATCACTCGGGTACATTGAGCTTACGGTGAAGAAATAATAATACTGACGAACAGTGAGCAGGCTTAAAAATATGATTTAGTAAAAAAATTTCTTACCTGATTTAGTAGTCGCTCAACAACCCACCCCCCTTCCTTTCCACGCTTTGTTGTCAGAGCATCTACCTGATATTACCAACAAGTTCAGTATTGAGTTTAAATCAGTGATTACAATTTGCAACTCCAGTTTTGGCAGACTAAGCATTGTTTTAATAGGCAGCAGCACTTGATCAAAATGACAGCAGCAACAGAGCAGCAAATGACCACGAAACAACAGCAAACAAAACCCGAACAATTACACGAGTAATCCCACAAACAATAGCATCAACAACAGCCCAAACAGAAATACGAACACAGCAGAGAATAGCAACCTGCAGCAACAATAAAAGAGGGCAAACAAAGCTGCACGAGATGCAATCTCTGTCCTTAAAGGTTTATACAAACTCATTTAAATTGCTGCGAGTCTTCACTCGTAAAACCCCAGGATTTATGCAGTTCAATACACGTTTTATCAGCAGCAACTGATTCTACAGAAAAATATTGGCGGAAGTAGAAAACCCAACTGGAGTATGATGGCTTCTGATAGTGGATATTATGAAAGCAATACAGTAGTAATGAAGCAACATTTATAAGAGTGTATATCGAAATTCAGTGACTTTTATTTAATGTAGAGGCTATCTATTTATAAAAGCTTTTGGTGGTTGCTTCAAGCCCACTATCTGTCTAAGGGCTAGCAATGACATCCGAAATATCATGCATGATTTTGAATGTGGAGTAGTGGCAGTTTAAAGCATGAGAACAATAAGGAAGACTTCGTCTTCATTTGATCACCACTCCTTTCATAATTTCAATAATCAACAAATATTTAATTATATCATAGAACCCCCACCATACTCCAAATTGTAAATTAACTAATAAATTAATTAGAAAACTTTACAACCTTATATTGTATCCAACAAGCATTCATGTACAAGTGCCTGATATATAATAGAAATTGAATTTGTATAATCAATCTTTAGAGGAAGGGAGACCTCGTCAAAGAAGAGTATGCACGGAGCACACATCCTTGCACGACTGAATTTTGTCCGCACTGCCAATTCACTCTCACCAACATATTTATTTAGAAGCTCAGTACCCTTCACAATAACAAACAATGTCATAAATTTTACAATCAAATTCATTATGTGGATAAGATATTGAGTAGAGTAAAAGCAGTGACAGACCTTTATGTGTATGAAATAAGCTCCTGCTTCATTAGCAACAGCTTTAGCAATTAATGTTTTTCCACAACCAGGAGGTGCATAAAGCAAAATCCCTGTCTCTAGATCAACTCTGCATTCCTAAAAAGGTAAGGTATATATATTAGGACGTAAGAAATCAACTATGGAGAAGGATAAAAGCTATCAAATCAAACAAAAATTATCTAGTAAGAATATCCATAAAATAGCATGACAACCACATTTTAAATAACATCGGTGGCCAAGATTCACCGCACATTCATCAGGATATTTGATACGGCTAACTATGTGTCGGTCAAACTCCCTTCTCAGCAGATCAAGACCACCAACATCTTCCCATCTAACATTTGGAATGCTAGAGAATCCTTCTCTTCTAGAAGAAGGTTGAACCAGTTTCGCTGCTACCTGCAGATGTTTACAAAAAAACATTATTAACAGCAACAGTTAAATGATCCTGGTAAAAAGTAGACATCACTGGGTCTTAATACCTCAAAATCAGACATCATGATGCAATTTTCCATCTCTTAAGTAGTACATTCCTTCCTCCAGCAATCTTCATTTTGTTCGGTATCTCTATTTTCTTTAGAAATTTCCAACTTCCTCCCATCATAAATTTTGCCCATAGCAAGGTCACCAGCTTCATTCACCAGATCTGCTAAATCAGCCCCAACAAATCCTGGAGTTGACCTAGAAAGTTTAATGAGATAAAAAATGCCTTTAAGTTTTAAACCTCGGGAGGAAGAAGAGAACCATTTAAGCAACCCAAAATATTTGTGGGTCTTCAAAAAATTTGAGCTTTTTTCTTTGTGGGTTTTTTTAGGTTTTAGATAAACCACCAAGTTAAATAAAACACAAAATGTAATTTTTAGGCTAAAATTTGTTAAAACTTGTATTCAAAGGGTAATTCTTAAAATTATCTATATAATTTAATCAAATGTTCATATAATTTAATTTAACTCTATTTTAAAAAAGATGTATGGTCCAAAAGGAAAATGAAAATTAAAGAAAAAAATGAGACTCAACTATGTGAGTCGTGATCAATCAGTTTTAATATATTGTGTATATTTGAGTAAAAAAGACGTGTTCCTAAGATAACTCAAACGGAAGAAACCTAAATGAAGCGAAATGAATTTTAATATAAAACTCATGATGCGGATTGCTACTCAAAAATGACCAAACACGAAAGATCGAAAGAACTCAAAAAAACATCCTCACATCAGATCAGAAAGACATAAAAATACTTATAGGAAAAGTAAAATCAAATCCTCTAATTGAGTAGGAATATAATTTCCTGATCAATCTTTTAGTGTAAACAAATAAACTAAATATAAAATGAAAACAAAGTCAACCAAATTGAAGTGTCCAGAGGCCATGCATGTTGAGTCTGGAGACGTCAAATAGCCATATCGAGATCATGGTCATATGCCACTGCATCAACTCATCTGTGACTTGTTAAATGAATTTTAGTAAAAACCTCATTTGTGATGTGAGTTCTGAGTGAAGTTTCTAGTTCTAGGTTCAAGGTTCAACTATTCAAAGTTCAAGGTTCAAAGTTGAAGTTTCAAAACCAATATGAAAAGAAGTTAATTTGGTAGGAGTTCAAGGGTACCAACATAGTATCTATAAAGACATGCAAGTGGTTGTGTTCATTTGCTAAACGGAAAAGTCAACTAAGTTAATTGAGATACACTGCCTGACCATGGGGGAAAATTTCTGTAAATTCCTTGAAACCTTTCCAACCTATCGTCTTCACAGCCAACGTGAATCTACCCGTCACTTATGGGTTTTTGATAACCAATATGAAGGAGGAGAATCTCAAAATAATTCATTTTCAGGTGAAAGTCATCTCTATCTATCTATTTTCTTATAATTATTGTTATTGTTAATTCAATCATCATCTATATCTAAACACCCTAATTTACCCAGCTGATCGGATGATCCAAGACAAAATAGTATCTGCTTTATCAAAGATAGTAGAAGTAGATTTTGATTCTGTTCAGGTCTGGGCTCCTATAGCAATTGGTGGCAAACTGGTACTTTCAACTTCTGGTCAACCATTTGCACTCAGCTATATTGGTGCTCATAACGAAAAACACAGGCGATGGTGTGTGGAGTTTAGTTAAAATATTGATGTCAATTATACTAAGCATTGCGACATAATACACAGAATTTTGATAAGCCTGGACGATATGGTCAGGTTTACCAAAGGCGACATGCAAGGCAGCAAGGATAAGGATAGAAAATATTATCATCAGTATTTATTTAAGCAAAAATAATTATTTGTTAGGCAAAGATAATTTCCTTTTTCTAGGTGTTAGGTTTCCTTATTAGCAGGTCACTATAAATATAGTGCTGCATTGTCTCGTTGTTTTTTCATACAAGCAATAAGAATTAGTCATTGGCTATTTGGGAGATTACCAGTTCTCGAACACAAGCAACTTTCGGCTCTAACCCTAGAAATCGAATTTTGGTTCATAACAATTGGTATCAGAGCACTACGTTTCTTGTGACAAGATGGTAAGCAACACAGATAAGATCACCAATCTGGAAACTGACTTGGCAAAGATACGGGAAGAAGCAGAGGCTAACCGCATTGAAATCGCGATGCAGTTTCAGGAGATCATGAAGGCAATTTCCGACTTAACTCTGGCACTCGAAAAGAAGGAACTGAACAAGAAGGAGAAGACACCGAAGATTGGGTCCGGATTAGTCTTGGATAATGAAGACTCCTAGGGTTCTAAGAAAAGAGCGCTAACGAAAGAAAAGGGCGAGATCCCTTGCGAGACTGTCGGAAACTGAAGATGCTAGTTTTCGAGAGTGAGGATGCGCATGGTTGGATTTACCGGGTTGAGCGGTATTTCGAGATTAAGGGGATCGGGAAAAAGGATCTATTAAGAGGCGCATCAATTTGCATGGACGGGGCGGCGTTGTCCTGGTATCGCTGGAATGAAGCTAGGACTCCGTTTCATTCATGGGAAGGGTTTAAACAGAACTGTTGGATCGTTTTCAAGCCTCACAAGAAGGAAGTGTTTATGAACAGTTCCTAAATATACAACACGAAGGATCGGTTCGCGAGTATGTGAGCAAATTTGAAAGCTTGACCGGCCAACTTCTCGACCTTCTCGACCTACCTGAGAAGGTTTTGGAGAGTACTTTCATTAAGGGGCTGAAGCCGGACCTCCGTTCAGCGATACGGGTTATGGATCCAGAAACCCTAGCGCGGGCCATGAGGATTGCTGTGAAGATGGATGAAAACACGAGTGTGGGAGGCACCAAGCCAGGTAGCAACCTATACCCATCTCGAGGTGGGGGTGTTGGTCCGACGAGGCCGAGTTACACACCATCCACGCCCGTGACAACAAATTTGGGCGACAAGAAACCCAATACTGGCGGTACGGGAGGGCAGTTTAAACGGTTTACTGAGGCAGAATTAACAGAAAAACGAGCGAAAGGGATATGTTTCCGATGTGACGAAAAGTTTGCTCCCGGACATCGTTGTCCTAGCAAAACGTTGCAAGTTTTGATAATAGACGAGGAAGGAAGTGACGGGGAGGACGAAGAGGGGACGTACCATGCGCACCTCGACATGGTAGAAGTATCGTTGAACTCGGTCAGTGGGCTTACACCACCGCAAACCATGAAGATCAAAGGTAATATTGGGGGTACACAAGTGTTAGTCCTTATCGACAGTGGCGCAACACACAATTTTGTGTCTAAACAGGTGGTAGCACAATTGGGATTAACAATATCTAGCACGGGATCAGTAAGGGTTCGTCTTGGTAACGGAATGATGGAACAAAGTTCAGGAACTTGTAAAGGGATCGTGCTTACCCTACAAGAACTTCAAGTGGTGGAAGACTTTTACCCGTTAGAATTGGGGGGGCTCAGATATTATTCTTGGCATCAAATGGCTCCGTACATTAGGAGATATGACAGGGACTTGGCGTGACTTACGAATGACATTTTGGGATGGCGATCGACATGTCACAATCACAATCACAGGTGACCCGAGCCTCTCCAAAACCCTGGTGTCATGTAAGTCCTTTTTTCGAATGCTTACGTATGAAGCTAATAGTTTTCGAATGCTACCCCTTTGCACAAAAAGACGAAATCGAACAATTGGTGCGGGAAATGTTAAATGCGGGCATCATTCAGCCTAGCACGAGCCCTTTTTCTAGTCCAGTGTTGTTAGTAACAAAGAAAGACGACAGCTGGCGCTTTGTGTGGACTATCGGGCATTGAACAAAGCAACGGTTTTGGATAAATTTCCAATACCCGTAATAGATGAACTGTTAGATGAGCTTCAAGGGGCCACGATATTTTCAAAATTTGATCTTAAAACTAGCTACCATTAGATTTGCATGAAGCCGGAAGACGTGCCAAAGACCGCGTTTCGAACGCACGACGAGCACTATGAATTCCTTGTGATGCCGTTTGGGTTAACTAATGCCCCAGCCACATTCCAATCGCCAATGAACAAAGTTTTTCAGCCCCTGTTAAGGCGTTTTGTGTTAGTATTTTTTGACGATATACTCGTCTATAGCAAAACGGCGGCAGAACAGTTGAAACATCTAGCAACGGTATTTAAGGTACTACGCGACAACCAACTTTATGCTAACCGAAAAAAATGTTTCCTTGCTCAAAGACAGGTTGAGTATTTGGGTCATATAATTTCGGAAAAAGGTGTGTCGGCTGACCTAGCCAAGATCAGCGCCATGGTGGAGTGGTCAATCCCTAGAACATTGCGAGAACTCCGCGGGTTTTTGGGTTTAACCGGGTATTATCGCAAATTCGTCAAAGGATATGTAAAAATCGCAATGCCCTTGACTAAACAATTAAAGAAAGATAGCTTCAAGTGGTCCGTCGAAGCTACTGAGGCATTTCGGCAACTCCAAACATCGATGACCCACGTGCCAGTTTTGGCACTCCCTGATTTCACTAAAGATTTTGTGATTGAAACAGATGCATCCGGTTACGGTTTGGGGGCGGTATTGATGCAAGATGGCAGACCATTAGCATTGTATAGTCACATGCTGGGAACCCGTGCCCGACTTAAGTCGGTCTATGAACACGAGCTCATGGCGATAGTACTAGCGGTTCAGAAGTGGCGACCCTACCTTCCGGGTCAAAAAATTTTAATCCGTACTGACTAAAGAAACTTGAAGTACCTGCGAGAGCAACGCACGGTTACCGAGGACCACCAGAAGTGGTTATCAAAACTGCTCGGGTATACTTTCGACATTGTTTACCGGCCTGGCAAGGAAAACGGGGCAGCAGATGCTCTTTCACGAAAACAACCAGCAGCACAACTTCAAGTACTAACAACAACATGCAAAATCGATTGGGAAGAACTATGGAAAGATTTGGAAGCGGTGGCTGAAATTTCTGCTATTAAACAAGCTTCTTAGTGGAAGTTCGGTGCCTCCTGGTTACACGTTGGAGTCAGGTAAATTATTGTACAACGACCGGTTGGTGCTTAATCGGGAATCCCGTTGGATTCCGAAGTTGTTCCACGAATTTCATGATGGGGTCGTCGGTGGGCACTCGCGGTTCAGAAAACGTATCAACGCATGGCACACGAAGTTTTCTGGTCTGGAATGAAGGGGGATATCGCAAAACTGGTAGATGAATGTGACATCTGTCAACGTAAAAAATATTCAACATTGGCACCGAGCGGCTTGTTACAACCCCTTGAACTCCCAATGCAAGTTTGGTCTGAAATCACCATGGATTTCATCGACAGGTTACCGAAATCCGATGGGTACACGGTTATTTTTGTGATTGTGGATAGGCTAAGTAAATACGCCCATTATGTGCAATTAAAACATCCTTATACGGCTCTATCGGTGGCCAACGGTTTTCATTCGAGAAGTGGTTTGGTTTCAAACGGTGGAGCAAGTGGTTAGCTTGGGCCGAGTACCGGTACAACACCTCGTTTCATACCGCCACAAAAACTACGCCCTTTAGGGTTTTGTATGGCAAAGATCCACCACATTTGTTGTACTATGGCCGCGCTAAGACAGAAGTAGGATCGGTTGACCAATACCTTGAGGAAAGAGATCGGGTTTTGCAAGAGTTGAAGGGTTACTTGTTTCGCGCCCAACAACTGATGAAGAGTCACGCTGATTTGCACCGCCGTGAGATTCAGTTTGATATTGGTGATTGGGTGTTTTTAAAGCTCAAACCTTATCCCCAACACTCGGTAGCAAGGCGTCAGAATGAGGAATTGGCCCCAAGGTATTTTGGACCTTTTGAAATACTAGACAAAATTGGCAAGGTGGCGTACCGGCTACGGTTACCATCAACGGCTCGCATACATGATGTATTCCATGTATCCCAACTACGCAAAGTGATTGGCAATCGGGTGGCAGCTCATCAGCTACCTGCGACACGACATTAACTGAGGATATGGAAGTCTTACTGCAACCAGGTCAGGTGGAGGCCGTGCGTGAAGGAATTGGGGACAAGAGGTTTTGATTCGGTGGCTAGACCTTCCTGAGTACAAGGCTACATGGGAGCCATTTGACATTATTAACCATCAGTTTCCTGATTTCCACCTTGAGGACAAGGTGCGTGTTCGGGCGGGGAGTAATAATAAGCCTGGACGATATGGTCAGGTTTACCAAAGGCGACATGCAAGGCAGCAAGGATAAGGATAGAAAATATTATCATCAGTATTTATTTAAGCAAAAATAATTATTTGTTAGGCAAAGATAATTTCCTTTTTCTAGGTGTTAGGTTTCCTTATTAGTAGGTCACTATAAATATAGTGCTGCATTGTCTCGTTGTTTTTTCATACAAGCAATAAGAATTAGTCATTGGCTATTTGGGAGATTACCTGTTCTCGAACACATGCGACTTTCGGCTCGAACCCTAGAAATCGAATTTTGGTTCATAACAAATTTGGAGGACTCTAACCCTATGATCAAATCTAGTGGTCCAACTGCCACTGCCTTCCCCAATAGTTTGCCACATATATCTAACTTCTCTTATTCTATATATCGTTCTCCTATTATGATCCCTATATGTTATCCTTCTCAAAGCTCTTCTTCTTGTATTGGTGATCTCGACTGTGCTTTAGCTTGGCAGTATGATAGTTCCAGATTTATGAAAAGGATGAGCCGAGCACTAGAGGTATGTATGTATTACAAGTTTCTACTACTTTTCTTATATCCACCTCAAACTTAAAACCAATTTCCTACATCCCAATACTTTCTGCTCATTTAACTTTCAAGATTTTCTTTTTTCCCAGATGAAGGTGTGATTGTGAAACAAAATTAAGTGATATATGCAAATAAAAGCAATTGCATCCAGATCACTTCATCTTGTTACTAAGTAGTGACACTCTAACTGCAGGAAGCAGGACTGAGTATACATCATGTCCAAGAACGTATACCGTACAAGGTACATGTTTCTAAAAGAGCAACAATTACTCAAATTCTTCAATTCACTTGTGTTTTTTAGACATTTAAAGTAACTATCTTTTTCAACTCTTTCTCCTAAGTACTGTTAGAAATTTGATGTCTGTTAATACTTCACAAATTTGAAAACAGACTGTACACAGTCTCAAATCTGCCAGAGATCAGATTGAAGAGGCAACAAAGACCGTTTGCACATCAGATCACATAGAACTAGCTCAAGTTTGGATAGCTAGTTATGAGGATGAGAATCATATGACCTGTTCGTTGTCTTTGGAGGACACTCGAAAGAAAAGAATGTTAGCTCTCAAATTGACTGGTATCCGCCATCTGCTTTTCACATATTCAACCTCTTAGTTGGAGTTATATCATAACTGGTGTTATATGGTTCCTTTGGACACGGGTGAGTCACTGGTTGAGAAGACACTTAAAGATTATGAATCACGCTTCTATAAAACATGTGATAGGCATTAAACGATTCTCATGCGTTAAATTTTATTGCTTTTTAATATTGTTGAGGAGTAGTGAGACCGGTGATGTTTGTTATGCGTTTGAATTCGCTTGGAGCCCTTAAATTGCTATCAATTGGAGGACCTTCTCGTTACGCTAAAGAGGTGTTTACCAAGTTTCAAGTTTGCTTCAGGTGCAGAACTTGATGATGAGTCACAAGTTATTGATGTTAATAATTCTGCAGAGAATGAAACTAAAAGATTCAATATTTTCTATGGAAAAAGATTATCATCAAAACCAGAAGCATTGGTAGAAGGAAAGAAACTAACGGTTGTGGATGCCATACCACCTTTAAAGAGGAAAGACAAGACAGCTCGAATCCTTTTATCTCAAGGCCAAGTTGAACTACAATTTGAAAACACCCAGGAAGACGCTACCAAAGACCTAAAAGGTAATGACAATCTATTATTTTAAAATTTACTTATTTTAATTAATTCAAATGGGATTGAATTGAACCATTTGGATAAATATCTTAACATCAGAATAACACGTCTACTGCAAGTTCATATACAAAATATCTGAGAAACTTTATTAATTTGAAGAGTTTGAAGAAGGCAAGGAACCAGGGATTGTGGACGACATATCACTTTTGGAGGTGAAATGCAATACAACTCCAATCCTATTACCTCGAGAGTGTATTGAACTACAACTTGGAAATACCATGAAAGAAGGTAACGAAAACATAGTAATAATAAGTTTCACTTTTTTTTTCTTTTTCTTTTTCACATTAGAATAATTCTAATGGGGTGGGATTGAACCCTTTGAAGCAAACCTGGTTATCTCGTTGGAGGATATACTCTTACCAACTTTAAAGTTTTCTTCAGGTGCAGACTTTGGTGATGACTCAAATGTTATAGATATTGAGATTTCTACAGAGAGTTATATTATAAGATTCAAGATTCTCGAAGGAAAAAGAGTATCATTAATACCGGAAGCATTTGAAGAAGGAAAGAAATTAGTGGTTGTGGATGACATAGCACCTTTGAAGAGGAAATACAAGACAGCTCCGATCCTATTATCTCAAGAGAAAATTGAACTACAATTTGGAAAAACCCAGGAAGGCGCTGCCAGAGACCTTAAAGGTAATGAAATCTATTATTTCTAATGTTACTTAATTTTATATAATTTTGATGGGATGGAATTAAAATCTAAGGATATATATCTCAATATCAGAATAACAGGTGTGTCTTCAACTGCACATTCATATACCAAAAGTTAAAGAATTTTTCTTTCTTGCTGTTGTGTTATAGTATCTCGATCTACTCTGTAACGCAAGTGCAAGGAATATGGCATCTACGAGTGGCAAGGACCACCAAAGCCAGGGAAGAGAAAGGTTAATCATTCCTGTAATCAAAGTGACACAAATGAAGAGGATTGTGGAGCAATTCTGGTTCCCTCAGCCTTGGAAAAAAATGAAAATATCCTGACCATAATAGTAGAATATTCAAATGATATAATCAAATTCGATCTTCTTATGTCAGAAGCAACATTTGTTTCCATTGAGAAGGAAATTGGTAACAGGTTCAAGTTGACTGCCAGGACATAAGAGGTCGAGTACTGTGATGAAGATGGTGACTGGATATCATTAACTTCTGAACAAGACTGGATTTATTGTATCAGAAGTTCAAAAAAGTTAGACCGAACTGTAGTTCGATTGCGTGTGCTACCATCTGCATAACATTATAGGTTTCAACCGGTTACTATGAAATATGTTGTAGTTGATATTTGTGTATGTTTTCTTAATTTTAATATAGTTGTTCTAACTTCATAGCTACATAATTCTTTCTCTTTATATACTTATTTTGAAGATTTACAAAGAATTATTATTATCTGCAAGTGGTGTTCTATTTTGATCCTTGTAGGTGTAGATTATCAAGTAGTTTAGGCTATGTTTTGTATTTTTTGTTATTTTGACTTTTATAAGATTATTGGCTTACTGTGACATTCTTTTCCATATGATCGCGCGCGCTATAAATTTGAAATTGATTCAGAAGATGAATACCAGAATTGACAAAAACAGCTACAAGGAGTAAGAGTGTACAAGAGATTTACTAATGCTACAAGTATTTTATAGTCAATGCCAGTGGCCAGTATGAGCATATGTACCCCTATATGTACCGTTGAAGATCTATACTTAAATAAATGAAGTGAGCTACTTGGATACTCACATCAGATCAGAATAGGTTTTTATCACATATGAAAGTGAACTATTTTGATACTGACATCAAATGAATTGAACTATTGTGAAATGCAGCAAAACAAATTTAGACTTATTTTAATATTTAAAGAAAATGAATATTGGCTCTTCAAACATATGGTGATCGAACTATAGAACACTAATAAATATCCACTTTGGCAGAAACCCACATGTTATAGGTTGATTACAGATATCTAGGTTCTTGATTGGATCAGGATATGATATGTCGCTTGTATTTTCCTTACAATTAGTGCAGACATTACTAGTTATATCTTATTTGCATTGAATCATAATATAATACATCTAACATTATATATATAAACACAACCATAGGAAAACATTATACATAGACATCCATGCAATATACAAATATGAATGTGTGTATATACACACATATGCATGCGCACACGCGCACACACCAATAATAACATTAAATTGGATCATATGCAAAAAACTCCAGAAAATAAACTTCGAAGCAGAGTCCTTACTTGCTACACGACTGTCCAAATCTATCCCAAAATCCAAATTCCTGAACAGCAACGGGCCTCCGGGATAACCAAATGAAGCATCACTACGATCACATTGCAAACACGTATATAAATATTACAAATTTATTAGACATATTTAAATACAAAAATTACCTTAGCTTCTTAATATACAGAAAACAATAGGAACCCATGTAAACCCGTTGATTTAAGAACAAAAAGGAAAATCGTTCCTCAGGGATTAACCAACTGACAAGAATCATAAACATTTAGGGTAGAACACCAATTTTTTAACAAACCTGAAACTTATTATAGGTTGGCCAGGTCTATCATCTGGTGTAGGAAATTCAAACTTGTAACTGCATACACAAAACAAACAGGTAGCAAGTTAGATAACCAAGATGTAATCAATAGGATGCAATATCAACCCATAACGTTACTTGTGAAGCATTAAAATATGCATTCATCAGCGAACACAATTATATAAAAGAGGTACACACTCTGGATCATTATCAACTTCATCAACATGTCCTAAACGTTCCAGCCCCTGACAGTAGTGGGAAGAAAAGACATTATTACAATGGAAAACCTAGTGATTGATATTATGAGGTATAACATTTTCAATAAACTCTACCTTGATTCTAGATTGAACAAGAGATGCACGTTTCGCATTGTATCGAAATTTATCGATGAAAGACTACATTAAAAGATAGAGATAACTGTTGATACCAAATGAAATCGCTACAAAGAAAGTGTCATGGTACAATCCTCAATTGAGAATTGGACTCACCATAATGCCGTCCAAAAGAAAGTGTCACGGTACAATCGCCAATAAGTTCAAGCCCACCAACAGACACATTAAAGTTCTCCATATGAATATCCCTAACTGTAGTTCCTTCAGCACTATTGTCATGATTTACAGATCCAACAGGCATTCCAGCTTTTGCTGCTTCCATCTCTGCTACATGCATCTGGTATTGCACCTGACAAATCAAGAAATATAAATGAGAAAGAATAAAACTAAGCGCACTCATTGAATTAAGGCAATGCTGACAAATTATGGTGCTAACATTTGTGAGAATTCAATCTTATAAGAACTTAACCTGACATGCACTTCACGCATGCATCAGAAACTAAATGATACAAAGAAATAAAACCACATATATGAACAGAACTTACCTCTCGTTGGCACTCATCCTTCCTCTTCCTCCTTTCAAGCTTGATTTTGTCACGTTCAGTTAGCAGAGGACTGTCACTCAGGCTTCTTTTTTGGAGCTTTCACTTCCTCCATTCCCTCATTCATTCTGAATGGTGTAGCAAGACTTCTAACAGCTGGCTATTCTTTTATTAAACCATGCTTATCAAATTTCTTAGATAGTCTACCACAAACCTACAATATTGTTCGAGGAGCAATGAATAGCAAATATAATACAAAGCTTTCTTTGCCTATATCCGATTTGAAATTATATATATCTATACACATGCATACATATGGGGGCAGGTAACTGTATAAAGGGTTAAATTCGTAACAAAGGTAGAAAGGACTCTGGTGCAGATAGGTATCATTATGTGCATCATGACAAATTGTCCATCACAGAAATTTGAACATCATAAAACGTATCAGCACCCGAGTGAATCATACTACGACATGTCATGATGTACAATATTTCTTGACGCTCATTTTCTCATGATTCACAATATCTGACACATTTAAGCACTACAATCCTTCCTATCCTTTTTACGAAATTGAGCCTTTCTAATCAAGCATCTCTCTCTTTTTACGTATATATTGTTCTTTCACTCAATGTCATTCTGCATTATTTAAGCAAACAAACAATATTGCACCATTTCTAGAACCAAGTATATCGTTCCAAACTCGATACACACTTTTACAATTTTTCGCCAATTAAATTATCCGCTTATACAAACTATAACAACTTCAATTTATCATGTTATATATTATTTCATCTTTCACCTTATCAAGGTATCGTCATTCATCAATAATAAAAGTTACACAAACTTGGCACTGGCAGAAATAGCAAAAGTAGGTTCAAACAGAACAAAATTAGAGAAATAACTCATACAAGTTGACATTCAGAGAAATCAGAAACGCATCCAGAATCGAAGAGAAGTTCAACGATAGCATCGAAAGCACCTTCACCGTCAAATCCGAAATCAAAATCTTCATCAGCGAGAACGTTGATTATGTAATCGATAATCGGTTGGTCAAGAACTTGTGCTTTTTGACCTAATACTTCGTGAACGACGTTACTTGCTACTTCCGTCCTTATGTTTAACCGAATTTAATGTCGTACAGTGCCGTTAACAGATAATTTTTCCGGCTGAGATTGAATTGAAAATCGTAAAACCCTTTGGATTTAGCAGAAGCAGAGGCACACTTGCCACACTGTTCTCACTTAATGGCCCGTTTGATACCATTTGAGAAGTTTCGGCCCGTTATTTGGGTCCGAACCACTGGCCCAGGTGTTTGGGGGAAAATGGATATTAACTTTGTGCATCACAAAAGTCATTGACTAAATTGACCATTTTTTAAGACAGAAGTTATTTAATGGCCGTGAAGTCAAGCAAATAATATTTCTTACTTCATTACGACACACACATGATTACGTTGTTGAATCTTTGATCGCTAGTTGTATCCGGATATAACTAAGGAAACTAGTGTAATATTCGGCTTGTGTCTCGGATAACCTATTTTTTGAAACATAAAAAAAGAATTAACAATTGTTTTTGTTAAGCCTGCGTTAATTGTGTGTGTTGCGATATATAAAAAACAAAAAGAATAACGTAGGATAAAACAGTTACCAATTAAAGGTGAAAAGATATAAACGCTTAAAATTGACCAAACTTACATAAGACTGACACAAAATAAATGTGCTAGTAGGTAAACCCGATAACTCAAGGTTCATCCATTAGATTGTCTATTCATAAGTTAATTCCCCTTGCAAACCCGAAATTAAGCCGCTAAGTTGACCACCAAGATACGTTTCGCAAGCCAAAACCAAGTCAATACAATACCCAACTAACCCATTTACTAAAAAATTAATTGGGATTGTTCAGAAATTTAACAATATTTTGCATCTAACATTGGGGTAGTGACAAAATTGAAGAAAGACTATAACATTGGGGCAGTGACAAGATGATATCTTTAATGATATAATTCAAGATAAAAGTTCATTCAACTATGAAATTTTTTAAAGTATGGGAGTACAAATCTCAACCGTCCATCTTATCAAAATAACAAAACCCTCACATTCTTAAAAATTAAATATCTCAAAAACAATTAGTCAAAAAATTATAAAAATTGCACCATAAAAACCAGCGTTTTTTCCTCTTCAATTTAAGATCGATGAATTTTTATTTTTGGTGGGTTTTGAAGATTAGTAACACATGTCTTATAAACAAATAACACATGTGTTACCGGCAACTATCACATGTGTTAGTATCGACTATCGCTTGTAACACATGTGACAGTCGAGGGTAACGCTTTTGTTAGTCAATCTTAAAACATGTGTCAACACACAAAAAATGAAAAAAAAATCGTTGAAAGTAAACCGTGTGAGATGTTTAATCGAATAGAAGAAAATGATAACTTTTATAGTGTAATTTTTATCCCTTTTTTACTTACTGTTTTGAGATATTTAAATTTTAAAAAGTAGCGAAAAGTGGAATTTTTACCAAATGACGCATTCTTATTGATACTCTGATTCTTTTAAAAAATTTCATACTTTAATGAATTCACCTCATAATTTTAAACCATTTAAAGCGTCAAGACTGGTATCTTTGTGACATGTTTATGTAGAGTGTCCAAATTGAGAATACATTTGAAAATTGGCCGTGTATCAGATCCGTCATCATTTTAATATGTTACTTCTAATTACAAGAATAACTTATTTAAATTATGTTCAAGTAATAGGATAATTGTACTTGAGGATGATGTATACATTAAAAAGAGAGGTTGCTAATTCAACCTCTGTGACCTGTTTTATCTCTTCCATTTCTATTTAAGGTTTTAATTCCCGTTTTGATCATTTGAGCATATCAGCCTATATGGCTTTCAAATTTAAGATTTTGTTCCCATCATGATGTAGTGATGCATTTTTTTTATAACAAGTTTTGACAAAATTGGCAACTCATAATTTCTTCTTTTTCCTAATTGTAAAATTTTAACTATATTTATATTTAATTTACTTTAAAACAAGATAATATCAATATTATATATATTTACTTTTTTCCTTCCCTCTTTAAGTTATCCTTTGTCCCTTTCATTTAAAACAAGCTTATATATGTGTTAATTCTATATTATTGATGTACGACTTTGCAATTACTATGTATTATATTTTAACATCGTGATACACCAAAAGTATATCTAACTATAATTGATCTTCGATTATTCATGTATTAATACATTATTTTCATCATGTTATTTGGAACAAAAGTACGATGCAATAAACTTTAATTTATGATACTTTCACTTTTGATGACGGTTTTTAAGTCATAAGTATGATCCACTCTTTCTATAATTATGATATATTCTAGGGAAATTGTCCATTTTTGTCCTTGTGGTAGTCGCGTTTCATGGTTTTTATCCTTTTTCAATTTTGCTCGCGATTTTTGTCCCTGCGCTTTTCAATTTTGCCAAAATTGTCCTTTTTACTAACTTTCGTTAAGTTTTTCGTTAACTCCATATAAAATGACCAAAATACCCTCTCTTTCTTTTCCATTCATCTTTCCTGCTACTAACCTAACCCTAATAAAATACATATATCTTCATCTTGTTCCCATCTCCTTATTTCAAAATTGAATCTCAACCTATATTCCCTTTCAAGATCTACAATAAAAATCCCAAATTCAAAAGTACCGAAATCACGAGTTTATCAAATCATCATCTTCATCAAACTTACACAAACACCTAAAGTTTGTTTTCTTTATATAATATACATATATACATATACAGATATAAGATTGTAACCTCACCCTCATGCTCTTAATCCCTCCCTCCCTCCCCTCCCCCGTACTGTTTTTCGGCCACCCCCACCAAATCTGTAACCCTAATCTATAGCCAACGACCACCATGAATCCACCGCTACTGGATTTGTATCGCCACCATCACCATTAATCCACCGCAACCACCGGTTTACTCAACCACCACCACCTCCGCCTTAATGCACCACTGCTACCACCCTTAGATCTAGATCCAGACCGAAAACAAACGACGAACTCGAATTGGGTTTCAAGCCCTAGCTTCGGATCAAACAACAACGTTTTCCAGATCTAAACACCACCATCCAATTCCGGCGACGACGTACAAATCGAGAGGTACTATCGTCGGAAAAGGTAAACAAAACCGGCTATACCTAAATTTTCCGGTGAGGGTTTTGCGTAATGGATCCGATTTGTATTTTTTATTTTGAATCAGGTTTGAGATTTTGATTTTGGATCCGCTTTGGATTTTTATGTGTATATTTTGATTTTGAATAATGGAATGAACGATGAACAACATCCTGCAATAGATCTGGACATAGAGGTTATTTTTGCTTGTGTTTGAAATAGATCTGGACATAGAGGTGCTGGAGGGATCTCATAGTTGTGGCTGTATACATTTTTTTATTTTACAAGTGTTTGAAATTTGTGTTTATTTTTTGGGTTTTGATTTAAAATTGATGAGAAAATTAAGTGAATAATTTAGGTCGGTGTTTGATGATTCAAGTATTTGTTTGAAATGATGATGAAATTGTATGAATGATTTGGGTTATGGTTTGAAGATGTTGAATTGAGAAAGAAAGTTTTCTTTTTGCAGCATGTTATATTTTTTTAGTTTTTTTTTTGCAGACGAAGGGTATTTTGGTCATTTTACACGGAGTTAACGAAAAACTTAACGAAAGTTAGTAAAAAGGACAATTTTGGCAAAATTGAAAAGCGCAGGGACAAAAATCGCGAGTAAAATTGAAAAAAGATAAAAACCATGAAACACGACTACCACAAGGACAAAAACGAATAATTTCCCTATATTCTATCTAATTATAATGTCGTATGTTCTTTGCTATCATACATTGTGTCAAAAAGGGTTGGTCTCAAGGTTCAGTGTCTAGTTTCTTTAAAAGGATTTTGCATTTAGCTTTTTAAGAGTTATGTGTTTAGCATTTTTAAATAAGTTTATTGTTTTCGTTATGTGCTAAATTTTGAATTGTTACTATTGTACGGTTCCAATTTTAAATCATCTATTATAAGAGATGAACTTTCAAAAACTACTATTATATGTCATGGGTTGACTTGTTACCGGAAATATATATGTTGTGGGTGACTTGTTACTAGCAATTTCCGGTAACAAGTCACCCACAACATACAATAGTAGTTTTTGAAAGTTTACCTTATACAATAAATGGTCTAAAGTTAGAACCATACAATAGTAACAAATTCAAAATTTAACGCATAACGAAAACAATAAACTCTTCTTATAATAATATTTCTGTACAAATTTATAACATAAGTTTAAAAAAACAATGACAAAATTTTTAATTTGCTTAAAGAAATTAATTTATATATTTTCAAAAGTGAACGACTAGAATAATAAGTATCAACTGTACTGTAGTAAAAATGGTTTTAAAATGTTAACCTTTTTCTAAAAGACAAATAAAAGTGAACAAAATAAAATTATTCTGACAACCGGCGACCGGAGATGAAGGAGAAGGAGTAATAAACCAAATTACCAATAATAATTTAGATAAAGTGTCAAGACATGCGTAACAAATTTGACTTCCCTCCTATTCACCTAAATGAGTTTTGTTCGTTAAATTGTACCCTTTATATTCTATGATATTCTTACTGGTAAGGTATTATTTTATCATTATCATTATTTCTTACATGTCTAAATAGCTTAAGTTCTAACAATGTGAATTTTCATACTAAGTTAAGATGTTTTCAAAATATTTGACATAAGTGTTATTTCAATTACCTCTTTTGATGGTGAAATTGATAATTCTAAATTATTAGGTAGGTTTAGTTGGCACATAAAACAAATAATAATTATTTATCTATAACTTATTCATAAGAGACATTATATATTGCATAAAAGCATTATCAATATATTCTTTAACAAGAAAAAAACAAACATGCCATATGTTAGAAGAAGACGAATCATCATAAATGACTTGTGACATAAGGTTCAAGATTTTAAGTTCAAGGTCCAGGGTTCAAGGTTTAAATACATACAACTTTAATTCCTGAGTTATCGTCGACTTTATTGATAAATTTATACTGTATTAGAAACTTCCTTTTCGCGTCAGAAAAATAAAAATAAAACCAATAAATGTATCTAACCAAACATGCCTAAAAATAGATCCGCCCCCGTAAAACACTAAAGTACGTGTTAAAATTTAGCTATTATTTGAACCGATCAAATCATGAACACCCTTAATTTTGTTTGTTTAACCTTATTTTTTCTGTAAACACAACATGATTACTTACTATCTTCACATGTATCTTATGTTTGGCAGCAAAGCAGTCTTAATTAGTACTTAGTAGAAATTAGAACAAATCTATAATTGGTAAATTGTGTACGATTCGCTATAGAAGAATATCTATATATATGTGTATATATATATAATTAGAAAAAAAAAAACTTAAAAGAAGAAGAGAATGTTGGGTTGTGTAAAGAAGGAATAAAAGAAAGAAATCCTCAATTCAAGTCCTGCGAAGCGAGCCTGCAAACTGAAGCAAGTCAATTCGCAGGAAAGATCTGCGAGTTGAGTTTGAGCTGCTGGGAAAGTCAGTTCGCAGAAAGGCTGCGAACTGAGATTTGCAAATGACCTGCGAGATGAGACTTGGGCTGCGAGACGAGATCTGGCCTGCGAGATGAGATCGGCGGTGCGAACTGAGTTTCTGGGCTTGCTGGGCTGCGAATTGAGTCAGTTCGCAGAGCCCAGTAACCTGCGAACCGAGACGGCTGTAACCTAATTTTTCGTTTCCTCTTTTGTTAACACTATATAAATGTAACCCCACTCTTGTAAACCCTAACACCTACGAAATTAATAAGATGTTTTCTCTAGTTGGCCGTGGAGTAAACCAATCACTCTGATTGGACATAACCACGTTATATCGCGTGTTCATTTATTATGCTCGCATCTATATTGCTTAATTAATTTCTTTAGTTGTTCGTTTATTGTCGTGGGTTAATAATCTTGTGATTATTGTTCTTGGTTGGGTTCCACAAATACCTAACAGAGAAATCATCTTAATAAGAAAAACAGGGAGACCACATTGTTCTTTGACCGTTGATTGAAATTGGTGGCTCAAAAGGTGACATGAGGGTTCAAAAGTCAAGAGTTAAAGGTTCATGTTACAAAGTATCCAACTAAATAAGTAAACAGGAACTAATAGACTTGAAATTAACAACCATTATAGCATAACGTGTTTGTTAAATGAATTTTGTATTTAATTTTTCATGTCTTATATGGCATACTTTTCCATTGGCAAATCAGCATAACTTCAAATCATATAACTGAATGTAAAAACTAGATATTGATATAATATATCAAAATATATTTAAACATAGAAAATCATCCATGTATAATTTGAGGACTTGGAACTTTGAACCTTGAACCTTGAACCCCCTGTATCGTTCAAGTGTTTAACCTTGAACCTTCTTCATCATATCCACATATCTATCACCATCATGTTTTAAGACAAAGCTATTAGCCTATAGCTGGCATTATACCTCATGTTTGAAAAATTCATTACTTTTGAGTAATAAAATACAAGTAATAAGCATCGTACACTAAAAAATATTTTTGGGTGATTTAGAAGTACATGTAGGTAAGAATTATTAAGAGACAAATTAATTAGATAATTAAGATATATAAAAGACAAATTAAAATAAATCACCAAACCATCATTCAAATGCAAACCAGACTAATGATACGATCCTGTTTTGTTAAGGGAAACACAAAAACCCTCGACGCCACACCAAAGTTTACATTTAGATTTAAAAAAAACAAACAATTAGAAGAGAGACACGTAGACAGTTCCATATGATACGATGTTGTACGTAAACTTCTAATCAACAATACTACTCAACAAAACTTCTCATTTTAAGTTGTTTGAAGTTCATTTAAGTATCCGTCTGTTAACATGTTATAACATTAAAGTTTATCCATATATTCAATATTAATTGGTAACGATTCATTTGACAATAAATCTTTATATATACTAAAAGAGGATATTATATTGCTTATGTGGTTCCAATCATTGTTTGCCACATATGCAAAAATCTTATGTGTCAATCATATAATTTTTTTAAAATTTTTTTACCATATATATATTGCTTATGTGTCTTTATATATATCATAAAAGCAAAATTGTAAGCATTGACTACATTAATTAATATAATTAAAGACTATGATTAAATAAATTAATAAGCATAATTAATTGTTATTATTTTTTTCATTCTTAAAATATATAAACTAAATTAATGACCATCATTAATTATTATTATTTTTTTTCTTTTTTTCATTCTTTGAATCAATTATATTAATTTTTTTAATATATTCGTTAATTGCTCAATCTATTTTTTCAAGTGTTATATTTATCACATAGTTAACTGTTAATTAGTTAATTGTATGATCAAATTGTAACCTTATTAATACATAAACTTTAATAACTATACTTATTTTACTTAATAAATAAACAATATTATACTACGTGCATCGCACGGGTTTAACACTAGTATCCGTCTGTTAACATGTTATAACATTAAAGTTTATCCATATATTCAATATTAATTGGTAACGATTCATTTGACAATAAATATGTATATATAGAAGATAAAAATATAAAAGATGTACGACCAATCAATAGACTACATTAATACAAACTTCAAATTGAACCATAAATATTGTTTACAAACGAAGACATGCATGCACTAGAAATATAAGCAACTATGTAAAAAATTACAAACAATCAATCCATGTGAAAGAAAACTTTATAATACACGTCATACGTCACTTCCCAACTCAACTCATTTCCTGATCAACTTAATTATGCTTCTTCTTCATCTGGCTCGTAACTCAAATCACCGTGAACAACTTGTGCTGGCTTGTTACTCAAATCATCGTGAACAATTTGTGCTTCTTCGTCATCTGGCTCGTTACTCAAATCATCGTGAACAACTTGTGCTGGCTCGTTACTCAAATCATCGTGAACAATTTGTGCTTCTTCGTCATCTGGCTCGTTACTCAAATCATCGTGAGCAACTTGTGCTTCTATGTCATGTGGCTCGTAACTCAGCTCCTCGTGCTGATCAACTTGTGCGTCCACCCCTCGACGGCGATTGATAATGCAAAGAAATTCAACATATGACATAGCTTCAAGGGTCCGATGTAACCACCAAAAACATGATTTCAGCAATTTAAAAAGAAAATCATCCCAAGGAGATACAAAAAAGAATAGAAATGAATTGACGATCCAAAAGTGTTGTGTTGACATGAAGATCGAACACAAGAAACATATCGTTACTGACACTGAGAAGTCCATAGGACGAAACTGGACTAGCTGGGAACTAGGGGGACGGCAGACAGGGATTTTAATGGAAACAAAGAGAAGAAAGATGGTGAAAATGCATGTCTGAGGATAAAAAGGGAACAAGAGATTCACCAGAGGTTGAAGAAGGTATCTAATGTCTATAATTCCCTTCATTTCTACTTTTGTGATGCCAAGTAGCAAAAAGGGTTATATAGACAGAGATTCACCAGAGGTTGAAGAAGGGATGGATGAAATTGGAGTAGCTGGGAACTATGTTTAGATTTTGTGATGGCAAGTAGCAAAAAGGGTTGGTTGTTGTATATATATAGTGGCGGGAGTGCGGGACCCAATAATTTTGATTGTTCAGTTATGCTTTCTTCATGTGTCATCATGGTTCATGGGTCATGATTCAAGGTTTAAGTAACGGGCAAAGAAAGGACAAAGTAATCGAATGATCAAGAATTAATTAATGTGGAACAGAAGATAACCGGTTATTAATCTATTATTATTATTATTATTATTATTTATAATATAATTATATAAGGTGTTATTTTTTAACATATTGAAACTTACACGTGTCTTTTTAGTGGTGGGATCCAATAATTTTGATTGTTCAGCTGTGCTTTCTTCACGGTTCATGGGTCATGGTTCAAGGTTTAAGTAACGGGCAAAGGACAAAGTAATCGAATGATAAGAATTAATTAATGTGGAATAGAAGATAACCATTTATTATTCTGATATTATAATTATATAGAGTGCTAACTTTTTAACATATTGAAACTTAATCACATGTTTTTTTAGTATCGGAGTTAGAGCGGAGATAATATAAGCAGCTTCCTCTTAAAAAGTTTCAAATTATATAATAAATATTTTTTTAAAGTTATTAATAATTTTTAAAAAATTTAAATTTTGACTACTTGAAATGAAAATAAAAAAACAAATATTTTCTGATGGTACTTCAAAAATAGGAAGGAAAAAAATAAAAAAACCTATTTTTTACACCCTCAATCATTATATTTTAACTTTGCCTTTAATATTTTTGAATTACCTTGAGCTTGAACCTTCTTCACCATATCTACATATTAATCACCATGTCACGATCGTGCATGTATAAAAACAAAGTTTAGTGTCAGACTATACGTGTGTAGTAAACCTTAAGCTATTTACTAAAAATATTTTTGATGATTTAAATGTACATGCAAGTAAGAAGTATATATCAAGAGACAAAGTACATACATTAAGATTTATGTAATAACTGAATAAATAAACAACATTATTTTATTTCTAAGAATCAAAATACTAAATCATATATATGTCTTTGCAATTGGTTTAATTGATGACATGAGTTAAATTTGATTAAAAAAAATATGATTTTATTTTATACGTCAACTGTATATATACACTGATTTAAAAACTAGTTTAATTATGTGAATATAGTTGTAATCATGTGTGATTACAATATTAATTTGTCAAATAAAATCATTTTCTTTGAACCTTTTTAAGTTATAATTGATAATGCAATTATTTACATATGATTATAGTTAATTATAATTTAAAGTTCGATTTTAATCAATGTTAAATCATATGTGATTACAATTTTAATTTGTCACATAAAATTATTTGCATTGAATTTTTTTAACTTATAATTGGTAATGTGATTATTTACATGTGATGATAGTTAGTTATTATAAAATAAAATTTGATTTACATGTGATTCAATATTACAAATTTCAAAGACCTATTAAATTAAAAATGAGAAATAAAAAAGTATGTCGAAAATATACCCTGTGAAATCTTTTATTAAAGACAAAAAGACATTGATTTCAACGGTGTAATTTTTATAATTTATAGAAATACTATGTATGAAATATTTATTTATTTTATAGGAAAAAGTCAAAGTGAATATTTGAAATAGATTACTCATATTGGCATCTCTGTTCTTCAAATATTTAGCATACTATATTAAACTTTTCTCCCTATATATAGACTTAAAAATGCGATTGCTTGAAGTGAATAAATTATTGAAGAAAATAAAGAGAGAGATATTGTGAATTTCTAAGTGTCGTTGATTGTATATGTTAGATATGAATTTAGGTCTATATTTTAGTCTTATTTAACAAAACTTTTTAAAAAAAGATATAATCAAAACACTTTGCATGACACCATTGTTGGATAACATTTACATTTACTTGAATTACAATTACCATCAATAACTGCAATTTCTAAAATAAAATAAAAATGGAAAAAAGTAAACTCTTGAATCTCAATGGCTAGTAACTTTAGTATTTTATTTGCTGTGCTTGCATGGGTCATGGGTCATGGATCAAGGGTCCACCAATAAAGCGATACACTACAGGAAGGACATTAACAAAAGAATTTGGTTTTCTGAAAGAGCTAATCGTGTACGCGGAAGAGAAGTTTTGATTTTGAATGAATGCATTGGTAGAAAATAAGGGTTCAAGGTCCATCCATATATGGCTCAAAGTACACATCAACCTAATTTCTTTATCCTAAGCTGTATACGACTAACTATCATGGATTCGAGAACCAACTAACTACGGCTCTGAGAATTAAATTTGATTTTCAATAAATGCATTGAGTAATTTTGCATCTCGTTGTTTTTTAAATTGTCTTAGTAAAACGCATAAACAAAAATTAGATGCATTATGTTTTATTGTAAATCATTGACTTTAATTACCTTTATTTATTAATTTATATTAAAATTTAATTGCATCTAATCTTTATTTTATCATTCTAACTTAACACATGCAAAATGCAATGATGTATCTAACTAAGCTTGACTTAATTTTGCATCTAATTTATTTTACAGAAAAATAAAAGTATAATTTACATTAAATTAAAGAAAATAAAAAAATGAATTCAGTGATATACTTTGTTTGATTAAAATTTTATTCACGTTAAAGTAATTGTGAATCAAAGGTTATGAGTTTTTTTTTTTTTTTTTTAAATGCGGTCTTAAAAAGAGGCGGATGATTCAGCTCTCACGGTTCTCATAGAGCCATAGTTTGTTGGTTATTGTGGTGCAGATCGACTTGTGCTTCTACATCGGTTCTCATGACTCTCCCGTTATATCCGATGATAGATAAAAGGAAAAAAATGATATTTTTAACATACAAAAAACAAAAGCAATTTGGTGGTCAATTACTTTTCTAACAACTCCTCTTGTAGATGTAGTTGTTCGAAATTGATTAACCTTTGTTACGGTTAGCATTTGGTACTCTCTCGATAGTTTCAATAGTTCACTGAAAGCTTTGGTGCAATGAACCGCATCCAATATAAAATATATTTAAAATAATAAGTATATATTATTTGTGTTTTATATTAACAAACCGTATACACCTCAGTACAATACAAGTTTTAATAGTGGCCCGTATATCGGGAGGGATTGCCACTTGTCTCCTCTTTTCAGCCTTGGAATCATGGCTCGTTGCTGAACATATCAATGTGAGATGTAATTTCTGGAAATGTGTTGAAAGACATTGCGTGACATTGAATTATCAAAATCGGGTGTTGGCTGTAATTAGTTGAGTTGTAGAAGATGTCTTTATGTGTGTGTTGAAAGTGATTATGTGATATTAAATAATCAAAATAAGATAATTATACTTTTGGAAGTTGTAATAATTGGATAATCATATATTTTAGTGTTTGTCAAATTATGATTATCAATTTAGCTATAGATAAAATGAACGATTTTGGGAAAAAGAGATAACTTTTGTAAAATGGGAGTAAAAGACTCTCAAGTTAAGTTAAAAGAGAGAATCAATAGATTAGACTTGGATTTATTTGAATGTGTCTCATATCTTCGAAAACAACTTACATGTGCTTGTATTTTTTAAATATGTGTTTGAATAAAATTTATAGTGTTTCATACTTATGTAATTAGAACAGTCGTATCAGTTGATATAGGCTAATAACAAAACAACATTCTATAGAGTATTGGCATTTCTATAACTCTTGAAACTTGAAAGCAAAATAAATTGAAATGCAAAGCTTTTACTAAGACCAACTAAAAATGAATAAATGAATTACGAGTACGCAAATCCTTTTCTTTGCACGATTATTATATTTTTCAGCAATAAAGGAGAACCTCACAAAGAACATGCACATACAATGTACCCGAAACAAAACAACCGCAGAGTACCTACCACTCCATAGCCTTTAATCTCAAACTAGCCTAGTACCTGCTCAATACGGCGGCAACGATAATATTATTCAATTATAGTTGGTAACCCGCGCGTCGCAGTGACAAAAAATTTGAAAGCGATTAAAAAGGTTTTGAATAACCGTTGTACTTTTTTTGCTAAAGCATAATAATACTTTATAGCAGCTTACCCGTGCGATGCGGCGAAATAATATTTAAAATTGTTAAAAAATTATGTTTTAACCTTTGTATATAAAATATATTTTTTTGATTTTGATGACTTAACATTTTTAATATAAAATATATTCTCTTTTTTTACTTGTATTTTTTAATGGTTGTGATTTTGAATTGTAATTATAAACAACATCTAAAAGCTAAAACTCCTTCATTATAAAAGGTAACATTCATGGGTATTGAGTATCCTACTTTCGAACAGCTAGAACCAAATTCTTTATTGAGTTATGGCAGAGAGTATTGACTTTCTAAACACCTAGACCATATATAATTTGGAATATGCCTATACAAGGCTAATAACAAATAAATTAATCTTTAATCTATATTAAATAAAAGAAACATCATAAAATAATATGTCAAAGTAAATCAATATTCAATATAAATTATAAACAGATGACCTAAATCATATAGTCAAGCTAGGTAACACAAATTTAGTCAAACATCAACTTTGAGGAAGATAAAATTCCTTGTGCTGCATTGTTTATAATTAAAAGCATTGTAGCTTTTGAATGCCCTTGTAAAATATCAAAGCTCTCAGGACCTAAAAAACATAATCATCCCAAAATTCAGGTTATGATGTAGATAGATAACATTTAACACTATGCAAGGATTACTAATGTACATCTTTGAGCAGTCAACTTTACCAATCCCCTATAAAGTTGCAATATGCATTCAAGATATAGTTGCCACAAAGTGCTTTTTCACAACATGCAGTAATTTAGTTATCATTATTCACACAAAAAGTACTAATACAGCTCTAGTGAGTCCGATTCAATAAAGATGCAAGTTAGGAGGTTAGATATCCAAGTCAGTCAGTACCTTTGATAATGACAGTTCCAAGGATCCCCAGGAAGTTAAAAATTGCACCATATCCATACAAAAACAAAATCTGCAATTCATAATCAGGATATAAAATTCAGAACCCAAACACTGATTACTGAAACACTTTTGATAAAAATTCCAAATTTCAGTAGAAGCACACAAGAATTAAGTACTTGTTGGTGAATATTAAATCAGGTAACTGATGTTTACTGGTATAACTAAATCATACCAGCTGAGAAATTTTGCCACATTCTAAATCATAGCAGCCGAGTGATTTTGCCACTCTCAATGATATGGCAATAAGGACATGTGGAGATCTACAGAATTAATTGTACATCCTAAAGTTGGTTTTATGCACAGTTTGCGATAGCTGCATGCAAACCAATAGACAAAATAACAATTAATATTAATAATCAAAACAAAAAACAGAAAGTAAGGTTTAACATTATGAAAATCAAGCACATCAACAAAATAATGATTAATGAAGTATAAGACATGACAGTTTATCAATCCGTGCACACAGAACAAGTAGAGAGTTCGTGATGCTGAGAGTCATTTGAGCAAAACATGCAAAACTTTCTTTCTTCGCAGCCATCGGGCTTGTTATAGGCATACAAAGATCTGTCTAGAGTATTTAATATCTGTCTAGAGTATTCGCACCACTTGTAATTTTTAAAAAGTTTGTGCATAACTTCATCAACAGCAGCATCATTCAGCTGCAAAAGAAAAAATGTCATCAGCAACAAATATGTATATGTGTGCACATCAATTTCATGCCACATTCTAACGCATAATACCGTAGGTTGTTGGCCAAGCTTAGAGAATTCTCAAATATTCAAACACTAAAACCTGATTAATGATATGTTAAATATTGTTGGTGCTCCGACCCACTTTCAAAAGGATGACACTCGAATCACAAAATATATGATTTGAGTTAAACTAATGCCTAATGCACATCAAAATACTATCGTTTGAATTTAAAAATTGAGAACTAAATGGCCAAACCTAGTTGACTGCACAAACGAAATACATTCAGGGACATTCATGCCAAATAATGCCGAATTGTTGAGTATTTGGCTTCTTTGAGATGTCTTCTTGTAGCTTCAGTATCTGATCCATATTCAGAGAAGACTCAACATAAAAACCTCTACTATGAATCTTGGTTCCCTTGAAGACCACTTAGGTTGATCTTTTTTACATCCACTAACATTTCACAAATCTAATCATCAATACCACAATCTAAGGCAGACAAACATTTATATAAATAAATGAATTTGTTTAATAAATATAAATAAAAGATGAGAGGAAGAATTTCCTTCGATTATAAAATTACTAACCCCCACACCAGACAGAACATTTCAGAGATGCCCATGGACGGTATGCCCCATCAAATCGAACATTAAGAGAATTAAAGAACACATAAACTGAAACTGGAATACAGCAAAAATTATGGAGGGTGCAAGAGAACTTACCCCTCATCGTCAATGTTGATCGGCTATTTTCCAAGTATAGTTGCACCTACCAATGCTCCAATCCTCAATATAGAACCATAAACTGAGTACTGCAAGCAACGACGAAAAAGAGATGACAAAAGTGCAAAAACCAAAACATTTGAACCACGGCATAACCATCAGTTGAACATTTTACTTTAACAATCGGTTTACTAATTTACTGCCTCTTAGTGTATTTTTCATTATAAGATTATGAATTATGTACATTGGTTAAAATATTAACTCCTCGGTTACCAAGAATAATCTCGATGCAATTTCTGTTAATGAACTAAATTGATTCCATTTGAAGCCATGAATTCTCCACCAATATAACTCTTCCAAAATATGCTTTTAGCATAAATATTAAACCAATGACAAGAGAACTATAAAGAATATCAAAAAAGTTCTCTTTTTTTTCATTCAAGCATATAATCAAAAAGTTGGAGTGCATAAATTTTACTTTTATTAAAGAATAACATAAAGAATATGTTAGTCACAAATACACAATTTAAGAATTAATGAACAATGATCCACTCAAAATTCCATTCACTACCAGTTAAGTATAATCAAAGTTTTGGTTAATTTAGTCATATTAAATGCTCCAGAATCACCTTTTTCTTTCAATTATATATATATTTATATATTATATATTAAAAAATGCGTTCAAGATCAATAAGGCAAGTACCTTTGGACCCGTAGTTACTCTGACAACATCTGCAAGTTCTTCAATGCCTCTAAGCATTAAAGCCCTAGCATCCACTCCAAATCTTATATCTTTCGCTGCGTAGTCTCTGCCCCAATTCAACCTACTCCTAATCTGTTTTGCATAGAAATAAAAATAACTCAATATATATAGAAGAGAGTGACAGGCAATTCATCAAACACCTGGTGGGTGCTACTTTTTGCAACCCTGCAAAGCAAACAAACTTGATTAGATTAAAAACTAACAAATTTTTGGGGGTATGTGATTGGAGATTTACAATTAAAGGGGCAACACGTACCAACTATTACAGTCATTCAAGCTTGCAGTGGGACAATGAACATGATGAAACTCAGCTGGTGCAATAACATCTGCAGGTAAGCAAATTCAATAAAAGGGAATTAACACCTTCAACTAAGACAACTTTTTACCCTTGATTGGTTTCCAGCAAACAAAATTTTAAAACTACATTCCAAATGGATTTAACTCGTATACAAATGATTGAAAATTGTCATTGACATTACATCAACCACTTTGTGTGCGTCCAATTACAACTCATAAAAGTTTGAAAGCCATAAAACACGTACCAGACAACTACAATTTCATAAATCTATTTAAAAAATCAAAATTAATAGCATAAACAATTAAGAAAGATTCATCAAATTTGCCTCTTTTGTGTTTGTATAAGTAGTTATTGTTTCTGAAAAACCCTTAAAAAAGTGCCAATTAGTACCAACTCATTTATTGCACTAAGAAATCAACTTACAGAACTTGAAGTAAACTTCATTATCACCCGATCAATTTATCATTTAGGGCTCAAATTGTGGATGAATGTTAGCCAAATACCTGATCGATTATTGATTTTGGACAGAAATGGTAAATGAACGTAAGCGCCAATTCGTAATATGCAAACAAAACTTGGACACAAATTGAAGAGCAACGATGAAAGAGAATTTGAGAAGAAGAATGAAAATGAGAATATGTTGATTAATTTGAGAGAAATTGGGAACTTCTTTCGTAAGATTGCATTTGAAAATTGATCCAGTAGAGTATTTGGAGGATCATTACCATAAAAAACGCCAATTCCGTTCCAATTCAATTCGCAAACACGCTTTATTCAACCAAAATATAAGAGAGAACCGGAGAGTATAATAAGTGTTGATTTGTTGTTTTTTAATATTATTATATAGTGTTAGATTTGGTGTGAGGATAGAATAGGTATTTCTGATACTTTTTTTAAGCCAAAAAATACTCCTCAATTATAAGGGAGTATAGATATGTTATTTTCATGTCTCAAAGTTCAAGGTCCAAGGATCAAGGTTTAAATCATACAACTTCAATTCATGAGTTATCAATGATTTTATTGATACATTTATACCGTATATTTATAAGAAATTTTCTTCTTGCGTCAGGAAAGCAAAAATAAAAACAATAGATATGTTTAACTAAACAGGCTTAAAAGTAAATTCGCCAGGTAAAACAATAGAGTGCAAGTCAAAATGCAACTACTATCAACTCGTACACACCCCAAATTTTGTTTGTTTAACCTTATTATGTATGTAAACATAAAATTTCTTGTTATGTTCACATGTATCTTATGTTTGGCAGGAAAACAGTTTTATTAGAAACTTAACAGAAATTAGAAAAAGTTTATAATTGATTAATTGTGTTCAATTCACTATATGTATATATATAGATATTTATATTATAAAATAAACTTTAATATAAAATAAATAAGAAAAGATATAAATCATTGGATCAAATATTTAATACCTTCTTAATTAATTATTTTTACTAATAAAAAAATTGATCTTTGAGGGTACAATGGACATTTAATCACCTCATTACCTCTTTCTCACTTCTAACTTATTAATTAATTAGTATTTAATGCCTTGATAATCATTATTTTTATAATAATTAAGTTGGTGCACAAATGTTAGAGGATTGATTCACAATGTTTATTCTTGATTATATAGAAGAATCGGTAACAAAAATAGTGGTTCACAACCGCATGATTCACAGTAACTAAGATGATGCACGAATGAAAATAGCGATTTACAACCTCATCATTCATACAAACATGCGTAGATAAATTATGTACAATAACTTTTATATATTTACTCTTAAAGAAGTGATGCACTAGCTGATCATAATTGATGCATGCTAAAGATATACTTATTAAATGCCAATAAAGATAAGTCAAAATATCTAAAACACCATTTGACCAACATTAAGTCTTAAGGATACATGGCATCATCATAATCTATCGTATTTGTTTTATGTTAAAGATTTTTGTTTTGATCCAACCCCTATATTATATATATATATATATTATAACAATTAAATTAGATAAAAGAAACTTAAAGATGAAGATAAATCATCATAATTGATTTGTTCAAAATTTAAAGTTCAAGGTTCAAGGTGCAAGGTTAAAATACATACAACTTCAATTCGTGAGGCCTCGTGGACTTTATTGACAAGTGTGTATCTTTTAACCGAAACTTCCTTTTTTCATCAATAAAAGAATAGAATTGAGAAAATAAACGCGACTTCACTAAATGGAATAAAAAGCCACAAGTAAGTACTTAATAAGAAAAGCAGGGGGACCACAACGTTGATTGAAATTGGTGGCTCAAAAGGTGACATGAGGGTTCAAGTGTCAAGAGTTAAAGGTTCATGTTACAAAGTATCCAACTAAATAAGTAAATAGGAACCAATAAACGTGAGATTAACAACCATTATAGCATTACGTGTTTTTTAAATGAATTTTGTATTTAATTTTTTATGTGTTACATGGCATACTTTTCCATTGGTAAATCAGTATAACTTCAAATCATAAAACTGAATATAAGAACTAGATATTGATTAGATATAGATATAGATATAATATATTAATATTAAAATATATTTAAAAGCAGAAAATCATTCAAGTATAATTTGAGGACTTGGAGCTTTGAACCTTGAACCCGCCCCTGTACCGTTTAAGTGTTCAACCCTGAACCTCCCTTGTAATATCCACTAATCCACATATCTATCACCATCATGTTTGAAAAATTGATTACTTTTGATTAATAAAATATAACTATCATATTTTTGGGAGATTTAGACGTACATGTAGATAGTAATTATTAAGAGACAAATTAATTAGATAATTAAGATGATCCGATATATAAAAGACAAATTAAAATAAATCACCAAACCATGTAGTGCGTCATTAAATGCAAACAAGACTAATGATCTGATCCTGTTTTGTTAAGGGAAACACAAACACCCTCGAAATCATTAGCACCAAACCAAAATTTACTTTTGGATTTAACAAAAACAAGGTTCCATATGATACGATGCTGTATGTAAACTTTTAATCAACAATATTACTCAATAAAACTTCACATTTTAAGTTGTTTGTAGTTCATTTAAGTATATATCCGTCTGTTAACATGTTATAACATTAAATTTTATCCATATATTCTTAATTAATTGGTAACCATTCATTTGACAATCAATATTGATATATATGCACATGGTGTATTTAGAAGATAAAAATATAAAAGATGTACGACCAATCAATAGACTACATAAATAAAAACCTCGAATTGTTTACAAACGATGACATGCATGCATGCACTAGAAATATAAGCAACTATGAAAAAAATTACAAACAACAAGTCCATGTGAAAGAAAACTTAATAATACACGTTATACGTAACTTCCCAACTCAACTCATTTCCTGATCAAGTTAATTATGCTTCTTCTTCATCTGGCTCGTAACTCAAATCACCAGTGAACAACTTGTGCTGGCTCGTTAGTCAAATCATCGTGAACAATTTGTGCTTCTTCGTCATCTGGCTCGTCACTAGAATCATCGAGAACAACTTGTGCTTCTATGTCATGTGGCTCGTAACTCAGCTCTTCCTGCCGATCAACTTGTGCGTCCACCCCTCGACAGCGATTGAGAATGCAAAGAAATTCAACATTTGAAATAGCTTCAAGGGTCCGATATAACCACCAAAAACATGATTCCAGTAAATCTGACGGAGACAAACACTATCAAAGCACTTCTTAATCTAGATGTGTATGATAGTAGTGAGTCTGAGTTAGAGGAAGGATAATTTTTGCCTAAGGAAGTTGCTGAATGGAGGTCCGACGATGAGATTATACTAGACATTGATGTTGATATAGATTAACATGTCGTGACGAAGCAACCGGTAACTAAAGTTGTCAGAGATGATGCAGCTAGTGAAATTGTGATAGATCGTCAAAGATTAGAGTCAGAAGATGATAATATTCTTGATGATGATTCAAAAGCAATTCGGTGGTCAATTACTTTTCTAGCTATTCCTCTTGTAAATGCTGATGTTCAAAATTGTTGGATCATAAACTTGATTTGGTTCAAATTAATATTGGATTACAAAACTAAAATAGTTAAGCCTAGAGCCAATAATAGAAAAATATCTAAATATGTGTGTAGAAGGTTGTAGAAGTATCTAGTATATATCATGATATACGATGATATTTTGAGTAATTTATCAAGTTTTCTTATATAATTTGAATTTTATGACCCTCACATATTTTTTAAAAGTAAATTTGTTATTTTGGTTATGTTTACTTGCGCGTTGCGGTAGAAACTTTATATAAATATTTTTTGACATATAAAAAAATAAAATATCATTTATATTAAGTTTGAATACTTAATTATTTCAAATAAATTTACTCTTAATTATTTGTAAACTTTGATATGTTAATATTTAACAATAATTTTATATTATATTCATCATCAATGGAATAAATTATACTCCGGTGTTGCTTATTATAACAAAACTAAAAATGTTATAATGACATATATATAATGACACATTAATTTTATTGTAGTAAAGAACAAAATATATTACATTTTTTAGTAAAATATTTAAGACAAACATACATATAAGAAATATTGATTTTTTAATACATATACATTCAAATAACTATCTTAAAATATCGTATATAAGAGAAAGAGTGGCTCGTGCATCTTTTCTTAGACAAGCCCTCGTTTGAGTGTTGTTCGGGGATGCAGTTGTAGAATACGTTAGTTTTAGTGGGACTCCTTCCTTTTTTTTGTTGCCAGTGCTTTCCCCGGCCGAGCCATATTTCTTTATTAGAAAGGGCAGGCATAGCCCGAAGGCTACTATCCCAATAGGCCATCGGGCGGAACGAGGAGAGGGCCCGACAACGCTACTAAACGACGTTATTTAACACTTTGATTAACCTTCGTTACCATCAGCATTTGGTACTCTCTCGATAGTTTCAATACTTCACTGAAAACTTTGGTGTAACGAACCGCACCCAATATACAATATATCTATAAATCTATAAACCCTTATAATTGAGGAACACCTTTTCACTTAAAACATATATCGGAATTACCTATTTTACCCTTTATCAAATTAGCCGCTGACTTCCACAAATCAACCCTAAAACCATATCCGCACAAAATCACGCTCAGGTATCTGGGTTTCTCTAACGTTGGGTTCCTTTCTGAGATAAAATCACGCACAGATATTCAAACCTTCAAACCCTAATGTTGGGTTCCTTTCTGAGATAATACAAGTACAGGTATCTGGGTTTCTCAAAATCACGACGCACAAAATCACGATTGCCTTTCTGGTTTCTCAAAATCGCGTACACACGCACATATATGTATATCTTCAAGGTTTGCTTTCGTTTTTAATTTCAATTTTTGATTATGTTCAATTGTTCACTCTCTAATTTCGAATTTGATTTAGATTGTGGCTGATTTATATCGACGATCTATGCTTTATGTATAATCAAAACTTATAGTTAAAATTCGAATATGTTTTGATGGTTGCATTTGTTACTTAACAGCCGGGTTACATCATGCAAAAAAGTGTGTAAAGGAAATGGTCATATGAGATTGAAGATCCTAATTTTCCAAACTTGAATGAAAAGGCATTTTTCTATAAAATATTGTTGATTTTTGAAAGAATTAAAGAAGGTGCTACAACTTTTTTGCTTCACAGGGTGGTTGCAGAACAAGAATGGCAAAAGTTACTAATGCATACGATCTTCCTGCAAGGTGAGTTTAAAAGTAATCCAGAGTCACTTTCGACCCGTATGACCCATTCTGATTTAACCAAGTTTTTAAAGTTTACCCATTAGACCCGTTATGGACAAAGTAGCGTAGCTTTTTATTAGTTCTTGTGATGATGTTTATCAGATTAATCATTTATAAAATTCAATAAAGATAAGACAAAAATGCTTGTGGGTCAGCTCAACCTGAGCTAAAATCCAACCCTTCCTTATACACATCTGTTTTAACCCATTACCTAACTCATCCGCCCTGCCCCGCCCCGCCCAAAGAACCTCCTCTACTTGAGTACTTATACGCTGTACTTATATATCAGTTATGGGGGAGGAGTAGACAGTGAAGGTCGTCCAGTAATGGTTGTCGTTGGAGCACATTTTCTCCTCCGATGCCTTGATCTTTAAAGATTTGTTCTTCATGTGGTAAAGGTATAAACAGTTCTTGGTACACGTTCTTCACGTACTTTTGACATTTTTGGAATGTATATAGAACATGAATTATCACTTGGATATGAAAAATCTCAGGAGTTTGAACCCTTGATCCAGAAACCCTATAGCATTGTTTACTTCCACTGTGCTGCATCTTTACAAGTGTGAGTTCTCTTTTCTGTGGCTCATTTTAATCTGTAAAATGGTTCTTTTCTTTATTTTTTTAATATAATATATTGGATTATCCACTTTTGGATTCACTTTGTAAATATATTCTTATGGAGTTACAGGCAGCCATATCTGGGATTTATGAGGAGATTACCGCAACCTATTTGGAAGATCAATTAGCTAAGCTAGGCTCGAGTCAAGTGGTTGAGACTTCCAAGTACCAACCTGTTTGGCCCGTTTCTATTTTATCTTTCTTTTATTTTCTTCTTCCAAGTTCCAACCCACTTGGACGGTTTCTATTTTTATAAGTCAACTGTTTCGATTATTTGAGAAGGTGGGAGTATAATGAACTACTTTCAGTTTTGTGTTGTTACATGGTTATAACATGTTATGCTAATTTCCTGGGTTTGTTTTCTTGTATTTGTTCTCGACTGGAGATTGAGTATCCTTTGAACATGTATGGCCTTTTTTCCTTACGTTTGCTCATTCTGAACTTCTTACATGATTGCAATGTTATTTCATAATTGTTATAAATGTGCATTGTTCTTTGCTAATTAACAAAGAGATCACACTAACGGATACTTTATGCTACATGGCAGGGGGTTTCCATATGTTTTTTTGTGTATATTTCGCATCAATTACATCGGTTAGTCAAAACTTTTTTAGTTGCTTTCAAATTCCTTGCCGCTGCAATGTGCGGGTTACCAGCTATAGTTGAATAATATTATCGCCGCCGCCGCATTGCGTGGGTACTAGGCTAGTTTACAATAATAAATACATGTTATTTGTGTTTTATATCAACCACTATATACACCTTAGTACAACACAAAGTTTTGATGGTGGGCCGTATATTGGGAGGGATTGCCACTTATCTCCTCTTTTCAGCCTTTGAATCATGGCTTGTTGCTGAACATAACAAGGTGAGATGTAATTTCTGGAAATGTGTTAAAAGAGATCGCGTGACATTATCAAAATCGGGTGTTGGCTGTAATAAGTTGAGTTGTAGAAGATGTCTTTATTTGTGTGTTGAAAGTGATTATGTGATATTAAATAATCAAAATAAGATAATTGGATAATCAGATATTTTAGTGTTTGTCAAATTATGATTATCAATTTAACTATAGATAAAATGACCAATTTTGGAAAAAGGAGAGAAGTTTTGTGAAATGGGAGTAAAAGACTCTCAAGTTAAGTTAAAAGAGAGAATCAATAGATGAGACTTGGATTTCTTTTAATGTGTCTCATATCTTCGAAAACAGCTTACATGTGCTTGTATTTTTTAAATATGTGTGAAAATAAAATTTCTGCTTTTTTATGCTTATATAATTAGAACAATCGTATCAGTTCATATTAACAACAAAATCACATTCTATAGAGTATTAGCGTTTCTATAACTCTTGAAACTTGAAAGCAAAATAAATTAAAATGCAAAGCTTTTACTAAGACCAACTAGAATGAGTAAATGAATCATGAGTACACAAATACTTTTCTTTGCACGATTTTTCTATTTTCAGCAACAAAGGAGAACCTCACAAACCCACATAGAACATGTACATACAATGTACCCAAAACAAAACAACCGCAGAGTACCTACCACTGCATAACCTTTAGTCTCAAAAATGATTTTCTCATGTCTCAAAGTTCAAGGTCCAAGGATCAAGGTTTAAATAAATATAACTTCAATTCCTGAGTTATCGTCGACTTTATTGATAAATTTATATAGTATATTTTATAAGAAACTTCCTTCTTGCGTCAGGAAAACAAAAATAAAAACGATAAATATGTCTAACTAAACAGGCCTAAAAGTAGATCCACCCATGAAGCAGTAAAACACAAGTCAAAATTTAGCTACTATCCAAACCGATCCAACTCGTGAACACCCTAATTTTCTTTCTCTAACCTTGGTATGTCTATAAACATAAGATAATTTCTTATTATGTTCACATGTATCTTATGTCTGGTAGCAAAGCGGTCTCGTAAGACACTGAACCGAAATTAGAAAAAGTCTATAATTGATTAATTGGTGTACGATTCACTATAGAAGATAAAATTTATATATATAAATATACTAGTTACGAACCCGTGCGATGCACGACAATTAATTCTCAAATTTATATTTATATTTATAGATTTTTCCACACACATTAAACAAACCCATAAAATAAATAAATGAATACCAAGTTGATCAATAATCTTACCTTAATATCAAGAAGATCAACTTGATTCCAATACAAAATATATTACTATGATGCATAATACACCTACAAAATAATAAATTAAGTGGAAGTTAGATATAAAATAGAATTATAAAAAAAATATTATTTGATTAAATCAAGAATTACTTAGCTATGGTTGAAAGAGATGGAAAAATCTCAACTTGATTTCAAACACATGAAACAAACACATACTGCAATAGAATATGTAAAAGAATTACATACCTACGTGAGATTTATTGAGTAGGATTTATAGACTCTAATAGATTTATAAACAACATCAATTATAAAGAGATAAACCCATATGGTCATACAATATATTATTATAATGTGAAAAATACATATAATCACACAGAAATATAAAGAGCATCTGTTATAAATCGGAACATAACATAATAGACGACCCAATAATATTATACATATAACTACAATTAACATGGTTTCAAATTTGATTTTTAGGTGATTTTTCACATCATGAATCTTACTGCTTTTTATATTATACAATTGTGAAACATTAACTAAATTTGCATTATAAACTATAACAAACATGGCGTTAAATAACTTGTCTCTCACGAAAGAAATTCTAGCGTTAGTTGATTTTTTTCGTGTCCATAATGGAGTTGAATTCATGCACGAAAAATTCAAATATTAGTTGAACCATTAGCCTGTCTACATTGGAGAAGAATAACAATGTTAAAAGAAAAAGGGTTAAAGCATTTTGTCACCAACGTACTCTCCTTCATTTTTCGAGATCACCATCCTACTCATACTAATACTAATGTCACCAACATACTTGTTAGTTAATTGTTGAGGTCACCAACGTTAATGATTAATTTGCAATCATAATTGTGTAAACACATGAAGATTAGTTTCAAAAATTACCAAACTTTATTTTCATAACCTAATATTGGATATAAAACTTTCTGTCAAAATTTGAGAATTTTTATAATTATATTTTATTTATTCTCAATTTATGTCCAAAATGTGATAAAAATTCAAATAAAATAACAAATACTCATGAAAAATTATGAAAGTTTTACCATCTCAGTTTCTAATTATTTTAAGACTTGTGTAAATATTTCAAGTCATTTAGAGCAATAAAACCCGGTTTTCCAATATTTTAAGATTAAAAGCACACAAATTAAATACTAAAAAGAATTCAAATGATATAATTTTTGTTTTGGGGTTTTATTTGTTGATATAAACACCCAAAAAAAAAGTTTCAATAATTTTTGTCCTTGGGGACTAATTTTTATGATTAAACACTCCATTTTAGTAATAGTTTTATATTAAATTGAGAATAAATAAAATACAGTTAAAAAAATTCCCAAATTTTTAAAAAAAGTTTATATCTAATATTAGATTATGAAAATAAAGTTTGGTAATTTTTAGAACTAATCTTCATGTGTTTACACAATTATGATTGCAAATTAATCATTAACGTTGGTGACCTCAACAATTAACTAACAATTATGTTGGTAACATTAGTATTAAAATGAGTAGGATGATGATCTCGAAAAATGAAGGAAAATACGTTGGTGACAAAATGCTTTAACCCAAAGGAAAATAATAAAAATGAAGTATAAATATTATAGAACTAATGCATGATCAAACAAAGATTTAATAGATAAATTAATTAAACGAAATAGGATGCAAGTATTATAATAGATCTACGCTACAACTTTAGAGAACTTTCAAGAACGGGAATAATAGTGAAATTTACGCTACAACTTTGGTTGCTTCAATTCGGTATGTATGTAAAAAAAAAGATTATTAATATATGTATCTTAGGTTTAATAGTTATTGTTATTTTTTAATTGGTGTTTGAGTAGAATTCATATATTCTTTGATTAACTAATATTATAATATTATATTCAAATATTTTCTTATTATAATTATTTACTTAATGTATTTATGTTTTAATTTAAACAATTTTTATATTCGTAATTTTTATAAGTTTAATAGTTTAATATTATTTTTCAATTAGTGTTTGAGTGAGATTCATAAATTTTTTAATTAATTAATATTATATTCAAATATTATCTAACTCTATCTAAATCTATTTTTTAGTTTATCTTTTAAATTTAAATAATTATATTTATTTATATTAAAATTATGAGAGGTCGCCACGTGACATTTTGCCTACGTGACAAATTATGAAACAGGCTTCTATTCTCCTTTAGTATATATATATGAGAGGCCGCCACGTGTCATTTTGTCTACGTGACAAATTCTGGAGCAGGCTTCTATTCTCCTTTAGTATATATATAGATAGATAGGAGCGGGTTTAAGGGAGAAGGAAAAATTGGTGGAGAAGAGTTTTTTAACCCTTCGATTCAGTAAAATAACTCTTTGATTCATTTTGAAATCATATTTATTTTTTATTGAATCATAGTTACTTTTTTACTGAATCATAGTTTTAAATATATATATTTCTCCACCTTCTCCCTCAAAATTTTCTTCTTTTTAGATCCTAGTATTATATATATATAGGCTGGAGATCAAGAGGGAAGCAAAAAAAAAAGTGAAATAGGGAAGCAAATACCCATTTAGTATCAAAACATGATTTTCAAGCAAGATTTATCAAATTAAAGCTTAAAATATAAATGAATCGATTATATACATCATTTAATCAAACAATCTTGTTATAATGTTACGTTTTAAACAAAAACTCTCAAAATCGACATTTATCATTCATCTGTGATGAATGTTAGTCAAAATTTCAACTTAATATTCTAAAACATTAATTTATGATAAATATTAACTCATATATATATATATTATTATACACCGATTATGTCATTCATGGGTGAATGTTATCACTAAAAATTCATCAAGAAATGATGTTAAATAATATTTATGGATGTATAATAACAAAATATGAGTTAACATTCATCCGGAATGAATGTTATAAATGATGAAATCAAGGGCTGAGATTTGTTTTCTTCCTTTCCCAGAATTTGAAGCTTCCTTGTGGATCCTTCCCCATATAACTATAAAATTAGATCAAAAAACTTAAAGAAGATTATAAATCATCATAATTGATTTGTTCAAAATCTAAAGTTCAAAGTTAAAATACATACAACTTCAATTCGTGAGTCCTCGTGGACTTTATTGACAAGTGTGTATCTTTTAACCGAAACTTCCTTTTTTCATTAAAAAAAATTGAAGAGAGGAAAGAAACGCGACTTCGCTAAATGGAATAAAAAAGCCACAAGTACGTACTTAATAAGAAAAGCAGGGGCACCATATTGTTCTTTGACGTTGATTGATATTGGCGGCTCAGAAGGTGACATGGAGGTTCAAGAGTCAAGAGTTAAAGGGTTCGTGTTGTAGAGTATTTTTATCTTTATTCTTGATATATATAATTAAAAGAAGATAGAACGGAGGAATTTGATCTCTTCATTAATTTGTCATTTTTGATCCAACGATCCTAATTTTTTTCATATAATTACACTTTTAACCCCTTAAATATTTGATGTAATTATTTAAATTATAAAATAGACCAAATATCTTATTTATTTATAAAAATTAAAACGTCTATAAACTATATAAAAATTTGCTACAATATTAATTAAATGATCAACATCTTTTTCGTATGGCCACAATATTTTACTCATTTTATTAAAATTAAATTTGTCTCGCGTTATAGCAGGTCTATATAGACTATATAAAAAAAATCGACCAAATAAATGTTTAAATTACAAAAGTCGGTTACAATATAAAAAAATCGACTAAATATTTTTTTTATGTATAAAAGTTAAATTCGTCGCGCCTTATCGCAGGTCTATAAACTATATAAAAAATCAACCATAATATTTTATTCATTTATAAAAATTAAATTCGTCCTGTATTATCGCGAGGTCATACCTAATACAGCTAAATAAGTAAATGGGAACCAATAGACTTGAGATTAACGACCATTATAGCATAACGTGTTTGTTTAATGAACTTTTCTTTTATTTAATTTTCCATTGGTAAATCAGTATAACTTCAAATCATAAAACTCAATATAAAAACTAGATATTGATTAGATATTGATATAATATAAAATATATTCAATAGAAGAAAATCAACCAAGGATAATTTGAGGACTTGAACTTTGAACCTTGAACCCCCTCTATCGTTTAAGTGTTTAACCTTGAACCTCCCTCATCAAATCCACATATCTATCACCGTCATGTTTGAAAAATTGATTACTTTTGATTAATAAAATATAACTAATAAGCATCATACACTAAAAAGTATTTTTGGGTGATTTAGATGTACATGTAGGTAAGAATTATTAAGAGACAAATTAATTAGATAATTAAGATATATAAAAGACAAATTAAAAAAAATCACCAAACCATCATTAAAATGCAAACCAGACTAATGATCCGATCCTGTGTTGTTAAGGGAAACACAAAAACCCTCGAAAATCATTAGCGCCATACCAGAATTTACTTTTAGATTTAACAAAAACAATTAGAAGAGAGACAAGTATATAGTTAATTTGTATATAGTTGCATACGGTGCGACGCTGTACGTAAACTTTTAAACAAGAATACCACTAAATAAAACTTCTCATTTTAAGTTGTTTGTAGTTCATTTAAGTATCAGTCTGTTCACATGTTATAACAATAAAGTATATCCCATATATTCTTAATTAATTGGTAACGCTTCATTTGACAATATATATATATATATATATATATGCACATGGTGTATTTAGAAGATAAAAATATAAAAGATGTACGACCAATCAAAAGACTACAATAATACAAACTTCAATACAAACGATGAGATGAGATGTATGCAGTAGATATATAAGCAACTATGAAAAAAAGTACAAACAACAAATCCATGTGAAAGAAAACTTTATAATACACGTTATACATAACTTCCCAACTCAACTCAATTCAATTCTTGATCAACTTAATTATGCTTCTTCGTCATCGATCTGGCTCGTAACTCAAATTACCGTGAACAACTTGTGGTGGCTCGTTACTCAGATCATCGTGAACAGTTTGTGCTTCTTCGTCATCTGGCTCGTTACTCAAATCATCGTGAACAACTTGTGCTTCTATGTCATGTGGCTCGTAACTCAGCTCCTCGTGTTGATCAACTTGTGTGTCCACCCCTCGACAGCGATTGAGAATGCAAAGAAATTCAACATTTGAAATAGCTTCAAGGGTCCGATGTAACCACCAAAAACATGATTTCAGCAATTTAAAAAGAAAATCATCCCAAGGAGATACAAAAAAGAATAGAAATGAATTGACGATCCAAAAGTGTTGTGTTGACATGAAGATCGAACACAAGAAACATATCATTATCGACACCGAGAAGTCCATAGGACAAAATTGGACTAGCTGGGAACTAGGGGGACGGCAGACAGGGATTTTAATGGAAACAAAGAGAAGAAAGATGGTGAAAATGCATGTGTGAGGATAAAAAGGGAACAAGAAATTCACCAGAGGTTGAAGAAGGTATCTAATGTCTATAATCCGATTCATTTCTACTTTTGTGATGCCAAGTAGCAAAAAGGGTTATATAGACAGATTTACCAGAGGTTGAAGAAGGGATGGACGAAATTGGACTAGCAAAAAGGGTTGGGTTTGTATATATGTATGGGCGGGAGTGCGGGACCCAATAATTTTGATTGTTCAGTTGTGCTTTCTTCATGTGTCATGGTTCATGGGTCATGATTCAAGGTTTAAGTAACGGGCAAAGGACAAAGTAATCGAACAAGAATTAATTAATGTGGAACAGAAGATAACCCAATTCTTTATTCTTCTATTATTATTATTATTATTATTATTATTATTATTATTATTATTATTATTATTATATAAAGTGTTATTTTTTAACATATTGAAACTTAGGCATGTGTCTTTTTAGTGGCGGGACCCAATAATTTTGATTGTTCAGCTGTGCTTTCTTCATGGGTCATGGTTCAAGGTTTAAGTAACAGACAAAGAACAAAGTAATCGAATGATCAAGAATTAATTAATCTGGAACAGAAGATAACCAGTTATTATTATAATTATATAGAGTGTTAACTTTTGAACATATTGAAATTTATGTGTCTTCTTAGTAGTAGAGATAGAGTGATGGTGACGTAAACAATTCCCTATCTAAGAGTTTTAAATTATATAATAAATATTTTTTTAAGGTTATTGATTTTTTTCTAATTATAATTTTGACTACTTAAAAATGTATATATTTTTTTTTTCACACCCTCAATCTTTATATTCTAACTCTGTCATTAATATTTTTGAACCTTCAGCTCGAACCTTCTTCGCCACATATTAGTCACCATGTCACCATCTGCATGTATAAAAACAAAGTTTAGGATCAGACTATATATGTATAGTAAGCCTTAAACTATTCACTAAAAATATTTTGGATGATTTAAATGTACATATAAGTAATAATTACGAAGAGACAAAGTACATACATTAAGATCTATATAATTGAATAAATAAACAACATTATTATTAATGTAATATATAAATGATGAATTAAATCACCAAACCATGCATCCACTGATTCCGATCCTATTTTGTAATAAAATGTACTACGTAAGGTGGCTAAGTTTGATTAAATTACCATCGCAAATCATTAGATACATCAAAACTTAGTTTTGTATTTAAAATAACCCTTAACAAAACAATTTGCTAGAAGAGGGAACATAAAATTTTAAAGAAATGTTTAAATAGTAAAGTTTACTATGATAGTAATAATAAGAATGAACACTTTTATTTTTAATTTTAAAATTAATTAATTTTAAAAATAAAAATATTATATCAAAATTATTGGAAGCTTATGCTCTTTATTATGAGCTAAAAAGTTTTAAAAAAGTTATGTAATACACAATTAATTTTTGTGATACATTCTATTAAATTTTTAGTGTGTATCACACATAAAATTATAAAAGTTGTGATGTATAAATTTAAGTTGTATATATTTTTTATAAAAAATAATCAATCTCATATTTTAAATAATAAAATTATGATAATTTTTTTTTTTTTTTTTTTTGAAAAAGAGTATTGATATATTGAAATTAAAAATAAAATTATTCATTTTTATCATTACCATTATAACAAACTTTACTATAGTAACCTCTTCCTAAAATTTTAATCAACAACAATACTCGTGTGACCGAATTAAAGAAAACAAAATATAAAACTTTAATTCTAATTGTAAGTCGTTTCTAATTGATTTAATTATCCATCTCCTAACCTGTAAAAAACATAATTAATACTTATAGTGAAATACTTAGGAAACATGATATGATAATGTCAAAAAGTTATCAATAGTATTATTCTTTTTCCAAGGATGGTCTATGCACACTTATTTAATTTGAATGTCACATTGTCACTCTTCCCAAATTCTTTTTTGACAAAATCAATAACGGGTCCCGACTTCGCGTTAATATTATGTTAGTACATAATTATGTTAGACTAGTAAGGACCCGTGCTTAGCAGAGAAATGTAAATATTATTGTAAAAAGTAACCATACTTGATATCCAACTTTAAAAATATAAGAAGAAGGTTATCATACTTCATACATTATTTTGGTTTTTTAAAAATTAAATAAAAGTGAGCAGATTCTTAAAATTACTTAAGAATATCATCAAAACTCGTAACATCTTGGTTTAATATATTTCATTCTTATTCTCATATTTGCCTTTGAAAGGTTAGTTATTGTCAAACAATACTTAACGTAAAACAAATAAGAAATAAAAAGTATAAAAATAATAGAAGTATAGTATGATCCTGTTAAAGTATGTGGTTTCAAATGTTTGAACAAAATATGTGGGTTGTTATTATTTTGTGAGGTACAGGATCTGTGATGTTATGATATTGTGTAAGTGGGGCAGAAGTGTGAAGAACCAAACTTGCGTGTCTTCAGGTGAGCAGGTAAGTAATTTTATTTATAATACTTGTGGTTAGTGTTTATATTGCAGGTACTAGAAGGGCTAGAGTATAATTTGTAGATATTTGGTATGGGGTATATCATATATGTAATAGGGTTAGAGTTAGTTTGTTCAGAATAATGAATCATCCTTTTTTTCTGTATGTGTGAACGATTAGTTTCTGGTTCATTTTCTTGGGATTCATGTCTGTGGTGATCTTATTCACATTCTTCTGTAAACATTAGTCTTGTGTGTTAGAATAGGAGAGTGATTTTCATGTAAGTGAGGTATATATTTTGGTCTTGTTTTTGGGATTGATTCCCGGTTATCGTTTGATGAATCTATTCCTCTGATTGAAGTTCAAACTTCTTGTTCTTGTTCTTGTTCGTTTATCATTTCTTAACAGATCCTATATTCAGAATAGACAAAACAAGTCATCCTAACTTCAGAAAAGTTTTTCAAAATGGGGAAGGACTTTAAGTCAACGGAGTTATTAATAAACCCTTAAAGAATAGAGACATGTTATTGGTTTGTTCATTTGTTGAACGGGAAAGTAAACTAAATTGACACCTATCTGACCATGGCTGATTTTAATGATTCTGATGATGTATCTATATTCCTTAGAGCCTTTCCAACCTATCATCTTCACGGGAAACCTGAAAGGAATGGTGACACTGACCTGTGGGTTTTTTGTAGCCAAGATGAAGGAGGAGGATCTCAGAATATTTCATCTTCAGGTACGCCTTTATCTGTATAAATTCTTTTATGTATTATTGTTATTCAATCATCATCTCTCTATATATAAACACTCTATATTACCACAGCTGATCGACAGACAACTGGGACGATTCAAGACAAGATAAAATCTGTTTTATCATCTAAGATAACATTACGTGACGGAGACTTATCATTAGTTCAGTTCTGGGCTCCTGTAGAAATTGGTGGAAGACAGCTACTTTCAACTTCTGGTCAACCATTTGCAGTCAACTGCCTTAGTAATTATTCCGTCGGCTATAGGCAACTGTCTATAAAGAATAACTATGATATAGTTGTGAATTATAGACGGGATGGAGAGGATGATGAGGAGTCTAACCCTATGAGCATAACTAGTGGATCACCTGTCACTGCATTCCTCAATCGTTTAACACATTCATTTTACATCTCTAAGGCTTTATTGGATTATCTTATCTACCAGTCACTATTGCAGAGCAATAGAGTTCCTCACTTGGCTGACGAGTCACTCCTGAAGCATTCTATTATGATCCCTATTTGTTGTTCTGCTCAAATCTCTTCTTCTTGTGTTGGTATTATCGAATATTCTTCAGGTTTTAGAGTTGGTAAACAATTAAGAATGATAAATACAGCACTGGAGGTATGTATCATGAATTTCTACTATTTCTCTTAAATCCACCTCAAACTTAAAACCAATTGCTTACATCCAATTATTTTCTGCTCATTTGACTTTCAAGATTTTCATGTTTTAACAAAATGAAGATGTGATTGAGTAACAACATCAAGTGATATATACAAATAAAAGTAATTGCATCGAGCTACATTATTGCTCCACCCATGCGATAATTTCACATGAACTAGTATTGACATTTAATCAGCTCATTTGCTACTTCTCGCTGCAGAAAACGGGTCTTAGTATCTTTGGTATACAAGAACGTATACCGTACAAGGTACATGATTCTAAAAGAGCAACATTAGCTCAAATCTTCCATTAAGAAGTTGTATAATATACAATTGTGTTTTATAGACATTGAAAGTAACTATCTTTTCTATTAGCTATTTCTCCCAAGTACTGTTAAAAATTGGATGTTTGTTAATACTTCACACTTCTGAAAACAGACTGTACGTGGTCTCAAACCTGCCAGGATTCAGATTGCAAAGGCAATAAAGACCGTTTGTGCATCACATAAAATTCCACTAGCTCAAGTTTGGATAGCTAATTATGAGGACGAGAATAGTGTACCCTTTACATCTTCTTTGGTGTACACTCGAAAGAAACAAATTTTAGCTCTCAAATTGACTGGTTATTATAATAATGATATCCCTTTTAAAGATGATGTTTGTCATCTTGATGACTATTGTGACTTGTGTGATATGGTTCCTCTGGACACGGGGGAGTCATTTATTGAGAAGACACTTCAAGATTATGAATCACGCTTCTATAAAACATATGATAGACTCAATAAAAATCTGAAATTGACAATTTTAGAAGGTGAATTCGATGGTATTGTAATATGCTCGAGGAGTACTGGCACCGGTGATTTTTGTTACGTGTTTGAATTCCTCTGGATCCATGATCCAGACTATGTTATCTCCTTGGGGGATCTACTCTCAGAGCTACAGACAGAACTACCAAAATTCAAGTTTGCTTTAGGTGCAGAACTTGGTGATGAGTTGCATGTTATAGATGTTGAGAATTTTACAGAGAGTAACATTACAACATTCAAGATTTTCGAAGGAAAAGGAGGACCATCAATGCCGGAAGCACTGGGAAAAGGAAAGAAACTAATGGTTATGGATGACATAGCACCTCCAAAAGGGAAACACAAGACAGCTCCAAAATATATGCCTCAAAAGAGCATTGAACTACAATTTGGAAAAACCATGAGAGAAGCTGCTGACAACCTTAAAGGTAATGAAAATCTATAATTACACAATGTTACTTTTTACTACATAAGAATAATTTCAATGTGATGGAATTGAACCCTCTGGATAAATATCTCAACATCAGAATAACAATTGTCCGTTCTACTGCATGTTCGCATATGAAAATTCTGAGAAATTTTCTTTCTTCATTTTGTGTCATAGTATCTCTATCCACATTGAAACGCAAGTGCAAGGATTATGGCATCAAGGAGTGGCAAGGACCATCAAAGCAAGGGAAGAGAAAGGTAAATCGTTCCTGTATTCAAAGTGACACAACTGAAGAGGATAGTGGAGCCAATCTGGTTCACTCGGCCTTGGAAAGAAATGAAAATGCCCTGACCATAAAAGCAGAGTATTCAAATGATATGATCAAATTCGATCTCCTTATGTCGGAAGCAACATTTGTTTTCATTAAGAGGGAAATTGGTAATAGGTTCGAGTTGACTCCCGGGACTTATAAGCTCAAGTACTTTGATGAAGACAGTGACTGGATATTATTAACTTCTGAACAAGACATGAGTTATTGTATCAGAAGTTTGAAAACATTAGACCGAACTGTAGTTCGACTGCGTGTGATACCATCTGCATGACAAAATATATGTTCCAACTAGTTCCTATGAAATATGTTATAGTTTATAGTTGTGTAAGTTTTGTTTATTATTTTATGATTGTTCTTACTTCATAGCTACACAGTCGTTTCTATTTATTGGCTCAATCTGAAGGTTGTTAAAAAAATTATTTTTATCTACAAATGGTTTAGTGTTTTGATCCTTAATGTTTTTCATTTTTGATTTTTTTAATAAGATAATTGGCTTATTGCGCTATTTTTTTCCATATGACGAAGATTCTCGTAAATTAGAAGAACAACTCGTGTCTTCAAAATTGTGCTATTGCCCATCAGCCCATGGTCGCCTGTTGTCTGTCAGCCAAGTTTTTCCAAATGGCATTTGTTAATGTGTCTACATGGCGCAACTTGAAATTATTAATAGACAATAGGTGCAAGTAAACAATTTTCACCAGTTTTACTAACGAGCCAACTACTAACAAACTATTTTCACTATTTACATATTAAACCCCTGCACAATAGAGGTTTTTTGAAAGATTAACTCTTTTAATAGAGGTTTTAGAAGTTGTGATCATACAATAGAAAAAAGTTAAAGTTGAGCGCATAACGAAACAATACAAGCAGTAATAAGCTAGTTTTTGATGCAATTTTTAAGTTTTTGAGACTCTTAATACTGTGATTTCTAGCATTTATATTTATACTAAACATAAACACGAACCCAGAAAGATCGGCTCCACTTAAATTGTTACGAGCGTCACTCCTCCCGATAGCAATCAAGTCCACATCAGCATCTAGCGGCTTCGTTCTAGCAAGAGTTAAGATCAACCCACGCTCATCTCGATTTGGTAGAGAGAAATACTGAAGTTTCCAAAACCTTCTGGGCCGTAAGACTGCTCAATCCATCACCTCTGGCCTAGAATAATCATCCCAACAAGATCAATAACTATTTGATCATTTTAAAACAAAGTAAGTTGTGTCACACCTGTTGGTGGCACCAATTATGTGAACTCCCTTCGTTCATCAGCACCATCTAGCTCTAACAATAGCTGCACACATAATAAAGAACTTTCATCACTCGGGTACATTGAGCTTAGGGTGAAGAAGTCTGATGTACGGTGAGCGAGCTTAAAAATATGATTAGTAAATTTTTCTTACTTGATTTAGTAGTCACTCAACAACCCACCCCCCTTCCTTTCCACGCTTTGTTGTCAGGCATCTACCTGATATTACCAACAAGTTCAGTATTGAGTTTAAATTGGTGATTTCAATTTTCAACTCCAGTTTTGGCTTAGACTAAGCATTCATGTACAAGTGACTGATATTTAATAGAAATTGAATTTGTATAATCAATCTTTAGAGGAAGGGAAACCTCGTCAAAGAAGAGTATGCATGGAGTGCAAGTCCTTGCACGACTGAATATTGTCCACACTGCCAATTCACTCTCACCCACATATTTATTTAGAAGTTCAGGACCCTTCACAATAACAAACAATGTCATAAATTACAATCAAATTGATTATTCGGATAAGATATTGAGTAGAGTAAAAGCAGTGACAGACCTTTATGTGTTTGAAATTTGCTCCTGCTTCATTAGCAACAGCTTTAGCAATTAATGTTTTTCCACAACCAGGAGGTCTATAAAGCAAAATCCCTGTCTCTAGACCAACTCTGCATTCCTAAAAAGGTAAGGTATATATATTAGGACGTAAGAAATCAACTATGAAGAAGGATAAACGTTATCAAACAAAAATTATCTAATATCCCTAAAATTGCATGACAACCACATTTTAAATAACATCTGTGGCCAAGATTTACCTCACATTCATCAGGATATTTGATACGTGTAACTATGTGTCGGTCAAACTCCCTTCTCAGCAGATCAAGACCACCAACGTCTTCCTATTTAACATTTGGAATGCTAGAGAATCCTTCTCTTCCAGAAGAAGATTGAACCAGTTTCGCTGCTACCTGCAGATGTTTAAAAAAAGAAAACATTATTAACAGCAACAGTTAAATGATCGATCCTGGTAAAAAGTAGACATCACTGGGTCATAATACCTCAAAATCAGACATTGTGATGCAATTTTCTATCTCTTCAGGAGTACATTCCTTCCTCCACCAATCTTCATTTTGTTCGGTATCTCTATTTTCTTTAGAAATTTCCAACTTCCTCCCATAATAAATTCTGTCCATAGCAAGGTTACCAGCTTCATTCACCAGATCTGCTAAATCAGCTCCAACAAATCCTGGAGTTGACCTAGAAAGTTTGACGAGATCAAAAACATCTTCAAGTTTTAAGCCTCGTGTGAGCACAGAAAGAATCTTTGTTCTAGAATTTTCATCCGGAAGACCTGAAGTGATCTCTCAGTCAAACCGTCCAGGTCTTCTTAATGCTGGGTCAACAGCACCGGGTCTATTTTAGTAGCACCAATCACCAAGACATATCCCGGTTTGCCATCAGGCGTTTCTGCACCTTTGAAGCGTCATCTGGTTTGGCAACTCTGTGAGATTCATCCATACAGGTAATTAATTGTGTCACAATGAGCCATTCCATCTCCCTTTGAAGGTTATCTCCTTCTGAAGCAATTGCATCAATCTCTTTAATGAAAACCATAGATGGTGCAGTTCTATAAGCTTTTGAAAATAGCTCTCGTATATTCTCTTCTGATGCACCTGATAATATTGCAATATTAGAAATTCTTATGTAAACTTCTGAACTGAATATGACCTCAATGTAAGAGGGAAACATAATTAAGGTTATGTACTTATGTCACGTCAAAACATGCATCATAAAAACGAAAACTGTAAAACTTATTAACCATACATAAACCCACAAACAAAGGTAAGTTTGTCATATGTAATCATAAAAGATTCTTACGACATCCCAACATTCATAAAAATGCATACACTAAAAAGTTTTCAACTTTATCACAAGAACGGGTGTCACGCCTACTATAAGTATTACATAAGTACATACGAAACTAAAGTTTCTTACATTACATATCAGTGGAAGTCTTAAAATTTAAACAACCAATTACATTTTTTATATAGCATAACAAAAGTATCCACCAAAATGCACAATCTTCTTAAGTTCAGACCTTCTCCCTATCTTTGCTTGTACTTGTCTTATCGTTAGGTCCTGAGATACATGTTGATATATACTACTCAGCAAAAGCTTAGTGAGTTCAGGCATTTCAACGGATACAATTAATGAGTCAGTACAACTGTTCAATAACAAGTATACAATTAAAACATATGCTAATATAGTAATTTATTAATATAACATTGTGTATGCACCTTATAATTATCCATTGTTAACTTTTAGCTTTGAGGAAAAAAAGTTAAATTCGTGAATTTTCGATTTGAACTAAATCTTACTGAAGATCGCCTAGAAATCTAGAATGTCAGTAATAGTCTCCCTTAGTACATGATTTGTTCATGAAAAATTAAAAATATTGTTCATATTTTTAAACTTATATAAAAAATTTCCTCATAAAATATATAAATTTGCACTCTCTGGCCGCAAGTTGCAATTTGCAACCCGCAAGGCACAATTTGCGACTTGCGTACTCAGGCATTTGAGTTGCGTGTTCGGATTGAGTGTGTATGTACCTTATAATTATTCATTGTTAACCTTTAATTTCGAGGTAAAAAAGGTTCGATCAGCAAAATTTCAATTCGAACTAAATCTTGCAGTTTGCGGGTGGCGGATTGCGGTGGTGGCATGGTAGTTGCAGACGGTGGTGAAGGTGCTTGCGAGTGGTGGTCGTGGAGGTGGCGGTTGAGAGTAGTGGTGAGGGGAAAGTGAGGGAAGTGAAGGTTATGTTTTATTTTATTTTATTTTAGTTCGATTTATTGCGTCGAGTGACCTGACCTGACTCGACCCGTACATGAAATTCGATCTCGTTCTCATTTTCAGTGTCAGTGTCAGCCATGCTCGTGGACACAGAAGGCGCAAAAACCGCTTCGCAAGTTAGATTTTGCGACATACGCCCGGGTGAGACAAATTATCATATTTTATTTTCTTTTATTTTAGACGGACTTTTATAGGAGTTTAAAATTTAGGACAAGTTTTTCAGTTTCTCTTTATTGGTTACATACCATTTTAATATAAATGGTCAAACGTAAGCATACATCATACTACTCTATTTATTTAATTTGCAAGTAATATTACCCATTTAGCTTTTTTACAAATTTCGTGACAGTATCAGTAAGGACAAGAAACAAGGGTTCAAGGACCATGGGTCGAGTTATAAAACCAAACAGAAAGAGGATGAATATCGCCTAAGATGTGGCAGTAGCCTCCTTATACAAAATTTATATATAGTTCCGTTTCAAAATAATTATCTCCAGACAAAAAGATTTATTTATAGGAGACATGATCACCATTGTTTATTTTTTACATGATAATGGTTATACCTTTGACTAACTAATTAAAATTTTCTTTTACTTTTGTAATAGTAACAATTACAGGTAGAGATAACATGGTAAAAATTGGTCAAATTTCTCTATTTGTTTTTGATAGTCAACAATTAATTTGGACAACTTAAAAAGAAAAGATTGAGTATTATTTTAGAACGAAGAGAATAAATAAATAAATCTATTTTATATATCTTTTCAAGGATCTACTATTTGTACATTTTAAGGGGAGTGACGGGACATAAATACACACATAAATAAAAGGTGATGAAACTTACATAAAAAGTAATGAGACAGATACATACATACGCACCCAAAAATCTCATGGTATGCAATTGGAATTTTTCATTTTCTTTTCTCAAATAACACTTATCGTGACATCATAAAGCTAAAACTGACTTGACACGCTCTAATGTTGATTTTAATGTTGAGATGTCTTCTCCTAATGGATCTGCTGATGTCACCGTGATAAAAATAATGTTGCAAATAAATGTGAATATTCAATTTAAAGCAAAACTGAGGTGTCGTTTGTTTTTTACTTTGCAGACCTTATTATATCTTATGTCTGCGGGCGGGCAGACATTTTCATTTCAGACGGTTTGTTTTTCTGAAGACATAAGACAAAATAAGATCTTTATTTGTTTGCGGGCGGGCATACTTAGAATATTGCTTTTTTTGTCTGCGAAAGCAACATTTGCATAGAGGAAGAGGAAAAGTAACCCTTCTACTATATTAATTATACTAATCTATTATTTAAAAATTTAATCAATAATTAAGTTAATCAATAACTATTAATTTATAAAAAAAGATTTTATTTTTTTATTTGAACTCATTTAGCCCAAATAGAAAAGTAACTTTTTTTATATATTTTATTACTTGAATAATATATACTACACATATATATTATTAATTAGTGTCTCAATGTTCTTTGTGTATGACCTCATAGATTCATACATAGTTAGTAGTATAGTTACAAACGTTGTAGTATACACATAATTATAACACTGGTTAGCTAACAAAATGTTAGTATTATATGTTTTACACTTCATAATTTTATAAGAAGGGAGGGTTTAAGGGATAAGCTTTTTTGCAGACAATTTTTTTTTCAAAATTACATTAATATATAACCAGTTTGACTTTTACAGACAAAAAAAACAAACAGTTTTCTATATTCACTTTGCAGACTTCAGGACCACATATTCTTCTGCAGATATCAGACATATAACATCAAATAAAACAAACTAACACATGAACAAGGCGCCTATCTTTATTAAAACTGTACTGAGATGATAACATTTATTTTGCTTACTTTTATCTTATCGGCTCTTTTTACCACCACCAGTCTTTTTGACAGCACGCCTCTTTTTTCATCTTTTCCAATAATTCAAGTTTCAATTGAAACAATCAAATATTCCTTCCCAATTTTCAAATTCAATTAAGCATCTCACCTTCTTCGTCATAATTTTCTTCCTGAAGAATTCGAGTAAGATAATTTATATTTAGTTTAAGGGTTTGATTTGCTCGATTTTCGTTTTGCTAGATTAAATATATTTGTTTATTAGGGCTTTTGAACGAGAAAGACAACAAAAGAAATGTTGTGGAAGAACCGAGTGAAAGTTTTTGGAAGACAAGGTATGTATTTCATCTCCATCTTCACCATTCTCGATTGTTCTTTGTAATGTTTCAATTTTCAATTTCAAAAGTTCAAACTCAAGTTCATTATAATATCACTCTCGGATCTACTGTTGTTAACAAGTTGTGTTATTTTTCTATTTGATTTGTGTCACAGATTATTAAAGAGTGTTGGCAAGAAGATCCATATCAGTTATGTATTATCATTCTATTCGATTTCTACAGCAGCATGTATGTTTCCTTCTTCCCATTTCCTTTATCAGCTATGAAGTTGGAAATATTGATTTATGTTTCTCAAATCTCCGTATCAATGACGTTAAAGGGATTTCAAATTTATATTTTTGCACTAATACTTATATTTTGCAGCTATTTGTGGAAGAGGAATCGCATAAGAGGGTATCGGGGTATAGACTGAACAAGTTCCGCTACTCTTCTCTTTTCGTTTTCTTATTAATTTTTGATCATTTATAAATTTTATTGCAAGAGCTATAACAATTTTAACATGTTTGAAATAAGCATGTGTCGTTTTTTGTCTGTCATATCTTTATGTTTTTTAATGTATACGGGAGGTTGTTGCAGGAAAGAAGCTTTAGGTAATTCATATTCTATGAAGTAAGCTTGAGATGAAGATTATGTTTGTTCAATGAACACCAACATGATACACGTTATGCGTTTGTTGAAATGTTTAAATACTTTAGTTAAATTCACTATTCTTTTTGCTGTTATTTTCTTTGGGATTTTGCTTTTATTGAAAGAAGTCCAAATATATGATGATTACCACCAGATCATTTAATGTTAAACTACTGGGGCTATTCTTTGGATTTTATCGGGTCATCGCAATTATGTTCATTTGAGTGATATTAGCATCTATACTACATTGTAGGGTTCTTTTAGAGACCGATTCTTTAGTGTAAAATTTCTGGGTTCTTAGTTGTCTTCTATGCCTAAAATCACATAAAGACATTCATGTTAATTTTTTTTTATATTTATTTTATTTTCTATAATTGTTACCTGATATTGATCTGAATTTTTTTGGATCATCCCTTTTTACAAATGTTTATTGCCAATGATCGATCTTACTGTGTTGATTTGGCAGAATAGGAACTGAACATGAAAAGTTCGGTTTTGATCTTAAAATTATACGTCCTATGACTTACGAGCAAATTGCCCGTTTGTTCAATGCTATTTCTAAGAGATTTGTCTGGGAGAAAATCATGGAAGGGACAACATAATTGGTCTTAAACAGGTAATCTGCATATGTGTTGTAATTTATTTTAACTGAAGGCTTCTTTGGAAGTTTACACATAGTTTGGCATAGATGTTGTTTTCTTTTTTGTATTGGTTTTTATCATTTGCATGGAAGATATATAGGAAATGGTGTTTACAAATGTTTATGTTTTCAGAATGGTTAAACCTTTTTACAAAAATTTGTAAATGAAAGCTATGAACGGTAAGTTTGATTTTGATGGTTTACAGAAAACTTAAACCTTTTGACTACATTGAAGTTGAGCTTCATTTAATTATTTTTACTTAAATTGTTTCACTGTAAAAGGAAACAGATTTGCCACACAATTCATTTATACATAGAGAGTGCACGATTTCAACATTTAGGGTTAACTGATAACTTGATTAGGCTTTTTTGTGTTCGATGTCGTCAGTTTGAGTTGTTATTTGTTTGATTTTTTTTGTTATAATTCTGACTTGATGCTCATGTGGTGCTTTTTTGTAGGTTATTATGTTCATGATATTCATTACAAAGGTGTTTAACTATTGATTAACCTTCCTTGTGCCAAAATTCTTGAAGTCATTTAAAGTGCACTTTTCTTTCAGTTTTATGTTCATCATATATACCAAAGCACATTCCTTGTGTTTAAATTGGGAAAACTAAACTGATTTGGTGGGCATTATACTGGACTGATGGAGCAATAAAGTTTTTAAGAGTATGCAAAGTATTTTGGTGGTGTCTTTTAGCTACTTATATAAATTTTAACAAAGATTGCTCAATTGTATGATATAGCCACTGTATATGAATAGCAATTATACTCTAATGGCATATTAGGCATTATCCATTCAAGTTGTATGATAAAAGTTTGATCTTGAAGAGAAATTTATGGAAATGGGTTTTGCTATAAGTCTCCACTAGTTTTGTGTTTATATGCTTTGTGCATGATTTGGATTGGAATTACGAGGTTTTAGAAGTGGTTTATACTATAGTTTGCTATATATGTATGTGCAGGTAGTCGATAAGAGTTGTGGGGAAATTTTAAACTGTAGGTTATACAAACAATTAAGGTATAATGTTGTCTGACTGAAGTTGTGGCCATTGTAGGTTCTTCAAGCAATTGTTTTCTAGTTTTTACTATTCTTCTGCACTGAGCATTGCGGTTTGTATTTGGTTACAACATATATTTCTTCACCCTAGCATGAACACCCTAAGGCCTAAGTGCCAGCTTTTATAATGTGTTTAGCATCTAGATTATACTTCAAAACTTTGATGATTCTCTTAGAAGTTGTTTCGAAAATGATTTTTGCACGGTTCTAGTTTTAATTAAAGGTGTTATACTTGACCCATTTATTTGTGATTGGGTCGTTTGCGTTATTTTTTAAACTCTATCAGACCAAACATCGAATATATTGGAAATAGGAACTATCCTATGGCTTAAGGTGACAACTTTTGTAAAGTATTTAAATTCACATTATATTTCAAAACATTGATTTTCCAATAGAAGTTGTTACATAAGTTGTTTTGGCTTCATTTTACTTCAAATAAAGGTGGCAATTTTGACCCATTTACTTGTGATTTGATCGATTCGTAAATTCAACCATATAAGGAATGAGTCACAATTATTTTAGCTTATTCATTTTTAATCATACTTTTACTAATTGAACATATTAGATGTGTCGTAAGTTTTTTTTATATCTATTTAAAACAAATATATCTTACTATGTTTTTTACAGGTTTCAGATATGTGTATTGATTTTGTGGTCAAGTAGTGATGTACCCATGGCTTTGAGAAGGCTAATTAATTATAAGGATATTCTAAATAGACATCATTGAGTTTCTGAATGTACATCCTTTGTGAGTGTACAGGGAAACGTGCCAGTCTCATCACCCCTATATGTGTGTGTATGTGTTAGTCACGTCACACTCTAGAAGGTGTACAAACAGTAGGTCCTTTAATTATATTGTTGTTTATCATCTTTGCAGCACTAATTTGTTTTAATAATAATGTATCATTTCGATCTATCATAGTTGGTAACTAAATCCGATTCGTTTCACTCGGTAGATTTTTTTTATAAATTTTAGGTGTGTATTATATCGAAAAGACAGATCATCCTAAAAATCCAAAAAGTATTTTAATTATCAAGTTATTATGAGAAAATGGTACTTTGTAATAGACTACTAATATTATGATATAGTTATACATGTAAGTATACATATGTAATTCTTTGTTTATGTTAGTATTCATAGTTAGGTTGGCTTTACTACTAAATACCCTACGAAACGTGACAAATAGAAATATATCACATAAACTTATATGTATAGTTATTACAGAAACAAGACATAGAAAATAATCTTGTAAAATATTTTTCAATAAAATCGTGTAAATAAATGTGGCTACAAAATAAAATAATACAAAATCTATATTTTGTAAAACTTTTGTTAACATTTATTATAGTAAAAAAAATATTCTCAAATAATTTTATAATTTATTTTTATTTTTGTAAATTCGTGTTGACACATGTTATAAACCTAATAAAAGTCTACTGGTAAGTCTACGGGGTCATCTCCAATAGATTTGACTTTTGAGAATAAGCTGAAAAGAAGTTTTTTACATTTAAGCGAATCCTCTTAAAAAATTTTCGATTAAAGATTGAGATTTCTAAAATCTATAGTGAAATACTTAGGAAACATGATATGATAATGTCAAAAGGTTATCAATAGTATTATTCTTTTTCAGAGGATGCTCTATGCACACTTATTTAATTAGAATGTCGCACGTAAAGTTTCTTCCCAAATTCCTTTTTCTTTTTTGACAAAATCAATAACGGTACCGGCGTCGATATTAAGTTACTATATAATTCATGTTAGATTAGACTAGTAGGGACCCGTGGTTACCAGAGAAACATAAATTTTATTGTAAAACGTAACCATTTTGGATATCCAACTTAAAAAAAATAAGAAGCAAGGTAATGTAACATCCTAAAATTTTTAAAGTTTTGATGTTCTGCGATACAAGGGTAGTGTCGCAGAGTGTTACACCCATTTTTTTATTTTTTTATTTTTTTTTTATTTTTTTATTTTTTATAGACTAACATGATTTACATTCATTTACCCTTCTGATCAACTTCATAATAAAACACATTTAATTCGTTACAAACGAAACTGAGTTTAAACAACAAGTTGAGCAATCCAGAACATGATTCAAAAGATTTAACACTTGCAAACCTATGCCAAGTGTTCGGCAATCCTTCACTAAGCTTTTTCTTTCCCGCGTACCTCCCTCTTACCCTGTCCACTCGAACCTACAAAACGTTTACAGCTCGAGGAGTAAACTAATGCTTAGTGAATTCATACAAGATTAAATAAGTAATCTGAACAACAATATCAATCATAATTGAATGTAATAACAACAAGAATCAATATGAATTGTCTAATAAATTAGCATATGATTGATGTGCACAACTGTAACGACCTGCAATCTGTTTTACTTTCTCAATTCAACTGAGTTAGCACAAGGCTAACAGTCTCTATCAAGTAGAAAATCTGTCATGTGGTTCATTTACGACATGAAATTACCTATACAACTGTCATATGGTTCATATAAAATATGAGACCACCTGTAACTCTGTCATGTGGTTCACATAAATGTGAGACCACCTGTAACTCTGTCATGTAGTTCACATAAATGTGAAACCACCTGTAACTCTGTCAGGTGGTTCACATAAATGTGAAACCACCTGTAACTCTGTCAGGTGGTTCACATAAATGTGAAACCACCTGTAACTCTGTCATTGTGAATCCTCTGACACGAATGTAATCCGAATTCACCTATACATCTGTCAACTGTACATCTATTGACTGATTCTTAAATCCGCTTACACAATGTAACCCGAACCAAAGTTTAATCAACATAACAAGTTTAATGATAGTATGAACTCACCTTGATTATTTAAGGATGCTAGCTGGTTAATTGAGTTTCCTGCTTGTTCAGTATCCTATTTAAATCACATAACCAAACTTTAACAAGATGATAATCATGCATAAGCACCCATATAACTCTTTCATAATCTTAGCGACACTAGCATTGTGTCGCACTATAAGCTCATGCGACATAGCCTTTGTGTCGCACCTCTAACTCATGCGACACTACCATTGTGTCGCATAACATAATCCTGCGACACAATCATTGTGTCGCAATACTAAATATTGCCGCCATAAGCGACACAGTCATTTGTGTCGCAGAACAATCCTGCGACACAACCTGCGACACTAGCCTTGTGTTGCAATGAAGAACACATATCAGATCCAATTCGAAATTCTAGAATTTAAACATGAAATACTCAAATTAACTCATTCCAATCGGTACAATTCACTTAGTAACAACTATAGCACATAACAATTAAAACCTTACCTCGAAATCACAGTTCAATTGCTTCAATCTTGAATTCTAAACTTGGTTTCTTACTTTCTCTCTCTATTCTTCGATTTCTCACTCTAAAACTGGTTTAGAAATTGTGTAATATCGTCTGGAATGTTTTGGCGATGTTTATATATATATAAATCGCAAATTACACTTAAGCACCTTGATTAATTTCAGTTCAGCTCGTTCTGCGACACAAGATTGCGACACAACCATTGTGTCGCACCCTCTCCATCTGCGACACAACCTTTGTGTTGCAGAACATCAAAATTTCAAATTTTAGGATGTTACACAGAGGGTGTTAGTGTGACACAGTGATTGTGTCGCAGGACTGTGTCGCAAAACGGATCTGATTGAAATCAATTGAGGAGCTTAAGTGTAATTCGAGGTTTATATATATAATAACGCCGCTTAAACATTTCCAGACATTTCCACAACCTCTAAAATCGTTTTCCAGAGAGAAAAACGGAGAATTAAAGAGAAAAAGTAAGAAATCAAATTTGGGATTCAAATTGAGGCATTTGAACCGTGAATTCGAGGTAAGACTTCAATTGTTATGTGTTATAGTTATTAATAAGTGTATTGAACGGATTGGAACGAATCAATTCGTGTATTACATGTTTGAATTCGAGAATTTCGAACTTGGGGTCTAAGCTGTTCTTCATTGCGACACAAAGGTTGTGTCGCAGGTTGTGTCGCTGGTTGTGTTGCATGTTGTGTCGCATGAATGTTCTGCGACACAAATGACTGTGTCGCTAAAGGCGGCAATATTGAGTATTGCGACATAAAAATGGTATCGCAAGATTTTGTTGTGCGACACAATGGTAGTGTCGCATGAGCTTATGGTGCGACACAATGGCTGTGTCGCTAAGTTTATACAAGAGTTAATTATGTTATATTTGATTTACATACCGGTGTTTTGTACGTGACAGACGAGGATATTCAACCACACGATTATCCAGGTAAGTAATAGGAGGATATTAATTAATTTAACGAGAATATCCTGATTGCGAGAGTACTTGAGTGTACTGTATTTATTCAGCATGAGTACTTGAGTGTACTGTATTAATTCAGCAAAAGTATTTATGTGTATTATGTTAATTCAGCTACAGCCGTGTTGTGAATGTGAGCCCTCTTTATGCTGAGTGGTCATAAATGGCATAATATTGCGAATGTGAGCCCTCTTTATGCCGAGTGGTCATAAATGGCATAATAGTGTGAATGTTAGCCATTTTTATGCTGAGTGGTCATAAATGGTTTAACAGTGCTATTACTGGCCATCCTTATGCTGAGTGATCATAAGTGGCCCAGTGGTATGATGGTGAGTTCTAAATGAACAAAGTGGCATATGTGATTACAGTGTTTATAATATTTCTATCTTATATTGTTGTTATGATTCTGTTACTTACTAAGCCGATGTGCTTACCCATTGCTGTTATTGCTGATAATACAGGTGGGTCGAGTAAGGGTAAGGAGGGTCTTGGGAAGGAGCCGCAGCGCGGATAGTGGTGTGCTTGCTACTACCTGTAGTAAGTGTTTACTCCCATTGAATCATGCTCAGATATTGTAAGGGAGTATTTGTAAGAGAGATCTTCCGTTTGTAAAGTTTTGTGAACAATGAAATGTTTATGTATATACGAAAAGTGTTATTCATGTTGTTGAATAAAGTGTTTAAAAAAAAAAAAAACTGGGTGTTACAGGTAATCATATTTCACATATAATTTTGGTCTATTTATAAATTAACGCGGGACGAATTTAGTTTTTATAAATGAATAAGATATTGTGTTTAAGGGTCGAAAGTATAATTATACGAAATAAATGTTGATCGTTGCTAATTTATAAAGCCGCAATAACGTCGGACGAATTTAAATTTTTTATATAGTCTATAGACTTGCGATAACGCCAGACAAATTTAAGTTTTATAAATAAATAAAATATTGTGACCGGTTTTTTTATACAGTTGACAGACCCGCGATGACACGAGCCGAATTTAATTTTTGTTTGGTTGATTTTTTTTATATAGTTTAATGAATAAAATATTTGGTCTACTTTTTTAATTTAAATAAATACATTAAATATTTAAGGGAATAAAAATGTAATTATACGAAAGAAATTAAGATCGTTAGATCGCAAAAAGTAAAAAACAGTAAAAAGCTCAGATTACTCCATCATATCCTCTTTTAATTATATATAAAAATTTGTCCTTAGTTTCCATATATAATTTGCAATAAAAGCACGTAAATACATATTGACTAGCTATTTATGGACATAATTTTTTTTGGACAGCTGAAATTTTATAACAAAACTGTTGATCCCAATCTTGAATCTTTTAATCAAATCGCATGGAGGAGACAATCACAAGAATATAAAGCAAAAACAAAGTGGAACAAATGCAATAAATAATACTTTATATTCCCAAATACCCAAATATTCTCTCTCTATCAATGTAGCAGCCAAAATACAGAGAATAATGTGTGTGTGAAAGTCTTACCCTAAATATCTCTAACATTGATATTTATACTAAACAAACTGGCCGTTATGCGACACAAACATTGTGTCGCAGAGATCACTATTGCGACACAAACACTGTGTCGCAACTACAACTCATGCGACACAAGCCTTGTGTCGCAGAACACAGAAAATGTAAACTTAACAAGTCTATTACATTTACAAACACATTACAGACTCGACCAACTGACAGACACACTAATGTGTATCAACAAACTCCCCCGTGTCTTCAGCTTGGTCTTCTAGATCTTCATTTATACCCAGCCTGCTGGAAATACACCGCCAGCGTGTATTCCATGTGTTACACAAACCTTGACAATCCGTTGAAATTGAGATGCCATCTTCTTGTTCATCACATTCTTCTCATTGAAGCGAATCGGATTGTCAAATAGCTTTCTCAGATCTTTCTCGGAGAAATTTATCAAGCTCATCGGATCAAATACTCTGAATTGAGTTTTCTTTAAGTTGTACAGTGAGCTCTTCTCTGGTTGCTCTGTCTCAGGCACAAATATCAAAACTGCCTCGCCGGTGTGAGCATCCAATTCCCAGTAGTGAAATCTTCTTAGAAAGTCCAGGGGAACTGTTTCCAGAGGAATCTTCTTTAAACAATCAGCCGGAGGATAACGCATTTTGATCAAGGGCTGATTGGTTACTGGATCAAACCGTTTCTTATAGATAATTTTGGTTCCCAGCGTCGGTTTGATAAACTTGTACCTTTTGGTACAAATCTCCCTTTGTAGAGTAGTCAGAATGAAGTTGGCACGATCATTATTTGACGGGTTAATCAAAGAGAGCTGAGCAAGACGGTTAACTTCTCCTTTTGGCAGTGTGCTCAGCTTGGTGAATGATCTTTTGAAATATTGAATACCATCTAACCTCTTGATCATAAACAACCCTTTCGATATCTTCCAACTCTTGATTAATCCAGTATACGCTCCACTGACTTTGTATGATTTGCAGGTAACCGGCACTTGCTTTCCATCTTTTCCGTGCGGCCACCATTTAGCAAGTCTCTCAGCTCTAGTTTCGATAACTTCAGATTCAGGAGCAGGAGCCTCAGATGTTTCTTCATCTTGAGTCTCAGATGCATTTTCAGTTTCATCTTCAGAGGAATCTGATTCAATTATCGGAGCATCATCATAGAACTCATCATCATTCAATCCTTCTTCCTCAAACTCAACATCATCATCTTCGTCAAAATTTTTACTTTCATTATCAGAATTGACTTCATTTATCATGCGTTGTATAAATGAGAGGTCTGCACAAGAATAGTCTACAGCCAACGGTCTTGGCTGGCCTGGAATCCGGTGCACAGGAAAATACTCTAAAGTGGGCATTTCATTAGATTGTTCAATATGTACATCTTCAATTACAGACTCAGACCCCGGTCCTATTGGTTCTATAGTTGGACCAGAGGGAACAGACTCCCCCGGACCAATAGACCGGGTCTCAAACTCCCTAAACTTATCCTCTAAGGTCGTAATTCTAGAAGTTT